>CM062818.1:797071041-798517641 GCA_031772625.1 Pinus tabuliformis | reverse complement strand
GACCTAGAAGAAAGACTTGTGTCATTGAGAATTGCATTTGCACAAATCAGACAATGGGGACATAGACGGTCACAAATTGGCTTAACAGGATCAATTATCAATGTACCAGTTCATATGGACATTGTGCAAAAAGCATTGCCACAATATCTAAATGATACAATGACAATTGCAGTTGCATTGAAAAGAAGATTGCAATACACAAAATGCATACCAAACAGGTAAAGTACGTCCGATTATTGTCATGAAGGCATTGAACGAACTATGTTCTAGAAGTCTTTATAAAGCTAGCAACATTTGTTAAATGAGAATTGGGCGCATGTTTTACAAGAGGATAATGAATACATTGTACAAAATTCAAACAGTGACAATGAAAGTGATACATATAGTGATGCAAATAATGAAAAACTACTGAACATTGGTGCATGGATTAATAGAATCACAACACATATACGATCTGCAAGACAGATTATTGAAGTGGCCCTTGCTGAAGGACAACGACCATTAGGCATCTTCAAGGACAAATATGCAGAAGAAATGAACTTTCAACATTATTTTATGGCGATGCACGTGATCATGACATCACAAATAGGTTTAGTTCCAAAAATTTGTACAATGGGAATTGTTCACAAGCAAGTGGTGACTTCCAATATCATACAACAAATTTGTTTTTCAAGACAATGCGAATAATAATTGATAAAGTGCTTTCTTGCATATGGGTGCGAATAAGGAAAGGACAACTAAAAGGCAGGAAAATATTAGCAAAAGATGTCAAGTATCGAGCAAAATTTGGATAGTTTATTGAAGTCTGACATTGGATACATAGATTTTCGAAAACATTCGCATATCTTCTGACCATTTGGAACAAATTAGGAAAAACATATTTGCAATGATACGACAACTAGGCCCTTCAACTTTCTTTGTGACATTCACAAGTGCAGAACATCGATGGAAACCATTAGTAGATACACTTGTCACATTGTTTAGAAATAAAGCAAATAAAAATGCTATTGATATATTAGAAGATGATGACATTGACTACCTTATAAGAAAATATCCAGTCACATGTAGCCAATACTATAGACATAGAATTAATGCTATAAAGCGATTGATATCTCAAGATACTACATTCTTTGGAAAAATAACTGATTACTATTTTGTAACAGAATTCCAAAATAGAGGAACTGAACATGAACATGGACTGTTATGGATAGAGAATGCTCCAATATATGGAAAAGAAAGCAACTCAGAAATTGAGAAGTTTCTTGACAATTACATCACTTGTAATACAGATCATTTGGAGCCAGTGTGCTAAATTGCATATAAACATCACCATACAAAAAGTTGTAAGAAGCGAAAAAAAATTCAAATTGCAGATACAACTTCCCCATGCCACCAATGAAATCAACAATGATCATTGAAACCAACCAATGCAGAAAATAAAAAAATTGTAGAGAAATCAATATCGTTTTTTGCATTCTTGGAGCAAACAAACTACAATGATTCAACAACACATGACGATTTCCTCCTAGAAATAGGCCTACTACAAAATGAGTACATAGAACTATTGCAACATACAGTAAAGCAACCAACAATTTTCCTGAAACGGAAAACCTTCTCACATTTGGAATAACAGTTTTGCAAACGGTATCCCTGCTTTATGGAATGCAAATACAGATGCACAATTTGTGCTAAAATGCATATGCTGCAGCATCATATTGTAGTTCATATATGACCAAAATTGACAAGTCTATGACAAATGCATTTAGAAGAATACGGAAAGAGCATCAGAAAGATGAAATTGACGCTATGCAAATGATTTCGTAAACTTGGAAATACATTACTCAATCTACAGCAAATGTCAGCTCAACAAGCAGTGCATATAGCACTTTCATTGCCATTGAATTCTAGTTCAAGGGAATGTATATTTGTGAACACGTCTCCAGTTGATGAACGCACGTTTATGCTTAAACCACCTATTCTTTTGAAACAAGAACCTGATGATTCAGAAGATGTTATGTGCCATTCCATTGTTGACTACTACATTGGACGACCAAGTTCCATTAGCAAAATCTGCCTTGCAGAATTTGTATCAAATTACAAGAAAAATGGCAAACCCATATCTAAAAGGAAAAAGGCAAATGTTATACGATTTGTCAAATATAACAATCACAATGATATTGAAAACTTTTGTCGAGAGAAATTATTGTTATATATGCCATTTGAAAATTGTGAAGATACATTGAAACAAGAATTGCCTACGTGGCACTCTGCATATACATTACATGAAAAAACAATTCAAGTTAATGAAGCCAAATTTACATATAACATCAATCCAACATGGGGTGATTTAGAGACTGCAACAAATGAGCAAATTAGTTCTTTGAATACTAACGAAATGAATATGCAAAACCAAGAGAACAATTCCCATTATGAGGAATATGATTTGCAGTCGGACTTGCAATTTCCAAAACAATTTGAAATGAAGAAAAAAATCAATCTTGGATTTCAAATTACTGCCCATCCATTTTTAATGGAGAACAATGAATATTACAAACTTAGAAGAATCTTGAACAAAGAACAACAAGCAATTGTAAAAGACATTGCAGTTAAAAAAAAAAAAAACCCCAAGGAACCAATTTACCTTTTTATTACAGGTGGAGCAGGTGTAGGTAAAACGCTCACAGCAAAAGCGATTTTCCAAATGCTTATACGAATTTATGATTCACAAAACACAACTGATCCTATGAAACCAAAAGGTCTAATATTAGCATATACAGGAAAAGCTGCATATAATGCAGGTGGAACAACAATCCATTCTGCATTGCTAATGCCTTTTAACAAGTCTCAACTGTTCTCACTGAGCAAAGAAGTATTGGACAACTTATCAAAGCTATATCAAGAATTGCAAGTAGCTTTCATAGATGAGATCTCGATGATTGGAAGTCGGTTCTTATATTCTATTAACAATAGACTCAGAAACATAAAACATGTCCAAACAAAATACTTTGGGAACATTGACATCATATTTTGTGGTGATTTCTATCAAGCACAACCTATTCAAGACTCTCTTATTTTTGAACAACCAACAATCAACAATGAAACAATAACACATGATTTCTGGAAGGATAATGTCAAGTGCTTCCAATTGCATATGACGATGCGACAAACAAATAAGAGATTCATATCAGTGTTAAATAGAATGCGAACAAATTGTCAAACATCTGACGATATAACATACATGAATACAAGTTGCATGCGCCTGTACCAAATGATCCAACATTTCCCTACTTATTTTACAAAAACAAAGATGTTGCAATGCATAACAAGAAAATGTTGATGCTAATGCCTGGCAAAGAAATTTTGATTAATGCAATTGACGAAAATGAGGAGAATAGCGACAATTTCGCAGCTCATCAACATACGGCTATTTTGCCTCCACAGCTTTTGATAAAGTTGAACATGTTAGTTGAAATGTATGCTTGCAATTATGATGCACCAGATGGGCTAGTGAATGGTGCAGATGGAATAGTTAAAGCATATACCCATACAAATAAGGTCGATGTTCTATGGATTAAGTTCCATGACCCTAATATTGGTCATCGACAATCTAGAAAACTAGGTCATTTGTACACTTCAGAGATAGCACATGATTGGACACCAATATTACGAATATCAAAACCAATGCCTATGACATCAAAGATGGCGCCATTGAAAATCTGAAAACAATTTCCAATTCAACTTGCATGTGCACGCACAATACATAGATCACAAGGCTTAACCTTGGATAGGCTTGCATTCGACCCTACTGGAGTACAAGTGCATGGCCTAGTATACACAACACTATCACGTGTGAGAAACATAGAATCATTGTATTTGCTTAATCCTCTTAAACATAGTAACTTCAAGGTCAAGCAAAAAGTAAATTCTGAAATGCAACGTTTGCAAACCACTGCAAAATGGCAACTAGAATATGACTGTTCATCAATACAATCATTGCGATCCATCTTTATTCTTTCATTGAACACTCGCAATCTTCATGCGCATCTTACTGACATATGCAATGACTATGACACAATGCAATCTGATATCTTGTGCTTACAAGAAACACATATGTTGCTGTCTATGCAAAATGAATACTTCAAAAATTTCAATTGCATCTCAAGTTGCATTAAGCATGGAGTAATGATATTGATAAAGAAAAATATCATTATCCTTGAACATACCCATTTTGAAGACTGCTTTGTAGAAGCATTGTTTGCAAAAATAAAAGTTCACACATTACAAATTGCAATACTCAATATATATGCATCGCCACATGCAAACCTAAACAATATCCTCAACGTCATTGCAAAAGCCTTATACCAGTTAGATCCAAACAATATCATAGTTATACTAGGGGACTTCAATATTGATATGGTGCATTGCAATCAAAAAACAAAGCAGCTAGAAACCTACATGCAAAACTACAATCTTCATTTCCTAGTTGACAAAACTAATAGCATGCACAAATCATTGATTGACCATGTTTGGGCAAATCTAGGCAATATAAAGTATAGAATTTTCGTATTGGATGCATATTGGTCTGACCATGATATAATATCTCTTGTCCTTGACCTATGATATACACATGAAACAGTTTACAAAATTCCAAATTTTGACATTTTTGCAATACCTCATTGGTTTTACCATATCTATTTTACTAAAGCATACTACAATATCTTTTTGTGGTAAACGAAATGATAACAGCATACATACTATGCATTCTATTCTACATTTACATATATGGCATTCTGTATTGATCAATGCAACTTATGCCAAAGACAGCCTTTTCAATTAACCAACACAACTATCCTATCATAAATTTGCAGATATGACCTCATCTATTTATGCATGCAGATTCTGCTAGTAAAACCCTTTTCAATTGAACAGAACGACCAAGAAAAAAGAACAACAACATGCAACATAAACAAACAGAGTATATTCTTTTTGCCTTTCCTTTTCTATGGATCTTGTCTTCTTGTTCAAGTTTTACTTTTATATGTTCTTTTGACTTGTACTAAATATGTCTTACTATTCTATAACATAGCATAAATCTTGAAAAAGGAAATGAAACAATTGAAGAAATAGAATGCATAAGCCAATTAGAAAGCGAAAACCAACCACTTGTTTTGCAAAGGTATGTCTATGAGAACTACACAAAAATGGTAATTTGTATTTAGAATATTAATGTCTACTATATATGCATTCTATTTTTATTTTTACATATGTATGGTTCTATGGTTTTAATGTTCTTGTTCACTTTTTACTTCTAGTTTGCACTAAATATATGTTACTATTCTATAACATAGCCTAAATATTCAGAGACGAAACGAAACAATTGAAGAAATAGAATCCATAACGCAATTAGAAAGGGCAAGCCAACCACTTGTTTTGCAAAGGTATGTCTATGACAACTATACAAATATGCTAATTTGTATTTAGAATAATAATGTTCAGCAAGGTATGTCTATGACAACTATACAAATATGCCAATTTGTATTTAGAATGTTAATGTTTAGTATATATCCATTCTATCTTTACATGTGTATGGTTCTATGGTTTTAATGTTCCTTGTTAACTGTTTACTTCTATATGCTCTTTTAAATTGAACTAAATATATGTTCCTATTCTATAACATAGCATAAATCCTGAAAAAGGAAAACAAACAACTGAAGAAATAGGCCACATAAGTCAATTAGGAAAGGCAAACCAACCACTTGCTTTGAAAAGGTATGTATGACAACTATACAAATATGCTATTTTCTATTTAAAATATTAATGTTTACTATATATATCTCCTCTTTTTACATATCTATATTTAAATGTATATATGTCAGATTAGTGTTTACTATATATATCTTCTCTTTTTACATATCTATACTAAAATGTATATAAATTAGAAAATCTTGGACGAGTGAAGAAAGCACTAGTAGTAAGTCCCCGCAAACAATGCAGCAAGAAGACATGTACAGGTTACATATCACAATTTCTTTATTGATTGCTTATCACAAAATACATGTGATAATATCCACATCATATTGAACCATGCGTTTGCCTATGTTAGCCCAACTGAAACAATCGCAGCCAAACTTCATTCAACAAACGTGCAAAATGATACATCAAAAAGGTATGCGTATGAAACACAACACTCTAATCTATTTCTAGTTATTCAGTCTTTAGCAGAAACATAGTATTCTACAAATGTTTATAGCAATTTCTAACTAGGCAATTTTAATAGGCAAAAACAGATACTGCCAATTAAAGTATCAATTGAAGATCTCAATAGTCGTAAAATTGGGCATCTATTTGTTGGAGACATAATGGTTGTCTATAGTGCATTCCTTGATAAAGCAAACAAATCACGTCAAGTACTGCGAGCTGATTTGACAGATGCTCAAGGAATGATGACTATAACGTTGAGTGTACCTGCACATTTGGTGGAGCGACATGAACACAAAATTTTGCAAGGCAACAACATCTCAATTACAAACTTCAGGATATTGCCTAAAAGTGTTTATGATCGCGGTGACTGTGACAAAATAATATTACTTAATGAATCAAGTATCATAGAAACTGTACCTGAAGTTTGCAAAGAATATCGCTTCATTCCCAATACAACCATTAGGCAATTTGCAAACAAAAAAGAAATGTACCCAATTGGCACAATCGCTGCTGCCGTTACACTTGCCAAACGAGTTGGATTGCATTACATACTCCATATCAAAGATGGAGATTCTGAAAACGACAATGCAACTGTAGGTATTCAGATGTTAGTTATTCCTAATTGTCAGTACATAACATGCATCACTTCAATACATAGTTGTTGTAATTTGTCCATAGTTTTTGTAATTTGTCTTCTGCAATTGCAAATTTTCAATGCATACGAACAATGTAGTTGCATACTACTTTTTGTATTTTTCAATACATAGCAATTTCTGTTCTGCAGTTGCAACTCTTTGACACATATGAACAAATTTTCCTTTCAATGGAAAAACAATTGCAAAAAGGACACTTTCCGCTCATTCTTTTCAAAAATTTAACGAAAAAGGTAAACACAACAGAAACAATATTCAGAGCATCGAAGTCAACGTTCATGACTGAACTTAACACAGATGCACTCAACAATCTCACAAAACTAACTACATCTACCTATGCTGTAAGTATAGCAATAATAATGTTTTTGCTGCATTTGCATTTGGCATGTAATAATGTAAATTAACGTTTGAATGTTTTATAAACAGGTCGAAGGTATTCTAACCGCAACAAATCCATATTCAACTCCTTTCGAACCTGTTTGTGCAATTTGTAACTGCGCAGTGAATTCATCCATAGCAATAGCCAATGCAACAATTTTCTGTTCACAATGCAATGATAATTGCCCTTTCCTCTACAAGCATTGTATAAATGCTGTAATAGAATCCATTACAAATAACTTTGTCCAGTGCATTATCAGGGAGCCCTTATTACATGAGTTTCTTCCTGATTTAAAATCAATGTCATATGAGACATATTTGCAACAGAAAGCTACCACTGTTTACATCTTACGTGACTTCAAAATTCAGAGCAAGTTCACACTCAATGAAGATAGTGAGCTATTACATGTCAACTAACAAATGGAAGGTACATCAACATATGCCTTAACATGTTTTCTCTCAAATATGTCCTCTCTTCAATTTACATTGTTATCATTTTGTTCTAACTAACCGTTGGTTATACAGATTACAAAATCCAGGAGCATGGCAACCTTCACATCCATAACAAATGCAAAAGTAATATGAACATGTTTCTTCATATTATGCTCTCACGATAATACAAGTATTTGACTTGCAATTTTGAGTCATTTACAAAGAATATGTAACGCAACAGTTGATGAAAAAAGGCTAGAAAGTCTTTATGCATATGTGTTTCTAGTGTTTCTGTTTCTGTTCTCTATCTCAAATGGAACGCATTCTGCATCATGCTTCAAGCTTGACAACGAGAGATTGTCTTGTCAGCTTTTGTATGTATATTTTTGTCGCATCTTAAAAAGTACCATGTTTGGTTTAAATTATATCATTGAATACAACAAATGCAACATCAGATCAGCAATAATTTTGTATCTACAGCTGCTGAATGCAAACACCAAAGATTCCATAGATTGATTAAATGACAAATTGTATATTGAATCGGCTAGTCATTTCTGTCTCCTCCTATGTTATGGCTGAATGCTATGTTAGTTTTTGTTTGTTGCAGAGTGTAGCTAACGATTCAGGAAAGAGGCCTAGAAAGTCTTTATACATGTCTATTTGTATTGTTTGTGTTTCTGTCTTGTATTTGAGATCGAACGCATTCTACAACATGCTTGAAGCTAGACTTTATAAATAGCATCAAACTATATGGACTTTAAAATGAATATATGTTGTTTGAAAATGCAATTATGACATAATGCATTTGGTATTATTAGTCCTTCCCTGGGACTATATGCAATCAATCAATTGCTGATCGTTGCTTGATCCGCATGATTTTTCATTATAATAGCATTATAACCTTAAGCCAAATGAAAGTTTTGGGCTCGAAAGGTTTTGTTTTATATTACCTATGTTTCTGTTTACTGTTAGCTCTACAATTTGCTTAAATTTTTTCCATGTTCCTAAACACATCTGATTCAAAGTCAAATGTAGAGTTATATTTTCGAAACAAATGCTACAGGGTAACTGCTTTGCATAAAATCTGGTAACATTACCAGGAAAGAATTTATCCCACAGACCATTTGAATATGCCATATATCTGGAGACTGCTGACATGATTTGCAGTTTACAATCTGAACAATGCTCACATGGTTTCCAATCTACAAAGCACAAAGGACACAATGGCTAATATACATTTCTGGTAGCTTCCACTCATTCCATTGGTATTCTTGCTCGGACTCAATGCTGAATTTCAAACCAGTAAGTTTATCTGAACCCATTTCATTTTTTATATCATTTGAAGTCCAAACCTTATTTCAGAAGTTTATGACTTTGTAGGTTCATGGTTTTGATCTCTCCTTGTGCATTGCCATGTTTGACTAGTTAGCATGAATATGAAGTTTGTATTTGTTGTTGGTGGGGTTCCTGTTCTGCTTGTTTAGCTTGATCTTATTTTGAAATTTTGTTGTCTAATTAGCAGCACTGTTGCAATGACTTCTGAAATGAAGCACAGAACAGCTGCCAATATTAGAATATTACCAAGAGAACGCCTTGCTCACTGTGCTTTCGAAACTAATCAGTTGGTTCAGGTATGTACAATACTGACTTTGTAATAAATTGTTTTTGCAAATTAAAACAGATCTCGTCAAGATTGGAAAACTGGAACAAGCCATGTTAGAGATCTGTTTTGCTGTTATAGAGCCATAAGTATTGCAGAAGAAGCCTTAGTTCAGATAACTCCTTAACATGTTTTCTCTCAAATATGTCCTCTGTTCAATTTACAATGTTATCATTTTATTCTAACCAACTGTTTCTTCTACAGATTACAAAATGCAGGAACATGCTGGCCTTCACCTCCAGAACAAATGCAAAAGTAATATGAATATGATTCTGCATTTTCATGTTTAGCTAGTTAGCATGAATCTGAAGTTTGATGGCAGATACAGTTCTCTAACTAGTAATAGCATTGCATATGATAAAATACCTTTCAGTAGCTTGATCTTATTTTGAAATTGTGTTGTCTAATTGGCAGGGGTGCTGCACTGACTTCTGATATGAGGCACACAACAACTACCAATATTAGGGTATTACAAATAGGAAAGCTTTCTCGGTGTGCTTTCGAAACTGATCACTTGGTTCAGGTACATACAATACTGACTTTCTAATAAATTGTTTTTACGAATCAAAAAAGATCTTGCCAACATTGCAAAGCTGCAACAAGCCATGTTAGGCATCTGTTTTAGTCTTATACAGCTTTAGTCAATCAAATACTCCTTTTAATCTTAAATAAAGTACATTCAAATAGCTTGATCTTATTTTGAAATTTTGTTCTCTAATTAGCAGCACTGCTGCAGTGACTTCTGAAATCATGCATACAACAGCTGCCAATATTTGAATATTGCCAAGAGAACAGCTTCCTCGGTGTGCTTTCGAAACTGATCAGTTGGTTCAGGTATATACAATACTGAGTTTCTAGTAAATTGTTTTTGCAAATTAAAAGAGATGTTGTCAAGATTGGAAACCTGGAACAAGCCATGTTAGAGATCTATTTTACTCTTATACAGATTTAGTCAATCAAATACTCTTTTTAACGTTAAACAAGCTTTTGACACATTGTACATGATATAAGGATTGCACAAGAAACCTTAGTTCACATAACTCCTTAACATGTTTTCTCTCAAATATGTCCTCTCTTCAATTTACAATGCTATCATTTTATTCTAACTAACTATTTGTTCTACAGATTACAAAATGCAGGAACATGCTGCCCTTCACATCCAGAACAAATGCAAAAGTAATATGAATATGCTTCTGCATTGTCATGTTTAGCTAGTTAGCGTGAATCTGAAGTTTGATCGCAGATACAGTTCTGTAACCAGTAATACCATTGCATACGATAAAATACCTTTCAGCAGCTTGATCTTATTTTGAAATTGTGTTGTTCCCTGCTCACACAAGGCAAGTACAATCTGCAACTATTTGATGCTTCTTTCTGTTTCCAAGTATTTCAGGTTTTTTTGCAAATACCATATCCAGACATCTTTGTTTTATTTATGGATCAAGATATTATTAGATGCAAAATTGAGTTGAGATGTTTTAGGTTACACTTCCATGTTATTTCAGTCTTGCATAATTTGACTACTGTTTTGACTCAACTGGTTTATTTGCATGAGCAACTGCAGTTGATGATATAAAGTGCAACTCGTGACAGAGCATCATGATGATGTCACATGTGTTTATTCTTTCCCAAATATTTCTGTTAGCTTACCTAAGTTGTCAAATTTTTCCATCGCATGGAGCACCGCATCAAATTCTGTTGGATTCGGATATACATAGAAATGACTTTTTTGCAATTATTTATCTTCTAAAACAGAACCGCTCAGAGTTCAATGTGAAAGTACGTTTATTTTGTGCTTCAGTTGGTTTTACATATATGTCTCTAAAACTTTCCTACGTGTTACTCTGGATTCTGTGTGCATTCTGTTTTAGTTTAATTGCATTCATTTGACTCGAGAATAAAAAAAGAAAGATCATGACACATAGTTATTTAGAAATAATAAATAAAATGATGCAAGCTTTTAAAATAAGCATGATAAAGAATGTCCAAGCAGTAAGTTTACCTCAACCCATTTCATTTTTTATATCATTTGAAGTGCACTTCACACACAGTGTTGTGTATGCAGAAGCTACCTTTGGAGTACTTCGGCAAGGGGACTTAAACCTTTTTATGAAACCCGTGCCTAAAATTTCTAGTCGGTTCTTTGCATTTAATTGCCTACATCCTCAGCATTGTGCAATATTTTCAGCCAATGTTTCTATTAGACCTCATTGAAAAGCACGTGCTACAAGCCTTGTTCCAAAAGTTTATGGCTTTGTAGCCTCACACTTTTGATCTCTCCTTGTGCATTCTCATGTTTAGCTAGTTAGCGTGAATCTGAAGTTTGATCGCAGATACAGTTCTGTAACCAGTAATAGGATTGCATATGATAAAGTACGTTTCAGCAACTTGATCTTATTTTGAAATTGTGTTGTCTAATTGGCAGGGGTGCTGCACTGACTTCTGATATGAGGCACACAACAGCTGCCAATATTACAATATTACAAAGAGAACAGCTTCCTCGGTATGCTTTCGAAACTGATCAGTTGGTTCAGGTATGTACAATACTCACTTTCTAATAAATTGTTTTTGCAAATCAAAACAGATCTCGTCAACATTGCAAAGCTGCAACAAGCCATCTTAGGCACGTGTTTTAGTCTTATACAGCTTTAGTCAACAAAGCAACCTTTTGTTCTAGGAGTAATATCAAAGTCGAATATTCATACATCCATAACAGAATTACAAACTTAAAAAAACATTATGCACCAAAGTAAACATACACATAAATTATACAACCGAAAAACCTTGAATACACGCCATAGCTTCACCCAGGTCGTCTCGCTCCAAATGCCGGTCGAAACCGACATTTACAGAAATTTCCATAAAACCCATGTAGCTAAGACAAGCCCACAGTATCACGGCAGACAGAAACCGCATTGTGTTTTCACCGCAGACAATACAACAAATACAAACGAAAAATCGCAGAGATTGCAGAGCTAAACAACCAAGTAACAATAATAACCCAAAGGGCGCGAACACGGTCCGATTCATACCAACGTTACACAACCGCTTGGGAGTCATCGGACCACGTGCCCTTCACCTCGAACGATGCGAGGCCCCCAATAACACCCCAAAACCTTTCCACCCCCAAAACGAACCTTTCCACCCGCAAAACCTTGGTTCGACTTAGGTTATATCGCTCATAAAAGCCATGCAGGTAAGAGAAACCCTCAGTATTTAACCAGAATGCCATTAACTTATAATGCTCAAATAACCATGGACTCTTGAGGGAAACGAACAGACAATACTGCTGCACCTACGAAGCAGGCAAGACTGCAGAGCTAAACAACCAAGTAACAATAATAACCCAAAGGGCGCGAACACGGTAAAACCCAAGTCGAGTAACTTTCCAGGATCTCGACGAGGGACAGTTGTCCGCCCACAAGACCACCACAGACGAAAAATCGCACAGACTGCAGAGCTAAACAAGCAAGTAACAATACCCGAGCAACCAGGAACTCCACCGCAGACGAAAAATCACACAGACTGCAGAGCTAAACAAGCAAGTAACAATACCAACCCAAAGGCCGTGAAGACAGTAAAACCCAAAGGCCACGAAGACAGTAAAACCCAAGCCGAACTTTCCAGCATCTCGAGGAGGAACAGCTGGCCGCCGATCAGACCACCACAGCGCATGCCGACCACAGCTAAGACAAACCCTCAGTATTCAACCAGAATGCCATTAACTTATAATGCTCAAATAACCATGGACTCTTGCATGCTCAAATAACAAGCTCAATTGTTGATGCCTTGCTATGAACAGACTTTATTTACTGATCATGTTTTCTTTGTATGGTCAGATTTCTCATGCCAAAGTTAATCTTCTTGAAGTTGGACCAGGAAAATCTGAATCACTGATTGAAATTTCAGGCAATCCACAGCAAACAAGTGCACCAATTTTGTATGCAGTTCTTGATCTCCCTCCGACATTTTCCAACATTTGCCAACAATTCGTCTACTGTCCCTCTGTTGCTACTTTTTGATTTTGATTTCTTAGAACAAAAGCAGATTCCTTGGTTCAATTAAATTTCTATTTAAGATAATTAACCATAAATATGTCTGCAAACACGAACCCCTGCAGTACTAACTATATGCTTTGTTTCAAAATTCAGTCAAATCGCAATATAAACAGTATTGGCAATTTCTCTGAGTTTGAGGACCCAATTCTTCGTCAACGGACTTCTGCCAGATTTGAAAGGTACACAACATTTGCAAAATTTTGTCAATTGCTGCTATCATAGTGGTTTTGTTGATCAGTATTTCTGTACTAATGTCCTTGGCATTGTATATCACCTTTGGCAGTGTGACAGCAGCTGGTCAGCTTATCACAAAAACTACAGTTGAAGTTGTAACATCTGAACGCACAGTTGCAGCCATTCTAGGAAAGTCTGGAAATGATCTTGTTAAAATTCAGCAGTTAAGCTAGTATAAAGAAGCATAAATTTCTGCAAATTCCATGGGATCCCCTTCAACTGAAATTTTTGAAACATGCAGACTTGGAATGAAGTGCTGTCATTGCAGACAAAATGACATTGTATTGACAGAATGACAAAATGTTACAGCACAAATCCTATGTTCTTAAATGATCATCTTGTATCTGAACATTCATCTAGTCGAATGTTGCATTAATTATTAGTTGATAAAAATTGGCATTGGCAGTTTTTATTTTGTCTCTATGGCTCTTGATTCATTATGCTAATGTTTAATGCATTAATTATTAGTTGATAAAAATTGGCATTGGCAGTTTTTATTTTGTCTCTATGGCTCTTGATTCATTATGCTAATGTTTAATAAATTGGGCTCTTTATCTGTTATATATTTGATTTTATGTAGAAAATCAATGTTATAATTCAATTTGAACAAGTTTCATAAATATAAATTACTATCTACTATATTTAGTTACTTGAAATCATTTATCTAATATTTGGGTTTGTTTGTTTATAATATTTGATAGCCATGTTGGTCATGCTTTACCATCATTCACCATTTTCTATCTACTATATTTAGTTACTTGAACTCATTTATTTAATAGTTGGGTTTGTTTATTTTTAATATTTGTTAACTACATTGGGCATGCTTTACAATCATTCACCATTTTAATGATGATTGACCATTTTGACCATGGATTAGCGAGATGACCATGCATTAGCATCACAACCATGTTAATTATGATTAAACACTTTTTACTATTATTAATCATGATAAACATGCCAATTATAATTAAATTTCAATATCTCTGATCCAATATAAAAATATTATTATTATTTATTTTTATTTAATTATAATATCACACTCTATCTTTGATGTTTAAATAAATAATGCATTTTATGATTTAAATTATCCATATAATATTAAACACTGCTTATCCATTCATATTTAATTATAACTATTAAATTATTTATAGTTTTAACTAAGTATAAATTTCCTATAATATTTTTATTATTCAGTATTCATAATGGAAAGATTACACTTCCAATCACAAAGAAATAAAATTCCTTGAATAAAAAGATTCCCACATTGAAATGAACTCTTATGTATTTTTTAAAACAATATTAATTGAATATGACTTTCATAATTTATAACATGTAATATCATTTCTCCCAGTTGTATTAACCTGCAATAATTAGCTTATGCCAAGGTAAGCCTTTCTTGTCACCAGGTATAAAGTTTAATAACATCATAACTTTTAAAAAATCAAGCTGTCAAAACATTATTTCTAACTAATAAATAGAGTAATTTGAAGTGGTATAGTCAATCTCCATTCTTTTATTATTTTCAATTATCCCAATTTTCGTCATTCTATATGTCATCATACCTCCTATGCTTATGTTATGCCAAATAAATGAATTATATTAAACTATACTCCCTAATTAAGATAATCACAAAATAGAAAAACAACTATGTTTAATGGCATCTGTTTATCTGTGATGTAAGTCCTTTCATTACACTTCGAAAAAATTTCAATAAAAAACTAACTTACTTAAATGGAACACAGATATTGCAGAAAGCAAGAGTATACAACACCAAAAGATAATGAATTTTTTCTTGCAGATCATGATCAATTTACATTTCACCTCGTAGAGTTTAAATGTTTTTTTAATTTTAATCTGTTTATTTTAGTTTTTAATTTATAAAATAAACTTATCAAAATTACTTTGCTATTGTACTTAGATTCTATATTTACTAACCCAAAACTATAAAAAAGACCAAAAGTCATGTCCTTTTGCATCACAACAAATTATTAATTAAATACAACAAATTACTAATTAGAAATTAGATGCAGGGTTTATTTTCTTTGCCAATTAGTAATTGGACAAATTTAAAGTTCACACTAAAGTTATGATAAACAATATTTTTAAATAAATATATCTTTTGTTCTTTTGACCATGGAATAATTCCCCAATCATTGACATTAACCTGAATGGTATCACTTATCTCCAAACATGTTACTAGATATCTAATCTTTCAATCATGGGTTCAAGACTCCATAATTTTTAAATGCTTAAGTTCTTCTTTGACTTTCGACAATCATTTATCTAAATATTGAACACTCTCCACCACGGATTTGATTAACAAATTTATATTCATAATAATGTTTATTTGCTCATTATCATTTTATGAATATTTCCATAATATTCAAATGTAAAAAAATAACAAAATTCTATCTTTTATGCACCATGAATTCATTATTATGCATTTAAATATATTTTATACCCCATGCTTATTAAAATACATAACTTACTTTAACACTCTCTAATTCTTCATACATTATAATGCATTATTATTACCTTTTATAGTTTTTTTCCGTCAAGGTTTCCATGATTCACTATTAAATTTTATTACATTTTAATTATTAATCTAAACATTTTCTAAATCATGACACATTGGAAAATTACATCTAAAACTAATCTTACATTTATCACAATTCTTACTTAACAAACGCAAAGTTCATTATATTTCACTATTTGCATAAAGTCAAAAAGTCCATACAACAATTCGCTATCCAATTCACTAAATCTTAATACAAGTAAGCATGCCTACAACACACTAGTAATGCAAACCAGCTCTCATGATAATGCAAATTAAACACAAATTAAATCTCATAATAATAACTCACCAAACTGTTCTATTAACCGGCAGGGACTAGCGCCACAACAGTGGCTCCTTGTTAAACTCTAGACTCATATTAACTTTAAATCTACCAAGTGTTTAGAAAAATTAAATATCTCAAGGTGTAGATCTTTTCTCAAGTTTTGCACTCAAAAAGAGGTTTGTGTCTTAAGAGATTTGATCCCTCTTGGCACTTGGTAGATCTAAAGTTAAGGTGGGTCTTTGTTGTTATACAAATAATGTAGGTTCAAACTCTACCATGTGTAAAATTGTGCGTGAGAAAGAAGGTGATTAATTTTATAGAGTTGATTTAACTTCTACATAGTGGATCTACCTCTTTGATTAAAAAGAGCCTTAACACATGTTAAACATATCAAGTTGGTCTCAATGGAGCATTAATAAACATAAAATATTTTATATATCAGTGTCTTGCACTAACTCCCCTACATAAGGGAATAGGTAGTTAGGGTGTGTAGTCAATAACGTAAGGTGGCCTCATTAGAAAAGGTCCAACAGATGTAGCCTCATTAATAAAAGGCTCAATATGTGGTTTGTGTTTGGGATATATATAAACTATTTATAATAAGAGAAGTTATGTAATCAATGATAAGTGAATAATATCTATGGGAACTTTGCTCAATTAGGAGTTGCCCCTCAAAAGGACAAATGAAGATTACTTCATATTTATAATATCAATAAAGGTTTGCATATTATTCTCGTATGTGTACATTAATTTTTTTATATTTGCTTTTCACAATTACAGTTTTGCTTATATTGCTATAAAGTTTATCAACTATTAAGGTACACTACATGTTGTATCAACACTTAACTATGCCACCATGCACCCAATTTTTAGAGAATTTCTTTTACAGCTAGAGACATGTTCTGATGATTTATCATTCAATGAATATAAATGTAATTGGGAAGCATACGTGCAAGGAATACAAGTAAGGTCACCTACTTGGATGCCCTTGTACACCTTTTTTAGTAGATGGCAAGTATTCTTACATAAAACGAAATATATATATATATATATATATATATATATATATATATATATATATATATATATATATATATATATATATATATATATATATATATATATATATATATATATATATATATATATTCAATGTATCCTCTAGTATATTGAAATCCCCTTGGGCACGTTTATAACTATCCTTGCATAAAATTCTCAATTGTCTTATTATTTTAGTTCACCAAGCACAACATTATAGGAGATCAATGTCATGTACTAGGGAATTTAGTGTGGTTAAAGGTGTAGTTTATTCTCCTTTGTTAGTGTCATGAAATATCAATCAAGTATTATTATTGGAAACCCTTGGGCATATCATAGAGTTATAGCACCTAACACTCCTTTTCTCTCATGGCTCTACAAAACCCTAGCCTCTATTTCACAACCAATGGATTTCCTATATATGTTGGAATATTAGGAATTTGAAAATGTCATCAATATAGTAACACTTGAGCAAGAGTAAATACTCAATAAATACTTTGAAAAAAATACTCAAACCAAACCACCTATCTCAAAAGACTCCTCTAGTGACATCGATCACATTGATATAGCTCTTAGGTAAAGCTTCTTGCAAACTCGATGGTCCCAAGTTAGACCAAACACTTATCGGCAACTTATCTCAATAGCATCCTCTCACAACATTGATCGTGTTGGTCTACTTCCTTACTGTGACAACCCTGGTGAATTCCCTCTTATATTATCTCTATTTTTGTTAAAATGAAAAATGACTCAGAAATTAGGACACGAATTCCAAATTTTGGGGAGGGAGAGTTTCTCGAGGAGACCGAGTTAATATTAATGTCAGATTTCGTGTTTTAATAAACTAGTTGCACAATAAATTTGACTAGAAAAAGGAATGGTCGGGAACCATACCATCTCCCTAGAAAAATTTGCAAGAGAGAGAGTGGGAATTAAATGGAAATATGGTTGCGTCAGCAAACTGATAGGGGCAGTGAAGAGGTTATGCCCATATAACTAGAAATGGCGGCAATAGCCTTAACGAGAGGAATTAATGAAAAATAGAATTACCTTTGCGCACTGCAGAAGAGGGAAGCACCTCTGCACATGACGGAAGAGGCCAGCATCTCTACGCACCAGGAAAGGGGAAAACATAGGAAATGGAGGAGAAGAAGATAATTATTTAAGATATCAATGATGGGAATAGAGGGGTTATGTTCTAGTTTTGGATGTTGTGCTACTTAGTTTGATTATGTTATGATATGTTTTTCCTAGACTTGGAACAAAGTTTATTATGATAGAGAGTGTTTGCTCAATGGCATCACAGTTGATGAAACCGTTGTGTGTGGTTTGTTGGCTCATAATTTACAGAGTAGTGGCTTGACTTGACGCTGATGAAACCATTATAAGTGGCTTGCCAAGGTCTGAAGAATCCATTGGGAAGTTTGCAGATTGATGAACCTATGGGCCAGGAGGAGCACTCATGTACTTGAGAGGTTGATGAACCTCTAAGTCTTGCCCTAGGGCTAAAGTACTAGTGCTTTCCTTCACTGAAGAAATACCTGGAAGAGTGATTCCCATACTCCCATGGTAGCTTGTCAACAGATGAACCTTCCTGAAAGTTAAAAGAACTCCCCTCCTGGTATTGAATTGTAAGTCTTTATGCTAGGAAAAATCTTAGAGTTAAAGTTGACTATGCTAGCAATCTTTGTTATGTAACGGTTGGGAGTTGTTCATAAAAATTTAAGGAAGTGAATTCCTGCTCATTTGGTTAACTTATGAATGGATAGTGGTTAAAGGTGGGTTACCTTTGGAGGCCCTGTTTCAGTTAGAAGTACTAACTTTTACAATTTAAGCATTCCTCCTCAAGCTCTAGAATTTGGCTTGTCGGTGACTACTCCAAGAAAGGCTTGGTTGTAGTGTGTCAAAGGTTGGGTGGAGAGTTGAAATCCCAATCTCAGTTGTCATGCTTTAGATATAAGATAAGTGCTTATTTCATTTAAATGTACAAGTGAATTTCACATGAATATTTGTCGTATTAATTTTAAATGTTACTTGAATGTATGAAACTTGGCTTCATGAATGATTTGGAGTGTTGATATCTTAAGTATTGGTTATGTTGAGTAAACTACTTGAATACTAATCATATATGTGAGATTTGGTTCCTATAGACTGATGCCCTGGTCAATCATCTGAGTAAATATGTATCAAGTGCATGGACTAGTGTTGAGGAATAGTAAAATTATGATTTGTCTGTGCAATAGTTCTCGATATGACTGATGTGCTAGTGATATTATATGCATGTTGGCTATGAGGTTTAATTATCATGGAAGATGTGAAGGATGTGTATTCCCTATATAAAAAGGAATGTGATTCATATAATTTCAACAAGAAATTTGGATTCATGTATAATTTCTTGAAGAATGGTTGAATTTATGTATGTGTTGTGTGAACATGAATCTTTGTATTCTTTTCATTAAATTGATGAGTAGGATTTGCTAGCCCGTTTGTTATTCATATGCTTTGTATATTTGAGTTATTATAAGCTAAAAAAAATGTATACATCTATATGTTGTGGTTGGGAGGTGGGATTAAGTTTCCAGTAATTCTGAAGAGATACACTCAAATGCACATTCATAGAGTGTATCCTCATGTACATGTAATTCCCTAATTTCGTCATGGAACTCCTATGTATTCTCAGTGACTTAGTTGCAAGTCATGACGCACGTGTAAACTAAGAAGAAAAATCAAAAAATATTCTAAGAGTAAAAGCTCGCAATATCGACATGAAGTCTCCCGTAGGACCTGTAGAAATTATGGTGTAGATTTGCAACTGCTCATGAAATTTTAATCAAAATCACAAGACACAAACCTACTCTATTTCTTTGCGGAATTCAATTCACAATTTAGAACATCAATCACAAATATGCAATGAGAAATAACACACATGCACACAATATTTTTCCATGGGAAAGCAATCTACTAAAAACCCCTTTGTCTGCTTGCATTAATTTGATGAACAGAGATGTATTACAATTGATAGCTCAATTTGAGCTCAACCTGCAAATGAATAACCTATCCCTTTGCTCATTGAGAAGCTCTAACCTAAACCTAGTCAATTTTTGCATCTTCTTGAGCCCCTATTTCATTTCACAATTCCTTGAGAAATTTGGCCCCTATTATTTAGGAAATTCCTCAAATTGATTGCGCAATTCCCAAGGTTGATCATTTCACTGCATGCAACACTTGTACACTCAAGGCTAGTCTACAACTGATTTTACACTACCTTGGAATCTCTACCATAGTTAGGGAACTCGAATTCTCTGCATGCACTATCAGTTTTGGGTTGATTGATCAGTTAATTAGATGATCACTAAGTTAGACTGAAATCTCACTACATAACTAAGCTTCCATTAGTTCCTCCAACAGTTGGAACTAATTTAACTGAAAACAACTTGAAATAACTAACCTTGATTGCTAAAAATTAGCAATCACACATGCTTAACTGAACTTTAACTCCTTCAACTCGAATTTACTGAGTCAACTAGATGACACTAGCCATGTCACACAAGTTCACTGCATCCAAGTTGTCTGTTGATGTGGAAATTTGATTTTTCTCAATTTAATCAAGGCAAAATCAAATTGAGAATTTCTTGCTGCATTTTTCAACACTCCCCCTCAGCAAGAAAGGGATTATCAACCTGCACATGTGGAACTCGAACTTCCCTCTTAATAAGGCCTTTGTCAAAATGTCAACATCTTGTACCTCTATCGGAATGTTTTGTAGCAACATTATCCACCTTTGCACATAGTCCCGTATATGGTGATACCAGATATCTATATGCTTGGATCGATCATGAAGTACAGGATTCTCAAAGAGATTGATGCAAATTTGATTATCATAGTAGATCACAGTTGGATCCATCATCCGACCAAGTAGTCCAACAAGTATCTTTCTCATATATATCGCCTCACATTATAAGTGACTTGCAGTCATGTATTCTACTTATGTCGAGTTGAGCGCCACAGATATTTTCTTCCTGTTGTACCAGGAAAGCACTGCGAACCCAACACTAAAAATTCCACCTGATGTACCCTTTTGTTCAGATGGACTCCCTGCCCAATCTGCATTTGTGAAGACAACCAACTCCACTCCCTTTGTCTATATGTACCATAGTCCAAACTCAGTAGTGCCTCTAAGGTACCGTAAAACATGCTTAGTTGCCTTCCAAAGTAATTTGATTGGCCTAACCATAGCTTGGCTCAGTTGGTTGACTGCATAGCACATATTTGGTCGTGTGTTCGCAAGATACATTAATGAACCCACTGACTGTCGATTAATAGTAGCATCCACTTCCTCACTTGAAGTGGCATCCTCCTTCCTCCGGTTGGTCTCTAGAGGTGTCTCCATGGGTTTACAACTCTCCATGCAGTATATTTTTAGTATATCATTTGCATACTTGCCTTGAGACACAAATAACTCCCCATTTCCTTCCCATACTTCCAACTCGAGGAAGTAGTCCATGAGATCTATGTCCTTCATTTCAAATTCCCTTGCAAGGTCCTCCTTGCAAGATCTGGTTAGCTTCTTATCACCAGTTAAAATCAAATCATCAACATATAAGACAATAATAAGCAATTTACCTTCTACCAAGATGTGATAGAGGTTTGCATCCGCTTCTCTTTTGGTGAAGCCAAAACCGATGAGATAACTGTCGATCCTAGTGTACCAAGCACAGGGTGCTAGTTTGAGACCATACAACACTTGCTTGAGTCTGCACACATGAGACTCTCGATCAAATGTCTCAAAACCTTATGGTTTCTCGATGTACACCTCTTCCTCAATAACCCCGTTGAGAAATATTTTTTTACATCCATCTGGTGGATCTTTCACCCCATCTATGCAGCCAGAGCAAGAATTGCTTCGATGGATGAGTACCTTGCTCCAGGATCAAATGTCTCCTCATAGTCAATTCCATCAACTCAAGAGTACCCCTTGGCCACAAATCTAACAGTATAATTCTCTATGCTTTCATCTGCTACATGCTTAACCTTGAAGATACATCATGAACCCACAACTGATTTATCATATGGTCTTGGTACCACTTCCCAAACATTGTTCTTTACAATGGATTCGTATTCCTCCACCATTGCATCAACCCATACAGGTTGTTCTAATGCTTCCTCCAAATAGGATGGCTCGGTCTCTACGAGCTGATTAATTATAGCCATGAAGTTAGTGTACCTCTCAGGTGACCTTCTTTATCTGTGCAAATTTGAAGGAGCTCTCACATTCTCCCTCACATCCTCCACAAGTCTATCAGCTTCCCTGGTTCTTTTTTTCCTTCTTTGGATGGCTCTGTTTGAATCAATGTCTCCACTCTCTGCTCCTTAACTTGTGTCTACTCCACAACTTCCTGAGGCTCCTCCTTTGGAGCTAAAAGATCCTCTTATGGTGGGATATTAAGCTCCCTCTCATGAGAGCATTGCATCACTTTCTCCTCATCAAAATTTACATCCCTTCGCATAATTGTCATTCTTAGGGATGGCAAGTACACATGGTATTTGTGAGGAATTTTTGTGTAACCCAAAAATACCCCCAACTCTGTTTTTGTCTAAAGCTTCTTCCTTGATTCTTTGGAAACATGGCAGTAAACAAAGGCTCCAAAAATCCCGAAGTGCGACACATTCGACATTCTCCTCGAGAAGGCCTCCTTCAATGTAATCATACCAAGAATCCGATGAGGACTTTGGTTTTACAAATAGACTGTTGTGTTGCATGCCTCAACCCACAAATGCATAGGTAGGCCTCTGTCATGTAACAAAGCCCTCGCAGCACCCACAATGCTACGGTTCTTTCTCTTAACCACCCTATTATATGGTGGGTTGTCAAGTGTTTTCATCTCTCATTGAATGCCTTCGTCCACACATAAATTCTTGAATTCATTCGAAACATAGTCACCTCCATTGTTGCCCTTGAGCGCCTTCACCTTCTTTCTAGTTTCTTTCTCAACCAGTGCCTTCAATTCTACGAAATTGGAGAATGTGTCGTCTATCTTCTGCATAAAGAAGATCCAACACGTCCTTGAGAAGTCATTAATAAAAAAGACAACATTTGTGTTTTACAATGGAGGTTGTCAAGAAAGGTCCACAAACATCAGAGTGGATCCTTTCAAAGACTGCATTTGCTTTGTTGTCCCGATCATGGAATGTGGATTTTGTGTACTTCCCCAAAGTACATGATCTAGGTGGATATTGGTGGCCACCCACCAATTCCACTTGGACCCCCACCATTGCTTATTTCAGTTTTTCAGTTTCCTTAATTGTAGCACAATTTACTATTTTTAGTAGTTTTTCGGGTCCTAAACTTTTAGAGCCGTTTCGAGGCCCTAAACAACATTTTTTTGGAAATCTACCTGTTGACGGGAAAAGTGTCTACTCAGAACACCCCTATCCCACTAAGGTGTGACAGTACCTTAGCAACAAACAAGGAAAACTACTTTCGTATTCTTCTTTATGAACTGTAAACGAAGAGGAATAGGATGAACCAACCTGTGTCTTGCGCTAGTCCTTTGATCCAATCTCTCTCCTCTTTGACAGCTTCCAGCTATCTGCTCCCTTACTTGCCCAGCTTCACCAAGTTCCTGCAAGATCACAGAAGAGGAAAACTACACAAAGACATGGATTTACATTCATAAATAGCTTAGGATCAGATTTAAGCTAAACATGCAAATATAACAAAAACATCATTGATACACAAGCATGTAGGAGAAACTCAAATAGTTTTATTGATATCACAAGAAGGTCCAGGAGGAGTTACAACCGATGATTCCTGATCCAGCATCAACCCCCCAGCAAAGGAATCCCCTCTTCACCTCCAACAAAGCATAAATCACCCAATGCACTGATCTCTATCTCAAAACCAACAACAATTCTCTGCAAAGTACAAAATTCCAGCCTCCGGATCTCTGGGATGAGGGACCCATATATAGATGTATGCAAAGAGGATGAGTCAACTTATGATTTGACTTGTGGCCTCTCTCTGTCAGTTCTTGCTTCCACTTGGAGACTGAGAGCCTCTTACTCATCCTTGGTCGAACTCAGTGCGGCAAGTGTCATTGGGGAAGATTCTGGAAGCTTCCATTGTCTGTCCACCTCGCGGAATGACACTGCCATTTGTCATTTCCCGCTCAGCGCACCCTGGTAGTGCATTTAGGTGCGTTGCAACGCACCTAGCTAGTGTACTGGGGTGCTATGCAACGCAGCTAGCTAGTGGAGCAGCTGAAATGATCCTGATTTGACTGATTCTGAGCAGTTTCTAGTGGAGAACTTCTGGGAGAAGCTGTAATTGGTTGACCTTGTTCCTCTAGGGGTAGGAACAACACTCTTAGGGACTTAGGATCCCTTGGATTATGGACATTTCATGCTTAGAGCTGTAAGGCACAAAAATGTCTATAACAGTTGCCCCCTAAAGTATGAGGCCGTTTATCGGGTGAAATGCTTTATTAGGAGGATTCGAAGTTCTTTCAATGCTGGGAGGAGACCTGTAATAAGATACAATACAATACATTATCTTCATACTGTTTTCATGATCTAGCTGAGGCGGGCATTCCCATGCTCAGCTCTATAAACTCATTTTTATGTACACAGGACAGACAATCGTCTGATGGTAGACTGATGATTCTGATGGAGTCATCATCCTTTTGGTAGGATGACTATCTGTGCTGCAATGCTGTACATGTCAATGTTTTTATTTTTCCTGAATATATATCGCAGCCCAGATGGATGAAACTAGATCCGGGGTCTTCAATCTCGTCTGATCTTCACTCGAAGTACAAGTCGATCCATGTGAGAAATGTTTTGAAGTCGAACATGGAAAGACATCGCTTGATTACCAGTCGATGATGTAAACTGTTAACAAGCGCGAGAGGAATCACCGATAATGATGATGACCCTCAAGGTACTGCAGTACAATTCACGTGGTGTGAATAAAGGACTTGGCGTCGAACACCACGCAAAATTTTTCGGTCGAAGGTCATTGATGTATACCTGTCGCCGGAAGTGAGAAACTTGCCATTAAGGCATGCAAGCTTCAAAGTACTGAATGGGGTGTTCCTAGATCAACTTCTTGGATAATGAGCTGGTGTCGACAAGAAGCGACCCGTCAAAGGAGGGCCTTAATGAATCCCACATCAATGACACGGAACAGAGCAAATGATTTTGATGGAGGTGAAAACGATCTGATGATATATGGTTCAGGATGGCGGTCATGAAGGAATGAAGTATGATGTATGGTAGTGGATGGAACACGGGTGACTTCTCTGGATGACTTCTCTTGAACATGTCGGCGACACTTATGTGATGGATTGGTAGCATTTACCCCAAATGTGGATGGTATGGCGTGACCATGGTGATGTGACCGGTGAATGAAACAACCCAACCCGACTTAGGCACGGAGTGGAAGTGTCATGTTCAAGAGCGACTTGCTACCAATAATTTTTTTTTGAGTTTCTTCCCAATTTTTCCCCAGTCATTGCTGACCAGTACCTCTTTATTTTTGTCAAGCTTGAGGAGGATAACATATGCTTGTTCTATAATTTGCCCTTCGGGCAAACCCATCGTTATGTTTTAACGAGCCTAGCGATAGTGAAACTCGTTCTCGTCTAAAGACAAGTTTGTCGCTATTAATATTTTTAACGAGTTTAACGACAAAGATAACTCGGTCCTTTTCATTTTTATAGAGTCTGAAAAGGTACGTAAAGGTAACTCCAAGATTCCTTTTTCGTCATCTAATCCCTTAAGCCCGAAAAAGTATAAAACAATACAGAAGGGATGAATTTTCGATAGTTTTAACGAGCCGAACAAAACAAGCGCTCGATCTTTTTGTGCAATAATCCCTCAGGTCCAAAAAGATTAAAATCTAGAGGAGGGATAGCACTTCTGGTTGCTTTAACGAGCTGGAAGGCCAAAACTCGGCAATCTTTTCATATTTCACGAGTCAGTTGAAAAGAGCTTAAAGAAGACTCGTCTTTTGAGGAACGAGTGATAAAATGGGTAGCAGCTGATTCCAGGTAAGGTTTGGAATTTTCCAATCACGGCAGTGTCACAAGGATGGCTAGTGAAATCACTCTTCGCAGCTGTTCCTCAAAATGGGTAAACAATCAAATGGAGGTGAATGATCGGCCAATGGAAAAGTGGAGGTGACGGTGCAAACACGACCAAGGCTTTAATGGCTGAAATCTTCATTCACGGTGGTTATTTACCGGAGGATAGTTCATTTTTTAATGAGCTTAAACGCGGGTGGAAACACTTGCTCATGTCTTATGTTTATTTTTTAACGAGCTTGAACTATGTGCTAAAACTGCTCGAGGCGGGTTTATTTTTTAACGAGCTTGAACCCTGCGGTAACACTGCTCATGGCGGGTTTATTTTTTAACGAGCTTGAACCCTACAGTAACACTGCTTGTGATAAATTTGCATGCCCCCAGCATAATAACGCAAATCAAGGTGCATGCCCCCCAAGCTTCATTGCATTCAACTTGGTGGTTGGAATGAAGGTTTACCTTTGAGAAAGGGGATTTGTTTCATTTTTTAATGAGGTTGACACAGTAAAAGAACCATCCTCAAGACTCCTTGTTTCATTTTTTAACGAGGTCGACACGAGATAAGAACCGTCCTCGGAGTCCAAATCCATTAGATATAGAAGGTTTCATATTCCACTGTGGCCACTTCCGCCAGATTACTCGGAGGCGGTAGGGCAAAAGTACCCATTAAGGCAGGGTCTTTTAGGAGACCTACTCCGATATTTTGGAGCGAATGATTGCTTCCATGGATCATTGGAATGCTTCCCGTAACTTGTGAACTGTTGGGGAGAAATGTTTGTTGGTCGACGATTGTAATTCCTCCTTGGAAGGGAAATGCAATCTTCCTGAAGTAGGTCGACACAACTGCGGCCATGGCATATATCCAGGGTCTTCCCAATAGGATGTTGTAATCAAGGTTTCCGTCGATTACTTCAACATCAATTTCTACTGTTTTTCCTCCTAGTTCAACTTTCAAGTTACTTAGGATACCATACGGTGTATATGTCCTTCCGTCGAATGCTTTTAATGTCGTCGAAGATCGCGACAAGGTTGGAGATCCTAAAGTTTTCCAGCAACTCATCGACATAATGCATGTAGATGCCCCCTCATCAATAATTGTTCGATGAACAGTTTTGTTGAGGGCTTTCACTTGAATAAGGAAAGCTAGTTGAGCTGGTAACTGAGGGTCATATCCTTTATTATCAAAGGCCACAAGATTGGAATCCATTGGGTCAATCCCGCCTATTGCTGATAATAAAGCTTCCTCTTGGGAGAGGCAATTTTGTGGTACCTCGAGTGTCGACATAGCGGACGGCGATTGGGCCAGGTCCTCTATTATATTATAATTCTGTGCTATTTTTGCACGAGGATTAAATGTTGATTTGTGTACTACTTCCTTTGGCGACTTTATCATTTGTTCAGGAATGATGGGTGGCACAATTTTGGTCAAAGTTGTTGTCGAACTACTAGGTTGTTCATTAGCCTTGTTATTAGACACCTGTGGATTCCCGTAATCTTTATTCCTTGCCAAAGCATCATTTTGCTGCTTTGATATAGACAGCATAAGCACTTGGGATCGGGAAGAATTTTGATTAGCAACCAGTTTGGTTCCCGGGTTTGGAAACATATCAGTCAATACTGCTGAGGTTTTTGAACTCTTAAAGAGTTTCTTAACTTCATCTTTATGTGGACAATCTCTCGTCCGATGATCCTCATCGCATATATGACACCCCGCAGGGGGTTTCCTTTGCCCAGAAGGGTTTGCAGAAGATTTTCCAGGAGATGACTCATCCTGCTTCCTTTTTCTCCCTTTCTTTTTCTTCTTGCCCCCTGGTTGCTTCAGTTGTTTGCCCTTGTCGGCTGACACGACATTTACTTCCGAGGCAAGAAGTTCCTCATTTGCATTATGACTAGAAATCTTACAGGCCTTTTTAGGTGTAGCCTTTGTCGATTTCGTGTCTATTGCGCCAATCACGCCATCGCCGGCATGAGAGTCATTGTTTGATTTAGGAGGAGGAGGAACTGAGAATTCCGGTCTAGGGGCGTCAGGTATTTTATCGTAGAGTGTGCCAGACTGAGTGTAAATCAAGTCCAAATATTGCGCACGAGCGATAACTTGCTCTTCTGTGATGACTCCCCCTTTTGCCACATCTTCCGTGATGGAAGGCAGTAATGACTTAATAAACCATTTAGCTAAAAGCTGATCGGGAACATACGTTTTCACCATTCTACGACGACGTCGCCATTCATGTATATGATCAGATATGTGAGTGGCCGTCGTTTGTTTGAAGTTGGTAAGAAGTTCGGTTCCCGTTTCGTACCTTATCGGTAACTGAAAATGGGTTAAAAAGGTTGTGGCTAAGGTACTGAAGTTGTCGAACGAAGCTCTAGGCAATTCAATGTACCATTTTGCCACCGGACCCGTTAACGTCCTCTGAAAGAGGCGAAGTCTTATCGAATTGTCATTTAGGGTGTTTGATGAACACCACAGATGAAAGGTCATCACATGATTCGACGGATCTTCACCCGGATTTCCATTAAATTTAGGAATATCTGACGGAAGTTTATGCAGAATCGCTGGCCACCAAGGGGCATAAGCAATTGGATCATTCGTCAGCCGGTTTAGATTTGGTAATTCTAGAGTTGCTACAAAAGGCAACTGTTGATTCAGGTTAGGTGAAGCATACCCAGGATAAGATGGAATCGCCTGAGCAGTGGGTCTTTGCATACCAGCACAATGTATTTGATGCTGGCAATTTTGACAAGGTTGATGGGCATAACCGTTATGATATGGTTGTTGATAACCTCTTTGGGAATGCGGTTGCCCATTACTTACAAAGACTTGTTGCTCGCGTCCTCGATATGATTGCTGGAATGGCGGTTGTTGAGATTGAATCAGCCATGGTTGTTGGACCATTTGCTGTTGCCCAATACTGGATGATTGACCAAGATGAGAAGTCATAGTACTTGTTTGAGCCTGAGTCACTCCAGATAAGGAGGCACTAACCTGAGGTTGTGATTGAGTCGTTGAGACAAGAGGTTGTTGTATTGCAACCTGAGGCTGTTGGGGTTGACATACAACAGGTAGCGCTTGTACTTGCGATGCAGTCACCATAGCAGGTATAGTGGGAATATTCGACACAGGGTGGACTGGTTGCATTGAATATACAACCCTTGGTTGCTGAGGCAGTATTGGTACCCAACCGCTGGATGTAATTCCAGTTTGACCTAAACTTTGTTGTAAACTCCCATATGGTTGTTCTCCGGGAGGGAACAATGAAAAGGCATATTGCCCTCCATATGGTGGAAATCCAGTACTCAAAGGGTAAATTGGCCTTTGAAGACACATTGGATCAGTTTGTTGAGTTTCAACATAAGAAATACCAGATGATAATCCGGATGAAGAAATAGGAACAGACCATGTCGTCGAGACAGTCCCTGATTGGACTCCGGCTTGTTGTTGATAACTTGCCGGGACAGATGGTATACCGGCGAACATTGTTGGAGTAGCAGCAGGAGGTTCTGCTGCTGCTGTGTCGAATGACACAGTCCTAGATGTCGACGGTTGTTCAGACATATCTAGTCTATCCAAAAGATTTCCTAGCGATTCTACAAGAACTTGCGATGAAGGGAGACTAACTTCGAAGACCAACGAGGGAAAGGTGATGATTATTCCGTTTAAAATAAATTTTAGACGCTTTGACACAACTTGTTTTTTCAGTTTTTAAGAGTCGAGAAAAAACAAAATATGACTCTAGTCTCCTTCGATTTTTAATGAGCCTGAAGTGACAAGTGCTCAGATGGACCTTTTCCGTTAAGGAGTCTGAAAAGGAACGAAAGGGACTGCTCTGGAGATCTAGGTAGAGGGAGTACCAAACCAATCGCAAAACTGCAGAATACTTTTTACGGTACGGCAGTCAATCTTCCCGAATGCTGTGTTCGGTGCATTGCGATCAGTAGGGCGGCCGACACGGCTTCCTATGGATAAAAGGTTTTAAGCCTATAGGGGTCTCCCAATATATACTCGACGGTACGTGGGAGCACAGGTCCGTACTAGCACTTATTGTCTCAAAGTGGAGGAATCACCCAACCATCAGTGAGGACAACAGTTACCAGGCTTTACGACGCCGGAATACGTCTCTAGCCTAGACCTCTAAATGTTGTGCATTAAGTTCCAAAGCGTTGTTAGATTCATTCAATTTATTTTAAGTTGATCTTTCTTAGAAGTTTGCCTTTTGGGATCACCACGAGATGTAGATGTAATTCCTAAAATGCAATCTAAAGATGATAAGCAAGCTTTTATCTCTTTTCAGCAATGAAAATCCTAGCTACAAGGGGAAAAGAAAGACACAATCTTTTCTCAAAGAGCAAAGAGCACACTGTAGATGCACTTTTCCTAAATCAAGCCAAACAGACTATCAATATGCAAATGCACATATGCATGTATTTGTTTTCACTTTCTTAATATTGATGCCTAAAAAGAAAGTTGATGTACAAATCTGAATTTGCTTTCAAGTGAAAAACACAAACAAGCTTCTTTTCGAAATCAAAAGGTAGAGAAGATTACGACACTTTATGATTTTGAAATAAACACTCGTTTCGACACTAGAAAGAGACAAATTCAAACCAAAGGCAAAAGTAAAAGCATAATCAACTGTCAACAGCAAACAAACTTTCTCCTAAGATCAAAATCGACACTTACGACAGATCTAAATCCAAGGACGACAGTATGACTATTCTACTCTTTCAATGGAAAACTGTAAATGATGTAACAAACACACAAAGAACATCTACAGTCTTTTTGTACAAAGGAGGCGGAATTAAGGCAAAGAAAAGGGGTTTTTAAACAGATACACACTAATCACGAGCTGCAAAATCAGAGACAAAACTGAAAAAATGAAGCAAAGAACCTCAGCTGGCGCACCTGTTACACAGAGAAACTGACTTGCAGCGCAGGTAGCCCTCTCGGGAACTGCGTTGAAATGTAGAGTCTCTTCACAGTGCCTGCGCTGGGGCAGAAACGAGACTTCTATTCGGGTTTTGGGTCACGGTTTGCAGTTTAATCTATGGATTTTGGCCGAGTAAAAGCAATCAGTAATGCACAATCAGAGGGTGGATTTAAAGGAGGTCTAAGAGCTATCACAAAGGGTAATCAGATCATTTGTGAATCAGCTGTTCAAATCATAAACAAATCCAGTGAAAGGATTGAAGTAGCAGGTGTCTACTTTGCATTTGATAATGGCAAATGCAGTTCGATTGCTACTTCTGTGTTTATGAAACAAACAACAAGAGAAACACAAACAAACTAACTAGACACGATCCCCAGCGGAGTCGCCATTTTGTTGACGGGAAAAGTGTCTACTCAGAACGCCCCTATCCCACTAAGGTGTGACAGTACCTTAGCAACAAACAAGGAAAACTACTTTCGTATTCTTCTTTATGAACTATAAACGAAGAGGAATAGGATGAACCAACTTGTGTCTTGCGCTAGTCCTTTGATCTAATCTCTCTCCTCTTTGACAGCTTCCAGCTATCTGCTCCCTTACTTGCCCAGCTTCACCAAGTTCCTGCAAGATCACAGAAGAGGAAAACTACACAAAGACATGGATTTACATTCATAAATAGCTTAGGATCAGATTTAAGCTAAACATGCAAATATAACAAAAACATCATTGATACACAAGCATGTGGGAGAAACTCAAATAGTTTTATTGATATCACAAGAAGGTCCAGGAGGAGTTGCAACCGATGATTCCTGATCCAGCATCAACCCCCCAGCAAAGGAATCCCCTCTTCACCTCCAACAAAGCATAAATCACCCAATGCACTGATCTCTATCTCAAAACCAACATCAATTCTCTGCAAAGTACAAAATTCCAGCCTCCCGATCTCTGGGATGAGGGACCCATATATAGATGTATGCAAAGAGGATGAGTCAGCTTATGATTTGACTTGTGGCCTCTCTCTGTTAGTTCTTGCTTCCACTTGGAGACTGAGAGCCTCTTACTCATCCTTGGTCGAACTCAGTGCGGCAAGTGTCATTGGGGAAGATTCTGGAAGCTTCCATTGTCTGTCCACCTCGCGGAATGACACTGCCATTTGTCATTTCCCGCTCAGCGCACCCTGGTAGTGCATTTAGGTGCGTTGCAACGCACCTAGCTAGTGTACTGGGGTGCTATGCAACGCAGCTAGCTAGTGGAGCAGCTGAAATGATCCTGATTTGACTGATTCTGAGCAGTTTTTGGTGGAGAAATTCTGGGAGAAGCTGTAATTGGTTGACCTTGTTCCTCTAGGGGTAGGAACAACACTCTTAGGGACTTAGGATCCCTTGGATTATGGACATTTCATGCTTAGAGCTGTAAGGCACAAAAATTTCTATAACACTACCGCCAATAATTTTCTATTTAAAATCATCTTTTCCGTCATAGTCCTCGGAGAGATCTTTCAAACGGGTTATCATGCGCATCAAACGGAGATAATATGACCAAGTCGCAACCCCGAGAAGTTGGCTATCCAACTCACCTCAACGGGGCCCATAAACTCTTGGTGTTACATCTCCTCGGGTTAGGGTTTTGGTTGTTTAGGGTTTGCTCTTATTGTTCAATAATAAAAAGGCCCTTGAGCCTCATTGTAACACAGTTCAGAGGCATGTAGCCACCACATATCTTCTCAGAGATAAGCTACCATCACCCTAGCTGGTTTATTTCCATTTCTGTTTGCAAGCATATTTTAGTATTTTACATTAATGATATGAAGTATTATTTCCGATGCATCTCTGTGTTTATGGTTATCTCTATAATTTGTTGCATTTCTGTTTAAATCTAGATCAGTGTTATTAGAGCGGTCTGCTTTTTTTCTCTTTTTTTCTTTGCATGTCCCCAACGAGGTCAAGATATAAGGAATTAGGGCTTGAACTGGTCGAACCTTTGCAAGACAAACCTTGCAAATCCCGATGGCCTCCCATGGTGGATGAAAAGAAAGATGAGGGAGCAGGAGATCCTATCAAAATCTTGCTCGAAGAAGCCCTCAAGTAACAAAGGAACGCGATGATGGACAACTTTGCCCAGATCCTTTAGCGACTACCTAGGGGCGACGCATCAGCTTCCAACAGCTACTCTGGAAATGCCACACTGTTTAAGGTCCAAATTAATTTTGAAATCCCCATATTCGAGGGTCAGAGAGACACAAATGTCATCAATAAATGGTTAAATCTGCTAGAGGGTTATTTTTCTATTCATGATTTTTCCAGTCGAGAAAATATTATTTTTCGCTCTTCTCAAAGCAGCCCCCCATGTCAAGGACTAGTGGGAAACCTACTGCGAGCAGAAGGATGAAAGCATAGGCTCACTATTTTCAGCCACACCCACTTGGAATTCATTCCGGGATGCCATTAAGGAGCAGTACTACCCTGTTGGAAGCTATGAGGATCAATACATAAAGTGGACCATGCTGCGGCAGGGAAGGGACCAAGACGTGCCGAAGTTTACCAATATTTTCCATACCCTTTGCACAAAGTTTGGTATTAAGGATTCGGAGCAGCATTTGGCACTCAAATATCGCGGCTGCCTGCACAAGTACATCCAGGAAGAAATAGAATTCTTTAACATCTCCTCGCTTGGTACAACATACCGATATGCCGTCAAGGTCGAGCAAAAGTTTAAACAGAAGAAGCGAGACTTTGGATCTGTGAATCTGAAGCAAGGGAAAGGTGCCCCCAAATCACAGAACAAAGGACAAAGCCAAGGTGGGGCGGCCCAAGACAACTCGCCAAAGCTGCAAGCAAAGAACAGTGCCACGAAGCCGAAAAAGGACATGGGAAAGTGGTGTGAGTTCCATAAGAGCTCCACTCACAACACAAGTGAGTGTCGGGCCAAGCAGTCACTGGTGGATGAGATAAAGGTTTCAGAATCGGATGCATGTTCCGACTCTAAGTTAGAACCCGATAAGGGGAATGACAAAGGGAAGCAGATCATCGATGCAGAGCCTAACGCCACCGTTGCCACCACAAAGATCCAGAAGGAGGAACCCAAAGATCCAGAGGAGGAGGAGCGTCTCTTCCACTCCCAGATGTGGGTAAAGGGCTCCCCGATATAATTCATTGTCGACAACAGGAGCCAAAAGAACCTCATTTCGGCAGAGGTCTTGAAGCAGCTAGGCTTATTGACCACAACACATCCACAACCATACGCCATCGGGTGGCTTCACCAAGGACGGGATCTTCGCGTGAGCCAACAGTGTTGCCTTCCATACAACATCAAACCCTTCACAGATGAGGTATTGTGTGACATTGCTCCCCTTGAAGTTTGTGATGTATTATTAGGACAACCATACTTGTGGAAGCGACATGTTGTGTATGAATCAAGGCCCCATGTTGTTATTGTTACTTTGGGAAATAAGTTGTATAGGATACCGGAGGTAGCACCGCCTACCGCCATCTCTTTGGTTACTACAAAACAATGCAGTAAGCTCGTTTCCAAAACTAGGAAATTTGTTTTCCTGATGATACGCCCTCAAGGAAAGAAGAAGACGGTGGCCACGACCTCCAGACAGGGCCCCTCCGCACGACAACTACAGATGGACAAGGTCGTGGAGGAGTACGAGGACATCTTCACCTCCCCCGCAGGGGTTCCTCTGCACTGTTAGGTCAAGCACTCCATCGATCTGACCCCAGGTGCGCCGCTTCCCAATGGACCAATCTATCGGCGGTCCGTTATGGAGAATGATGAAATCAAGAGGTAGATTTAGGAGCCACCGCAGAAAGGTCACATCTATCTGAGTTCATCGCCCTATGGGAGCCCGATCGTGTTGGTACAGAAGAAGGATGGGACTTGGAGACTCGGTATTGACTATCGGGCGCTGAACAAGATCACTATTTGTAATAGGTACAAATCGAACCTTCCGATGTGTGGAAGATTGCCTTCAAAGCTAAGGAGGGCCTTTTCGAATGGTTGGTTATGCCTTTCGGATTGACTAATTCTCTCGTAACCTTCATGAGGCTAATGGATGACATCTTGCAACCATTCACCAACTCATTTGTAGTGGTATACTTGGATGACATCCTGATCTTTAGCCAGAGTTGGGAAGAGCACCTCCACCACATCTGACAGGTTCTCTAAACACTGCGGCAACACAAGTTATGTGCCAATTTGGAGAAATGCACTTTTGGCATGACCCAAGTTTAGTATCTAGGGTACATTATTGATGAATAGGGGGTGCATGTGGATCCAACCAAGATCCAAGTCATTTCGGATTGGCCATCTCCAAGCACTTTGACAGAGCTTCGCAACTTTCTAGGTCTTGCCAACTTCTACCGTAGATTTGTGTTGGGATTTTCTTATATCACTTGGCCCTTGAGTCAAGTCACCAAGGGAGGAGCGAAAGCAAAATTCATTGGTCTGAATCTCAAAAGAAGGCATTCACAGAGTTGAAAGATCGCCTCTACTCGGCACCAATGCTCGCATTACAGACTTGCAACAACCATTTGAGCTCGAGACAGATGCCTCTGACTATGCTATTTGGGCAGTCCTTACTCAACACGGGCATCTAGTGGCATATCATAGTGAGACACTTTCAGACACAGTCTGGAAGTATCCCACTTATGACAAAGAGATGTATTCCATTGTGCAGGCCTGCCGACAATGGAAGCATTACATTTTTGGGAAGGAAAAGGTCATCCACACAAACCACCGATCCCTGCAGTTCATACAGACCTAAGGGAAATTGTAGAATGATCGCCATCATAAGTGGTCCACATACCTGCAACAATTCCATTTAAATATCAAGTATAAGAAGGGCAACACCAATAATGTTACAGATTATGTCAGTCGACCACTGATCATGGCGTTAACCAACATGCTCAACTCTTATGGGCACGAGACTTCTGATTGGCCAGTTCTCTACAAAAGCGACCCAAAATTCAACCAAACATACCAGCCACTCTTGGAGGGTCAGAATGTTCCATATTTTCACCTCCAGGATGCCGTGTTATGCCACCTGGGTCACCTTTGTGTTCCTTCAAGTGAGCGTGCCAAGATCATTTGGGAAGCACACTATAGTCGGACTGCTGGGCATTTCGGGGTCGAGAAAACAATGGCAGTACTACAGAAGCATTTCTATTGGTCGAATCTTCGATAGGATGTCAGGAAGTACATCAGGTCATGCACTGCGTGTGCCATTGCCAAACCGACCATCAAGAAGCAAGGCCTCTATAACCCGCTGCCTACCCCTAGTCGACCTTGGGAATCCATCTCCGTGGATTACATGTCAGGCCTTCCTTCCACTAAGCATGGAAACAACTGTGTTTTTGTGGTTGTCGACAGGTTCTCGAAGATGGCCATTATGGCAGCCTATAAGAAGAATATCATAGCAGAAGCCACTGCTAAACTCTTATTTGAACGAGTGTGGGTACACTTTAGGATCCCATAGTCTATCATCTAAGATTGGGATAGCAGGTTCCTCAGTACATTTTAGTCTAGTCTCTGGTCGATGCTGGACACCAAACTGACTAAGTCCACAACCTTCCATCCTCAAACTGATGGCCAGATAGAGGTTGTCAACAAGATGATTGTACACATTCTACTCATGTACAACTCAAAGCATCCACGCACATGGGACGAGAGCCTCCCCTATGTTCAGGACAGCTACAACCGGGCTCTCCACAGCTCGAATGGCCACAGCCCTTTCAGGTGGGCTTGGGATTCTAGCCACTATGTCCCATTGATGTGGCCATGCCATTTGCAGCTACTCACGAAGATTCAGCTCATGTCCAGTCTGAAACAGATAAGGCAAACAACTTCATTGAGCACATCCAACATATTCGCCATCAAGTCCATGACATTATGGAGAAATCAAATGCCAAGTACAAGCAACGACATGATCAACACTGGGTGCCACACAAGTTTCAGGTGGGCGACAAAGTCTGGTTGCATTTGGAAAAGAACGCCTTACCGAAGCCTATCAGATACTCATACCACTCTAATATGGTCCTTACACCATTACCAAGGTTGTGGGAGACAATGCATTTGAGATCAACATTCCCCCATTCCTTGGTCTGCACCTAGTATTCAATGTGGACCGCCTTCGGCCATACTTTCCACCATTACTAGACACATCTGACATTGCAGAACAGCTCACACCCACATAGTTAAATCTAGATTGCATGGAACAAGCTGCAACTAATCAGATCATGGACACACAAATCAAGCACACTTGCCAGTAGAATATCCAACTGTATCGAGTTGTCAAAGCAGGCCAACTCCTTCACCAGGGCAAGTGGCTCACCAGGGACCAAGTTCAACAGAAGTTTCCTCATCTCATGGAGGAACTCAACGCAATGGGGACCATTGATCCTAAGGGGGCAGGAATGATCCAGGTGGATATTGGTGGCCACCCACCAATTCCACTTGGACCCCCACCATTGCTTCTTTCAGTTTTTCCTTAATTGTAGCACAGTTTAATATTTTTAGCAGTTTTGCGGGTCCTAAACTTCCAGATCGTTTTGAGGCCCTAAACAACATTTTTTTGGAAATTTACCACCAACGGTTTTTTGTTTAAAATCATATTTTTCATCGTAGTCCTTGAATAGATCTTTCCAATGGGTTATCATGCGCGTCAAACAGAGATAATATGACCAAGTCGCGACCCCGAGAAGTTGGCTGTCCAACTCACCCCAACGGGGCCCATAAACTCTTGGTGTTACATCTCCTCGGGTTATGGTTTTGGTTGTTTAGGGTTTGCTCTTATTGTTTAATAATAAAAAGGCCCTTGAGCCTCATTGTAATGTAGTTCAAAGGCATGTAGCCGCCACATCTCTTCTCAGAGATAAGCTACCATTGCCCTAGCTGGTTTATTTCCATTTCTGTTTGTAAGCATATTTTAGTATTTTACATTAATGAAATGAAGTATTATTTCCGTTGCATCTCTGTGTTTATGGTTATCTCTGTAATTTGTTGCATTCCTATTTAAATCCGGATCAGTACATCCTTTGCATACATCTTCCTACTTAAGTGCTCCTTTCGGGAGGCCAGTGATTATTTGTTGCATAATCTCCAAGGCACCATGATGCAAATGGCCAAGTCTTTTGTGTCAAAGTTCACTGACATCACAACTTTGCACTTTCTCCACCTTAGTGCTTAATGCAACACAATATTCCACATCTAACTTATACATATTCTTCATACGAACCTTGATCCGCTTCACTTGTCCTGTGGCTATGTGTCTCAAGAATGCTTTCCCTTTGCTAAAGTTCACATCATAAACACGGTCTTCCAAAACTGCAACAAAGATGAGATTCTTCTTTAGGCCCGAAACGAACATGACATCCTTGAGTTTGAGAGGGGAGCCCGACTCCCTCGGATAGATGAATATACCAATCCTGGTCGTGTTGTACCTTCCTTCATCCCCCAAGTTTATGTGCATCTGGAGATCTTTCTCCTTTAGGTCACTTAAAAATTTTTGTACACCCTATCATGTGAAATGAGGCACCATAGTCCAGGTACAACACGCTCCCAATCATTGTGTTGGCCATGCATGCGATAAGGGTGAAGTCAAGCTCGAATTGTGAAGCCAAAGCTTCACCTGCTGCTCCTCCTAAGGTCTTCTTGCTTGACTTTTTGTGTGGACACTTCATGGCATAGTGCCCGAATTCATGACAATTGAAGCATTTAATTTTGGACAAATCTTTCTTCTTGCCCCCTTGGTTGGATTCTGGTTTGGTTTGAGATTTCTTCCCTTTTCCCTTCTTTCCCTTTCCAACTAATGCAAAGTTTTCTTCATCCTCGCCCTTAGATGAAATTCCATCTCTGGTATTCTGCCTTATTTCCTCTTGTACCAAATCATACCACAAGCATTCCCAATTCGGTAGTTTCTCCCTCTTGTTCATCGAATCTTGGTAGCTATGCTAGCTCTTGGGAAGGGCTAGAAGGGCTAGGCTTATTGAGTCATCATCTGAAACAACAACACCAACTCTTGCAATTTAATCACGAACTTTTGTGAACCTACTCATATATTGTTGAATAGTGTAATTCTTCTACATCTTGATATCTCAAAGTTTATCCTTGAGCATCAGTTTCCTATAGCCATTGTTATTATGGAACATATCTGTTAGTGCCTACCACATTGTATAAGGAGTTTATTTCCCATGGAGATTTGTGACAATGTGGTCTCGCACTCCCTCCAAGATTATTCTCCTCACCTTGGCTACATCTTTCTTTCATTGGGCTAGGTTATGTGCATCAGATTATGTTGGTTTTGCAACATCGCTCTTGATGTATTCTAGCAAGCCATTTTCATCAAGCATTGCCTCCATGTGATCCTTCCATGCAATTAAATTCAAGCTGCCTTCCAATGCATGCTCTAATCTCAGTCCATTGAAGTTCATTCTCCCAACTCTAAAGAGATCTTGCTACACTGAAGCTGCAAATTTGAACCTCCTGAGAAACAACTTCGAAATACCTACTCTAATGTGAATCCTGCTTTGATACCATGTAGAAATTATGGTATATTTGCAATTTCTCATGAAATTTTAATCAAAATCATAAGCCACAAACCTACTCTACTATTCTGCAGAATTCAATTCACAATTTAAAACATCAATCACAAACACACAATGAGAAATAACACACATGCACAAAATATTTTTCTAGGGGAAAGCAATCTGCTAAAAACTCCTTTGCCTATTTGCATTAATATGATGAATAGATATGTATTACAATTGTTAGCTCAATATGAGCTCAACATGCAAGTGAATAACCTGTCTCTCTGCTCACTAAGAAGATCTGACCCAGACTTAGTCAATTTCTTCCGCTGCTTGAGCCCCTATTTCCTTGCACAATTCCTTGAGAATTTTGGCCCCTATTATTTAGGAAATTCCTCAAATTGATTGTGCAATTCCCAAGGTTGATCATCTAACTGCATGCAACACCTGTACACTCAAGACTAGTCTACAACTGATGTTACACTACCTTGGATTCTCCACCATAGCTGGGGAACTTGAATTCTCTCCATGCACTAGCTATTTTGGGTTGATTTATCTGTTAACTGAATGATCACTGAGTTAGATTGAAATCTCATTGCACAACTAACCTTCAACTAGTTCCTCCAACAATTGGAACTAGTTTAACTGAAGAAAAAAAATCTTGAAGTAACTAACCTTGATTGCTACAAATTAGCAATCACACATGATTAAATGAACTCTAACTCCTCCAACTCGAATTTACTGAGTAAACTAGGTGACACAATCCATGTCATACAAGTTAACTGCATCCAAGTTGTCTGATGATGTGGAAATTCGAATTTCTCAATTAAATCAAGGCAAAATCAAATTGAGAATTTCTCATTGCATTTTGCAAAAGGACTTGCCAAGTCGGAGGCCAGTTGGAAAGGCTGGACTTCAAGTGGAATCGTGTGTGACCCAAGGTGCATAGGTCGAGTTGTTGGTGGGACCTGTCGGTTAGGGATCGAGGGTCGGGCCAAATGGGCAGGTCAGGGTTGTGTTCATCCAAGCCCAAAGCATAGACGTCTTGAATGGAGGTCGGGTCGACCTCTAGGTTGAGGATTAGGGGTCCAGCCCTTTGTTAAGTTTTATTGTGCTGCGCAATTATGGGCCAGGTCAACCTCCAATTATTTGGAGGAGTGTGCTTATCCACGTGGACTTGTCCACGATGAGAGGAATGGCGTGTAAGGTGCCATGTGGGATAACATGTGATTTCCATCTGGAATCAATGATGATGTGGCAAGGGTGACTTGGCCTACCTTTGAAGGGTCATATCTTGGGATTCATGAATCGGATTGAGGTAAAATTTATATCGTTGGAAAGGCCTCGAAGAGATGAATACAATGTTGTCACCCATTCTAAGTTTTGAGAAAGTGGAAAATGGTCAGAATTTTTAGACCCCATTTCCATAACAGGACCTTGGAGGTTGGAGATTGGGTCAACAACATAGTTGCCTCCTTCTAATCCTTAGTTGGGGTTGGGGTTAGTAGAAGGTATGTTAGACTTAGTAACCCTTTAAGTAGTTTATATGGCCTCATGGCTCACACCAGAAACATGTTGACAATAGAACACGAAATGAATGACATAATGTTTCAATCAAGTCCCTCACATAAATAGTTGATGCAATCCATGGTGATCTCGCAGATCAAAAATATGCTCAAAATTAAATTGCTAAAATATCCTGAAACTAGTGCCAAATCATAGAGCTTTTCACTCTAATTCCAACAACACTTGAATCGCCTCAATCTGACACAGTATGAGGAAGTTGTCGCATTTTGAAGTTTTGGGCAAACAACAAAAAAGTCAAAGTGCAAGGTTGAATGTGCAGTTTGTATGTTGACATGGCAGTCCGTAGGCTGATATGGCAGTCCATAGGCTAATGTGATGTTGATGTCATCATATGACTGGGCATGATGGATGTCAGGAGAGAGCCAATCAGAAGTTGGCATTTGGGCCAATCGTATGAGGACACGTGGTGCATCGTGGTTTGATGTTGGTTCGTGAGATGGGCCAATCACTGAGTGACATGTGGCCCAATCTCAGGGCACCATGTGGCACTCTTATGATGCCAAAATTTTGTTATGTTGACAAAGCAGCTCTGCAGGGTTTGACCCCATGACCTCCTATTCACGATATATCCGCCCGACTAACTGGGCTACGACACCTCTCATTAAACTATGGGTGCAATATTATATTTACTATCAATGGCATTGGCGGTTGGGGTTTATGGGTGGGTCAACCGACCCAGCCCATGGTCTTCGACATATCTAATAGGACCGTTGGTGTAATATGTGGGGGCGAGGAGCATGACACCCTGCTCGTGCCCAAGGCCCAAGGCCTAGGCCATATGTATGACACATAACTAGAAGCAGGAGAGTAGGGCGGGGTTGAGGCCCATTTAAAAAAAAAATACATTTTAAACAAACCAACGTAATCAATGGTGGGAGGTGTGAGTCAAACCCATGACCTTTGCCCAACTACTCCAACGCCCTACTATTGGGCTAGAGAGAATTTGTTGAATGATTAGGAGAGCATTGTGGTTCATGCTCTGAAATACCACTGTCATTTCGGATTGCAACCCTATGACATGTATTTTGTCACGTCAATTGCTGGGGGGAAAATACTCAAAATGGATCGTCATTTTGTAGGAGTTTGATTTGGAATTCATCAAATCCAAATCAAAGAAATCTCTAGTCTTCGCCGAGCTTCTTTGTGACCTTCCCTCGAATACCATTGATTCAACTTCAGAACCGTCAATTCTGGATGAGTTTATGTTCCTAATTTCGTCATTTGACGCGTGGTATGGAGATATATTGATTTATCTCCAGACCCAAACTTTTTGGCGTGATACCCCTCTCGCTCGCAACAGCGATGTATTCTATACCAAGCCAAAGATTATCTAATCGTTGGTGACACTCTTTATCGTCGTGGTATCAATACGATTTTATGAAGGTGCCTCACTCATGAGGAAGCCGAGAAAGTTTTGAATTATTTCCATTTAGGTGCTTGTGGTGGACACTTATCTGGTTATGCTACCACACAGAGAATTCTCCATGCTGGTTACTTCTGGCCTTCCATATTCAAAGATTGCATAATTGTTGTCAGAAGTTGTCACACATGCCATATCTATGACCGTAAATCTAGATTACCACCTGCACCATTGCATTCTGTCGTCGCTATTGGACCATTTGCCAAATGGGGCATTAATGTCATGACATGTAACCCCACCTCGGCTAGGGGGCATGTGTACGTTATAGTGATTGTTGACTATTTCACAAAATGGGCCGAGGCGATGCTAACATTAAACAACAATGGCAAGATGGCTGCTCCTTTCTTTTTCAACCACGTGGTTGCCCGATTTGGTGTACCACAGGCTATAGTCACATATCATGGATCACATTTTCGCAATCACATGATGGTTGAGTTAACTGCTAAGTTAGGACTTTCACATGATAGTTCTACTCATTATCCGCAAGCTAATGGACAAGTTGAGGCCACCAACAAAGTCCTGAAGAGAATGCTTCAGAGAATGGTAGGGGTTCATAAACGAAACTGGCATTTAATCATGTACTCTGCCTTGTGGGCATATTTAACCTCGGTGAGAAATGCAATTGGATTCACACCCTTTCAATTGGTGTATGGTCTGGAGGCAATCTTGCCGATACAATGCGAAATTTCATCTCTCAAACTCGCGATTGACCTGTTACCCAACACTTCTGAAGAAGAAGCACGTTTCTTGGAACTTATCCATCTGGATGAAACCTGTCGTGAAGCTATATTGGCTAACGAAACACATAAGAAATGAATCAAGGCATAATATGACAGAAATTTCAAGCCTCGCATTTTCTCAGAAGGAGACCTGGTCTTGCTTTATGATCAGGAAGATGATAGAGTAGGAGCGAGAAAATTTGAACTGCTTTGGATGGGTCCTTATATTCTCAAACGTGTTTTGGAAAAAGGTGCCTATGAGTTGGTGGATTATGATGGAATTCCATTGTTGCAGCCCCGAAATGGGCTGTACCTCAAATGTTACTATGCTTAATTGAGTGTAGTAAAACTCACTATATATATGCTTTAATTGCATGTGTGTGTGTCAGTGTGTCTTTTAGAGTTTTTATATGGTTAATTAATCCGCTTTACATTTGTTGCAGATATCAGAACCTTTGGAACCATTTGTTGGTTACGTCGATGGTGCTAGTTGTAGTACGCAGAACCTATCTTTTGTAGCATGGGCCATTTTCGGTCCAAGTGGTGAGTTAGTGAGTTTTCAAGGGATTTGTATCAGTCGATTGACGAACAATATCGTTGAGTATAGCGCGTTGATTAAACTTCTCTTTGATGCCATTTCACTTGGCATTCGCCGAATCATCATTAGGCTGGACTCACAACTTGTCATACTGTAGCTAACAAACATTTATATAGTTCGAAACCCAACGATTCTTCATATGTTCCTTAGAGTTCGTCTTTTGGAAAGACATTTTGAGTACATTCAATATCAACATATTTCCAGAAACTTTAACACATTAATCGACTCATTAGCGAACTATGTGTTAAACAGACATTTGCGACACATGTAAAAGTAAATTTTCAATTCACATCATTAGTTGAACAGGATTGCACATAACCATATATATAAACTCCGAAAGTAAAAATAGATAGATGTTTTAAAAGTTTTTAAAAAAATTGTGTCCAAGACTTTTTTGGTCACCTGACCTAAAAACTCAAAATGCATGCAAAAAACATCCTAAGTAGACATAGTGATGCTCATGATAACAGGTCACAGCCTGAGCTATCATGTGTAAGAGTCGCACCCAATGGCCTGGAACACCAATAGTATGGCGCTGCAATCTCATAGGTAACTCCTCGATCCAGACATATAGAATACCAAGGGTTAATCCCTCCACATGATCCTGCAACTCTGCCAATGTCTCGTCCAAATCAAAATCTTGGAGAACTACTCTCTCAATGTTTCTCCATGCTGGCCCACTTGCCTCCTGTTGGTGCCTCATAGGTCAAACAGTACCCACATCTACATGAATGTATATGATTTTAGTTTATTCTTGGAACATCAAAACACAAAAACATGTAGAAACTTAAAAATCAGAAAACATTTTGGTCAAAAGAAATTTACCTATAGCACCCCACTAAGCACCCACTGGTAGACTCAACTCTGGATCTCCACGAAAATTCATCCCTGAGTATGGATGCTCCTCGAAGACAATGTGTTGTTGATCGAGCCAACTGAAGAATGCAGTGGTAAATATAATCAATGACTGACCAGCATGTCTAGCCATCAATTCGACCCACTGTTGCATCTGTGGATCTCTAGGACCAGCTACACTCGATGTTACACGCTGGGGTTGCATCAATGGAATTCTTTCTAAGTTAAAAGCAAAGAAGAGTGATCCATAACTAAAGTTCATGGTCTTACCACTCTTTACCTTTGCCATTTGTTCTTTAAGTGAAGAAAGTACTGCCTTGCACCAGTTGAATAAAGTTGGCTCAAGACACTTAAGAGCATATTGCACATATGATTTGTTTGCCAGATGAAGTGTCACACTACCTCCCAGCTCTGCGATGGTGAAAAGGATTGTTCTCAAAGGCAAATCACAGATATCTTTGATGATTATCTTTCCGTCCTTGCTAGGCTATGTACCTGGCCGACAGAATTGCAGAACATAGTCCCTCACTGTTTCCCCTCCATGGGTAGAACCTGAAAGAGATATGGGGGCACCATGTCTTGAAAATCCTGTAAGAAAGTAAACATCATTGATCACAATAGGGACAACTTTGTCTCTTATGTGAAAATCCTGATGTGTCGGATCCCATGCATGAACTAGGAGCTGTAATAGTTTTGATTGTTGCCTCATTCCAAACAACCTGAAGTATTTGAGAAACCCACAGTTTTTGAGGCCCTCAACACTACCCGAATCATTTAGGGCAACTATGTCTTTTTCTTCATGCTCTCTTTCTCGCCAAGTAATAAACATTCTGATCCGATGAAAGCCTAAAATCAAACTTTAAGCCTAGTTAGGATCCCTTTCATGTAAAAAACTAAAGAAATTTTGGGTCAATTTGGTGAAACAAGTTTGGGAAACTCACCCAGTGCAACCCAGGTAAGGAGACATTGTGCTGCAGTGCAAAATCCCTTCTATCTAGGTGCTCCCCAACACAGTTTTCGACATGCAAGCCTGCACTGGTCCCAGGGTGAAAAATTCAAACCCTAGGGGCCCTACAAACCCTAAAAACTTGCATGAAACAGTAAAATAATGATATGAAAAGAAAGAGGAGGGGTATATCTCCTACCTGGTCCAGACGGCACGAGAAATGGTCCGCAGAATCTCTTGTAATCAACTGATGAAGATTGAGGTAAAAAGAGGGTCAGAGCACAAGCTGAATGGTAAATTTCAAATGGTGAAAATAACATGGTAAATTATTGTTTTTATGTTTATTTCATGAGCATTGAATGAGTAAACTTTAGTATTTACCTATTTTTACCAATGAAATAGGTATGTTTAATCCGTTTGGTGTTGCTTTGAACAAATTTATAGCTAACTTACAGAATTTGACATGCACGATCGTGAATTTTACTTTAACCACATAGCATACTTTTATCTCTTTTTCGAGCTCTGTTAAACGTCGAAAAAGGAACCCCCTTGAAGTCGTCTTTAAGCTCTTTTCAGACTCTTGAAATATGAAAAGATTGCTGAGCGCTTGTCCTTTTCATCTTGTTAACGGATTGGAAATGACATCTACTCAGTATAAGTTTAACCCTTTTTCGGGCTGAGATAGATTATTTACGAAAAAGGAACACGTTGATCGAACATGGTCAATAGGTTCTCTCTTGTATTGTTTTATGCTTTTTCAGACTTGAGAGACAAATATACGAAAAAGAACTTGTGGAGTTTTTTTTTGTCCCTTTTCAAACTCTCTAAACATGAAAATGATTGAGTTATCATTGTCGTTAGACTCGTTAAAACACCAAATAGCAACAAAATTTTCCATCATGACAAGACCGAGTTTCACCTTCACTAGACTCGTTAAAACATCACATAGCGATGGATTCACCCGAAGGGTGGAATTATACAACAAGCATATGTTATCCTCCTCAAGCTTGATAAAAATAAAGAGGTATTGGTCAACAATGACTGGGGAAAATGGGAAAAGGGGTAAACCACTTTATGGCAGCAGGTCGCTCTTGAACATGACACTTTCACTTCATCATTGTGACTATTTGGGTTGGGTTATCTGCTTGATGGTCATCATACCTTGGTCTATCATACCATACATTACTTTTGTTTTGGGTCAATGCTGCCAATCCATTCAGTGTCATTGACATGTTCAAGAGAAGTCACTCAGTTTAAAATTCATCCTTTGCAATACTCATAAACCTTCATTTTCATGACCACCATTCCTAAACCTTGTGTTATTAGTCAAATTCCATATCCAAAATCATTACACTCATTTCGTGTCGTTGATGTGGGATACATCAAGGCCCTCCTGTGACGAGTCGCTTCTTGTCGACATTAGCACATTATCCAAGAATTTGACTTAGAAACACCCTTCTAGTACCTTGAGGCTTGCATACATCAATGGCAAGTTTCTCGCTTCCGGCGATAGGTTGACATAATTGGCCTTCGACCAAAATACTTTGTATGGTGTTTAACATCAAAACATCTATTCACACCATGTAGAATGTACTGTAGTACCTTGAGGATCATTATCATTATCGATGATTTCTCTCGCGCCTGTTAACGACTTACATCATTGGCTGGTAATCAGACGATGTCTTCCCATGTTCGACTACATATCACATATTCACATGGTTAGACTCGTACTTAAGCGAAGGATTGAATGAGATAGAAGACCCCAGATCTAGTTTCATCCATCCAGGCTGCGATTTCAAGAAATGTACCAAATCATCCGTACAATGGCTTTACATTGATGGTCATCCTTTCATGGGCCTATATCTGTAGATGACTATCTATGTACTTGTAATGAAAGTTTATATGCTGATAATGGGTATGCCTTCCCTCAACGATTCATGATAAAAAATCAAAATCTCATGATATTATGTATTGTAATCGATGCAGGTCACCAACCATTGTAAAGCATATCACTCAACATCATTATTTTTTACTTCATGCTTTAGGGGGCAGCTTGTTATGAGGAATTCAGTATCTACGGATAAATACTAATTCCCTAGGTAGGTAACTATACCTAGAACAATAGATTTAAAGTGCTTATCCTTTTTCTATAAACGATAAATAAGACAAAGGACTAAAAGGACCTACTTGTTCTTTCACTTTCCTTTTGTATCCTTTGTTTGACTCCAGTCGCTCCTTCTCGAACTTAACTCACTCCAAAAGTAATTGCAAGCATAAACATAAGACAGAGAACCAATCAAAGCAAGAGATTTATCGAATACAAGTAAATGGAATCAGATACATTCACACATATAAACATCATATATCAAGATAAGCATATGGAAAAAGGTGTAAACAACTTGATTAAGTAGAAGAAAGAATTACAACCATGAAGTTTGATCCATTGTCACTCTTCCAGCTTGGGTTCCAACCAACTGTTAGAAAATTATATATTACAGAGCAATGGAAACATAAAATATTGCAGAAATATAAACACAGAAAACGCATAAAACAAGAGAGACACAGATATACATGGTTCACCCAGTTTGGGCTACGTCCACGGAGAAACAACCAGTCCTTCTTTTTATATTATCCAACAAACTGAAGAGATACAACCTACAGGAGATCCAATATAACACCCTCTTCGCTCTCAATCTCCTCTCTCTTTCTCACTCAGAATACAGATCTACATAGATGCAATACAATTCCCTCATATATAGTGAGGGGTTGCCTTCTAGGGCAAAAAACCCTAAATTAAACATAACTTTTACCTTCAAATCTCTGCTTAATGAATGGCCTAGATTGACAAGAAACTACTATACTTTTACAAGGCAATTTTACATCTATTCTTAGCTTCGGGAGCGCTACCCCCAAAACCCCCTGCCAGGCGGGGGCCCCCCCCGGACCCCCCTTGCAGCGAATATTTTACGGGCGGCATTGCTGCCCCATTTCGAATTGGGGTCCAATGCGGCAATACCTTTGAATACAGAAGATAATCAGGCTCCACACCCAACACCAACATCACATCAATAACACAACATTCCGATAGCATAACAACACTTGCTTATACTCTCAATTCTCACACCAACATTATCTCCTTACAAATTCTCAAATTCCAGCCCCTGATCACTTAGATGAGTGCTCAATTTATAGGCAAATGGAGTAGGTTTGATCATAAATGAGGGTATTGAATGGCCTTCCAAACTTAGAGTTAGTTTCCATGGAGGAAGGGATGAGAGCTTAGGAGGTTACTTAACTCATTCCCTATCCAATTTCGAGCTCATAAGAGACGATAAGTGTGGGAATCTTCTAGATGACTTTAGAGGATAAGAATATTCCTAGAACTCTATGCGCATTTCGCTCAATCTCGCCCAACGCAGGTGAAAGTGGGCCTAGGTACTCTATAGTGCACCCTGACATGGGCCTACCTGCACTGAAGCACACTTACCCCTGTCCAAGGCTACGCTGGTCCCTCAAGGAGGCATTTCTGGAGGGATTCAGGCCAAGAAACTCTCAGGGAAGGAGGCATTCAAAATGGTGACTTGTCTAGGGCATATAGCAATTGAATTAGGGTTTGATGAGTCCTAATGGTACTGATCTGAATGATGGGAATGATGTGCCCAAATGGATATGTAATAGTCAACCGACTCGGCCCATGGTCTTCGACATATCTAATAGGACCATTGGTGTAATATGTGGGGGTGAGGAGCGTGGCACCCTGCCTATGCCCAAGGCCCAAGGCCTAGGCCATATGTATGACACAGAACTAGAAGCAGGAGAGTCGGGCAGGGTTGAGGCCCATTTAAAAAAATAAAATTAATACATTTTAAACAAACCAATGTAATCAATGGCGGGAGGTGTGAGTCAAACCCCTAACCTCTGCCCAACTACTCCAACGCCCTACCAGTTGGGCTAGAGAGAATTTGTTGAATGATTAGGAAAGTGTTCTGGTTTTGTTGCAGAGTTTACAAGCAGTTTTGGAGAAGACACATAACTTGCTCATTTTTTAGCCTTTTTGAGCTCAAGAAGAGGCTAGATAGGGGTTTTTGAAGATTCCGGACTCATGGGTAGTGTTATTATTGCAGAGTGAAGCTTTTATGTTGATGTATTGAGCATTTGAGCATATAACAAAGTGGTAACCACTGGAAGTTGGACCCGGAAACGTATGCCAAGATGGGTGAAATCCGTTATCAATTTACTTGTGTTTGATGTTGCATGTTTATCCACTTTTAACTATTAAAATTCTGCAAATTTACTTAAGTTTGTGTACTTTTGCAATCACGATCCATTGCCAGAAAGACACGAACTAGCTTGCAAATTATTTCATGAAACCTTCACTTTTCATTTTTGGATCAGTTTTGTATAAGAGCATGGTTTTTGTGAAGGTTTGACATAATCTTCAAGGTTTTTAAATGTTTACAAGGTTTAGATTGAGAAGAGGAAAATGATCACTTGAAGAACCTAATTCTCAAGTTGGCTCAAGAATACCACATACTCCACAAGTCATGGCACATGAAGAAGGACAAGGAAAAGATTTGATCTCTGAGGATGAGAGAGATTTTAGAAAACCTTTTTTTGATATGACTGAGATGGTGAATGTGTTGTATAATAAAAGAACAACATGGTTGCAAGGAGAAATTTCTAATCAACCAAAAGGTGATGGTGATAATGGAAGCAAGCCTCCACCTCCTCCTCTTCCTTCACCTCCATCCTCACCTCCTTCTTCACATCCATCCTCACCTCCTTCTTCACTTCCTTCTTCACATAGACCTACTCCTCCTACATCTCCAAGAGGGCATGTTAAGTCTCCTTTGCTTAAGCTTGATGTCAAGTTTGAATTGTCAATGTATAATGGAGAAGTAAATGCTGAAAATTTGGATAATTGGGTTCATCAAATTGAAGTTTATTGTAGGATTCAAAAGATTGATGACGATGTCACAAAGATCCAGTTTTCTTCTCTTCGCTTAGAAGTGCAACTCTCATCTGGTGGGAGGTAAGAACTCAATAAGATTTGAAGAAAAGTGGTAAAATTATCTCTTCTTGGAATGATTTTATAGTTGCATTAAGGAGGCAATTTTATCCATTAGCTTATATGCAAAAAACAATAATGGATTGGAAAATTTTTAGACAAGCTAAAGGTCAAAGTGTCCAAAGTTACACACAATAATTTAGAAAAAGAACATTAATCTTGGGTGTTGATTTGACCTCACAAGAAACTCTCCTTAAATATATAGGTGGATTGCATAGTTATTTGAGACATACTATACTTGTGTTTAATCCTACCAATCTAGATGAAGTATGTGTTTAGGCTACTCATTTAGAATCAAGAGGCAAGAATGATCCTCAAGAGTCCAACAAGAAACCCTTTAAATTAGGAGAAAAAGGAAAGGGGAAATTTAAAGGCAAAGGTAAGAAGAATGCTACCATAAAGAACGAGAAACTTGTTTGTAAACATTGTTCAAAAGATGGCCATGATGCGGACCGTTGTTGGAAATTACATCCAGAATTGAGACCAAATAAGTTCAATAACAAGGGGAAATAGAAGACTGCTGCTACAACTGAACACAATTTAGGTTCTGAATCAGGGGATGAAACCAAAATTACAGCCATGGGGATAAGAGGTATAGCTTCTAACGCAAGCACTAGTTCTTCTAGCAAGCCTCTTGAATCTCAAAATGATAAAGAAAGAAGTGACCTTTTTCATATCAGGGTCATTATAAAAGATACAAAGGTTGATACACTATTTAATAGTGGATCTCTCGTCAATCTTATCTTTGAAGCAATTGTCAAGAAACTTAATTTAGAAACTATACCTCATACAAACCTTACCCTTTTGGTTGGGTATGTGACGATGCCAAATTGCAAGTGACATGAAAATGTAAACTCAATTTTTCCATCACTACTAATTTTATAGATGAGGTAGAGCTTGATGTTGTACCACTTGATATTTGTGGGATTGTCTTAGGGAGTCCATATTTATATGACCGAAAAGCCATATTCTATCGTCATGAGAACAAATATCATCTTTTCAAAGATGGAGTTGAGTATATTGTTAGAGCACATCGCAAGAAGATGAACTTATCTCTTGTTAGTGTAGGTCAAATGAAAAGGCTTGTGAATTCTAGTAATAATTTTGTGTTGTTGATGATTAAAGCTAAAGATATTGTTGAATTTGAAGCTTTCTCAGGATGTGATTCTAAACTCAAGCATGAATTGGTTGAAGTTGTTAATACTTATGACAAGATGTTTCAGGAACCTGAAGGGTTACCTCCAAAAAGAGGAATCCAACATGAGATACAATTGCAACAAGATGCACCACTTTCGAATATTGGCATGTATAGAATGTCAGTTTTGGAGAATGCAGAGATTAAGAAGCAAATTCAAGAGATGTTTAACAAAGGGGTCATTAGACCTAGTACATCTCCTTGTGTGCCTCCTATTTTTTTGGTTCCAAAGAAAGACAGTACATGGTGCATGTGTGTGGATTTTCGAGATTTGAACAAGATTACTGTAAAGAATTGTTATCCTCTTCCTTGCATTGATGATTTGCTAGATCGGTGAAAGGATGTTGTTTATTTTACTAAGTTAGACCTAAGAAGCGGTTATCATTATATAAGGATTGTTGAAGAAGATATTTGGAAAACTGCTTTAAAGACAAAACAAGGCACGTTTGAATGGTTAGTTATGTCGTTTGGGCTTTGTAATGCACCTCCCACATTCATGAGAGTTATGAATGATGTATTGCGACCATTCTTTAATGATTTTTTCATAGTTTACTTAGACGATATTCTAAATTTTAGTAAGACTCGTGAAGAGCATGTTAAGCATGTAAAACAAGTGTTAGATGTCTTGAAAAAGGAAGCTATATTTGAAGATGTCAAAATGTGAATTTGGGAAAACCTCTTTGGTTTACTTAGGTCATATTGTAGGAGGTGGTGAATTGAAGATTGATCCCTCCAAAGTTGATGTTATTGTGAATTGGCCTAAACCCAACAATGTAACAAAAGTTAGGAGTTTTTTAGGAGTAGCCCAATATTGGAGAAAATTTATTGCTAACTTCTCATTCATTGCAACACCACGACATGATTTGACAAGTGTGAAGCAGGTATTTTAGTGGGGAGGCAAGCAGCAGAAAGCCTTTGACACTTTGAAAGATAAAATCAATACAACACCAGTTCTAACACTTCTAGATCTTAAGCAACCATTTGAAATTCAAACTGATGCAAGCAAATATTCTATGGGAGCAGTATTGATGCAACATGGTAAGCTAATATGTTATCATTCTGAGACATTTTCTAATGCAGTAATTAACTATCCAACTTATGATAAAGAATTGTATGCTTTGGTACAAAGCGTGAAGAAGTGGAAGCATTATTTGATGGGTAAAGAAATGATTATAGGTATTTTAGTGGGGAGGCAAGCAGCAGAAAGCCTTTGACACTTTGAAAGATAAAATCAATACAACACCAGTTCTAACACTTCTAGATCTTAAGCAACCATTTGAAATTCAAACTGATGCAAGAAAATATTCTATGGGAGCAGTATTGATGCAACATGGTAAGCTAATATGTTATCATTCTGAGACATTTTCTAATGCAGTAATTAACTATCCAACTTATGATAAAGAATTGTATGCTTTGGTACAAAGCGTGAAGAAGTGGAAGCATTATTTGATGGGTAAAGAAATGATTATTCATATTGACCATCAACCTTTGCAATATTTACAATCAGAAACCAAGCAACAAAAAGCTAGACATTTCAGATAGATGGGATTTCTGCACCAATTTCATTTGGTTATCAAGTATAAGAAAGGTATGTACAACAAAGTTGCAGATATATTATCAATGCTGATTATTAATGCATCTATCATTCTTAAGCATAACTCAATCATGCATGAAAGTTATCTTGAACAATATGCTCAAGATGAACATTTTAAAGATGTTTATGCAACTTTGATTCAAGGCAATCATGTTGAAGAGTTGGATTGCCATGTTCATAACAAATGGTTGTATCATCATGGCAAGTTGTGTATTGCACAGGGCGAAAGAGTTAATGTCATAAGGGAAGCCCATACTTTTCTTCTTGCTGGTCACTTTCGTGTAGGTAAAACAATTGCTTAGCTACATAGGTATTGTTATTGACCTCGTATGAATGAAACTATATCAAGATATGTAAAAGGATGTTCTATGTGCGGTACTAGCAAGCCAAGTAATATGGAATTGGGTTTGTATACTCCACTTCTTATCCCTTGTCACCCTTGAGAAAGTGTTTCCATGGATTTTGTTGGGGGACTACCAATGTTTAGAAAAGGTCATGATTATTGATATGTTGTAGTGGATCATTTCAAAAAAATGTGTGTGTTGATGCCTTGTAAGAAACGGGTTACAGTTGGACAAACTACAAAGATATTCTTGCAAAATGTATGGGTTCATTTTGGGTTACCTACTTTGATTATTTTTCATCAAAATTCTTGATTTATCGAGAAGTTTTGGTCAATTTTGTGGGAACTCATGGACACAAAGTCGAAGAAGAGAATAACATTTTATCCACAAACCGATGGCCAGAGAGAAGTAGTGAACATAACAGTAGTGCATCTCCTTCGAGGATATTGTGGTAAGCATCATAAAATTTGGGATGATCATTTGCATTACATCTACCATGCTTACAATCGTGCCAAGCATTCATCTACACAAGTATCTCCATTTGAAGCTTGTTTGGGTTATTTTCCAAAGTCTCCTTTCATTTTCATATTTTGTAAAGATATTATAGTAGATGGACATAATGATGTGGACAAAGCCAATCATTTCATTAAACAAATCCAATTAGTGCATCAAAGGGTACAAGAACAACTAGAGAAAATTCAAGCCAAGTACAAAGCAAGACAAACATCAGGTTGATCATGATTTCCAAGTAGGAGATCAAGTTTGGTTGTACATCAGCAAGGAAAGATTACAAGGTGAAGGTAAAAATCTCAAACCAATCAGGTATGGTCCTTTCAAAATCTTAGAGAAGATTGGTAACAATGCTTTCTAATTAGATTTGTACCTTACTTGAAAATTTGTTCTGTTGTAAATGTGGGAAGCTTGAGATTGTATGAACCTCCTATGATCGATGATTAAGAAGAGAATGTTCATATTCTCTTTGTGTGGCGCTCAAAGGTACCAATCCAAGCAAAGTAAGGTGGATAGAGATTAGGAAAGTGATGAATTTGTACCCTCACTTATTTGTTGAGTAAAATCAAACTTTTATAGTCCCAAAGCTTGTAGTGGGGTGGAGTGATCCAAAGGATAAAAAAATATGCTAAAAAATGAAAGTGCTCAAAATATCCTAAAACTAGCATCAAATTTTAGAGCTCATTGTTATGATTCCAACGACACTTGAATTACCTCAATCAGACGCCGTATGAGGAAGTTATCGCGTTTTGAAGTTTTGGGAAAACAACAAAAAAGTCAAAGTGCAAAGTTGACTGTGCAGTGTATACACTAATGTGGTGCTGACATCATCATCTAACTGGGCAGTGCGGATGTCAAGAGAGAGAAAATCGGAAATCAACATTTAGGCCAATCGTACGAGGACATTGGTACATTGTGATTTGATTGTTGGTTCGTGAGGTAGGCTAATCACAGAGTGACGCATGGCCCAATTCTAGGGTGCCATGTGGCACTTTGGATGACACCAAAAATTTGTTATGTCAACCAAAAAGCTCCACGGGGTTTGACCCCATGATCTTATTCATAAAAAAGGTTGCCCAACCAACCGAGCTACAACACCTCTTGTTAAACTATCGGTGCAATATTATATTTATTATCAATAGCATTGGTGGTTGGGGTTAATGGGTAGGTTGGTGAGCACGCCTGACCGACCCAGTCCATGGTCTTCAACATATCTAATGGGACCATTGACGTAGTATGTGGGGGTAGGGCGCGTTTCACCCTGCTCATGCTCAAGGCCCAAGGCCCAAGGCCCAATCCATATGTATTATGCGGAACGAGGAGTGGGAGAGTCGGGTGGGGCGGAGGCCCATTTTAAAAAGAAATTAATATATTTTAAAGAAACGAACACAATCAATGACGGGAGGTGCGGGTCGAACCCATGACCTCCGCCGAATTACTCCAGTTCCCTACCAGTTGGACTGGAGCGAATTTTTAAATGATTAGGAGAACATTTTGCTCTTGTTGTAGAGTTTACAAGTAGTTTTGGAGAAAGTGGCATAACTTGCTCATTTATCAGCCTTTTTGAGCTCAATAAGAGCCTATATAGGAGTTTTTGAGCATTATGGACACAATGGAAATGCTATTTTTGTAGATTAAAGCCTGTATATTGATGTATTGAGCATTTGGGCATATTATAAAGTAGTCACCACTGGAAGCTGGACCCGAAGATGTAGCCCAAGTTGGGTGAACTCTGTTATCAATTTTCTTGTGTTTGATGTTGCATGTTTGTCTAGTTTTAATGGTCAAAATTATGCAAATTTACTTAAATTTGTGTACTTTGGCAACCACGATCCATTGCCTAAAAGGCATGAACTAACTTGCAAATTATTTCATGAAACCTTCACTCTTTCTTTTTGGATCGCAAAGCCAACTTCAAAACCACATGACTAGTGTCAATGAGCAACTCTCACTTTGTTTTGATAAACTTGACAAGCTGAAGGTAAGCATGATGATGGTGAATGTTCCATAGGTGAAGGTTATTACAACTGCAACTCCTTTCTCAACCATTCCCCTAATATGTTGCATTGTTTACTTAAGGTACATTCAAATAATATTGATGGAACCAATCCAATAGGATGGGTTGACAATGTGGAACACTAGTTTTCCCTCCATGATGTAGAGGACTATTTAAGTCCTACCCTAACCCCCTTATTTAGAATACTTTATTAATGTGTGAGGCCTTCCTTGAACAAAGCCCACTAAATAGTTAGTTAATAGTAATTCATTGTAAAGAAGGTCATCTTTGTTGAAAAGACCTAAATTAGTTAGTGGGCCTTCATTATAAGTAGGCCCATAGGTGGTTATGAATCTCTGTGAATAGAATTATATAGAATAAAAAGTTATGTGATGTTTTGTCAAGAATTTTAATTTATTTGGATTATTACTCTTGGAGGTTGTCTCCTTGAATAAGAAAGTGAACATAAATCTCTATTTTTTATTATAAAACAGAGCTTTCTTAGGGTTTATCTCTTTTGTCTCCCATTCTTGGGTTTTGCACTACATTTTATGTGAATTCTTCAAAGTTTTGGGGTTGTGTATACTACAAGGACCTATTGACACATAATAAGAATTTTATATCTAGATCAAGAATGTGGCAATGGTGGAAATGGCATAACAAAACATCATTGGGATACATTGCATAGAAGCAATGTGTGAAAGATCCTTTTTACTTACATAACAACTTTCAATATGAAATTATATATATATATATATATATATATATATATATATATATATATATATATATATAATGAAATGATTGTTGAATGATGACTTTAAAAATGAAGGCCCTGGCTTAAATATAGCTTTGGGTTTCTTTTAATGAGGGGTCATGATCTTGATTGTGCCCCTCTATGTAATTAATATATTTATATAATTATATTTATTTTATCATTTTTAAGCATAACATTGTCTTCCCCTCAAAAGAAATGCTTCGTCCTTGAAGTATAGGTAACAAGGGATGTTGTTGACAAAACCTTGTCTCCCAAGAGGATTATTCTTCTAGTACGTTCTTTCACTTAATAAGATAATCTTTAATTACTTGTGATCATAATTTATTTTCTCTGGTGGAACTAATTTTTTTGTTCTAAAGCAATCTTCCCTTCATTATCCAATATTGGAAGAGTCGTTTGTGTTGCTTGGTGCTTACCTAATACCTTCTTGAGGCAAGATACATGGAAAACATTGTGAATGCAACTTTTATCAGCAAGGCTCAAGTTCTATGCTTCTTGGCTAATATTTTCGTTAATTGGTATGGTCTGTAGAACTTTGGTGCCTATTTATTTTTTTCCTTGTTGCTTCGGGGATAATTGTTTGTAAGATTGAAGCTTAAAAAATACCTATTCTCCAACCTCAAATTCCCTCTATTCTTTGTTGGCCACCTTGTTGTTTCATACGTTTTCTTGCAATATTTAGATTTTGCTTTAGTGTTTAAAAGACTTTTTGGGTTTCTTCTAACTCATCTTTTACTACTAGAAATTTTATTTAGTTTAGGGCGAATTCCTTCCATTTAGGGGGCTCATAACTAAAAAGAGTTAGAAAATAAGTCATTTTGGTTGAAGTGTGATAAATAAAGTTGTACCACCATTCAATGAGGTGTAATCATTGAAACCACTTATTTTGTATGTTATACATGTTGCAGGCATGGTATAACACATTCAATTTTGCTTATGATTGTGTATTAAGTTGTCATTGACCAAAAAAAATTGTTGCTTATCCATGGTTTTAACATTAAGAATTCAATTTTTGTTATTTTTTAAATTTATTTTTTTGTAAGGTGATCAGTTGAGGTCTCATTATGGACTATTTAGTAACTTCCATTTTTATTAGTTACAATTATTTTTATTTTTTCTATTATTTCCATTTTTATGAATTATAGTTTTTCTCCATGTTTTCAATTTAAGATGACTTATTATTATATTATATTTTAATAATTTTAATTATAAAAAATTATATGTATTAATATAAAAACACATAAAAAAGAAACAAACATATATATGAAAGTCTATATATGTTAATATAAACAATATTACTTAATCTATTTCTTAATTTTTGGTGATTTATATCCCCAAATATTAACTAATATAAAAATAATTTTAGAGAGTCATAAACTAAATAATTAAGCAATTAAATAATAATATTATAAAGAATATAAATAATATTAAAAAGTAATAACAATATTGTTAACCAAGAAGTTAGGGGAATAACAAATAAATAAATAATTAGTAATACTATTAAATAGTAATATGAATAAGATTAAACCTATTAATATTAATAAATTTTTAGAATATTATATAAAATAAATGATTACTTTTTAATATTATTTATATTATTTATAATATTATTATTTAATCCACCTAATTATTTAGGGAATTGTCTTTAGTGCGACGTTTTGGACTTTCTGGTGCCCGAATCCGGTGGAAAAATTTGAGGTGAAATCTTGATTTGTGTTATTTAAACTAGTTTTTTCACTGTACATATGGATTCAACACCCTCGAAAACCCCTAGGGCACTTCGATTGCACAGGATTACCCATCAATCTTGTGATTTCAATAAATTTCTGCTGGATTTTAGAGAAATTAGATTGGAAAAACCCACTGTAAAAGCTTCCAAAAAGTTGCACTAAAGACAACTTCGTTATTTAGTTTATGACTCTCTAAAATTATTTTTATATTAGTTAATATTTGGGGATATGAATAGGATTAAACCTATTAATATTAATATTTTTAGAATATTATATATAATAATTAATAGGGTTATAAGGGGTTATAAAAAGTTTTAATAAAAATTAATTATTTTATTAAGTCAACATATTATAACTACTTGTTTTATAATATTAATTTATCAAAAATTCTTTTTAAATTCTTTAATTAGATTCCCTTACCCCTGTTTGGTCAAAACCTATTACTAATTTCTGCCCTTAGTCAAACTAGTTGTTACTCACTAACGACTAGTTAGCAGCTCTCTGCATCTATTTATTACAATGCCTGGATCTGGTTCCTCATCTTGTCCTGAAGATGAACCATACTAGCTGGATCGAAACACGTCGACGAGAATATCTCTTAAGTGATTTTTACCGCAAGATGTCATTATAAATTTTATTAGTTGTTTTATTTTGTGATGAAATCTTTATCTTTATTATTTTTAGTTTAATTAAGTTATAGTTAAACTACGCGGTAGGTACTAGCCACTATGCAGCTCTTGTTTGTTACATAACAACAAAGGTAAGCCTCTAAACATTTATTGACAATTTTTGTTTGACCATTTGTTTGAGGATGATAAGTTAAACTCATGTTAAGGTATGTTTCAATCCATTTGAAAAATTCCTTCCGAAAATTCCCTTTAAATTTGACATTTCTATTGCTAATAATGACTTTTGGAAATCCATGTAATTTGTAGACATTTTGGAAAAATAGGTTAGTGATTTGTTTTTCGGAGTTTGATTTTTGTATTCCCATGAAGTGTGCATACTTGGTGAATTTGTTGACTACTACGACAATTTTGTCATTTCCAACTAACATGGCTAGTCCTTCAATAAAGTCCATCGATATTTCTTTCCACTTTTAGTTTGGAATATTTAGGGGATGGAGCAATCAGGGGGTCATAATGTTCTTATTTTTATTTCTTTGGCATTGATCATACTCTTTTACTTATTTTTGAATGCCGTTATTCATCTATTTTCAAAAAAATGACTAGTGTGCACTATAGTAGGTTTTAAAGAAACTCACACGTATTGATGCTGACAAGTCATGGGATTCCTTGAAAACTCAAAGAGATAACTTATTAGAACTTGCTTGGTCAATAAAATAACGTGCTCTCCTAGATGAATGCTTGGGTGCCAAGTGCACAAACCTCATAATTATTCTAAGAAAATATTACTTGGTGAAATGAATAAGGTGAATTTCCAAGTGGACAAGTAACTTACTGAGTACACATCATGCAAACACCATGTGTAAGACTCGAAATTAAGGGACTCTTCTAGGTGTGCCATGTGTAAATACTTGACTACTACTAGAACTTTTTTGGCCAAGAAATAATAAATATTCCTTCATGATCTAGTGCACCCTCATGAAAAGACTTGTACATTAGGCATCCATGCACACATTTGGGAAAGCACTAAACCTCATTTGACTTGGCAATTAGATTATTTTCTTAAAGTTGTTATTTCTTAGAGAGCGCCTTGCACATGAGGACACATGGCATCTAGATTTTGTCTATGCATGAAGATAAGGATGGAAGAAGGAGACACATGGAATTAAAATCATCTAGAACATTATATCCAAGCATTTTCCTATGGGATCTTGATCAAATTCTCCTCCCCCCTGGGGTTAGTTATGTTTTCTCAGGAAAATATTATTTTGTTAGAGAGGAAATTTGAGCTAACACCTATATAAAAATTTTCTCTCCCTATATATGGAATTGGAATAGATGATCAATGGGAGAATTTGCTCCAAGCTTGAGGAATGAAGGTAACCTTGCTGTGTAAAGTTGTGTTGTTATTGATATATAATATATTATGTGTGGTAGATATATTCTAGGTATTGTGAACGCCTTCCCTTCCTTGTAATAATTTGTTTGCTAAAACCTTTATTAGATGAATAACCCTCTCATATTGCATTCATTACTTCATAGTCCCAACAATAAAGCATTGTATTTCCCCTTCCATTCATTGTCTCCAAGCCCATCTTTAAAACTTTTTCATTTGTTCATGTTGTTGAGTTTCCTTTATTCCCACTCATACTATGTGAGCCTAGCAACCATAGATAATCCATTCTCCTAGTTTCACATGTCTCCTCTTTTCTTTATTCTATTTAATTATTGTATTCATTTGTTCATGTTGTTGGGTTTCCTTTACTCCCACTCATACTATGTAAGCCTAGCAACCATAGAGAACCCATTCTCCTAGTTTCACATGTCTCCATCTAGTTGTTAGGGATTTTCACATGTCTCCTCTTTTCTTTATTCTATTTAATTATTCTATTCATAACATTTTATGTTAATCTGGTGATTACTATTGTTTTTGTTAATATTTGATATTTTATTTTGTAATCCCAACTTCTCTCACCTACATATGCAACATTGATGATTCTATTTTTCCCAAGCAAAACCTCACAAGAAAACCCAAGAGATGCTTCCCCGCACATATGAAATGTATTCCTAGTAAACCCATCTGCAAAAACCTCACTCAAGGGGATTCAAACTAGGTATTTGCTAGCACAAAACTAGCCAAATGCCTAACAGCTTGGTGACAACAAGATGAGTTATTAATATTTTAATATTTTATTTTGTAGTCCCCACGTCTTTCACCTATAAATATGCAACATTTGTGGTTCTATTTACCAAGCAAAAGCTCACAATAAAACCCAAGCGATGCTTCCCCACATCTATGGATGATATTCCTAGTAATCCATTTGCAAAGAAGTTCACTCAAAGGGGATCCAAACCAGGTATCTACTAGCACAAAACTAGCCAATTACCCAACAACACTAGTGGCAATGGCATGAGTTAGCCCCTTAGACTAGCACTTGTGGTTCTATCTACAACATAGATCTTTACTATATTCTTTTGGTTGTTCTCCCAATGAAGAGTGAAGTGTTTATCTAAAATGTTACGAATTTCAAAAACATTTATAGACATGGATTATCCAAAAGATGTACGTTACAATATGTTGATATGTTGTCATCTACAATCAGAAAAATTGCAAAACCTTTTGTCAAGTAAAGCAAGTTAAAGCATTTGCAACTATACTTGCTATCAAAGTAATGGCGGAGCCTGGAGGTACAGAAGGCCATGAGGAGGAATTTCATCCATCTCGTGGAGAGAATCACCTTAGGTGATGTAGAGCACCACCAATGAGATGAGCTGAGATCATGGAACCTGACCGGTTGGCGACATTGGCCAATTGATTATGAGCTATGTTAATAGTTATATGGTAATAGTCTGATTTAAGGATTCTATGATTGATTGGTCTACGACCTTCGTTAAAATTTGCAATAGGGCAGGGAATGAGAAAATCCAAAATAGGTGCAATGGGTTTTTGGCGTTGCTCAGTCTGTTTCTGGGTTGAATCCAGGTAGCCAAGCCCAAATTTTGTGATTTTAAATTAGAAATTATTAAATAAATTTTATATTTTATCCTATCAAAGGAAGCAATTTGGATAGAACATCGTGGCATTATGGAAATTTCAGCGGGAAATAAAGGAAAATACAAGCATTTGGCGTACTCCACAACAAGTACAAATTTATGAAACATAACCCTAGTCGCTATTCTATTGCATAGTTGAATAAAACAATGCATAGATTTGAAGAATATTTTCCCTAACTCACCTGTCCAAACTTAAAAATTAAATTTCATCCATGAATTCATGTTTTGAGGCACTGAATGATAACATTTTAGCATAATTCAACAATGCGGTCAACTTGGTTTGTTTGTTTGTTTTGTTTTGTTTGTTTTGTTTTGTTTGTTTTTTGTTTTTGTTTTTATTTTTTTTAGTAAGAAAAAAACACTATTTTTATATATGTTAAAAAAACAGTGCATATATCTAGTAATATACAAAGCATATACATTTTTGCTTAGTACAGATTTCTAAAAAATAACCCTAGTCGCTATTCTATTGCATAGATGAATAAAACAATGCATAGATTTGAAGAATATTTTCCCTAACTCACCTGTCCATACTTAAAAATTAAATTTCATCCATGAATTTATGTTTTGAGGCACTGAATGATAAAATTTTAGCATAATTCAACAATGCGTCAGTTTTTGTTTGTTTGCTTTTTTTATTTTTTTTGTTTTGTTTTGTTTTTTGTAATTTTGTTTTGTTTTGTTTTTATTTTTGTTTTGTTTTGTTTTTGTTTTGTTTTTTGTTTTTTGTTTTGTTTTGTTTTGTTTTGTTTTTTCAGTAAGAAAAAAACATTGTTTTTATATATGATAAAAAAAGTGCATATATCCAGTAATATACAAAGCATATACATTTTTGCTCAATTTATGTTCTGTTTAGTATCAGTCCATACATTTGTGCCTATTGTACATTAGACATTTATAGTATAACTTCCTATCTACTTTGAGGAAATTTAAAATATAAAAACCAGCACCAATTTTAGATGACCCAATTTTATCTAAAACGTATTCAGTCCATCTATTGTCTTATAATATAAACTATGCATATATAAAAGGAAAAAAAACAGTCTCAAATCCACCTTCTGGAGAAATTAAAGAAACCGATTTTCAGTTGATAAAATCCCATCCAAGATGGATCGCTATCTTGCGGGTGGAAGGATCCCAACGTCCACTATGTTGTCACCCAACTTCATCTCAATATGCATCCCGTCCAAGGCATCTAGTAACCCCTTTTTTGACATGTTGTCCACATTTTGGTTGAATTTCCATCCAATGTGTTGAATCATTGAGTCTCTGAGAGATCCCAAAATGATATCAATTTGTCTGAGCCATCCATGTAGCATGGTTGATTTATTTTTGTGCTACTCCGTACATGGTCAATGATAGTCTATGAGTCTCCATAAATGTGGATGGAGGGAATGCTCAGATAAGAAGAGAACCAAAGGATTCCCCATTAGGCCATAGCTTTTGCCTTCATATTTGTGCCCCTACCAGCACCCCAGTGGATCCAATATTCTTGTTCCTTTGATATAATAATCTAGAAGCCACACCCAAATGTGCCCCTTTGTGATACTCCATCAAAGAAACCCGCCCGATAGTCATTTCCTGGGCATGCCTTCCTACTTATTGTCCTCTTGGAGCCACTGTTGTGGTCATTTTCAAAGGTATACCATCCAATAATGTGGTCAATCACCTGTGTTTCATTTTCCTTATAATCCTAAAAAATAATTCTATTGCGCCATCTCCATATTTCCCAAAAAAAAGATAATGGGATTGTCCTCCATTGAGATTTTTGTTTGCTCCACGAGCACAAACAATCAATGATGCTATCATATTGATTGTATGGAAAACCAATGTTCCGAGAAATATAACTCCAGATTTGAATAGTTACGGGGCATCTCAGAAATATATGGACATTGTCTTCCGTCGCATTCCTACACAGTACACATACCCTCGGCCCCTGTTAGTTCCTCTTTTGTAGGTTTTCCCATGTTAAGTTCTTGTTTTTCCAAACAAGCCAAAGAAATAAAATGATCTTAATAGGAATTCTAGATTTCCAAAACTTATAAAACCAACATACCTCTGAGTTGTGTACCTCCTGGTTGTAGAGAGTATTATAGACATCTGCCACCACTATGCCTCCTTCCTTCATTTTTCTAAACCAGGAAATCCGATCTTCGCCTGCCTCTCGACTGACACCAACCAATTTCATCTCGGACTTGATCTGCTCCCATTCCCGTGCCATCTGTCCCTCCAAGCCCATCTCCCACGATCTTTTCCAGATAGGTAAATAACCATGCCATTGCCTAATGGCTTGGTTCCAATAGAAAATACCCTTATTGTTTATACATTGGATAAGTCCATCTGATGGACATAAATCCCTTCCCATACCAAGAATATGGTCCTGTCCGATCAATATCTTGTGCCCAGATCCAAAGATCCAACACAGGTTCTGCATAAAACTATGTCTGATTTTGTTTAAGCTGAGCCATATGGCCGACCCCGAGGTAGTCCCAATGAGCTCCCTACGCATCCAAACAGTAAAATATTTGTCTTTGAGGTATTTATGTCTAATAATATTCCCCCATATGCCATCCCCAAAAATACCTCTCCACAATGTTTTTTGTAGCAACGCCCATCCAAAACGCCTCAAATCCAGGATCCCCCAACCGCCCAGTCTTTTTGGAATGGTAATGTAGGCCAACTTAACCAGATGGTATTTGTATGTGGTAGTCGATCCAGACTAGATATATTTTTCCATGATCCGATTAAGATACTTGATAATGGTACTTGGGAGATAGTATAAATGGGCCCAATACACTCCCAACTGTGTGATCACTGATTGGGTGAGAGTAATGCGTCCACCCAGTGATAGGCATCTGTATTCCCACCCAGAGATATTTTTATAGTACCTATCCACTAGCCACATCCAGTCATTTATCCTGTATTTGTTGGGTTTGATATGATATCCCAAGTATTTCATGCCCCCCGCCAATATGTCAGTCCCCACCCCAAATAATCTTTGGATGTATGCAATGTCCTCCAGATCACAACTGCCATATAAAATGATAGATCTATGCAGATTCATGATTAGTCCCGTGGCATTCCCAAATTTTGCGAAGATGTGAAATAAAGCCAACCATGCAAACCTATTGATCATGCCCATAATCAACACATCATCCACAAAGAAACTATGTGAAATCCTGATATCTCGTCCCAGAACCAGAGCACAAAAATTACCCTCCTCCACAACTTTTTTGATATGTAAACTGAGTCCATCCATTGCCAATATAAATAATAATGGTGAAAGGGAGAAACCTTGTCTGAGCCCCCGTCCAGCCCTAAAAAAACAAGTGGGGTATCCATTTATAATAACAACATATTTGACATTAGTGATGCAAGCCATGATCCATTCCACATTTCTGACCTGCAGTCCATTTTTTTGTAATACCATCCTCAAATATCCCCAATCTAGGTAGTCATATTCCTTATGTAGGTTGAACTTCATAATAAAATCATTTAGTTTTTTGGTATGGATCGAATGTATGCATTCTTGAGCAATAGCCACAACATCATGGATTTGTCTATTTTGTAAGAAGCCGAACTGTTCGGGAGATATATATTTTGATATGGTGTGCTTAGTCCTTCCCGCAATAGTCTTGGATATAATCTTATATATAAGATTACAAACTGAAATGGGTCGATAATCCGAATATGATTTAGAGGATGCCTGTTTTGGGATGAGGGCAATGTAGGTTGAATTTATACGAGGATGGATATATCCCCTGATTCTCAATTCTTCCACCATAGCCAGGAGACCCCCCTGAAAAATGTCAAAGAAATGTGTAAATAGTTTGATCGTCCATCCATCAGGTCCCATGCACTTGTCTCTTTTAAAATATTTGAGCACCCCCATTATTTCCTCCCCCATGACCTCCTTATATAGGGTCGCGTTTTCATCATCATCAAACATGGTGGGATATACGTCCACCCCCCAAATCTGATCCTTGGCATAGTCCGTCCCTCTGCGACTATAAGCCTTTTCAAAATGTTGGACAACCGCTTTACATATATCCTGTTGTGTTTGTATCCGGTTCCCTTCTGTGTCAGTAATCTCCCATATGGAATTTATCTTTCTTTTGTGATTGAAAAATTGTGGGAAATTTTTGTATTTCTATCCCCTTCCCGGATCCATATGGCCCTACTCTTTAGGTGCCATGTAGTCTCTCGAATTTGTAGAATATGTTTTTTTTTTTGTTCCAGAGAGTGTATTTCAACCCTTAGTGATGTTGGGGGATTGTGCATTAACAATTGTGGACTCAGTATATCCAATGCCGCAAACATATATTTTAAATCTTTTTTCATTTGGGATTTCTTCCTCCTATCCCATTCTTTTACCACCACCTTTAGGGCTTGTAGTTTTTCCAGAATATTCACCATGGGGGAGTTATCCTGAGCCTTGTCCATATTCCATACATCCCGCACTAGAGTATCAAATTCTGGGTCCTCCAAACACACATGATTAAATTTGAATGACATCCCATATTTGAGATCCTCTCGCCTCCATTGAAGAATAATGGGTCTGTGGTAAGAAATTAAAGTATTCATGATGCCCGATTGGATGGAACCGAGCCTCTCAACTAATTGTTTGTGCAGAAGGAATTTATCCAACCTTTTTGCCACATATCCATCACCCGTCCTTCCATTTTCCAAGGTAGGAACAATCTTAGAGGGACATATATCCACGAAATTGTAATTGATAATGATGTCTTTTATCAGATCAACCACGGCATCTACTTTTCTAGACCTCCCGCAAACCTCATCCATCCCAATGGTACAGTTAAGATCTCCAACCATGACAAGGGATTCCAATACCATAACCTCAGATGCAACCAGTTTTCTCCAGAATGTTTCCCAGTCTCTGTACATGGCATAAATATTTAGTATATGAATGCATCCCGAGAGTCCTCTGATATTTTCAGCTAGTAATGTGCCTGCAAAACATGAAAAACCCTTCATATAGACACATCTTAGGTCCCACAAAGCAACCAGACCCCTCGAGAGACCTGCAACATCTGTTGCGCCATATGCTAGTCAGGGAGCATCTTGTTAAATAATGAATCTATACAGGTGAGGATAGTTTTTTAGATAGAGGAGGAATGACCTGTTATAAAGTTTTGTGAACCCAACGTTTCGGAATACCAAGTGAGTCCATCTTCCTGAAATATTTAGTCACATGTTGAGCTGAGTGCATAGTTTCTTGAAGAAGGATGATATAGGGATGGGTCGAAAGGAAGAGTTCTTTGAGGGCCAAGTATTTTGGAGTAGCCCCCAGACCTCGAATATTCATAGATAGGATGAAATTCATGACAATTTAGGAGCGGGCTGATTTTCTCTAAGGACCCGAGGAGAGATAGACGAAGCGATGGGGACATCTATCAGTGCATGTGAATCAGACGGACTGAAAGGTAGGGTCCTTGTGCGCCCTCTGAAATGTCTACTATCCTGACTCTATTTTTGGCGGACAGTGATGTTGCCCACCAAGGTGGGACTGATGTGGGGTGATGATGAGCCAGGTGGTTTGTGAATCGTGAGAGCCAAGTTCTTCTTCTGGAGCAGGAAGTCAATGTCGCTATCCACCAAATTGGTATGGAAATAGACGGGCGAAATAGGTCGAGTCCTAGTCACCGAGGATGGTTTAGTAATGGGAGGGGGGGGAGGTGCAGGGATGTACGTAATGTGTGAAGGGGAGGTGGCGTCATATGCCGTCAGAAGGGGTGGAAATATCCCCATATGTGGTGGGTCAATACAGGGATTATGAAGGATTTTATCCGATGGGGACAAAGAATTGTCATCAGTCATAGGTGTGCCAGAACCATTGGAAGTCTAGGGAGATGAAGGAACCACTATAGGTGTGGAATCATCACAATTCTCAGGATGTAATTCAGAGGATGGGAATGGTATAGAAAAAGACGGTGTACCTACTGAGTAGTGTGCGCCATCCAGATATTTAGTTTCCTCATGGCCAGTCTCTGATTTTACAGCTCGTCTGCCAGCCTTATCCTTCACCCCATAAAAAGTCTGCCTTTGCGCCATACAACGTCCACCCATCCGGTATGGATATTGAGCTATGAGATGTCTCGTGTGATGGCATATGAGACATCAAATTGGGACACCCCAGAAGTCCAATTGTTGCACCAGATGTGTGCCCTCCCATAGAAGTTCGATGTGGTCTGGGAAGCCCCCTCTATATTCATTTTCAATCAAGATCCAAGCAATTCTTTTATCCCGAGCTCCCAAACATTGTGGGTCGACATAAACGAACTTCCCATTCGCATTCCCTATATCCATGAATACTTTCCGAGTCCAGAATTCAATCGGCAAACTAGGAAATTTGACCCATATCAGTTTATTTTTAGGCGTCTCCTTAAGGGGATTGAATCCAATGTACCATGAATGCAGAGCCAAAAAACCCCTCCCCTTAATCCATGGCAACGCCTTGATTTTGTTTAAATCATCCTGGCTAAGGAAATGAAAACTGTACCATCCATTCATCAACTGCACCACCAAAGGCATATATCCCATAAGAGACTTCCATTTTGTTTCCACCCAACTCCTCATCTCGCCTTCACCCAATTCAACAAAGTGTCATCTACCAACCAGAGCCCTCTTCTGTAGACTGTTAACTCGATCTATCAAAACATCATGGCCAAAACTGAGAATAGGCGCCAGAGTGGAAATATTGATAGTACGATGTTGTTTCTGGGAATGTATGTCCCTATAGTTGTGTAGCTCCCCTTGTGTACCGAGGATTGCATGTCCATGACCTGGAAGACCTTCGGGGCATCGACCAAGTGCCAAGTATTTGTGCATACGGGCCCACCATCCAACTCCAACCTAGAGAAAATCTGGTGATTCCATTCCGCCTCCAGCATGACACGAATGAATGCTTTGTGTGCCAATGTATCCGACTCAAAAGGGTCCATCATGGACACCATGCAATATGTATGATAGGGTGTGCGAAGGTAGATGAATAAACACAATCATAAAAGAACGCCAGAGTGTTAGGTCAACTAACAGGTGTATCCTGCAAAAATCTCCCACTAGGAATGTCTTGGGATCCCCAATTATTAGGCACAGAGGTAATATACACGCCACATTATACCCTCATACCGCCAAACAAGGGACACCGCCTCTAGATCACAGTCCGAAAAGGGAAAGAACGGATGAGTGCACTTAAAAGATTAAGATGCCTGATATGGGCCTTCAAAACACAATTACCAATGGCCAAATTTTCAGAATCTACCTATCAGATAATAATATGGATAGTGACCCAAGTCATCTCAAAATAAGTGGTGTCCCAATGCCTCCCATTGAAAGATTCAAATTACGCTGGAAAACAATAACCAGTGGCCAAAATAGCTTGTTTAGTCTCGGTGCACTGGTGCCCGTAGAAAATCACCCATGAGACACTACATCTGACCAAAGACAAAGTAGGATAGTCTGAGACATCTACCCTTCACAGCAACAACAACATCAACACCCCAGACAAGTACACCACCTATTACAAAGTCTAAAACCAAATTCCTTGCATGGCCTAGAAATGATGAAAGAATTCACCCAATATTGCGAGAGCGTATAGTAGTTTATAGGACTCAGACAAGATCCCTCCCCCCGATTGTGGTGTGGGCAGGCGAGAGAAAGGATATCAGTCCAGATAAGCATCTAGTCGCTTGGTTGAGGGAGGAAAATGGTTCCTAATCATGCATAATAATATATAGATGGCAATAAAGAAAATCATCAGAATATGAATTATCTTCGATTGTATTATGGAGAATAAGCCGTCTAGGAAGACAATGGGCATTTCTAGGCCCAGTGGAGGAATGCAGACCACACCAAAATAAGCCAAATTATCAACCCCACAATCCTAAAAATGTGTATCACAGCAGGGAAGACAACAAGGATCATAAGCAATCCCCATCCCAAACAGGCCAAGAGTGAAATTTACTGTAAAAAAAAAAAACTTAAAGAAATTTATTATAGACCATCTCTACCAATACACTAAGTATTACCCGCATATGACCACCCCTGCTCATGAATATATGTTAGTCCATTCCTTGAATATCACATTAGCACGAGCATCCTTCCTGTGCTCTGGCAGGATTTATACAACTTATTTTATTACACCTGAATTTTGTTGTAAATGTCTATCCAAGAGAGAAATTTAGGGGTTCATAGAGATACCATTTCCTTGAAATTTGGGGATTCATATAGATAGCATTCCCTTGAATTATTTGAGGTAGTATAATTTCAAGGGTGGAAATAAAGACGTACCTTCTCCACCGATAAGGTGAAGCAAGTTGTTGCAATGCCAACTACAAGAACAAGCAACAACGATACATGAAACACAATGCCCCATGGGATCACCATTTCCTAAAAACCTTCCCGAAATATACAAGCCAAAAATAGGAAATCTTTGCTTAATTTGGTGTTTCTAAGAGTGATAACACCTCTTCTTGACCAGGGAAGCATTCAAGCGATGTTATTATAGGATTGAGAGTATCCTTGTTTGGTTTTAAAGGCATGATGGCATATAATGGAACATAGGTACAAATGTATTTATATAGAGCGTAGGAAAAATGCTTTCAATCCACAACTTCCATGGAGAGTTTGCCAATCATAGCCAAATCATGGCATGATCCCACTTTCAGCGAAGTTCAACGCGGTCCCCAATTATTTAGAGTCTTTGCTCCATATAATTTAGGCAATATTTTAAAGGAAATTCCAATCCATGATGGGAAAGTGGTGACCATGGGTCTGAATTTTGGTCATGTTATTTTATTAATATGTCACATTTTTAGTTTTTAAAATATAGATTCGAAGGGTCGCACCACGAGGGGTTTGAGAAAAACCAATAGTTGTTTAGGAATAATTTACAAGGAATGTTTATAATAATATTGGTAATATTCTAGTTTCTTAGGGATATCTTAGTTGGTCGATTTCTTGTTGTTAAGTATCTCGCCTATTGGGAGGTCACAGGGTCAAATATCCTCGATGCCTTTGGGGTTAGGCCTTGCTAGTTTGGCCGACCGATTGATCTACCTAGATTTTCCCGTGGATGTAGTGACCACTTAGTGTCCGTGAACCACATTAAAAAAATAACGTTGGTATAATCACTTTGGTACTTATACATATATAAATATGAGATATTTTCACGTGTTTTAAAGAGGCAACATTTTTGTATGGAAAACAATGGAAATTCTAGCACGAATTAGATCAAATTTGGCTGTTTTTTTGGAAATCCGAATTACAACAATCAAGCTTCGGGATTTTGGGTGCCCGAGGGTTTTTGATGGTGTTGAATCCATTTCCACCATAAAAAAAAAAGGATTCAAACTCTCCCACCATCAATTTTTTTTTGGAAAAAAACATATTTTAACGCCGTCCAGGTGAAATTATTGCCTCAATAGACAATGCTAAATTTTTTCTAACTAAAAGTTATAAAAGCATCATAACATTTGAGATTATCCACTAGGTTGTTACTTGGTGGGATAGGAAGCTATATACAAATATTGCAAGTTAAAATATATAGTGTAGATTAAAACCATGTTATGTATAAAACCATATCTGTGAGAAGGTGATTAATTTTAGGGAGTTTATTTACCTTCCACATAGTTGATTTAATTCTTGATTAAAAAGAGCCTTACCACATGTCAAACACACCACATTAGTCTTAATGGGACACTAATAAAATAATTTATCGATTGGTATCTTGAGCTAACTCCCTTGGCTAAGGGAATAGGTCCTTAGTTAATGTATAGTGGACATCTTTATTAAATAAGGTTTAGTAGGTAGTTAGAACATGTAATCAATAATATAATGTGACCTCATTTAAAAAGGTCTAACCGATTGTTTGATGTAGCCTCATTAATGACGGCCCACTAGGTGGTTTGTGTTTGGATAAATAAAAACTATTTATAACAAGGGAAATAGCTACAAAGAAGCTAGTCCATGCCTTTTAAATTAGTATAGGAAGTTTAGGTTTTTAAATTTAAGGGTTATAACATGACTTATCCTATATTATTTGTATTAGTGTAACTATTGTTTATTAGGTTGTGATCCACATGTTTTTCATTATTATCATTAAAATTAATTATACATGAACACATTTACAAAGGGAGTTTGTATTCAAGCATTAATTGTCTCTGATGTATATTTGTTAAATGACAATGCGCAGGCTTGTCGATGTTTTTAGAGGTCATGTGATATTTGTGTGCCTTAAATGAGTTGTGAGCATGGACACAAACCAAATGCAACATCTGAATGTGTGGAAACAAAATGTGCGGAGGAAAATATGTAGGAATAGATTTAAGCTTCCCTCTACACATGCTTGTCCCACATCACAATTTTTAAATATAGTAAGAACAGATGGTTGTTTCATAACTATGACATTGTTTAATGCCATTCTAGTTTTCTTCTTGATTATGAATACAAATCTCAATTAGCGATAATGTTCACTAGTTGTCATTGATTCACATAAGATAAAATAAGTTTTGCCTTGTGTCAATGCCATAATGTCTTGAATTACAGGTTATATAATGTGATATATGCACTCCTTGGATAACCTGTGGGTCAGGACAGAAACAAAGCTAAATGCAACATGTGAATGCGTGGAAGAAAAATGTGTGGACATGAATGTGTGCAGATGAAAATATGCAAGAATAGATTTAAGCCTCCCTCCGTACACAGTTGCCTCCGCACATGCTTGTCCCGCACCAAAATTTTTAACTATAGAAAGAAGATATGGTTGTTTCATAACTATGACTGTTTATGTTGAAGTTGTAACTAGATTTTGTCTTCATAATGTAAATTTATCATTGATACATTTATTATATTTTTGTCAAAGCACGTTCTTCGTGCTTAGAGTAAAAAAGAGTAAAAAATAATTTATTATGAGTCAAAAGAAAAATTATTTGAGTCATGTCCCATTTGGACATTTGTAAGAAAAAAGAATTTGATTTTTTATTTTGAGTCATTAGTCCACAAGATGATCAAGAAGGCCCTCCTTTTACAAGTTGGCCTAGCCCTCCAAGAGACACCTATTTGACCCTCCTTGACAACCATATATAAAGGACAAGCTCGACCTACTTTAGAGCTCATTCATCAACACAACATTGAAGTATTTTCTAAACTTAGCAAAGGAAAAAGAGGTTGGGTCAAGATAAAGAGAAGAGAAGTAAAATAATAGAAGAATATTCCATTGTTGACCAAATTTCTGACCTACTACAACTCGCATGTGTGGACTGAATTTCCGTGGATGAAGCCGAGTTTTTTGAAGTGATTATAGGACCAAAATTTTCTAAGTTTGACCAGATTTAGAGAAATTTAACTAGCATTGACTTTGACTTTGGAGGTGACTTGGAGGAGGGTTGGACTTGGTATCTTGGTGGCCGTTTGGTCTTGGTCTTGGTCTTGGATATCTCTCATTTTGATCTCATTCTATTGGATTTTCCCATTGTGGGTTTTTCCTTGGCTACTAGTGTAATTTTGGTGTCTCTTGTCTTATTGCGATCTCTATATTTTCCTGAAAAATTGAACATTTGTATAATTACTTGACGAAGAAGACTTAAGAAGTAATAAGAAGACATCTAATATTCACAAGTAATTATCAAGAAGGTAAATTAGGTGTTAGACTTCATTACACTTTGTTTCTCAACATAGTATCAGAGCTAAGAATAAGGTATGAATTCGTCTATAAAATATAATCAAGATTATCAAGGATATATTCACCAAAAGCCGAGTTTCTAAGAAGACTTTTTCGTGGTTGTTAGTAGAGTTCCTATTGAAGAAGAGACCTAGAACAAGCCTAACATAATCTATATTCTACTAGGGCCAAAATATATTTTCTATAGGAAAAGGACCAAAGGTACCAGTTTGTTGTTACAGGCCTAGAACAGGTAGAAATTAGGAAAGTCTCAATTCTGAGCACAATTCTAAGCTTAAGAAAATATGATCCATGTTCTTGTGGAAAGTAGAATTATGATGCAATCTAATAATGAGCTCTCCATGATGATGATATGAGTTCTCTTTGACAAAGAATCGAGGAAGAAGCAAAAATCTCAGTGATTTTTTTGTCTACTGAAGGAAGATTAACATGGACCAAGTTTCAAAAATTATTACTTGATGGAGATGACATAAGAAACAATGGGAAATTCTAGAAAAGGTCAAAATAAGGTATGATTTTTTTTTTTAAATATGTCTCAATAACATCAAATAAGTTTCATACCATATTTTAAAGGGTCGAAGGTCTCAGAAGTCAATAAAAAAGTTAAGAGGAAGTCTAAAATATGAATTTTATTTCCAAGAAAGTCTGATTAAATGTTGGAGTATCAAAGACACTTGTAATTACACATACTTACTATAATATTAGGTCAATGTCCTCCTCAATATTAAAGATTTGTAGTTGATATCTGAAGTAACATTGTTCAAGCACAAATATCCTCCTTCTTAAACGGGTTCGAGCTCTCTCATCCCATAGAATGGTCAAGTCCAAGAACACTATTTGAATTATATAACAAGGAAAAGTCCTATGATATAGCACCCATGGAATCTAAATTATGACACAACATATGCTATATGTAAATAACCATATAAGTATTTTCTTCTCACAAAGATGAAAGCACCAAATCTGAAGTCTAGAGCAAAGAGAAATATAGTTTAAGGTTTAATCTAAAGAAAATGATCTTATTCTTGTTAAATGAATACCAAAAGGCATGTACCCATTTCTCATGTGAAGTTCTTGTGAAGACCTATACCACTTGTTTATGTGGAGGTTTGTACCCTTGGCTCATGTGAAGGACTGTGACACTCACACAAAGAATTGAAGAGTTGACTTGAGCTACCATGATAAGAAATATGAGCTTACTGTGAACATATCTCTTTGAAGCAGCCCAAGGAAGTTATATTAGGGTACCACACTCAAAGGAAAAAGTGGAGAACAAGTAATTTTGGACATGTAAGATTGAAGAGGTATGTATAATCTCTTGCTATAATATCTCAATAACTAGGCATAGATCTAAGTCCATTCCAAGTTCTCTTGCAAGTAATAACTTCTAAGTTCATATAAAGAATGATCTCAGAAATATATAATCTTATAAGTATATCATATTGCAGGGATTTGTGCTACAATGCATGTGTCTCTTGTCTTGAAGACAAAGACATAATCAATATGATTAATGCTCTATTATTTCCTTGCATATGTAGGCCAAAGTTTTGTGCTACAATTAGAGTAAGACAAACAAAAACATCGATGAGTTCCATCTCTAATGTAGAAGGCATATAAATGGAATTTCTAGGGTTTGTAACTAACACATTAGTATACATGTAGAACTTGCAATTTGAAAGTTGACAAATATTGAATATTTTAGATATTGAAGCATCTAGGGTTTGTGAACATAAACAAAAGTCTGAACTAAAAAAACCCTAGGAACAAAACCCTAGGACTAATGTTTTCGCTGAGAAGAAGAAGGCCTATCTCTTGGAAGTAACAAAATTATATCATGTTGATTTGAGGATAAGGATGGTAAAAATTACAAAAGTTCCAAGATTAAGAGGGAACTTTTCTAAAAAAGATAAGTATTGTACATCTCCTTTCCTTGATTACTATTGTTGCTATTGTCTTTATACTCTCCTTAATTGTATTTTTTCTTTCATGGAATCCTAGTGAGGATTGCAGGTCAATGATAAGGGTTGCCAAGGCTTTGGCAATAAGAAGAAAGAAATTATGTAGAAAAGCATGAGGAATTTCCTGAATTATGAAAGAACGTAATTGCAAAAAGAAGAGAGCAGTTTAAAGTATGCATTAGTGGTGGGCTGGTTGCAGGTGTTAATGATAATCATTTAAAACTAGAAACGATTTCTTCAAGTTCAAGTGGAACTTCTTCTCTGGTTTTCTTTGGAGTATCAGTTATCAACCTCCAAATTTAGCTGTTCTACTAAAATAACAGAACTGATTAAATTGCCCGATATATGGCAGAACTTTAGTTTTTTCACGGAACCAAAAGGAATTAAATCCCCAATTCATAACCTTATCGCGTTTGCCACTCCACAAACCTTTAGCGCATTAAATCTCCATCATCGATCTCATTCCTCAATCTGACGGTTGTCGCATCACTTGCTTGCCAAGTAGCTTGGTTGATCTCCACCATCGATCAATTCCGATTGATCCAACGGTTACCGTGTATTCTCACGTGGACTCTTGCACGACTGATATCAAATTGAGGGCGCGTGAGAAAAGTAGTTTTCTCGTGCTATGTGTCACTCGCTAAGGATAATCATGTGAATTTGTAGAATACCACTTGTTAACACTCCAGGAAACGCTCCTAGGTTGCAGCTCGGAGATGTCTGGTAACATATAATCTTCAATATTGTTCTCTAAACTATTGGAATGAATGATGGTTTGGATAAAGATAGATAACCATTTCAACTCTATTTTTCACTCAAGACATGCATGAACACCCTCAAATTTACAAGGCTTTAGACCACTAATGCTCCATAGTTTGTAGATTCAATGAATAGATGGAGAATATTAACTATATGGGCAGATGCATATATAAACATATATGAATGGCTAGCTACAGTCAGTAAAAGAAACTTGCAAATCTAATTTATCAAAGCAGAGATAAGATGACAATTATCTGGCCTTAGACACAAAAGAAACATGAACAACCTGTTCAAGTGCAAGCTTAGAATAGAAGAGAAAATGGACATTGAACATATAACAACAAAAGAAGATTATATTGCCAAAATGAAGATGAGAAGCTTAAAGGAGCAGAGTAGCAACAATCTCCAGAAGTTGAACCCTTGTTACTCTGATCTTACAAATATTTATAGGCCTGTTTACAATGCTCTCGAGCCTTCTGAGGCTCAAGAGGTCTTAATATATCCTTCTGTCTTGTTAATTGTTTGATGCCCTGACTAGGGAGGTCTTAATATATCCTTCTGTCTTGTTAATTATTTGATGCCTTGACTAGGCAAGCATGGCTCAGAGGTTTCTTCTTCTGACAGAAGAGTAACTGCATTTAGGTCTGTTGCTGCGCTGTCTGCTCCATATGTTTCTGTTTGTTTTGGACAAACTGCGCGTGATGTGGCCCTTGTTATTCCCTTTCTGGTCTCTATTTCCTAACAATCTGTCTCCTAGACTCTGCTATGTGGTGGAATGGGTCCTCGAGCCTTTGTTTTCCCTTTAAATGTTTAGAGTGATTGTTTTTCTGTTAAACATAGAAAAACACTGCAACTGTGAGAAATCCTGCCCATTTCTGTTCTTCCAGACTTCAAAAGTCCTTAAACATGGCCTATTTCACAATTGGGTTTGCCCTTAGGGTCACTATCGCAAGTCGCAGACGGCCCGTCCCTGTGTTCCCTTTGTATTCTGGAATGAGTTAAAAAACACAGGAAATACATTGAAAATGGCTCCCTTTAGACTTCAAATATTATATATTTCCCTTCCCGAGACATATCACATTGTCGCTGCCCAAGGCTCCCTTTGTATTTCATTAAAATACAAAATACACAAAAAATGCATTTAAAAAGGCTTTCCCGCAGACTTGAAATATTATGAAATATCACGTATATAACCGTCGGGTCCGGTTATCGGGTCACCCATATAACTGTGCATAGGCCTCACCCCTTAAGGTTTCTCCGATGCGATATGATCACAATCGCATCTCGCTCGTGCCTAGGGCCATTGCTAGCGCTCTTTGTAATTCTTCGATAGTGAAACCCCGATGTAACATGGGCCATCGATCTGCGCACTTGATCGATGGTCCACATTGAATCGCTAATCACCATCGCCATCGCCCCATGGTTTGCGCCGATTGCCACTGCCTGCCTGTGCCGATTGCAACCTCCAATCAGATCCGCCGATCCGATCATCAGAGATCGGTGATTGGGGGTGTCTTGCGCCCATCCTTAAGTCATCCTCTCTGCTTTCCGATTTGTGATTTGCCGCTTAGATCTGGGCCGTTGATCGGCCAGATCTAATGGCTGCTGTGCATTGCTCAGTTTAAGCCTCCGATACTTGTTTTTTGTCTGTTTTAATGTGTTTTAGCCTCCCGATAATGTTTTTCTTCCCTTTTAAGGGCTCTTGGCATGTGCTGGTTTTGATCTTTGAATGATCCTTAAGCGAATTTCGAAGCCTTTAGTAGTTTTTTGATCCATTTTGGGGCCAAATGCTTCCAAGGCTAACACTAGCTCCTTCTAGGGATGAAATCCTCCCTGGTTTCAAGAATCACTGATCAATGCCCTTCCTGTAAAAGCAACATCAAACCTTCCTCCTAGTGTTCCATTGGGCATGGAGTTTATTTTGCATAAAATAAAAGCAGGAGAAAACATATTTACAATACCAAGGCTTTAAAGCCTTAATGAAATAAAGTTTCAAAAACCACCCATTGACTGGGCCATCAAAGACTTGTAAAAGCCTATTAATTTGATCCTCTTCTTCAAAAATTTTGTAGGATTTGACTTTGTCAGGCAGAGATGGTCTTAATTTCACCTCATCTCTGTATGCTTTCAGCCTTGGATGTTTTTCTTGGAAAGTTTTATTGACTTGAAAAGTTAATATGAAAGATGAATCAATGCATTCCTTTGTGGGGGACACAAGGATTACACTTTCTCCTGCAGCTTCCTTAGAGCAAGCCCCATCAAAGAACATGTCCCAGATTTGTGGGCCTGCTTCCTCTGTGATCTGGCAAACTGGTTTTTTAAGCTGTGTGGAGGCCAACTGAGATTATTCAATCTGAAGAAAACAAGCTCCAAAATCAGTTTCTATAACATAGATGGGATGATTAGTGGGATTCCTTTCATCGCTGATGATATAAGCCAACTGAGCTTCTCTGTATAATCTCTTGCTCTCACCTCCGAAACAGGGACAGTAGCATAGGACAGATCATTTTGTAATGACCCACCTAATCTCTTGATCCAACCTCTGGAAAGTAACATGCCAAACTTGGTGGGTACATCTGCTACCACAATATACATCATCATGCTTTTCATGGGTAGCTAAGACAAAGTGATGGCTAGGTCCTTGATTAATCCCAGGCATTTCACTTTTCTAGAGTCAAAATAAAACAGGGCATGATAAGGCTTGGTAATGTCGAGGCCCAACTCATCCATGACAGCCTTGGGCATTAGATTATGGCTGGCTCCAGTGTACCAGAAGGCAGTTGTGAAGGATTTTATCATGAATAGTCAGAGAGACATAGAACGATGGGGAGCTGTCTTCAAAATTTTCAATCATTGGGCTGAGAATAACATCTAGCTTGTCATCTTGCAGATTTACATAGTTAGTGGAGGCTTGGATGGCTTTAGGTTCAAGGGCCTCGAGGATGGATCTTTTGAAGGACTCATTCTTCACTAGTTCAATCAAAGGCATAGGTATTCTTAGCTTCTGAATTTCTGATTGAAAACTGAAAGGAGAAGGAGACATGTCAAGGCCTCTACCTCGTGAGCTGGAGCTTTGAGGATGATAGGATCAATTGCTGGTCGCTTCTGGTTTTTAGCTCGCTGTACTGCAAGGACAACGACTCTTTGAACAGGATTTTCCTTGGCATTATTCATCTTCGACCTCAGATTATATATGTGTTGATATTCAGTTTGCAGAACAGCTTCACCATCCCATTCTTGGTTAATCTGGTCATTAAATAATGATGTTTCACAGGCAGCTGAGGTAAAAAAAGAGGCATTGCCTTTGTCTTCCAAATAATGGATCTCATCATCTTCTTCAAACTGCTCTTCTTCCATGACTACATTCTGGAAAGGGGTCGTCACCCTTTGGTATTCATTGGCATCTTTGCTTCTTTGCAAAATCTGCAACTGCTCATTAGTTCTTCTATATGGATTTGGATTTGGATTTCTAGGAGCAAAGGTATCAGGAACTCTTCCTTTCCCAGGGTACTGCTCAACCTTTAATTTGGAGATTTCATAGGCTAATGACTCTATCATTTTGGTCATTTTATCTATCTTGGGATCTGAAGATGATGAAGACTCGCCCCTCTATCTTCTTCTGTCAACATTTCCCTTGAGCTTCTTTGCAGCCATGATGTTTGATTCAACTTCCAAGGCTGCATCCTGCATGTCAGCCAAAGTAGCATGTCACCTGTCCCTCAACAGTAGGTAGAAGTTAGAATCAAAAGCACTGGCATAGGTGCGTTTAGCAGAGGTAGTAGTGGGTTTTACTTCAGTTGGTATCTTATTGTACATATGGTTAAACCTCTTATTAAAATCAGACATCAACTCACCATTTTCCCTCTTTAAGTTCCCAAACATAGTGTGGTAGTAGAGGAGATCCTTCTTGCCACCACAATGCTTTAGGAATGCATCATCTAAAGCCTCAATATTTGCTATAGATCTTGGGGTTAGTTCTCTGAACCATTTTCTAGCCTCTCCATCTAGCCTTTGGACAAAGACTCTCATCCACACATCATCTTCACTAATGTCCAGGTTATCAGCATAGCTATAGAATGACTCAAGATGTTCTTTAGCTGTAACACCTTCAGTCCCAGTGAACTTAGGCCTATATTTATGATATTCTTTAGTAGGCATGGAATTCAAAGGAGTGGGAAGTATTAGAGATCCATACCTAGCAACTATGATTCTTTCCATTTTGGTGGGTGCTTGTGGTCCTGCAATAGTTGTGGTGGCTATAAGAGTATTGGCAGTTTGAATGATAGAGGGCTAAGGAGTGACTGACAAGACTAAAGGAGTATGATGGATAGGAGGTGAGGTTACCTTTGGGCTTACAACAAAAGGAGAACCTAAAGAATAAGGAGCTTTATGAATCTCTGAGAGTTTTTCTTCACTGCTAGTATTAGATGCTATACTCTCAACATGTATTTGTTATATTGCAGGATTTTCTTGCAGAGATATGGAAGATTGTTTAGGTTTACCTGAACCTGTTTCTCCTTTCTAAAATACCTTTCTTTCTCTGATGATTTTTCAGGATCAGGTACTGGATCAACTTGTAGCTCTTAAGGATTTCTCTGAGTATGCCTCACAAATTGAGCTAGAACTATGAAGTGGAGTCGCCAAGAGGTCCGTCCTTTAGTAGAGCCGCCAGATAGATGATTAAAACAAAAAAGGTACCCAGACTTTGTCTATCATCAAAGTTGGATCTATGTCGTTTCCCAGGGAAGTTGAGCTTCAGTTTCCTCTCCCCGACAGTGGCGCCAATTATGTTATCACTCTAGGAAACTCTCCTAGGTTGCAGCTCAGAGATGCCTCATAACATATAATCTTCAATATTGTTCTCTGAACTATTGGAATGAATGATGGTTTGGATCAAGCAAGATAACCATTTCAACTCTGTTTTTGACTCAAGACATGCATGAACACCCTCAGATTTACAAGGCTTTAGACCACTAATGCTCAATAGTTTGTAGATTTAATGAATAGATGGAGAACACTGACTATATCGGCAGATGCATATACAAACATATATGAATGGCTAGCTACAGTCAGTAAAAGAAACTTGCAAATCTAATTTATCAAAGCAGAGATAAGATGACAGTTATCTACCTTAGACACAAAAGAAACATGAACAACCTGTTCAAGTGCACGCTTAGAATAGAAGAGAAAATGGACATTGAACATATAACAACAAAAGAAGCTTATATTGCTAGAATGAAGATGAGAAGCTTGAAGGAGCAGAGTAGCAACAATCTCCAGAAGTTGAACCCTTGTTACTCTGATCTTACAAATATTTATAGGCCTGTTTACAATGCTCTCAAGCCTTCTGAGGCTCGAGAGGTCTTAATCTATCCTTCTATCTTGTTAATTGTTTGATGCCCTGATTGGGCAAGCATGGCTTGGAGGTTTCTTCTTCTAACAGAAGAGTAACCGCATTCGGGTCTGTTGCTGCGCTGTCTACTCCATGATGTTTCTGTTTATTTTGGACAAGCTACATGTGCTGTGGCCCTTGTTATTCCCTTTCTGGTCTTTGTTTCCTGGCAATCTGCCTCCTGGACTTTGCTATGTGGTGGAATGGGTCCTCAGGCCTTTGTTTTCCCTTTAAATGTTTAGATTGACTATTTTTCTGTTAAACACAGAAAAACACCGTGACTGTGAGAAATCCAGCCCATTTATGTTCTTCTGGACTTCAAAAGTCCTTAAACATGGCCTATTTCTCAATCGGGTCTGCCCTTAGGGTCGCTATTGCAAGTCGCAGACGGCCCGTCTGTGTGTTCCCTTTGTATTCTGGAATGTGTTAAAAAACACAGGAAATACTTTGAAAATGGCTCCCTCCAGACTGCAAATATTATATATTTCCCTTCTCGGACCCAAAAACCTATCGCATCGTCGTTGCCCAAGGATCCCTTTGTATTTCATTAAAATATGAAATACATAAAAAACGCATTAAAAAAGGCTTTCTCACAGACCTGAAATAGTATGAAATATCACGTATATAACCGTCGGGTTCGGTTATCAGGTCGCCCATATAACTGTGCATAGGCCCCGCCCCTTAAGGTTTCTCTGATGCGATAGCGCGATGCGATATGATCACAATCGCATCTCGCTCGTGCCCAGGGCCATTGCTAGCACTCTTTGTAATTCTCCGATAGTGAAACCCCGATGTAACGTGGGCCGTCGATCTGCGCTCTTGATCGACGGTCCACATTGAATCACTGATCGCCATCACCATCACCCCATGGTCTGCGCCGATTGCCACTGCCTGCCTGTGCTAATTGAGACTGCCAATCAGATCCGCCGATCTGATCATCAAAGATCGCTGATGAGGGGTGTCTTGTGCCCATCCTTAAGTCATCCTCTCTGCTTGCCGATTTGCGATTTTCCGCTTAAATGTGGGCCTTTGATCAGCCAGATCTAATGACTGCTGTGCATTGCTCAATTTAAGCCTCCGATACTTGGTTTTTTTTACTTTTTTAATGTGTTTTAGCCTCCTGATAGTGTTTTTCTGCCCTTTTAAGGGCTCTTGGCATGTGCTGGTTTTGATCTTTGAATGATCCTTAAGTGAATTTCGAAGCCTTCAGTAGTGTTTTGGATCCATTTTTGGGCCAAATGATTCCAAGGCTAACACCACTTACTACCTTTTAACCGCGCGAGATACTTCTTACACCTATGAAGACCGCTCTACTATTCTGATTAACGTCTGTGCTTGTTGGCATGTGATGACCATTAGATCTATTGGATTTTTCTGATCAGATGATTCAGATCTTTTCCTTGGTTTCTCGTGAATTTATCAGGTTTCCTCACTAGACTTAGCACCTCCACCAAGTTTAGTCTGTCTCTAAATTATTTAAATACACAGTGAGTGAAGATTTAGATGTGACAACACAAGATTATACAAAACTCAACAAAAATCAGAAATATTTCGAAGGAAATTAAAACCTATGGGATTTGACTATTCATGCACAGTATTCACAGAGATACAAAGAAATTCCAATTTTTACACTCCAATCCTCCTCGCCAAAATCCAGCGAAAATCCGTCAAAATCCTATTCTGCTAATTCAAAACTTACATAAATTCCTACTCATACAACAATCAGATCCTAACTCAATGGATCAAATCTGCCTAATCCTAGATAACATCTAATCTGCATGATATTCTCCTCAAGAATCTCAACTAAGCTTAATTACTTGAATTTATTACAAGATAATTCAAATCCCTGAATTCTAGCTCAAATCCTATCTAGAAAGCTTTGTAAAGTGACATCTAAAGGATCCCACTCCTTTGCTTGTAAACTTTTTTTGTATTTTTGGAATAAAATTCGAAGTCTTTTGTCTTCAAGCCTCATGATCTTGCATCAAACTCATGAGGACAAAATTCTTCATGGGCTCTTGTCCATGAGCTCTTCTACAAAACTGCCCAACTTCTGTAGCATGGCATCTATCATCCAGGTAGCATCAGCAATTGGTTGATCTTTCCACTTGATCAAATACTGAAAATACTCCTGTCCCATTGTCTTTTTAAACAATATCTTATCTAAAATATTTTCTGGCTGCAATGCCTTTGCTGTAGGTAAGTGTTTTACCCAGTCAACCTCTTGTTCTTCTTTATCTTCTGTTGTATCGTCTACATTTCTATTTTCAAACATGTACAAATCAACAACATTGAAAATTGGAGATATTCCAATGTCAGGGGGTAATTCAATTTTCTTAAATTTTAACTTGTTATACTCCCTTTTTGGAAATCTTTCCTTCCTCAGGTGTGCTAAAACCATATCTCCAACCTCAAACTTAACTTCTCTTTTCTTCAAATCTACTCTTCTCTTGTACTTTATGTTGCTATCCTGTAACTGTTGTTTTACCTGTTCATGTATTGCTTGAATTTCTAAAGCAAAATCTTCTCCTTTAACACTTCTCATTTCATCTTTTCCCAAGTCTCTTAATTCAGACACTCCTCTTGGGTGCATTCCATAAACTATATTGAATGGACTCTTCCCTGTATTCCTGTTAGGAGAATCATTATAAGTGTTATCACTCAGGTTGTCCTTAAGCTCCTTTAAAGGATACGACTAAGGTAACCACAAAACAATCTTTGGATTGCAGGTCCTAGCCTACCTGCAATCAGAGAGGGCTCTCTCTTTCTGATTTAGCTTTATTGATGATTATTTTAGGCTAGTTTTTGAGTTCAGGGGTTTTGTTTAAGTTTTGGTGGGAAGGATGATGCTTTCAAGTAGAGAGGCAAAGCATAGTGTGGTAAGTTTCAAACCATTGGGCATGGAGTCATGGGGTAAGACTGCTGGTGCGTTTTCTTGGTCACAAGAGGAATGAGGAGCAAGGTAGCTGCTCATGAAACAATACTCAAGCTAAATGGAGATGAATTGAAGGCTAAGGAATGAGAGGCAACAAAGAATCTCTCAATCAGGTTAGCAGAGGGAAGATGAATGAGCTCTATCTAGGAGCAGCTAAGAATTCTTAATAACAGTCATTCATATGTGAAATATATCAAACATGAGCCATAAAAGAATTCATATTTATGCCTAAATCAAGAGTAAAACATTAAAAAGCCACAGAAACTGAGCATAGAGTGCAGCTAAGCAAATTCTAAACCAATCCTTTGTTTTGTGACTTGAGCATATATGAAATTGAAATAACAGAGGTTAGGAACACTTATTGATTCATATAGCAGCACAAGAATTCCATCATTCACTCTTTGGAACCATTAACAACACATCAAACAGTCCATTCTCCAAGCTTGTAAGCAGTCTTTGATTATAGAAAATATTAGATATACAGTGCGAGTCTCTCCTCGAGTGCATTAACCAACCACCACCCTTCAAACAGTGGAGAGGGTGGTATATAAAGAAATATAGCTACAGACCTCCCTTGAACAGGTGTCAAGGGGGAAAATATCTCAAAAATATCTCTCAGAACAGATCAAAGAGATCTGTGTAGTCATTGTCACTGAAACTAATCTATGCTGGAAATAAATGCATAAAACATATTAAAACAGCTGCGCTGGGGCAGCTGGCATCTCAAGTCATGTAAACAAGGGCTGCGCATGAGGCTGCAGCCTCTAAAATGAGTGTAGAGAGGTCTTTGAGTCGTGTGCTGGCCTCATGGCCATAACTGTAAGTTTGGGAGCCATAACGGCTTAATGATGCTTTGTTGAATCTGCTGGGGCCCTTCTGTTTTCATCTGCTTCGGAAGATTTTGACTGATACTCTCTGCCGCTTCCCTGATACTCTTTGCCGCTTCCAGATCTTTCTTGGTTTCAAAAATGCTCTAAACTGTCACATCATCTCATTAGTGGCCGTTATTTGGCCCAAGTACCTGCTGCGAGGCGCTTTGTTACTTCTGGGTGGTTATCGGCCCTTGGCCGACTCAAAATGCTTTAGCAACACTTAAAATCACGAACTGGATGAGTAAAGGGTCATTGAAGGCCTGCCGAGGTGAAAACCCTGCGTTTGGAGCTAATCTGGGCCTGGGGCGATCGAAATTGATTAAAGAATGACTCTGTTCCCTTGACGAAGAGGCGCGCGCGGCATATATATGAATAATATGAAAAATAGCCCCTTTTCCTTTATAACAGGCAAAATGCCCATTTTACAAGCAAAAATCGTGAAAAATATGGGCGGGCACGGCACTGTTCATTAGATTAAATGCTGGCCGTTGGATCCGGCGCGGGCCGATCCAACGGCTGGCGCTAAATCGCATCGGGGCGGACCATTGGTCCCAACACATAAAACCTCTGATGGAGCGATATAGCTTGCGGACCCGAAATGCCTTTGCAAGCCCTTTATTATTTTGAAATCGGGTCCGGCCCGGGCTTTCGGCAATGCAACATAGAGTAAACACATCTTATCGCCCGACCTCCGACAACGATATCGCATCGGAGGGAGGGCACATGCCTTGAGACTTAGCCATTTTCGCTTATAATATGCCACTGCCCCCTCCCGATAGCGATATCGCATCGGAGGGGGACCAAATAGATCCTTTTCTCATCGGAGCATGCATTTTATTAAAATGCAAAGGAAAAATGAATTCGGAGGGGTAGCCTTTGGTGTTTCGGATGGATTCTAAGGCATCGGAAGGGGTCCGATAGCCAAAAAGGGAGAATTTTATCATTTTGAAGGTTTTTCATGGTTTTTGTATTCTTATGCCTTGGAAGGAGTCCAAAGGCACTTGGGAGGATTTCAATGGATTTGAGAAGGATTTTAGGCCTTTAAAAGGGTTTGTGCCTTGGAAAAGGTAGAAACAAGGCCAAAAAGATGGTTTTTTATACATATGAAGGGAATTTATGCTTTGTGAAGGAATCAACAAGCATTAGAGGGGTTTTATGGAGTGATGAAGGGCTTTATGCATTGGAAGGAGTCCGAAATGCATCTGGAAGATGGTTAGAGGGGGGCAGTGTGGGTTCTTGCTGAGTTTCTGATAAACTTAGCAATTCCCAAGGATGTATATGGTTATTTTTCAACCAGGGGGAAGGGATAAGTATACAGGGGAGTTATATACATAGTTTTAGTAGGGGAAAGGGAAATAGATAGGGAGTTACATAATAAAGTTAGTAGTGAATATGATAATGATGAGAAAAAGCGCTAAGAATGATGTCTTAGGCTATCAATGGGGGAAAATGACTGATAGAAGAAGTGTGAACATTCCTCGAGTGAAGCAGATCTCCACTAAGACAAATGATTTGGAGAATGATGAATCTAAGAGGTATCAAGCAGATCTTGACCTCTTTAGGGGAAATTAGTGAGTGATTTGGGGAAAGAGGAAGAAGGGGAAGTTAGTCATGCCTCGCTTGAAGTCCTCCAACTGAACAACTGCCTTCAACTTGTGATATGATAGATATAACACTTGACAATATGAAATGGATCATAAGCCATGATTCTGCAACCACAAAGCTACCTACCTGCCTTACTCACCTAGCATTTTCTCTTCTTTTGGTTTGGGTGCACTTGAACTAGCATACCCAGCTTTTCATTCTTTCTTGTTGCTTGTGCTCCTATCTACTTATACACTTATTTCAGCCAGGGGCTCAGATTAAGCTGTTGAGCACCCTTGTTTCTCTACCTAACTACAAATCTGCCAAGATTAAGCTGTTTGGACAGATGTTCATTCTCTATATTCTACAACATGAAATTGAAACCCAGGGAAGCCAAGATTAAGCTGTTTGGCCTTCCCATGCTTGAAAACTGATCAAAATGGATTACTCATTAGGACTGGAACAAAGCAGTGGCATTTAGATTAGCTCACTTTCACGGATACTTCTCTGGCCATCTGTAGCAAATATGGAGCATTGTAGCATGCAAAGTATGACATATTTGGCATGTAAAAAGGTCGATCATGAAAGATGAATACCTGCTGCAGCAGGAGGCTAACAATAAGCATATTCAGCCCATGCCAAAATTTGATCCCACTATTTTGGATGTTCACCTGCAAGACTTCTCAGAAGATTACCCAAGCTTCTGTTTACAACTTCAGTCTGTCCATTAGTCTGAGGATGATAAGTTGAACTGAAACTTAGTTTAGTACCAAGTTTCTTCCACAAGGTCTTCCAGAAATGACCAACAAATCTGATATCTTTGTCTGAAACAATGATCTTAGGTAACCCATGCAACCTTACAATCTCCTTAAAAAATAGATTAGCAACGTGAGTAGCATCACTGGTTTTATAACATGGAATAAAATTTTCCAGTTTCAAAAATCTGTCAACCACAACATAAATTGAATAATTTCCTTTTTGAGTTTTTGGTAAACCCAAAACAAAATCCATACTTACCATATCCCAAGGTCTATCTGGAATAGGTAATGGAACATACAAACCTGCGTTTTGGCTCCTTCCCTTTGCATACTAACAGAATTTACACTTTTTTACATACTTCTCAACTTCAGATCTCATCTTCGGCCATAAATAAAATCGATTCAACTGTTCATAAGTCTTGTCTGCTCCAAAATGTCCTCCAAGTCCACCACTATGTTTCTCCTTGATTAAATTTTCCCTCATAGAGCAATTTGGTATGCACACTGATTTCTTTTAAACAACAATCCTTCTTGCAAGAAAAAATCCAGCCACTTACCTCTGTCTAACAAAACAAGATTTTTACAAGCTTCAAATGCCTCTCTAAAATCTAAATCTTTCTCATATAATTCTTTAAGGAAATCAAAACCCAACACTTGAATTTGACTTTCCTAAACTAGGATAATTTTTCTGCTTAAGGCATCTACTACTTTGTTTGATTGGCCATTTATATGTTTTAGTACAAAATTAAAACTTTGAAGATATTCTACCCATTTCGCATGTTTCTGACTAAGCTTTGGCTGTTGCATAATGTACTGCAATGCATGATTGTCTAAATAAAGTATAAACTCCTTAGACATCAAGTAATGTCTCCACTTTTTCAATGACTGTACATTTGCATAAAATTCCTTATCATAAGAAGAATATTTCTTCTTTGATTCATTCAGTTTTTCATTGAAATAAGCTACAGGTCTATCCTCCTGACTTAAAACAATGCCAATAGCTTCTCCACTAGCATCACATTTCACTTGAAAAAGTTTATTAAAATTAGGCAAAATTAGAGTAGGTTTTTCAGTAATCTTTCTTTTCAACAGCTGGAAGTTCTTTTCTGCATCAACAATCCATTTAAATGGCTATTTATCCTTCTTTATAGTGTCAATAATAGAAGCATTGATCTTACTAAAATTCCTTATGAATTTTCTATAAAAACTAGCAAGACCATGAAAACTTCTTACCTCAAAAATACTTTTCGGTGAAGGCCACTCTATGATTTCCTTTATCTTCTCTGGATCCATCTTTAATCCATCAGCAGAAACAACAAAGCCCAAATATACCAACTCTTCCTTCATGAATTAACATTTTTTAAAATTTAGTAGTAACTTTTCTTGTTGTAGCTTCTGTAAGACATAATTTAGATGTCTCATATGTTCCTCCTTAGATCTATTGTAAACTAATATATCATCCAGATATACTATTACAAATTTACCAATAAATTCTTTCAACACTTCATTCATAAGCCTCATATATGTACTAGGCGCATTTGATAACCCAAAAGGCATTACCATCCATTCATAAAATCCTTCATTTGTTTTAGAAGCAGTTTTCCATTCATCACTTTCTCTAATCCTTATTTGATGATACCCACTTTTTAAATCCAACTTTGTAAAATATCTTGCTCTAATTAAACAATCCATCAAATCTTCAATTCTAGGTAAAGGAAATTTGTATCTGATTGTTATTTTGTTGATTGCTCTTGAATCAATGCACATTCTCTAGCCTCCATCTTTCTTTGGACTCAACACTGTTGGCACTGCACAAGGACTCAAACTCTCTCTAATCAGTCATTTATCTAACAATTCTTAAACCTGTTTTCTGATTTCTTCATTTTCTATGGGAGTCATCCTGTAAGCTGCTTTATTTGGCAGATTTGCCCTTGGAATCAAATCTATATGATGATTGATTTTTCTAATGGGTGGTAACTCATTAGGTCAATCATCTACAATTATATCACAATAATTTTCCAGCATCTCTTGAATTTCAATTGGAAAATAAGAAATTTTAGTGGAAGTAATTATTACCTTGGGTTTGCAAATCAATGCAAAATTTACCTCATTCTCTTCAATCTATTGCAAGTATTCTTTTGCACTCAACAATAGAGTCTTTGGATCAGATTTTCTTGATGCATCCTCTTCTTCCATATGCAACAATGTATGATTAATACCATCTTTAACAAATTCGTATGTGTTCTTTTTCCCATCAGGAATAGCTCCTTTGTCATACTGCCAAGGTCTTCCCACCAATATGTGACACACATCCATAGGCATCACATCACACAAAATTTTGTCTTTGTATCTGCCCAATTGCAACTCCACTTCACACTGTTCATTCACTAACAACTGATGTCCCTTTTGAAGCCATGACACCTTGTAAGGTGTTGGATGTTTCTTTGTCTTTAATTTCAACTTTTTCACCACTTCTGTAGAGACCAAATTATCAGTGCTACCACTATCAATTACCATTTGACAACATTTTCCTTGAACCTTGCACACAGTCCTGAACAAAGTCTTTCTCTACGCTAGTTCAACAACTTCCTTTGATGGCTTTAACAAAACTTTGTTAACTACCAAAGACTTCCCTTTCTCTGGTACATTTTCTTCTTCTGGAACCTTTGCTAGTTACTCTTCAGTCTGAGCAACAATTACATTTCTATGATTTATCCTTGCGTTTTTTGGGCACTAATAGGCTCTGTGTCCCAGCTTGTTACATGTGTAACATTTGATTTCTCTTCCTCTGCCTCTGCCTCCTCTTCCTATGAAAAAACTCCTTTTTCCACTTGCATCACCTTCTGTGGGTGTATGCTGATTCGAGGTGCTGCTAGCTCCATCTCTAGGTGCTGTAGATCTTCCTCTACCACTTGACTTCCTCATCCTCGGAAAGTACCTCTACTTCTGGCAGATTTCTTCCTCATGAGTTTTTCTTCAGCGTTCAATACAATCTAATAAGCCTCTTCTACTGTTTTAGGAGACAACAAACTAATCTCATCTTGGATCTCCATTTCGAGACCATTATATATCTTGAAACCTTCTTGTATGTATCTTGAATTTGTCCAGCTCTTATGCTCACTTTGTAAAATTCCTCTGTGTATTATTTCACTGTTAAAGATCTTTGTCTAAGATTATGCATCTGTCTAAATAATGACTGTTGATAATCACCTGGAAAAACTTACCTCTCAACTTTACCACCATCCTGTTACACTTTTTAATTGGCTGCTTACCAAGTCTCCTTCTTTCTGTCTGCACTCCATCGCACCAAAGCGCTGCATGTCCTTTCAATTTTGTGACAAAAAATTTCACTTTCTTTCCTTCTTTCATTTCTTCATAATCAAAGAATTTATCCATGTCATTAATCTAGTCTATCAACTCCTCAGGTTTTAAATCTCCTGTATAAACTGAACCCTCAAGTCTGGGTTGAGACGTGGATCCTAAAAATGATTTAAAGAATCTCATTTTAGGAGTAACTTCTGTGGGTTCCTCTTCTTCTGTAGCTTCAGCTTCAGGCTCACTGACATCTCCAACACCTGCATCTCCTTGATTCCCCATTTCCACTGCTTCTAATCTAGCTTGCATCTGTTGCATAACTTCCAATACTTGAACATTTGAAACTGGTCTTCCTCTTCTTTGACCACCACCATGTCTTCCTCCAACTCTAAAAGCCATGTTGGATTTCTTTTTCTGATCTTTGAGATCTTGTTCAGTGTCAACAAGCTGCTTTGATACCGCTAATGGTGGGCTGGTTGCAGGTGTTAATGATAATCGTTAAAAACTAGAAACGATTTCTTCAAGTTTGGGTGGAACTTCTTCTCAGGTTTTCTTTGGAGTATTAGTCATCGACCTCCAAATTTAGCTATTATGCTAAAATAGCAGAACTGATTAAATTACTTGATATATGGCAAAACTTCAGTTTTTTCATGGAAATAAAAGGAATTAAAACCCCAGTTCATAACCTTATCTCGTCCGCCACTCCACAAACCTTTAGCACATTAAATCTCTGCCATCAATCTCATTCCTCAATCTGATGGTTGTCTCGTCACCCGCTCACCAAGTAGCTTGGCTGATCTCCACCGTCGATCAATTTCGCTTGATCCAACGGTTATCATGTAATCTTGCGTGGACTCTTGCACGACCGATATCAGGTCGAGGGCGCATGAGAAAAGTAGTTTTCTCATGCTACGTGTCACCCACTAAGGATAATCGTGTGAATTTGTAGAATACCACTTACCACCTTTTAACCGCGTGAGATACTGCTTACACCTATGAAGACCGCTCTACTATTCTAATTAACGTCTGTGCTTGTTGGCACGCGATGACCATTAGATCTATTGGATTTGTCCGATTGGACGATTCAGATCTTTTCCTGGGTTTCTCGTGAATTTATCAGGTTTCCTCGCCAGACTTAGCACCTCCGCCAAGTTTAGTCTGTCTCTAAATTATTTAAATACACAGTGAGTGAAGATTTAGATGCGATAACACAAGATTATACAAAACTTAACAAAAATCAGAAATATTTCGAAGGAAATTAAAACCTCTGGGATTTGACCATTCATGCACAGTATTCACAAAGATACAGAGAAATTCCAAATTTTACATTCCAATCCTCCTCAACCAAAATCCATCAAAATCCTATTCTACTAATTCAAAACTTACATAAATACCTGCTCATACAACAATCAGATCCTAAATCAATGGATTGAATTTGCCTAATCCTAGATAACATCTAATCTACATGATATTCTCCTCAAGAATCTCAACCAAGCTTAATCAATTTAATTTATTACAAGATAATTCAAATCCTTGAATTCTAGCTCAAATCCTATCTAGAAAGCTTTGTAAAGTGACAACTAAAGGATCCCACTCCTTTGCTTGTAAACTTTTTTTTTGTATTTTTGGAATAAAATTCGAAGCCTTTTGTCTTCAAGCCTCATGCTCTTGCATCAACTAGAGAAGTAAAAAATCTACCATGCACCAAATTACAACTCAAAAGCAAGAAAGTTATCCTAGTAAGAGGGAAAGGATCATTGCCTTAGTTAAAAGAATTATCCCATGTTTTGAAGGAGCCTAGTGGTTAAAGAAGACCTTCTACTTTGGAAAAGAAGGGCTTGTGAGAAAATATTGACTTTAGAGGGAGTTGGAAGCAGAATTTGACATGAAGGATCTTACACTACAACTTGGGACTTGAAGATACATCATTTGGGTTGGAAAATACTGATAATGAGTACAGCCATTATTGATGGTTGGGATTTGGTATGGTTTCTTGGAAGAGCATGAAGAAGGATTCTGATGCACTTCGAAGGAAGAAAATATGGAAGTTTATACAATTAGCTATGAAGTAATTTGGCTCCATAAAATGTTTGATGATTATTTTGATGACATGTTGGATTTGACCATGATACTTTGCAAGGTTGTATGAACATTTTCAGAGAACCTAGAATTCATAACACATTATGATTTGTGATACGATGGAGCCATGAAGCTACAATATATCTCCACTGATGAACAAGTAATCGATGCATTAGCAAATTCCCTTCCTAAGGGATAGCATAAACATTTTTTAGACAAGCTTGGGTTTGTGGATATCTTCTCCCAGATTGAGAGGGAGTGAGGATGGACACCTGGTTCTCCATGTGTCATGTACTATGTCTAAGACTAACATCCATAATTCAAGTAAATGAACGCAGAATCATAAGGAGAATGGTAGATTGGATAAGCATAATGGACCAACATTCTCAAGACATGTATTGTGACCAGGACTAACAATCGTAGGTCAAGTACATTGATATGGTATAAGAATGGTGTGGGGGACTGACATTTCTTTCTGTCAAGTATTATGACAACATATTAGGAAATGGTCCTGTGGAGGACATACTTTGGTGAACCTAGGTGGCGTATGTGCCTTGGAGAGGCGGTTGTGTGGTGTCCTATTGAATGCCTCCTAACATCATGCTATGATCTAGTGGAGAGATAAAGCTTACTTGTCAAGGCCTTGGTAGTTTGACAATGTTGGTCATGATGATGTTTATAATGATGCTTATCAATATGGATCCTTTCTTATATGAATATTTCAACTTGAGATTATCATGTTGAGTCATTATGAATACCTCCCTAGTTAAGAGGGAGTGTTGCAGTTATAACTAAGATCGGTCTTCATAATGTAAATTTATCATTGATGTATTTATTATATTTTTTGTCAAAGCACGTTCTTCATGCTTAGAGTAAAAAAGAGTAAAAAATAATTTATTATAAGTCAATATTTTTTTTTAGTCATGTCTCATTTTGACATTTGTAAGAAAAAGAAATTTGAATTTTGTTTTAAGTCATTAGTCCACAAGATGACTAAGTCAACTCTCACTGGACAAGTTGGCCTAACCCTCCAACAAACACCTATTCAACCCTCCTAGACAACTATATATAATGGACAAGTTCAACCTACTTAGGAGCTCATTCATCAACACAACAAGAAGTTTTCTCTAAAACTAACAAAGGAAGAAGAGGCCAAATCAAGATAGACATAAGAGAACTCAAAGCATAGAAGAATATTCCATTGTTGATCAAATTTCTGATCTACTACAACTTTCATGTGTGGACTGACTTTCTATGGAAGAGGCTAAATTTTTGAAGTGATTGTAGGACCAAAATTTTATGAGTTTGGCCAAATTTGGAGCAGTTTGACCAACATTGACTTTGACTTTGACTTTGGAGGTGACTTAGAAGAGGGTCAGACTTGGTGTCTTGGTATTGGTATTAGTCTTGGATATCTCTCGTTTTGATATCATTATACAAGAGAAGGATTGTTGGGTTTTCCCCATGTGATTTTTCCCCTTGCTACCAGCCTAATTTTGGTGTCTCTTGTTGTTAACACCTAATCCGAAACGGATGAGGTGAAGACGGACAGTCATCTAGAAGATGAACTGATCCGTTTCTCTTGTATATAAATAATTGTTATCTAATGTGAAATATCAAGTTGTCTTGCGTTCATCAACAGCTGGAGTTACCCAGGCCTGACATGGTATCAGAGCCCAGGTCCAAAAATAACTCCTGCCCTCTGCCAGGTTTCTACAGCCTCATGAAACCTACCTCTGTCCCGAGACTGCTTGCTACTGGCGGTGATCTGAGCGCCTCTGGCTCTGACATGGAATGCGTGGAATGCGCTGCTGAATACTGCGTTTGAAAACTGAAAACTGAGGTATCATTTTTGTGTGGCATAGACTGCGGTTTTTTATCATTTTTGTGGATTGAAGAAACGCTGCATTTTTGATCGGGTTGTGATATCCGTGGCCTGAAACGTTTTGAAGAAGCCTGCGTTTTTCTTAAGAACTATGACTGCGTTTTTTCTTAAGCGCTGTGGTTGATGTATGTAGAACTGTGACTGCGTTTTTCTTAACGCTGGTCTATTTAACGCTGGTTGATGTATGTAGAACTGTGACATGCCTTTTAATATTATGGTATATTATGGTATAACGCTGGTCTATTAACGCTGCTATCACAAATGGCGCGCCAGGTGACTGCGTTTTCTATTAACGCTGCTGTCTCTTGCCTATTGGGCCTAGTATATGGTGACCGCGTTGTTTCTTTGTAAACACTCTGGTATTGCAAGAAAATACGTGGTATAACTTTGGTAAAGAGTGCCATTATTCAGGTTGATGCTGCTCCTTTCCGTCAGTTGGCAGGAAGCCGAAGTTCCAAGCCGACTGCATTTTTTCTTTGAGACTGCATTTTTTTATTTGAAGCCGTAGACTGCGTCCTTTGTAAAGATTTTTTGGTGGCCCGAGCTACTGTATTTGCTGCGTTTTTCTTATTTAAAGACAGAACTGTGAAGTCCGAGAACTTGTGAAGGCCGAGTCCTGACATGGTGTTTGAGAATGGTATCAAAGAGTTTTCATGCAATATATATGTGAACGCCCTTTTTATTGCTAAAACAGTGATATACCAAAGCATTTTCATATATATATGTGAGCGCCCTTTTTTGCTAGAACAGTGATATACATTGAAATATGTGAGAAAAGTAATATGTATATGAGCGCCCTCCTTTTTACAGTGATTTTCATATGAGTGTCTAAACAGTGACATATATATATGCGCCATCTTTTGTTCAGGAGTGATATATGTAAGCAGACATATATATGAGCGCTAATTTTTTTTTCTCAGATATTGATATATGGAAAAGCAGTGAGGGTCCTTATTTTTTTTTTAAAAAAACAGTAATACAGTCATATATGTGAGCAGTCTTTGAGCAGTAAACAGTGTATTGAGCACCCTTGTTATATATATACTGTTGCATAAGGCAATCATATAAGGATTTTTTTTCTCTCAAACAGAAGTATTTTTTGGCAGAGATTTTTTTTCTCTTCTTCACAGAATGCATTCAATCATTTCAATGGTCGGAATAGTTCTCACTGGCAAGGAGAATTATTCTGAATGGTCTCGGATGGTGAAACACACCCTCATCTACAATGAGCTGTGGAAAGGAGTGTGTGTTGGAGAAGAAGACAAAGACCCTGTGCAGCCCACATCAGACAAAGAACTCGCCATTTGGGAAAACAAGAACAGCAAAGCCTTTGCATTGATCGCAGCATCTGTAAATGAGGAAGTAAGTCGTCATATTTCATCCTATTCCACTGCCTTTGAAGCTTTACAAAAGCTGAAAGAACTCTATGATACACATTCTGCACTTGAAGTTGTTCAGCTCATGATTAAACTCTTCACTCTTGAACTGAAAAATAATGATCCTCTTACTCTTGCTTCTGAAATAAAATCTATAGTGCATGACATTAAATCCACTAAGGTTGAGCTGGATATCTCTCTTATTGCCTTTCTCAAAGCACTCTATCCTACCTACTCTAACTATCTTGAGTCTTTACAAGCAAATGGAAATCTTAAAGATATAACCTTTGACACTCTTGTGAAAAAGTTTGCTGAAAGAGAGAAAGCCTTTGGAAAGAAAACAGTCCCTGAATCTTCTGAAGAGACTGTTTGCCTTGCTCATAAAGAAAAGCAGCCTGCTCAAGATTCTACAAGAGGAAGAGGTGGACGAAGAGGAAGAGGAAGATACTTCAGAGGCAGGGGGGGCAGACATCCTCAAGCAGAAAAGGCAGATCTGCATTGCATTCGCTGCAAACGAAATGGATCACATGATGCCTCTACATGCAAGCTACCATGGGACAAAGTTGAGCAGAGAAGAAATCAGCAGAAAGGTAAAACTGATGACTCAGACAAAGGTAAAGCACCCGAATCTGCACACTATATTGAGGCACAATGTAATATTGGAGTAAATGAAGATTTGTTTAATGCTTCACTTGCTTCTTCGAAAAATGACTGGTTGCTTGATTCAGGAGCAACCTGTCATATGACTCATAGAAGAGATTTCTTTGAAGATTTCACTAACAATGTTGATGGAGCAGTATACTTTGCAGATCAGTCAAAAATCAAGCCATCAGGGCTTGGCACAATCAGGCTTAAACTGCCTGGTCTTCCAGACTTTCTTCTGGATCATGTTCTATATCTCCCACAACTGAAGAGAAACTTGCTGTCCCTGGTCCACATCCGCCAGCAAGGTCACTCCATTCACATGTTTGATGGCAAGCTTGAGGTAAGAAAGGCATCTGACCACTCACTTGTCATGAGGGGTATAGAAGAAGAAAGACTCCTTAAACTGCAAGGAACCTCTGCTCATGCACAGCATTTCTCATATATTTCTCATCATGAAGAATGTACACTTCCATCAAGTTTATTATGGCATGCTAGATTTGGGCATTTAAACTATGATAGTCTCCGCTTGTTGAAGAAAAATGGTGTTGCTGGTTTGCCTACAATTCCTAGAAAACATAAACAATGTGATGCTTGCATTCTAGGAAAGCATAGCAAACAGTCTTTTCATGATTCACATTCAAGAGCACATAGGAAGCTTGAACTTATTCATTCAGATTTATGTGGTCCAATGCCTGTTCCTTCTGCAAATGGAAATAAATATATCATGACATTTATTGATGATTACACCAGAATGTGTTGGGTTTACTTATTGAAGAACAAATCTGATGCTTTTCAAACATTTAAGAATTTTCATAAGTGGATTGAAAATGATGCACAATCTCATATTGGGTCTATTCGCACTAATAATGGAAAAGAATATACATCAAATGAATTTGAACACTATCTTCGCCAACATGGGATTAAACATCAAACAACTGTGCCTTATAATCCTCAACAGAATGGTGTAGCTGAAAGAATGAACAGAACAATTTTGAATATGGTACGATCCATGCTTTTCTTCAAGAATGTAAAGACAATGTTTTGGGCTGATGCTGTTCTATGTGCTGCATATATAAAGAATAGATGTCCATCTAGTGCTATAAGAAACAAGACTCCTTATGAATTGTGGTATGGACATGTTCCTTCGGTCAAACATCTCAGGATATTTGGTTCCACCTGTTATGCTTTAATACCAAAGGTACATAGAAACAAACTTGGTGCAAGAAGTCGTAAGTGTATCTTCCTGGGGTATTCAAACACATCTAAAGCATACCGCCTTTATGATGAAGTAAATAAAAAGTTTGTTTTATCTAGAGATGTCATTTTTCTTGAATCATCCAAATCTGACAATGTTGTTGAGCGGCAACTTGATCGCTTGGATAGATTCACAAAACCGAAATCATTTCAAGAGTTTGATAATCAGATTCCACATCTTAAAGGGGGGATTCCTATACTAGATCAACATGTGGAATCTTCTTCTGAAGAACAATCTCCCCTGCATGACACTCCAACAACGGATGATGCTTTAAGTGACGTAATTGATAGAATTGGGAGACTCAATCTTGATTCAGACCCAACTCCATCAACAGAACAGCCTGGACCATCTCAGAAAGGTCCCCCAAAGTGGCTGACAAAGACACTTGAAAGTGTTCATCCTGATGAAATTGGAAAAACAGGAACCCGAAATTCAAATCGACAAGATGGAGGTGATGTAGATAACTCTAATTCACCTGTTGATATGGATGTTACTTATGATTGTGAATTGAACTTGTCTACAGATTTTGAACCAACTTCCTTCAAAGAAGCTGCTTCTCATGATGAATGGAAAGAAGCAATGCGGAAGGAGTATGATGCCCTCATAAAGAATGGCACTTGGAAGCTGGTTGATCCTCCATTTGGAACCAAACCAATTGGCTGCAAGTGGGTCTACAAGAACAAGTACAAAGCTGATGGCTCACTTGACAAGCACAAAGCTAGGCTTGTGGCAAAAGGTTTTGCACAGAAAGAAGGGGTCGATTACGAGGAAGCTTTTGCTCCCACAGCAAAATGGGCCACCATCCGGACACTCTTTGCACTCGCTGCTCAGAACGGTTGGAAAGTCCATCAAATGGATGTAAAAACTGCATTCTTGAATGGAGATCTAAAAGAGAATGTTTTTATGTCCCAACCTGAAGGATTTGCTGTGAAAGGACATGAACACAAAGTATGCAAACTTGTGAAGTCCTTGTATGGCCTCAAACAAGCACCACGAGCCTGGTATGAAAAACTAACTGAGCATCTTCTGAAACTCAACTTCAAACATTTTGATCTTGATGATGCAACTTTATTTGTCAAGAAAGTTGGCAAAACAGTTGTATATCTTGTGGTATATGTAGATGATCTTTTAATGACAGGGAACAATGAAAGCTATATTGCATCCATAAAGAAAGAATTAGGAAAATTTTTTGAAATGACTGATTTGGGCTATGTTCATTACTATCTTGGCATTGAAGTAACCCAACATCCAAAGTCCATATTTCTTTCTCAAAAGAAATACATTGGAGATTTGTTATACAGATTTGGCATGACAGAGTGCAATCCCCTTTCTACTCCAATGGAACAAAACTTGAAGCTCACATCTACTGAAGGAAAGGAATTTGAGGATGCAACAAGGTATAGACAGCTTGTAGGAAGTCTCATCTACCTCACTACTACCAGACCAGACATTTCATTTGCTGTTGGAATCCTCTCCAGGTTTATGCAAAAGCCTTGTGAGGGACATTGGTCTGCTGCAAAAAGAGTTCTAAGGTACTTGAAGGGAACTCAAGACCTTGGAATCAAGTATACACAGGTGGACGACTTCAACTTGATTGGATACTCTGATTCAGACTTCGATGGAGACAAAGAAACTGGGGTATCTACTTCAGGATATGCTATGAGTCTTGGATCAGGAGCTGTCTCCTGGAGATCACGCAAGCAATCAGTACCAGCGGATTCCACAACAGAAGCAGAATACGTGGCAGCAGCTGAAGCAACGAAAGAAATTGTGTGGCTCAGGAAAATTCTTGAAGATTTGCAAGTAAAACAAATACAATCTACTCCACTCATGATTGATAACACATCTGCAATAAAGTTGGCCAAAAATCCAAAGTTCCATGATCGTACTAAGCACATCAATACTAAATATCATCTGATCCGACATCATGTTGAGGCCAAAACAATCCATCTCCGTCATTGTTCCACAAACGAACAAATTGCAGACATCTTCACCAAAGCGCTTGGAAGAGAAAAGCTTGAAAGATTCAGAACGATGCTTGGACTCACCAACATCCCTTCAGATTAAGGGGGCGAATGTTAACACCTAATCCGAAACGGATGAGGTGAAGACGGACAGTCATCTAGAAGATGAACTGATCCGTTTCTCTTGTATATAAATAATTGTTATCTAATGTGAAATATCAAGTTGTCTTGCGTTCATCAACAGCTGGAGTTACCCAGGCCTGACACTTGTCTCATTGTGATCTCTATATTTTCTTGATGAAGAAGACATAAGAAGTAATAAGAAGACATCTATATTCACAAGTAATTATCAAGAAGAGAAATTAGGTGATAAACTTCATTACACTTGGTTTCTCAAAAGTTTACTGTCATTCTAGTTCTCTTATTTATTTCGAATACATATTTGATAATGTTCACCAAAACCAGTTATTGGTTTGTTTACATTCAAATGCTAATTGGCATGAATTAATTGTCTTGCTTACCCGCTCATTAAATGACATCCAATGGGCTTGTGGCCTTTGCAACTTGCTGGTTTTTTCTAAGGTCATGTGATACCCACACAACGTGGATGAGGCACGAGCAGGGACATCAAGTTTTATTTAAAATTTTTATATTCAAAATTATTTATTAGAATCTAAGCTAAATGTAACATTTTGTTTTTGCATACAAAAACAATTGTTTAATGTGCGGACACAAAATAATACAAGTATTCAAAACATATTATATAATATACAACACGAAGCATTTTAGCATTCACACAAGGCAAAATTATCTTATGTGAATGAATGACAATATTTTGCTAAACATTATCACCAAGTCACCACAAAATTAAAATGGCATTAAACAATGTCATACCTATGAAACAACCATCTGTTCTAACTGTAATGAAAAATTGTTGTGTAGGACAGGCATGTGCAAAGGGAAATTTATATAGACGAAAATGTGTAAGAACACAAATCTAAGCTTTGCTCTACACACAATTACCTCCGCAAATGCTTATCCCACACACCAATTTTTAGTTATAGTTTAAATAAATGATTGTTTCATAGGTATGACATTGTTCAATGTCATTTCAGTTCCACAATGATTTAGAGATAATGTTGAGCAAAATATTTTTATCATTCATTCACATAAGATATTTTTTCCTTGTGTCAATGCCAAGATGCTTCATGTTGTATATTATATAATATTCTTTGAATACTTATATGATGTGGGTTTTTTAATATATGGTTTTTTTAAAAGTGTGTGAAGATAGAAATATGTACAGAGGTGCAGAAGTGGGTAGGTGTAGACTCTGTTAAATGGCATATATATCAATGTTTCATGAGTCATGTTAGTCAGCAGTTGTTCACAATTTTAAACAATGCATTGTGGATAATTACTTTTGCAGGGACATTATGTCAAAAGTGCTTGACCGGGCTAACTTGGTCAATGACAGGATGCCTCAAATAGTATATACTTTGAATTCGATTTTTAAAAGCATGTCTTTAAATAAGCACCATGGTATGAACATAGATAATTGCAATCATTGTGTGCATAATGCTTAAGTGTTTTGGGTAACATTGATGCACATAACTTGGGTATGTGTGAAAAATAGGTAACAAAAAATTCGAGTCCATTCTATATAAATTAACAAAATTAGAGGCAACATACAATAGAGTCATAGAAGAAAGAATTCAAACCAATTTTAAAATTAATACTATACATGGAACACATATGTGAGACTCAAAAATCCTATCAAATGTTTATATTCATATTGATCAATAAAGCATTATATATAATATATAAGCTTAGAGCAATTCTTGGAAAACTTGTGTTCAATTAAAACTGCGAAGTAGGTAGTCCCTGCCTTTGTAGCATGATTCCTAATTTTGTTTGGAATTCAATAAGAAGCAAGGAAAATGTGTTACAATTTGTCCACAATGTACTAGTTACAAATTTTGCTATAGAGTATGTTAGTGCCTAAATCTGCCTCAGGCTAAGAAAGGCAGGATCTAGGGTAACATCAAACCACGCTTAACCTGGTCGCTAGCCCTACCAGGTCGGGAGATGGCTCTCTCCTTGTCAATCTCAGGAAAATATGGTCAATGAGGCTTGAGATGACTGATGTAAAGACTGATTTTAGGCTAGGTATGTGTGCAGAAGAATTTGATTGAATTTGATGATGTTTTGTTGGCTCAAATGTGAAAGGCAGATTTGGGTCTGGGGAATGAGTCTCAGTTTTGCAGAGATCTCTATGGGGCAAGGTAGGCAAATGGTTTGGTACTTCAAATTGAATGAGATGGAGAGCTTTTAGATAGGTGAGGAGTTGTAGAGGGCAAGAAAGTCTCAGGGATCCTCCTCAAACAGCTGAAAACATAAATAACTAAGCAAACCCTAGGTAGAGCACTGCAATTTCAATGGATTCTACCTTTATCCTTGTTTGATTTAGTTAAGATGAAGCAAAGAGAGATGATGGCATACATAAAACAAATGTAAACTTGCAATTACAGAAGGAAACACAATACCAAAGCAATATGCCACATGAATCCCATAAAGTGCTACAAACCCTAGTCTATTCCTTAGCCAAACTGTTGAAATGTGTATACATTGAAGCTCCAAGCTTTCCCAAAAGTCCAACCATGCTAATGACTGAAAAATCACAAGATATAGGCAAACAACAACTCATCCTAAGCTCTAGGGGTCAAGCTCATAAGTTTAGGAGCTGTTCCAACAAATTCTAAACTAAGAACTAAAAAGTAGGCAGTGGAACAACTTGCCTCTAAAAACTAGGGAACTGATTCATTCAGTTGCAAACTACCTTTACATGGATGAATTTACTTCTATGAGTGAAAATTTAGCAAAATTACATCAAAATCCATCAAGTCACATTAAATTACATCATGAGTTTGACAATTAGAAGGATAAAAGTCAAACTGTCAAGAAACTAGGCGAAAAACAGAGTTTTTTGGCCAAAATGAGCAAAATTCCTCCAATGCGCCACGCTGATTTCTCTATGCGTAGCACCTTTTTGCAGCTGCTTTTGGAGGCCTTCCTGGTGTCCAAATGTGCTCCAAGTGTTCTTGTTGGAAAGGTCTTCCTGTCTACTTTCCAGAACAAGTGGAATTTTTGAATTTGGCCTCCATTTGCCCCTCCAAAACTAAGTTCTCCCAACACTGCTTCCTGTGTGTCCAAAAAGGGGTAGAAAGGTCATTTTTTAGGTGTTTTTGACCTTTTTGGAAGCTCAAAACCTGTTAAAATTTCTTGGCCATTGGTAGGAATGCATATTTTTTCATGAAAAATCCAAAAATGCTGAGTTTTTATCAAAAGGAGGTCTCCATCAAAAGAGAGCGCTAGGTGGCGCGGCGCATTGGGCAGAAAAACTTGTTTTTTGTGCCAAAAATTCCAAAATTGCAAAAAGCTTCCCAAATTTTTTGAAATTTGGGCTGAGTGTTCTCCATTAAGTGCTATGTTGGGCCAAGGAAGCCTTAGCCAAGATCTGAAGTCTATCTTGCTCTTTACGCTTCCTCGATGCCTTCTTCAACTTGGCCTTCAAGTTCCTGATTCTTGCCTTGCAACTTTTGTTTTTTGCCAAGTAATGGTAGGCCATGTGCCTTAACATAGTTTTCTCTCTATTGGCCTTATCTATCAACTTTTCTAAGTGGATATTTGTTCGCTCAAGCCAAGACTCACGATCAGCATTGGTTTCTTGTTCAAGTGGGGCGAGCTTCGCTTTCCTCCTTTTGGCAGCTTGCCGGTTTTCTCGTATGTTTTGCAGCTCCATAATGGTTTGCTGATCCTCTAGTTGTTTGTTTCTTTTCTCCAGGTATTTTATTATCCACTTGGCTCTTTCTAGATTGAGAGACAAATCATTGATGTCCACTTGTTGTTCCTGAATGATCTCCTTGAGCTTTGAGCTTTGTGGGCCCAAATCGGTGTCATCATCTTGAATGAGAATGAAATCTGTCTCCTGCCCTCCTGAAGGCCCTCATCATGTAATGGCCACTTGCCCTTGTCCTGAACCTGCTCTGCTGATGGAGGAAGTGAGACCCCTTCCACCCCGGGTGGAGATAATACTCGCTTTGCTGCTGCAAACAACCGTCTAGTGCCCTTTTGGTAGGTGATAAACACTGGCACACTAGTGGTTTGTGTCTCATGAATCTCTTGCTGATGTGAAGGTCCACCTGTCTCATGAAAAGCTGCTGGAGGCACTTGAGGACCTATGAAGACCTCATGTGAAATGAAATCCTCCCATGAGATGTTCTGTAAACCAAGCTGATGCAAGACCACAATTTTAATTAGTGCAAAATGATATATGTTGTTATACTGCTGCTGAGGAGTCTTCCTTTGCACTAAGGTGGTCATCTTCTCAATGTTTCGGCAAATAAATTAGGGGAGATTCATCATTCTCACCCTTGTAAAGTGCATGGACAATCTGATGTGATAAGCATATAGGCGAGAAAACCAACGCTCACAGCTGAAATACTTAATTATGAGTTTCATCAAGGGAGCATATGAGTCTTTCAGATACCGGAAGGGAAAAACTCTGCTAAGATGTCTCTGATAACTAGCCTTGATGTAAGGCTCATAATGTTTTTTGTCAATCTGTTGCCTTTTATTCCACTGCTCACCGATATTTGGAATGCTAGTTGCTAGAGAAATAGACTCCAGTGTCAAGGTGAATGTCACACCTGCTAGAGTGACTTGGCCATTATGAAGATGGAGCACAAACACCCTGGCCAACTCATGATGATACTGGACTCTCTCTACCATCTCACAAAATTGATAACAAGATTGGTGTTGAAAGCATGTGACAGTAAGAGGGTAGGTCTGCAGCTCGGCAAGTGAAGTAGGCTCCTCTCGTATATGTTTACCACCCTTGTGAGGTCTCCTTGGTTCATGCATTTCTGTAGGAGAATCACTATGTGTCTCCTCATCTTGGGCATAGGAAGGATCAGATTCCATGTTTTCCAAATGTTTGAGTTCTCTTAGATGAGTATGAAGAGATTTAAGGTGTCTTTAGTTTTCTGCTACCAAGGATGAAAATGTATGAGGGACCGTGAAAAGAAAGTGTATGGGAAGTTTTGGGAATGTTTGCTAATAGGATTTTGGGGAATAGAAGAGTTTTAGGGACAGTAATTAGACTTTGGGATAGCAATTAGGGTTTAGGAATTTGTAGCTAGGGTTTGGGATAGTGAAAATTAGGGATATGGGGTTAGTGAATTTAGGGACATGGGGATTGGGGAATGAGTTGATGAAACTGGCAAATAAATGAGGGAATCAAAGAGTGAGGAAGTGATGGAGTGGACTTGGCAGCAAAAACACAAACTGTAAACCCAATGCAACTGTTTGTTGGCAAAAATTGCAAGGAGGCAGGGTTTTGCTTTTTTCTCACTAAATCACCATAAACATCTAGAGGCACACATTCATTGGCAGTGGAAGAATGTTTGACTTACTTGGATAGGTGGCAACCGAACAAATTTGGCAATTGGATGAGTTTCGTGAGTGAAATCAGGCTTGTAGCCCTATGCGCCGCGCCACAAACCCAATGTGCCGCGCTAGCTTTATGCGCCGCACCAGTGTATTTTTTCACTGTAGAGAGCGACCCAATGCGCCGCGCCAACTCTATGCGCTGCACCCACAACTCAATGCGCCGCGCCCTTGAAACTTGCACAAAGTGCTGCGATTTTTCCCTCTTTTCTCCAACACGACCTTGCTCTTATTTCCTTTTTCTCCTTTGGGTGCAAATGAGCTCTTTAAACACAAGAAATGGTTTATATACAAAAGATTTTAATTTTTCACTTATAAAACCCACTTGTTTAATGTTTGCATTTGACATTTGCTTTTTCAAACTCTGTTTTTAGGCAGTTTGCTTTATTGTTGCCTTTGATGAACTGAATGATTGGACTTTTTGTTTGCCTTGCAGGTGATGGAGATGCTAAAGCTTGGCAAGGTGATTAGGATTGCCACTGAAGTTGTTACATATGAAAAACTGAAATTACATCAAATTTATACATGAAAACATAGAATACTCTGTTTTTCCTCAAAATAGGGTTTTGAGGAAAAATAAGTTTCTGAGCATGTGATTATGGAATTTATTGGTACTGGAACTTTATTCAACCTCCTCATGCGCCTGCTGATTGTTAGTAAGCATTTTGAAGACCTTATTGATGAAACCCTAGACCTAATGGGACTGAAAACCTTAAAAATGACTTTGCCGATTTAAAAACAAAAGTTGACTGTAGACAATCTAAATGGATGGAAATGGGCCAGCAGGTAAACGACATGAGGGAAAATGTATAATGAGCCACTACCGTTAGATGATCCATGATCCTAATGGAACGCAGCTGACCGAGCGAGACACCTAACATGCAATGCAACAAGAGAATTTGATCACTGACGAAGGGATGAAAATACCGACACTAACAGAGTATATGCACCTAAAACCATGACAAAAGAAACATAACATATGCATGAAAATCAACTTGGAGTTAATGGAGAAAAAGAACGTTTTGGATGATGTAGAACTCATGTGAATATTCTGTATTGTCTAACTCATGTCCTGATTGTTCTAGAGTGTGTAGAACTAGAGTCTTGAATGTTCTAGAGTATAATAAACACATGGTGTTTAGTATGAGTGAGCCACAATTAAGTAAATGAGTAAGTTACAGTTCAGTACATGTTATTTTCCTTTTTAAGGAAACCTAGTCATGTATTGTGCAATCAGTTTTGGGATTTGCCCTGGATTAATAAAATCTCTGGTGTGTTTTATCAAATTTTTATTCTTGTTCTTTATTTAAGTTGGTATCAGAGCTCAAAGTTCAAGTTGAGTTTGTGGTGTCATTAAGTTCATTGTGTGATAGATCGTTGTTGTGTGAGTTGTTCGAGCCACGAGAATAGAGAGCCGCTATAAGCCTCGACTGTAATCTCTGTGAGACAACGTTGTTGCTAGTTGACGAGTCCACTGTTCGTTCCAGTTTATAATCTTCGTTGTTATCGATTGTGCTAACAAACGGCTGCGTCATATTTTAGTGTAAAAATCACTCTTTCTTTTTTCGGGGTGCACGTGAGAGTTATAAGAACTTATGCCATGGTCAAACTTTTGGTAGTGGAAAAAGAGTGAAGTCTGGTTTTAATTCCCGTTACGTTGAGGATTGGATATTTATTTATTGTTATTTTTAAAAAGGTTTTATTTATTGTTATTTTAAAAATGAGGATATTTCAATTATTTATTTGAAAATGAGTTTTATTTAGTGTTATCTTAAAAGAATGAGACTTTATATATGGTAGGCATGATTGTGATTTATTTTGATAAGTGAAGGTATGGGCCAAAAGGTATTTTTGTTATAAAGATTGGAATGGTGGTTAAGTTTGGTTAAATAATAAATTATTATTTTGAGAGTTAAATTTTGGTGAAAAGTATATTTATCAGTGTTTTGTTGAGTGATGAATTGGAGATATTTGGAATATTTTGTTTTTAAATGGAAAATTCATTTCTTGATTCATATGTAATTGAGCGTACAAAGTTAGATGGAGAAAAATATACAAATTGGAAATTTACGCTGCAGACGATATTGGAAGGAGCCCATGCTTGGTCAATCGTGAGAGGATATAAAACCAAACCGACAACACCACTAGCTTCAGCTCAAGATTGGGAGCGGAAAGAGACCAAGGCCAATGTACTATTGCAAATGCCCGTGAAAGACAATATTATTCCATATATAGGGGATTGTGATACATCACATGAAACTTGGGAAACACTTAAAAAGGTTGTATGAAACTCCCAATACTAATAGAGTATTATTTTTAAAGAAGAAGCTTTTTTGAATAAAGATGGAGGTAAATGAAACTATTAGTAATTTTCTTTCTAGAATCAAAGAAATTTATGATAAGTTGGTGCTATTGGTGAAACTATTTCAAGCAGTGGTCTAGTGACAATTACATTGAATGGGATGTTAGATGATTATCATATGTTTATAACTAGAATTTCAGTTAGGGAAAAAGCTCATACCTTTGATGAATTAGCAAGTATTCTCTTGCACGAAGAAGAGAGAAGGAAGAATATGAATGACAGATCTCAAAGTTTAGATTTGGCGTTGGTGACAAAAGGGAAGCAAGCATATAGAGGAAATCCATAGGATAAGAACAAAGGAGGGAAGTCATATCCAAAACCACATCAAGGGACAACACCAGCAAGGAAAAATACCTATATGAAGAGGAAGGACGTATGCTTCTACTGTGGTAAGCCTAGATACTTTGCTAAAGATTTCCATAAAAAAGAAATTTGATGAGTATAACCATAAAAGGCATTCAAGCAACTTTGTTGATCAAGAAGCCTCAGTTAGGGATAACTTCAATAATCTCAAATCATTCATTTCAAAAGTTGCCTTATCAACATAAACAAATGATGATAATGTATGCTTTATTGACTCTAGTGCTTCAATTCATATGACATGAAAAAAATAATGGTTTGATACATATCATGAAAATAATAATGACAATCACATCTATTTAGGAGATAATCAATCTCATGAAATCAAATCTTATGGTGATGTATGTGTAACCTTACCAAATGGCGATGTAAGACAAATACAAAATGTGATGTATGTTCCTAGAATCAAGAAGAATCTAATCTCTATGTCGACTACTGCAGATTATAATCTCAAAGTTGAATTTCTTAAGTCACATTGTGTTGTCAAGGATATACATGATAACTACAACATAATAGCAAGAGGAGTGCGAATGGGAGGCTTATACAAGCTTGATGTGACCAAAAAAAGTCATCATGCATTGGCATCCACTACCATGACAACATAAGTTCTTTGGCATCAAAGGTATGGCCACCTTAATTATCATGATTTGTTGCTACTACAGAAATAAAGAATGGTAGAGGGACTTCCATTGTTAAAGAATGCATATTCGGCATGTGAAGGGTGTGCTTTAGGGAAGATGCATAGGGAAGAGTTCCCTACTCATACAAATAGAAGAAAAAGGGATATTCTTGAACTTGTGCATATAGATGTGTGTGGGCCTATGCAGACTAGATCATTAGGAGGAGCATATTATTTCTTAATATTTGTTGATGATTGCATAAAATATACTTGGGTTTATTTCATGAGAAAGAAGAGTGATGTACTTGAATATTTCAAAAAAAATTAAAAATTGGTTGAGAAGTAAACAAACAAATACATAAATATCCTATGATCTGATAAAGGGGGAGAGTATACATTAGGAGAATTTGTCAAATACTGCAAAGCCCATGGAATTATACAATAGTACACAATGCCACATACTCCATAATAGAATGGAGTAGTTGAAAGGAAGAACATAACCTTAGTAGAATGTGCAAGGAGCATGATGAAAGGTAAAAATCTTACCAATTATTTTTGGGCAGAAGCTATTAGTATTGTTGTTTATTTAAAAAATAGAAGTCCCACAAAAAGTCTAAATAATAATACTCCATTTGAATCTCTTTATGGTTATAAACTAGCAGTAAGTCATCTAAGAATATTTGGAAGAAAAATGTTTGCTCATGTTCTGAAAGAAGACAGGAGAAAACTTGATGCCAAAGCTATCAAGTTCATTTTCATTGATTATTGTTCTGACCATAAAGCATATAAGATGTTTGATCCTTGTACTCATAATTTTTTTGCAAGCAGAAATGTTTTGTTTCATGAACATGTAGATGAATGCCATAAGGAGGACGTTTATGATGCATGGCATATTCCTCATGATTGTGATGATGTTACAGAAAATGTTGATGACAAATAGGAGCAGAAGCAAGAGGAATAATCTAGTGATATGCACATCTCAAGTAGTGAGAGCACACCTAGAGGAGGAAAAGGATCACCACAAAGCAGAAGAAAGGATGAAAGCAATGAACAACCAAGAAGGTCCTCACACCAAATTCAGCCACCAGTAAGGTGTAAAGACTATGCCTTCATGACTAAAGCGATGAATGTACTAGAGCCTTTGAACTTTAAAGAAGTTAATGAACATGCAGAATGGAGAAATGCAATGAAGGAAGAATATGATTCTATTATAAAAAATGATACATGGGAATTGACATAATTATCTAAAGATAAAGTTCCCATAGGATCAAAATGTTTGTTCAAAACTAAATTTAATGTTGATGGAACTATTGATAAATATAAAGCTAGACTTGTAGCAAAGGGTTATTCACAAATAGAAGGGATAGATTATGAATAAAATTTTGCACCTGTAGCTAAAATGAACACCATTAGAATGATGATTGCATTGGCAACTAAGCATAACTGGAAGCTAAATCAATTAGATGTCAAATCAACATTTCTAAATGGAGAATTGAAAGAAGAAGTCTATCTTGTTCAACTAGAAGGTTTTGTAAAACAGGGAGAAGAACATCTTGTTTGCAAGTTAAAGAAAGCATTATATGGACTCAAACAAGCACCTAGGTCTTGGTATGTGAAGATTGATAAATTCTTCTCTCAACAAGGTTTTATTCAAAGTAAAGGAGATCCAAATCTCTATATAAAGAAGGATGAAAAGGACATATTGTTTTGATTTCTGTATATGTTGATGATCTTATCATAACAGGAAGTGCTACCAAGGTGATTGAAAAGATAAAAAGTAGTCTGTCACAGGAATTTGAAATGAAGGATCTTGGAGAGATGCATTATTGTTTAGGCCTTGAATTTTGGAGAGATAATTATAGAACCTTTGTCACACAAAGCAAATACACACATGAATTAATCGAGAGATTCAATATGAATGGATGTAAAGCAATATATACACCAATGGAACAAAATGTTAAACTCAGTAGTGATGATAAAACAAAAGAAGTGGATGGCACATTATATAGACAATTGGTGGGAAGTTTGAATTACTTAACTACAAATAAACTAGATATTGAACATTCAGTCAACGTACTTAGTCAATTCATGGAAAAGCCACATGAAAGTCATTAGAAAGCAACAAAGAGAGTTCTTAGATATTTGAAGGAGACTAAAAACTTTGGTATTGAATATACTAATGATTTGAATGTTTAGTTGATAGGTTATTTAAATTCTAATTGGTCAAGAGATCCAGATGACAGGAAATCAACGTTTGGTTATGCATTCAATATTGGATATGGTATTGTGTCATGGAGCAACAAGAAACAACCAATTGTTTCTTTGTCTTCCACTAAAGCAAAGTATAAGGCCCTATGCAATGCAACCTGTGAAGCAATTTGGCTAAGAAGAATTCTTGAAGACATGGGAGAAAAACATGAAGGACCAACAATTATCAAGAATGGCAATCAAAGCTCTATCAAATTGGCAAATAACCTAGTCTGTCATGCAAGATCAAAGCACATTGAGATGCAACATCATTTTGTACAAGAAAAGATACAATCAAAGGAAATTAATTTGATCTATTGTAATACAAATGATAATGTGGCAGACATCTTTACTAAGCCTTTAGGAAAATACAAGTTCTTGTTATGTAGAGACAAGTTAGGTGTGATAAATAATTCATTTCTCCATTAAGGGGAGACTTGGAGTTAATGGAGAAATAGAACATTCTGGATGATGTAGAACTCATGTCTTGATTGTTCTAGAGTGTGTAGAACTAGAGTCTTGAATGTTCTAGAGTATAATAAACTCATTGTGTTTAGTATGAGTCAACTGCAGTTAAGTAAATGAGATAGTTACAATTGAGTACATGTTATTTTCCTTTATAAGGAAACCTGGTCATGTATTGTGCAATCAATTTTGGGCTTTGGCCTGGATTAATAAAATCTCTAGTGTGTTTTATCAAATTTATGTTCTCATTCTTTATTTAAGTAATCATGCAACACATACATGAAGCCAAAAGTAGTAAACTTGATCCAAGTTGCATTAATAATTTAATCCGAAGAATGATGTGGATCTACCTGTTTAGTGGTTGAAAGAAGGCAATTATAAATCAAAATACAATTCACTCATATACAACATTCACACACATGTTTTTTTTACAATGCTTCAACTAGAACAAAAGAAATTAGTCAATAGCAACTAAGTTTAATTATAGACCGTGACAATTCTCCACAAATAAATAATTTCTTCCAGATATCAAAATTCCTTGTTCAAAGTCATCTTACTCTTTAAATAATATTAAAAGAGACAACATGTGCATGAAAATCATGCAACACAAATATGAAGCCAAAAGTAGTAAACTGGATCTAAGTTCAAATTAATCATTTAATTGGAAGAATGGTGCAAATCTACCCATTTAGTGTCTAGAAATAAAAATAAAAATTGCAAATGAAAATATAATTCACTCATATACAATATTCACACACAAGTTTGTCTTAATGCTTGAAGTAGAACAAAAGTAATTAGCCAATGACAACCAAAAAAGAAAACCATGTGACAATTTGTCCACAATAGACTAGTTACATATTTTATTGTAAAGTATATGCCTTAAAAGCATGAAAAAATAAACATAGCATATGCATGAAAACCATGCAACACAAACATGAAGCCAAAAGTAGTAAATTTGATCTAAGTTAAGATTAATCATTTAATCCAAACAAAGATGCAGATCTACTCTCTTAGTGGTTGAAAGAAGACGATTGTGAATGAAAAAAAAATTCACTCAAATACAACATTCACATAGAGGTTTTTGTTTTAATGCTTTAATTAGAACAAAAGTAATTAGTTAGTAGAAACTATTTTGAATTATAGACTATTATAATTGTTCACAAATAAATATTTTCTTGCAAAAATCAGAATTCCTTGTTCAAAGCCATTTTTCTCTTTAAATAATATTACAAAATAGAGAATAACAGACTTAAAGTAAACAACAGTAAACGAAAATATTATTCACTCAAACACAATATTCACACACAATTTTTGTTTTAATGCTTCAATTAGAACAAAAGTAATTAGTCAGTAGCAACTAATTTGAATTATAGACTATCACGGTTAGTTTACAAAAATAAATAGTTTCTTGCAAAAATCAGAATTCCATGTTTAAAGCCATATTGTTCTTTAAATAATATTACAAAATAGAGAATTACAGAATTCAGAAATAAAATAATTGTCAACAAAAATATTATTCACTTAAACACAATACTCACACAAGGTTCTTGTGTCGATGCTTTAATCACGAGAAAAACAATTAGTCAATAACAACTAATTTTGATCACAAACTATGACAACAATCTAGAAATAAATTAAGAAAATATGAACTTTTCAGCAATGCAAAGTGTACTTTGCTGCAATAATCAGAATACAAACTTACGAACCCAAAAATATACAAATAAAAGAGTAAAAGTTTGTTTTGATTTACACATAAATAAGCATTCAGTCTATTGGACTATTGTTTAGGGAAGTCTGATTGGAAGATTTCCATTGTGAATGGATGTGTAGGAGGTCTACAATCTGTGTAGGAGGATCAAGCTGCACATTGATCTTGGAGTCAATAGTTGGCAACTCTTGTGCTATTCTTTCAGTAACTAATTTGGTCATCAGAAAGTAACTGTGTGGTTTGACCAAATATCTTTAGACACAATCCATGTCAATGTTCTAAATTTTTTCAATTTTACTTTGATGCTCCTATTTGTTGTCTTTTGCCTTCTCTTTCAATGCATCTACTTCTAGTGACTTGGCCTTTGAAATCTCTAGTTCTAATCCTGTATCATTGACTATCTGCATTGCACATTATATCAATGGGGAAAAAATTTCTTTAGCAATTTTAATTAGTTCCTTGGACTCATGCAAGTGAGCCTTCCACGCTTTCAATATTGTTTTATTTTCGAGTACAGTAATTTGGGGTAGGATGGTGGTGGTTCTATTGCACTGTTATGCCAAAAAATGAACTCAGTGAGTTGCTTATCTTCCTCCACATACTCTATTTCTTTATCAATCATATTATTCAACAATGCATATATAAGGTTCTATTGAGCTTGAACTATACTTAGCTTATTACAGAATTGCTCCTATACATGAAGAAATTGTTGATTGATGTCAATGGCTTCTTGTCTAAACTTTTCCAAATTGACTACATTATTGGTTGCTTTCTAAATTTTCAATTGCAATTCAACCAATTGAGCATCCTTCTGTTGGATAGTGACCCGAATCCCATGTTGTAGTCCATCAATCTCATTTTTGAATTTATGTTGCAACTCCTCTATTTTATGAACTTGTTGTTGTTGAGCTTCATATTCTCGTAGTTTCAACTACACTTGAAATTGATTTTGTTGTTGTAACAACTGTTGTTCCAACTCCAATATTTTAGCATCCTTTTTTTCCAAGATATCCATCAATCTATTAACATGGTACACATTAGCATTTGTGTTTACTCTCATAGAATGAGCTAATTCTTGGACTAATTTTTTATTTAATTGTGAACCATCCCATACCACTTGCGCAGGAGCTTTTGTTATTTAGTTCTTCTCTTCTTTTTGCTTCTTTTAATCACAACATTCTTCTACAAGCTAAAATAGAAATCTAATGGAGTAATATATTATATTTTTATTTATGATAAGGATCTGACCAATATTTCTTCCTGTAAACTATTATAAAAAATAATCATAGTGGGATTTCCAACAAAAGTTCATAGGTCACTAAGCCAATCTTGGTTTGGAAAAGAGTATATGACTGTTGCTAAATATGTTGATTAGGAATGGAAGCCTCAGGAGAAGCTTCAGAGACTTTGTGCTGTTGAGGAACAATTGCTATAGTGTTTAGGAATTCCTGTGAGCTATTAGTGGGAACAATACTAATCAAAGTTTTGAACAATACTTCGGAGGGGACCAATCCAATCTCAGTTTTAAAACGAATATCAATTCTTTTATAAGCATGTTGCTTAAGAGTGGAAGGATCAAGAGAAGATGCAATTCTATGTTGTTGAGGCACACTTGTTGTAGTTTTTAGAAATATATCTAGTCACTTATACGTTTTGATTATAGTGGAAGCTTTTTCAATAATGTCCTATTTTAGAAGGTCATCAACAATTTTTGTGAACACTTGTTCGATGTCTTCTAAATATTTCTTAGGGGTGAATATAGGAGTTTTAGATGAAATATCATGTGCAGTATGACCTTCACCACTTTCTTGTTGTAAAATTAGAGGCAAGGATTTCTTTCTTTCTTCTTTGAATACAAGAAAATGATGGCATTGATCAGGAGAAAGTTCTTGAGCCTTCTAGCAGGCATGCTTGTAGGTCTGGACTCTATAAAAGATATCATTGCAAAAGACCTTTTGTGCAAATACTTTATCATAGAGACTACAACACAATGATTACTTACAATCCCTAAAGGGTCATGATGCTTTAAAGGAATTTGAGCTAGGTTAATGACATTAAAATTTTATAATTCTTTCTTAGCGCGTGCAACATTTTATAAGCTATAAATACCAATACATATGGGAAAACCATGCCTAATTCTCGTAGAGTTTTTATGTAAGTCGTAGGAAATGCCTGTGTCGACTATCTGGTAAGTATTTATTTAAAGATGATTTGTCAAGAACAAAAAGGGGCATGACATGCATGGATCCTTGACAACCATACATTCTTAGATAGGAGAATTTTTCTTCAAAATACCGATCACCAATTGCATCAATGCGAAGTTTAGCTTCTTCCGACATTCATAGAGGTTTTGAATGGAACAAATTTTCATAAATGGAAATTATAAAAAAATGGTAGATGGCATAGAAGTGGTCACCATAATTTTCTTCCCAAAGTTTTGCATGGTAGATGTGAATAAGGAGTGGCTCAAAAGGTGTCCATTTCCATCCCATGGCAAGAAAAGAAGTTGAAAATCAAATGACATTCATAATGTAGGCTGACATGTAAAAGAAAGGATTGGATTTATGGGAGTTAGCTTTGAAACTATTAACCTGCTCGCATATATTATCAGATAGGATGGTTGCCCAATTGAAAGAAAAACCCTCTGAAGCCCTTTAAGTGATCAAAATCCAATCTAAAGGAAAATGGGTAGCTCCTTTTTTTCCAAAAATTCTACATAGCATGCAGGGCACAAAGGCTTGTTCTGTACTTGGAGGGGCTTTGGCATAATTTGCAAAAGATCTTCTTTGAATCATTGTTTTTTGATCCTCCAAGGTTTAATAAATTCATACATATTCTTGGTATACTCAATACATTCTTTTTTAATGAATTTATGTACAAATTGTATATTGTATTGGAGTTCGGGCTCAAGAAGTTTATATATAATCTGAAATTTGTCAGGATGAAAATAGCCCACAATTGTGCCTCTAATAGTGCATATGGAACACATATCCACGTCTACATGATTTACAACCCAATGAATCATGTCTACATATGGAAGAATTTTGGGATGCGCAACAATTTTATGCAACACTGACTTCTCCATGTCATGCAAAGAGGTATCAACAATGGGCTCACCTAGTTCTATTTCTTTTGAACTTGATTCAATTTTGTCCACGAGTAATTTATACAAGTTATACTAGGAAGAGATGACAACATCTGTTTTTTGTAATGATGGTAATAGATAACTGGTTGGTCTTAGGATTTTTTTTATTTATTTAATTTTTTTTTTTCAGGGTGTTCGATCGTTGCTCGTGTGAATCTATGTATCTTCTTACCCTGCTTACCCATGTTATGAGTTTTGTGAAAATTAAAAGTTAGAGAGTTGAGTTTACAAAGAAGCATAGAATAGGGTTAAAATTTGGAAACAAGGCAACAAATATATATGATTTTTGAATAAAGGTTATTAAACACTGAAATGATGTGAACTACATGCAAGGTGGCATGCTAAATATATGTGCGTGAAAACAATGAATCTTGAAAAGACTTAGTGTAGTAACATAGGTGCATTTGGAAATGAAAAGACTTGAGCTCTAATGACATGATTAGAGAATTACATACGATTAATGCTAAGTCGTGGTGCAACAAGTTGTATTTGCAACAATTTATGAAAGTGGCATGATGGGGCAATAAATTATTTTTTCATACTGTGGGATAGGAAATTAATTTTTCATGCGATGGTGTAGGAAATTAAATTTGTTAAACGATGCGAGAAAGCAAGGTTTTCACCTTTTAACTAATGTTGAGTTGGTCATTTCTACCATTATACATATCGTATGGAAAGTGATGAGTTGTTATTCCATGACAAGAACACATGATACAATTAAAGAGTTTAAAGCCACGTCATCGCAAAAGTGATTCATCGGTGCGGTATTGTAGTGTTCGATTTAGGTGGCAGAAGCCACGATCTAACAGATGATGGGACACATAAATTGTTGTTATTTAACTAGAAGTCATATATCATCATGGGACTACATTAAGATTTAACACCTTAATAACAGAGTGAGGGTGTTAACAAGAAAACTTTACGACATGTAACGAAATCAATTTATTTTGTTTTTTGCATGTTTCAAAAGCAAATGACCATTGCTTTTATACATTTAAGAAAAACCATAAAAGGTGTGTTTTGAACATAGACAAAAGATAGATAGGAAGGGTAAGGTAGGAAATAAAAAAGATGGTTCCTCATTTTTATTAGAAACCTCTATACAAAATGTGGGATTGTGATGTGAAAGGGATGAACATCTAAAGCCTAATTACCTATGGTCAGGAGTGATAGGTTAAAAAAGTAGATAAAAAAATATTTTCATTTAAAAAATACAAGAAAAAATCAAGTGTCCTGTGACAAGTGTTTGAGTATTTATGTGATAGAACATACTTGAATGTAACAATAAAGAGAAGAATGGGTGTCATGTGTTTCACAAGACTTTGAAATGAAATCATGGCACAATGGTATGTTTATTGGTGATTATACATGTTCTAGTTAATAAAAAAATTGTTAGATGTTTACAAAATTAGTAAAAGTACAACTAAGAAGCATTTCACTTAAGGTCTGCGAGTGAACATCGAAAGTTAATTAAGTAAATGTGTACTCTACACATTTAAGAACATTGATAATCAAATCTCGCCGCTGATTTGCAGAAGTATTAACACACCTTGAACATTCAATATATATCCTTGACTACAAAGTGGATATTTTTTTATTCAACATATGAATTGGTTTTGAGAAGTGGGGCTGCATTTGCGGGTCCATTAGTCATGTAGCATTTTTCACTGTGCATGAATGGTATAACAATTATTTGGTGATAGATCCTTTTTGCACATAACAAAAAAAGGGATTATATTACTATAGAAATAATTACACCTAAGTTTAGATATTTGTGGCACTTTTCCAATACAGTTGATTTAATATTTACTTTTGGCTTGCCTTGTGTGCAATAGTGGAACTTAGCTTTTTATGTGTGCAGTTTCGTATAGACTTTAGTCACACACATCTTTATTCCACTCAAATTTTAGTTTTTCACAAGTTATTACTCTGTACATAACAACTTCACAAAATTTAGGTACAATATAATTTTGTAAGATTCATTTAGATAATTTTATTAAGATAGGTTGTCGAAGTGGATGACTTAGGCCAAGAGCTCGAGGAATACTAAAGCTCTTGTGGCACGACATCGAAATTTTTGTTTATTCCAAGACTTTCTCGTGTCACTTGTCGTTAACGACATTTCATTGTCAGTGTTAAACCGAAGTATTTACATGTAGTCCCACAGCCGGACATAATTTTTTTTGATAGAAATCCTCGTCTGCGACAGAATGCATGTGCGGAGCAAGGAACACATTATTTCATTTCCATGGAATTCAACTCTAGTAACTACAATTATCACTGTGAATTTCCATTATTAGTGCACTAATATACTAATGATGTTGTAAAGACACATAAGCTTTTAAATACAAGTAATAATGGATCATAATAAATAATCTCAATCTAAATTTCACAATCAATGAATGATAATAATAATAATGGATGAAAAATATCTAGGAAGTCTATATATCTGGATTCTGTCAACAATCGAGCAAAATCCAAGTAACTAAAAGAAATTTCTTAAATATAATTAATGCTTTATCCTGGTGTGGGATGTCAATTGTATTTGTAATAGTGCATGAAAGTGGCATGTTGGAACGAGAAATTTAATTTGTCGAATGATGTAAAAAATCAAGGTTTTTCCTTTTTACTAATGTTGAGATGACCACTGTCATTGTTACATATATCATGACCTATTGTTCTAAGACAACAACATCTGAGAGAAAATGTGGTTCAAAGCCATGCCGTCACATAAGTGATTCCGTGGTGTGATATAGTAGTGTGGGATTTAAAAGTGCCAAAAATTGTGATGCGCAATGTAACAGAGTACTTGAAACACAAATTGCTATGCTATTTAACTGAAAGTCATGTGTAACCACGAGAGTGTATCTAAGATTACGCCTTAACAAAAGGGCAAGGTGCGTCGACAGGAAAAGTGTAGGAGATGCAACATAATCTATTTTTTGGGGATTTTTGCATGTTTGAAAAGCAAATAACCATTTGCATGTTTTAATTTTTACTTTCGAGGTCAACTTGTGCAGAATAATAAACCTTTTATCTACGTAGTTCCACACATATTGTAGTTCCCCACATCTTTGTTCCACACTATTTTCATTTCCACAAAATTTCTCATTCTGTTCAGACTTGAACTCCACTCAAAGTTTAGCTATAGTCTTAATCTTGTAAGAAAATAATTTCTTAGATAATCACATTAAACTTGGTAAAGTTTTATCAAATTGTGGGAGTTAGAGACTCAAATGAACACAATATAAAGCATCTGCACCAGGATGGAAAATTCTTTGCATTGTAATACTTTGCCTATGTCTCTCTTGGTGTTTACCACGATGCACTTACTATTAAAGTGTAATTGATTATATGTAGTCTCGTGACATCAATCAATGAATTCTAATAATAGTAATCGATGGAAACTACCCATGAACTCCATATATCTGAATTTTGTCAACAAATGAGAAAAATCCAAGTAACTAATATAAAGAAATTGCTTACTAGATCCTGAATTTTCGGGCTATCCACAAAGACTAAAAACCTTTAATCATTGATTTTTCCAAAATTGTTTATAGAACTTTTCTATCTAATTTCCCATAACATATAGAACAAACTACAAAAAGTATACAACTTCAATAAAATTATGAATTAATAAACATAGAAATAAAAACTTTTCTAAATATGATATTGATGATTAGCAACAACAACCAAACTAAGCAATTTCTGTAAACAATTTCCTTATACATCTACATCCTCTTGCCACAACAGGCTCCGTATCCATTTTCTATCCACTAATGTAATGATACAGAGCAACTGAAAAATCCACATTATCAAGAAATCAATCCATATTTAAATTCCAATCATGATAATGATCAATAAAATCAATTCTACACATGGAACACAAATCTAAATATGATATCGAAGATTAGCAACAACAATTAAACTAAGTGATTTTTGTAAATAGTTTCCTTGTACAACTGCATCATCTTGCCACAATAAAATCCACATCCATTTTCTATCCACTAGTGCAATGATAGAGAGAAACTGACATATGCACATTATCAAGAACTCAATCCATATTTAAATCCCAATCATGATAATAAGCATTAAAATCAATTCTACACTTGGAACACAAATCTAATATGTAACATTGTTGTGGAATGTTTATATTCATATTGGTCAACAACAAAACATTAGATATAATGTAGGAGTTGAAGGAAAAACTTGAATAATTCTTGATCAATTGATATCACTAGTCAAGGCAATACCATTCGATACGATACAATATTTGATAGAAAATGTTAACAAAATTCTTCACATAATTGCTCAACAAACTCGAAATTTTTGGCCAATGAAATATGATTTAGACGAATAAAATATTTCATGGAAAACATTGTCTCAAAATTGTTCTTGGCATTGCTTAACAAGGTCAAAATATACAAAATAGAATAGACTATAATCGAATTGAGTGATCCATCAACAAAACAATAGAGTAGGATTGCTACGAAGGTACTAGAACTAAAGTTCAAAACACTCTTCGGAGCTCCTGATTTAGATATTAAATATTGTCCAATATTTTTCTTATCGACAATAATGTTTGGTGCCTAAAGCACTAATAAATTTTTTAATACTTAAGCAAAAAAGTAAATGCATTTGTTCCAAGAGGGACTAAGATTGGGCTCCCATGAACCGTAATGTAAATAAGGTACCTGCAAGTAAAACAACAAACTACAATCAATAGCGATATTAAACCATTCATAACACAGTGAAAAAAGTTGAATGATCAAATATTGGAAAGAACAGGTCAAGTCATTAACATAATTGGTTGGCAGTCAGTTTGGATTAATGATTTCTTGCAGAATTTGGTTTAGGAAACTTTGAATGTAATATTTCACTAGAGGATTCGTAATGTCCATTTTGACATGTTGGTTGAATATCTCCTCCTGAATTTCTTGAACCTACTCCTCTAATTGTGCTTTCAAAACACCCAAATCTTCATTGAGATTAACAAAATTAACTAACCATCTAATAATTTGTTCCCCAGTAAAATCACTTATATCATCAAAGTTTGCTCTCATTGACTCTTTTAAATTATTTAATCTAGTCATTAACTAGCCCTTCAAAATTAAACCAATGTCATTTGTTATGTGTAGACCCTAGAAATCATTAATAATTCTAAGTGTTTTGTAAAAGGGAACTTCCTCTTCTCACATTTATCTTATCACATTTAGAAGCTATCTCCTCCATCATGTTGATTTTTGCATGCCATCTGGCTTTGATCTGCTTCATTCATTTAGGCCCCAGGAGATTTTGCTATTTTCTCCATATTTCACATAGTGAATCAATATTATGAACAAAAGTAGATAAATTATTATCTACAAAATTTTTTTCATGCTCAAGGTCAATTTTAACCCAATCAACAAAAATATCTAATTCTTTGTGCTAAATTCTTTAAATGGGAAGCTACTTTGAATGCATATTCAATAATTTTTAATATTTTATTTATATTACTGATAATAAATGATTTTACCACATTTAGAAACTTAGTCGCATTCTTAAATCTATGGGGTGTGCAAGTGGTACAAATTTTTGATTTTGGCAATTATATTGCAAGTGGATCCATCAACAAAGAATTTGGATTTTGAGCTTCTTCTAGCTCTTTTATTCTCTTGTCGAGCCTCAGGTTTTTTGCTTCCTGTTCCCTGACAGAGTGTTCCAATGCCTTTCGAGTACATTCATGTAATTTATGATACCAATGACTCCAATTTCATAGAAATCAATGTCCATTTGCATTTGATCAATGATCTTATTATCATGAACCTTTGCTCTTTCAATTTTTTTTTAACTTTTTACTACTTCTATTATAGCTTGCATTTTGCAATGTGATAGAATGGTCATCGAAATTGATGACTTCCTTAGATATTTGTTCCATTATTTTTTGATTTCAACGAAATGAGAAGTAACCCAATTAGGTGGTCGACTACTCCCAACTTCCATGTCTATAATTTCTTCTACAATTGGTGTTTCTTTGGAGCTTCTAACTTTGGATGATTGAGCCATGTGTGCTCTCTCTATAGTGAATATGGGAGGCGGATCTTTCTAATCTCCACCACCCAAGAGACTCTAATAACATAGTCTAGTACTTTTCCTTTGAGTGGAAGATGAACTCAAGAAAGTCCCAAGTGTGGAACTTGGAGGTTGCTCTGTAAAATTTTTAACTCTCTGTTGCATCCTCCTCCCATTGTCATGTTGGTTTATTTAGCAACATCTTCAATATTTATTGGCAACTCTTGCTTGTTGGATCGACCAATGTACTTTCTTCATGTTTCTCTACAACTCTTGTAAATAAATTGTCGTATCTTACATTCACTAGGTGTTTGGAAAATACAACTTCTTGATCAAATTATTGAATGGATTTAGCTTCACTTAAGTTAAAAGGCTTTAAATACTTTGCAAACTCTGTAAAGTGGTTGGTGTTCTTGATGGTCACTTCTCCAACAATAAATGGCAAAGAAATAAATTGTTTTTTTCTTTTTACATTCAAATAAAACTAGCCATCAATGGTATTGCTTGTAGACTTCAATAACAAAGTACTTATCCATAACAAATTTGGGTAACAATAATGGCTTATTTTGAAATTCATATATATAAATCACGATGTTACTCTCTCTGTATTCATGGATACCTTTACCCCACAGGAAATCTTGAGCCCATGTTAATATACGTCTGCGCTCTTGTCCATTTATGATGTAACTAACTTTGCTTACAAAAAATATCTTGTATTCCATAAAAATGAAAAGAAGCTTTATGCTTCCACAACATGGATACCAAAACTAGACAGGTTCTTCATTGGAATTGAAGTGAGCTATATGGGTTAGATCATGAAATAGATGGTTGGACACAAGGGTTGTTATCAGATATGCCATCATAAAGAATTTATGGCTCTTGAACAAATCTGCTAACTGGAAACACAACTCATTGGAAATGAGATCAACCAAGTTGAATAAAAAATATTTCTTGTAAAAGTAGCACAACACATGAAGTGTGTATTTGGAATTTTTTTGTGGTCTCTTTCCCAATCATGTGGGGAAAGAGCCAAGAAAAGTCTCTAAAAGTTTGTGCAAACAAATAAATATCTAGAGAGGAAACATAAGAAGGAGCCTAAGAAGTTGGCAAAATAAAATATTGAATAATGTTCATCTCGCATGCTTGTGCTTCCATAAAAATGCCTGCTTTTGAAAACTTCAGGCACTTTTTCAACAATAGAAGCTTGAATATCCTTTTTAATGCCTTTGGAGTTAGATGAATTTAAGTATTTTTGACTCCTAGGATGATTGTTCTTGTCTTTGTATCAAAATTATTTCCACACAAATAAACAATTTCTTTGAAATAAAAAACCTCTAGGACACATGCAAAATTTGTCAATCCACTCTTCCAAATGCTCTCATTGTTCTTTTGTTTGGTTGATAGGTTCGCATATTACTGGTAAGCAATAGACTAGTGGAATATCTGATCGATATGGACAAGTGAGTGAATTGTATAAGTGAAAATAGTTTTTTTCCTTCCTCTGTCACCCATCTTTGCTTTCTAAAACATAACTTCTCAATCAACGATGTTCTCAATGCCTCTTAATGCTAAACTCTTCATTTTACATATAATCACTAGTTGTTACTATTTCTTCTATGAAATTTGTTGAACACGACAATTTAAAAAAATAACAATGTAGCAATGTCTCGTAACTGTAAACTCTTAATTTTACAAGTAATCACCAGCTGTTATTGTTTCTTGTGAATTTTATCAGACTAACATACTAATGTTTCCATGTATGGGACAATGAAAAAAAAATTCTTGAAACTGCAAAACCATCTCCTCTAGTTAATTCACCACTTTCTCCAGTTTTAATATCCTACTTATGATTATCAAAATACACAGAAGAATTTATGAAGTGAAATAAACATTAAATCTTTGTGATCATGACATTTGGCGTATAAGCAACTAACAATAACATTGAATGGGAAAACATGCAACGGAAACTAGTGTTGTGCGTGAAAATTCCTATGTCGACGCATAAGTTAGTTAATGGTAAAATGATAAAGGAGTTGTCTACCAAGGCCACAATTTTGCCTAGAAAATATTTATCCACCATAATCTGATTGTTTTTGGGTTGCAAAGTTTGAATTTTATGCCAAAAAATATAATGTTTTTTGGGAAACATTGTTGCCTAGTTACTCTATGCCAAACAACAAATTGCTTCTCTATCATTGTTGTTAGAAAAAAAACGTATTGCCGACATTCTCAATTTCAGTTAGACCAGTTGTTATTATTTGGTATGACTTCCATTGAGCGCGACAGACCAATATATAATAAATTAGTAGATTATGAGTGTTGTTTATGGAAAATGGTGCCAATAAACCTCAAAGTCTTAAAACCATCTTGCTCATTTAATTCAAGGATTGATTCACTTTTAAAATCTTTGATATTAGTACTAATTAATGATAGGAAAAGTTAATGAGCCGAGATAAATGTTGTGCCTCCAAATGTTATGATCATCACAAATGTAGAGACAATCAATAATAGTGAGCACTAAAACATGAGAACTAATAAGTGTGGAAGATGTAGTTGTGAAAAACATGAGGTTTGCGCAGTTGAAGATGTACGCGGTATAAAGAACATGCACACGAGCGAATATATGTGACACAATGTGTGGCAATGAAATGTGTGTGTAGACCAAAGAACACATTGTTCCATAAATCAAGAGGGAATATTTGTGATATAATGTTAAAAAAACAATCAACAATAATTTTGAGTGTTAACATGCATGAATTGGGACCAAAAGAAAATATGTAATTTGTAATTGTATTCAGAGGTTGAAATTGAAATAATCACCATAAAAAAACTCTAAAAAATATTTAAATAAAAGAAACAAGAATCACAATATTTAAACGATGCTTTTATAAGGCTATTGGATTACATAATTGAGCTCTAAAATTAGTTAACATGCAATTTTGCATGAGACCCACATATCCTCCCATCCTCACACTAAAAGGCAGAATTTTGCACAAAAAATACCTCAACTATGCAGTTTGGTTAATCTCTCATTTTTTTAGATTGAGTTTTGTGGTTCATTCTGCTCAGAGTAAATGAAACATGACCTTGATTATGGATTGAGCAACCAAGAGCTATCTGAGAGAAGTAATCTCCCAAACATTTGCAATTAGCAGACCCAATTTACAATACCTTGGAATTCCATGTCTTAAATTATTACAATGTACTTCTAATGGAGATCATGGTTAATTCTCCCTTTATATGTTTGTTTTGTTAAAGACTTTGTCAACAAAACACCTAGACAATTGGTTGTCGACTCTTTCATTTCTCCCTTTGAAAACCAAACCAATGAAGTATTAACATAGTGCATTCAAACACTTGAAATTGAAGAACACGTTAATGAGTCTTTGATGAATATTTGTATTTGATTTTAGCTTGATTAAATATTGTTTGCTGTAGGATAGCCCAGCTAAAAATGATGCCGCCAACTATTTTTAGATACACAAATAAGTATAATTTTTTTGCGTATTTGAATTCTGATTGATTGCATTATTTTTTTGTGTTTTTTACTGTTGTATGGTCATGTATATTCACGAATGAGTAATCACACATCTCCTCATTTGATTTAATTCTTTTTTTCTTGCCTACAATTTTCATTCTCTAGAGCTATTACGCATGTAAAGAAAAACAATGTGTAGATGTAACTATCCTGTTTTTACCTGGCAACAAATGAATATAAATTTATAGTTACAAAAACAAGGTTTAATTTCTAAGTACATGATCTATTGATTGTAGCAACGCGAATATATGCACATATTAAGGTCTAAAAATTTCCAAGAAGATAGTAAAAATTGGAAAGGAATTTATACTTAGAACATAACCTTTTAATTCGTGACAATAGACTTCTATCTCCTGAGAACATTTTTTAATTTCATTAATAGATATATGTGCATATATTAATGTTTATAGATCACTGTGATAGGAGCGCTGCTTGGGAAAATCTTACCAACTTTAAAAGTGGTGCAACAAAAAACATCTACGGAATTGACTTTTTTGCATATATAACACATGCAGAGAACCAAAGTCTACCTTTTTGTCTCAATTTGTACCAAGGTAAAATCTATCTTTTGGCTCACCTTGTAGGTGTTGAGAAATCAATGCTAGCACAACTAGGGTTAGATTTCTCTTTCTTTATAATTACTTGTGAATTATTTTGGCTTATTTTACTTCTTTGTTATATTAGCTTTCATCAAGCAATTACTAAATTATGTGTGTATGAAGATCACAAAAACACAAGACACAAGATATAAGCACTCTACCAAGGAAAAACCCTTATCTAGGGGAAACCCAGTCAAAATGTCTTCCTTCAATAGTTTTCTTGAGACTCTTCAACCTAGACATAGACCTCCTCCAACCACCAAGTCAACCTCTTCTTCCAACAACTTTGACCTTGAAGTAGCAGCACTTCGACGCAACAAATCCAGAATTTCAGCCTTCCAGTGACAGAATCTTCAACCCAACACTTTTAGAATTTCGATCCTTCCAGCAGTAAAACTTCGATCCAACAATTTTCCTAGTAAATTTGCATAAGAGAGATAAAGAGAAGCCAAAAACTTCAACCTTGATCCTTCCAACACTTCTTCTTCTGTTCTTGGAATTTCACACTTTTATGCCTCCTTCTCTTGGATATCGAACTTGCGAGAGAGATGTATCCAAATGAATTCGAACTGCTTTTACATATAGGCTTTAGGTGAGGTTTAATTGCCATGTTTGAGGCATACTTGATCTCCTTGAGGCCAACTTGGTGTGGAGGTGTCAAATACCTAATTTGACTCAATAATAAACCTTTTTACATGATTCAAAAGCCCAAGAAGGGTCTCATAAAATGTAAAATGAATCTAATGACTCAATATAAATCCTAGAATTCCATAATGGGGACTTTGACTAATAAAAGATGACCCAAGAATGAAACCCATGCTTTAATAAGTCATTGTAATAATAATAAAAATATCTTTTTCATTCTTTTGACATGTACATTACATAATGACTCAAATACATTTATGAAGACTGAACCTAGTTACATTCTTCAACAGTAGGGAGCTAAAGCCTGGTTTTTGTCCCATCCTGTGTGTAACAATGCAACTTACCTTATCACCTCTGCACATACTTTCACACGCACTATCTCCACACATGTCTTGCTTCATAAATATTAGCACCGTACATGTTTTTAGATAAGTTTTGTGCCCTCGTGTCAAAATTTCCAACAACTAACATATAAAATTCACGTCTCGTGCTTCTATTCACTGTGCCACAATATGAGGAACACATAAAAGTCCCATGATGCGACATGGAATTTTCGGTAAGAGTTTTTGGTCTTTGTCTGTTACTGTTAAGGCCTAAGTTCTTGTAGTCCCATGGTGTTATGTGATGCTATGTTATATGACACTATTGTTTACTGGCTACTATTAGTTCACAACGTTCAGTAATTTAAATGATGCACCATGAATTCGTGTTGGGAATGAGTCTCATGGTGAGATGGTCTTAAACTCCACACTGCTATCATGTGGCACCCCATGGCTGCCACAAACCACCTATTTTTGGTCAAATTAACGTATATAAATTTAGTTTTCTAATTACCACGTGTCACTATTTTGGGGCTAACATTGTACAAATGTTCTGGCACACACCTTATTTTGACATAATACTTGTGCACATATATGACATACAAATGTTGTTTTGCAATTTCCATTGCATGGTTTTTGAACTCTATTAACTACTTGAATACTACATATTGTAATTAAACACTGTATGTTCACCTTGCCAAACTTGTGTAAAGACATGCCTACAAAGATGAAAATGAAAATACATATTTTACCTCCGCACATGCCTTTGTTCCACCAGTTTTAAACTTTGTAAATATTTTGCAGAGGGACACTGTACACTATGTTAGCGTAGGAGTCACCCCTTGGACAAGCAATTTTTTTATAAAATTACCAACAACCACTGACTAATAGAATTCTCAACAAGAAAATTTTTGTCATTTGACACATGTTCGTCCCACATCAACACTGCATGTAAATATTTACATGTTTATAGTAAGAGTCTAGGGAGTGGTTAACAAGAAACAAGAGACAAGAGACAAGAAAGTTTTATGATACAAAACTCAAAATTTGACATGCAGGCTACCTATTGCAATTATGAAGACAAATTGTGTTTTTTCCCCCTGTGAGACTTGTGTAAAGCAATGCTTGTAAAGGTGAAAACCAAAAGATAAACCTTATCTCCGCACAAGGCTTTGTTCTAACAACTTTAAACTCTAAGATTTTTGCAGACGGACACTTTAGACAACGTCATCGCGAAATTAATTCATCGGGATGTACTCATAAGTATCCTTTAAAATTTCCGAAAATCACTAACTGACAGAACATGCTAGAAGGATATTTATGTCATTTAACACATGTTCATGTTTGATGCATGCACTGCATGTAAATATTTACACGTTTATAGAAAGAGACCAGGGAGTAGTTAAGAGGAAAGGAGAGATAAGAAAGTCTTATGATACAAAACACAAAATTTTATATCACATCGTGGGAGTGTTATTAAAATTTCCTTGGATAGGAGACAACAATTTTGTATTTTAGTTGATATAAAATTTATCCTCGCACAATTAAATTTATGTAAATCCACATTTTTAAATGCTAAGACCAAAAGGCACACTTCACATGTACATGGTTATGTTGTAGTAGTTTGTGTGCAACAGAATTATGTAAAGATGAAAATGTGTGCAATAGCGCGGAAGTGGCATCATGTAAGACAAACATAAGAAAAAGTGGCAAATTTGCTTTAAATTCACAAATTATTTAATTGTAAGAATTTATTAAATTTCTTATACTCAACTCAGAAAGATTTGTAATCATATTTATATAAAAATTAAACCTAAACGTAGTAATAATACTTGTATGATAGATATGTGCTATAAGTGTAAGTCTTACTAACTATTTAAAATTGCACATCAACATTAAATAACTTTAAAGAGATACACAAATATTTTTAGCAGCCAACAAAGCTATAGAACCAAGAACTCAAACCAGATTTAAAATCAATAATATACATATAATACACATATGAGATGCAAAACTTTTGTTGAATGTTTGTATTCAGATTGATCAATAAAAGAACATTAGATATAATATACTAGCTTACACTAGGGGTTGCAACACTCATGGTCAATTAATACTTCTTCCCAATATCATACAATTCAATGTTTACATCCATATTGATTAATGGAAAAACATTACAGATAATATGCAACCTCAAATAAGGGCATGCAAAACTCATGGTCAATTAATACTTATGCCCATTTTGATAGGATCCAGAGGCATACAAGATCTCATACAAAATTTTATCTAGATTTCCTCCCATCATTCAACACCAGACTCAAAATATACAAAATAAACCAGATCATACTACAACACAGAATAAAAAAATATGAACTTTTTTGATATCGACAATGATATCGCCCATTCAAATAATAAAGGTTCCAGTTGAGAATCCACACAATAAAAAAGTCTCTGAAATGTCTCCTTTGTATTGATCACTTGGATGGGTGCAATTTCACTTGCCATCTGTATGCTTCATTGCACACTGCAAATTGTGTTTGTTAGAGAACAAGGTTTTGCAATCATAGTTTGTGCAATGAAACATGTTATCCACTGGACATTAAGTTGTTGTAAAAAGTTGTTTACACTCGCTGCAAAATGGTTTTTGTGGTGGGAAAAACACACCGTCAGATAGAGTTTTCTAGTAATCTGCGGGTCTACAAGGGAAAAAAAGAGAAAGGGAAAGATAAAATAATTGCAAAAAATCAAAAGAAAGCCCTTAAATAAAATTAACATGTAGTTGAAAACTTGCCCGCACATTGTACATTGCAAATTGTGTTCATTAGAAAATAAGGTTTTGCAACCAAAGCTTGTGCAATAAACCATGTTATCTAGTAGATATTACATTTTTTTAAGAAGTCATTCATACTCATTACAAAATTATTTTTATGGCGAACAAAACTTGCAATGAACTTGTAGATTGAAACAAAATCACCAGACCAATGAAGATTCACTACGACAATAGTGGTTTTACTTGTAAGGCTCTTTATAAACATCTACATATCAACTTTTAGAAAAACTACTAGAAGGAAAACTAATTTCTTTTTGAATATTATAGTTGATCAAGCTCTTTCCATTTTCCAAACACAACCACACGTACCCATAATGTGTATTTAATTTGCAAAACTAAAACAAAATTTTTAAGATAGTACTATCTAATCAACTACATAGCTTATAATGACATCTGCAAGAGTTAAATTAAATGTTTTTCTTCAAACTATCTAGAAGCAACACTTTTTGTGTGTTTTGATACATAGCCTTTCAAGTATACTTGAATTCTATGTACTGAAAACAACACAAGAAGGATCACTGATGTTTCCAATGCCACTTACCCGTAAACTTCTCGTCGCCTAATATAATTACCAACAGTCTCTCCTCTGTGGATTTTGTTAGATGAGACAACCTAATAGATACAAACTTAAAACGAGATGATTGCAATCAATATTGATATTTTAAAATTGTGTCGTCCACTTAACTCATAGATTCATTCAATCTTGTGATCATGACAACTGGTGTATAGGAAATCTATAGTACAATGACGCAACATGTCAGAAATTACAACTGCTAAACAAGCAGTTGTACGCAACATGAGGCATGTGAACATGGAAATTTTCACAAAATAAAAGAGTTGGAGTAGAGACTATATGCGCGAAAGAATAAATGCGTGGAGTAAATTCTTGTGTAGACTAAAAGACACAAAGTTTCTTTTGCACAATGAAATTTCTCCTATTATATGTCAAAACCTAATAAATAAAAACCAAATAGACTAAGACAATCTTTATAGAATATGATCATAATAAAACTTGAGGTTTTAAAACGATACTTTCCACTTAATTCATAGACTCATTCGATTTTAACATCCTTGCTATCAGTAACATTGAATGACATTAGTCCTTCTAAATATTGTAATCATGACAAGTGACCTATATGCAATCAATGACATCAAATTATAAAACACATAAGAATTGTTGTATTGGAAACAACACAAGAATGATTGCCAACATTACCAATGTCATTTATTTGTAAATTCATCTTTTCCCTATATGGTTACCAACTGTTAATATCTCACATGTAACTTTTGCTAGATGTGATAGTCTAATAAATAGAAAATACATTAACACCACTATATATAGGAGATCATCACAATAAACCTCAAAATTTGAAACTATTTCGTGCACATTGGAAATTCATTCAATTTTGACACTCTTTATATTAGTACCATTGAAAAATAGGAAAATATAGTAAGGCAAGATAAATATTGTGCATTGAAATCTTATCATCATGTCAAGTGGCATACATGAAATCAATATTACGCATTGTGGAAAAATGTCAGAATTTACAAGCGCCGACCAATTTTTTGTACGAAGAAAGAGATGTTCAGACACGATGATGTGTGGAAATATTTGAACAACATTTTACAATACAATCATAGATCCAATATTTGTTTTTGGGATCACCTTCTATGGGGCAGTAGAACTTACTCTTTCATGCTCGCACTTCCACACATACTTTAGTTCCCAATGTCTTTCTTTCCAACACATTTCGGGCTACACCTCTTTGTTTCACACAAACTAACTACATACAAAGTTTAGCTAGAGTGATACTGTAATCTTATATGCTCTAGAATAGTGCCACCTGTGAATGGGGAGATTGATTTGTATTAGTCACATTTAGTAATATACTCAATCATAATATTACAAAATATAAAAAATGGAAGAATACTAAGTCTTACAATATGTGTGTGCACCAAGCAAGACATTTTCTTTCACACAAATGAAATTTGGAAAAAAACACTTACAAAGAAATTTCTAGGGTCATGCATAAGACATTTTCCAGCAGACCGTATCTACGACAAAATTGATGTCTTGAGAAAGTACATGTGCAAACCAAGGAAAACAAACTTTCTTCCACACAAATGAAATTTTCACTTGGCAACTATAAAAGCACTTTGACAACAATTTCCCACGTCAATGTTGGCATGTGATATTCTATCATACATAGTATTTGTTTCGCAATCGACCAAAAAACCCACTCAACATCAGCCCTTTTGGCATCACCCACAGAGTGGATGAAGGCTTATCCAAGATGCTAATGGGGGACTGCTGGAACTAGGTTTCTCCATTCATATGGGATTGTTAGAACCCTGAAACACTATAACCTCGATTTACAATGCAAGACTTGAACATTTATGAGACATACACATAGCATATTAAGATTTCACACTACATAGGGCTTCATTGGCTCTTGTGCTCATTGGTTAGTGTGCATTTCATGATCGAAAATAAGACTATGGTTGAGATATACTTCCTCTTGTCACTCTTTTTGACATCAATCAAAGTGACATGATGTTCATCACTAGAATGTTTTAACATATCAAATTATCATTAGACCATCAGTTCACCCAAACATTAGAACCACTCAAAGGTATTCAACTCGGTACAATATTATTAAGCAAATGATAAATGAACAAACCATAGTAACATAAACATACACATGCATTCATCAATATAAAAGAGGTAGCCCATCATTCTTTCTATTACCTCATCATAAAATAAATAGAGACACATGGGGTTACAACATATACCATGTATAACCCAACTCACCAACCTTCATTAATTACTCAAAGTATATTAGGACAACAAATACAATAGGATACCTTGCAAACTCCACCATAGGCTATTTTGTTTACACTTATGTTGCAAGGCATCTATAGACACAAGCACTAGCATTTGGAACTACTGAAACAAAAAGACAGATTTGCAACAACCATTTCTTCTTCTTCTACAACACATGGTCCAATCATCTAACCCTCACTTTGTCTTGAAACTGTCCTTATATTGGTTCATTGTAGCTTCTCAATCTCCTTCAGCCCGCTTCTCCACTTTTCCAGTTGTTCTCTCTGCCATCTAACCATTGGGTTATTTTTTGACATCCCTTCCCTCGGTTTCCTATGCCACTTTAACCATCAACTGAAAATGTCTCTTACCCACTCATCACCACTTTTCCAACTTCCTCTCTTCTGCAAATATCTTCAACCTCTCCTACCACGACATCCCTCTTCTCTTTCTCCACCAAATACAAAATCCTAACTACCTGATTTATCCACACATGTTCCCACTTGCAGGATGTTGCTATCTCCTTCCCACATGGTGCCTCCCTGCGCCATGTCCCTTCCTTCTACGTTAGTATCTACTACTGCACACTAAATACTCTATCATGCTACCCTATCCTTTGCGTTGTCACCTTCGTAACTATTTAGCAAAAATTGAAAATAAATCGGCCTCCAATAGGCCACCAACACAAAAGAGTGGCTTGTCCCAAGCCACTCAGTCCTTCTCCTGTCACCATGGGTTTGGGAACCTCTATGGTTATTGAGGTTGACTTTCTGCTCCTATTATAGCAGTTTGCAAAAGTAGTTAGCTAGTCTGGTTGTCCTATAACTGCGATATCAAATAAGAGGGGAGTGTCATGCTCCATCTCTCTACAATAGCTCTCATAGATAAAGAGCTTAAGTCACCATTTCTACTTCAGGACAAATTTCTATATCTATCCTTGACCTTTTCCTTCTTTGTGCTTCTCTACCTTCTTTTTTCCTTCACATCTCTCAACAAGACTTTGAATTTCTTACCTTCTTCAAGGGACCTTGAGGGTTATATGAGGAGTGGTTCATCTTCAGTTAGATGGCCACATACACACCCTCAAGGCGGTCTCTATTCTATCTACCCACCAAGGTAGGGGTTATTCTCCATGACTCCTCATGCCACCCCTATATGCATGAGGATGAAACCCCGTTCCACTATCACAACGCTCCTCGCAGGGACTACCCTTGCACAAACCTGCAAAATATACTTGGAGGGCCCTCCAATAACCCATGTTGGGTTAAACTTAGTAAGTGCACCTATGGCATACCATGTAAACAATCCTTTTGAGTAAAAGGTATCCTCTCTTGTCTGGGTTGTTTGGCGCAATTGGGCCATGACCAATAGAGAAATCCCCCTACCCTCTTTTAGCTATTTTTTTCTCTTCCAGCATAGTCTCTTCTTCCACATTCGTGTCATCTTACAGTGGTGAGTAATGTGGAAATTTTCTCTCTACATGTCCTCCATTATTCTCATCGTAACAATGCATATTCCTCACAACATTCTTGTGATGCCCTTCTTCTTCACTCATGGTCTACTCTACTCTTATGTACTCTCCTAAGATTTGAAAGTTGTTTTATTGGTTCCTCTACTAGCTCTCATTCCTTATGTGGCATTTTATAACCCTCACATCCTTTGACCCCTCTCATCAATGATCATTACACTTGATTCTCCATTATTATTTGCAGATATTGATTGATGCACCTTTGTATGAGATGTCGGTAAAATTCTCTCTAGTTCAGCTTGAATGGATGGCATACACATGCCACCTCTCACATTCATACTAATTCCTTCCCCTTTATTCTGTCCTTCTCAATGTTATCCTTTTCTAATCATGTTATCTCGATGCTTAGTGGGTTGAATTAAAGGTTTGTGAATTTTTCCTACTGCAAAAATCTAATTCAGTGATAATCTCAATTGCTTTCTTCCTATCCTCGACTAGGTTGATTGTATTGTCCAGTTTGATTTTACCCTAATTGATTGAAACAAGTGAATGTTGTCTCAGTTCCTTTGGGTCCCTGTACCCAAAATGAATCAAAGGTGTGATCTAAAATAAATTCTAATGTGCGACAATGGTGGATGTCATGCCTCACAAATTTATAAGAATCAAAGAATAGAATGCCTTCCATACTTCATACTTCTGCATCATCAGAAAATTCTATGGAGTGTGGCCCCACAATCGATAAACTTGACACCACAATCCTCTACCCTACGCAAGTGGATTTGATGAGCACCAATATTGTAGCAAGGATGCTGCAACTCCTAGGGCTACCAACTTTACTTCATCAACCTGGGGTTCGTACAAACTTGGAGGTGACAGTGCCGTATACACAAATAGATGTAATGGGTCCACTCTTTGTCATTGCTGAGATGGGGCGATAGACCAATAGGGCTTCTCAAACCAGCCTTCTATTGATTTAGAAGAAGTTTGATTACCAATTGGAAGAGGAGAAATGCCACTTACTGCAGTAATGAAAGACTGAAATAGATGCCTACAAAACACATAACTCATCTAGCTATTTTCTAATATACCTTGCCTTCAAAAGAATTCTAATTTAAAAAATGAAAAATATTAACTAACCTAAGCATGAAATCTGATCTAAACAAGCACTTAACTGTTGTGTGCATGAATGAATATAAAGATTTTCTCTTTTTTTATCTTTTTGTAAAAATGTGAATGCTAATCCCTCTTGGTTGCATGGTAGGTGAGATAGGTGTGGAGGGAGATGAGTGCAATGGTTCAGATGGCTTGGGAGACAAGCAGGGTCTAGTCCTAGATTTAGTGATGCTTTTTTCATAATTCGGGCTCAAAACAGGCCACTACAGGTTTTCCTACATGATGTCTACAGGATGTCCTAGTTCACCTACAAGATCCCCTATTTTCCCACAGGAACAAGAAGAAAGCATAGGGAGCGGTTTGGAAGGTGGTATGGAGCTTAGGGAAGGTGAGTAAGGAGGAAATAAGGCAAGGGAGTGGTAGGAACTCACTCAGAACTCAAACCAAAGCTTTATGATGGTTGGATTTGCTCAATAAGCATGGAAAGTTTTCCTTGTAAAATGATAACTCGAATTGAGAACTTAGTGGCTTTTGGAGATCATGGGTGGATATGGTTTGGCTGTGGCTGATGACATAAGGTCTTCCTGCAATGTAGAAACTCCTGCAACATATACATCAGTGTTGGAATTTATCCATAAATCATCTCAAAACAAGAAGGGTTTACAAAAATATAAGAAAACAGAATTTGCATCATTTATTTGCCAAGTTTATGCATGGGAATGCTTGAAACCTATTATGACAGCCACATGAGATCTAATGCAAGACTTAAGATATCAGAAATGACAAATGCAACCTATCTTCTAAAACTGAAAGATGATGACCTAATTAGCAGAAAACCCTAAATTTCATAAGAAATCAGAATTTTGTCTTTTTGGGTTAAATGGGAGTTGTTCCTCAAGCCATGGGCCGAGGAAGGGAGGAATGAGGTAATATCCACATGTTATCAGCCTTTTTTGAATATTTTCTTATCTCTAGAATGATACTATTAGAGCTATTCACAAATGGAAGAAAACTAATCAAATCTACCAATACTTGCAATTTAACAACACCAAAATCAAGTTAACAACTAACTATGAGATAACCTAAACATACAAGTACAGTAAGAGGAACCTTTGCTGCTAGGGTTGGGACCTAACCCAAGAGCTTCAACCCTCTGAGTCAACTCAATGATGGATCAAGGGGATGTTGCTCATTTTCATTAAGATATCAAAAAATACATAATAGTGTTTGGTCACAATCCTTCAACTTGAAAACTGCTTAGCTATATTGCATAAAAAATATGAATCCTAATGAGGCTCTAGGCCTCTTTATTTATACAACCGAATTTGCCAAAAACTTCCTTAAATCTAGGGAGGCTTGGCTACCAATCTTGAGATTAACTGGTTCTTACCTATCACTGGCTTGGCTGCCAATGATCCTCATGACTTGGCTGCCTGCAACTCTGAGATGGTGTGATTTGATTGAGGGATATTTGAGTGAGTGAGGAGTTAATGAGGGAGATCCTATCTCCTATAATCTCTCCTTCTTGTCTCATTCGAGTTCCTGCACCCTAATTAGCCATAATTTACTCCAAAAACCTACAATCAATGCACATTAGACCACTAGACATGGCATCTTACTTTTACTCATCTCATTAATAAAAATATAATTAAAACATGTAAAGAATTATGAGAAGAGTTGATTTTAGTAAGTCGGAGGTGCATTAAGGTCCATATATTTTACCCATTGATGAGCCTCATCATCATCCCCTACTGAAAGTGTTTCTCATCCTATGAGCAACTCAATCTATGTCCATTTCCTTCATTGCCTTGGTGGCTTCCCTGACATCCCATGCTTCTGCTATAGTCTCTTCCTCTTGTGAATAAAACCTTGCATTCTTCTCTATCTCCTCCCACTGCTTTATTTCTTCCTTCCAACATTCCTAAAAGCAATGGTGAACTAATCCTCAAGCCAATCCAATTGACTTTGATTCTTTGTAATTCTTGCTTATACATTGGGGTTCTATTTAGTGCCTCCCTCATTCTGTGAGGAGAATGATATTCTTTGATTTTTAGGCTGTAAGGTAAGGTGTTCTGTCTCCTTTTGCAGGCTTGATGGCTGTCATCTCCTAGCAATCTTAGCATGTCTTCAAAGTGTGTGACTGTCTGTTCTTGTATAGTACGGTGCCTGGGTGAAAGCTTAGGATCATTGCAATGAGGTTGTGAGTGTTGATGAGAACCATTGGGTTAGACTGTTCTACTCTGATAATAAGGGCTTATGCCTCTTATTTTGCCAATGCCTTTTTCATCTATGTAGCTCTTTCCTCCTCATGATTCATCCAAGATGCCAAGACCATTAATTGCAAGTCCCCTAACTTTGGATTTGGGTCCCACACATTTAAATCTATCAAAGCTAAATTGTGTAGGTAGAACTTAGATGTCTTTGCTCTATCCTTCAAGGTGCTTTGATCATATAGAGGTCAATGAATTGTCTGTAGTCTTGGAAAGGCATAGTTCCTCTTTGTGTTAGGGTATTTATATGGAATTGTAGCCATTGTTCCTTGAGGTATAAGGCATATGACTTTGCTGGCATCCTGCACTAGATTTCCTCCATGGATAAACTGGCCATAGTTTCCAATTGGATTTCCCTTTCTTGTAGCTGCTTCCTTAGCCATGTGTTCTCAGCCTCTAACTGAGATTTCATTATTGCTTCTCTGTCTCTTATGTTGCTCAGTTCTCTGCCCATCTCCTGCAATTTCTCCTCCATGTGGCCTACATCATCTACCCCTTTTGATTTAGCAATTTGCATCCACCTATGTGTCCTTTCCCTCTCTTTTTCAAGTTCGAAGAATAGAGGAATGGAAAAATTCTGTGGTATCACCCTACCTCCTTCAATGAACCTGTAGTAGGAGCTGAGGTTTGGCTGTGGGCTAGGCTCCTTTAGTTCTTGGCCCTCTTCCTCTATTTCTTCTTGAGCAATTCCTTCCTGGTCTCTTTTCTGTGTTTCCTATAGGTTTGACAGAGTTTCCTGTAGGATTGTCTCTGCTTCCTATAGGTATGACTGCGTTTCCTATAGGATACCTTTTCCTTTTGATGAGGTTGACCTTGTGATAGGCCTCCTAACATAGGTGATTGTATACTTCGGAGAAGCTTGTTTTGATGTTCCTTCTCCTTCCTTTTTCTTTAGAGGGATTGCTTTTTCTTGTTGTTTTTGTGAGTCATCTATGACAATTGGAGTTTTGGTAGGGATTTGACATCTCCCTTGCCTAATCCTGGTGCTCTTTCTTGTCCTGAAGTAAAGTGGGATTTGTCTTTGTCTCTTTCCGTTTGATTTGACAGGTGTACTTAGGGTAGTTAGAGCAGTTGCTGCCTCTTTCTCTGTACGCTCTGGAGACACTCTTGGTGATTCTTCTTCTTCTCTACTCTGAGTTACAGACCTCTGTTCGTCCTTCTATCCTTCATCCTATCTTCCACTTCCTATTTCATCTTCTTCTCTATCTCCTCCTCCCTCTTCTTTTTCTTCCTCTGTTTCTTCTTTTGTTTCCTCCTCTATTTCTTCTTCATTGACATCCTTTGTTTCTTCCTCTCCCTCACTAGCAGTAGGGATTCTGTCATACTCAATTGCTTGAATTGATCCTTCTTCCTACATGTCTGCAAATGTTGTCCATGCAATAGGGAATATTAAGTTTTGTAGAGCATCTTCAAGGATGAGTTTGATTAACCCACGATGGGCTACTTGCTGATGTTTTCCTTCTTGCACCTTGATGCTCATGTCTATCATGGGTTGTAGCAAAAAATAGGGTATACTTAGTCTATTATGAGGAGGTATGTTCTCTCCAAATCTCAGTTCAAGTGGTATCCATATACTACACTGTATCTCCCTTCACATGAAATATATTTGATGATGTGGTAACTGACTTCATTCCAAGGGTATGGAATTTTTTCCCTTCTAACCCCATTTTTGTCTTCAATTGGCTCTTCTCCTTCCAAAAATAAACTTTTCTTTGCAAGGGTGTTGTTTTTCTTGTCCTCTTTTCTCCATGATAACCCTAGGGGAAGTGTAGTTATCCTGCTTATAACCTCAGGGGTAATTGCTACTGATAAACCCTTCACTACAATAGTGGCACTGGCTCTAGTGAGGGGTATGAGTGACAGGGAAAATTCTCTGGCCACATCATCATCGTATCCTCTCATCCTCTCAAAGAAACCCATCCATTGATGCCTTGTAAAAATTTCCACCACAAGAGGATGCTAGTGGATTCTTGTTGTGTTGGTGGGTTCTCTTTTATTGAAACCTCTTGTCATATTTCCCTGGTAATTTTTGAGGTTTGGGTGGACACAGTTCAAGACTTCTAGTAGGTGAGGAAGTTTTGGAGTTTAACCTTTAGTGACATGCAATACAATCTTTCTATCCTTATATGCACTGCAAATTCCTAACCGAATTGAGGATTTCTTCTTTTTAAATGGAAAATATAGAAGGTATGGCACCTACCTCCCTCTGCTATGTCATGGTGATGATAACCCTTGATTTTCTTTCCTTTCGTGTTCACTGATAGCTCTGTAGGCCAATCTCCCTATATCTTGTAGGTTTCCTGCTTACTGTAGGTGCTATTTCAGTTATGCCGAGAGTAATCTATTTTTTTGATGAATCCTCGATGTTTCCTCTACCTTCCTCATATGAGAGTCAGTGTTTTATTTCTGTTTATGGATGATTGTGTTGGGTGGTGTGTTGGCTGGCCGAGTACGAGTGCATTCTTTTGGACCATTGGTCCCACTACCAGTCCATCATATCACCTTGCCTCATAATCATCTCCCACTCTTATCCTCCGTAGCTTAACCATTTTTGGATTCATTCCCCTCTTTCTTTTGATTTGACCTTGACACATGTGTAGTGATCTAACCATTTTCTTCTCGTTATTTGACCGAGGGTGGCCAAGTTAACTGGCCACCTTCACTTATAAAATCAACTCCCACATTATTCCTACAATTTTGATCATACCATACTTATGAGAGAGCATTGGTAAGATGACAGACCTGTGGGTCGTTTGTTCGTTGATGCTGCGTGCTGGAGAGTGGTGCCACTTTGCTGTGTTTTTCAAGCTACATATTTCCTCTTCTGATGCTTTGTTCCATTTGATGATGTACAGGTGCTGGACCTTGATGCTACTGATCTTCCTGCTACTGCTGAGCTTTGGAGGAGCTTCCTCATCCTTGCAGTCCCTGTGCTGAAGATGGATGCAGACTATGTGGTCTTTTTTTGTGGGATAGGTTGCTATAGGATTTTCTACAGGATGTCCTGTACCTGCCTTCCCCATAAACTTTCACATTTTTCTCAGCTCTGAAGTAGAATGGGTGTTGAAATGAGTGGAGAAGGGGGTTATGGAATGGTAGCTGAGGGATTCTACTTATGGGTATGCATCCTCTTTCCATTTTTCTTTTTTTTTTTTTTTCTCTCTTCTTTTTTGTATTTTTTTTGAACTTGATTTCTTTGATGGATACAAGGCAACATGGTTATGAAAGGTATTGGATGTAGTGTGGTAAGGTAAATGGTTTTTTTCATTCAAACACAGGCTTGTGTCACCACCTTGCCATTGGACTACTCTTCTCGTGGTTTTCAAGACCTCCCGTAATTCCTACAGGAAACTCCTGTAGTATTACAGGGAATCCTGTAGAAAACACAGAACTGTTTAAAATGATCTGGAGTGGTGTATGGATGGAGGACTAGGGGGATAATTGAGGATATGAGATGGGTGAATTAAGACATAGATTTTGTAGGTCTTTCTGTCCTTCTCATGCTTTGCTTATCCTCCTCTTGTAGACCTGTAAAACATAATTGTCATCTTTGTGTCTTTTTTCTCTTTTTTTTTTTTTTTGTAAAACAACTAGTTTGCCCCCAAGGAGGTTTTCATCCTAGTTTCCTGTCCTGGGTGCCTCAAAAGAGGTTTCCACTTAGATATATTTTTATTCTTATTTTTTTAAACACTCTTGGGCCGTCTCAAGAGGTTTTCAACCCAACAGTGGTACTCAAGTGCCTCATGGAGGTTTCCACCAGAGTCTTTTTTGTTTTTGTTTTTGTTTTCAGGACTTGGTGGGATGGAAGATGAGACTTGCTCGACCACCATCACTGTCTTGCTGATGCTATTGATGAATTCCTGCTTTGACAAGATCTTATTGTATGTTTTTATTCTGTACCCATTGACAAGCAAAGAGATAGCCTCTGCATCAATGGTTCTTATTTGAACAACACCATTATCATGACACTTTTCTATTACATAACGCCCTAACCATCTAGTCCTTAACTTTCTTTTGAAATATTTGTACTGGGAATCATACAAAAAAGCCCATTCACCTTCTTGAAACTGTTTTTCTTTTATATTCTTGTCATGCCATATTTTCCTTTGAACTTGAGTCACTTCTGTGTGCAGGAGGGCTTGCATCCTAAATTCATCTAGCCCATTCAGCTGGAACAATCTTTCTTGTTGTGCGCTTGTGATATCTAGATCCTGTTAGTGTCAGTTTTTGCAGCCTTCCTCCAATGATCAAACATGCTCTTACAAAGTGATTTTAAGGTGTCAAGGTCAAATTTTGTCATTTTAGTGAGTCTTCAAGCAAAATTTGCTCACTAGGCATTAGGTCTAGGGTTTGCTTTTACTCCTTTCAAAGTTGTCCAAATGTCGGGCCATGTCACCATTCAGCTGAGTGCACCATCATTCATAGGGTTTTCATCATCATGCCAGGGTCCAATGGGTCATTTTACACCTTGTTCATGCTTCAGTTGCGCCTAGGTAAAGTTCATTTCCCTCTCCTAGGGTTTTGAAGGTAATTTCTCTTGGATGATCAAATAATTAGCAAAACTTGTATCCGGATGTTCATACACCTTCCCCTATCCTTAATTTACCTTATTAAACACTTCCCATCACTGAAATCCCTCAAATTCCTCATTTTTGCACAAACCCTAGTTTCTTGCTACAACTTGACAATTTTCTAGACTAGGCCTGTGTTTTGCCCTTTTGGACCTCTTCCCCTCACTCAATCTACGAAATTCCACTTTCCCCTACTTCCTAACATCCCTCCCTACTTCCAAAAATTTTCTAAAGAATTTAGAAGCTCCTTATCCCCTTCATTTCGCTTCATGTCGACAAATCCCTTGTTCCACACATCGAGATAGGTTTTACTCCAATGATGTTTTTGAGCAAGAAAAGATTAATTTTGGAAAGCTGAGAGAGGTTTTTTTCCAAAATAGGCCAAGGAAGAAAAAACTCCTTCACTTTTTACATAGGTGTCATGGTTTTAGAGAAATGTCAAAAATATAGTTGCCTCGGGAGAATTGATGAACCTCTGAAGTGACCTTGGGAAAATCAAGTTTTCTCCTAGCTCAGTTGGCCAAATGACTTTCTTGATGAGTCAAATGATAACTAAACACAAATAAATTTCCAATGAGCTATCATGAGGTCAATTTGGAGTTGAGTAAGACCTTCAAAAGTTGATTGCAACAACACTCTACCTTTAGGCAGCCTCATTCTGCACATTTTGACCAGTCTTGGGAGATTTGATTTTTGACAGGGAAAATGAACTCCAAATTGAAAAATTATAGTTGGGTTGGAAATTAGACTCAATAAAATTTCCAATGAGCTATCCTGCACCCAATTTTGACACCGGGAAGGCCTCCAAAAGTCTCCTGCAAAAAGCACTATGCATAGGGTTTGGTGGTGCGACGCATTGGGTTTGTGGCGCGGTGCATAGAGCTGGAAGCCTGATTTCACTCACAAACTCTCCCAAATTGAAAAATTTGCTCAATATTCTTGTGTTAAAGTAATTTAACACCTCCATATTGCCAATGTATGAGTTTCCATCAGTGTTTATGGTGTTTCAATCGGTTAAAAACAAAACCCTAGTTCCTTGCAAAGTTGTGTTGAGAAAATTGCCTAGGATTTGCAAAATTGCAGTTTTTCCATTGTATCCCCATTTTCATTTTGATTTCACTACACTTCACTCATATTACTTTCCTCTCCCTTTTCGTTCACACTCACCTATCCCCTTATCCCTAAAACTAAAAACCCTAATACCTAATCCTAGTATTCCCAAACCCTATTCAAATATCCCCAAACCCTAATTGCTATCCGAAAGCCTAAATACTATTCCCTAAACCCTTTCATTCCAAAAAGCCCTACAGCTAGCCTCAAATCCTCCCCTCATCAGTCCCACTCATCCATGGAGCTCAAAAACATGCAAGCAACCGACAAGTTGCTAAGAGAAGGAAAACCAAGTCGACAACACTTGAAAGGGAAATTCAACCTGAGCGTGAATCTTGGCTTGAGAGGAAAAACTTGCACTTGGGAAAGGATGCTAGAGAAGGCCAACAAAGAGAGGACATTTTTGAGGCACATGGCCTAGCATTACTTGGCGAAAAGCAAAAGTTGCAAGGAAAGAATCAGGAGCTTGAAAGCAAAGTTGAAAAGGGCATTGAGGAGGCGAAAGGAGCATGATAGACTTCAGATATTGGCTGAGGATTCTTTACCCAACACAATGCTTGATGGAGGAGACTCAGCCCAAATTTCAAACAAATTGGGGCACTTTTTTCATTTTTGGAATTTTTGGCACTAAAACACATAAATTTCTGCTCTATGCGCCGCGCCACCCGACGCTCGCTTTTGATGGAGGCATCATTTTGAGAAACACTTAACATATTTGGATTTGTCATGAAAAAATATGCATGTTCACAAATGGCCAAGAAATTTTGACAGGTTTTGAGCCCCCAAAAGGGTCAAAAACACCCTAAAAATGGCCTTTCTGTCCCTATTTTGACACACAGGAAGCAGTGTTGGGAGAACTGAGTTTTGGAGGGGCAAATGGAGGCCAAATTGAAAAATTCCACTTGGGTTGGAAAGTAAACAGGTAGACCTTTCCAACAAGCAGCAAATTTGGACATCCGGAAGGCCTCCAAAAGTGGGTCCAAACAGGCGCTACGCATAGAGAATCAGGCGCAGCATAGAGGAAAAATTGCCTGTTTGACCAAGTATTGCTCTGTTTTTCGCCCAGCTTTGGCCAGTTTGACTTTTTCACTTTCTTAATGGAAAATTTGTGATGTAATTTAAGGTAAATTGATGGATCATGATGTAATTATGTAAAATTTTCACTTATGGAGGTAGATTCATTGGTTAAAATGTTGTTTGAAACTGAATGAATCAGTTCCCTAGTTTCTAGAGGCAAGCTGTTCCACTGCCTGATTTCTAGTTCTCAGTTTAGAATTAGTTGGAGCAGCTCCTAAACTTGTGAGCTTGACCCCTAGAGGCTAGGATGAGTTATGCTTTGTCTATATCTTGTGATCTTTCAGTCATTAGCATGGTTGAACTTTCGAGAAATCCTTGAGCTTCATTGTACATTCATATCAACATTTTGGCTAAGGAATTAAGACCAGGATTTGCAGCACTCTTTGGGATCCATGTGGAAATTTGTCTTGGTACAGTGCTTTTCTTTGTAATTGTGAATTTTCTTATATGTCATGTATGCCATTATCTATCTTGTTTCTTCTGAACTAAACAAACAAGAGTGTAAGTAGAATCCATTGAAAGTGCAGTGCTCTACTTGAAGTTTGCTTTAGTTTCTTGATGTTTTCAGCTGTTTGGGGAGGATCCATGATTTCTCTTGCCCTCTTCAACACCTCACATGTCTATTCCTTCCATCTCATTCAATTTTAAGTGCCAAAAACAATTGCCTACCTTGCCCCATTGAGATATCTGCAGGACTAAGCCTCAATCTCTGCACCCAAAATCTACTTTTCCATCTGAGCCAACAAAACACCATTTTATCAAATAAAACTCTCTTGCACTGATACCTAGCCTAATATCAGTAGATATTTCAGTCATCTCAAGCCCTCATCGATCATAATTTGCTGAGATTGACCCGGAGAGAGCCCTCTCCTGACCTGGTAGGGCTAGCTACCAAGCTGAGCATGGTTAGATGTTAGCCCTCGATCCTACCTTTTCAGCCTAAGGTAAATCTAGGTACTAACAGATCCAGTTGTGCTGCCATCCTTAAGGTGTTGTATTAAAATTCAATGGACAACAGAGCTTTCTTCCCATAGGCCAGCTCATAAGGAGTGAAGCCAGTGGAGGTCTTCCAGGTGGTATTGTAGGTCCAGGTGGCCTCAACTAATCTGTCTACCCAATCCTTTCTGCTGTTGCTAATCACCTTAGTCAGAATGCCTTCCAATGCTCAGTTGGTTATTTCCACTTGCCCATTAGCATGTGGGTGGTAAGGGGTGGATTTTATGTGCTTGATCTTATGCTAGTTTAACATATTTTCAATAATGTGAGATGTAAATTGACTGCCTTGATCAGTGACCAATTCTCTAGGGTACCCAAACTTATAAAACACATTCTCCCTTAAGAGTTCAACCACTTTTTCTTCCGTTGCCACTTTGATGGCTTTGGCTTCAGCTCATTTTGTTAAGTGCTCAGTGCACACAATGATGTATTGCTTTTGTCTCAATGGAGGGTCAATGGGCTCGATGAAATCCATGCCCCACTTGTCAAATGGCTCGAAAGTTACTTGAGGTTGCAGAGGCATCTTGTCCCTTGGGGTAGGTTTCATCATCCTTTGGCATTGATCACATTAACTAGTATACCTCCTTACATCTTGGTGAAGCGTGGGCGAGTAATAACTAGCTTGTAGTACCTTGAATGTTGTTCTTTTGGCTGTAAAGTGACCTCCATAAGGCCCATCATGACAGGCTAGAAGGATGTCGAAGACTTCCTCCTCCCTGACACATCTTCTTAGAATTTGATCCGGACCTAGCTTGAAGAGATTGCCCCCAATCCAAGTGAATGGGGCACTTTTTATTATGATTCTGCTCTTTTCCTTGGAGGACAAATTTGGAGGAAACTGTGAAAACACCAAGTAGTTTGCTATGTCAGTAAACCATGGAGAGAGAACTGAAATGACGAATAAATTTTCATCTATTAATTGATCATCAACCATTCCTTCCTCCCCTACAGGAAAAGTCAATCTGGATAAAAAAATCTGCAACAACATTCTCCTTACTAGGTTTACCAATAATAGTTAAATCAAATTGTTGCAATAAAAGTAACCATCTAATAATCTGGGCATTTACATCAGGTTTATTCATCAAATATTTAATTGCAACATGGTCAGTATGTACAAATGTCTGGTAACTAGTAATGTAATGTCTAAATTTATTCAATGAATGCACAACAACTAGGAGCTCTTTTTCAGTTACTGTGTAGTTCAACTCGGCTTTCGAAAGATTCTTATTGATGAAGTAGATGGCATAAGGAAGCTTGTCATCTATCTGGCCTAGAGCTGCTCCTATAGCTTTGTGAGAGGCATCGACATGAATATGAAAAGGAAGAGCCCAATTTGGGCCTCGGAGAATAGGTGCAGTAGTCAACTTGTCCTTTAGGGTGTCTAGGGCTTCTTGGCAGCTTTTGACCATAAAAATTCAGAGTCTTTGGCCAATAACCAAAACAAGGGAGAAGCTAACTTGCTGAAATCTTTTAAAAATATCCTATAGTATCAGTCTAATCCTAAAAATCTTCTAACATCTCTCTGTTTCTGAGGAGTTGGGACCCTTTTGATGATGGCTATCTATTTGGGTCTACTTGTAGTCCTTCCTGGGATATTGAGTGACCTAGAATAGTCCATGCAGTCATCAAGAATTCACATTTTTCTAGACTAAGGGATAAGTTCATTTCAATGCATTTTTTTAACACCTTGCCCAGGTTAGAGAGAGCCTCCTGGAAATCACACCCATAGGGTGTGAAGTCATCCATATAAATTTCTACTGCATCATGGACTAGCTCTGCAAAGATACTCAGGACTGCTCTCTAGAAAGTGGCAGGGGCATTGCATAGACCAAAAGGAAGGACCCTATAAGTGAAAGTACCCCAAGGACAGGTGAAGGTGGTTTTATCCTGGTCCTCTGGGCTGATTTGGATTTGATTGTACCCATTGAACCCATCTAAGAAAGAGAAGAACTTCTTCCCTGCCAAACCATCTAACACTTGGTCAATGAAAGGTAGAGGAAAATGGTCCTTCTTTGTTGCTTTGTTTAGCTCTCTGTAATCAACACAAATCCTCCACTTTCCATTTTTCTTTGGAACCAACACCAGAGGAGACACCCACTCACTGTTTGAGATAGGGTAAATGAATCCCGCATCCAGCAGTTTCTGCAGCTCTTCTTTGACTATATCCTTGAGAGTTGGATTCATTCTCCTTTGGGGTTATCAGATTGGTTTGCAACCTTATTTGATGTAAATGTGGTGAGTACACACCGAGGGGTGCACTCCCTTCATTTCCATGTAATTCCAAGCAAAGGAATCCAAATTTTCTCTTAGCATATTACATAACTCTTCTTCTTGGTGTACAAAGAGAGAGGGGTTGATTTTCAATGCTCTTTCAGGACTGAATTCTATTGTCTTGACACGAGTAGGGCTTGGGTTAGCTAAGCATAGATCAACCCGATGGTTGTCCTTGGTTTCCTTCACTACTTCCTCTAGAGACATGGTGTTGGGAGTTGGATTTTGGAGCATGTGTTCAATCAAATCATCTTAATAAGGCTGCTCTCCTCCTATGGCAGTTTCTAGGGTATAAATTTGGGAGGAGTAGACTTCATCTTCTTCCTCCTCTTTTAGCCATAAAGGTAAGTCATGTTCTAGAGATGGCTGAGCAGGAGGGTACAGGACCAACTGCTTGGATAGATGTCCATTTTTGATAGTCATATTTCTAGCCCTGCAACTTATGTAGGCATCGGTAGTGGCTAACCAAGGCCTCCCAAGGATGAGAGGATAACCATTAAATTTGGTCTTAGGCTGGAGAAATAAGAAGTATGTAGGGTATTCCCAGGAATCAATGGAGACCATCACATCCTCAACAATCCCCTCAGGGGCTACTGTGGATTGGTTTGCAAGCTGCAAGACTGTCATGGTCTTTCTTAATGATCCCTGGAGATTCAACTTGAGCATAGTGTCCTTAGTCATTACATTGATGGCAACCCCAAGATCAATCAAGGTATGGGGGAAAATGGTGCCATCGATGTGTACATCTACTACAGGGCTCCTAGGGTCTAAATACTTTGGGAAAATTACCTGCCCCAACATTAAGTCAGACAACTGTCCAATGACATTAATGGTAGGGGTGTCTCTTTTTTGCCTCCCTAGATGTTTGAAACACTTCTCTTTAATCAACTTGTTGTAAATGGGTACATCTTTAATAACTTGGAGAAGTGAAATTTTGACACAGATTTTTCAACTCACCTAGAAGTTCATTCTCTTCTGGGGTATGCTGGACTGGATGGTTTAATCTTTTAGGAAAGGGTGGTGGATTTACCCTAGGCATACTTTCCTCTCCTTCCTCCTCACGCTCCATAGGTGGAGATGGAGGTTGGTTATTTGGGAGCACTCTCCCAGACCTAAGGTTGATTTAATGAATTTCAACAGCATAAGCATGGTATGATGTTTCTCCAATGTAGACCTGTTGTGCCTGTCTATTGTTCGGGTTTGGGTTTGGTTGTGCAAGCATCTAAGGTTGTTTAGGTGGAGAAAGGTGTAAATGATGTAGTTGATATTGAGGTGAAGGCAATAAAGCTGGAGTGTTGTTGTATGGGGGCCTCCACCCCTGAGGTTGTGGAGGAGTATATGGTTGAAATGGTTGGTTGGTCGGCTGGGAATGGTATTGAAGTGCAAAAGACCATGGAGAAGGTGTAGACCAAGAGGGATGAGTAGGGGGGCACCAAGAGGGAATGGATGTGTTTTGATTAGGGTTGTAATATGAATAGGATGACCCTTGCATGCCATGCTGGTATGGTTGAGGCCCATGAGGCCTTCTTTGATTTATGTAGCAGATCTGTTCAGTCACCCCTTAAGTTCCCTGATACAAAACTTTTAGTCTAGGTAGATAAGTGCACTTGTCTGAGGAATGGTTTTCCTCACAGACCGAACATAATTCTATAAAGTTCAATGGACATTCATTCCTAGGGTGCCTCCTTCTGCATCTAGGGTAGAAGATGGCTAATTATCTCTTTGCTTCCTCCTACTTCCTCTTGATTTGCACAGTGTCCATCTGCAGGGCAAGGGTTTGCAACATTTCACTCTTAAAACCTTCCAATGTGTTCCCAATTTCACTTTTTATAGATGTGTTGGAAGAGGATGAGCTGGCCACTGTTTGAATGACCCTACCCCTTTTTCTAGCTACCTTAGAATGATGCATGAAAATAATCTTGATATCATCATAGGGTAGCTGGTAGATGTCCCCTCTTGATAATAGATTTAGGGTTTCTAGGAGATCTTCCCTGATCCCCCTGATAAGGACTAGATTAAGTTACTTAGGATCAAGTGTGCACCTAGCCCTTTTATAGCTAAGATGGAATATTTCCTCGTAATCCTCTAAGGACTCATCATGTCCCAAGGTAATTCTAAAAATTTCCTCTTTGTTATCTTTGGACATACAATGGTCCCTATACTTGTTGTTGAAAGCTTGTTGCATCTCAGCCCAGGTGGTGATACTATCCCCAAGTAAACCCATGCACCAGCGTAGGGCTGCATCCTTTGAGAGTGGGTGGGAATAATTTCAACTTCTGATCATCAAAGGTGTAATTATAATTTCTACATATGACAACAAATTCGAATCGAAAAGTATCTGGATCTTTTGAGGTGAGGCCATGGAAGTGAGGAAGAGCAGAGGGGCTTATATTTTTCATCTTGGCATCCCCATTGGTTTATCTGATGGGAAAAGCACCCTATATTCTTTCTCTTTATCCCCTTTCATTTCTATTTTCAGCCATTATGTTAGTTGGAATGGTTTCTTCTTCTTCTTCCCCTATAAGCTCTTCAAAAATTTCCGGTTGTTCGCATAAAGGTTCCTCTAATTCATAGCCACTGAAGAAGAGGGAAGGTTGGGTGTTTAAAGTGGTGGGGGTATTTGGTAGAAATTTTCCTAAGTTATCCCTATTCCTAGGAGGCATGAAAGGAGTGTTTTTGTTTTGTTTTTCAAGATTCAAGATTGATTGCAGAATTGAAAAGACACATTGAATTGAAACTAACTGCTGAATGGAATCAATTGTAGAATGGAAAGGAAAGCAAACCAACTTATAACTACTTTGGAAAATGGAGCTAATAACAGAATGAAAGAGATAAGAAATGGAAGAAAGAAAGCAGAAACCAAATCTACTCAAACACCTCCCTGACAACGACGCCAAAAAGTGATGGGCACCATTATTGCAGCAAAAATGCTGCAACTCCTAGGGCTACCAACTTTACTTCATTAACCCGTAGTTCGTAGAAACTTGGAGGTGACAGTGTTGTATACACAAATAGATGTAATGGGTCCACTCTTTATCACTGCTGAGCTGGGGTGATAGACCACTAGGGCTTCTCAAACCAACCTTCTATTGATTTAGAAGAAGTTTGATTACCAATTGAGAGAGGAGAATTTTACCCTAATTGAGAGAATTGAAATGCTACTTACTGCAGTAATGAAAGACTGAAATAGATGCCTACAAAACACATAACTCATCTAGCTATTTTTTAATATACCTTGCATTCAAAAGAATTCTACTTTAACAGAGTGAACTCTTAACTAACCTAAGAATGAAATCTGATCTAAACAAGCACTTAACTGTTGTGTGCATGAATGAATATAAAGATTTTTTCTTTTTATATTTTTGTAAAAATGTGAATGCTAATCCTTCTTGGTTGCATGGCAGGTGAGATAGGTGTGGAGGGAGATGAGTGCAATGGTTCAGATGGCTTGGGAGGCAAGAAGGGGTCTACTCATAGCTTTAGTGATGCTTTTTTCATAATTCGGGCTTAAAACAAGCCCCTACAGGTTTTCCTACTGGATGTCCTAGTTCACCTACAAGATCCCCTGTTTTCCTACAGGAACAGGCTGAAAGCATAGGGAGTGGTTTGGAAGGTGGTATGGAGCTTAGGGAAGGTGAGTAAGGTGGAAATAAGGCAAGGGAGTGGTAGGCACTCACTCAAAACTCAAACCAAGCTTTATGATGGTTGGATTTGCTCAATAAACATGTCAAGTTTTCCTTTAAAATCATAACTCGAATTGATCACTTAGTGGCTTTTGGCGATCATGGGTGGATATGATTTGGCTGTGGCTGAGGAAATAAGGTATTCTTGCAATGTAGGAACTCCTGCAACGTATACATTAGTGTTGGCATTTATCCATAAATCATCCCTAAACAAGAAGGGTTTACAAAAATATAAGAAAATAGAATTTGCATCATTTATTTGCCAAGTTTATGCATGGGAATTCTTGAAACCTATTATGATAGCTACATGAGATATAATGCAAGACTTAAGATATCAAAAATGACAAATGCAACATATCTTCTAAAACTTAAATATGGTGACCTAATTAGCAAAAAAACTCTAAATTTCATAAAAATCAGAATTCTGTCTTTTTGGGTTGAATGGGAATTGTTCCTCAAGCCATGGTCCCAGGAAGGGAGGAATGAGGTAAGATCCACATATTATCAGCCTTTTTTGAATATTTTCTTATCTCTAGAATGATATTGTTAGAGCTATTCACAAATGGAAGCAAACTAATCAAATCTACCAATACTTGCAATTTAACAACACCAAAATCAAGTTAACAACTAACCATGAGATAACCAAAACATACACGTACAGTAAGAGGAACATCTGCTACTAGGGTTGGGCCCTAACCCAAGAGCTTCAACCCTCTGAGTCAACTCAGTGCTGGATCAAGGGGATGCTGCTCATTTTCATTAACATATCAAAAAATACATAATAGTGTTTTGTCACAATCCTTCAACTCGAAAAATGCTTAGCTATCTTGCATAAAAAATCCAAATCCTAATGAGGCTCTAAGCCTCTTTATTTATACAACTGAAGTTTCCAACATCTTCCTTAAATCTATGGAGGCTTGGCTCCTAATCTGAGATTAACCTGTTCTTAAGTATCACTGGCTTGGCTGCCAATGATCCTCATGACTTGCCTGCCTGCAACTCTGAGCTGGTGTGATTTGATTGAGGGATCTTCGAGTGAGTGAGGAGTTAATGAGGGAGATCCTATCTCCTATGATCTCTCCTTCTTGTCTCATTCGAGTTCCTGCACCCTAATTAACCATAATTTGCTCCAAAAACCTACAACCAATGGACATTAGACCACTAGACATGACATCTTACTTTTACTCATCTCATTAAGAAAAATATAATTAAAACATGTAAAGAATTATGAGAAGAGTTAATTTTAGTAAGCTGGAGGTGCATTAAGTTCCATATTTTTTACCCATTGATGAGCCTCATCAGGATTCACTGCACTTGATTTCCATGTATTCTATCTACAACTTGCACTCATTTATGTGGTAACCCTCTATCTGATAGATGGTGCACCACACTTCCTCCTACTTTTATTTCCCTTTTGTGAAACATTGGAGTTGCAGAGTTAGCGCATCAACTTGTGACTATACTTGAACCATTCCATTTCTCTCTCCACTTCCTGCTAGTGAGGCTTCCAACTTCAGTGGGAGCTGAAATGCCTCTGACTATGAACCAATTTGTTGTTGCATCAATGATATACCTAATGTGGGGTAATAGCCCAACTATGAGCCATTCCTTATGCTACACGTCTAGAATTTTGAACATCATCTTGTCCTTCAATATCTTAAAATGTTGGTCTTGCTTGAGCCTTTCTTGATCTCCCTTAGCTCGACAATGCACTAAGATTCAGAGTTCAACTTCTAAAACTCTCTGACTAAAGTCTGCTTAATCTCATTCAATGTTATATTCTACCCAGTTGGGTCGCACTCTTAAATTGTATATACCATGTTAATGCAGAGTCTTTGAAGGTCGCTTCCAACTGGGAAATATTTGTCACCTTGTCTTGGACTTGTTTAGTTTTCCAAATGGCTTCGCAAAGAAATAGATGTTGCTTTGGGTGTTCATTCCTAATACCATGGAACATAGTCATTCTTAAATCTACACCCACCATTGAGCTCAACGCAATACTTCCTGATGAAGTACCTCTGATTGCACCTGCTGAACCACTTGAAATCACTAAACTAGTCTAAGCACCAAACTAAACATGAGCACCCTGTGACGCTCCTCTTACTACTTGGGAAATGTTACTATTACTAGTACCTCTACCCCCTTGACAATAATTACCATCTACAATATTCATGACAATATGCTGAGTACTTACCTCTAAATTTGTAGAAGCACGTAAGTTTGTGGGTTTGACACCAAGCACGTCTGATTCTATTTTCCAGGATGCAAGGACTTCGTGCTACATGGATCAGATTCTCTTCTTCCTCTACCTTAATGCACAGGGTACCAAAATACGTTCCCTCATAACTCTTATCACTCATGCTACTCCTTTCCATTTAGTAGGTTTTTCTTACTCGTCTCCCTGGGCTTCTCCTCTCAGTAGGCATCAATAGTAATTGGCCTACTCCCACCTTACCCCATCGAAACCTCCATCCACTCCTCAAGGTGCCACCCTCAAATGTTTCTATCTCCATAATATCTCCTCACCTTCCTCTATGTAGTCTTTTACTCGCCATCAACCTCCACTACAGTCCTTCCACCTTTTCTCCTTTCTCTCCTCTTAGACTACCTCCTAGTTCTGCCCCATCTCCCCAAGTATGCGATCAGTTTAGCCGCTCATGTTGTTTGAATCCAAGGGAAAAACTCCATGGCCACACAATAACATATTAATGGATAATGGCAGTGACCGTATAAATCAACCTTGTGGTATTTTCAAAAACTTCCTTTGTGTTACACTATAAGATATTGTCACTTCTATTTAAAATTCAAAAACATATCCTTCCAACACACTTTCAAACCAAAAATCTACAACATGTGAAACTTTGTTACTCACCGCTTGCAATTGTGGTATCTCATCCAAAGTCCACTTCCTCGGTCCATCATGGTGGTAGGTAATTTTATTGTACTTTAGTCGATGGATCCACTTCTTTAGAATATTCAAAATTTTTCCAAAGAAGGTTTCATAAAGTCCAGTAAAGATGTACTTTTGCAACCATTTCTTTGTGCTCTATTTTTTATCCCCAATTATTTTTTTGTAAACTCATGATCCTTCCTCTTAAACCACCGAGTAATCTCATCCTTGGTGGGGTTCCATGGTTTCCACATGTCTACCATAAAATAATCCCGTCATGCAATGCCCCTTGTCCCAACAACATAACCATTTATTGGTTCGCGTGATTCTACTAGACTTGGGATTTGCTACACAGTCAACCAACAAAATTTCTTAGTATCAACCCTTTCGGCATCAACCACAAAGTGGATGAAGTCTCACCCGAGATACTAATGGGGGACTGTTAGAACTAGGTTTTTGCTGTGAAATGGGATTGTTAGAACCCTGGAACACTAGAACCTTAAATTACAACACAAGACTCAGACACTTATCAGACAAACACATAAAAATCATTCTGAGACTATACACTAAGCATAACTTCAGTGGCTCTTGCACTCATTGATTTGTGTGAAACTCATGATTGACAAAACAACTATGGCTAAGATATATTATTCCTCTTGTCACTCTTTTCGGCGTTAGCCAAAGTGACATGTTGTTCATACTAGAATGCTTCAACATATCAAATTATCAAAATATCATCAGTTCACTCAACCATTAGAACCACTCATAGATATTCAAATCGCTACGAGATTTTTCAGAAGCTGTTAAACAAATGGACCATATTAACATAAAAATGCACATGCATTCATAAGTATAAAAGAGGCAACCCATTGTTCTTAGTATTATTTCATCATAAAATAAACATAGACATAAGGCGCTACAACATAGACCATGTATAACTCGACTCACTAGCTTTCATTAATTACTTATAGTACAATAGGATAATATATATAATACAAAACCCTACAAAATCCACCATATGCTATTTCCTTTACACTTATGTTGCAAGGCAACTACAAACACAAGCACTAGCATTTGAAACTACTGTAACAAAAGGACACATTTGCAGCAATTCTTTCTTCTTCTTCTTCTTCTACAACACATGGTATAATCATCTAACCCTCGATGTATCTCGATATGTCCTTATATTGGTTCCTTGTAGCTTCTCGATATCCTTCAGCCTGCTTCTCCACTCTTCTAGTTATCCTTCTTGTTGGCCAACCGTTGGATATTTTCTAACATCCCTTCCGTATCTATCCCATGCCACTTTAACCATTTGTTGGAAATATCTCCTACTACTCTTTACCACTTCAACGGCTTCCTCCCTTCTGTAAATATCGTCAACCTCTTTTACCATGACATCCCTCCTCTCCTTTGCCACCATCTACAAAATACTAACTATCATATTTATCTGCACATGTCCCCACTCGTTAGAAGTTGCTATCTCCTTCCCGCATGGTTCCTCCCTATGTCGTGCCCCTTCCTTTTATGTCTGCCTCTACTAATGTGCATTGGATACTTCACTTTTACGCTACCTTATCCTTTGTGTGTTCATCTTCGTAAATATTTAGAAAAAATTCCAAAAAAATTCAGCCTACAACAGTCAACATGCACAATGTACATCAAAATTTCTGTTACCTTGAGACTTTGTTGTCTTTGACTTCCTGTCAAATGCCTCCCCTTGTCTTACTCTCAAGAAACTGCAAATAATTCTAATGTTGTATAATTATAACCTATCACTCACAAGTGTGACTTTACATGGATGTGACATGCTAATAAATAGAAACTTAATAGATTAACGCCACCATTTAGACTACATACAAGCAATAATCCTCAATGTTTTAAATCCATTATGTCCATTTAATTCCAAGGTTCATTCTATTTAACATCCTCAATATCAGTACCATTGAATGACAAACGAAGTTAGTGACATAGGAGAAGCACATTCATGTTTATAAATACACAGGAAACCTAATATTAGTTTCAAGTTATTTTCACTCATGCATTGGCACAAAGTGAACCAAAACATGTGCAGAAGCACAGACATAAAAGGACAATTTCCACTACTCCGCACAAGGTGAACCCAAAACAAAATATTGAATCTACTTACACTTGGAAAGCATACGATAATAATGCAATAATGAAAAAAATAAATCAAATATTTGTTTCAAGTTACTATCATTCATGCATTCAAACAACGTGAACTAAAACATGCGCGAAAGTGTGGAGATGGAAGGGCAAGCTCCACTGCTCCCGAGAAGGTGAACCCAAAACCAAATATTGAATTTACAACCATATTGTAAAATACCCCATATATAGCTAGAGTTAGAAACACAAAACAATAATGCAATCATGAAAAAGAGAATAGTTTAAGATATTAATTTTCAAATTTATATCAAATTTTTATGCGCGGTTAGTCTATAGGAAAAAAAGACATTCCAAAATGAAATCTATTCACACCAAAGACTTGCATGCAAAAGTGCACACATAGAAGGGAAAGTTTCACTACTTCGTACAAGGTGAGTCTAAAAGCAAAATTTGAATCTATATTATCGATTTGTCCTTATCATTACAATTGTGACTATATTACATACATCAAATTGATAATATTAAGTTTCGTTTAGCATTATAATCATGACTATATTACTAAATGTGATTCATATACATCAAATAGATAACACATGCACAACTAAATGTGGTTTAGGACTATATGCACAATTAAAACATGTGTCGAAGTGTCAACAAAGAAGGATAAGTTACACTGCTTTGCACAAGGTGAACCCAAAAGAAAATATTTAATCTACAATCATATTGTAAAACCGTTCCCAAATGCCTAGAATTGGAAAACATACAACAATAATGCAATTATGAAATTTTTTTTATCATGACACAAGCAACTCAACTCAGAAATGTCCCTCTATATATATTTTTCCATAGTTCACATGCAATGTATTGAATCATAGATTATTTCTACATGTGAAACAATGAAAAAGACAATGAAACAATTAACAGATAATGCATTAATTATCATTGAATGTCTTTATATGAACATGCAAAACAGAAAGCTAGACTGAAGCATAATAAATCTATCTACTGAAGCATAAAAGCTAAGATGGATGGTTTAAAGAAAGGCATGGAAGCTAAGATGAATGGCATGGACACTAAAATGGATGGCATGGATGATAAGATGGAAGAATTGAAGATAAATTTGAATAAGTTGCTACAAGTAATGGTCACTAATGGTGAAAGGGTAGTAAAGGAAACTCATGATGAGAACAAAATAAATGTTAATCATGATTCCATAGACTCTAATTTTGGATCGAAGACCCACCATATTCCAAAAATCGATATGAGAAAGTTTGATGGCAAGGATCCCACAACATGGATATTACAGATGGAGCAATTTTTCGATCTCAATAATGTGAAAAACACACAAAAGGTACGTATTGCAACTTTATATTTGGAACCAAATCAGTTTGTATGGTATCAATGGCTTTGCTCTCGTAAACAAATTATCACTTGGGCAATTTTTACGGAAGAATTGACAACACATTATGAGGATACAAAAAGCAACACTTTTTTAGCTAATTGATAAGTCTCAAACAAAAGGGTTCAATAATGGAGCACATTGAGGAGTTCCAAAAATTGAACATAAGGGTAAAAAATATTCCAGAGGAGCATAGGATTGATGTGTTCATAGGGAATTTAAAGGATAATATCCAACATGATGTTCGCCTTTGGGAACCTAATTCATTAGAGAAGGCATTCAGGTTAGCAAGAAAAATGGAAAGCAAAATTATGGCAACCAGGAAGCATACCACTCACAACTATAAATATGGAAGTGTTGTTGCCCCTAGCCTTCCACAACCTATAAGGTTGACACCACAACAATTGGAAGAAAAAAGAGCAAAAGGGCTTTGTTACAGTTGTGATAGAAAATACACTAAAGGTCATAAGTGTGCTGAGAAGAAATTATTCTACATAGATTGTGAAGAGGAAGAAGAAAAGGAGAAAGAAAGGTCAAAAGAAGAAGATATACTCCAAGAACAAAGAATAGATAAAGAAGAAATGAATCCGACCATATCTTGTAATGCATTGGCTGGAATTACCACTCCTCAAACCATCAAAATAGAAGGACAAATCAAGAAGAAAAAGGTAATAGTGTTGATTGATTCAAGAAGTATCCACAATTTTATTCATTGTAAGATAGCAAAAGAATTGAATTGCTTCCTATATCCAGCACCAGAGTGTCAAGTGATGGTTGCAAATGGAGGAACGATAAATTGCTCTGGAAAGTGCCATAATATCAAGCTATCCATGGGAGAATATGTATTGAAAAGCCCAATGCTTTCCATTCCAATGGGAGGTGCTGATGTTGTACTGGGAGTCCAATGGCTACAATCCTTGGGTACAATAGCTTTTAACTTTCAAGAAATTTTCATGAAATTTTATGCCGAAGGAAAGGAAGTTGAATTAAGGGGTATTGCAGGGAAACCGGGAAAGATAATAAGCTCTAACGGTATGACAAAGCTTCTAAAAAAGGAACAACGAGGTGTAATTGCACAATTATGTTCGCTAGATGTTTCCACATCGAAATCATCTATTTCTCCAGATCTCCAAAAAGTCTTGGACAATCATTCCAAGGTATTTGAGACTCCCAAAGGTCTCCCACCTATTCGTGATCATGATCATGCTATTCATTTGATTCCAGGAAGTGTTCTTCCAAACATCAGGCCGTACAGATATCCCTATGCCCAAAAGAGTGAAATTGAACGTATGGTTGCAGAAATGCTTGAGGCTGGTATAATTCAACCTAGCCAAAGTTCTTTCTCTGCTCCAGTAGTATTGGTGCACAAGAAGGATGGATCATGGCGCATGTGTCCAGATTATAGGAGCTCAACAAGCTCACTATTAAAGATAAGTTTCCCATTCCTGTTATTGATGAATTATTGGATGAATTGCATGGATCAATTTACTTCACCAAGTTAGATCTTCGTTCAGGATATCATCAAATCAGAATGAAGACTCAAGACATTTCGAAAATAGCATTTAGAACTCATGAGGGTCACTATGAGTTTTTGGTCATGCCTTTTGGCCTTACCAATGCACCTTCTACATTTCAAGGTTTGATGAATTCCATTTTCAAACCCTTCCTTAGAAAATTTGTGTTAGTATTTTTTGATGATATACTAATCTACAGCAAGTCTTGGAAGGATCATGTTGAACACGTTGACAGGGTGCTACAACTATTGGAGGAGAAACAATTATATGCAAAAAGATCCAAATGTTTCTTTGGAGTACAAGAGGTGGAATATCTGGGTCATATTATATCTCATGAAGAAGTTAAGGTAGACCCTAGCAAAATTAAATCCATTAAGGAATGGGAAATCCCCATATCCATAAAGCATTTGCGAGGATTTCTTGGGTTGACAGGGTATTATCGCAAGTTTGTTAAGAATTATGGGAAAATAGCAGCACCTCTAACAACATTGTTGAAGAAAGATGCATTTTCATGGACTCCAGAAGCAACAAAGGCCTTCGAATATCTTAAAGAGGCAATGTGCCAAGCACCGGTCTTAGCTACACCAGACTTAGCAAAAACCTTTATTGTGGAATGTGATGCTTCCGGAAATGGAATTGGTGTTGTTTTAATGCAAGATGAAAGACCCATTGCTTTCAAAAGTCGTCCAATCAAGGGAAAGTATTTACACAAAGCTATTTATGAGAAGGAAATGTTGGCAATACTACATGCACTTAAGAAATGACGACCCTACCTAATGGGAAAACACTTCAAGGTAAAAAAGGATCATGATAGCCTTAAATACTTTTTAGAACAAAGATTATCCTCTGAAGAACAACAAAAATGGGTCACAAAGATGTTGGGTTATGACTTTGAAATCATATACAAAAAAGAGAAGCAAAATGTTGTGGCAGATGCACTCTCAAGAAATGATGAGGATGTGGAAGCATTGTTGTGCGCCATTTCTATTATCCAACCAGATTGGATAAACGAAGCAAGGGAGGAATGGAAGAATGACGAAGAAGTGTGGGAACTTATTCGAAAGTTACAACAAGATTCCAGTACATCTGATACATTTAGCTGGAAAAATGATTCGTTATGGTACAAAGATCGCTTATACCTCTGTAAGAATTCCCAACTCAAACAAAAGATTCTTCTGGAATTGCATGCTTCTCCCTTAGGAGGGCACTCAGGATTTTTAAAAACTTACCACATGGTTAAGAAGGAATTTTTTTGGGATGGCCTTAAATCGGATATTCAAAAGTTTGTGGCAGAATTTTTGGTATGCCAACAAAATAAAGCTGAAACAATTAAGACACCAGGTCTATTACAACCTTTATCCATTCCAAGCCAACGTTGGGAGGAGGTTTCAATGGATTTTATCACAGGTTTACCCAAGTCTGAGGGAAAGAGTGTCATCATGGTGGTAGTTGACAGACTTACCAAGTATGCACACTTTTGTGCATTATCACATCCATTTAAAGCCAATACAGTTTCTACGGCATTTATGGAAACAATTCAAAAGCTACATGGAAACCCAAGGATTATTGTAAGTGACAGAGATCCCATTTTTACAGGAAATTTTTGGACAAAATTATTTTCTTGTCTTGGTACTCAATTAGCTCATAGCTCATATTATCATCCGCAATCTGATGGGCAAACAGAGATAGTAAATAGATGTTTGGAAGGATATCTTCGTTGCTTTGTATCTGATAAATAGACACAATGGGTCAAATGGTTGCCTCTGGCTGAATGGTGGTATAACACTTCCTTCCATACTGCAACAAAAATGACCCCATTTATGGAACTTTATGGATATCAGCCACCTAACATCACATCATATTTAAGAGAAAATTCTAAGGTTCAAGCAGTGGAACATCACATTGAGCATCAACAACAAGTTCTCCAACTATTAAAGGATAACCTCGTGTTGGTGCAGAATAGAATGAAACAACAGGCAGATCAACATCACAGTGAAAGAAGTTTTGATGTAGGTGATTGGGTATTCCTACGACTACAACCATATAAAAAAATGTCCTTCAAGTAAGCTAAGAAGGATAACAAATTGTCACCAAAGTATTATGGTCGTACAAGGTGTTGCAAAAGATTGGTACTATGGGATACAAATTGGAGCTTCCTGCAGCTTCTCGAGTGCACCCAGTTTTCCATGTTCCATGTTTAAAGAAGGTTATAGGCGACAAGCTCCCAGTTCAAAAAATATTGCCAAAACTTGATGAGGAAGGAAAAATTATATTGGAACCGGAAGCAGTCATAGAAACAAGAACTCGACAACTACGAAATCGATCCATTTCAGAGTATCTCGTCAAGTGGAAGAACTTATCCGTTGAAGATTCCACATGGGAGGATGAGAATTTTATACAGAAGCATCCAAAACTACTCAAGCATTGAGGAAAACACTTTTTTGACGGAGAGGGGCATGTTAGGTCCCTATAATACTAGTGATGCCCCCATTAATATTGTAGTTGTATCCCTTATTAATATTGTTGTGCCCCTAGTGTCCCCATATTGTTATTATTGTGCCCCATAGAATCTCTCTATTGTTATTTTTGTGCCTTTATATTATTATTGTTAGTTCGGCTTGGTTATATTGTGACCCCTTAGACTCCTATATATAGAAAGGAGGTTTTGTCATTTGAATCATCCAAGAATTATTCATTTGTGTAATGTAAAGGAGGTTGCCCTCTCGAAGAGGCTGAATTCTAAGGCGTTCAACTATATTTTCTATCTTTTTGTGAGCTGGTTTCATAACAAGGAACCCATAGAAAAAGCGGAAACTTCAGTTTCATACGTTATTACCCCCTTAAGCAAGTGAAAATCTGATGAATTAACTCAATTAAAGTTCATTCGGCGTGCCAAACCAAAAGAGGCTAATGTGGAAACATATGATTTTGATCAGTAGATCAAGAAACTAGACATGGAGATCAGAGAAACCTTGACGGAGACATAACCAAAAGATTCCATAGCTCAAGCCCTAGATATCCAACACACATTTACTAAGTAGAAGAAACGAAGAACATCTGGCAAAGAAATTACTAAAGTTCCCGAACAGTCCCCATCAGTGGAAACCTCAATGCTCCAGGAGATGCTACCTATGAGTGGGCCTTGTTTCATATCAATGGCTGATTTTGAGAGGAACACCTTGAACCTCACGTTGTTGCAACCTGAGACAGGAGAAAACCAATAAGTGGTTGGATCTAGAACATCTTCTCTGGCCATAAAATTGGGCAAAGTGTTGGACATGGATGTGATTAACCTACACCGACAAGCGGTTGAGATAGTGTCTCGCAGATTCCTCGACTCTACAGCACAGAACATGAAGATGCAAGGTATGTTGGAAAATGTTTTTGAACAATTAAATATAGCTTGTATGGCCCTACATACTAAAACCAATCGAATTAAGGAATTGGAAGAGATTGTCATTCGATAATCTAGGCATCCTAAAGATACTGCTCCCCTGAAGAAGTTACTTGAAGAAAAGGATAAAAAATTAAAAGCTCTTATGGGAGTCTTGAAGATCCCAGTCCATGATCCCCACATTCTTAAAAAAGCATTCGAAATAAGAGAAGAATTAAAGCATTGTCATTGAGAAATGGAAGTTTCCATGTGGCTTAAGGAATAAGAACGCAAAAAGGCTTTCAAACAGCTACAAGTAGTCATAGCAGAATTAAAGGAAAAGGAAGAACGATACTTGAAACTCCTTGAGCAATATAAGGCCTTGATCAATAAATATCTTGACTCCACCTAGAGGACTGAATCAGAAGATCCTAAATTATTACATATTAAAATCACTCAGTTAGAACAAGAGTTGTAGACGGCCAAAGAAGAAATCGCCAGAGCTAAGAATAGGACAGAGGTAGCCGTAGGGTGGAAGAACCAAGAGATTGAGTAGATCCAGGCTACACTTAGAGACAAAACCAATCAGATAAAAAATCTCGAGGAAGTTTCTCGTGTCACAGTCACTGGGAAGAAAGCACTGATAGAAGCGAAGGAAGAAATCTGGAAACAAGTATGGCAAGAGATCACTGCAGTTGATGCATACGTGCAAATTCTTGCTCAATGTGAAAAGGGACTTATACAGAATGCCAACTTAGAAGCAAGGTCTATAACTGAGGTGCTAGAGAAGAGGATGGAGGATCTCGATGGTATTATTGATCTAGTCAACACTTTGGAGGAACCAGCATTCACAGATTTCGAATTGCCACCTAGGGATGACTGTATTTTCTCTTTATATATGCTAAAAGAGAAGCAAGTTTCCATGCAGGCCATGCGAGAAAAGTTCAATAAAGTGATCAATAAAATAAATTTTTTTAGAAAATAGTGGAATTATTTGGGAAGATTTGGAGTGTCTTCATTTTGGAATGAAGAGAACTAGGAAATTTCCCGACAAAGATTCTTTGATCAATTGAAGACAATAGAGCAGGATCTAGGTTGTTTGGCCATGTTAGGAGAGGAATCAGTTTCCTCTACCACTATTGTTAATGAACTCTACAAAGATTTTACTATATTGGCTGTAGTTAACAAAATCAAACAGAGCCTCCCTGCCACTAAATAACAAATTAGATCTCGACTGGTGGTGGCAATTACTAAATACAAGAGCATTCCCTAGATGTCTGCTGCTAATTGGGGTTAATTAATTAAGGTGAAGAGTCGTTTTAGGCACAACATGATAGTGCAACAACTTGCCTCTTTGTCTCAAGTAGCCAAATCAGTCCCATCCATGAAATCAGTTACAGATCAACTAGAAGATTGGAACGAGATACCTCCCATTACCACTCAAGAACCAACTGGCCAAGTGCACGAATAAAACACACTATCTTCCTCGGGGCCGACCAAAAAGTCCAAGTCATCAAAGCTGCGAAGGTAGAATCACATTTAAATAATTTATTTATCATGTCTTATTTTATTATTTCCATGTCTACTGTCGAAATCAATTATTAAATAGTTATTATAACATTCACTATTTAAGAACCCTGTTTCCTGTCATTGGGGGGTTTTTGACAGTCTGGAAGAGACTTTTATAGATATTGAAAACTCCCTGTACTTGATACACAACTTTCATTATTAATTTTGAAGACTATTCCTGGCGATTTTCATTTTGTTAGTTTATGTTTCATATGTTATTCAAAATTGCAATTACAGTCAATTAAATCTAAGGCTTGATCTTGTTTATGCTTTAATTCTTTAGTTTTGTGTTTTGATATTGATATTATCAACACAATTATTAAATTAGTTGTCTTGGGTTATTTGTGATTGACCGTTAGTCTTTCGTTAATAAAATTAATGCTTTACAGTGATTGCAACTTTTGATGTTTTGTTGTTATGCTGATATTTTCCCACCTTTCTTATAGTGTACGTTGTTCTCTAAAATATCTTCGTTCTATTCTTGCGTGATTATCAGTCCCGATATATAATATTAACTGTTATTTAGTAGAGAATAGAATGAGCATGCATGTACTTGCTACACGTGTTCTCATATAACTAGAGTGCAACCTTGTTTTAAAATTGATGTTTTCATTTTTCTCTTGCTTTATATTTTCACTTTCCTAATCTTCTCTTTTTCATTATCACCATATTTTATTATTGTTATCTTGCTCGTTGGGAATCTGGCTTCAGAATTATATATCGTCAAATGATTTCTTTCCTCCTATGAATGCCACTATCACCTACTATGACTTAAATACTCATATATGGTCTTATATTATTTTCTTATTGAAAATATGACAAATATATTATAGGGTTACCCCTTGTGGTGTCTTGAGGACCAAAAGTTACGCCTAGAGCGGGAGGAATATATAATCCTCAGTGAATGTGTGCTCAATTGTTTATATGTGGGAACAATCTGTGCACCAACATTCTTTTGGTGCCATTGCCGGGGAGTTATTAGTTTAATCTGTGGATGACTAATTCTAACCCTGTTCAGCCACATATTTTATTTGGTTTGGCCGATCAATGCAATGTGCTTAACAGTTTATATGAATTGTCACTGCAGGTTTCCCAAACACATTAGGAATTACGCCACATTTGGTAAGTCTAGCATAGGAAGACAAATGCGCTCAGCCGAACCCTAATGCTCCCGGACGATGAAAAACTTTCAGAGCCTGAAGTTTGCTATGGAAGTGAACGTCCATTGAGGCTTAGGTACTGTGTAAGTTCATATTGTACTATTTCTTTATATCGATTTAATCATTATCTACTTTTGATAGTTTTGTATTTATAGAAATTCTTTCTTTTTTCATTTTATATAGTTACCTCTTTAAAACCTAGATACCCCTAGAAGGATAACCAGGTCTACCTCAGAGGTTAGTTATTCTCCTTTAGAAGACCCAGAAGTGCTTGTAACTATAGAAAATAGGAGAATAAGGCTTGATAATTTCATACAAAACCACCCATTCTCGCCAACCCCTCGGGTAGTTGAATCCTCCAGCTCACTTGGTTTTAACTCTCAAGCACAACTTTACTCAGCCTACCTCCATCCCTCTACTCGTCCTAATAATCCATTGACTTCTCCTTGCCAATATTCCTCCTCGTCACCCACTTCTCCTCCTTCACCTCTGATCCTTCCACCCATGAATGCATGGGTAAATGCCCAATACCGTCCCCTCGATATACATGGGCCCTTACACAATTTCTCTCCTAAATACGAGAAAAATATCCCTCGATTCGATAATGAAGGAGATTGGACCACCGAGGAGCATGCAATTAAGTTCCAAGATTACTGTGAAAATATAGGATTTAAATACAATGATATCTGTATGAGGTTATTTGTATAGATCCTTGAAGGAGAACCCTGCAAATGGTTCATGTCATTGGCTCCCAACACCATCAATACTATGGACAAACTTATCGAGCTTTTCACTCAATAATATAGTGTGAAGAAAAATAATTAGCTTTGGCCACTGAATTATGTTATCGTGGCCTGTACTTCCTCTCTTGATGATGACATTTCCTATGCTCTATGGGAGAGGGAACCTGCGATGTTGGTTGATGGAAAAGCTAAGGCTTGTTCCTGTGAGGGAAACCTCATTGCCACATGAAAGAGGGTTTCTTGGGACGTTAAGTCTGTTGGGAAGAAAAAAATCGCTAATGTTTTTCATCAACTTCTTACTTCCTCTTCTTCATAAGACCAAAATATTGAGGAAATGTCTAAAATCATCAAGTCCTTAATGAATAAGATACAACGTTTGGAAGTAGGGAACATACCAGCTCTCCTTCATTCTGCTAACCCACAAAATCATAATCCAAATTTTCCTCCCAGGAATCCTCCCCCTTTAAATCATCCTCAACAACAACAACTATTGCAATGAGGGAAGAAAGTTGATGAACCACCTATTTAGCCTCCTTTAAGGAATAATGCTAACCTGGTAGATGAATATGATGATGACATTGCTAGTCAGCTCAGAAACCCAGATGAAGGTGATTATCCAAATGTCGACTCTATAAATTATTTTGATATACCTTCTCCATTTTCCACGAATATCTGGAGCAGGATTTCTGGGACCCCCAGTTATAGAGATTCACAGATCAATTAGAAGCCTAGTTTCAACAGAAGTATAATTTAAGGCCTAGGAAGAATCGAGAGCCTCCTCTAGAATCCCTTGTTAAAGAAGAGCAAGTCACTGGAAAGTCCATACCATTTCAACCTATTCTTGCTGATTTAGACTCTCCCCTACCAAAATGTTTAGCTTGCAAAATGATATGAATAAAATCCGAATTAATATGCCACTAGCATAAGTTGTGAAACTTTCAAAATATAAACAAGAAATCCATTCCTTCCTAAAAGGGTCATAAGAGTCTCCCCAGGAAATAGGATTCACAAATGTTATCAGTGCACAGGACGATGCTCCTAAGATCTCCTTAGGACCTGCTGAACCCAAAAGTGGTAATATTATCACTCCTTTCTATGTCAGTTTGAAGATTCATGATTGGAATCTTCACAAATGTATGCTTGACTCTGGAGCAGCACATAATCTCATGCCTAAAGAGATTATGGAAAATATCGGATTGAGAATAACCCAAGAATACCATGACCTTTACTCTTTCGAATCTCGTAGGTTAAATGTTTAGGGTTTATTAAATACCTAGTAGTTGTTCTGGTTCAAGTCCCTGTTAAAAGTCTGGTTATGGATATAGTAGTAGCCGATGTTCCCCCTAACTATGGGATGCTACTGTCAAGGATATGGGGTGCCAAGCTTGGTGGTTCACTCCAGTTAGACCTTTTGATATGCAACGATCCCCGTGTTTGGAGGAGTTACTTGATGAGTTTATAGAGAATCTAGACTGACTTACACTATTAGCTCAAAGCAGAATCCCGAAAATTCTTCGGTTTATACCATTGAAGAAAATAAGGGAAAATTTTGTGTTCTCCCTTTCAGATAAGGAAAGGGCTTCTCTTGCTGAAAATGATAGTCTCCTAACTTTCCCTTTAGATACCAACGTAGAGTGGAAAATGTACTTCGATGGTGCTTCCTTCAGAGCTAGATCTGGAGCAGGTATCGTCTTAATCCCTCCTTCTTAGAAAAACTCATCATTTTCCTTAAAATTAAACTTTGAAACAACAAATAATATCACTGAGTACGAAGCACTCATCCTTGGGTTAGAAACCACACACAAACTAAATATTAAGAATTTATCCATATATGGTGACTCCGAGCTGGTGATCAAACAAGTAACTAACAAGTGCCATGCTAAACACTCCCATTTATGTGCTTATAGAAACCATGTTTCGGATGTGATTGATAACTATTTCTCAGCTATTAATTTCACGACTGTTCCTGTGAACAAAATCAGTTAGCTGATGCTTTGGATGTCACAACAACCAGTTTTTCTCCTCCTACTAGACTCAAAATCAAGTTCGAAATAGAGGTTCTCTATAGACCTTCAATACCTGACAACATCAAGCATTGGCAGGTATTTGAAGATGAGCAAGAGATTAAGAGGTTCATCCAATTGATTGGAGAATACTTAGACCAATTTATTGACGAAGGCAAGGATGTCGATGTGGCACAAACCAAAGTTCCTCCTTTTAAGCCAAAAATTGGTGAAGATGGTGTAATCCAATTGAAAAATAATCATATTCCTAGAGGATTAATCCCCTTGGAAAATATTTTTGATCACAATGACGCTGTCGCCACTCCGACCCTTAAATATCCCAATAATCTCCTAATGTTGAGGTGGATGCAGTTGACATTTTTACTACTTCTAAACAAAAGTTAATTAATTTTTCCAACTCCATTTCACAATATACAAAAGGTAAATATGTACAACTCCTCTCCAAGTATACTGACATTTTTTCTTGGTCATATAATGACCTCAAGGCTTACAACCAAAATATCATAGAGAATCACATCCCTTTAAAGGAGGGAGTCAAACCCTTTAAGCAAAAACTCAGACAAATTAATCATCTCCTGCTTCCCTCTATTGAGAAAGAGAATAAAAAGCTCCTATATGCAAAAATAATCGTTCCCTATGATACTTTACTTGGGTGGCTAATTGAATGCATGTCAGGAAGAAAAACGAAGAAATTCAGCTATGCGTGGACTTTAGAAATTTAAATAGGGCATCCTTGAAGGACAATTACCCCCTTTCGAAGATTGATACCATACTGCAGTGAGTAGTCGGTGCAAATCACATCTCCATGATTAATGTGTTTGCCAGTTACAACTAGATAGCCGTTCATAAGGATGATATGTACAAAATTGTTTTTACTACTCCATGGGGTACATTCATGTACCATAAAATGCCTTTCGGTTAGATGAATGTCGATGCCACTTTTCAAAGGGTCATGGATATTGCCTTCATGAATGAAAAAGATAGATTTATAGTCATATATTTAGATGACCTGACCATCTTTCCTGCGAGTGAGGAACAACATCTCAATCATTTGGAAGTTATTTTCCAGAAATATCGGCAATTTGGCCTTTTCCTGAATCCAAATAAATCCTTCTTTGCGATGATTGAAGGGAAGTTGTTGGGGCACATAGTATCCCATCACAGTGTCAGGATTGATCCCGAAAGAGTATAGGCAATCCAAATTATCTCCCTTCCACGTCTAAGGAGGAAGTACATGCATTGCTAGGAAAAATAATTTTCTTAACAAGATTTATCCGTAATTTCGATGAAATAGTTAAGAATATTACTCGCATACTTAAAAAGGGAAACGAGGTTACATGGGATGAAGAGTCTAGATATTCCTTTGAATGAATTAAGAAGGACATAATGGAAGCCCCGTCCTAATTAGTCTTGATTATACTAAATTTTTTATCATTTTCCCTTTCGCTTCTAAACATACCATTGTTGTAGTATTATTGCAGAAAAACCAAGACAGGTACGAGCAACCCATCGCCTTTTTTAGCAAATTGCTTCAAAACTCTGAATTAAAGTATAATATAGTAGATAAGTAGGCGTATGCCTTGGTTAAAATGCTTAAAGCCTTTGGGGAATATATTTTACTTGCAAAGTCAATAGTATATATACCTCACCCCGCTATGAGAGATATACTCCTCCAGCACGATACAGAGGGACGAAGGGGAAAGTGGATTACCAAGATACATGAGTATGATTTGGAGCTGAAACCAATTAAAATCATCAAAGGGCAGGGGTTAGCTAAACTATTAATTGAAGCTAATTTTGACGCACTTGGCATCAATTTACTTGCTCTTGAAAGCTCAGTAGCAGAAGATGGAGCTCAATAGGATAAGTAGTCAAGGTTGTTTCTACCTTCCTCGGATCCCGCTACCATTAACCTTGACTTTCTATCGATAGAATGGTATAGGGACATCATTAGTTACCTCCAAATGATGAAGCTACCGAGCTCCTTGAGCAAATCCGCTAAATGTTCTATTAAGTTAAAAGAAGTTACTTATTTATTATAAATGGAATTTTGTACTGGAAAGATCCAGTAGGTGTTCTTCTAAATTGTGTCCTCCCCTCACAAATAGATTATATGATTACCCTTCACCATGATGGCATATGTGGTGGCCACTATGCCTAGCACGCTACGACCCACAAGATTTTGAGAAGTGGCCTTTATTGGCCAACCCTTTTTAGTGATGTTAATAGAAAGGTAAGGGCTTGCCACCAATGCCAGATTTTTGCTGGGAAGAAAAAATTGGCTGCTATACCGCTCAAACCTATAATAGTTGAGGCACCTTTTCAGTAGTGGGGGCTAGATTTTATTAGAGAGACGCACCCCCCATCCAGTGGTCAACACCGCTGGATTATCACTGCCACTGACTATTTTACCAAGTGGGTTAAGGCTGTGCCTTTAAGAAAAATCAATGATCAGGTTGTAATGGGATTTTTATCTGAAAAAATTTTCTCCTACTTCGGCTACCCTAGAAAGATTATAGCGAATAACGCTAATCCTTTATGTTCTGTCGCTTTTTGAAATTTCTGCCACAATTTCGAAGTAAAGCTAAGACATTTAAGAACTTATTACCCGCAGGGCAATGGGCTCATTGAATCGACTAACAAAAATATCGTAAAGATTCTTAAAAAGTCCTTACACTCTAAGAAACAGAACTGGCATGTAGGTCTCAAATATGTTGTTTGGGCAGATCAGATAAGCACCAAAATATCAATCGACACCTCACCATTTCAGTTGATTTATGGTTTAGATGTCGTGTTTCATTTATACTTGGGTAGAAAGGTCATGAAAATCCTATAGGTTTTAAATGAGGAACCCAACGACCTCCATAGACGGATAAATCAAATGATCCAGCTTCAGTAGGAAAGAGAGTCAATTTCCAAAGGACCAACTAGCATCAAGCTAAAGTTTAAAAAGAGTTTGACAAGTGGGCTAGGAATAAAACTTTCTCCATGGGGATTGGGTCCTAAAATGGGATAAGAGAAGAGAAGAGTCGGGCAAACATGGAAAATTTGACAATCTCTGGCTAGGTCCTTTCATTATTGATAAGGTGGAGGGTGAAAATTATTTTTCTTAAAAAACCTTTGAAGGAGAGGAGGTTGGTTGTGCTATTAACAACCATTACCTCAAACATTATATCACATATTGATTTTCATTTTCGAAAATAAATAAATAAATAAATAAAATAATTAATAAATAAATATATGTAAAATAAAAATAAAATAAATATATGCATAATAATAATAATTAAAAAAAAAAATAAATTAAAAATTTGGATAAGGAAATTATCGAAAATTAATGGATGTTTAGAAATTCACTTATTAAAAATTATTATGGAATGAAAAAACAAATCTTTTCTCATTATAAATAACTTATTTTCAAGTGCTGAGCTAAAACATTATGATTGCCTTAGTATCTCGAGCTATTCCCAAGGCAAGGCAACCCAAATGTTATACAATTCATATGCAAAGCTCTTTCAATATTCCCCGTACTGTTCGACTTCCATCTCTCAAGATAATCATTAACCTATGCATTTTTATAAGTCCTGCAGGGTCTGCGCATGATTACAATTATTTTTAACTTAGGAAGTTAAACGAAGTTGAAATATTCCCCCTGTTTATGGAAATTTTTCCTCACCATATGTCTTGTTCATCTTTTAAACTACACCTCTAGAGATTTATCTACAAAATAGTTATGCCCTTTTTGCTTTTCAATTTAATTAAAACTAGCATAGCCATCTAAATTAAATGGTTGGGAAACATAGATAGGAATCAATCCATGATATGCATGAAAACACATACCTCCTAGTATCTACCAAGCACTGAGAGGGATCAAATCTCTTTTACAGTAAAAGAGGTTTGCATCTCAAGAGATTTGATCCCTCTTGACGCTTGGTTTAATTTAGATTTAAGATGGATGTAGGCTAGTTTAATTATTAATTATAATTAATTATGTTTTTTTTGTTTTTTTTTCAAGTAATGTAAGTCTTGAGATGACTGGCATGCCTAACTATGGGTTGAGTAATTGTGACCCAGGGACATCTAATCTATCAAAATCACCTAGGAATCACACCCAATTTGGGCCACAATAGTCCATAGCTTGGCTGAATTTTTGCCCACAGGGTTTTGAACCATTAACCTTTTCACCACTAAGTGCCTTAACAAAACACCCGGTCATTGTTTATTCTACACCCTGTGGGCATAATTAATTATAATTCTAATTAAAAATTAATTATTAATTTTATGTTTTTTATTTTATTTTATTTTTAGTTATAGTTTTATGTAGTTTGAATGAGTTAAAATGTTTTATTGATAATTATAGTTATAATTATAATTATTAATTTTATTTTATTTTATTTTATTTTGACCAAGTCAAATGTTAAACATTACAACATCTCCATTGTTGGACACCTAATTCGTTAAGGGTTATGGTGTGGAAGGTGAATCATCAAGGGAAGCCCAAGACCTTGGAAGATGGATCCAACAGTCACACAATGTATTTATATGTAACATATTTTAGAATAATAAAGTAATTCACACTTATCATTCATTTCGGTTGCTCATTTCGATAGTGGTATCAGAGAAGGTCTTGCTTAGAAACCTATCAAATCTCCCTCTCTCAATTTTCATATTTGTGACTCTGAGCAGTCCTAAAATCCTTAACCATTAGCCCACCAAAAATATGTCTAAAACTCTTGGTGCTCTAAATGCCCTTCTGTTAGCCTATGGAAGCTCTAAGTGTCATTTCATTTTTATTATTCTTGGAATGTGAGCCAAACCCCTACATATTCCATATTTGATCTCTTAATGGTTGAGGGACTCCAGAGAGCGGCTCCATGTGATTGTGTTTTTTTCTCTTGAAATTTAATGCTTTGGGGAAAGCAATGTATCTAAGATTTTAAGGGATATCCCCATGCCCGAGCATCATGAGGCAGTTTTTACCATATCATATGAGGCACAGTATCAAGTCCAAGATCTCATCTATGGATGTGTTGTGCACATTTACACCTTGAAGCAATAAGTTGCGAATTTTCATAAAACTGGCAATTATGTAAGCACAACTGGCAAGTCTCATGTCATTCAATTAACATTGACCTCCCCGAATTATCATGCCATGTATTTTTCGTGTTACAGTAGGCATCCACATCAGTTCCCTACACACCTCTCCCTACCATGTTAGCAAATAATTTCACCTTATAGCTCTCTCTTCTCTTGTGTCAAGAAGGAGAACCCCTATGGTTTCACTAATGACACAGACTACAAGTTTTACAGGTTTCCTAGCGATAATTATTCGTTACAAATGGAGGTCCTCCAATATGTGAAAATCTAGAAGAAAATGGAGAAGTTGGAGGAGTATTACAGGCTTTGGCCCTTGCTCTTCTTCAGAGAGGTTAATATATTAAAAATTTACCTTATCTTAATAATTTCAATCGCCTGCCTATGCATGCCAAATTTCTTCCAGTATATATTTGGATTTACTTTCATTCAACTATTCTCATCCAAATAGATGAAGAAAAATTTAGTGGAAGATAATTGGTTGGTAGGAAGTCGTAAAAAGAGAGGGAGTCACTTACAGGTAATGAAACAAGGGATTGTGTTTTATCTTTGTATTGTGACGATATATATGAGCTGTTATGGGAATATTACATCCATGAGTTTGGGTTGTTTATTGGCTCTGAGGATTCTTCTTTCAATTTTAGAAGCATTATACTTCTTGGGCATTCAAATTAAAAACAACAGTAACTTGCAAATGGGGTTTATTTTTTGTAAGTTTACCAGTGAAATTGCATGGTAAATGGTTGCATTTTTTGTGGAAACCAACACCCTTCTTGAGTTTTGTGCATGGAGGATCATTGTTTTTTGTATCTTCACCATGTGAACATTTTATAAACATATTCATCCTCTCATTTGTTATAGGATAAGAGGGGATTGACAGTGAGGCTTCTAGTTTTGAAGCCCTATCAATCAAGCATGTAAGTGAGCTTGAGTAACATTGATATCATCTTCTCACCCTCTATCTGATAGGGGGGATTGTTGATTATCTACTAGTTTCGAAGAGCCTAAATAACAGCTAAAGCGAGAGCCTCAATCCTAAACCATAATCAAATTTGTAACTAGAGTCAAATTTATGAGCATGATTCAATTTATGGTCATATTCAAACCAATATTAGGAACACTTCCACTAGCAACAGTCTTCAACTTCTAGCCAGATTCATAACTATTCCAAGAACTTCACTAAGCATTAAAGTTGGTGGTTAGCCTTAAACCATCGTTAGTTGAGACCTCAATGATCTCCCTCTTTAGAAAATTAGGGAGCACTTCCTCTAGCAGAAGACTTCAACTTCTAGCTAGATTTGGAATTGTTCCAAGAATTGCATCAAGTGTTCCAGGTTGAGACCTCAATGGTCTCATTTTTTAGAAAATAGGGAGAATTTCCCCTAGCAGAAGATTTCATATTCTAGTCAGATTTGGAATTTCTTAAGGAAATTCACTAAGTGTTCTAATGTTGGTGGTCATCCTTAAACCAGTACCAATTGAGAACTCGATTTCTCCAATCTTATACCTTTTTCAGAAAGCACATTTAGCCATTGGTTGCCACTTTTGTATTTCATCTCTCTTGTTGGAATCATATATACCCCTTGCAGATTAGGGAGGTGAGGATGTTGGACACCTAATCTGTTAAGGGTTATGGTGTGGAAGGTGAATCATCAAAGGGAGTCCAAGAGACATTGGAAGATGAATCGAAATGTCACACAATGTATTTATACATAACATCTTTGAGAATAATAAAGTAATTCACACTTATCATTCATTTTTGTTTCTCATATCAGTGAGATTGAGGTTGATTAACATGAAGTGCCCATTTCAGGAGCATTTTTTCATAAAGATGCAAAAGTTTAGGTTGCACTTCCCAAGCTCATCATCGGACCTTAGGAAGAGCTTGTTAGAAAGAAACATAAAACTGGTCTTGGATATGACAAGGATGTATCCTTTCATATTATGGACTATTATAAACACATACAATTTCAAAGCTTTGGGTTTCTTCATGGCATATTATCTTCACCTCTTTCAAATTCTGCTCCTCTTCCATAATAATTGTTGGCCCTCAGTTTTGGTCCATTTTTGCTTAAGGAAACTTACTTAATCCTTATATTTTCCATCCATTTTCCCTCACATCCATCTCATTTTAATGTATTTTATGCATATTCAGGTATTTCATTTTAATTTTGCAATTTCTAGAAGTTTTTATGAAATTGAGTTTCAAGTGCAATTTTGGACAAATCACAAATTCCCATAATAGCTATATGGATGACATATTTGCAGAACACTTGGGCTCGAGCTGGATGCATGAATGGAAAGCTTGGGAACTAGGACTAAACTAATTCAACTTGGTTCAGTCAAAACAAGCTTTATTAGGCTCAGTCAAGGCTGGTCAAACATGGCTAGTCACCCAGAAAATCCTTAGGAAATAGGGCAGTTTTGTGATTTCATGGGATTGTCCATATTTCTTGGGATGGATTGAATGAATTTGACTTAGATAGATGCATATGAATAGATATTATTGTTAGAAAGACTTTAGATCAATTTGTGTCATAAACTTCTATTTAAGCCAAGACTTTGAAGGCTTATGATATGTAATTGTTATATAACTTTATGCTGAGACATTTGAATATTAGAGATTAACTAGAAGAACTTGTTCTACTTTCATTTTGTTGTTCATTAGTGTGGATGAGTGTTTGAAGTTTCAGAATTTGATAGTAGCCTCAAGTGTGCAAGGCAAGGGTGGAGGGCCCCCACTCCAAGCTAAGTACACTTCATTGTTAAACTAGCTTAATTTTCATGAACTAGTTGCTTTAGATGTGTTTACTTGTTTTGTTTCAGATTTGCTTATTTGAATTAATGTGTGATGATTGTTGAATGGATATTGGTTTAATTCTAATGTACATATGAAGGGACACACGAGAATTTAAGTTAAATTCCCCTTCTATTTGATCTTGAACTAAAACTGAATTTCGTTCTCCTTTTCTTATTTGAAGTCATTTATGCATTTCTGGTTTGAAGCAATGGTGGTTATGATAGAGTATAATTATGAAGAAAGACAATCTGGTCCTCCTTAGTTAGGAGCCTCTTCTCTTACATCTTTTGCATCATAAACCATTGTTAATTAAGTGATCTTAGATTTCTCTTCATGAAAGTAGTATTGCAGGGAAGGACAGCCTGGTTCTCCTAAGTTAGGAGCCTGATCCCTCACATATTACATAAGTGAATTAGAAGTTGTTAAAATAGGTTTATATTTGTAATATGTACTTCCTTAACTCTTCAAATTTTATCTTCTAAGCTTGGCTACATATGATATCCATATATTGTGGACTTGCCTCCAAGTTTTACAAACCCAGATTGATAATTAAATACTTGTGTTAATTTGTGTTAATAAATTAGCCCAACATTTTGGCGCCGTTGCCGGGGAGGCAATTATCAGCATAGTCAAATAGAAGATAAACAAAAACACTAAAAATTTAGTTAGTATACATTTCTCTTAGTTATGTTTCTTTATGCCTAGAAATAGAGATCCTAAAAGTAGATTCCCAAAACAAAACCCCCAACAAAAAAATAAAATAAAAAAATAACTACAAAATCCATTTGCAAGACAAGATCAAAAAATTGATGTTAAAGAATAGGTTACAACACTACTCCATTCTTCAACATTCTTTCTCATCAAAGCTTTATGATCAAATAAATTTTCATGTCCAAAAATTCATTAAAGTATATTTTTCAAATTTGAATGTGAGTTTACTCATGATCTTGTTATGAAAATGGATGCATTGGAAATTCTCTTATACTTGAGAGAATGAATTATTTTTCTAAAATAGAATAGGATAGGATAGAATAAATAAACAAGCTGAATGAATTCACAATAAGACTTCCATAATAAATTTGTTTCAAACTATCATGAATATTTCTTCAAATCATTGTTCACTATTCATTTGAAAGGACTACACGACAAAATGCAGTAAGCAAAATACTGTTTTGGGTAACCATATAGGATCATTTTGAAATCATGGTTTTTTTTACTTGTCTCTTGAAATCTAGTTTTGGAATCCATTTTGAAGTTTTCAATTTATATCACAAATAAAAATGTGATCAAAATCAAAACTAGGTCTCAAGTGAAATGTTGAGGACAGAGTTAGTACAACCTATATTTGAGGTGTCTAACGGAAACATTTTTATTTAAAATGCATAGGGAAGATAGCCCTTGGAATCTAGTTTCCAAATCAATTTGAATCACTTCAATCAGGTATCATATGAAAAATTTATTCTTGAAATACTAACTGTTTCTCGAAAAATCTACATGGTGACAATTCTAGGTCATGATTGTTCATTGGCATATTTAACATACCAAATAATCTTCTTTTCAAAACCTATTTATATGGGAGATATATATTCAAGTCTAGTTTAAGACATAATTTGAATCATCCCATTTGGAGGTGAAATGAAAAAGATATGCCACATTTAATGACAGCATGTCTTCAAACCAGCATAGTAAAACTTTACCTCCTAGGCTTGTTCATCACCAATTTTGTGATATCAAGCCTAAGAATTTTTAGAACATGTTTCTACTGGAAAGATAAAATAAATCTACTTTAATCTCCAAGTGGAATCATATTGATCCAATCTTTATCGAAGAAGTTACACTTCAAATAGTGATTGTTGGTCTAGTTAAAATTAACAAGCATCACTATCAAACATGGCACTCCTTATAATTTTTACCATATCATTTTAAACCATTTTGAAAACCTGCTTGTAATGGAGGTATCCATATGAATTCACTTCAACTTGGCTTTGTAATCACTCTAATTGGATATAAAACAAATATTTTGTAAACAAAATACCGCTAGGAGGTCTAGGCTGGCCACCATTCCTCAAGGGGTAAATAAATGCATTTTGTTTGTATATCATATTTGGACTTGTTTTCTAAACAATGCTTGTAATGATTTACATATTTCTTGGAAGAAGAGAGACTATACACCTCTCTTCCTCCATCATCTATTATTGTATTGCAGGCAAGTGCTATGTTTTTGCAGGTCATAGGAAGAATGAAGGAGTGAACTCCATGGATGAAGTACTTTTCAAAGTCAATTTTAAATTCACATTTAAGAATATGAATAAAAATGTTCAAGTCAAAGCAAAGCGAAAATTCACCTAATATTGAGTTCATCCATTGAAACTCAAACTCTTGAAGCTTGTTCTTAGATGTTGACCAACAACATCAACAAACCCTACAACATGAATCGAGATCGAGGCAAAAATACATAAAACTAATCATTAGAAGAAGAAGTCAAGTTTTTTTTTTTACCATGTCAAGTCACATCAATCTCCAAAGAAGCCTTTCATAAGCCATATTGTTCATGATTTCATCCATCATCCATATTGTATGTTAAACTCTGGAACCATGCATGTTGAAGTCCAGACTTATTATCTATCCATTTACTACTAAATCATGACTTCAATATAACCTATTTTCATAAGCTTTTCATACTTCCCTACTCCATTACACCCCACCTTCATCCAGAAAAGAAAACAAAAAAATATAAAAAGATCAAAAATAATAAAGAAGTTTGGTTGTGAAAATCCACGAAAGTGGCACAATACAAACTCGAATTCATATAGGAAAACCAACTTGTTTGGCCAATATGAATTCTCTATTTTGTTTTACCATTTCTTTAGATTGATTTTCCAGAAATCATCCTCCAAAATAAACAAGACTTGAGGACAAGTCTTCCCATCAGCAAGGGGAAAGTCGCAAAAGAAACTTAATTGTGCCGCTGAATTGACAATGGAACTTGTATTGTTGGCAGTTGGGACCTGAAATATTTTTGAAATCAATAGCAGTTGGGACCTGAAATGTTAGAAGAAAACATGTATATATTGCATAAAAATGTACATGACAGAAGGGACCTGAGTTATTATGAATCAATTGCAGAGGAACCTGAACGACATCGACAATCAATGGACTAGAATCAATGAAGGATGCTAGAACAGAAGGCAGAAATAAATTCTATATTTCAATATATCTAAGATATTTGATCGGAGGATATCATCCAGTATTTTCAAGGAGCAGAATACATCATCCAATATTGTCAAGGAAGTACAAGTATTGTGAGTACGAAATTTTGCTCTTGCAAATTCAAAAAAATTTAGAAATTTTTTGATCTTGTTAAAATTAAGTTAATACCTGAATGCATATTTTATATTCATTACATTACCCTCATCCTATACCTATTATTTTATACCCATTATCCTAAGTATCATTTTACATTTACCTATGTACATCCTATATTTAATTCCTACATTCCATATTCATTCCATAACCTTAACATTTCATAACCCTAAATATTATTCTATATTTACCTATGTACATCCTATATTTAATTTTTACATTCCATATTCATTTCATAACCCTAACCCTAATTTTATAATCTTAAGTACTTTTCCTCCAAGCAAAAGGGATTAAAAAGGATGCAAAAATTTGAACCTGCACAAACAAATCAAACATTAGTACTATGGAGATAATTTTAAACATGACCTAAATGGTCATTTTAAAATTAAGAGATATATTGAAATACATATGGAACATCAAGCAAACAAAATCGAAATGATTAAACCTATCATGTTGCATAAGAAGTAATACTATTGGTAATTTAATATAATGGTAATACAATTCGATGGGTGTAATCATAATCTTCATATGGTAGAAATATAATGCAAAGTGATGAATGATGAATGCAAACAGCCGTAGGTAATGGAAAAAGTAAAAAACAAAACCATGATTCATGCAACCAATGTGGAAATCAAAACATAGAATATATGCTAGTCATAGTATATATGTTATATGGTATTGCGGGTTGGTTGTAGGACACCCACAATAGAATTGAAGGACGGCTTCAAATAAATCAAACATAACCTGAGCTAAAGTCATGAATGTAAACAATAGACTAGATGGTGTCGACAACACGGTGAAAATAATTATACACAGTTCCATTCAGCAGTTCGATGGTTATGCACGGTATCCAATCAAAAGGACAGCAACTAAAAAATAAAACAGTCAAATATGCATTCAAACCAATAGAGAAAACCCTGTGTGTTTATCACTAAAGAGCTCCACCATTGCCACAGACCTCAAACCTCATGCCATCATAAGCCATTGGAGGCTCAGCGAGAACGGTAGAAGTTGTAAGCCATTAGCATATGGTCAAAGGAAGTAAAAAAACCGGTTTAATAGAAGAAACAAACTGAGGAAGGAGAAAGAGATATAACATCGAGGAATTGGAGAGATAAGTAGGGTGAGTTGGGAAGATTAACGGAGAAGAAGGAGGTAGTTACCAAAATCCCGTGAAGATCCAAGGTAAGAAAGAAACCCGATCTATTTTCTTTAATGCAATGGACAATTTAGAGGAAAAATCAGGATTTTTCATCGAGATTATGGATAGTCTGTGATTTGTTTAAAGTTTGTTTATGCCACCAGTCAACAAATGGAGGTGTTAAAATGCAGATAATTAGGCCACACTCAAAGAGATCTCGACACTTCTTCAACACATCAGGTAAATCGATTTAACTTCTCCATGAAATCGTTGAGTTTATTAAATGAAACAAAGTATTTGCATAGTGAGGTTGATTGCTTGCACGATGACATATCTTCAGATTAATTGCACAGTGGATTGATTGCACAAATAATGCATGGTGATATAGCTTCAGGTTAATGAATGAGTTGTTAGCTAAAAGGTGGAGAAAATCAAAATAAATCATGACTGACAGATCTCGGTTCTCCACGAAACAGAGTGTTTATTATGGTTGACTGCATGTTGAAATAATGAATGAGAAGTTTTGAGTGAAGTTTTGAAAGCATGTAGTTGTAAAAACGCATAGTCGCCAAGCCTAAAAGCTACATCTGTACATGTGTTTTTATGAACAAACAGTATGATAAAAAACCGAGTTTCAGTTCGATGCATGAAAGAATGGGTTAATAAAAATAGAGTATTGGGCTTATGTTTGAAGATTTGGGTTTATATTTGAGTGCACAGAGCCAAAATTACATTGATTGTCATATGTTCATTGTATAAACAATGCAATGGTTTATACTGGTCATTGGGCAGTGAACTGTCATATGTTTATGCAGTGTTTTATATTGGTCATTGGGTAGTGAACTATCATATGTTGATTCAGTGTTTTAAATTGGTCATTGAGCAATGAAGAGTCATATGTCGATTGGATATGCTGAAGATTGGTTATTAAGTAGAATTGTATATTGGTTATTAGGCAGAGAAGTATTGCATATTGAAATATACATAGAGCCTCAATTTAAACTCAGTAAAAAACAAAATTCTGAGATTATATTAAGAAAAACAAAAATTGTAACATGATTTTTGTTTTCTTCATATATTTCTATTTCAAAACAGAGCTCAGGGTTTTTTACAAGGCGTATAAAGAAGAATGTTTGATTGCATGAACATAACAAAAATTGGTTTTTGAATCAGAGAATAAGAAAAATGTTCATTTATTTTCTACAAAGGGTAATGATTTAAAAAAATGCAGTGACTTATTGTTGTAGAAAGACAGAAATTAAACAATCTTGCAATTCAATTGTTTTTAAAGAGCATCGGAAAGAGGTAAGCAGGATATTGAAGGAGCATTTGAAGAGAGAAATTGATTTCAAATTTGATGATCATGAAATTTTATTCAGTCCCGGAAATGCATTTCGATTTTTAAAGGCCACTATTTTTGTTTCTTTTTCACAGCAAAAGAAAATGGAATTTGAAAAACGGAAACATGGGTTTTCTTTGGAATGAGCCTAATTATGCTCCAGGCGAGCAGTGTTCTTAAATTCATTTCTATTTGGGATATTTTTATGGTTCTTTCAACCCCTATTTTGTAAATTGCGTGGGAAAATTGTTGAAGTCAATTATGAGCTTAATGGCTTTCCTGATTTGGTTAATGGAAGACCATATGATGGTGGATGGATAGAAAAAATTACTCATGAATAATGCTGCAAACATGGAATCATTGTTGGATGTAGATCAATATATGGCATTCTGTGAAAAGGAGGGACTCTAGTCATTAAGCAGCAACTTCTCTCTTTGATGAATCATAATGATTTTTCGAAGTCCGTTGATTCATTGTTTCAGTGGGTTAGAGTCCAGAATTAAAGAATATTGACTTGAGAATGTTTTTCTCAGAGAAGAGTTGGTTAAAAAATCCTTCAAAATCAATTTTAAAGACAAAGAATTTTATATTTCTAAAATTGATTTTGAGAACAGAGATTCATTTTTAAAAAATCAATTTTGAAGAATAAAGAGCAGTAAAAAAAAAAAAAAAAGGCATTGTTTATTTTAGAATTTAAGGATCTCTAAAGGCAGAATAAGATTTTATTTGCAAGTATGGTGTTAATTAAAAGCAGAGAGGGTTAAAATTCAATTTTTGAAACAAGTATGGTTTTGATTTTAAAAGTTGAAGGCATAGATATCCTTTTACAGGTAGCTCAAGAGAAAACTTCATCTTCAAGGGTCAGAGCCATAGGTACATCAGCAGGCAGTTAGCATATAGAAGTAAAATATCAAAAGGAATAAACAAGCATGAGGACATGCTTAAAGATTAGCAAGGGGGAGATGTTGGCCCTCAGTTTTGGTCCATTTTTGCTTAAGGAAACTTACTTAATTCTTATATTTTCCATCCATTTTCCATCACATCCATCTCATTTTGATGTATTTTATGCATATTCAGGTATTTAATTTTAATTTTGCAATTTCTAGAAGTTTTTATGAAAAATGAGTTTCAAGTGCAATTTTGGACAGAATCAGAAATTCTCGTAATAGCTATGTGGATGACATATTTGCAGGACACTTGGGCTCGAGCTGGATGCATGAATGGAAAGCTTAGGAACTAGGACTGAACTAATTCCACTTGGTTCGGTCAAAACAAGCTTTATTAGGCCTGATCAAGGCTGGTCAAACATGACTAGTCACCCAGAAAATCCCTAGGAAATAGGACAGTTTTGTGATTTCATGGGATTGTCCATATTTCTTGGGATGGATTGAATTAATTCGACTTAGATAGATGGATATGAATAGATATGATTGTTAGAGAGACTTTAGATCAATTTGTTTTATAAACTTATATTTAAGCCAAGACTTTGAAGGCTTATGATATGTAATTTTTATATAACTTTATGCTGAGACATTTGAATATTAGAGATTAATTAGAAGAACTTGTTCTACTTTCATTTTTTTGTTCATTAGCGTGGATGAGTGCTTGAGGTTTCAGCATTTGATAGTAGCCTCAAGTGTGCAAGGCAATGGTGGAGGGCCCCGACTCCAAGCTAAATACACTTCATTGTTAAACTAGCTTTTCATGAACTAGTTGCTTTAGATTTGTTTAATTGTTTTGTTTCAGATTTGCTTATTTGAATTAATGTGTGATGATTGTTGAATGGATATTGGTTTAATTCTAATGTACATATGAAGGGACACACGGGAATTTAAGTTAAATTCCCCTTCTATTTGATCTTGAACTAAAACTGAATTTCGTTCTCCTTTTCTTATTTGAAGTTATTTATGCATTTCTGGTTTGAAGCAATGGTGGTTATGATAGAATAGAATCGTGAAGAATGAAAATCTGGCCATCCTTAGTTAGGAGCCTCTTCTCTTACATCTTCTGCATCATAAACCATTTTAATTAAGTGCTCTTAGATTTCTCTTCATGAAAGTAGTATTGCAGGGAAGGACAACCTGGTTCTCCTAAGTTAGGAGCCTCATCCCTCACATATTACATAAGTGAATTAAAAATTGTTAAAATAGGTTTATATTTGTAATATGTACTTCCTTAACTCTTCAAAGTTTATCTTCTAAGCTTGACTACATCTGATATCCATATACTGTGGACTTGCCTCCAAGTTTTACAAACCCGGATTGATAATTAAATATTGGTGTTAATTTGTGTTAATAAATTAGCCCAACAATAATGACAAATTCCAACCTTGTAATAGAGTTGGTCATGTGAAATATCATTGTTTTGATCTTCCTTGTGTGAGAATTGTCATAAAAATGTTCATCATTCAAACAGATGTTTTAGAAACAAGCCTCCTATAAGAACAAATATTTACCTTGAATGGATCGCTTCTTGGCAATGGGCTTCAATAGCCAAGAAGATATTTCGATCATACCACAATTTCTTTTCTCCAGTATTAACACATCTTGTAGTTGATATTTCTTCATCTTCTCACCATGTATGTGACAAGGGGGGAATTGATAGTCATCTAAAAGCTTCAATGATACATCAAGCGATCCTGAACCACAACTTGAACCTACTACTTGAGCCTAGAGCTAGAGTCAGCCATACATGGATTTAGAGTTGTAGCTAGAGACATAACAATGCCCCATGAACATGCCTTTGCTTGGTGACGCTTCTTAAACCACAGATGTTTGAGACCTCAATGGTATCCCTTTTCAAATCATTAGGGAGAACTTCCACTAGTAGAAGACCTCAACTTCTAGCCAATCCAAAATTGTTTTAGTAACTACATCAAATGTTTTAGGTTGGGACCTCAATGTTCTCCCTTTTCCAAAAGTTATGGAGCACTTCCACTAGCAGAAGACTTCAACCTCTAGCCATATTTGGAAATGTTCTAGGAATTGCACCAAGCGTTCCACTATTGGTGGTCATCCTTAAACCACCATCGGTTGAGACCTTGAGTTCCCCCACCTTATACCATCATTTCAAGAGCACATTCAACCAAATTTTGGCATGTAGTTTTTCATTTTTATATTAAAACTCCTCTTGGACTCATACACCCCTTCGAATTAAGGGGGGGAATGTTGGACACCTAATCTAGTAAGGTTTATGGTGTGGAATGTGAACAATCATTGGACTCCAAAAAATCGTTTGGCGTATGAAAACCAAGTGTCATAAGGCAATGTATTAATATTTAAATCTTTGTGAATAGAAAGCATCTCATGTTTATCTTAATCTTGTCTATCATTCGTGAGTGTTTAACGTCTACCATATTGGGTTGGAGAGTTGTTAAGATTAGGTATGTTCTATGCTAGAGCAATTTATTTAAATTTTCATAGTTAGCAATCACATCAACATTAAGATAAACTGCAAATAGAACATAAATATAAATTGCAGAAAACAAGCCAAGGCAAGAGGACACAAGATATGGCGCGAGCCAGGGACAAACCCCATAGTGTGTGGGGAAACCCTTTGATCAAATCTTCTTTTATCTTCAAAGTTCAGCAGAGAGAGAGAGAGAGATTACATTTACAATAGAAGTCAACACTTTGACTTATTTGGATCTAGCATAGATCATTTCGAATGATGAGATCAGTTGAAGATATTCTGCTTCAACTGATTCTCAAGGTGACTCCTTCACCTATCATCGTGCTGCATCTCGTCCATTTGTTGCACCTTACTGTGTAGCACCATCATGCTACTCATGATCATCATGCTGCTCATGCTCTCATACATTACTGTGCTGCCTATGATCTTCATCATGTTGCCCATACATCATGCTGCCCATGATTACTTCGCCCACAGTGTCACATTTTTCATCATCATTCATCACTGCTTCATAGAGATCTTGACCTTGCTATGAATGTAATTATGCCCAGACTTCCAGCGTTGAGACTGAGGTTGTCCTCATTGCTGCACCATTATTACATCATCATGAAGACCCTCACTGTTGCTTCTTTATCATATCCATGAAGTCTACCTGAAGGTTAGATCTCCATGTGTGTCTAAACTGTAATTGCAACCGTGGAACTTTATCTTGAATACCCATCAAATTACAGTTCACACTGAGGTATGCAGGTTAATATAAATTATATGCTGAGATCCTTGATCATAGGACAGATCCTTCAGCTTCATCTGTTTGATGAAAACACTTGCAGGTTGACAAGATGTTGTTCATATATATTCCTAGAGTGACTGCGTATACATATGTGCTTGAGTGAGTGCGTTCACATAATACATGCATATATATTCATGTATATATATATATTCCAGAGTGACTGCGTATACATATGTGCTTGAGTGAGTGCGTTCACATAATACCTGCATATATATTCATGTATATATATATTCCAGAGTGACTGTGTATACATATGTGCTTGAGTGAGTGCGTTCACATAATACCTGCATATATATTCATGTATATATATATATTCCAGAGTGACTGTGTATACATATGTGTTTGAGTGAGTGCGTTCACATATAATACCTGCGTTTCAATATATATATGTGACAACTATCCCAACTTATGAGACTGCGTTGATTGTCCATCGTTTACAAACCAGTGTTTGTCCAGCGATTACAAACCATTGTCTGTCACGTGTTTACAACCCTAACTGTGTTGACTGTCCAGCGTTTACAATCCAATAACTGTCCAACATTTACAATCTAGTGACTGTCCAGCATTTACAATGACTGTCCATCGTTTACCATCTAGTGACTGTCTAGCGTTTACAAACTAGCGTACAAACCAGCATTTACAACCATGACTGCGTTTACATCACTGCGGCTATAACCATGACTGCGTTGAAGGAGTCTCTACTAACAGCATAGATTAGGGCTTGCGTGCCTGCGTATCTATGTGGATCATCCTCATTGCCTGCGTGGATCTACTAACACGTAGATTAGGGCCTGCGTGCCTGCGTATAGGACTTTTGAACATTTACATGGATCATCCTTATTGCTTGCGTGGATATGCCTTCATCTGCTACGTGGATCTAGGTCTTCATTATAGCGTAATTTAGTAGGGCTCTTTCAACTACGGCTTCACCATATTACTGCGGCTACCCTTCATGTTATTGCGGCCACCTTTTGTGACTTGTATGGACAACGTATTAGTATACTAGGCCAGCGTAATCCATAGTGTATCTCCTTCTCCAAAAACCCAAGAGGTGGAGAGGAGATCACTTGAGGTGAGTTTCCAAATGACTTCAAATCCTCTTCTATTTATACTAATGTGTAGATGATGAATAGACACGACATTTGGGCTTCTTGAGCATACGTAAGAGCTGGTCGGCTTGATAATAATTATATAAACAAAATAAATTCATATCTCCATAAATACTTATCAGAATTGGATGATCTTTGGATCAATCCAACACCTCTCGACGAGAGGGATCCAATAAAAATATCAGCTGCCATAAATAAGCTAACCCACATGGAGTTTGGCCCTAGTTGCCAATTTAACACTCCCTCTCAACTAGGGAGAACTCCATTCGGTGATCCATATGTCCAACTGTACTATCTCGGTCACTAGTGCCTTGCACTGCTCTGCCTAGCTCTGCTGGCTCTACTCAGCTCTGCTGGCTTTGCTCTGCTCTGCTCAGCTCTGCTGGCTCGGCTCTGCTCTGCCCTGCTCAGCGCTGCTGGCTCTGCTAGCTATGCTCTGCTCAGCGCTACTGGCTCTGCTCTGCTCAGCTCAGCTCTGCTAGCTTTGCTCATCTCTGCTAAACAATGAAGAAGAAGAATTGATCGAGAATGAGTCATATCATTCTCCACTGACCTGAAGTCAGTCTCAGAGTGCATACCACTAGTCCCAGACCAGTCTCAACTGACCCGAAGTCAGCTTCATAGTAAGTACCACTCCTACCACTGGTCCCAGACCAGTATCGCAGTCTCAGAGAGTGTACCACTAGTCCCAGACCAGTCTCAACCAACCTGAAGTCAGCGTCATAGTATGTACCACTCTCACTGGTCCCAGACCAGTACTGCACTGACACGAAGTCAGTCTCGGAGTATGTACCACTGGTCCCAGACCAGTCTCAGCTGACCCGAAGTCAGCGTCATAGTATGTACAACTCCTACTACTGGTCCCAGACCAGTATCATTGATTCCAGATCAATGGAGGACATCCTAGCGTAGGGAGTACGGTAGATACAACGATGCGTCCATCGGTACTACTATGGTCCCTAACTTCATTTCCCTGCTCATTGATCAGATGAGAGGTACTTCCCATGAGTCCCAGACTGCATGGATAGGATGCCTCGACAGGAGAACTTAATCAATCCTGTCCTCACAGGAGAACACATCAATCCTGCTACAATCGCCATGGAGAACACATCAATCCAGGCTGCCATGGAGAACACATCAATCCAGGCCTCACAGGAGAACACATCAATCCTGCTACCATCGCCATGGACAACACATCAATCCAGGCCTCACAGGAGAACACATCAATCCTGCTACAATTGCCATGGAGAACACATCAATCCAGGCCTCACAGGAGAACTAATCCTCCTGCTACACAAGAGAGCGAATCATCTTGTTTCAGTGCGCACCACTAGGGGAGGGTGAGTCACCCTGTGGTCGTATGTTGCTCCAATATAACTGCAAGCCCCCCAAAGCTCCTAGAGCTCAATGTATGCAGCATGCAGGACCCTTTTACAAAGGTCTCTCGACAACTCCAAGTCGTTAAGGAAAATCACAAATTTGATCTTTCCTCAGGGCTCTGTCCTGTACATCATCTCAGTGCGATGGAGCCTCCTTGATCATCGACTCACCATATCCCAGATAAGGCAGTAATTGATGTCTATCTTCTGGAGCAATTGTCAAATACGGGATTCCTCAATAATCAAATCCCATCTCTGGTTGTCACAGAGATTCACAGTGATATTCATCATGTGTACAAACAGCTCACTGAAGAGCTTCAGCAACCAGACTGCCTCACAGAAGGCCATACTATCAGCAATGTATTCTGCCTTGGTGGTGCTCAGAGTCACCGACTTCTGCTTCCTGCTCATCCAGGATATCAAGGCAGATTCCAAACAGCACTGAGAAGTGCTCTAGTGATCCTCCATACTTCCTGCCCACTCATCATTTGAATAATCATGTGGTTTCATATTTCTGGAAGTGTATCTCAATTCATGAGATATCGTGCCCTGAAGATATCTTAGAAGATCCTTGGCACCAATCTAGTGAGGCTCAACCAAATATGAGCTCACCATGCTAACTGCAACACAGATGTCCAAACGGAGGTTCTCCAAGAACATCAACGCGAATGAGTTTATGAAACTCAGAGGCATTTCCCAAATCTGGTCCGACATCATTACCATATAACTTCTAAAAGTTAAGATACTCGAGGCAGTCACAAGCTTGCAGCTTATCTTCTCACATTCAGAATCCAACTCCCTTTGTCTTCTATAAATGAGAGGGTCTGCACCTGTCAGACATAGGTGCCGGTACGAGAGGTTTATCATCCACAACCTTCGAGTAATGGTTTGGATCGGTTTCACTCCTAGTGAATCTCAGCTGCATTAGATAGCTATCAATCCTCTCATACTATGCCCGAGGTGTTTTCCTTCAAGCCATAGAGGGCTTTCTTCCACCTGTATACATGAGATTCCTTGATCATGATTCTCAAACTCCTCGCGTTGTTCCAAACCTGTGAACCTGCTGCATGAGGGAATGGTCCCCTTATAATATTTTCCTTCGGTACTTTTCAGATATGTACCTTCATGCTTCTTTTTGAATTCAGGCATCCAAGTCACTATCTGACTCATAGACCTCCGGTGCTGAGTCAATGGACATGGTCCCCAGTGGACTTCCTGCAACTTGATACAACCCTGAACTTAAAAACATCTTTAAAAGATCTATTTTAAAACACGTACCTTTCCATCGATAAGTGCCACCCTAAAACCTTTGACTTCCATTTCCGAGATGGACATCAGGTTCGATCAGGTACATAAAAGATATTTTGGGGTTCCTTGCTTTCGTGGAAGACTCAACCATTTCCTTGATGACCTGCATTAGTCATTCTTTTGATCCTTGAAGATGTCCCAGGAATGATTGTTATCTTCATCAAGAGATGTGTCTCTGCCATTCGGACACTCTTTCGCATAACGGCCGAACTTATTTCAATAAGGCATCCGCCTTTCCTTCCACCCTTAGATCCGAACTTCCCAATGAAGTGATCTTAAGATGGACCATCAGAATCTTCCGCTGTGCCATTTTGATAACATTCTCTGCTTTGACTTCATCCTAGGTGAATTATGAGGAACCCATTGATCCTTCTGTCTTGTCCCAACTGTCTTCGGTGATTGCTCTTTCACTCCTGCTTGGGCATTGTCTTCACCTCAGCTCTGATACCATGTTAAGATTAGGTATGTTCTATGCTAGAGCAATTTATTTAAATTTTCATAGTTAACAATCACATCAACATTAAGATAAACTGCAGATAGAACATAAATATAAATCGCAGAAGACAAGCCGAGGCAAGAGGACACAAGATATGGCGCGAGCCAGGGACAAACCCCACAGTGTGTGGGGAAACCCTTTGATCAAATCTTCTTTTATCTTCAAAGTTCAGCAGAGAGAGAGAGAGAGATTACATTTACAACAGAAGTCAACACTTTGACTTATCTGGATCTAGCATAGATCATTTCGAATGATGAGATCAGTTGAAGACATTCTGCTTCAACTGATTCTCAAGGTGACTCCTTCACCTATCATCGTGCTGCATCTCGTCCATTTGCTGCACCTTACTGTGTAGCACCATCATGCTACACATGATCATCATGCTGCTCATGCTCTCATACATTACTGTGCTGCCTATGATCTTCATCATGTTGCCCATACATCATGCTGCCCATGATTACTTCGCCCACAGTGTCACATTTTTCATCATCATTCATCACTGCTTCATAGAGATCTTGACCTTGCTATGAATGTAATTATGCCCAGACTTCCAGCGCTGAGACTGAGGTTGTCCTCATTGCTGCACCATTATTACATCATCATGAAGACCCTCACTGTTGCTTCTTTATCATATCCATGAAGTCTACCTGAAGGTTAGATCTCCATGTGTGTCTAAACTGTAATTGCAACCGTGGAACTTTATCTCGAATACCCATCAAATTACAGTTCACACTGAGGTATGCAGGTTAATATAAATTATATGCTGAGATCCTTGATCATAGGTGTTACACAGTAATTTGTCACCATTGGTCACCGTCCCTGTTACCCCTTTCCCGTACTTTGGAGGACTCATTCCGGGACTTGTGAGCAGTGACATAACCTAAAAACACTTGCATTATGTTCCCTTAAGTATGTACTTCATGTTCTCTGAAGACACCTCCTGCAAAATATCCCTGAAAAGTGTCCTTTTTCCATTAGCGCGGGTCCACAATGTCCTACCCGCACCAATCAATGAGATCCTCAAAAGAGGGTGCGACCATTGGCGCTCTGTCTTAGAACAACACCCGCGCCAACCAAGTTTGGTAAAGATTTTTGACAAACGCGCGCCTAGATGTTTTTTCCCTTCAAGTCATGAAGTCTTTTGAGGATAAAGCTCATCTTCTAGATGTCGAGAGTCATCATCTATCCTTGACATCTATCCACAGTGGCTTTTTGGAGATAATGCCAATCCATAATGGGTGTCCTGGTGCATTGTATCTTCCTCCCCTCTTCCATCTATAAAAGTCTGTCCTCATGCATTAGACAAGCTAGTTTGGGAGTAATGCTAGTTGTGATAACGCTTGTCTTGAGTGATAGTAAGAGTCTTGAAGCATAGGGAGGTTATGCTGCCGGAAGTCTGAGAGAGAGAAGGTCCATTGCAAGACATGTATAGCTGCTCGCCCAGCCAGAGGAGAGGTTCAACGTCAGAACTTTGGTCGTATCTTTCTCTGTTGATTATTTATTAATAAACGACTACTATTATGGTTCCGATCTTATTGTTCATCATGATAATGTTTGATCTATTTCCTTTCTGACTGAAATATAGTTGTATTTAGTGGATTTTATGCTTGTATTCGCTTTGCTCTTTGCATGTGCAGGTATCCATTCGCGGGGATTGCAAGGATTGTGACCTGCCGGAGCAAGGGAACGGGAGTATCAACTCGTCTTCGACATTCGCGTTGGACTCCAGGTTGGTCCTCATAATCCACTTTCGATTTGCAACTAGGAACTTGCATGGTAGCGTGAATTGATTGTTGCTAGATCCATTTTGATCTAGTGGGATCGCCTCTGTCCGCAGAGGGGATTTACCTCTCCAACAATTTGGCGACTCCGCTGGGGACAGCTATTTGTTGTTTGATTCATAAACCTTGGACGGAGCCTGAAGTACGGCCAGGCAGCCTTCGAAACGCTATTGCTTTGCATTAGCGGAGTAGATCAACGCCGCTTCAGTCAATCTCCGGGTTGGTTTACGAACCAAACAGCTTGGAGTTTGTCATGCACCTTGATCTCTCTTGTTTGCTTGCTTAGATGAGTTTTCTGAGCTGGATTTTTATGCTTGGTCTGCCTGTCTGTATATTTGATCTGTCTGGTTTCTGTTAGTCAAGCCGTGGACTGTTGGTCAAGCCGTGAACTGTTGGTTTTTATTTTTTTAGTCGGCAAATTTGATTAGCGCGTTTTTAGGCCTGACAGTCGCGCCAGTTGGCGCAGGTTGCACATTGACAGACCGCGCCAATCCTTAATTAGCGCAGTTTTCTTCCTGACAGTCGCGCCCACCCTGTGAACTTGTTCATTTTGCTTGATTACAGCCTCCTAAGCTTGGGTTTCTTGTTTTGTTCAATCATCTGAATGTATCAGAGTCTTTTTTGACTGGTTTTGAGTCTTTTTCTGGCAAATTATTAATTTGATTTCCTTTGATCATTACTTGGAGGTTTGTCTCGATCTTTTCACAATTTTGCATCTTTTTGCTTTTGTTTTTGCAAAAAAAATTCCCCCTCATTCGCCGGGGGGGGGGGGGGGGGGGGGCTAAATTGTGTATGAGTGTTAATCGCCTTTGAGTGTTTTTAGTTTATGATCTTTAGAACTCTCACCCATTTTTCTTGGTTTGCACTTGATTGGTTCTTAGATTACATTAGAATCATCGTGTATTTGAGAATTCTCTTGCATAGATCACACTTGCATAATTAGAATTCTCATTTTCAGGATATGAATGAAAAGTGTGCATAGATTACATTTGCATACTTTGGGTGTTTGCCAGTTTCTGTTTCGGTCTTCTCTTGATCCAGTCAAATTTTTGGATACTCTTTTGCATCTGTTTGGTGGTTTTTGAAGCTTGTTTTTGGGTTATTCGAGCAATTTAGTTCTTTTTGCTTGATTTCCATATGGCTTCGTTTTGAGCCTAGATCACATGGCTCATTGCGATTTTGGAGTTTTTCTTGGTTTGAAGGATTGCCTTTCTTTTCAAAGACTTGATTGTGTCCATTGAGTGAAATTTGATTTTTTGCTCTTTGTTATCGTATCTCTCAAAATTTACTTAGTGCATTTTGCCAATAAAAGAAAAACGAACAATCTCTTTTGCGTTATATTAGTTAATGGAAGTTAAAGTTTTTCATTGTTGTTAGTGATTAATGACTTTAAAGAAAAGTTTCTTTTATTGCCATTAGCTGCATTAGAGTTATCATTGTTTGTTTTATGATCATTTTGTTTGATTGAAAGATCTCAACTCTCTCGTAGTTAGCATTCATCGAATGAAATGATATATTTTGGCATATAGTTTGCATCTAGGAAATTTTGAGATATTACATACGGTAAGGCCTGAAAATAGAAACCTAATCAAAGATCAACTGTAAAATGAACTAAATGAATCTAACAACGCATTGGAACTTAATGCATACATTCTAGAGGTCTAGGCTAGAGACGTGTTCCGACATCATTAAACCTAGTCACTATTGTTTCACATTACGGTTGGGTGATTCCTCCTCTTGTGACTCGATAGTGGTCTAGCACGGACTGAGCTCCCACGTACCGTCGCGTATATAAGGGAGACCCCACTAGGTTATCATCCTTTATCCATAGGAAGCCGTGTCTGCCGCCTTACAAGCCGTAATGCACTGAACACAGCATTCGGGAAGATTGACTGCCGTACGGGAAGTCCTTGGTTTTCATCTGATTGCCAAGGTGTATAAGCAGTTTTACGAATTGTTTGGTAAACCCTTTGCCTAGAGTCTCCAGAGTAGTCACTTTTGATCCTTTTCGGACTCCTTAAAAGAAAAGGTGCCAGTGAGCGTCTTGTCACTTCGTGCTCATTAAACATTCGAAGGATACTAGAGTCATCTTTTGTCCTTTTCTCGACTCTTAAAACATGAAAAGGTCAAGTTGTGTCTTTGCGTATTAAAATTTATACGGCTACGATAACATTTACCCAGTTAGATCTTGTTTGCGTTAGCTTGAGTAGGGTTCTTTCTCGTTTTCAATGGCAACCTTCCCCGAGTTTACCGGCCAAGATGTTCCCCCGGATGGAAACCCTAGTCCATTTCCTTCTTTTGGAAATGCCGGTGCTCCGTATATGGCAACTTTGTCTTTGCCTGGGTTAACCATCGGTTTTCCCGTATGGTTGTTTTCAACCTCGGTGGTCCCGAGTATGATGACTCCTATTCCACCGTCTCCTCCACCCGAACAACATCATGTTGATTCCAAGGTGGACCTCTCCCCTTCTTCGCCTATTTCTGCGTCCTCATCTTCTACTTCGCCTGGCAAAAGTCTGGATTCAAGTAACCAGGTGGATAAGAAGAAGAAGAAGAAGACGAAGAAGAAGAAGACTCCTAAGCGAGAGGTTAAAAGTACAACTCAAGTCGAGCCACCTTCTGCTCCACCGCGGAAGGTCAAATTTCCTTGTAGGTTGTGCAAGGAGGACCATCTTCTTCGCGATTGTCCTGGCATTCCCAAGGTCTTAGAAGTATGGTCTCGTGATCCGGTCTGCCCCTCATCGTCCTCTGACGCTCACGGCGATGCTACGCTATCAGCTGGAAATGTTAAGGAAAAAGGGAAGATTCGAATCCCCTGTAGACTTTGTGAAGGCAATCATCCCCTTCACCTTTGTCCGCTCATGGATAAAGCCTTTGTTATCTTGGAAAGTCTTACAGCTCCCTCACCTCAACTTCCCGTTGGTTATCAACGTCTCTTTGCAGCCGCAGATCGTTCCCCTACTGACAAAGAGATCAACCAAGATTCCTCTCTTGTCCAGCCTCCTCTTCCTGAACCTGGCTTTGCCAAGCCTGTTCCAGACCAACCATTGGTCGGAAAGAGTGTCGACTCGAGTTCACCACTTGATCACTCTGTTTCGGAAGAGCATCATTCCCATGTTCTTCTCGTCTCCTCAGATTCTCATGAGTCCGGAAATGACTCTCCTATCCCAGCTGCTCCCGAGAGTCCTACTTCGGTCCCTTTAGAGCAGGGGGGCAATCATACGATTCCCCCACCAAGTAGTTCAGTTGTTTCCTTCGACTGGAGTCGTTTGACTACCTCCCGCCTTCCATCCCATGTGCCTTTCTGGGTTACGGTACACGCCTATAATAAGGCGATACCTGGCACTGTTTTGGATGAGGGTGCATCTGTCAGTCTTATGCCTGCCACTACTTGGCAAGCTTTGGGTTCCCCACAGCTTGTGCCAGTCGCGCCGAATCTGACGGCTTTTGATGGAGGAACTAGTCAACCATTAGGGATCCTTCCAAAGTTCCCTATTACTTTGGGAGGCAAAACCATCTATATAGACGTATCGGTTACCCAAGGTGCTTTAGATTTCAGTCTTCTCCTTGGCCGTGACTATGTTTATGCCATGGGGGCCCTTGTCTCTTCACTTTTCCGTGTGGTTTGCTTTCCACACGATGGAAGAATTGTGACTATCGATCAATTATCGTTCGTTCGTCCACGGGTCCCTCCTGCGCAGTCGTCATCCCCTCCTGGTTTTCATCCACCAGTTGCATCTGCCCCAGCACAGATCAACTATGTGGCCACCTATCCCGTGCCTGTATCCAGTGATGTCGTCGTTGTGCATAGTGTCCTGGGGGCATTGGGCCCTGACTTCCAAGATGTTTCCCTTCCATCGGGAGTGACACTCTCGGAAGCCCCGACTTCCTGTTCATTATGATGAAGTTCAGGCGGAGCATAGTTCATTTTCCTGTGTCAAGCTCCTTAAAAAATGAAACTGCTACTGGTCGGAGCATAGTTCTTTTCCTGTGTCAAGCTCCTTAAAAAATGAAACAACTCCCTTTCCAAATCGAGTCTTTGGATTAAGATCTCGTAAAATACAAGTCGAGTCTTTCATAGATCTCGAGAGTGAACCTTCATTCCATCCACTTTGTTGAATGCAATGAAGCTTGGGGGGCATGTACCTCAATTTGCGTTATTATGTTGGGGGCATGCGAACTGATAACAAGCATAGTTTTCGTTTCAAGCTTGTGTAAACATGAAACCGAATCTAAGTAGAGTTCTCCATGGTTCAAGCTTGTGAAAAAATGAACCCATACCTGATTTACATCTCGTGATTGACTTTTATCTGCTAAATTCTGTTAGATGAGCCTTGGTTGTTTCATTCCATTGCTACCGTCTCTTTGGCTGATCATATGATTTCACTTGGTTGTTTATCCTTTCCTGAGGAACCGCAGCGATGAGTGGTTTTATTAGCCAGCCTCTTGACCATTATATGTTTTGAGTAGTTCCACCATTACCGGAACCAGTTGCTACCGTTTATACCACTCGTTCCTCTAGGATGAGTCTCCTTTAAGCTCTTTTCAGACTCGTAAAAGATGAAAATATTGCTGAGTAAGTTTCCCTTTTTGACTCGTTAAAGAGAATAAAAATGGAGGTTCGCTTTCAGCTCTTTTCTGACCGTTTAAAGACGAAAAGATTGCCGAGTTACTCCTCTTGACTCGTTAAACGTTAATAAGGGGCGGTCGTTTTAAGTTCTTTTTGTCGACCGTTAAAACATAAAAAGATTACCGGGTTTTTGTCGTTTCAAACTCGTTAATGGTTACGAAACGACGTGGTTTTGATCGTTTTTTTACTTTTTCAGGTCGAAATCACTATTTATGAAAAGTACTCCTCGATCGTAATGGTCAGACGGTTCTTTCGAGCATTGTTTTATACTTTTTCGGGCTCGAGAGACACAACTTTACGAAAAAGGACACCCTTGGAGTTCCCTTTTCTGCTGTCTTTTCAAACTCTCTAAACATGAAAAGACGTCGAGTTCTTCCTTTGTCAGACTCGTTAAAACCTGATGACATCGAATTTTGTCAAAATGACGCACCACAAGCATATGTTATCCCCATCAAGCTTGTTAAAAATAATTGGGGTACTCGCCAGAAATGGCGAGGGAAAAAGGAACCATAATTATTGTCGTGTCGGCAGTATGTCGCTCTTGAACATGGCACTTCTCTGCTTTCGTGTCTGGGTGGGGATATCTCATCTCGTTTTTTCACTTGCCTCCGTGGACTTGGGTAATCCTGTTTGACCTCCCATCTGCTCATTGCCTCGTCACCATGACCTCTAATCCATTGATGTCAAATACTGCCAATTCCACTATCGTGCCGCCGATATGTTCAAGAGAAGTTGACTTTTGCAAAGAAACAACCTCCCCCTGATAGCTCACATAATCTTGATTCACAACATTATCTCTCTGTCTCGTGTCGATGATGTGGGAAACATTATGGCCCACCTTCGATCAAGGTCACTTCCTGTCGACTTTAGCTCATTATCCAGGAAGCTGATCTAGAGACTCCCTTCAGGTGCCTTGGAGCCTGCATGCCTCAATGGCAGGTTCTTCGTGTTCGACGTGAGGTTTTCATCATTGGCCTCCGATCGAATGATTCTACGGGTGTTCGACGCCAGATCACTAATTCGCACGCCGTAGATTGTACCTATAGTACCTTGAGGGCCATTGTCATTATTGGTGGTACCTCTCGCGTCTGTTAACAGTTTTCATTATTGACTAGTAATCAGACGATGTTCATGCATGTTCGACTTCAGCTCATATATTCGCATGCTTGAACTTGTACTTTTGTTCGGGTCAAGATGGAGCGCAAGACCCTGGATTTTGTCTGTTGTAATCCAGGCGCGATTCTTGATACATGACTCATTCACTGGATGGCTGTGACCATACCTGAGTCGATTCATTGATCCTAACCAGATGGCTGCGTCCATACTATGGATCTAGATTATTATGTACTCTCTTATGGATGGCTGTGACCATACCACTTATATCATGTACTTGAGCTATCATTCGTATCTCTCAATGCAGATTCTCGGCGACAGCTACATGTGTTCTTGTAAAGCATTTCACCCCTCTCTCTCTCTCGGGCCTCATGCTTTAGGGGGCATCTGTTACACAGTAATTTGTCACCATTGGTCACCGTCCCTGTTACCCCTTTCCCGTACTTTGGAGGACTCATTCCGGGACTTGTGAGCAGTGACATAACCTAAAAACACTTGCATTATGTTCCCTTAAGTATGTACTTCATGTTCTCTGAAGACACCTCCTGCAAAATATCCCTGAAAAGTGCCCTTTTTCCATTAGCGCGGGTCCACAATGTCCTACCCGCGCCAATCAATGAGATCCTCAAAAGAGGGTGCGACCATTGGCGCTCTGTCTTAGAACAACACCCGCGCCAACCAAGTTTGGTAAAGATTTTTGACAAACGCGCGCCTAGATGTTTTTTCCCTTCAAGTCATGAAGTCTTTTGAGGATAAAGCTCATCTTCTAGATGTCGAGAGTCATCATCTATCCTTGACATCTATCCACAGTGGCTTTTTGGAGATAATGCCAATCCATAATGGGTGTCCTGGTGCATTGTATCTTCCTCCCCTCTTCCATCTATAAAAGTCTGTCCTCATGCATTAGACAAGCTAGTTTTGGAGTAATGCTAGTTGTGATAACGCTTGTCTTGAGTGATAGTAAGAGTCTTGAAGCATAGGGAGGTTATGCTGCCGGAAGTCTGAGAGAGAGAAGGTCCATTGCAAGACATGTATAGCTGCTCGCCCAGCCAGAGGAGAGGTTCAACGTCAGAACTTTGGTCGTATCTTTCTCTGTTGATTATTTATTAATAAACGACTACTATTATGGTTCCGATCTTATTGTTCATCATGATAATGTTTGATCTATTTCCTTTCTGACTGAAATATAGTTGTATTTAGTGGATTTTATGCTTGTATTCGCTTTGCTCTTTGCATGTGCAGGTATCCATTCGCGGGGATCGCAAGGATTGTGACCTGCCGGAGCAAGGGAACGGGAGTATCAACTCGTCTTCGACATTCGCGTTGAACTCCAGGTTGGTCCTCATAATCCACTTTCGATTTGCAACTAGGAACTTGCATGGTAGCGTGAATTGATTGTTGCTAGATCCATTTTGATCTAGTGGGATCGCCTCTGTCCGCAGAGGGGATTTACCTCTCCAACAATAGGACAGATCCTTCAGCTTCATTTGTTTGATGAAAACACTTGCAGGTTGACAAGATGCTGTTCATATATATTCCTAGAGTGACTGCGTATACATATGTGCTTGAGTGAGTGCGTTCACATAATACCTGCATATATATTCATGTATATATATATTCCAGAGTGACTGCGTATACATATGTGCTTGAGTGAGTGCGTTCACATAATACCTGCATATATATTCATGTATATATATATTCCAGAGTGACTGCGTATACATATGTGCTTGAGTGACTGCGTTCACATAATACCTGCATATATATTCATGTATATATATATTCCAGAGTGACTGCGTATACATATGTGCTTGAGTGAGTGCGTTCACATATAATACCTGCGTTTCAATATATATATGTGACAACTATCCCAACTTATGAGACTGCGTTGATTGTCCATCGTTTACAAACCAGTGTTTGTCCAGCGATTACAAACCAGTGTTTGTCCAATGTTTACAACCCTAACTGTGTTGACTGTCCAGCGTTTACAATCCAATAACTGTCCAACATTTACAATCTAGTGATTGTCCAGCATTTACAATGACTGTCCATCATTTACCATCTAGTGACTGTCCAACGTTTACAAACTAGCGTACAAACCAGCGTTTACAACCATGACTGCGTTTACATCACTGCGGCTATAACCATGACTGCGTTGAAGGAGTCTCTACTAACAGCATAGATTAGGGCCTGCGTGCCTGCGTATCTATGTGGATCATCCTCATTGCCTGCGTGGATCTACTAACACGTAGATTAGGGCCTGCGTGCCTGCGTATAGGACTTTTGAACATTTACATGGATCATCCTTATTGCTTGCGTGGATATGCCTTCATCTGCTGCGTGGATGTCTGCGTGGATCTAGGTCTTCATTACAGCGTAATTTAGTAGGGCTCTTTCAACTGCGGCTTCACCATATTACTGCGGCTACCCTTCATGTTACTGCGGCCACCTTTTGTGACTTGTATGGACAGCGTATTAGTATACTAGGCCAGCGTAATCCATAGTGTATCTCCTTCTCCAAAAACCCAAGACGTGGAGAGGAGATCACTTGAGGTGAGTTGCCAAATGACTTCAAATCCTCTTCTATTTATACTAATGTGTAGATGATGAATAGACACGACGTTTGGGCTTCTTGAGCATACGTAAGAGCTGGTCGGCTTGATAATAATTATATAAACAAAATAAATTCAAATCTCCATAAATACTTATCGGAATTGGATGATCTTTGGATCAATCCTACACCTCTCGACGAGAGGGATCCAATAAAAATATCAGCTGCCATAAATAAGCTAACCCACATGGAGTTTGGCCCTAGTTGCCAATTTAACAAGAGTGAACAATTATAACTTTATTTTGATTTTGTACCTGATGATGAGTTGAGAGTCCACTTGAAACATTAAACAACTATAAATATTCACAGAGTAAAATATCCAAAAAATGATATTCGCAAAACTTTATTTTAAATTATTATTATTAGTATTATTAATTACAAAAAGAATTATTATATGCATTTAGAAAAACATGTAGCAAGATTCTTAACCATGGAGTTATAAAAATAATTATTCTATGAAAAAGGTGGGTGCCCCAGGTTTACATGACGTTGAATCCATATATGGATTCGAAAATGTAGTTTAAACAACACAAAATCACAATCTTGTTCTAGTGAAAAAGATAATTTCATCTATTTGACAACACCTTAAACATATGTGCATTTAAAAGAATATGTAACAACATGCTTAACCATGAAGATTCAACCTCACTTCAACATAGAGATTATTAACTCATAACTAGAATTTGTTACAATATGATGGGTCAATACCATGGCTTCAATACCACATGTCCAAAGAACCATAATTCATTTTATGTAACACTTATCCATATGACATTTTTTTTATTAATCAATTTTATTAAAAAGGAAAAAATGGCAACTGTGGAAATAATCTCAACCTTTAATTTGTGACTATAATTAGGAGGTTAAATCCTTACCTTCCACCTAATAATTATAGATAATCTAATTAGAATTCTAAAACCATATTCCAAAAATACATGATATCCATGTAAAAATATTAAAAAGTATTGTAACAAACCCTATTTATTGCCCCCAAAACCCTCTCCATCCCAGTATGGTAGAGATGTTGTAATTTAATGTCATGTTTAACATTTTAACTTTACTCAAATTATATAAAAATACAAATAAGATAAAATAAAATAAATAATAGTTATAATTATCAATAAAACATATAAAAAAAAAACATAAAATTAATAGTTATAATTATAATTAATAATTAAGTCAGTCTTTATCCATATTAACTGCAGATCTACTAAGGGTCGAGAGGGATCAAATCTCTTGAGATGCGAATCACTTTTAGAGTGAAAAGGGATTTAATCCCTCTGAAATCTCGGGTTAAAATAGATCTAGGTTGTTATGTTAACAATTTCAATGGTATGTCATCTTGTTTAACCATCTAATGTGGTTCATCCTCAGGAAAAAAAGTGAAAAACCCAATGTGTCATATTATTTAAATAACAATCCAGTTCACAATAGGTCAATTATTATTATTATTATTTGAATAGGTCATTTGCTTGGGGTAGCTCAATTGGCAATGACCATGGAAATGAAGTCTCACTGAACCACAAGTCTTGGGTTCAAATCTTGTGTTATGCCCCACTATCGGGGTGAGAAGTTGGACATGATGAAGATGTAGTCCTACCAAGCTTACAATGAATAGGTCAATGTATAATATTATATTATAAAAATCATCAAAAAATCAAACAATTAGTGACCTCCTGGGAAGTCCTGGTTACCGGGTGCAAGCCCCGGAAGTGATGATTGATGCTATGTGATTTGTTCTCCACATTTCACTAGTTTCAATCCCACTTCTTCACCCCTGTGAGCATCACCCGATGCAATGAGTGCTAAGTGAACTATTCAAAAAATCATGAGAAATTAGCCAGTTATGACTACCTCTCATGGAAATGGTCATACGTTTGAATGACTTACTTAACGCAGTTGAATCCCAAAAATGATATCTAATATAATGCACTGTGTAAATCCCCCATACTTAAAAATCTAAAGTGATTGGTTGAGGTCTTATTATGAATTGTTTAGTAACTTCCATTTATTTTAGTTACTAATTTTTCATTTTCATTTTCATTTCTTTTTCATTTAACTTTCTTATTTTTATTTATTTAACCTTTTTTTTATTATTTCCATATTCATGGCTTATAGTTTTTTCTCCATATTTTCAATTTAAGGTGACTTGTTATTATATTAAAAACATATTTTAATAAATCTAATTATAAAGAATTATATATATTAATAAAAAATAAAACACATAGATATTATTATTCAATTTTAAGGTTACGGCCATTGAGACCCCCCTTATTTGTGGGACAAGGGGCCCACCTTTGACTAAGGTAGAATTAAATTAATTTATTATAAAATAAGAATTATATTATTATTATATTATATTATTATCCATGTATATTACAAACTAAAAGTTTATGTGGGTTATCCACAGTTTAACATTGAGATTGTTTTTTTGTTATTTTTTATTATTATTTAAATTTATTTATTTGTAAAATGATTGACTGAGGTCTTATTATGAATTGTTTAGTAACTTCCACTTATTTTAGTTACTAATTTTTCATTTTCATTTTCATTTCCTTTTCATTTAACTTTCTTATTTTATTTATTTAACTTTTTGTTTATTATTTCCATTTTCATGACTTATAGTTTTTTCTCCATATTATCAATTTAAGGTGACTTGTTATTATATTAAAAACATATTTTAATAAATCTAATTATAAATAATTATATATATTAATAAAAAATAAAAACACATATATATTATTATTCAATTTTAAGGTCAAGGCCAAGGCAGACACCAAATTGGTGTTTGAGACCCCCTTATTTGTTGGACAAGGGGCCCACCTTTGACTGTTAAATCTAGGAAGGCATACCTACTCTAACCCCTCTGGTTTTGAACCTGTGACCTCTTAGGATAAAACACCTACCCTTAACTATTAGGCCCACTCAAGTTGTATATATATCCACTTTAATATATATATATATATATATATATATATATATATATATATATATATTAAAGTGGATATATGTTAATATAAACAATATTAGTTAATCATATTTCTTGATTTTTTGTGTTTATTGCTTTTTAATTTAATTACACTATACCAATTGTAAGACCTCTTAGGTTACGTTATGATATTGTTCTATATACACCTTAAGCTAAGTTGGTACTAGCGACTATGTAGCCCTTGTTCTCTTATAAAATCGGTCTAAATATTATTAAAGTAATATGTATTATTATTATTATATAATATTAAAATAATTATGCATATAAATGAGGTAAATAAATAAATAAGACTATTGATAACAAGGGCTACATAGTAGTTAGTACCTTAGCTTAAACATGGTTCAATTAAACTAAAAAATAATAAAGACAAAGATTTCATCACAAAAATAACACAATTAATAAAATATTGTATTGTTGAATGTCATCACCAAAAATAAAGAAACATGATTAACTAATATTTTTATATTAACATATATACATTTTAGTCAAGTCCATGGGCCCCCAAGAATCAAACATCACGGAGGTTGTTGCGCGCGTGCTAGGGGGAGGAAACATGCTAAAATCTAGTCATCTTAGGGTTCGTATGGCCAAGTTAGGTGTGATCTCTGGGTGACTTTGACAGCTTAGATGCCTCTGGGCCGTGGTTTTTGAAGCCACTGGTAAAGCCCTAGAGGAACACATAAAATTTGACAAAAAAACATGTATACACTTTAATATATATATAATTGAAAATATGGACAAAAAATTATAACTCATGAAAATGGAAATAAAAGAAAAAGGAAATAGAAAACAAAAATGTTAAATAAAAGGAAATTAAACTAAAAACAAAAAATAGTAACTAATAGAAATGGAAATTACTAAACAAGCCATAATAAAACCTCAACCAATCACCTTACAAATAAATAAATTCAAATAAATATAAAAAATAACAAAATTTGAATTCCCAATGTTAAATTATGGATAAGCTGCATGAATTTTTGGTCAAAGACAAACTAATATGTAGTCAAAGCACAACTGAATGTGTAATACTATGCCTCTGATAAACTAATATGTAGTCAAAGCACAACTGAATGTGTAATACCATGCCTTTGATAGGTATAAAAAGTTGTATAATATTAACAAATAAACTACCCTAAAATAAAATAAATAAGTAAATAATTTAATAATAATAAGAAAGAAATTAATAGAAAAATGGGGATAAGAGACACTCCACAAGAGACAGCGGGAATCCAACTCCTACTTAATTTCCAACCATGTTTCTCAATCTCGATGGCCTCCCTGAACTTCCTATGGTGGAAGTGATCAATCCTGGTGATGACCTTGGAATTCTCAATGCAGACATGGTGTTTGGTGTTTTCAGCTTGTCCAACTATAGTTGAACAACGAGTATGATTGTGCTTAATATCTTATGCATGCTCTTGAATTCTTTTATTAATAGAGTGACCAATGTCCTCAATGTAGGGAATCCCCCCCTTTTTTTATTAATTTCTTTCTTTTATTTTTATTATTATTATTATTTTGTAAGCTTGGCAGGACCTTTTCATTCATATTCTTCGAAAAACAAGTTACAACCATAATTCAAGTGGTTTAATGGCCTCACCCTATGCAGAGGGAAACTAGGTTTTTTGGCCACAAAACAACATTATAAGACATCTAAAACCATAAAAGTTTAAGTATGTCTAACGGTGCCTTGTATGACTTAATGTCTTGAAACCTTCTAAGATCTAAGTATCTAAAACAAAATATCATAGTTGACGGATTTTCCATATAGTATTAACAAAATTTTAAAACAGAAACAAAGCCAAGCATTTTATTATTCATCGGAGGAATCCATGGGAGATGGATATTTCGCACTCGACCCAAGTAATTCAAACTGGGGAAGACAAGGAATGTGTTTCCCAATGCAGTTGAGATAAACATTCTACTGCTAGATTTGAAACTGAATAAGTTGAAATTCCTTTTGAATTTCCTGAAGACCATGATCAGACTTGGATGAGCCAATTGGAGGGTTCATTATGGCTTTGGCCACAATGTTCTTCATTAACTAGTAGAGGTGAACAGTATGCTTGTATTGAGAAGTACGACCTCTAGAGTGGCCAGGGTCTGGAACCAGGTCTCTCCAATCTTCCAATTGAATCTCAGCATTCACCTAATGGTTAAGTTTTGTCTCCTGATTTGAGACAAGCTGATGGACCTGCAATGGAGTTTCTATCTGATAGGATTGGGCAGAGTCATGGATTAGCCTTGAGGCATATTTGCGGCCCCTTACCCTCGCATGGCGAGGTTCGGCTTGACTATTTTCACCTCACTTCTCGGCATTTCTTCCACAACCTTAATCGCCTCTCATAGAGGATCTTGAACCAAAGGAAGGACAAACCATTTTGCCACTCGAAAAACCAGTATAGGAATGAAAAACCTTGTAATAGACTGCCCAGACCTCGAGCTTGAAGCAATTAGACAGCTTGAGGTCCTGACAACCACACTGTAATTGAATACCTGGCAAGTTATCACAACATAAAGGCATATAATACTGAGCATTAGGTCTGAACACAGCAATTGACCTAAGAATGAGATGGGTATGCCTCCAGAGGTCAGAAACAACAAACCCATGCTCCCTAAGCCCTCTTAAGACCAGACACAAAAGTAAAAGGAGAGAAACCAGACACAAGAAACCATGAATCTTAAAAACTTTCAGAGATAGAAAATGGACCAAACTACAAGCACAAATGTCCATACATGTGACATATAAAAAGCTCCATGCTAGAGAAATCCAATACATCCCCATGTGAGATAGTAATATTCCAAAGAAAACAGAAACAATTAGATAGTAAGCAGACAACTCATAATAAAACCCAGAGTGTTCTTTCTAGAATTCTCGATAGAGTTTCCATTTGCTTACAGGCTCCAAATTATATAAACTTCCCCATCGAATTGACAAAGGAGTATAGGTCGTGGGAAGTGAATGATAAGAAGGGCAAAGAGAAATAAGATACTCGATGACTTTAGACATGTAGCGAGAGGAACCAGGAACACCAGGGTGACAAACCGTGAAAGCCTACCTCTCAAACAACCTCGAGCAACCCAAGGACACTAAAGTGGTACCAAAACCCAAAACAAGGTAACTATCGCCTGAGAATGAGGGATGGCCATCACCAAACGTCCACGATAAGGTTTTGCTCCAACCAGCCCGTACTGCATTCACTGGTTGCATGCGCGATGCCCCATTGCCATACCCACCAAATGTGCGAGGGTTATAGTGAAGTCGTCCTCTAGCCCTTACTGCTTTAACATTTACTCATGGCCGAGATCCCAAAGGCTCCAATCTATCGGCACACAGCCCGATCATGATTTTTTTTATGTAAGCTTGGCAAGACTACATCTTCATCACGTACAACATATTACCCCGATCAGGGTGGGAAATGAATCGATGACTTCACATCAAGGAGTCTTTTAACAGAGCACCTGATCACCATCTATTCAAGGTCCCGTGGACAATTTTTTTTTGTATGCTTAGTGGGACTATATCTTTATCATGTCCAATATATCACCCCAATTGGGCGGGAAATTGAACTGGTGACTTCACATCAAGGAGAGCCTTAACAGAACACTCGATCACTATTTATCCAAGACACTATGGACCCCGATCGGAGATTATTATTATTGTTATTATTTTTAAATTTATTAAATTATTTATTTATTTATTTATTTTAATTTTAATTTATCTATTTTCATTTTATTTTTTTATTTTTATTTTATTGTAGTTTATTTTTTAATATTATACAACTTATCTACAGTCTTTCTTCTCTCTTTTTTAACCTGATTTAATTATTTTAATATTATATAATAATAATAATACATATTACTTTGATGATATTTACACTGAATTTATAATAAAATAATATAATTCTTATTTTATAATAAATTAATTAGTTTCTTTATCTAATTATTTGATTTTTTAAATGATTTTTTGGATTTCTTATAATATTATATTATATATGGATCTATTCAATTTATTAAAATAATAATAATAATATTTAAATTATAATATAATAATATATTGACTTATTCTCTAACCCAACTTTTAACTTTTAATTAAAATATTTTATTTTCCTAACGACTATTTCTGGAACTGGATGCATCTCTTCTACTTAAACAAGATGACAGATTAAATGGTTCGTAACATTGGCCAACAAATTATGATGTGATTAAACTGAAAGACATTATCAAAAATAAATATTTTAATTAGTTCTCATTTATAAATTTGGTCATAATTCTAGCTTATATATCTATTTTAATATTTTAAATACTTAAATATCATATAGATAAATGTTTTCGGACGTATCTCTTCTACTCAGGATAAACCACATTAGTTGGTTCGAAACGTCGATCCAAAAAATATGATTAATCCGAAAAACATTTATCTACATTATGAATCACGAAAGTCTCAGATCCATATCATTTAAGTCAAAATATAGTTTGATTATTTAATCAATAATTTTTCCTTAAATTATTTATAATTAATTATAATCTCATAATTTTGAATATTTAGTTATTAGCATGTGTGAATTTGGACAAATTCAATCTTTATCTATCATTTGATTTAATCCCTCAATTATTTAAATATTAATTTAGTCAAAACGCATTCAATTATTATTATTATTGGTTATATTTTTATTTTTATTTTATTAAGTTGTCATTATTGAGGTTGTTTACTCTCTAACGGCTACCGGCTCTTTCCTATTAAAAAAAAAAGAGAACTCCCAACCTTCTTTCACTCACAAACTTGTTCTCTTCCACATATCTCCAACAATATTTTAAATATATTATAAAATAATACTTACAGTATTAATGTTTAGTTTATTTTAATTACAAGTAATAACAAAGAATGCGATGAATAATGTTGAAATTTAATTTATTTAATTAAAAATATAGAAATATAAATTTAGTTTAATTTATAGATAAAATGACTTTTTCATTTAAAAATATTTAATTAATTTATAATATATATATATATATATATATATATTCGCAATTAAGGAAGATGTTGATGAATCTCTTAAAATGGATAAGATAAAAATATACAAAGCCCTAACTAAAAGGAAAAAGAGGCAGTACATTCGTCAAAGGCAGGAGAATCTCTTACACCTCTCTAAGGTAGATCCTAAGAAATTTTAGAGGCAGATTCTAACTAGGAAGACTAAGGATAATAATAAAATTGTTCTTCACGATTGGAATTCCTATCTTAAAAAGCTTTATGAATCTCCAATTGTCATGGATAATTTGGAAACTCTTCTCACAACGAAAGAAGTTTTCTCTTTAGAAGACATTAAGTTTGGGGTTAATCACCTCGCTAATGGGAACGCTAAGGACATTGAAGGTTACCAAGCGGAAATCTTAAAAATTGGAGGTCCTGTCCTCATCCCCCACATCCACAAGCTTTTCAATCAAGCAGTCAAGCAAGGGTTCCCTAAACCTTGGACTGAGAGCCTCATTATCCCCATTTTTAAAAGTGGGGATACAAATAACCCCTCTAATTATCGAACAATTATGATCAGCCCTCTCTTAGCCAAGTTATATGGTAGTATTTTGGAAAAGAAGTTAAGCATATGGCTTGAAAATGAAGGTAAGCGGGCTAAAGGCCAAGCAGGTTTCAGAAGGCATCACTCAACAATAGACCACCTTGTTACGCTTAGGATCATTGCGGAGGAATGTCGTAATGATAAATCCAATTTATTTTGTTGCTTTGTGGACTTTAGAAAGGCTTTCGATATGGTTCCTAGATACAACCTTTGGAATAGATTAGAAGAGCTAAAGGTTCCTCTTGAGTTGAGAGTTGCCGCTATAAGGTTATACGAGAATGTAATTGCCAAGCTAAAGAGCAATGAGGGGTGGTCGAAAGATATTAAGTGTAACATCGGAGTTAAACAAGGTTGCCCCCTCTCCCCTACCCTATTTGGCATTTACATCGATAAGCTCGAAGGCTATTTAGGGGAAGCAGGATGTGATGGCACGATCTTAGCTGGGATAGTCGTCATCCTTCTTCTTTATGCTGACGATATTGTTCCTTTGGCAAGGTGTCCATCTGATCTTAATAAGCAACTCAAGCTTCTTAAGGATTTCTGCTCTACCATGGGTATGACTGTTAACACTGACAAAACAAAAGTTATGATTATCAAATTCAAGAAGGACACTTACGCTAATTTTATGTATGACAATAATAACTTGGAGGAAGTGTATTCTTGCAAGTACCTAGGAATTGATATTCATCACAAGCTCAACTGGAACCATAGCATTGAGAAAAGGATTAATGGGGGGTGGAAAGCTTATTTTGGTCTTGAAAATAATTGTAAAATAGCAAACCTCGTAATGTGGGATAAAAAGAAGTTCCTCTCTGAAACTTTAGTCACTCCTGTTATTTTATATGGCTGTGAGGTTTGGGGTTGCAGCATCTCCAGAGAATCATGGAGAAAGATTGAGCAAATCCAGAAGCGTTTTATAACTTATAACCTAAAAATTAAAATACACCCTATCCTATTCTCCTTATAGAAGCAGGTCTTTCCCCTATTGAGAGCCTAGCTATGCTTAGGTTTCTGTTGTACAAGCACAAAATCAGTAACATAGACGATCATAGACTTCCTAAGCTAGCTTTAAATTCTAGCCAAAACCACCTAAGGCTTAATCGAGGGTGGCATAAAGACACAAGGTCCTGGTTAAACTATTGGGAGATCAACGAAAATGATGCATTGCAAAACATAAATAACATTAAAGATATCGTTACCTCTAAGTTCAAAGAAAAAATGTGGTGTGAGAAAGATTTAGCGGCTAAAAGAAAATTAAGTTATTATAAGAAGGTCATCAACCCCACCCTAGAAGATCAAAAGTATCTCTCTATTTTAACTAGCTCAAAGAAGAAAAATAATATAGCAAAGATTAGAACGAATTCTCATGAGCTCCATAGTGAAACAGGTCGTTGGGCAGTTCCTAAAACACCATGGATGGAAAGGCTCTGCCATATATGTGAGAATAGGAACATCGAGGATGAAAATCACTTCCTCTTAGAATGCCCTGCGTATAACCACATTAGATCTCAGTTTCACAATCTTTGTTACAATACTGACCTTCCTAGCCTTTTACAATGTCAAAATTATAGTGAGCTCGGGAGGCTTCTCTCCAAGCTTTTTGAGCATAGGAATAAAATCTTAAATCAAAATAAATAATTTGTTTCTTTAGGTCCGATAGACCATTGTTTGGTCTCAGGGTTAACCATCATCATTATCATATATATATATATATATATATATATATATATATAATTCAATTTTAAATTAATTTTAATCAAAATCTAAATAATTTAATATATACAATTCAAATAAATATATTAATGCATTTTAAACAACAAAAATGGCATTCTTTAGTGATTCTAAAATAAATAAATAATATAATATAATATATAAAAATCAATTTTAATCAAAATCTAATTGAAATTTAAATAATTTAACATATAAAATTCAAATAAATATATTAATGCATTTTAAACCACAGAAATGGCATTCTTTAGTGATTCTAAAATAAATATTCGTTAATTCATTTTCCCCGTGAAAGTGACAAAACACCAATATGTTTAATGCATTTTAAACAACAAAAATGGCATTCTTTAGTGATTCTAAAATAAATAAATAATATATAAAAATCAATTTTGATCAAAATCTAATTGAAATTTAAATAATTTAACATATAAAATTCAAATAAACATATTAATGTATAAATAAATAAATAATATATAAAAATCAATTTTGATCCAAATCTAATTGAAATTTAAATAATTTACAGAAATGCCATTCTTTAGTGATTCTAAAATAAATATTCGTTAATTCATTTTCCCAGTGGAAGTGACAAAATACCAATATGTCGGCAAAGGCAAGGATCGTCAACAGCAGGATTCGAACCTGCGCAGGCAGAGCCCAACAGATTTCGAGTCTGTCTCCTTAACCACTCGGACATGTTGACGATGCGTTAATTCGAACCTGCGCAGGCAGAGCCCAACAGATTTCGAGTCTGTCTCCTTAACCACTCGGACATGTTGACGATGCGTTAATTCTATGCTAAACACAAAGGACAAACTAAAAAAGCGAATTAATTTGGTTGCCTTCCTCTTTTATTGCGCGTATCGAATCACAACGAAATTTTCACCTCCAGCTAACGCTGAATGTGTTTTTAACTTCAGTAAATATCCGTTTTATTATTTCACGAATCAAGATTTTACCATGGGATTTGGAAATAAATTTAATTATTTAAAATATAATAATTTATAAAAAGATAAATTTCTATTTTAATCAAATCATTTTCAATTTTAATTTATTAATTATTTTGAAGAATTCCCTTTTAGCTCAATACTCACCCAAAAAAAAATTATCATGAAAAAATGCATTCTAAAGTCCAGCCAAACACCCTACCCATACCCCCTACCAATACCCCTACCATGCAGAGTATCTGTGAATGTGATGTCTCTGATTCCTCTAGGTGATTTCGTTCCACTACGGGTTTTCCACCCCAACCTTCAACCGTCTACGGTGCTCTAGGAGGTTCCTCTACACCTGAAACGCTAAGGGCTATAAGAATTTCCTTTCCACTTGTCATTCTTCTTAAAATTCATTGGTGGGTTCATCGTTTCCACACCCTCTGTATCATTATGGTACATCTCACCACCTTACAAGTATATTTTTCAGTCGTTTTGCAAGTTAGATTTTGATACGGATCTCTTAGGGTTTTCCTACTTTTCATTTACTCTATCTGAGATTTAATATAAATATCTAAAGCAGATAAAGAAGCAATCTGTCTTATAGGTTATCTTTAGTCTGATAGACATTAAAATATTTCTTTCTTTTTATATTAAAGTATTCTCTATTTTCTATTTACTCCATCTCGGATTTAATATAAATATCTAAAGCAAATGAAAAAGCAATCTATCCTATAGACTATCTTTAGCCTCGTGGACATTAAAATATTTTCTTTCTTTTGATATTAAAGTAAATAATACATTTTATTTTGATTTCTATTTCTATTTCAATTTTTAGATTGTAAATTTTTTATGGTGTTGAGAGGTGCTCTCCAGTTCAGTATGGTAGAAATGTTGTTATGTTTAACATTTTGACTAGATAAAAATAAAATAAAAATAAAAGTCAAAGTCAAAAAATATATTAATAATTATAATTATCAATAAAACATTCTAATTGGATCCACGTTATCAAGTATTATACAGGCCATGGATCCGGAAGAAATAATATCTCTAAACAACTCTAATTACAAATGCTTCAGTTCACAAATGGATAAAAATTAAACCATTAAATCCAATTAAAAACATAAAATTAATAACTATAATTATACTCAATAATTAAACCAACCTAGATACATCTTAACTTAGGATCTTTGGGTGGAAGGGTGCTCTCCAAATGGGTAAGGTACAGATGTTGTAATGTTTAACATTTTGCTTGATCAAAATAATAATAAAACATTTTAACTCGATCAAATTACATAAAAAATACAAAAACAATATAAAATAGAAAATTAACAATTAAAATTAATTGTAATTAAACTAGCTTAGACCCATTTTAACTTTGAATCTACCAAGAGTCAAGAGGGATCAAATCTTTTGAAATGCAAACTTCTTTTGAAGTGAAAGAGATTTGATCTCTCTCAATGCTTGGTAAATCAGTGATCTAAGTTGGTATTTAAATTTTAATAAATCATTTAATACTTTTTTTTATTTTGAAATATGAGTTTAAAAAATATTGAAGAAAAAATTAATGTTTTTGACAGCCGAATTATAATAAACTAATGCACTCATATAAAGTAGCACAGTGTAACTTATAGATGAAATGATTTTTTTCACGAGAATCCCACGATAAAATTTCAAGCAAGATTGTGATTTTTGTTGTTTAAAATATATTTTTCAATGCATAAATGGATTCAACACCCTCAAAAATCCGTAGGGTACTTGAATTTTACAGATTAAACAACTTAAACTCAAGTTTTTAAAAATCTCTTCCAAATGTTGGTTTAAATTAACTAGAAAAAATCCCTTGAAAAAAGGCCATTTCGTTTGTTAGATTAAGTGTATAAATTATACCACTGGTAAACATGGATAGGCATAAAAAGACTTACCTCATAATACATCTCATGTTGTCATAATTAGAAAAAATCATAATAATTGACTAAATTATAACTTTATGTTAAATAAGCTTAGATCCATTTTAACTTCGGATCTACTAGAGGGATCAAATATCTTTTTCACTCTAAAAGAGGTTTGCTTGGTAGATCTTAAGTTAAGATGGAGATCTAGGTTGGTTTTAATAATTAATTATAATTATTAATAATTTTATTTTTATTTTTATTTTTTTAATTTGACCAAGTCAAAATGTTAAATAGGACATTACATTACAATATTTCTACCATACTGGGTTGGATAGCGCCTCTCTGAGCAATTATTATTATTAATAATATATATATATATATATATATATATATATATATATATATATATATATATCCCATTATTAACTTGTTATGCTATCTATTTCAAAATAGGTCTTCTAGAAATTTAATTTAATTACCAATAAAGCCATATAAAATAAATGACTGGTAGATGTAGATAGGATCAAAACACTTATTTTAAGATATCATATAACTTTATTTTAAATTTTATTATTATTATTATTATTTTGTGGGGTAAATATTGCATTTCCTTCTAAACAAGAGTTTACATGGATACTAGATATCTTAGTCTAGTCTTTCACTAGGAAGATTAGTGTATAACCAAAAATGAAGTCTTCGCAGAGAGGCATAAGATGGCATAATGTTCAAACAAATTGAAAGGATTATACATATATTGAAAAATAGACCAAACTGGCCATTAAGATAAACTATGAAATGAAAAAACAGAGTAAGGATCGTAGCATAAGACTAAGCAGAAGGGTTAAAGTTTATGGTTGCAACTTGAATGGGGTTCTATGTAACATCCCCTCCCACCCCCTTGTACCATCTTGAGTTGTGGAAGGTGTTACTTATTACTTAAACCAATCTCCAAAATTCTTTATGAAGATGGGGCCACCAAAAATCCTTCATTTCCAAAGTTTGTGAAATTAATTTATGATGCCACCATTATGACTAGTTTTTCAAGAGCTTTCTAGTGACATAGATTTCATCTCAATCTCTCTTGAATTGAAATTTATGTCCAGCTGATGTTATACCAATTACATGATACCATGTGGTATCCATGGTGAAACCACCAATCAAATTTGAGTGGTCTTTACCATTGGAATTATCCAGTTTAAGACCTCCCCCCCTCTTGTTAATTCTCGATAGACTAGAGAACCCCTAGATGCACAGGGAACGTTGATAAATTTTGTGCCCAACCTAACCATCTGGTAGTGGCTTCCAATTAAATGGGAGACCCACAATAGGAATCCTCATGTTAGACCCCCCCTCTATTTAACCCACAATAGACCAAGGGAGCCCTGGGGTGATTGTGGGTCATTAATTTGAGCCTTCCCCCATGATCACACTACTTAAAACACTCATTTGATTATGATATCCTATTAGGACCACGTGGCGCTACCATGTTGACACATGCATGTGAATTCCACTAAACCGACCATTTTATGTTAATATTTTATATATGGTTTGAAAGAAATCCAGGGATTCACACCCTTGTCCATTATGGACATGTCTTGACTCCTGGATCTCTTGATTGCTTGACTCCAATGAAGTAAAATTTTGCTTAGTGGAAATCTAGGCTTCACTAGTGTGTATACCATGCGTCAACCCTGAATCTCGAATACACTTGAACTTCTTAAGCATATATAACTCTGAGCCCACATATATGAACTAAAGTCATGGGCCCTACCTCAGATTACTAACACATCAATCAATCCAAACTGATTTATATCTGATTAATGGTTTTCCAAAGTGGATGTGCCTTGTACATCCAGATGCTCGGATTGCCAAATGCACCCAAGCATAAAACTAAAAAAAATCCCCTCCTTGATATCTAGATATAAAGCAAGTTTAAGGGGAACATCCGGTCCTAGATATCAGCAGATACACCAGCACTTGGGCTATCTAACAACATTTGTCCCCAATATAATTCCATAAAAATGACTATTTGGCCCTAGATCATCTTGGATTTTTGCTAAAACTATAGAAAAAGAAACTTAATGTATTTTTCTAGAACTTCCTAGAACACCAGTACTTATGTTAAAACACTAAGTTCCCTAGGCAATGGACAAGTCCTAAATTAAAACCGTCAAAGATACTATGATGTATCCAAAAGAGTCCAAAGTCACTAAATTTTTTTAACTTGCCATAAATTCTAAGCAAAGGAAAGAACTAGCTCCAAAGTACAAAACTACATCAGTTCAGGCATTCTAGCTTGACTATTTATTATAAAGTAGAAAATTCCTTTAGTGAGATAGGAATCCACAATCCTTATCAAGGAAACATGTCTATTGCATGCTTAATATACAAGAAGATTACAGATCGACCAGAATAGTAAATCATAAAACATACAAAAATATATATATGTATGCATGATCTTTCAAAACCATCTCAACAATTCAGAGATTAAGCATTCTCAACAGTAACTAGACATTCAAGTAATCCTCACGTATGACATAGTCTATAATCTATGATCTCTATAGAAGGATTAACACCACTAAATGTTCATGTAACCATAAAAACACATAGAAACTTAAATTCTTGTATATACAGTACTCTCAGGCACTCATTCATGATTCATACAGAAGCATACATCTGCTTACTATCACATTAGACATAAATCATCATGCATAAATAAAATTTATATAAACCATGATACTTACCTAAGTAAGTTAAATTAGCTGGCAACTCGATAAGGGACCTCCACTCTCCACCCAAACATAGGCTAACTACATTGCAGTCTTTGTTACAACTGACCACCCCTAAGAAAGATCCAGATTCTGAGAGAACACTTGCACAGGGATAAATTCACATCAATGGATGGGTCAAACACTCAAGAGATAGAGCTCACTTTCAAGGTGATTCGTCAATTACTCTCCAGTAGTAAGCACCTTAGTGACCTACTTACTCTCCAAGATTTAAACATAGGGTAACACCAAAAATTCAAGGATTAGGTGTGGTTCTTAGTTTATGAGGATTGAATCCACTATGAGAGTGGTACATCAACCAATTAGAAAGCACTTAGAAGCACTAAGTGATTTGTTTGTCTAATTGTAAGAACACACATTTAATCCTCAATTCACTTATGCTATGCATTTATATAGGACTTCACTTGCATCTCTTGATGCATCTGCAAGTGCATCACCTCGCCCCTTCAATGCCCTCCTTTTCTAGGTTGTCTCCTTGAATTATGATAGATGAGAATGAGGATGCCATTGTCCATTCTAATTTTTCTCTTCATAAATGAGAAGTTGAAAACACTGCCACCTCTAGTTCAGCGCTAGTCACGTCACGTTAAAATATGTCAGTGAATGGTTTTTCTCAATTGGGGTTGGTTCCAACGTTTAATTTAGTAGGTTATGGTTATTCAAAGTGTGAAGCAAAATAAGAAATATCCCTCGTGACTCTTATCCATTAATTGTCTCTTCCTCTAATGAGTTTAATTAAACATAATAAATAATTAATAACTGATAAAATAGAGTTCAACTAACTATAGTTTCCCCATGCTAGAGTCATAGTCACATTTGATGTTACGAAAGTAGGGGTCAGAAAAAGGGATGTTACAAATCCCACTACCTTAAATGAACATCGTCCTCGATGTTCTATAAACAGAGAACAACAACTAAAATTGAGATTTATAGTTACATCGCTTTACATCCATTTACAAATTAAACAAAAATGGGTATTGTTAGCACCCCAGGAAACTCTCCTAGGTTGTAGTTCGAAGATGCCTGGTAACATATAAATCTTCAATATCGTTCTCGGAACTATTGGAATGGACGGTGGTTTGGATCAAGTCAGATAACTGTTTCAACTCTGTTTTCACTCAAGACATGCATGAACACCCTCAACTTGACAAGGCTTTAGACCACTAATGCTCAATAGTTTATATATTCAATGGATAGCTGGAGAATTCTGATTGTACCAGCAGATACATACATAAACACATATGAATGGCTAGCTACAGAAAGTAAATGAAGCTTGCTAATCTAATTTATCAACGCAGAGATAAGATGATAGCTATCTAGCATTATACATAGAAGAAAACATGAATAACCTATTCAAGTGCAAGCTTGGAATAGAGGAGAAGATGGTGATTGAACATGTAACAGCAAAAGAAGCTTGTATTACTGGAATGAAGATGAGATGCTGGGAGGAACAGAGTATCCACAGTCTCCAAAAGTTGAATCCTTGATACTTCGAACTTTCAACCATTTATAGGCTTTTTACAATTCTCTCGAACCCTCTGAGGCTCGAGATGTCTTAATCTATCCCCTCTGTCTTTTAAACTACTTGATGCCATAACTCGACACACATGAGCTCAGAGGTCTCTTTTTCTAACAAAATAGTAACCAAATTCTAGTAAATTCCCCGTGCTATCAGGTGGCTCGCTTGTGCCAGCGATGCTCCATGATCACTTTTGTTGGTTCGGCTGCATCGTGTTGTGGCTTTTTCCTTTTCCGGCCATCTATCTCTCGGCCTCTGTCCACTCGAATCCCTCTTCTAGCATTAAATAATCATTGCATAACGCCTTAAGGGGAGGTGGCCACCTATTATGCCATGGATGAGTGCATCATGCCTTTGAAATCCCTGAAACGACTGCTTTCTATTAACACAGAGAAATGCATTCAAACTGTGAAAATCTGCCACAAACATTGTTCATCCAGACTTCAAAAGTCCTTAAATCTGGTCTATTCTCCTATCGGATCCATCCTCAATCGTTATCGCAAGTCGCTTCGGCCTTGTTCCAAGGCTTCCCTTTGTATTTTAGAAATAAGTTTAAAACATTGAAAATAATGTAAAAATTGCTTCCTCCATACTTGAAACAATATACATTTTTGTTCCCAAACCTCTTTGGGTCCGGGTTTTATCGCATCGGCATTTTTCCTTTGTATTTCGTTAAATAACGAAATATATGAAAATATATTAAAAAAATGTTATTTGGCGGATCTCAAATCCTTTACAATAGTGTTTATATTCCCATCGGGTCAATGTTAGCCCTGAGGTGCACTGCTATTATTTTAATGGAAATGTCCCCTGTTTCAGCTCCGATGGTCCACGTCTCCTCTCGCTTCGCTTTGGCCATAAGCCATGTTAGCCCTAAGGTGTTGATCCAAATGGATCCAAGAACTCTCTAAGACTTTAAAAATCATTTAAAAGATCAAAATAATCGGAAGAGAAAACCCTCTAAAAGGTGGAAAAACACTATCAGGAAACAAAAACATAGAGAAAACAGTGAAAAATAGAGCAACAGAGGCTTGAACAATGAATGCACAGCAGACGTCAAATCTGGCCGATCAACGGTCCAGATTTGATCAGAAAATCACAATTGGCACAGGCAAACGGAGGATATCGGCGCATATCATATATGAGTTGCAATGGTGATCGGCAGAGTCAACGAGGATCGTCGTTGACTCCACCGATTACCATCGCAACTCATATATGATATGCACTAATATCCTCCATTTTCCTATGTCGATTACGATTTTCCGATCAAATCTGGACCGTTGATTGGCCAGATTTGACGACTACTGTGCATTCATTGTTCAAGCCTCCATTGCTCTGTTTTTCACTGTTTTCTCTATGTTTTCGTTTCCCGATAGTGTTTCCGCCTTTTGGAGGGTTTTCTCTTGCGATTATTTTGATCTTTTAAACAATTTTTAAATACTTAGAGGGTTCTTGGATCCATCCAGATCAGCACCTCAGGGCTAACACGACTTATGGCCAAAGTGGAGCGAGAGGAGACGTGAACCATCGGAGCTGAAACAGGGGACATTTCCATTAAAATAGCAACAGTGCACCTCAGGGCTAACACTGGCTCCTTCTGGGGATGAAAGCCTCCCTGTGAGGTTTCAAGAACTACAGACAACTGCCTTTCGAGTAACAACCAAAACAAACTTATCTCCTAGTGTTCCATTGGGCATGGAGTTTATTTGCATAGAAAACAAAAATTGAACAAAAACCTATTACAATATTAAGGCCTCAAAGCCTCATATGAAGTAAAGTTTCAAAAACCGCCCATTGGCTGGGCCATCAAAAACACCTTCCCCCTCCAAACTGTGCAAAATGAAAGTATTGTTTGTTTGAACTTGAGCAATGACAAACAGTCCCATCCATAAAAATCAAATTTACCATGGTTTCCCTTCTTTTCCTTCAATGCATCCCATTTGAGAACCCAGTCACCGACTTGAAAACTGTCCATTTTTGCCCTTCTATCAAAGGTTTTTTTTATCTTTTTCTGATGAATTCTTGTTGGATCGATCTTCACACCTTCAGCAGAAACAATATGTTCCAAAAGTTTGCCTTCTTCTAGAGAAAGTTGTGACTTCTTTGGGTTCCCAGAAATTCCAAACTGTCTGCATTTTAGAAACACCTTCTTCAAATGCTACAAATGGTCCTTGTGACTGCTGGAAAAGACTGTTATGTCATCAAGGTAAATAAGGACAAACTTTTCCTTCTCTCCCACAAAGGCTATGTCCATGGCCCTCTAAAAAGTAGCCCGAGCATTCATCAGTCTAAAAGGCATCTTGGAGTACATGAAAGTGCCCCAAGGAGTAGTGAAGGTGGTCTTTTCCTAATCTTCTAGATGTACAACAATCTGATTGTAACTCGAAAATCCATCTAAGAAAGACATGACTCTAGCCCCTGAAACTTTTTGCAGCGAGTGTTCCATCTTAGGCAGTGATCCAGATTTAGATGGGAACGCAATAGATTACAGAGATAACCATAAATATAGAGATGCAATAACCATAAACACAGAGATGCAGCGGAAATAATGCTTCATTTCATTAATGGAAAATACTGAAATATGCTTACAACCAGAAATGGAAATAAACCAGCTAGGGCGATGGTAGCTTATCTCTAAGAAGAGATGTGCGGCTACATGCCTCTGAACTGTTCCGAACTGTATTACAATGAGGCTCGAAGGCCTATTTATTGTTGAGAAACAATGGAAAACCCTTCACATCCCGAAACCTAACCCTAGAAGATGAAACGCCAAATTGTGGGCCCCGTTTGGGTAAATTGGTACATCAATTTCCCGGGGTCGTAACTTTGGCATACGATCTCCGTTTGACGCGTACGATAGCTCGTTAGAAAGATCTATCCGAGTACTACCACTTTGGGAGGTAACATGGGTCCCCCAGAATCCCAAAAAAACGTCGTTTAGGGCCTCAAAACGGCTCCGGAAGTTCAGGACCCGAAAAACTGCTAAAAATAGTAAACTGTGCTACAATTTAGGAAACTGAAAAGACTGAAAGAGACAGTTGTGGGGGTCCAAATGGGTTGGTGGGTGGCCACCAACATCCACCTGGATCATTCCTCCCCCATTAGGAAGCAATGGTCCCCATTGCGTTGAGTTCCTCCATCTGTTGAACTTGTCCTGCAATCTCTGATGTGTCCAGTAATGGTGAGAAGCATGGTCGACGATGGTCCATATTGAACACTTGGTGCAGGCGAAGGAATGGAGGAATGTTGTGCTTCAAAGCATTGTTGCCCATAGCCTTGGTACTGGTGTAAGGACCATGTCGGAGTGGTCTGAGTTTCTGATGGGTTCTGGTAAGGCGTTCTCTCTGTCGATGCAACCAGACTTTGTTGCCCACCTGAAACTTATGTGGTACCCCTGTGGGTGAGGAGAAGTTGTTCCTGTGTTCTACCATGACTGTATCCCTTTGTTGCTGCTGCTGCGTGGAGGAACCCTTTGCGGGGGTCATGGATGTAGCAATGATCTTCCCCTTACTTTGGGAGTGAACCAGACAGATGAATTTCCTGGTCTGGGAGATGAGCTTGATGCCTTTCTTAGCGGTGATCAAAGATGTGGCGGTAGGTGGGGCTACCTCTGGTATCATGTATAATGAATTATTCAAAGAAATAATGACAGCACGAGGCCTTGACTCATATACAGCATGTCGCCTCCACAAATATGGCTGGCCTAATAATACATCACAAACATCCAGAGGTGTAACATCACATAATACCTCGTCTGTGAAGGGTTTGATGTTGTAGGGAAGGCGGCACTGCTGGCGAACTTTCAGATCTCGTCCTTCATGAAGCCACCCGATACTGTACGGATGTGGGTGTGGTGTAGTCGGTAAGCCCAATCGCTTCACGACCTCTGCTGAAACGAGGTTCTTTTGGCTGCCACTGTCGACAATGAATTGTAGCAGCGAACCCTTCACCCACATCTGTGAGTGGAAAAGACGCTCCCCTTCCTCTGGATTTTTCGGCTCATTTTTCTGGATCTTGGTGGTGGCAACAGTGGCGCTGGGATCCGCATCGATGATCTGCTTCCCTTTACCATTCCCCTTGTCGGGTTCTGGCTCAGGGTCAGAACATGCATCTGATTCGGAAGCCTTCAACTCAGCCACCAGCGACTGCTTGGTCCGACACTCACTTGTGTTATGAGTGGGACTTTTGTGGAACTCACACCACTTCCCTGTGTCCTTCTTCGGCTTCGTGGTGTTGTTATTTTCTTGCGGCTTCGACGAGTTGTTTTGGGTCACCCCGCCTTGGCTTTGTCCTTTGGGCTTTGGATTTGCAGATCCAAAGTCTCGCTTCCTCTGTTTGAACTTTTGCTCGATTTTGACAGCATATCGGTATGCTGTGCCGAGTGAGGAGATGTTCAAGAATCCCATCTCTTCCTAGATGTATCTGTGTAGGCAGCCACGGTATTTGAGTACCAGATGCAGCTCAGTATCTTTGATACCCAACTGTGTGCGAAGGGTATGAAAAATGTTTGTGAACTCCGGCACACCTTGGTCTCGTCCCTGCCGCAGTGTGGTCCATTTGATGTATTTTTCCTCATAGATTCTGACAGGGTAATACTGCTCCTTGATGGCATCCCGGAATTCATTCCAAGTGGGTGCGGCTGAAAATAGTGAGCCTGTAATTTCATCCTTCTGCTCGCAGTAGGTTTCCCACCAGTCCTTGACGTGGGGGGCTGCTTTGAGAAGAGCGAAAACAATCTTTTCCCGACTTGAAAATTCATGAACAGAAAAATACCCATCTAGCAGATTTAACCATTTATCTATGGCATCTGCGTCTATTTGTCCCTCGAAGATGGGGATTTCAAAATTAACTTGTACCTTAAACAGTGTGGCGTTTCCAGAGTCGTTGTTGGAAGCCGATGCGTCGCCTCTGGGTAGCCGCTGAAGGATCTGCGCAAAGCTATCCATCATCGCGTTCCTTTTCCGCTCGAGCGCTTCTTCGAGCAAGATTTTGATAGGATCTCCTGCCCCCTCGTCTTTCTTCTCATCCGCCATGGGAGGCCGTCGGGATTTGCGAGGCTGGTCTTACAAAGGTTCGACCAGTTCAAGCCCTAACTCCTTATATCCCGACCTCGTTGGGGACATGTAAAGAAAAACAGAGAAAAAGTAGACCGCTCTGATACCACTGATCCGGATTTAGATGGGAATGCAATAGATTACAGAGATAACCATAAATATAGAGATGCAATAACCATAAACACAGAGATGCAGCGGAAATAATGCTTCATTTCATTAATGGAAAATACTGAAATATGCTTACAACCAGAAATGGAAATAAACCAGCTAGGGCGATGGTAGCTTATCTCTAAGAAGAGATGTGCGGCTACATGCCTCTGAACTGTTCCGAACTGTATTACAATGAGGCTCGAAGGCCTATTTATTGTTGAGAAACAATGGAAAACCCTTCACATCCCGAAACCTAACCCTAGAAGATGAAACGCCAAATTGTGGGCCCCGTTTGGGTAAATTGGTACATCAATTTCCCGGGGTCGTAACTTTGGCATACGATCTCCGTTTGACGCGTACGATAGCTCGTTAGAAAGATCTATCCGAGTACTACCACTTTGGGAGGCAACATCGGTCCATGGACCCATGTTGCCCTAGAATCCCAAAAAAAAGTCGTTTAGGGCCTCAAAACGGCTCCGGAAGTTCAGGACCCGAAAAACTGCTAAAAATAGTAAACTGTGCTACAATTTAGGAAACTGAAAAGACTGAAAGAGACAGTTGTGGGGGTCCAAATGGGTTGGTGGGTGACCACCAACATCCACCTGGATCAGGCAGGGGGTAGTTGTCTTTTTTAGAGCATTTGTTCATATTCTTGAAGTCAACACGAACCCTGATTTTTCCATTCTTCTTTCTTACTACAACAAGGTTAGCTATCCACTTTGAATACCTTAGGGGAACTATGATCCTGGCATCCAACAGTTTCTTGATTTCGTTTTCAATCAAAGGCAATAAAAGAGGGCTGATAGGTCTTAATTTCTGCTTAAAAGGGATGGTGTTCCTCTGCAGTGGAATCTTATGTTGAATGATGTTGGTGTCATAGGTCTTAAGATCACTGTACTCCCAAGCAAAAATATCAGCAAATTGTTTCATCAGGGTGCAATACTCGGAACTTTGGGCAGAAGACAAGTGAGTGGACAGATTTATGTACTTTGGATGGGCTGGACTCCCTACATTATGTTTATGAACTGCAGACTCATTTTCTTTTTTGGCAGGCTTATAAGGTACATCATTATGATCAAAGAGCTTCTCTAGGGGCACCAATCCTTTGGGTATATGATTACTAGGTAGCTGAACAATGTTATCCTGACCAATTTCGTCCTTTAGCTTGGACTGGTTGCATTCTTCAATGGTTTCGTTTTCTTGGTCAATGTGAATTTCAAAAAATTCATCAATGACTTGTAAGAACATATTAATTTCATCATCATCTTCAAAAGATTTCCAGTATTTGACATTGTTAGGCAGAGATGGTCTATATTTCACCTGAACTTCACAAGTCAATTTAGTAGTCAAAGGAGGAATAAACATGCTAGCAGACACAGCAAGGGAATCAGCAAGTTGTTTCTTCTTTCTAGGGATGTAAGAAATGCTGAAACTATTAAAAGAACCCTTGATCTTCCATACCTCATCTTTGTATGCTTTCAGCCTTGGATGCTTTGCTTGGAAAGTTTTTTTGACCTATTGAATGATAAGGTCTACATCTCCAAACACCTTCAGACCTTTGATACCCATTTCTTTAGCAGCGTTTAAGCCCAATATCAAGGCTTCATATTCTGCTATGTTATTTGTGACTTGAAAAGTTAACTTGAAAGATAACTGAATGCATTCTTGTGTGGGGGACATAAGGACTACACCTACCCCTGCAGCTTCCTTAGAGAAAGCTCCATCAAAGAACATGTCCCAAATTCGTGGGCCTTCTTCCCCTGTGATCTGGCAAACCGGTTTCCTAAGCTGCATGGAGGTCAACTGGGATTCTTCAATCTGAAGAATACATGCTCCAAAATTAGTGTCGACAACATAGATGGGATGATTAGTGGGACTCCTTTCATCACTGATGATATAAGCCAATTGAGCTTCTCTGTATAATCTCCTACTCTCACCTCCAAAACTGGGACAGTAGCATAGGACAGATCATTTTTCAATGTTCCCCCTAATCTCTTGATCCAACCTCCCGAAAGCAACATGCCAAACTTGGGGTACATCTGCTACCATAATATCCATCATCATGCTCTTCATGGGCAGTTGAGACAAGGTGATGGCTAGGTCTTTGATTAATCCCAAACATTTCACTTTTCTAGAGTCAAAAGAAAACAGGTCATGATAAGGCTTGGTAATATCAAGACCCAACTCATCCATGACAGCCTTGGGAATTATATTATGGCTTGCTCCTATGTCCAGAAGACAGTTGTGAAGGATTTTGTCATGAATAGTCAAAGAGACATAGAATGATGGGGAGTTTTCATCACAATTTTCAATCATTGGGTTGAGAGCAACAGCTAGTTTGTCATCTTGCAGATTTACATAGTCAGTGGAGGTTTGGATGGCTTTAGGCTCAAGGGCCTCGAGGATAGATCTCTTGAAGGACTCATGCTTCACTAGTTCAATCAGAGGTATAGGTATGCTTAGCTTTTGAATTTCTGATTTAAAACTAAAAGGAGAAGGAGACTCGTCAAGGCCTCTTACCTCATGAGCTAGAGCTTTGAGGATGATGGGATCAACTGTCAGTCGTTTCTACTTTTTAGCTTGTTGTATTGCAGGAACAATAGCTCTCTAAACAGGATTTTCCTTGGCATTATTCATCTTCGACCTCAAATCATATCTATTTTGATCATCGGTTTGCAAAACAGCTTCACCATCCCACTCTTGGCTGATCTGGTCATTGAATAATGACTTTTCATAGGCAGATGAGGTCAAAATGGAGGCACTGCCTTTATCTTCCAGACAGTGGATCTCATCATCTTCTTCAAACTGCTCTTCTTCCATGACTACATTCTGGAAAGGGGTCTTCACCCTTTGGTCTTCATTGGCCTCTTTGCTTCTTTACAAAATCTGCAACTGCTCATTAACTCTTCTCATGGATTTGGATTTCTAGGAGCAAAGGTATTAGGAACTCTTCCTTTCCAAGGGTGCTGCTCAACATTTAATTTGGATATTTCAAAGGCTAATGACTTTATCATCTTGGTCATTTTATCTATCCTCGGATCTGAAGATAATGAATATTCGCCCCTCTGTCTCCTTCTATCAACGTTCCCCTTGAGCTTCTCTGCAGCCATGATGTTTGATTCTACTTCCAAGGCTGCATCCTGCATATTAGCCAAGGTAGCACATCATCTTTCCCTTAACAGTAGACGAAATTCAGAATCAAAGGCACTAGCATATATGAGTTTAGCAGAGGTAGTGGTAAGTTTTACTTCAGCTAGTATCTTGTTGTACATGCGCTTAAACCTCTTATTAAAATCATACAACAACTGACCATTTTCCCTCTTTAAGTTCCCAAACTCGGTGTGGTAGTAGAGTAGACCCTCCTTATTCCCCCAATGCTTTAGAAATGCATCATCTAAAGCCTCAATATCTGTTATAGACCTTGGGGTTAGTTCTTTGAACCATTTTCTAGCCTCTCCATCTAGACTTTGGACAAAGACTCTCATCCATACATCATCTTCACTAATGTCCAGGTTATTAGCATAGCTATAGAATGATTCAAGATGTTCCTCAACTGTAACACCTTCAATCCCAGTGAACTGAGGCATATACTTATGATATTCTCCAATAGGCATGGCATGCAAAGGAGTGGGCAATACTAAAGGTCCATGCCTGGCAGCTACGATTCTTTCCATTTTGGTAGGTGTTGCCATAGCTATGGTGGCTATAAGGGTATTGGAAGTCTGAATGACAAACGGTTGAGGAGTGACTAATAGGGCTAAAAGAGTATGATGGATAGGAGAGGCCTCCTTTGGGTTTACAATGAAAGTAGAACCTAAAGAATAAGCAGCTCTATGAATCTCTGAGATTTTTTCTTCACTGCTAGTATTAGATGCTATACTCTCAACATGTATTTGTTCTATTACAAGATTTTCTTGAAGAGATATAGAATATTGTTTAGAGCTACCTAAACCTGATGCTCCTTTCTACAACGCCTTTCTTTCTTTGATGATTTTTTCAGGGTCAGGCACTGGGTCAGCTCGTGGCTTCTGAGGATTTCTCCAAGTATGCCCCACAAACTGAGCCAGAACTATGGAGTGGAGTCGCCAAAAGGTTTATCCTCCAGTAAAGTCTCCAGATAGATGATTACAACCCAAATAGTGTCCAGACTTTGTCTATCATCAAAGTTGGATCTGTGTCGTCCCCCAAGGAAGTTGAGCTTCAGTCTCCTCTCCCTGGCAACGATGCCAATTATGTTAGCACTCCAAGAAACTCTCCTAGGTTGTAGCTCGGAGATGCCTGGTAACATATAAATCTTCAATATCATTCTCGGAACTATTGGAATGGATGATGGTTTGGATCAAGTCGGATGACTGTTTCAACTCTGTTTTCACTCAAGACATGCATGAACACCCTCAGCTTGACAAGGCTTTAGACCACTAATTCTCATTAGTTTAGCCATTCATATGTGTTTATGTATGTATCTGCTGGTACAGTCAAGATTCTCCATCTATCCATTGAATCTATAAACTATTGAGCATTAGTGGTCTAAAGCCTGGTCAAGCTGAGGGTGTTCATGCATGTCTTGAGTGAAAACAAAGTTGAAACAGTCATCCGACTTGATCCAAACCATCATCCATTCCAATAGTTCCAAGAATGATGTTGAATATTTATATGTTACCAGGCATCTTCGAGCTACAACCTAGGAGAGTTTCCTGGAGTGCTAACAGGTACAACAACCTCATTTGATCAGCATGTTCCCAAGTTGTTTCATCTAGTCCAAATTGTTTCCATTGCACCTTGACTTGCTCTATTACTTGATTTAGAGCATGGTTTTCCTCCAGTCATGGAAGCATAGTGGTTTTGGTTGGAACACTTCCTCGAATTCCACCTGTATCACAGACCAATCAATCACATTATTAGTGTCGTGTACATACTTTTTAAGCAAGGATATGTAAAATACATTGTGTGCTTTCACTATGGGTGGTAAGGCTAATCTATAAGCCATTGCCCCCATTCTTTCTAAAATCTGAAAGGTTCCACAAAATTTGGGTGCCAACTTAGCACAGGATCCCACTTTTAGTGAGCTCTTCCTTGGTCTAATGTAGAGATATACATGATCTCCCACTTGAAATTCTCTATGCATTCTCTATAAGTCTGCATAATTATTTGGGTTGCTTTCATTTTTTACCTAATACTAATTATTTCCTGCTTGATTTCCTTCAATATATCATGTCCAAGTACCACTATGTTTATTGGATCATCCCAGTTAATGGGGGTGTTACTTTCTGCCATATAAAACCTCGAAAGAGCTCATTTTCATTGACTCTTGATAAACATTATTATATGCAAATTCCTAATAGAAATAAATCTTACCACTGTCTTGTTTGATGCATAACATACATTCTCAACATGTCCTCTATAATTATGTTCACTCTTTCAATCTGTCCATCAATTTGAGGATGATAAGTTGTACTAAATGCTAGTTAAGTCCCAAATCCAACAAATAATGTTTTCCAAAAATTTGATGTGAACTTGGAAACTTGATCTAAGATGATCTTCTTGGGTATGCCATATAATATGAATATCTCCTCCATGAAAATTTGTGCTATGTCAGTGGCCTTGTGGGTAGAATTGACAGGCATGAAGTGAGCATCCTTCCTCAATTTTTGCACTACCACCATGATGTCATCATGTTGCTTCGGTGTTTTTAGCAATCTTGTGATGAATTTTTCGCATATGACTTCCCACTTCCACTTAGGGATTGGAATGACTTACAACAATCCTATTGAGAGTCTGCATTCCACTTTAACTTGTTCAGATTCTAGAGACTTTACAATGTATTCAATGACTTCCTTTTTTATACCTAGAAAGTAATACTTCTTCTTCATAACTATTATCATTTTCTAATAACCATGATGACCAAAGAAAGGTTTTTTATGGAACTCGTCCATTATGAGCTTCTTCAAGTCACCTATACAAGGTACATACCATCTATCCTTAAACAACAACATATCATCCTCGGTTATCTTGGAGACCTTACTGAGTGGTCCTTCTCGTTCTTGTTGTAAGGATTCTTTTACGCGCTGAAATTGTTCATCATGTTGTAACACATACTTGATCCTTTATTTGATGTCAAAATCACAAGGGCCTAGCATTTAACTTGGGATGGTCAAATAAGTATCTCAACCCTCCATGATCTAACATTAGCATGGATTTTATTCCCAACAAGTAATGTCTCCACATTTCTAGTGCATGCACAATTGTCGTGAGTTCCAATTCATGGGTTGTTAGAAAATATAACTACGTTCAGTCTTCAAAATTGTATTTGTACTTGTATCAATGTATCTTTTTTGAAAAAGAAAAAGAAAGAAAAAAAATTATTATTATTATTATTATTTTAGACAAGTATGTTCTGCATGCTTCTAGGGTTTATTTTAGCCAAGAAGAATTTTTTTCATGAGTCAATGTCCCATTTGGACAATTTGTAACAAAAAAATAAAAATAAAAATTTAGTCTAGAAAATTATATTTGACCCCCATGACCAAGTCGACCCTACCAAGGAGAAGCCAACCTAGAAGAGGTCTAATTTGACGACATGAAAGGTTATAAAAGGAAGATACTTTAACCTCATTTAGACATACTCACTCACAACTTCGATCTTCAAGCAAGAGAAGCAGAAAAGTAGTGCAAAAGACCAAGAAAGAGAGAGAAAGCCAAGCAAGAAAGAAAAAAATATGATTTTTGACTATTTCTGCTCACATGTGTGAGCTTATGGGGAAATTGTACAAACTATAGGGCCAAATTTTGAACTGGGCAAGTTTTGATGAAGTTTGACTAGAGTTGACTTTGTGGACTTTGACTTGATAGAGGAAGGTTTTGTTGGAGGGCTGACTTGGTGCTTGAGGAGGTCTTGGTTGTGGTCTTTGGGTCTTGAATGTCTCACTTTGATCTGATTCTATATGAAGAGAATATTTTTTCTGGGTTTTCCCCTTGGCAGCGTTTTGCCCTGGCTTTGAGCCTATATCTTGTGTTCCTTTTGTTCTTGTGATCTTCATGCATTTTATGTTTTGGTAATTTCTTGATGAAGAATGTATAACAAATTAACAAAAGGCCAACAAAATCTCACAACTAATTATCAAGTAAGAGGAATCAATCCTAATCTACAACCCCCTTGATTTCTCAACATGGTATCAGAGCTAAGGTGAAGGAAGGAAGGTTGAAGATCACATCATTGTTGGCTATCTTGTTGGAAGACACTCTTGAAGTAGTCATCTATTCTCTCTCTCCCTCTTCAATGGCAAGTTATATGATGAAAGGTTTCAAGACTCTTTGGAGTCTATTTTCCACTATCAAAGGTTGCATGATGAAGTTCATCTCCAAACTATCTAAAAGGGTCATAAATGGAAGTTTATTTTCTGGACCCATGGGTACTTTTGAAAATGATAGTATTTGGGTACTGGAGCCTCTAGACACATGAAAGGGGAATGTGGAAAACTTCAAACTATATCAAAAGGAATCTCTTCCCATTCTATTGAACTTGGATACAAGAAAGAGATACTCAGTTGAAGGAATTAGATCTACTTCTTTGGAGCTGGAAACTGGTGGAAGCATTCATCTCAACAATGTACCCTATGTTTTAGGTTTGAAGAAAAAATTTCTTTCTATTTATTTTCTAGAAGATAGAGGTGATAGGGTTTCTTTTGTTGACGGAAAAGTCATTGTATGGGGTAAGGGATCTAGTATTGAAGATGCTAAGACTATTTGGATTCGTGAGGGGAGGTTGTATAGGCTTCTAACAACTCTTCCTCAAGTTGTAGTGCATTTAGAAATAAATCCTTGTGAGCTTTGGCACATAATGCATGACCATCTTCATTATAGGACATTTCCATCTCTAAATCATATGGTTACTAGCATCCCTGAACTAAAAGAAGAGAATGAAGAAGTGTGTAAGGGATATTTTCTCAGCAAGAATATAAAGAAACCATTTGCAAGCAGTGATACTAGATCTAATGAAATTTTGGATCTCATACATTCCAATGCTTGTGGACCTATGATAGAAAATTCTCTTGCAGGCCATCAATATTATGTGGAATTCATTGATGATCACTCTCGAAAAACATATATTCTCAACTATAAGGATGAAGTTTTTGAGAAATTTCAAGAGTTCAAGGCAGAAGTGGAAATTTTGACAGAAAGAAAGATAAAAATCCTAAGATCAGATAATGGTGGAGAATACACTTCCAAAGGACTTGTGGTTTTTTGTAAGGATGCAAGAATTAAGAGGAAGTTAATAGTTCCCTACAATCCTCAACAAAATGGTGTGGCCAAAAGGAAGAATCGATCGGTTAAAGAATGTATTAAATCCATGCTACATGGCCAAGACTTGTCTAAGTTATTATGAGGAGAAGCAACAGTAACAACAATATATATATATATATATATATATATATAATCGAAGTCCTCACAAAATCCTCAATTAAATTACCCTAGAAGAAGCATTCATAAGAAAGAAGCCAAGTGGTGACAATCTTTGAATATTTGGATGCCTCTTATACATTCACATTCCCAAAGACAAAAGGAAGAAATTGGACGCTACTGGTATAGGATGCATCTTTGTTGGTTATAATACATCATCCAAAGCTTATAGAGTCTACATCAAGGAAAAGTGATGAATTGAAGTAAGCATAGATGTTATCTTTGACAAAAGTATTGCAAATAATAAATCCAAGTACATTCTTATTGATTCTGATGAAGAAGTACCAATATTTGAATAAATCTTGGAACATGAAATAATCAAGAACCTACAACTAGTCATGAATATGTTGAAGGACCAAGTGAACCCGTGCAACAAGTCATCATTCCAAGGACTCGTAATAGGCCATCTTGGTTAATAACAACTCTACAAGAAGCCGAAGGACATGCAACAACAAGAGGAAATTTTAGAGAAAGCAAGAAGCCTAAAAGATATTTAGGATATGCATCTTACATAACTAAGATTATTGAAGAAGAACCATCCACTTATGAGAAAGCATTTGAATATCGAGAATGGAGGAAATCTATGCAGGAATAATATCTATCTATAATGAAAAATGATGTAGGGGGAATCATTCCTAGACCTAGTGACAAATATGTTGTCACTTCCAAATGGATATACAATATTAAACATGTAGTTGATGGAATCATTGAAAAATACAAGGAAAGGTTTGTGGCAAGAGGATTCTCTCAAAAGGAAGGAATCAATTATGAAGAAACCTTTTCTCATACAGCTAGATATATAACCATAATATCATTAATATATCGGGCTACCACTTTGGGATGGAACATTCGCCAAATGGATGTTAATACAACTTTTTTGAATGGAACAATATATGAATAATTTTATATTGAGCAGCCACGGGGATTTGAATTCCACAATAGGGAAACACATGTCTACAGATTGAAGAAATCTATATATGTCTTAAAGAAAGGCCCTAGAGCTTCATATGCTAGAATGGATGCATATCTCCTAAGACTTGGTTTTGTGAAGAGTTCTGCAAATCTTAACCTCAACATAAAAGTGGTCGAGAATGAGCCTATGATTATACTATTACATGTGGATGAATTACTTTTTATAGGTGTAGAGCATCATATTCAAGAATACAAGAAGCAATTGGCAGCAGAATTTTACATGAAGGATCTTGAGCATATGCACTACTACTTGGAATTATAAGTTTGGAAAAAAACCTGTTGAGATCTATCTCAGTCAAGAGAAATATGTGATCAATATATTGCAGAAGTTTGGCATGATGGACAATAAACCTATGAAAAATATTATGATCACAAATTTGAAAAAGTTGAGGAGTTCAAGCCATATTGATCCTACATGCTACTGACAGTTGATTGACTCCTTGATGCATCTTGTGAACACTTTGTACGATATATGATTTGTAGTAAATGTTCTTAGTCAATTTCAGATGGAGATAAGGTATGATCATTGGATAACATCTAAACACATTTTGAGATATCATTGTGGAACAATACATCACTGCCTAAGATATGTTGGTGAAGAAATACAACTAGTAGGCTATACAGATTCTGAATGGGGAGGCACTGAGACAAATGGGAGAAGCAATATTGGTGGATGTTTTAGCTTGGGATCTTCTATGATCTCATGGATGAGCAGGAAGCAAGACTATTGCATTAAGTAGTGTTGAAGTAGAGTACATTACAACATGTGAATCTGGAAGAGAATTTTTTTAGTTGAGAAAGTTGTTATCATATTTGTTTGAAGGACCATTGGACCCTACCATTATATGTTGTGATAACCATAGTAGTATAAGATTGACCGAGGACCCAGGTTTTCATGCTAGGATAGATCATATTAATAATAAGTATCATTATATTTGAAGATTGGTGCATAATAGGGTCGTGAAGCTACACTACATCTCCACTAACGAATAAGTAGTTGATATTTTGATGAAGTCTCTTCTGAATAAGAAGCTTGAGTACGTGAAAAACAAATTTGGACTTGTAGACATCTCCTCCCTAATTGAGAGGGAGTGATAGGGAACACTATATTCTCCATATGCGTCATGCACTAGGCCAGGATTAACCATCATACGTCTAATGCATAGCACTGGGAGGGAGAATGCAGGATTGGATAAGAATCTAAGACCAAAACTTCTTGAGGATTGGGAATCCAAGATAGAAGTAGTCTCATGGACCTATACTCTTTGAGGATGTGGTAATGCATCCAAGAAAAGAGTAGTTAAAGAGGACCTATATTATTTAAGTATCAGGAATCCAAGAGAAGAATAGTCCTAATAGTACATACTTGGTGAACATCTTGATGAGGTATGTGCTATGAGGGGTTGGTATCCATATGTATTTCTCCCGACATTGTGCTCTAATATATTGGAGAGTTAGAGATTTCCAGTAAAGGCCTTGATATTCTTGAGATTAACAATGTTGGTTATGATGTTTATAAGATGACTTATCAATCCGACTCTTCTTATGAGAATATTTCAAATTGAGAATTCATGTACCTTGTTGTGAAATTATGAATATTTACTTAGTTAAGTGAGAGTGTTAGAGAATGTAACTAGGTTCGGTCTTCATAATTTTATTTGTACTTATATCAATGTATATTTTGTGAAAAAAGCAAAAAAATAAAAATAGAAATTATTATTATTATTATTTTAGACAAACATGTTCTTCGTTCTTCTAGGGTTTATTTGAGCCAAGAAGAAATTTTTTTATTATTTAAAGTCCCATTTGGACAATTTGTAATAAAAGGAAATTATTATTTTTGAGTCTAAAAAGGTTTATTTAACCCCAACCAAGACCAAGTCAGCCCTACCAAGGAGGTCGGCCTAGAAGAGGCATAATTCAACCACGTGAAGGCTATAAAAGGAAGAGTCTTCAACCTCATTTGGACACACTCACTTGCAAGTTTGATCTTCAAGCAAGAGAAATAGAAGAAAAGTGTGAAGGCTGAGGAAGAGAGAGAAAACCAAGTAAGAAGGAAACATTTTCTGATTTTTTACTATTTCTGCTCACACATGTGAGTTTCTGGGGCAATTTTACGAACTATAAGACCCAAAAACTGCAGGGTTGAATTTCATATCTGAGTTGTAAGGTCGGAAATTTTTAGTTGCAAGGCCGAAATTTTGAACTAGGCAAGTTTGATGGAGTTTGACTAGAGTTGACTTTATGGAATTTGACTTGTTCGAGGAAGGCTTTGTTGGAGGGTTGACCTGCTACTTGAGGAGGTGACCCTGGTTGTGGTCTTTGGTTCTTGAATGTCTCACTTTGATCTGATTCTATAAGAAGAGAAGAATGTGTTTGGGTTTCCCACTTAAAGGGTTTTTTCCCTGGCTTGGAGCCTATATCTTGTGTTCCTTTTGTTCTTGTGATATTCATGCATTTTATGTTTTGGTAATTTCTTGATGAAGAAGATATAACAAAGTAATAAAAGGCCAACAAAATCTCACAAGTAATTATCAAGTAAGAGGAATCAATCCTAATCTACAACCCCCTTGATTTCTTAACATGGGTGACAGAGTCCCTTTCGTGTTCATTTAATTTGCTTGACTCATAACAAATCGCATGCCCTTCTTGCATTAGTACTCCACTTATACTTTATTTAAAACCATCTATACAAACAAACAAATATTTTTCTGGATTAGCTATCCTCAAGATCAATGCATGCATGGGAAAATGCTTGAGTTGTTCAAAGCTAATGTCCACTTAAATTTAACTCCCTTCCTCTACAAAGATATGATTGGTACCCAATCTTTGAAAATTCCTGGATGAATCATCGGTAATATCTAGATAATACCATGAAATATATAACCTTTGTGACATTTTTGGGAGTGGGACATTCCATTATAGATTTTAGGTTTTTAGGATCCACAACCACACCTTCCTTTGAGATTTTGTGCCCCAAATATTGAAATTGGGATTTAAAGAATACACATTTACTGAATTTATCATAAATTTTATGTTCCCTCGGCAATTGTAATACTAATTTTAAGTTATCTTCATGTTTTTCTTTAATTTCGAGTAAACCATGAGGTCATCTACAAACACCAACTCAATTTTTTCCAGATACTAGCTAAGAAAACTATTTGTCAACACATAAATGTGGTTTGAGAATTTGCAAGCCCAAATGGCACCACCATGAACTCATAGTTCCCATATCTCGTCTTGAATGTAGTCTTATGAATATATTCATTCTTAATTTTGACTTGGTGGTAGTTGAATCTTAAATCTATTTTGGAAAATATTATGGCTCCTGTCAGCTATTCAAATAAATCATCAATTCATGGTAGTGGGTATTTGTTCTTTACTATATATTTATTCGACTGTGTAACGCTCCCTCCCTTCCCCAAAGGATTAGTCCAAGCAAAATGTGATGTGTTACTTTTAACTAACCCAACTTCCATGGTCTCATTATGGAAATGGGGTTACAAAATTCATTCTTTCTCAAAGTCAATGAAATTAATTTTGGGTCACACAAATGTGCCCAAATCATCAAGAGCTTTTCAACAATGTCAGTTTTATCTTGATCCAGTGCCTGAATTAAAAGTTATGCTCATTTTAAATTTTAGATAGTTAGATAGTACCACGTGGTACCACCAACAATCCCCATGATTGCTCGGAACCAATAGGTTATTATCTAATGAATCTTTTCTTTATAATACTCTATTCGAGAGTTATCAATATTTATCAAATCTATTCCTATCTAACAGAATGTTATTGGATCAAATTACAAAGACATTGTTGGAGAATAAATGGCTTTTTCCCAATGAAATTGAACACTCAATTCATACAACAGGATTAAGATTTGATATCAGTTAAACTTCTTGCCATTTTCCTTCCTGATGCATCATAGCATAACATAAGCAGAGTGCATCAACAACCCACATTAATTACGAGGTGCCCCTACCCTTCCAACCATTAATGATGGTGAGTGTTTTCTATTTATCCACTACTAAAAAATGCACTAAAATCTTATGGCTATTCGGCGGTATTTCGACACAATTGCGTAGGTATTCTAACGAAACATGGGCTTCCATTTTCATCGATGAAATTTCATTAGATAATATAGTGAGCATGTTTTCATCAGATATCTAACACACCTCCATCAGATACTAATCATCATATATCTGACACAAAGTGGCTCTCAGTTTCGTCGGTGAAATTTTTTCCTCTATCAGATGAACATGTTATCGTCGAATATCAGACACTCGTTCATCAGATAATCCAATCTACATCCATCTGATATCCAATGAAATTTCAGCAACACTTTGATGAAACATCGAATGGACATCCATTATATATTCAACATATTTGCATCAAATATCCAACACTCTTTCGTCAGATAGTCCGACAAATTTTAGTCGAATATATGACATTAATATGTAGGCTATTTGACACTCAACGGTCGGATAATGCGATAGCTTTTAGTCAGACATCCGATGAAGTTCATCGAATTATGGCTAGTCACATATCCGACGATAGCTATTAAAAATAATTAACAGTTACAATCTTCCATTCTATTTATTTTTGGTTTATTATATAAAATTTCAAATATATGCAAGGAATATATCATCTTTAAAGTTTTTCTTAATTTAGTTAAGTATATAATGTGTTCATTATGGCTTAAGAAAATAGAGATGGTAGGTCCTCATAAATGGATATGAGGCAATTTTCCACATATTATGAGAGACAATGCAGTTTGTTAATGATGCATTGAATTCCAGCAATACCGACCAGTTATCAAAGGGAGCAACATGGAGAGCACTATAATTGTTGGACCTCAATCAAAATGACATTGATACCAAAAATATAACTTAATTTGGAGGAGCATGGTATTTCTCGACATTTATTGATGGTTTCCTCAATAAACTGGATTTATTTCTTAAACAATAAATTAGATGTACTCTCATGTTTTGAGGAATTTAAAATTGAACGACAAGTCTGGTCAGGTAGAAAAATGAAGGGTCCTTAGAACATTTATCTTAAGCACTATAAAATATTCTCAACATAATTGACATGAAAAAATCTTCAAACCACCATAGGGTTCCTATCCATGTGTCTTCTAGTCTCTACGTGAGATATGGGTACCATTCACAAGTTTTGAGTACCACAATTTTCTCTCAAGTCCTCCAAGATGAGCCTTAGTATCATTAGGGGGTTTTGTGTACTATGTAATGCACTTGAGTCCTTAAACATGGTTGGGTTAGTAACATGACATTTTATGACCCTATTTGGATATTCCAAATATTAGGCTTCATGTAGTATTCTTTGAACAACCACATAAATCCTTTGTAGTGTGTCCTTATCCTCTATGGGGTATCTTTGAAGTTTGGTGCAATTATTAGGTTTTTGACAATAAAAATGGGTCTCACAGCGATACCATGGCCAACAAAAGAAAGCAAGTACCTTAGGCCCAAAATGAATCTTCTTGGGCTTAATTAGGGAAAACATTGATACATATACTTGCTAAGTGACCATTGACAAGTGATCATACATTGGATGTATTTCTTCATTCAAATGCGAATTGTGTGTGTGTGCATGCACACATGTGTGTGTGTCTACATGAATATTTTTTTCTCCCTTAGACATGGAAGGGGTTATGGGACCTCTTCCATCGCATGGGAAGGAAAGAAAATGCATAAGGCTATAAAAAAAATATTCTCAATCTTGGTGTCCATGGACATGGCTTGGAAACACCATATAGATCATATATAAGGGATCTTCAACCTCTTGCTGAGATATGGGCATTGATTGTAAGTTTTGAGCACCATAATTGGGTCTTAAGGTCTCCATATTGGAATTCAATGTCATTAGGTGGTTTTGTGCATCAAATATTGAACTAAGGGCCTTGAACATGGTTATAGAAGGAACATAAGATAATAATACCCCATTTTAATAATATTATGATTAAGCTTCATTTAGTTCCTCATGAAAAAACACACAGGAGATTTTTATGGGATATCTGGCCCATATTGGAGATATATGTATTCACTATTGTGTTTTACATAGTAAAAATGGTTCCCAAGGCATGTGTCATGACCAAGGGAGGGAAATAAAGAATTTAGTTTGAAAAATAAGCTTCTCAAGGTCCCTGAAATAGATCCTTTCTAAGGAAGACTTGCACTAATAAAGGAATGTGATCACTATTAGGAGTGTTTTGGAACATATATGGAATTTAGGTCTTATACCATGGACAAGGGAGTAAAATGAAGGCACGAGGAATTATGCAAATGTTTCTCATGCTTGATTCCTATGAACAAGCCCCTCAAATAGGTATATGGTAAATATTAGTATGTTTGCACAATAAGATTGGTTATTAGGTTCCGTACCATGGATGGTGGAGGAAAATAATTACCTTAAGCACTAAAAGATATTCTCAAAGTTAATTTCCTCAAAAAAATCTTGAAACTACCATAGGGTTCTTATCCATGGGATTTCGAGTCTCCAGGTGGGATATGGGTACCATTCACAAATTCTAAGTACCATATTTTGCTTTCAAGTACTCCAAACTATACCTTAGTACCATTAGGGGTTTTTGTGTACCATGTAATGGACTTGAATCCATAATGATGCAGGAGCATCGACCCATCCTCCGAAAAAATAGCAAGAATGGGTTCTACAAGGCACAATTGTCAAAAGGCAGGGTAATATCTATTCTGTAAATGATTAAAAGCATGAAAAAATAGATTTGTGAGGGATCTTAGGAATTTTTTGAAGGATTTGTGGAGAAGATCACGTTGAGATCTTTGTGGAGAGGATCATGTTAAGAGTTTTATGGAGAAGATCGTGGATCTTGAGATAATCCATGATATTGAAATGATCCACAATATTGCAATTTCCTCTATAAATTGTAGCCTTTGGGCATTGAAAAGAGGTGGCCATTAGAATCAAGATTTGGCCAGCCAAGGTGCCAATAGATATTATAGCACAAGGTTCTTCAATTCATAATGGAAGCAAGGATGAATTGAGTTTGTGAGCTCATAATCCACGGGTCCTAGGATCGAGACCATAAGAAAACTTGAAATGATAGATCCCTAGTTTCATTTTCATCAAGTAGTATCATAGTGCAAAAGATTCATGCATGTAGTCTGGGGGAGAAGCAGCGGAAGAAGGTACAAGTTGATTGAATATTTGGTAAGATTTTTTTTCTTTATGCAGGTAACAGCAGAGGAAGGTGAGAAGATTTGCAACAACCTAGAGCAAAGAGTGCTCACAGGGTTCTAGAGAAGAGAACCAGGAAGATGCCAAATGCCCAAACTCAGGAGAATGTTTGGTGTTGTGTCGTGTAGCAAGGTTGAGACTTGTTACTACAGAGGCATGTTGCAACTCATGAATTGAATTTGTTATGAGAATACTAGATGCATATGACCAGGAGGTCATAAATTTTTGTACCTTGGGAGTTTGATGTAGAAGCATCGACCCATCCTCCGAAAAATCAGCAAGAATGAGTTCTAAAAGGCACAACTGTCAAAAGGCGGGGTAATATCTATTATGTAAAGGATTAAAAACATGAAAAATCAGATTTGTGAGGGATCTTAGGAATTCGTTGAGGGATTTGTGGAGAAGATCATGTTGAGCACTTTGTGGAGAGGATCATGTTGAGAGCTTTATGGAGAAGATCATGGATCTTGAGATAATCCATGATATTGAAATGATCCACACTATTGTAATTTACTCTATAAATTGTAGCCTTTGGGCATTGAAAAGAGGCAGCCATTAGAATCAAGATTTGGCCAACCAAGGTTCCAATAGATGATATAGCAAAGGGTTCTTCAATTCATAATGGAAGTGAGGATGAGTTGAGTTTGTGGGCTTATAATCCACAACTCCTAGCATTGGGACCATAATAAAACTTGAAATGATAGACCCCCTATTTCATTTTCATCACATAAGCATGGTTGTGGAAGGAACATAACATGTTGTGGCCCTATTTGAATATTCGCAATATTCAACTTCATATTGTATTCCTTGAACAACCACATAAATCATGTGTAGGGAATCCTTCACCTATACGTAGGATCTTTGAGGTTTGGTTCCATTGTTATTTGTTATATCATATCAAATGAACAAAATAGTAGGTATGAAAGAATACATTGTATAGGGAGGCATCAAGCAAGCAAGGAATCAAATCTTAATCGATTTTTCGTCAAAACATGGAATCGAGAAGAACATTCATAATTTTATGGATGCAATTTTTTTTAAATTTGTAATACTTTGAAAATTAGTTTTCTTAAGAAGACAACATTATTAAGAGCTATATACAAACTCATTAATTCATCTCTAAAGCCAAAACTTTAAGGATAAAAATGAAAGGGATTAATTTTGTTAAAATTTTGAAAAAATGTAAAAAATTTAAAATAAATTTAAATTCTAAAATTTTATATTAATCAATTGAACAATATGCTTCTAACTCCCTTTTTATTAAAAGAAATATGTTTTGAAAAAACGAATTAATATTTTTAAAATATTTTTATAAATTAAAATAAATAAATAAAATAAGTATTTGAAAGCAATATAGTAAGAAACAAGCATAGAAACTGAGAGAACAAAAATTTAAGGTAAATGAAAGAGAACAAACCAACTGAAAACATATAAACACATACCTAATAGATTTCAACATTTTGATATCATTAATATTCTTCTTCATGCAACTCAACATTTGCATCATGATCAAGTTCATAATTGATGTTGAAAGGATTGGCCATATCGACATCATCATCAGTGTCATAATTTCCAATCATATCATTGTCCATATCATCATCAAGAACATTGTATCCTACATTTGGTTCAACTTATTCAAGTTCTTCATCTGACACATCATCGATATCCTCTTCATCCAGAACATGGTTTAGAACATTTCCTTGAACTTCTTCAACGTCTTCGTTTGACACATGAACTAACTAGTCCTATGTCATCTTCTTCTTCAATATCATCTTATTCTGCAACATTATGCTTTACCTACCTTCCTCTTGAATCATATCTAACAACATATGACCAACCCCTTCTACCTGGAGCCTATGAGTAAAATACATGTTCGTATTAGCTTGGAATAACATAGGGCTTTGATCCTGGTTCAATATTCCTTGTATTAACCATGGTGATTTCGTTAGCATGTTGAATAATAGTTCTATAAGGATCACATTCATTCATTTGTAACTTGTACCATTTGACGTCGAACAAAACTAATTTGAAGGATTTAAAATCACACTCAAGTATTTCTTCCAAATACCCATTATGTCGAATTTCAGAGACTTTTGGATGTCTATCACTTCTAGAGGAAACATTAGTGTCCCAAGACATTGCAGTTATTCCACAATCAAAATTTATCATCTTTTCATCTAACTTTTTGACGTGAAATTTGTGGCCATTGCAACACATAGCCTTGTGGTATTTCAACTGCAGTATGCCAAACATGTAAAAAATGCATTGTCAATTAATAAACATATTTATACTTGTTAATTATGCAAAATAAGAAAAAAATTGTTCCATATACATCAATATAATAGTCAAATAAACTAAACAATATGGGTCAATATGCTTGCTTGTTTATCTTTTAAACCATATGCCAAATCAATTTCCCTTTGTGTAAGATTCAGATCTCCTTAGTGTTAAGCTTTTTTTACCAATGTAGACACACCATCCCATGATAACCTACCATTACTAGATTGTAAACATTGTTCAATCCATACCTTCATTCAATCAAAGATTCTTTGCAATGTATAAATGTATTGCATTCCGCTATCGACCAGTTGTATTAAAATAAATCAATTCATGTATAACTAGTTTCCATGGTATACATTCATAATAATGGATTATGCAAGAAGACTAACAATTAAATAAGTACAATATACATAAAAGCAAAAGGTCAAATGTGTTATAAATCTCCACCATCTACTTACATTTTTTCCTCATTTTACCTTTCCCCAATAGGTTCTCCCCTTCAAATTTGTTGATGTAGTTGGCATCCCAAATGCAACCCACATTGATACTTGTAGATATTTTAGGAAAATATTGAGTAATATAAACCATGGTTTGTTATACCATATATCACTCTAAAATAGAACCCCTAGGATGTGCTCTTTGTCTAACCAAAGCCTTCAATGATTTCAAGTGCCTCTTATCCATCCACATTGACTTTGTGTTTATAGGTCCACACTTTTCAGTCTCCTCAATTTGGTGTATGAGGTAATTTTGTTGTATGAGGTAATTTTGAAGGTAGATACTTTTTCATTCCACACATTAGATGAGGAATTTGTCTCCTCCAACAATTTATATCTTCTTTATCGATTTCTTTAGATGACAACCATCTACAAATGATGTAAGCAAATCACAAGTTTCAACAAAAAAGTATATATTACATTGCAAGTAAAACACATGCAGTGAAATATAAGTTGTACAATGAATTAAACAAATTACACTTTGCATATAAATTGCCACTTACCACATGTATTTTCTAAGATCATATATAACTTGTTCGACCTTGTTGTCAAATTTGTTTGGAGAGATAAGGGTAGAACATACTATAACAAAAAAATGAATCATTATTTATTCCCAAATTAGTAGAAAAAAATACTAACAAGATATTTCACTATTATACAAATATATACACCAAAATAATTACCTTAATCAAGGTATGCAAATCATGAGTTTTCACGCCACTTAACTCACATTGCTTTGTTAGGATATTCTTTATGTTTGAAGAAAATCCAATGGGAATTTAATTTTTACAATAACATATTTTACATCCTTGCTATGTTGCTCTGTCAATAACCATGGAAAGACACTTATATTTTGGTCTCCATAGCTATTTGAATGAATCACACTTTGCATTGCATGATTGCTCCTTCATGTCAGTACAAATCTTGACAAAAAAAAAAATTCACTCCTTCAATCTAAGATTCGCCATAACGTTTTTGTTACATCCTTCTTGATATGCATTATATAAAACAAATGAACAATTTCTAGGTGTTCATAGTAAGGGAGCCTACAAAACTCTAAAGGATAACTTTTCATTCCTCGTGGAAGTGCCCCATTATTAAAGCCTTCATGATGCCCTTCAAGGTCAAGCATAATTAAATATATTACAACAATACTTGACAATTTAGTACAATGAACGAAATGAAATAAAAATATAAAATATTCCAAACATTTCATGTATGATATACATAAATGATTTGATCCATACCTTGAAGATTTCTATTATATTCCAACTGTCATAGATGAAGTGTCATTCTTCGTAGTTTTAATCAAGTCTCTTCTCTCCCATTTAAAATACGTTTTCCGGTTCTTTGATACTTATGGTTATTAGAGAGAAAGCACATATACTCATCAAACACCTCCTTTCCTAGACTTTTTGAACAACGAGATTTCATCTTAGGAACACAAACTAGACATGCAAATTTACCCTTTGTTTGAAGACCTAAAATATATGGATTAAATTTTATACCAATTATTTGAATTAATATGTATAATGAATGGATTGTTTTTTAAAAATGCATGATATAAACTTCATAAAATTAAACATAATTAAAGTGCAGTACTGTAATATTATAAAATACCACATTAATGTGTTAGCCTTGGGGCATCGTGAATTATCCATACAAGCATTGAATGGAATTGAAATTTCCTTTATGGACCTATTGGTCTTGAGATATCATACATAGTGATGCCCTCCCATAATTCTAGTAACTTGTCGATAAGAAGCATGATATATAAGCCCCAAGAGTTAGCTCAATCGGTCAAATCAAGTGCCTCGCCAATGGGAGGTCACAGGGTCGAATCCCGAAAGCTCTTGGGGTTAGGTCAGTAAATAGGCCGAGGGGTGTTGATGCCCTTCGGGTGGCGTCCACTCAGTGTTTAAAACCCTGGACGTAGCAGCTACCCACTGACCCGGGTATCCGTGAACCAGTAAGTGGAAAAAAAAAAAAGCATGATATATACATTCATATCTTTCACTTGGTACTTAGCTAATTGTTTGAACATGCAATACATAATTAATACATATATGGGTAAATAAAAAAATATCAAACACAATTATAAGATATAATTGAACATATCTGACTAAACAAAAAAATATAAGACGTAATTATGAAACAAACAAAACAAATAAGATGTTATTGTGTTAAAAAAATTATTCTAAATAAATACCTGGAACAATCATTGCCAACATTATGTACTCCCTCTTTGTTCACATCCATGTAGGAATGTTATTGTTGATAACAAAAATAGGCCACACCGAGTAAGTAGATTTGAGCTCTCCAAATGGATTGACATTGTTAATTGCCAATGAAAACCTAAGATTACGAGGTTCATCTTTAAAATGTGGTCACATTTCCTCTATCTTCTTAAAGTTAGATCCAATTGCAGGCATTCAAAGAACACCATCTTTATTTATCGCCTTTGCATGGTAATCCATAAACTATGCTATGTTTTTATACCTGAACAATCGCCACAAACATGGAATTATGGGAATATAACAAAGAACCTTGTCAGGCACCTTTGTTGTTACTTGATCCATTTGATATCTACTAATTTAACATTTTGAGAATTCTTCTTTCAACACATGTTATCCATAATACAAAATATGATCATTAGGACATGCATGAATAGTTTGATATTCCATTCCAATATCTTTCATAATGGCATGTAAATATTAATATGTGTGAGGAAAAACATTTGATGTTGGTAAGAAAAATTAACCTAACAATCTACAACATAATATATATATATATATATATATATTGCTTAATATAAATAATATCAATCATACATATTGCATCCAAATTATTATACAAATAATCAAATAACAATAAAAATAGAGGAAAAAAGAAAACATTTATCATCATGTACTAAATGTGACAAAATAAATTGCATAGCTTAAGAGTTGGGTGCAAACCATTCATAACCTTTAAGTTCACCAACAACAATATAGCAACCAACATCAATATAATAGAGAAAATACTTGTTTTGGAGCCTTCATAAAGAGGTTGTGTTGCCTTCTCACATAGATGTATATAAAAAACACCATCAAGATTGTTGTCATTGTCATCCATTCCAACATTACTAAATGTCTCCTAGATCAATATATTTATCTCATCTTATTCAACATATGTTATTAGCATCGTCATCTTCTTCCATAGGATCATTAACTTGATTTTCAATATTCTCTCCTTGTTCCTCAATAGGCACTTGTACAACCACATCTTCCTCCACAGGCAGTTCCCTAGGGGGTCATTCCTTTATAATTACAAACAAACAACTAATATTGGTATATATAACAAATATTAAAATGATACAAACATTTAAAAATATTATATAGAAAAACAAAGACAACAGAGACAAACGCTCTTATTTTTATGATATTTTTTTTGTTGTAATATCTTTAAAGCTAAGTCACTTGGCACGAGGACATGAGACATGTAGGACACGAAAATATGAGTATCTGACACGTGACACGATGACCTCCTAGGAGAGGATACGAAGGTCACGTTATATATTATATATTTAAATATACAAAAATTTATTGAATTACGCATTAAATATGAAATATATAAAACATTTAGATGATGATGATACAAATTCAATGCACAAGTAATGCATATAACTAAAATAGCATTGATTGCAAATGCAATCCATCTCTAAACCAAAAATACATTAGAGGCCCTAAATAGTCTGTATAGTCCAAAAAAATTCATGATACAACAAATAATTGGTACTACATATCATCGAAATCATTTGCTATATTGAGATCCTCTCGTAAAGTGCCAACTTGGCATCCATCCTTGGGCTAGATTTGGTGATTCAGCAGGAATCACTTGACATTCATCCATTGGGCCAGATCTTGCCACTTCGCAAAAATTGGTTGGCCAATATCTGACCACTTCTGTAGCACCACTTGGCATAGATTCAATGGGTTAGATTTGGCCACTCTTATAGCACCACTTGGTATAATCATTGGTCAAGATCTATCCACTCATGCAAAGCCACTTGGCATAAATTGGTTGGCTAAGATCTGACCACTTGGAATCCAACCATTCACTGATATCTAGCCAATGAATGGGCTCCACTTGGCGGAAATCCGTTGATTGAGATCCGGAAACTCAACAGGAACCACATGGTGGATGGTTGAGATCTAGCAATTAAATGGGATCCACTTGGCGGAAATCCATTGATTGAGATCTAGAAACTCAACAGGAACCACTTGGTGGAAATTCGTTGGCCCAAATCTAGCCACACATTGGGCACCACTTGGTGGAAATATATTGGCCCAGATCTTGCCACTTCGTGGGCACCACTTAGCATAAATATGTTGGCCCAAATCAGGCCACTAAGCGGGTGCCACTTGGCATCCATTCATTGGACCCAATCTAGTCACTAAGTGGGTTGCACTTGGTGGAAATCCATTGGTTGAGATCTAGCCACTGAGCGGGTGACACTTGGCAGAAACCCGTTGAACCAAATCTAGCCACTTAGCAGGCACCGCTTGGTAGAAATTCATTGGCCAAAATTTGGCCACTAAGTGGGTGCCACTTGAAATAAATCCATTGTCCCAAATCTAGCCATTGGGCGTGTGCCACTTGGCATAAATCCATTAGTCAAGATCTGACCACTCAGCGGGCAGCATTTTGTCGAAATATGTTGGCCTAGATCTAGCCACTTAGAATTCACCACTTAGGGGAAATTTGTTGGCCTATATCTAGCCAATAAATGGGCAACACTTAGCGGAAATCCATTGGCCCAAATCTTACCACTGAGTGGGCACCACTTGGTGGAAATCCATTGGCCAAGATTTGGCCACTTAGATGGTGCAACTTAGTAGAAATCCATCGACCCAGTTCTGCACACGCAACAGGTGACACTTGGTAGAAATCCTTTGGCCTATATCTAGCCACTAAGCGAGTTCCATTTGGTGGAAATTCTTTGGCCCGAATCTAGACATTAAGTGGGCGCAACTTAGTAGGAATTCGTCGGCCCAGATTTGGCCACTTATTGAGTGTAACTTAGAAAAAATCTGTTATTCAGGATTTGACCACTCATTGGGTCCACTTGGTGAAAATCCATTACCCCAAATCTAACCGCTGAATGGGTGCCAATTGGTGGAAGTATATTAGCCGAGATCTAGCCACTCAGTGGGCACCACTTGGTGGAAATCCATTGGCCATATTTGACCACTCAGCAAGCGCCACTTGGTGGAAATAGTTGGCCCAGATCTTGCCACTCAACTAGAACAACTTGACAAAAACATATTGGCCTAGATCTGGCCACTTCGCATGTGTTATTTGGAAGAAATTTGTTGGCCCAGATCTGGCCACTCAGCTGGCGCCACTTGGTAGAAATTTCTTGCCTAGAGCTCACCACTCAACGTGCGCCACTTGGCATAAATTCGATGGCCTAGATATGGCCACTCAGTGTGTGCCACTTGGAAGAATGTTTTTGGCCCAGATCTAGCCACTCAATTGGCAACACTTGGAGGAAATCCATTGGCCCAAAGTTGTCCACTCAACATGTACCACTTGGAAAAAATACGACCATAGATCCACTGCCACTTAGCACCACCAAGATGCTTGATCTGGGCCACAGATTTTTTGCCACGTGGCACCACTAAGGCGCTCGATCTGGACCACAGATCTACTGCCACTTTGCATCACCAGGGTGCTCGATCTAGGCCACAAATATGTCATCACTTGGCCTCAACAGAGTGCTTGATAAGAGCCTTTTATCTGCCACCACTTGGCACCACTGAGTACTAGATTTGGGCCCCTAATCCATTGGTCAAAATATGGCCACTCAATGAGAGCCACTTGGTGGAAATCCATTGGCCCAGATCTGGCCATTAGTGGACGCCACTTGGTGTAAATCCATTGGCCTAGATCTGGTCACTCAGTGAGTGTCACTTGGTGGAAATCCATTAACTAAGATTTGGCCATTAGCAAACGCCACTTGGTGTAAATCCATTGGCCTAGATCTGGTCACTCAATGGGTGGAAACTGAGTAGGTGCCTCATGGCGTAAATTCATTGGCCTGGATTTAGCCACTTAGCAAGCGCCGCTTGGTGGAATTTTATTGGCCTAGATTTGTCCACTATGTAGACACCACTTGGTGGAAATCTGTTCGTCGAGATTTTTCCACTCAACAAGTGCCACTTGGAAAAATTATGTTGGCCTAGAGATGGCCACTCATTGTTCACCACTTGGTGGAAATCCATTTGCCCTATTCTGGTCACTGAGCGGATACCACTTGGTGGAAATCCTTTCGCTGATATTTGGCCACTTAGTGGGTGCCACTTAGTAGAAATCCATTTGTCGAGATGTGACCACTCAATTGACACGACTTGGCGGATATCGGTTGGCCCAGATTTGGCCACTAAGTAAGCACCACTTGGCGAAATTTTTTTGGCCCATATCTAACCACTTAACTGACGTTATGTAGCATAAATTCATTGACCTAGATATGGCCACTCTATTTGTGCCACTTGGCATAAATTCGTTCGCCTAGATCTGGCCACTCATCATGTGCTTCTTGGTAGAAATTCGGTCACATATCTACTACCACTTGGCACCACTAAGGCGCTCAATCTGGGCCACGGATCTATTGCCACTTGGATCTACCGCCCCTTGGCACCACCAGGGCGCTCGATATGGGCCATTGATTTGTCGCCATTAGAGCCCACAATTTTGGAGTGAAAATTTTCGTTAACGATTTGGCACCACCAAGGCGCTCGATATGGGCCATTGATATGCCGCCATTAGAGCCCACAACTTTGGAGTGAAATTTTTTTTAATGATGTCGTATATTTTGAATGCTTGATTGTTGGTATTTTTTGCAAAGTGGCACTAATTTGTAGATTGTCGATACGTGGAAGCAGGAATGGATTTGTTAGGTGTTATTGTTGGATATGTTTCTGTTGTCGGGCAATGAGTTTGTTGTCGTGTAGTAGTGTTGTTTTCTTTTCACTTTTTTCAATTAATTGATTTTTTATTAAATTGTTCATCTTTAAGATTTATAAAAACTCCAAATATGGGGTTGTGATGCATGTGGGACTAATTCAGTGTTCATTGTGGGCGTTTTCCTATTGTTTCAAAGGCTCCCAATTGCAATATTGAAAGTAGAGGTGTAGCATGATTGGCTCTTTTTCCATTAAAGAGTCACCCTGCAGTTCCAAGTTGGTCACATATGCATGGAATTTGGCTAGAGAGGGTCAACAAATGGATGAAAAATATGGACATTTACTGATTTTTTTTATGAGAAAAAAATAATGATTACAACCATACTCTCCTTAGATGCTAGCTTTTATAGACTTACTATTTGGATCAAAAAGTGAAGCGGTTGTGTTAGACATACTATTTGGCTCAAAAAGTGAAGCGGTTGTGTGTGTTAGTATGGGAAAATTACTTTAGCAATGATTTTAGATTTTAAAATTTTGGGCTCAACCTAAGCAGTCGATAGATGAGATTTTCCCAATCAACCCAAGTTTCAAAGAGTAAATTATAGTTGTGAATATGTTAATATGATAGTAAGTTACCTTTCAATTAAAGAGTTAGAAATAGTGGGTCAAGTTTTATATGTTTTGATGAATCTCTTTTATAATTAATATTGCTATAAAATAGATAGTCATTTTTTTTAGTCATATTTTGTTATATTTTATACATAGCAAAGTAATGTGCATTTCACATTGTATTAGGAGAGAAATGGATAACTTGTGTCTAGATATGATATGGTCTATGACATAACTTTAACCAAATAAAAAAAAAATTGTAATAACACTTCGCAACAAGGTCATTTGTTTCTCACCCTCCACTGTAAGCCATTCAACCCAACAAACCACTACCTTTTTATTTTTCCTCAAAAATTTCCTTATTAATACATTTGAATTTATTTCCATCAACAAAGCACATGTCCTAAATAAAAAACAAGTAGCAATAGGATATAGGTGCTTCCCATTTTGCTAGTGTGCACTACTAGCTTTGTTATCTTAGCCAAATATGATAGCCAGGGGAACAATCCATTGTAATCACAATATGCCCTAGAATGAGTATCAATCTAGTTTACTTATAATTTGCAAAGGGTAGTGTCTAGACTATTATAATTTATAGTGAATGGATGTATTCATGTGACTACTTGTACTATGAATACATGGATACAAACCATTTAGGTGCACACACACTACTACAAGGGGGAAAGAGGAGAGTGAAGTTGGCACTTGGTTTACTTCTTAGGTAGAAACCCTATGGAAAGACAAAGGAGAGTGAGAAAGATAAGGAAAACCATTAGGTTAATTAGGATCTTAAGATTTAACTAACATTGACTATGATTACATATCAATAACGTACATAACATAGAGCATGTATTAGGTTTTACAAGTATATTAACAAAGGAAATTTGACCAAAAATGGTTAATTAGTTAACACTTCCTTTAGTTCACGATAAACCTTAAAGCAACACAAATAGAATAATGGAAAGCATTCACTTGGAATTTTTCACTTTGGAAAATTAAACTCCTTTGAGCTAAAGTGGAGAATTGTGATAGTGTTCTAAGAGTGATGCACACCTTGGATTGGCTTACACACTTGACTCCAAATTTTATCAAGAAAAAAATTGCCCCTATCCCCAATACAAAGATATATATTTTGTACACCAATTAAAATTAAATATAATATTGTAAAGGTATCTAATGTAAAATTTTGAGTACAAAAAACTTGTGCCCACAAAGGAGATGATAACTCTCTTGATGTAGCTATAATGGAACCTCCCTTAAGGTTGTAGGGTTGAAACTTCCAAGCTATGAGTGAAACTATGCAATCAAATATTATATAGGATGAATTAATTAACATGCAAGATTGGATCCAATCTAGCTAAAGGTGTCCCTATGGGGGTGTTGCAGATGACAGGTGTCAACTACCCCAGGGGCTTGAAAGAGGTGGAGATTGAGGAATGGTTATTCAAAATGTGTCCCTATGAATTAGTTTTTTTTAAGATACAATATGTTGGAAGCATCCAAAAGGCTTTTCAAAAAGGCATTGAATGTTATAAATAAGAAATGGAATAATCTATATTTGTAGGTGTATGTTGGGTTAACCATTGGAGGGACCAAGTCATATTGAATTATTGTACCATTATGTTGACTTGATGGCGTAGGTTTGTAAAATTGTGTTGCAAATTGATAGTCCCAAAATGATCCTCTATTGTGCATTCCATTAATTACAAGCATGACACCTCTAAGGAGTTCACGCTACACTACTTTCTTAGAGATCAACACAATTAAGGAGGTTTGACTCACTGTGACCCCATAAATAGCAATTCCATACAAATTTGGGTTTCCATGGCCACAAAATGAGTTACTCTAAGTAATTATGGACCTAAAGGGGGTTTCACTTGTAATTAGATCCATAAACTTAGGAATTACCCAAGTGGGTGTTCATAATGTCGAAATGAGTAAAACTTGGTGAACAAGGTCTAGAAGGAATCCAAGGACTCCACCTAAGAGTTAAACATCCTAGTGAGGTCTCACATCTATGATAAGGTGAAGGGTTCTACAAGGAAGTGTTCATCACATTACACCAATGATTCAAAAGTATCATATTGTCATTAAGCAAGTTAGGCATGAACCAATATGGGGTTGAACCACTCCCTATGTTAGGTAGGTGCATATGAGTAGCTAAGTGTGAATTTCATATGCTACATCTTACCCTATTGTAGGAGATATTATCAATGAGATGAGAATAATATAAATTTGTAAGGAAGGAGAGAAACAAGTAAGTGCATAAAGAGTAATCCAAGGATTTTGTAGGGTATGTCAATTTTTTGATGTCACAAAGTAATCCTTCGCTATCCTGACCTATATATTTTGTGGTATTTTTGAAGGTCCACATGTCTAGAGCATTGATGCAAAAGTAAGACACAAAGGTGTCCCATGGATTAACATGATAGCAAGCAAGCATAATAAAAAGTAGAAAGGAAAATAAGCAAGTGAGAGATGCATGGCAAGCAAGGATTATATGGTAGGAGAATAAGCAAGCTTAAATACCATGTAAGGAAGATTAAAAATTAAACTATAAATTGTATATGACGAGAGCTTGAACAATAAATATAACTATAATGTAATCAATATAGTTGCTACATTATGAATGTAGATCCAAATAAGTTCAATTACCATATTAGTGGACTTGGAACTAGAGTGTGAAAATAAAGTATGATTGTGGCTAGTAATAATAATAGAAAATAGACTATAAAGTCATTAGAGAGAGTGGGGATTATTGATTATTATTTGCAATTAACCATAGGCAAGATTGGTAGGTTTAGGTGCATGTTAATACAAGCTAGATCTTTACATCATAGAGGTTAGCAACTTATCATGGTTGGGGTAGGGATAGAAATACCCACTCTCAAGGAAAGGATGAAGGAGGTGAGGATGCTAAGTTGGACCTAGTGAGAGTAAGAGAAGGGAGGTGGTAACACTAGGGTGGTCTTGGTGAGTGAAAGAGAAGAGAGGTGGAAATTTTTGGTTGCACTTAGTGAGGCAAAAAGAGTAGAGAAACATGGTTTTTGACTCTTATTAAGATGACATCTTCTCAATATGGGTCCTACTTGAAATAATGATACATGAGGAGACCAACCAAATGACCAAAGTGGAAAAATTGAGAGGGAGATATGGAAGGAAAAAAGACTACCTTTAGTAAGCTTGAGTTGTGAAGGAAGGGTGAGAAAGGAAGCAAAGGTAGAGTGGAGTGCAATCAATGCTTAAAATAGCCATTACTGGAGACTAGAGGTCCATGTTGGCTCTAGACAAGTCTTATTCATGTCAAGGTTTAATTTGAATTGTCACTACTTATGGGAAATCCTTGAAGCTAAGAATAATTGCAACAGGTCATTGGTGGAATATTGAGGATAAGGGAGAGACCTACATCTAGTGTTTGGATGATAAGGGGAATTAGAAATCCCCCAAGCGAGTTGAGAATAATGCAGATGTGTCAAAATGGGAATTCGATGCAGGGTGCCCTTGAGTGATAAGGAGAGGACGCAACATTGAAGAATCCCAGATACTAAATTGAGGAGACCAAGATATGAACCTTAGGAGCAACCTTTGGAAGGTGGGAGAATGGAGTGGAATACTTTCAAAAAAAATCTTGTCTTCATGGAAGAAGACGATCTCTCCCTTGAAGGTATAAGGAATATACATCAACACATCCAAACAAGAGTGGGCAAGGAGGATGTAGTAGTTCAACTCTGGTGGGGAAATTAGAAATGGGTATTCATTATCCTAGGGGCAAGGAATTAGGGGATTTCAATGACTTTGAGCAGTCTAATCTTAGATTTTTTGAAACTTTATAGGATCGAAGGAGTGGGATAAAAGTGCATCCTACCAAGGCCATGCGATGCATGATTTGTTATGATGTTAAAGGTATAACTGAGATATGCAATGACTCATTTTATCAGGAATTCATTGCAGTGGAGTTGAATAAAGAACACATTCACTATGTTGACCTTTCATTTATTGACAAAGGGGATTTTTGGAAGGTTAAATGAAAGGAATAGGGCATGTGCCTGGGAAAGGTTTGGGGAGAACTCAAAGAGGGATTCAATTATGAGGTCAATTTGGTTAGGGCATGCCATAAGGACATCTATAAATGACCTTGGGGAAGAGTGAGAAGAGAGGACCCAGACAAAGGAAGAAGAGGAGGGACTTGAGGAAGTTGTGATGCAAACCATCGTAGGATGAGAGAGGATAGTAATGTTAGGGGTTTTTGGTTGACCTTGAGAAATTACTTTGATCCAATGTGAGGGAAAGGTGCCTTCAACATCAATAAAGATAAGAGGGGTGTCATGCAAAGGTTGATTCAAAAATTTACCTACTATGATGCTCCTTCCCACCCCTTTGGATTAATCTAGGGTAAATGGGAGGTGTTACTTTGAACTAACCCAACTTGCATGGTCTCATTATGGAAATGGGGTTACAAATTTTCTTCTTCACCAAAGTTAGTGGAATTAACTTTGGATATTTCCATTAGATCCAACTCATCAAGATATTTCCTACTATATAATTGTTTTCTCAATTCGACCTCTAGATCGAGAGAGATTCCCTCTTGCAGATCGAAAATTTGGATAGTTCCACGTGGCACTCACATGGAAAATCGTTAAACACCTTGAAGCTCAAGCTCAAGGCCATGACACAACCATTTGGTTTTGATCAACGACCTAAATTCATTATGTGCACCCCCCCCGCCGCACCCCCTTCTGATAGTTAACGGGGCGTTGGATTTGTTATTTTTCACTTATGTGACTAAACCCCCTGCAGGTTCCCCCTTCTCTATTTTCTCCATGTGGCCACCTCGCTAGATGGACAGCCTAAGTTAATTGTGAGTTGCCATGCCTTCCCAATAGTTAGCAAGAGGGGGGAATTGTAATATGTCTCTTGTATATAGTTGATGGACAATTCTCCATCTGGTGCTATATGTTATTATGCGTCCACACCTTAGATGCACCACAATGAACTTGGCGCTAAATAAAAGGTGCTACAGAGACTTCTCCATTTATGGATGCCAAATTTGATGTCGCACACTTTATTAGTCCACGCCCAACCACAAGGGTCCTCTCATAAGCATGATTTTGAGATGACATTATGTAACATGTGGCACCACCTAGACACACACAAACCACATAGAGTCCACATCGTCCAACTCCATGTCACCCGTCTCCACTATGGCTTGCTAATGTCACACTGACATTAGGGTGATGTCACCCCACCACGTGGAATCCTCAAAAGGTGCCATGTTTTGTCGGAAACCATCCCCCTTGGCCATCCAAAAAGGCCATTTTTGCAACCACGTCATGTTGACAATGTGCCATGTTAGTAGTCTTACCACGCCACTGATCCACATCATTTGGATTCTCATGTGGCGTCCATGTAGTCTTACTTGGCCTACATGGCTTCTGCCACCTCAGCTTTGGCGAAGGTCCCATAGGACTTAACCCTTTATGTAATTTCATGCTTTTCCATTTATAGAAAGGGATTTTCGTCACGCCCTCCATAAAAAGTGCCAATGCACTCACACACAGGAAGTAACCACTATAACAACTTCACATCACAACAGGAAATCTTGACACAGGTGACAAGCATATTCCCATCTTGCACCTTTCGTTGACCATGCCAATCTCCATAGATGCCTTACGGAAAACATGGTGTGATGCGACATGAAAGCCCATGTTAGATAATGAGAATTTTCTCATTCCACGCTTTCCATCAACTCTGCACCAATCTCCATAAATGCCTTCTAGAAAACCCAATGCATTGCAGATTAACACTAATCACCAACAATTATGTGATAACTCATAGGATTAGTGGTAAATCATGGTGATTAAGTTAATACCTTTGTCTTCATTATTTTTTCAATTGCTTTTACAAATCTAACAAGGCTTATTTAGCCCGAATACGATCTTGTTGCTCTGCGATGAGCAAACATAGAATTATTAAGGGTTTTGATGGTTTTACGAAGCCTTTCTCAGTGTCGATCAATGCTTACCACCAACACATTAAGTAATCAATAGCCTTAACATTCTCAGATCTATAATATCCATGGCATGCAAAAACAATGAAATTTACACAATGTAGAAGTTAACTAAGTACATCAAGCAACCATACAGACTCATAAAAATAGCTCTAAAATATAGGAACATATCAACAACTATAGGGATCTACAAGTCCCTCACGCCATGAGAATAATCATACAACCACCTTATTTCAAATACATAGGATGTTGAGCAGGTTATCATTGATGTCAAAGTGGGAGCAGTTGTAGGATGTCGAGTAAGTGTGCAGCACATCATTGATGTCATAGTAGTAATAGGTATGCAGGGGACAATGCAGTGAGACTCAGGATGTAGTGAAGAAACCCTATCCCTAGGGTTTGGATTATTGTACGATGGACATACCCCGCTTTTGTTGGCAATTTTGAAGTAGCAAATTAGTGTGTTTGTCATTGTGACCCTCGTCATCAGATTCTCCTCATTGTGCTAATTATCACTGTATGTGGAGCGTCTCATAGGCCTTCCCTGTTTGTGAGATATGTCTCATCAGAAGTTTGTGACCCATCTTTTGGACCAAAACCTCAAAGGCTTGATGAGATGGTACCATAAAGCATAAACGATATGGTAGTGATTATTATCATTGTGGTAGCACACTATGGCACACATGGGACCTTTATTAAAAATAATGATAAGGGGATTTAAAAATGTTTTTTGAAGATAAAGGTTAAAGGTTTAACTTATTATCATTATGGTAGCACACTATGGCACACATGGGACCTTTATTAAAAAGAATGATAAAGGGATTTAAAAATATTTTTTTGAAGATAAAGGTTCAAAGTTGTTTGAAAGTTAAAAGTTGTGAATTAAAATATTTTTTTTTTCCTCTCTCATTAGAGTGGAGAGGACCTAATATTAAGGAATTATAAAATTCAAATAATTCGAATTATTTCAAAAGCCTCATGTTGGCCAAATAATTCGAATTATTTTCAGATCCTTATGTGAGCCTCAAATGCCTTATGAAAACTATATAAAGCACCTTTGGCTCTCTCAAATGCATCGAATGATTTGGGTTTGTTCTCTGAAGTTCTTGGCAACCAAAATTATTGAAGAAATTGTATTTCTGTGAAGCTACAAGTCTCATTGCAGAAATTTGTTTTTGTTTTGAATAGGAAGGCTTAAGTTATGTGCTCCTAGACCATTTTCCCTGCCCTTTTGAAGAAGGTCAAAGCTTCTAGTAGCAGTTATACTATATCTAGGGCAGTAGTTTGTGTCCGTATTTTGTTGTGGACATAATAATCGAACTACTGGGTTTCTAGGTTGTTTTAATTTTGGGTATTGGGATTCGTTGGAAATGTTCTCTTGCAAGTGAAACCACGGTGAATTAAGCCCCAGACCAGCGGATATATATATATAAACCCTAAGTGCAACCGAACTTGCAAAACACGTGTGGCCTCTATTTTATGCACAAAAACGCATTGACAACAAGCATAAAAGACTTAACACACCATCATCTCTAGCTCAGATTGCATTTAGACCTTTGTAGTCTTCTTTTCAAAATCTGTCCAAATCAGATGTTACCAAGGAGGGTCCGAAAATCTGTGGTTTTATAAGGTTGATCATTGGAGTGACTACCATTCCTGTATCTGATTCCTGTAAAGCCTAGAGATATCATCTAATCTGAAGCATGGGACTTGTATTCATTTAGGGCTTGGTTCTGTTGGATTTTGATTTCTTTTATATTTTCAGCTCCTTGAAACACATTGAAGACAAAACCTTTAATATCGTCTTGAAATGAAATTCCTCTATAGCCTAAAATAAACCCTGAGAACTATAAAGTTTTATTGGCACAAGTTTATCATGCCCGACTTCTGAAAAGCACCAAATATTATTAAAACAGTAAGTTTAACATATAGTGAGTGCGTCCCGAATGTGGTCTATCTGACCTGGAGTTTTCAATCTAGTCACAACTCGCTGACATGGACAGAACAAGTATGAATTTCTACATGAGTCCTCAGGTGAAATTGAGCGGACCTAACAATGACAATGAAGTATAATGTCTCATAAAGCTTATAAAGCTTATAATTAACGGTTGGTTATGCTTCATGTCAACCATTTATATGGTACTGAAGTATACCTCTAGATGAAGTGAGGACCTGAGAAAAAGTTAGACATATGGTGGTCTGAAAGGTCTTGTTGTATTGAAGGTTTTGTACCATAGAGGAAAACTGGAATTTATCCTTGAATTGATGAAAGTTGACACATGTAGAATGGTTGAACATTGATGCATCACTTCTGAAAATTTGTTTGTTGGGCATGAGGGAATGACAGAGACAGTTGATTTGAATATCCTGTGCAGTGATACATAAGTATCCTCTTAACAGTGTACTTGTTGACAATATAAGCTGCTTGAAATGACAACAAATCCTCATCACTTGTATACGCTCCAGTTGGCTCTATGTGTTGCATGATGGTTGATAGGTGAAGCTTTGGTGATAGTTGTAACTTGTAACAGTAGCTTTGATGATTGAAGGTTAATGATGAATTTCCAATGTAACGGCAAGGATTTGACAAAGATGCATTAAGCAAAACTCTCCCCATAATTTGTGTCAGGGATTGATGAAGCACTAAGGCAACATTGAGTTATAAGTGAAGACAGTGATAATGATGATATAGTGACCTGGTGATTGAGCTAACAATACAACATTATATAATCAGTGCAAACACTTTCTTTTGTCGCGGAAGTCTAACTGCAGAGATCCAGTTCATATCAAAAGCAATGCTTGATGATGACATTTAAGTCAGATTCTAAAGTAGGCTTCTACCCTCGCTCTCTGAAGTATCATATTTATGGCAGCTTGATCAGTTGAGACCTATCTCCAAGCATTGATGCATGTTTGGACTATCTTGTGGAATTTTTTTGAATGAGTTTGCTGATACTATGTACCAAAATCATTGTTATTAGAACCTGATGTGTGTATAACAGCTTGAGTGGGCTTAATGGTTAAGAGCATGTTTTTCCTCCTAAGAGGTCACAGGTTCAAAACCAGAAGGGGGTAGAGTATGTATGCCTTCGTAGACTTAGCAGTCAAAATCGCTGCACGGAGGTGGGTCCCTTGTCTCACAAACAAGGGGTTCTCATACACCAATTTGGTGTCTAGCTTGGCTGTGACCTTAAAAATGGATATTATTATTATTATTATTATTAAGAAATATGGTGATATGGCCTGTAGTACTGAATTCTGAGGCAGAGTTGTTGTGTGCAAATAAAGTTTGATGTAGCAGAAGGTTGAAGATAGTCTGACGTTAATCACACCTTGGTAAAACCTTGTTTGACAGTGAATATAACCATGTTGTATAGCTTCAATGACCAGAGGTGGTTAACATTGAACAACAACATGTAGGGCTTGATGTATGGGAGACTTTGTGGACAACAACCTGACATATATATATATGACAGACCACGAAAGAGACAATGATATTCATGACAGTATTCCAGCTATGGCAGCAACAACATTGTGAGTCAATGACAATGAACTGGTGTAGCAGTGAACAACAGTTGAAGTGGACTTGATACAGCATAAGAGATAACACTAGTAGACTTGGTGCAGCAGCAAAGTGAGGAATAGTGGAAGTTGGAACATTGTGTAGACAACAGTAGTAGCAACAACAACAGTGATGATATCAGTAACAACGAGCAACAGACAGTGATAGCAACAGGTATAACGTATAACAACAACAATAGATGTATGGGAAGCAACAGATGGGCCAGCAGTGGATCAGTGATAGCAAGTAGTACGAGCAGTGGCTGCGGTGGCAGCAGTTGATTGTCTTATTGTATTTGGGCCATTTTCTCTGGTATGGGAGCCCAACTTTTCAGGGAGCTTCTGCTTCCTTCTAGCTTCGCTGGTAAAATACCTTGGGGAGTCTTGCACTTCCTTCCAGAATCATATGGTAAACTGTTGTATGTACATTCATACATAACAGAGCTTTTATTAAAGTCAATTCATGTGCACTGTCTACTTCATGTGATGATTGTTTATCTGAATGTTTTGAAAATAAACTAACTAATTGAAAAAATAGTAAGAAATATTGATTCACCTAGTATTTCCAACACAGGAATACATATTCCAGTGTTGATATTGTTGCACATGATGTTTTCATTGATGACAACATGTGTCATTGATTTCAAAGGGGATGTATAAGGAAGTAGGAATATCATTCATGAATCAAAGGAAGTAGCATGGCAATTAGATCTCTTGCATACACTCATCACGTGAACTCAAAAGAGGTGTGAATTTTATTGAATTTTTCACAAAGTTGTGATGCTCAAATGAGCTTATGGATAACATTATTAGATAGTCCTCGGCGAGACTATTCTAGTGGTATATCACACTCTAAAAAATTCCTCCCAGATGAAGTTATGGCCATTTTAAAATCAGCATTAGTTGAGGGCCAAAGCCCCCTAACATCAAATTTATTAAATAGTGTGCAACTTCTTAGTGGATCCATGGCTCATTAATCAAATCCACGATGGATGATGACTAAAAATGCATGAAGTTTAACATGGTTAAACAATGCACATGTTGCGGGTGGATCTACCACTAACTAGACAATTGATGGTTTTGGGCGTCTAAACTTGCACACCATTTAATCATGGGCTAAACAATGTGCATCTTTTGGCAGATCTAACAATGACCACAAGAATAAATGGCTAGAGTGCATAGCATGAGTTTTAATAGGTAGTTTGGTGTTGTTATATATCCATATGAAAAATAGCACATAAACATAAGAAAGATAGATCAATGACTAGATAATAAACCACTTCAATGGGGCAACCTCCCTTCACATCACATAAATGAATAATTCTTGGATGATTCAAATTACAAGACCTTATTGGTAGGAGTCTAAAGGGTCAAAATATAATTAGAGCCTACATAACAATAATAATGTAAGGGCACAACAATAACAATAGTGGGCTTTTATGGGGTGGTCTAACGGTAAAGTGGAGAGGTTTGGTCCCCATAGGTCACGTGGTCCAATCTTAGGCAGGACTATGTACGCCTGAGAGCTACTCCAAGAGTGATTTCTTCAGTTGAAAAGAAATAGTTATGTCAAGTTCTTTTTTGGGGGCTTCTTTTTTGGGTACAATAATTGAATATATATAAAAATAATTTATTTTTGGGCTAAATCTAGACTTGTACACTAAACTGGGTGATTGAACAGGGTATTTCTCCATATGTTATGGGATACTTTCATTATCATTGGAGGTTTTATATTTGATGTAAAGATTTCACTTTCATTAGGATATGGGTGAATGTGTGACATATATTATGAATTATGTAAACAGTTTGTTATATTTAATATAATATTGTTGGTCTTTTCTGATGAAAAAAAACAATAACAATATGGGGGCTACACTAGTATTATATGGATCTAACATGCCCCTCTTCTTCAAAAAGGTGTTGTCCTCAACGTTCGAGTAGTTTTGGATGTTTCCGAATAAAATACTCATTCTCTCATGTGGAGTCTTCAACAAGTAAGTTCTTCCACTTAACGAGATACTATGAAGTTGATTTGTTATGTATCTATCAGATTCTTGTTTCTGTGATTGTTTCAAGCTCCAATATGATATTTCCTTCCTCGTCAAGTTTCAGCGATATAGTTTGAGCTGGAAGCTTATCACTTATAACCTTATTTAAGCATGAAACATGGAAGACTGGGTGTATTGCGAATATGAAGGCAACTCGAATTTGTATGTCATAGTATCAATCTTTTGCAGCGCCTTATAAGGGCCACAGTACTTGGGTGATAACATATAATCCTTCTTAGCTTGCTTGAGGGACATTTGTTTGTGTGGTTGTAGTCGTAAAAATACCCAATATCCCACATCAAAACTTCTTTCACTATGATGTTGATATGCATGTTGTTTCATTTTATTTTGTGCTAGAGTTAGGTTATCCTTCGAGTGTCGAAGAACTTGTCATTGATGATCAATGTGATTTTCCACTGCTTGAACCTTAGAATTGTCTCTTAAAGACAATGTGATAGATGGTGGATGATATCCATAAAGCATCATAAAATGGGGTCATTTTTGCTGCAGTATGCAACAAAGTGTTATACCACCATTTTGCCACATGGGTAACCACTTGATCCATTGTGTTTTTATCAAATACAAAGCAAAGAAGATATCCTTCCAAACATTTGTTCACTATCTCAGTTTGCCCATCACGATGATAAGATGAACTACGAGCTAATTAAGTACCAAGACAAGAAAATAATTTTGTCCAAAAATTTCCAATGAAAATGGGATCTCTCACTTACAATAATATTTGGGTTTTCATGTAGCTTTTGAACTGTTTCCACAAATGCAGTAACAACTGTATTGACTTTAAAAGAATGAGATAGTGCACCAAAGTGTGCATACTTGGTAAGTCTATCAACTACCACCATGATAACACTTTTTCCTTTAGACTTGGGTAAACCTGTGATAAAATCCATTGAGACCTCTTCCCAACATTGACTTGGAATGGATAATTGTTGCAAAAGACCTAGGGTCTTAATTGTCTTAACTTTATTTTGTTGGAAAACCAAACATTCTGCCACAAACTTCTGAAATCATATTTAAGTCAATCCAAAAAAAATCTTTCTTGACCCTATGGTAAGTTTTTTAAAATCCCAAGTGCCCTCATATAGGAGAGGTGTGCAATTGATGGTTACTGACCTCTACAATCGGGCCTGTCGATGGATTTCTTTTGTCTGATGCGTGGTAATGCTCGTCATATTTGGCCACAACTTCGTTCATACATTATAGCTTGCCCTCCCCTGGTCATACGAAGGTTAGGTATCACTATCGGCTACAATGGTGGAAGAAGACCTCATGGATTACGAGGAGGACCCCATGCCAAAACAGCGGATTTGGGTGCACCAATCTACATAGGTTGAGGGCCCCTGGCAGAATAAACAGGTTCAGACGACAGCTGCTGTCTAGACGCCGCTACACTCGCCCATTTCTGGAAAACACCAGCACCCTACTGTCAATGTTGAGGACCTTCCCGGTTTGGAATTTCCTCCCCTCTCTCCAGCCACTCTGAATCTTCTCGGCTCCAGTCTTCAGGCATCTCCCACCTTCAACTCCCCCTTGCCATATCTCCTATAGCATCCCCCAACTCTTGCCCCACAGCATTCCCTGCCTTTGAACCCTCCCTCCATCTCCCTAGCACAGGCTGGCCCGTCCAACCCCCCGCGCCTTGCACAATCCTACATTCAACCGGGCTCATGCAATTTCAACCCGCATTCCCTGATTCGCTCTGGTTGTTTCAGCTCTCCTATTCCAAATCCTCGAACTACTCATTTGGCGCAGCATAGCTCCTCGGAACCGTGCAGGAACCTTCTTAAAGATTACCTTACGGGACGGCGCTCGGATAAGCTGAAAAAGGGTCGGTGTCTCAGAGCTGTGGACACTAATATCAACCTGACCTTTGGAGAAGACGTTCATATGGCGGATGCTATGGACACGGCGAGGAAAGTACTTGTTGGCCGTGTTAGAGGAAGGAACTACACGGTGGAGAGACTACGTCAATGGACAGTGGAGATATGGGATTCCCTGCTGAAAGAACTTCCTATGATTAGGGTGTTGGCCAGAGGATGGTTTGCCCTCCGCTTTCATAGGGAGGAGTATACGGAATGGATAGTATCGCGCTACTGGCATATTGAGCTCGCACCAGTTCTGTTGAAGCGATGGGATCCTCTTTTTGATCCGGAGCGTAAACAACTCGGAGCAGGACCTATCTGGGTCAGACTACCTGGATTACCTATGCCGTTTTGGACCCCTCAGGTGTTCAAGCGTATTGGAGATGCACTAGGGACTTACCTTTAGCATGATAAGTCCTACGAGAAAACATGAATCATGACTACAGCAACGATACTGGTACACCTTGACACCAGGGCAGGGCTTGAGGAAAAAATTACTCTACACAGGAGGCACTTCTCACGCAAACAACTTCTGGACTATGAAGGAGTCCCTTTTTGCTGCAAGAGGTGCCACAAAGTGGGTCACCTATACAAGGGCTGCCCACTGCTTTATTCGGTGACCACGGAAAACTCGAAGGGGACAAAGCAACACACCTCTAAAGAGAAAAACAAGGGAGAACAGATACAAGGAGTGACACCAACTGAAGCTACAGTGGGCGCTACAAAGAAGGCTGGAAACCGGCAAAAAGCTCCTTACTCACCTCCTCGGACTCACTCCAAATCAGCAGCGAAAGCAACTTCTATTCCGGGTAATGAGTCTTTCCCCATAACCGCTGCTCTTTTTTCAGATGTTATGTTAAATGCTCTGCATACATCTTTACATCCCCCCTCATCTGCACATTGCACTATTCCTTCCATCCCCTGTTCCTTATTTCCTCCCCCGCCCACATTCTCCACCCCTCCTACTTCCCTTAGGGAATTTTCCACCCCCCTTTCTCACACTTCCTCCCCGTCTAGGCCGGGATCCCATCCCTACAACCTCCGTTCCAAAGTTCGACCTAAATCCCCGTTTCTTGGATTGGGCCGCTCCCCAAGAAGGACCAAGCTATATAAACCAGCCAGAGGGCACCCATCCAAGATCAAAATTGCCATCAAGTCAGCGGTGGCAGACGTTGCGAGGGGCCAACAATTCACCATTGAGAGGGCGCTTAGAGCATTTGAGCCCACTGCCCATGTTTCCCCATGATTTGGCTCTCCTACAACCGCAGGGGATTAGCCAACCCCAAAAAGAGATTGGCTCTCAAAACGCTGTTAAAGGATACCTGTTGTGACATCCTCTTTCTACAGGAAACCCTTGGCACATCCGACATCATTACCAAAACCCTACACTCTATCCTACCGGGTTGGGTATTCCAGGGCATGGATGCCATAGGCAGATCTGGTGGTCTTGCAATTGGCATCAATCCTAAAGCTGTCAAGCATATATCCACCTGGGGCGGTTTGGGTTTCATTGGTATGGACATATTTGTAGGGGAGCTGGGACTTCAGTTAAAAGTGATCAACATTTATGCCCCTAATCAGAACAGATTGGAATTTTGGCACAATTTGTTGGAACATAATCTTGTTTCAAATACCACCATTATTGGAGGGGATTTAAACTTTTCTTTGGGCATGGAAGAATCCTGGGGACATCATGCTCAAATTGACCCTATTTCGGATCAGATGAGTACTCTACTGGATACCTGCAAATTAGTTGATGTTCCTATGAACAAGAAACTGCCCACCTGGCATAATAGGCGGACGAGGGATGTTGTCCTGGGTCGAAGATTGGACTGGTTCTTGATACATGAAGATCTCCTCCATTACATCCCCCTATATCGACAATGGGTGGGTACTGGGGGATCATCTGATCATCTCCCCATTTTTCTTCAAATCACCGGACCATCAAAAAAGTCGCTCTCCCCTACAAATTCTTTACTGGACACCTAAAAGATCCTGACTACATCAACCTGGTGACTGAGTTCTGGAGAGCTCAACCCCCTCTGAGGGAACAGAGGTTGGCTGCGGACTTCTGTATTCGACTTAATAATCTCAGGACATTGACAGAGGAATGGTCAAAGAGGAAGAAGTTGAGAGATGAACATCTTTTTGACATAGAATTACAGATTGCACAGCTAACCGATGAACAAGGGCTTGGTTTCTTATCGGAGGAGACTAAAATACATCTGGTTACTCTGGAGAACCAAAAGATTAAGATACTACTAGAGAAGGAAGAACAATGGAGGTTGAAAAGTAAAGCCATTTGGCTTCAAGCGGGTGATGGTAATACCAAATTCTTCCACAATTATGCTAATGGAAGAAAGGCCACCAACACTATCTGGCAAATGCCTTGTGAACCTGATGGTTGGGCCTCTACTCACCCGCAATTAGCCAGGTTGGGGATTACACATTTCAAAAGACAATTTACAGCACCGGCAGCCATCAATCTCCCGGACATCATAAACTTGGCTGGCCATTTTCCAAGGTTTGTGGAACAGAGTGCTGCAGAGGATTTAATTCAACCGGTCACCATGGAGGAATTGGAAGGAACTCTCAAGTGGTTCAAGAAAGATAAGAGTCCTGGCCCGGATGGCTGGCCAGTGGAGTTCTATTTGGCTTTCCTGGAGTTACTGGGACGGGATGTTATGAAACCAGCTCAAGAAAAGAGAGAAAAGATAGATCAACGCCTTAGAATTCAACCTCTTCGAAGGGGCAATCTCCTTTACATTACATAAATGAACAATTCTTGGATCATACAAATGAAAAGACCTCCCTTCTATATATAGGAGTCTAAGGGGTCATAACATAATCAGAGCCGACATAACAATAATAATGTAAGGGCACAATAATAACAATAGTGGGCTTCTATGGGGCACAATAGTAACAATATGAGCACTACATGGGTACATCAATATAATAAGTGGGTTATACTACTAACAATAAGGTGTTACACTAGTAGTATAGGGGCCTAACATGCCCCTCTCCTTCAAAAAGCGTTGTCCTCAACACTTGAGTAGTTCTTGATGCTTCTGTATAAAATTCTTGTCCTCCCATGTGGAATATTCAGCGGGTAAGTTCTTCCACTTGATGAGATACTCTGAAATTGATCGATTTCGTAGCTGTCGGGTTCTTGTTTCTGTGACTACTCCAGGTTCCAATATGATTTTTCCTTCCTCTTTAATTTCTGGAAATATTGTTTGAATTGGGATCTTTTGCAACTTTTGAATAAGTGGCCATACTTCTTCGTCCTTCTTCCATTCATCCCTTGCTTCATTTATCCAATCTGGTTGGATAGCACAAAACAATGCTTCCACATCCTCATCCTTGAAGAGTCTTCCCATTCGGTAAGGTCGCCATTTTTTAAGTGCATGTTGTTTCGTTTGATTTTGCACTGAAGTGGCATTATCCTTTAAAAGTTGGAGAACTTGTTGTTGATGCTCGATGTGATCTTTCACTGCTTGAACCTTTTTCTTCTTGATATGTCCTTCTATCTCTAGAGTTTGAGGAGTGGTAACTTCTTCCAATCCTTTACAAGATATGGTCGGATTTATTTCTTGATGCTCGATGTGATCTTTCACTTCTTGAACATTTTTCTTCTTTATATGTCCTTCTATCTTGATAGTTTGAGGAGTGGTAATTTCGAACAATGAATTACAAGATATGGTTGGATTCATTTCTTCTTTCTCTGGGGTGGGGTCCTGGCGTATATCTTCTTCTTTTGTTGTTTCTTGATCCTTTTCTTCCTCCTCTTCATATTCTATGTAAAATAATTTCTTCTCAGCACACTTATGACCTTTAGTGCATTTTCTATCACAATTGTAACAAAGCTTTTTTTCTCTTTTTTCTTCCAATTGTTGTGGTGTAACCCTTGTAGGTTGTGGAAGGCTAGGAGAAACAACACTTCCATCTTTATAGTTGTGAGGGGTACACTTCCTGGTTTCCATAATTTTTCTTTCCAATATGTCACAAAGCCCTTTTACTCTTTCCAATTGTTGTGGTGTTGCTCTAAAGAAGGTGTTGCTCTTTGTATCCTCATAATGTGCTATCATTTCCTCCGTGAAAATTGACCAGGTAACAAGTTGTTTACGAGAACAAAGCCCTTTGTACCATAAAAATTGATCTGGTTCTAAATATGAAGATACAATACATACCTTTTGTAACAGTTGTACACCATGTATATCAAAATATTGTTCCATCTGAAGTATCCAATTTACCGGATCCTTGCCATCAAACTTCCTCATCTTACTTTTTCTTGATTTTAGGAGCTCTACCTTGAAACGACTGTAACTCTGTACTTTCGGATCTTTAAGTTTTGAAATTGTGACCTGTAGTAGCCCTCTGTGTCCTCTTTCCAATGCCACCAGTTTGATCCGAATTGGATTCTCCAAGAAAGAGTTATGCACAATCTCCCAAGATGACCTGATTATAGACTAGTTCAGTAGAGCGAACTTGTACGACGTGCCACGAGTCACTGTTTCAACCTTTGGATCTAAAAAATGCATAACAGAAACTACATTCCGTCCTCTTTCTGTACCTTCTTACGAAATTTCAATCCGATCCCCAGAGAGAAATTTATGATGATTTTCCCCAGGTCACCTGTTTTGAATGTAATTCAAGAGTCTGGAAAAAGACCAACTTCCTCAGATCATATCTCCGGGAATATCACGCGAAAAGCTCTGAAATTCGGACCCAAGGTTCAGCGCGATTTCTTCTCAAATGGGTTTTTTTTTTGCGACTTCTGAAACGTCACAGAAAAAAAGTTATAGCGAAAATGCCACGATGACCTGTTTGGAGCAGCGAAACCCTAGAATCCAAAGCTCTGATACCAAATGTTATGAAACCAGCTCAAGAAAAGAGAGAAAAGATAGATCAACGCCTTAGAATTCAACCTCTTCGAGGGGGCAACCTCCTTTACATTACATAAATGAACAATTCTTGGATCATACAAATGAAAAGACCTCCTTTCTATATATAGGAGTCTAAGGGGTCATAACATAATCAGAGCCGACATAACAATAATAATGTAAGGGCACGATAATAACAATAGTGGGCTTCTATGGGGCACAATAGTAACAATATGGGCACTACATGGGTACATCAATATAATAAGTGGGTTATACTAATAACAATAAGGTGTTACACTAGTAGTATAGGGGCCTAACACGGGATCTACTAGTGGTCATTGAAGAAAGCAGAACCACTGGACACATCCATCCCCCCATTAACTTCACTTACTTGACCTTGATTCCTAAGACAGATTCACCAGCCTCTTTTAATGACTTCAGGCCTATATCCCTTTGCAACTGTCTATACAAAATCATTTCTAAGATCATCGCCAACCGCATCAAGCCTATATTATCTAACCACATTTCTCAGGAGCAATTTGCTTTCCTCCACCATAGACGCATACAAGATGCCATTGGCACAGCGCAAGAAGCCCTCCACTCCATCAAACACAAAAATCTCAAGGGACTCACTCTCAAAATTGATCTGTCAAAGGCCTTTGACAAAGTGAATTGGCTTTACATCAAGATGATTATCACTCACTTGGGATTTCCCCCTGCTCTCATCAACTGGATCATGGGATGCATCTCCTCTGTTTCTTTTGCCATTCTCATTAATGGTTCAGCATCGCCCACTTTCAATATTGATAGAGGGATAAGGCAGGGATGCCCTTTATCACCACTTCTTTTCTTATTAGTCATGGAAGGGTTGAGCAGACTCATAGCTACAGAAAAAAGAAGAGGGGGCCTTCAAGGTTTAAAAATTATGGAACAATACTATCTGACACATCTACTATTTGTAGATGACATATTGATCTTCTTGAATGGGAGTGTCCAGGACACGACTTCATTGAATGAGATTCTGATCCTTTTCTGCAAAGCCACGGGAATGGAGATAAACAAAGAAAAATCCACCATCTCTCTATCTGAATGTACCCTACAAGGAAACTCAGTTAGCCACTCAAAATTTTCCCTTTCAAGCCACTGATTTGATGGGGGGACTAAAATATTTGGGCTTCGGACTAAAACCAGATGGTTATAAGATTGCTCACTGGACCTGGCTCATCACAAAAGTGGAGAAGAGAATAAGTTGCTGGTATCATAGGTTCCTCTCTAAAGCCAGCAGACTTATTCTTATCAAATCAGTCCTCGAAGCCACCCCAGTGTACTGGATGTCACTCGCCTGGATTCCAAGAGGGATCCTCCACAGAATTCAACAAATCTGTTGTAAATTCCTATGGAATGGAAGAAAGGAGGGCAAACCCTTTTCCTGGGTAAAATGGACCAAAATTGCTACTCCTAAGAAGTGGGGAGGATGGGGACTTAAATTACTTCCAGCGTTCGCTCAAGCCTTGGTAGCCAAACAGAGCTGGCTTTTAAAAAAACAAAATAGTCTTTGGGCTAAGGTTATTCTTCATAAATACATCTAGCCGTTGACTATCATAGACTGGATCAGAAGCCCAACTTGGAATAGGAAGGGAATTTTGGTGATTTGGAGGGCCATACTCAATTCTATTTCTATCATCAAGGATGGCTTACTATGGAAAATTGGCAATGGAGCCTCAGTCTGAATTAGCATTGATCCTTGGACAGGCAGTGGAAACTCCCATCTACTACCAGTTGCACTGATACAGCACCTACACAACAGGGGCATAAAGTTTCTGGGACAAATTGGGGATCAGCAGAATACTACATTCCATACACAAGCCTGGCTGACTAAACCGCACTGGCACATACCAAATGAATGCAGTAGAAGTTGGCAAATCTACCTTCAGGCACTTACAGAATCACATCTCAGACTATAGAATGTAGAGGATGAACTTATTTGGGCCCACTCAAAAGTTGGGCAATACACATTGAAACAGGGGTATGATATAATAATAGCAGACAAAAAACCGGAGGTCTTAAGACGCTAGTGGGATACCTTATGGAAATTAAAAGCTCCTCCATGTACTACACTGTTGATGTGGAACATTTTAGAAGATAAGATCCCCACTGGATCCTATTTGAAAAAAAGGGCATTTTTGGGTCCTACCCGGTGTGTACTATGCCTCCAAGATGAAGAATCGACCCAACATCTTTTCCTTAATTGCCCGACCATCAAGAGTATATGGTCACAAGTGCTACTATCACTAAATTTGACTATGAACTGGCAGGGGGTCGATATTACAACGGCTTGGGAAACATGGTGGAGTTCATCGGCTGTGGCAAAATCAAGGAACCTTCCACTCCTCATCTCATGGTACATTTGGCTCAAGAGAAATAACAAAATCTTCGAAGATAAATTGGTAAACTGGAATCTTCTGCCCCCACAAATTTGTGCTACATATGAAGAACTCCCAAACGATGACAGTGAAAAGAGAACTAGAATTATACAATAGGAACAGATAAACAGATCTATCCCGTGGGGCTATTATGACAGTGTTGCCCAACAGCATCGCTGTGGGGGTGGCATTTGCTTCCACTTATCTGAAGCACACTACTTCCATATTTGTATGGGACTGGGACCCGGCACCAACAATCATGCTGAATTGATAACACTTCGCCATCTGCTATACTTTGCTATTCTAAAACAATGCCGAAATATACAAATTTATGGAGATTCAAAGATAGTGACTGATTGGTTTAACAATACAGCTATTTGCTCTGCTTACTCTTTGAGAACTATAATGGAAGAAATTGTTTTTTTCAAAACATTCTTTGATCAGATTTATGTTTCTCACATCTACAAGGAAAGAAATGAAACTGCTGACAGGCTATCGAAAGAAGCGACGCATCATCCTCTAGGAGAGTGGATGATTGCCGAACATACACCTGCAGGGATCTATCAGTATTTCCACAGGCCATATATAGATGAGGGACTACAGAGGGGCAACAGCCTCTAATTTCACAGCTTTTTGATACTGAACTTTATAGATTTTTGCTCTGTATATAACAGAATAGTGAATACGGATGTCAACCCCTGCGTGAGTGATTTTTGGTTTTATACATAGCGGTTATTTGCACCAGAACAGTACACCCTTTGGGTTTCTTTGTATATATTTGTTTCTTGACAGTGGACAAAAAGCCACGTTTACAACATATGCCTTTAGACATCCACAGCATGTAATTTCTCTTATGAAATTATGAATTTTCTTTACGGAAAAATGAGAGGTGGGAAATTCAATAACCCATAAAAATCCATTTAGTCAGATGCTCACAGATGACTTTGAAGCGAGCCTCCCACCCATTTTTTATGTGCCTCCTACAATATATGCATCACCCCCAAAAGATTCAGTGTCCAATATGGCAAGAGAAAAATATCCTACACAAATATCATGAAGTTTTAACAGCCCATTTTCATATTGCAATGGCAACTACAAAGCAAAGATAATCACTACCAAACTGAGCAATCTCACTGTGACTAACAATTATAATCTAATCCACTTGCTCGGAAATAGTTGGAACTGCAAATCTAGCAAAAGTGAATCAAAATAATAGAACATTGTTTCCATGTTCTTAGGATTTCTATTGTGGATATTTCACTAGAGATGGAGAAAATTGTCCTGTGTGAAACAATGAGGAATGTCGAGTTTCAAGGAAGGTTGAAAGTGATTATCTTGCAAGTGGGATCAAGAGAAATGCAATAAATGTAGAATGACAATGAGTAAGTGTTGGAGTTGATTGTGCAGGTGGGCAACACCACTCTATCCATGAACAAATGCCTTTTATAGTAGAGATTGAGGTTGTAAGCATTGAATGATTGATTGACTTTAATAATGTCCACGAGGCTAAACAAGCTAAGGAACTAGGAGAATAACAACTATAGTTCATCTTCACACTTTTTTCAATGTTAAATCTTCTGTTATGGATCTTGACTAGAAGGACTAGCAATTCGGTTAATTTTATCCTAGTCAAATAGATGGTGCATGTTGTCACCTTAAATTGTTTTCATACTGAATCCAAATATCCTCATAAGTTGCACATTTCATGACAAAGTGTCATTCCATCTCCACCACACCTTATTGCAAAAGATGCAAGTTCTCTTTTTCCAAACTTCCTTAGCTACCCTCCACCTATTGGTCTCGCATCTAAGATGATGTGATCCCATCCTCAGTGTTGCAACTAACAACCTTGTTTTTCCTTTAATATTTGCCCCTAAATATGTTCTCTCACTATGGTCACAAGTTGGGTTAAACTCTTTGATGTAATATGCATTTTTACGCCCACTGTGATTAGTCCACATGGCAATCGTAATTTTTTCAAACATAAAAGTTGTTATTTCTTCTTTGGAATTAGGACATTCATGCAAGTTGATACTCTTACTCGACCACTTTCTTTTTGTTTTATTTCATCCATGTTTTATCCCCCCTGTATAACTCCTCATCCATAGCTATTTTGCACTTGAAAATGATAGAGGGTCGATACCATCCATGACGATATGCAAAATTATGGATAAAATTAACCTCACAAAAATACCAGAAACATGTGAGGAGCATCTACTTCATTAATCTTTGTTGTGATTGACAAGCATCCAATTGATAACAATTCCATCATCCAAAATTGCCATGTTTGCAAGACATCTTAATCCAAATCTAACAACCTTCTCATACCGCAAATGAACATACCGTCTATAAAAGCATTTATTTACTTAAAACAACAATCTTTATCTGGCTAGTAAAAGCATTCTCAATCCTTCTCAAATTTAGGCAAACTTAACATTTATTTAAGTAAAATAACAAACAATGTTTATTTATTTAAGTAAAACAACAAACAATCTTTATCTAGCTAGTAAAAGCATTCTCAATCCTTCTCCGCTCTATGCAAACTTAACATTTATTTACTTAAAACAACCATCTTTATCAACCTAGTAAAAGCACTCTCAATCCTTCTTGACTCCAAGCAATCAAAACATAATGAAATATAAGCCCTGTGCTCTTCTAACCTAGAGAATAATGAATAACCAAGTATTTGTCAAACATTTTTTTTTAATTTATAAAATTTAACCAACAAATTAACTAAAAAATAAATAAATTGAAATATATGAATTACAATATACACTGCACTACCATAATAAAAAAGAAAAAACAAAAACAAAAGTACATAAAATAATCAATTTGCCAATTTTCTAGCAAAAATCATCGTAATTTTATGTGGATATGGATTAGTCTATCAACGAACACAGGTTCCACAAATATAGAGCAAAACAGGTCAAACAAACTTAAAGAAAATCCCGCATCGAGATCCTAGTAACAAGATTGTCGTTTGGTTTGACAACTTTGCAAGTAAAATAAACATCTCTAATTAAAATTTAACTGAAGATCCATTTAAATAAGGTCGGTTGGCACATTCATTTGACGAAGTCCAACAACAAATCATGTACGGATAAAACAAAATTAACAGCTGGAAGTAGGAATAAATGTAGTATTCTAACGAAGGCCACAATTTCACCTAGAAAATAATGGAAATTCTAGTAGAAATGTTTTTAAAATCTTGATTACAATTATCAAGTTTTAGGATTTTGGGTGCCCTGGGGTTGTTGATAGTGCTGAATCCATTTCAGAAAACAAAAGACTCCGAAGATTGGATTTTTTGAAAAAATCCTAACCAGATTCTAGTAACCATCTGGGCAAAATTGTGGCCTTGTTATGGCCTTGTTAGACATCACCATCTTAAATAAACTTTTATAACTTTTTCATGCTTGCCTTAAAATCCACAATCCAACCTCAAAATATAACTTAATTACTTACAGTAGAGGAATATAGAAACAAAAATACATGAAATTCTCAAGCTTGATACAATACTTACATGGTTGATCAATCAAGTATGCTAGTAACAAAAATCAAAACAAAATGACAAGATCCGAAGTGAAAGCTCCTAAAAAAAATATGTTCTACAAACCCGCAAGTTAAAAAATTGGCAAAGTGAGGATGAATAATAAATTACTTCTTAAAATTTCTGCCTCATTCAAGGAAACAGCACCGCATAACATACACAATATCAATCTTCTCTCAGGAAAAGATAATAGTCTATATATTCATAAAGAATGGATCAGTTACATAATAATAAGACACGCCCTTTTGGCTTACCCGGATGCGGGTGCTTTAATGTCATAATCAATGAAGGTTTATGTCAAGCCGGCATCTGGACCTGCAGCTGGCAAATCCGCACAGCCTCCAAAATCCTCCCGCGGATGAAAATGGATTATATGTGGTACCTGCAGATCATCAAGCATTCGGAATTGAATGCGCTCCCTGTTCGAGACTCTTCGCAGGTTGTTTTATTTATGGCTTCGTTGGTTTTATCAGCTGTCATTCCCATCGGGTCTCCCTTCATCAGCTTGTCTCTATCCCTGCATCCTCGTATCGCTCTGATAGCTTGGTTGCATGTCTGGTGTAAGACCTTTATTTGGCTTTCTTACCTTCGAACCTGCTCTGTCTGGCCTTGCTCTTCATCTCCTTCAGGTTACTTCGTTCCCTTGACAATGGTGCGTCGCCGTGGTTGCTCTCGCCGTGGAGGCAGTAGTGGAAACCGTGGGCGTTCTCAGCCTGCTCCCCAGAATATTATCCCTCTGGCTTCGGCTTCCCCATCCTCTGATAATGGCAAGCCTTTCCCGCACAATTCGTTCCAAACCACCCGCTTCAAATTCCACAGTCATCTCAACAGACCGGTTCTCTCGGCCAACATCACTGTAATTTTGGCAGAAGAAGAAGCTCGGCCTAGTGTCTCTGTGCATACCTCAACTTCACACTCTCAGGATGATAGCAAGCTCCAGGGAGAAGATGTGGGCATTGTGTTCAATTGTGGTGAGTTGCAGGCTGAGGAGAGTGTCCCTGATGTCCTCAAGCCTCCAGAAGACAATACTCAGGATATCTCGGCTTTTGTTAATCCAGCGAACCCCCCGATGGCAATCAGCGCTTGGCAGCTCCTCCAGGTGGCAGCGGTACAGGTGCTGAGGACAATGTTGATGACTCGTGGATGGGCAATCCTTGCCGGGTGGAGAAGTATGCTCAGGACCCTCAGACAGATGCTTGATGCCTCCGGGACCTCGTCTGATGTCGCACTTTCCCTTCTGGTTCTTTTATCCAATGTGTTGTGTTATTCTGGCTTTGGTTAGTGTGTTTTGTATCAGGTCTTGGCTCGGCAAGTTTATCAGATCTTCTGTCAATATGTTTTATATCAGGTCTTGGCTCGGCAAGTTTATCAGGCCTTTGGTCTTTCAGTTTTGCATATGGTTATCTGGGCAGCACAGAAAGTATGGCTACAGCTCTCCTTTGACCTGTACTGTTGTTTACCATTATGGCCAGTGTTTTTGTATGTATGGCTTCTGGGTCTTTTGTATCTGGTTATCTCAACCCGGGTATAGTTTGTCAGTTCTGTTGGACAGCTTTGGCTTCCTCTGAGGTCTTGACCTCCATGTAACTATATTTTCCTTTTATTAATAGAATTAGCCAAAAGACACACCCTTTTGGCTTCACTGACAGCACATCCACAAAATGAAACAACAGACTTCACACAGTACATAATTAAAACTGACAAACATCCACAAGTCGAAACTACAACAGAATTCACACAGTACACAATAAAAACTGACAAATACATATAGAAACATGTTTTACTGATAGCCTACATGGCAATTCCAAAGGACCTGCCTAGCCTTTAAATCTAAAAACTACCACCACGAAGACTGAGTACCAGGTGCAGAGTTGACTCCTTCTGAATGTTACAATCAGCCAAAGTACGTCCGTCTTCGAGCTGCTTTCCAGCGAATATCAGCCTTTGTTGATCAGGTGGGATGCCCTCCTTGTCCTGGATCTTGGCCTTTACATCATCAATGGTATCCGAGCTCTCCACCTCCAGTGTAATGGTTTTCCCGGTAAGGGTTTTCACAAAAATCTGCATGCCACCTCTCAGTCGAAGCACAAGGTGCAGGGTTAATTCCTTCTGAATGTTGTAATCGGCCAACGTCCGGCCATCCTCCAACTGCTTACCAGCAAAGATTAGCCTCTGCTGATCTAGTGGAATACCTTCCTTATCCTGGATCTTTGCCTTCACATTATCAATGGTGTCCGAGCTCTCAACTTCCAGAGTGATTGTCTTGCCAGTTAGAGTTTTGACAAAGATCTGCATACTGCCCCTCAGACAAAGGACGAGGTGCAGTGTGGATTCCTTCTGAATGTTGTAATCAGCCAATGTCCTGCCATCCTCCAACTGCTTACCAGCGAAAATGAGCCTCTGCTGATCTGGGGGGATACCTTCCTTGTCCTGAATCTTCCACTTTACATTATCAATGGTGTCTGAGCTCTCAACTTCTTCTAAAGTAATCGTTTTGCCAGTGAGGGTTTTGACAAAGACGCAGGACGAGGTGAAGTGTGGATTCCTTCTGGATATTGTAGTCTGCGAGTGCTCGCCCATCTTCCAATTGCTTTCCGGCAAAGATAAGACGCTGCTGGTCAGGAGGGATACCCTCCTTGTCCTGGATCTTGGCCTTCACATTGTCAATGGTGTCAGAGCTCTCAACTTCCAAAGTAATAGTCTTGCCAGTGAGAGTTTTGACAAATATCTGCATGCCACCCCTAAGACGAAGAACGAGGTGAAGTGTGGATTCCTTCTGGATATTGTAGTCTGCGAGTGTTCGCCCATCTTCCAATTGCTTTCCGGCAAAGATAAGACGCTGCTGGTCAGGAGGGATACCCTCCTTGTCCTGGATCTTGGCCTTCACATTTTCAATGGTGTCAGAGCTCTCAACTTCCAAAGTAATAGTCTTGCCAGTGAGAGTTTTGACAAATATCTGCATGCCACCCCTAAGACGAAGAACGAGGTGAAGGGTAGATTCCTTCTGAATATTGTAATCGGCAAGGGTTCGACCATCTTCGAGCTGTTTTCCGGCAAAGATAAGACGCTGCTGGTCAGGAGGAATACCCTCCTTATCCTGGATCTTTGCCTTTACATTGTCAACGGTATCAGAGCTCTCGACCTCGAGAGTGATTGTCTTGCCAGTTAGGGTCTTGACAAATATCTGCATGTTGAAATCTAAATTAACCTAAAACCTGCCAATCAGTAGATATCATTTTAATAACGATTCCCAGAGCTAGCAGGAATAATAAAGTGACCATGAAAGCAAAAATAGAGAAAGATAGAAACGATAAGACATCAACAAAATTTGGTAACCCTCACATGAATTGAAGAATAGCTGTCTAAATCAGAAATCCCAGTAAGTCTAAAATACAGGCACTAAGGCATTGAAAGAAAATCAAACCTCCAACTCAAATTATAAGGCACCAAAAAGCTACAAAAAATTAATCCTTTAGGGAAAGCACTATCGTAAGCACCTATCAAACTTTTGGGGACATTAACTATACTTCCTAATATGGAACTCCAAAAAATTGACAGCAACAATGAAGGCCATAAAATTGACATTTCGCCAGGTACAAGTCTCTACAGCCATACCACAATAGCCATAAATTTAACGGACACGTCTTCACACCCGGTAAAAGACTGGAGGCCATTACGAGTTTACAGAGAAAAGCCTTTAACAATAAACACGAAGGAAAGAAGAAAAACAATAAATCTCATACTTCGCAAAAATTTTACACCTACAAAAACTACAAAACATCTAAATTATCTAGATTGTAGTGGATTATAAAATTTCTTGAAACGAAACGACTATTTATTCTTCTCAGGTAAAAGGCTCTACATTTCTCCGAATCCAAATATGTAAAAGGGAAGGAACGAGACAAAAAAATCAGAAACCCTAATAAAAGTAAACCTGCGGAACATATATCTTAGCAAATATTCTCCATAATTTATCAAAAAGCAAGTACGCCTTCAATGAGCCCAGAGAATCAAAGCTTTCTATACGACATTATAAAGGTAAAGGGATATGATTACAAAACATTCACTAAAGATACCTTCGCAGATATTCTCCATAATTTGTCAAAAAGAACATAAGCTTTCAATAAGCCCAGAGATAAAGCTTCCTACAGGACATTATAAACATAAACGAAAGAACTTACGGACACGATCATCGATTTTATTCTATCATGTCAGTGGTCAATTACATGCCTATCGTTTTCTACCACCACGTTCTCTCAGGGCCAACGTCAATGTTTCTCCAGGCCCTATGTTATAATATGCAAGTGATAGGTTGTCCTTGAGAAAACCTGCCCGTCCACTAAGTTTTTGTTTGTTTGCAGGTAAGGCAACCTCTGCTGCAATCTTCTCCTTAAGACTGGATATAGTTTCAGATAGAGACTGTATTGTAACTTCCAACATCTGCCCGTTCAGATTTCCTTCTTCGAGATTGGGGACAGAAACAGATATGCGAACAGATCCCGGATGTTGTGCCAAGAATTGGTCTTCTGGAATGAGTTGGATATCATCTATCTTTTGCCTCTTTGGCTCCGGTTCTTCAGGAAGTGGTGGTGGAGCCTCTTCTGGTGGTGGTGGGGGAGGCATTCCTTGAGGAGGAGGAGGTGGTGGCATCATAGGCATAGATGGTGGAGGAACTGGTGGTGGTGGTGCAAATGGTCTAGGAGGCGGCATAGGGGGGAATTGTGAACCCGGTGGCGGTGGCGTAACCATTGAAGGTGGCATTGATGCTGGGGGAGGGGGTGGTGGTGGCCTGTTCACAAGCTGAGGTGGAGCAGGAGGCATACTAACAGGAGGTGGAGGTGGTCGAAGTGGGGGAGTAGGTAGAATAGCAGGCCTCGGAGGAGGTGCCATCGGAGGAACAGATGTCCCTGGAGCAGAATACTGGATTGCATTTGGAGGTGGTCGAGGAATATTCAATGCCAGACCAGGAGGAGGAGGAAGGGGTCTGATGGGAGGAAGAGGTGCTTTGGGAGGAGGAGCAGGACCAGGAAGAGTCCTCCCATCATTATTATTTAAATCCATCTGTTCATCACCAGCATTCTGGGACATGGCCTGGTTTGCAGTGCGACCAATGCTTCCAGTATGACCATCCCAAATGACTTGCTTTGGCTCCTCTTTTTTCTTTTCTATTTCAGCCTTAACTGCATTAGAGACTTCCTCTTCTGTTGTACCGAAAATATCGGGCCGAGTTCGAGCAAGTCCCACGATGTTTCGAGAGATTTCATCATCGGGGGCAAGGGTTGTCTCCCGAAGCTTAGCCATCATCCTTTCCTTCTGTTCTTTATATTTTGGATCTATAAGTGAAATCCGCATATGTTCAGCCATCTCGTTAATGGGAATCAGTTCCCCAGTGATCGGAGAGACAACAAACTTGGTTGGATCCTTTTCAGCTGGGAGCCTTTCTTCTGGTCTCTTCCAGTTCTTTACAATCCTTATAGGTGCCTCTGTTTCCTCGATTGGCGGAGGGGGCGCTTGTGCTTTGGCAGCATTTTCATCCCCAGTCGATGTCTTCAAGCTCTCTTCGACCAGATGGACCTCTTCTTCATCCATCTCCATCTCTACTTCTTTCCCGGACTCTGCAATCTCCTCTTCCTCGTCCATCGCCAATGCCTTGCTTCTCCTGATAACTTCCTCCAGGGTCATCGGCTGTGGCAATTCCTCATCCTCGTCATCAGCAAACTCAATAGTCTCCACCACAACGAAATCATGCCAATCAATCATAGCCATCTGCATCCTCTCCTGCTCAATTTCATCCTCTGCCTTCTGTCTCGCCTGTTCCTGCGACCGCTCCCACTCGAGCCGATGTAAGCACCGTTCGAGCACGGTTGTCATGTCCGCCGTATCTTTCCTGAGTTTCTCAACCAAACTCTTGGGAGGCATCAGAACCTTGGAGTAAGAATCCGTAAGAGAGGTAAAAAAGGTGAACATGCTGTGAGTGGGCTTCAGGAAATGAAACTGGGGGTTATTGATCTCTCGGCTCGTCAATCCTGTCAAGAAGGACTTACCATTCCTCGCAACAAACTGCGCAGTGAGCTTGATGATATCCAACTCTTCGCCCGTGATGCCCTCTGGCAGTCTAACGGTATACTGCTCGGCCTCGGGAGGCTGGAGAACTTTGGCAACGGGTTTCACGGTCACATCAAATTTCTTCACAGGCTCCGCCCCGTCGGCTGCTTGCGTTGCCGCACCCGGCTCCGGCGCACTACCGTCTGCTGGGGCACCACCAGCCGTTGCCGAACGCTGCTGGACTGGACCTTGCAGCTGCGCTTTGAACTCCGAAACGCGGTGCTGGTAATAAGCATGATAAGGGTCGCTAGGGTTCAAGAAATTGAACTTGGCGTTGTTCTTTTCGTTTGCCAAAATCCTCTTCTCGAACTCTGGGCCATTGCGAGCAACGAACTGTGCCGTCTTATCCACGATATTTCGAATGTCCGGCGGAGGATGGATGATTCCGATGGTTTTGGTGTGTGTGGCCACCGACGCAGGGGTTGATGACAGACTTAAGTTGCTGAGATTCTGAATTGTTCCATTATCTACACTAACAATATCCTTGCTGGTATCGGCGGCCGGAGCCGCAGAATCACCTCCCCCTGCGGGCGCAGGCAATTGTAAAGTCTCTGAAATGCCCGGCATTTCGGCCTCTGCAACCCTCGGCCGTTACTGCTCGGATCGTTCCGAATCAGAACATATATATCACAACCCTAATAAAAACAAATCACAGCCAGACTATTGTAAGCGATTAAACATATAAACCACTCAAATTTTATCCAGAAGCCATGAAAAATGCTTCAAAGCAAAAGCGCCTGTAAATAAAAATGTTCAGAAATCCATACCTGTTACAAGAATTGTGAGAATTGTGATCTGAACTTTATCAATGAGATAACAATACGCAAACGCACATTTGATGTAAAACGGAAGACCGGGTTCAATTTATAGTTGAGAGGTGAGTAAGGATGGAAGTCGTGAGTCGAAACTTTAGGGCGGAACAAAATCGAGAAATTTCGAGGTTTCTAAGTTAATTATGAGGAAAAAAAATAAAATTAAAAAGTAGGGGAGAGATTCCTAATATTGTGCAGGACCAGTGGTTGATATAATATTGGTCCCACCAAACCACCAGTGATTAAGACTTTTGAAACCAAAATTTAAACAGAAATAAATAACATTCTGTATAAATAAGTTTTAAATTATGTCCAAAAATCACCCATACATTGACTGGGCCCACAACTGTCCATAAATAGTATTTTACTACTTAATATTGCAAAACATATTGACCTAAGTAGAAAACCGCTAGAGCCATAAAGGTTTCCAAACTGGTCTATTCCAGAAGTACAAAACAGCAGTCACTTCAACCCCCACTCATCAGAACTGCAACTTTGCATCCCAAATAAATATGCCTACCTGCACATAACAAAAGGAATGTATGTCAGCCATAACTGTTGTGTTGTTCAACAGCTAAACACCCTATGTTCAATAAATGACACCCAACCCAATAACAATTAAATCCAATTTGTTCAATAAATGACACCCAACCCAATAACAATTAAATCCACTTTGTTCAATAAATGACACCCAGACCCAATAACTGCAATAAATGACACCCAACTCATTCTATTTCTCATTAAAACAGATCAAAGCACATGGATCAACAAATAAACAATTCCCAACCATTAGATCACAGCAAATTAAATCCATACCACACATTCAAAATGAAGCCATTGCAATCCATGTGCATCCATGTCCACCAATTAAAATCAAGTCCCCAAAACTATAAAAGAAGTCCACCCACTGTTGAAGTTGCATCTTATGCTTTCAAACTATTCAGCAAACTTGAAGACAACATCACAAAACAGTGGCCAATATATTCAAGTTAGTTATATGAATTACAACTCATTCTTCTTACAGTTCTGTTTTCATTGTTTTCATTTATCAGATTTCTTACATTACAGTTCTGTCCATTCATTTATCAGATTTCTTACATTACAGTTCTGTCCATAGGGTGGTGACAGTTAACCTATACAGTTACAGTTAACCTTTTTTATACAGAGTTTATGTATGTGTTCTAGCTTATACAGTTAACCTATTGAATACAGTCGTATCCATCTAATCAACGTCACAGGTTGCTTACCTTACAGGAATTGAAGGTTAGCTTACAGGAATTATTCGATCATCAGCTTCATAGGGATTACAACTTACATATCACAAATGTTACGTATGTCCAAATGTTACGTATGTCGTGCTAGTACTGTAGTCATAGCTTGTTTACCTAATAGGAATTGAACCTTGAACCTTAGCTTACAGGAATTGAGCGATTATTATGGCTTGGGTTCTATGCAGAATGAGTTAAAACATAGAACAAAAACGAATTGTAACTTTAATGACTCTGATAAACTTAGTAATTTTTCACATATTTTCAGACCTTGACAATCATCATTGAGACATCACATTGAAACATAATCGAAAGACATGTATTTTCAAAAGCATGAAGCTATTGAGAAAGCAAAAATTTTGATATTGAGTCGAAAGAGTGCAAATAAGTGAATTTCTACTACTGGTGAATGGACCATAGAACTGAGGAATGGTTTCTTAGAATGGAAGCCCGAGCGGATGACCATTTCTCTTTATTGGATTAGATGACTGTAAGATTTTAGATAATGAGAAAACACAATTATAAGTAACATAGCAGATGACCGTCTTATTGGCCTTCATATCTTTTCACCTCGTTGAGCTAGAGTGAGCTAGAACAAAGCTAGAACAAAGCATGGTTTCAGTTCACCCTTATCTATGAGTGAGCTAGAACAAAGCTCTGTATAATTACATATGTTATATGTATATTAACGCTGAATCCAGTCTATTAGGGAGATAACCAACCTGTGATACAGGTACTTTATCATATCTATACATGTATTTCTTAGGTTAGCACTGATAGTTCAACCTTTAGATGATGTTACTTGTAAAATATCTGTGCTATTACTTATGCCGAGTGTAATGAGAATGAGACAAGCAAGTGATTAGGTAAACAAGCATGGTTAGAAAGAGTCATGTGTAACTACTGTGTTCTAATTGCATAGCTTGTCATAAGCTTAGATAAGATACAAAGGTGACAAGTTAATCAATATACAACATGATATCCCGGGGTTCTCACTCTTAGTCATTCCTATTATATAAATACCTTTTTTCTTATTGGTATATAGACTATCGTTCTCTCCATAATCAATACATATGGATAGACTGTAATCACTGTATACGCATATCCTAATGTAATACATAATCAATACATATGAATAGACTGTAATCACTGTATACGCATATCCTAATGTAATACATAATCAATACATATGGATACACTGTAATCACTGTACACGCATATCCTAATGTAATACATATGGATAGACTGTAATCACTGTATACGCATATCCTAATGTAACAAGCTCTGTATCCTAATGTATACGCATATCCTGACACTTCCCTATGAAAGTGAAACATTTGCTCTCATTATGAAAACAGTGACATACATGTTGACAATTTCCTGTAATAGAGGAAAAGTATTTTTGCAGAATTAAAAACGCATAATTTGACATATATTCTAATGTCTAAATGCAACATACATGTTGATAATTTCCTGTAATAGAGGAAAAGTAATTTTTGCAGAAGTAATAAAGCATAATTTAACATATATTCTAATGTCTAAATGCATGCAATAATTTTACAGGTTGTTGCATCTATGGCAAAAGGAAGTTACTCTGCTCGTACAAGGAGAAGTGGCAGGAGAGTGACAAGGGGTGCGCAGCTGCGATGCACTTCGTCTGATGATGACAGGCCAGCTGATGTCGATGCCAGCAATGCACCAGGGAACATTGTTGAAGATGACCATGTGACAGCCGCTGATGTTAACACACCATCAGCCACAGAACCACCATCAACAACAGTCCAAGGGGCAAGCTCAACTAAAAAGATCAGTGCTATAAGAGGATGGACAAAAGAACAAATGTTAGTTGCAATTGACGACATAGAGTTTAATGGATACTCAGTTCGGGCATCTGCAAAAAAACATGGTATTCCTCCCTCATCAATACATTATTGGATAAATGGACTGACTCGTACAAAACGTAGAGGGCCTCTTACAGTTATGACTGAGGATGAGGAGGCCGAGGTGGTTGAGTGGTGTAAAGAGATGACCCAACTGGGACATGGGCTAGAGTTGATACAACTCAAATCAACAGTTGCTCAAATCTGTCAAGGGAGGCCAAACCCATTCAAAGATGGGTTTCCTGGTAAATCATGGTGGTTTGGGTTTAAAAAAAGGCATCCAGAACTTGTATTGCGTACTGCTGAGGGCCTTGACAGAGACAGAGCATTAAATTTGCGCCCTGCAGTTGTGCAAAAATTCTATGACACACTTTCTAGTGCTTATGATAAACATTCTTATGGAGCAGACCATATATGGAACTGTGATGAAACAAGTTTACAGGCAGGGAGGAATTGTGGCATGCGGGTAATTGCCAAGAGAGGGAGCCGAAATGTGCCAAAGATTTTGCCCAAGAGTAGGGAGTGGATAACTATTTTATGTTGTGTTAATGCAATTGGTACTTCAATCCCAGGATTTTATCTATTCAAAGGTAAAAATCAACTGAAAAACTATATATAGAACTGTGAACCAGGTGCATGCATCGCTGCACATCCCCATGCATGGATGACTAAAGAACTGTTTCTAAGTTGGCTTTTTCACTTTGCTGCATCGGTACCAGGTGGCGTCTCGCCTAATAACAGACACCTTTTGATATTAGATGGCCATGGGAGCCACATGGATGTACAAACAATTGAGGAAGCAAACAATTTAGGCATCGACCTATTGACATTGCCAGCTCATACCACTCATAGACTGCAACCCCTTGATGTTAGTGTGTTTGGCCCTTTCAAGAACTATTTCAGGTCGGAACGCGCTGCATGGATGGCAAAGAATCCAAGGGTTGAGGTGAAAAGGTTTGAGCTAGCAGAGCTTGCAAGTAAAGCTTTTAAAAGGGCTTTGACACCATCAAATATCAAGGCTGGCTTTAGGAGGACAGGAATCTGGCCACTGAACTATGATGCTCTTATGCATGATACTGGTTGTAGCCAAGCGTTTCATGTGGATGGTCAGGAAGAAGGGAATGCCCAAACAGGTGTTGAAGTGCAAGAAGTAGATGACCAAGATGATGTTGTTGCAGCTGGTAATATGATTTTCTTGTCTCAAGGACACTTATATGCTGAAGATGATGAAACTGTATGTGAAACACAATATAACAATGAACAAATTCGCAGTAACATGGAGATTGTTCCACCAACTCAAGAACATGAAATTCCTGTTGTTGATATTGTTAATGTTATTGCTGAACATACAGTTGACAATGACCAATTGACATTGCCAAGCCAAGTAACCCCACCTTCATGGCTAGCAGAAGCAATGATCAATATGAATGCACATAGTGTCTCAGCAACCAATGAAGAAAGCATGAACATGCCCTCACAACCAGCAGAATTGAACAGTGAAATTGTTCATTTTTTTGTGGACAATATATCAATGGAAGAAGATGAAGGACATAATGAGGCATCAAATGAAGATAATGATATAGTTCAATCAGTTCCAACAGAAACTGGAAGGGAAGTACCAAGCAATGACATGCAGGTGGGAGGGGTGGAGAAGACACTTGGACGATTCCTAAAGCTACCAGTACAGAGAGTATCAATGAAAAAAAAGCAAGGTGCACCGGGTAGTCTTCGTCTGGGCCGAAGCTCACAGTTACTCACCTCAGAGGACTATATAAACCTGTTAGTTGAGTCTGAAAAAAAAAGAAATTTGAAATGCAAGAATTAAAACAGAAAAAGAAGGATCTAGTCAAGGAGAAGAAGGCAGCAAGGATTGTTGCAACACAACATCGAGCAGATGAAAAGATTGAAAGAGATAAAGCAAGGCAAATTAAGGACCAACAAAAGCAAATGGCAAGACAGGAAAAGGAAAAACGAAAGGCACAACAAATGCTTGAAAAGGAACAAGGGATGATCAATATGGTTGACAATGATACAAGAATAGCTAATGAAACCAGAATTATTTCAAACTCATTGGACTCCATTGCAGATAATACACCATTATTCCAAGATCTCATAAACATTCAAGTGCCTCACTATCAAACTGAGGGTTTACCCACTTGCCTTATTCCTACCAGAGTTGGTGCCAATTCTATGTATGCTCATTACACACCTCCACTTAATGCAGGGGTTAGTAGTGCAAATGTGAGGTATGGGTGCTCAATACCTCCATGGTTGGAAGCTGCAAATTGGAGTCAATCATATGGCATCAATCAACCATTTCCTAATCAACCCTTGATGGGTAGGCCAACCTACTTGGCTCAAGAAGGTAACTCGGGGAGTTTTGGCACTCAAGATTCTCAGGGCCATAAAGAATAGGGGTGTCATATGTTTTTGTTTGTAACCACATTATGATGTGGATTTTGGATGGATTGTGTCTTTTTCTTGTCACAAAAACATTCTGGCTTACAACCTAGGTTGTTTTATTGCTTTGAAACACTAACAACATTATGGTGCTATGCATTCACTACATTGAAAAGCCAACAGCAGCTTGGTTGGTTGTAAAGCAGTTTTATTTGCGAGTTAAGCACAAATGATATCAGTCCACAAAAGACGCTACAATGATAACTTAGATACTTATTCCCCTTTTGAAATTGTTATGTCAATTCATATTATGTCTTGGGGCATCTTTTTCCACTGCAAAGATGAACAATATTTCACAAAATAAATCACTTAATACTTCACCATTAGCTTCAAAATGATGCTCCCAACACTGATAAGTGATTTCTTATGGATATTAAACCTTAGCAAATTGATTTCTTCTTACTAAAACAAGTACACCAGATCTCGAAAAGCATATTTCAGATATCAGAAAACATATACCAGACCTTAGAAAAACACTTGGAAAGTCACCAACAGAAAAACATATGACTTTATTAGCCTCTTATGGTCAATGTGCAGTGGTCTTGGGCTTATTATTATTGTCTTATGGTATTTATGCAGTCACCGTAGCAATATGCTTTAGATCTAATTATTCATTGCAGTCAACAAGTATCATAGAAAGCAGGCCACTGTAAGCAGTTTTTCAACTTTGAAAGAATAACCTAGATCTAAGTAAGCTTACCTACAAGCACATACTTCTGTAAAATATCCTAACTCTCAAACACATCCATCTTCTATTGAATACAGAAAGAAGTTAATACACAACAATAGCTCAAAACCAAAACTGAACTAAACTTAAAGCCTACACAACATATGTACTCCACAAAGATCATAAAGAGTTACAATTGGAACTAGTGGACTCTTTGAAGTCATTTTCTTCATTTTTGAAGTAATTATTATTTAAATTTGTTGAATAAAACCTGAAACACTGAGATAATAAGACACAGAGCTGCAAATAAATTCTCAACCATAAATAAGTAAATAAATCCAACAAATCTGATTTTAATATAATCAAATATGTAGTCATATATAGTTCTAAAATAATTGAGCTAAGAATTGTTCCAAGGAAACGAACAAAATGCATGTGATAGACAAAATTGAATGGCATAGGCAAACATGGGAGATAGTCTTTAGGAACCTAACCCAAACTACTGCAAGCACTAATAAATTATATGGAATGGTACAGAAGCTCGAAAGGCAGTTGAAACAATAAAAGATAAGTCAATAGGGCCAGATTTGTCAAATTACATGAGTTTGAACATAAAATAATCTCTTTGGGCAAATCTAAACTCAAAATCCGAAGCACTTAAATTGAAGGATGTGAAGACCAATATTTTCATGTCATTCAATCGATTATTCAAATCCAATATTACCATCCTCTTGCCTATCCCATGTTTTGGAAACTCTTTGATGATGATAAAGAGTGTAAGGTTGTTACTATTGCAAACCTATCATGGAGGAATTTGGTTACACAAGAAAATTCCCATAAATGCAAAGGATATCCAAGGAGGAATAGGATGTCATTAAAACATTCTCTGTTCATGCTCCAATATTGAAAGGCAGCCTATAATATGGCAGGGACCTGAAGCCTCACAATCTCCTGGTGGATAAGCGAAGAGGTGTAGTAAAAATAGCATATCTTGGCCTCAGAAGAGCATTTACAATTCCTATTAAGAAATATACACATGAGGTGAGTACTTTAACTACATTTTCCACATTTGCTACTGGTTTTTGTAGAAATTTTGTCCTCACTGATTTTAGAGACGGTTTGGTTCTAGTTTCTTGGTGAATAATATCTAATTTTTAGCACTAAGGTTAGAGGTTTCGAGTGTTCAACTTCTTGTTGGACGATTTGGCCTTTCAGGATCAACCCTTTGCAGAGCATGTCAGCCAATAAATTATACCTTCAACAAAACCAGAGGGCTACTACTCAAAGCTGCCAATAAATTATATCTTCGACAAAACCAAAGGGCTGCTACGAATTAACATTTAGCACCATTATATCAGAAAAAAGCACAAGACCTTAACACCGAAAAGCTACAACATCATTTCCGTATGTTCCGAGTCTCACACTAGCTGCAAGCTTTGGAGATGGCAACCAAAACCAAGCTGCCATTAGAATCCAATTTTCTTAATTTTAAACTTTTTGTCACACCAAAGCCAAGGCTCTCAGCTAGCATTAAATGGTGTCCATACACCATAATATGTAGCTCAAAAAAGTTAAAAAGGAAAGAAACATCAGTAATAATTGAGTTATTTCTGTTATAAAAAACCCCAAGGGTAACTTCCCAAAACAAAATGCCGGAAAGGTTACAACATAATGGCAGAAAGGTTACAACATAACTGCTCTGAAGAGTGGTACTCAAAGCAGCCAATAAATTATACCTTCAACAAAACCAAAGGGCCACTACTCAAAGCTGCCAATAAATTATATCTTCGACAAAACCAAAGGGCTGCTACGAAGTAACATTTAGCACCATTATATCAGAAAAAAGCACAAGACCTTAACACCGAAAAGCTACAACATCATTTCCGTATGTTCCGAGCCTCACACTAGCTGCAAGCTTTGGAGATGGAAACCAAAACCAAGCTGCCATTAGAATCCAATTTTCTTAATTTTAAACTTCTTGTCACACCAAAGCCAAGGCTCTCAGCTAGCATTAAATGGTGTCCATACACCATAATATGTAGCTCAAAAAAGTTAAAAAGGAAAGAAACATCAGCAATAATTGAGTTATTTTGTTATAAAAAACCCCAAGGGTAACTCCAAAAACAAAATGCCGGAAAGGTTACAACATAATGGCAGGAAGGTTACAACATAACTGCTCTGAAGAGTGGTACTCAAAGCAGCTAATAAATTATACCTTCAACAAAACCAAAGGGCTACTACTCAAAGCTGCCAGACAAAACCAAAGGGCTGCTATAATAGAGATGGGAATAGAGATTTATAAAGCACTTAAATTCAATACGCAAGGTAAAACCTGTCTCCAAATTTAACAAAACTTCCAATAAGCGAGGTGAGGTGTTGAGAAACACACGGTGAGAGGTGTTGAAAAACACTTCAGAAAATGGCTGGTAGGATAAAAATCCTACCGGATAGAAGCCATCAGTCCAGAGCTCGCTAAAGCCATAAGTCCAGAGCTCGCCACACATTCGGCGGACCTTCTCCAGCGCTCGTCGGACCTGCCACAGCTGCAACAATTGGAAAAAATTAGCAAATGAGCAAATGTAGAAAAAAAAACCCAAAAAACCACACAAATACCACCAAAATATGCAATTACCTGTAAATTGGTACTGGCTCCTCCCCAAACAGCGAATAGCACGAATTAAACAACCACCCAGGAAACCCTAAACCACCGACGGTCCAGACTAAACAGCAATTGGCGGGCAAATAGCGCGAATTAAACAACCACCCAGGAAACCCTAAACCACCGGCGGTCCAGACTGAACAGCAATTGGCGGACATGAGCTCAACCATGGCGGACATCATGCACAGGTAATGGAGCCCTCCCGCGCCATCATCGGCGGAGGGCTTCGAACAAACACCGAACCCGAACAGAAAACCCACAGGCAAACCACACCTCGCGGCATAAAGGCGGAAATGAGCGGGCGGGTGGTCGGCAGGTGAAGTTTTAACCCTTGACACGCTGCAGAACAGGTGGCTCTCCAAGCTGGACGCATGTCATACGAGAGAGCGTGCCGTCCACGTGCTTGTCCGCCAGGTGGAGGGGAGGGCGCACAGGTAATGGCGTCCCTCCCCTATCCGTATTTGCATAATTTTACTCGCGGAAATGAATAATTAAAAATAAAAAATAGTGTGAACAATTAACTAAATAACCAAAAGACTAAAGTTGCAATTATAGAGTTGTTATGAGATTAGGTTTTGGTGTTTTTTTTTTTTTTTTTTTCCAATTTAGGTTGGAGTTAGTTTATTTATTGGATAGAAAATTAATTAGCAATTTTTAATGGAATGTTATTATGAAGATTGTGTAAAATTTCATAAGTTTGGATGTCTTTTGGAATAGTTTAAAGAATAGTTTAATTTTTCAAAGTGGTTTTCATTTCAACCCATTTTTATGAGATATTTTTAAGTTGTAAATATGGATTTTTAATTATGAGTATATATCCATCTTAGATATGGATTTAACATGACCTGAGAGGGATCTAATTTCTTCAGGTGTAAATTTTTTTATGATGACGGACGGACAATGTTACACATCATAGTGGATTGTAGAATGAGCCTTTGGGCACAACAACTCAATTAAAATATTAATAAAAAGAACATATTTAAATTTAATTATATTATTAATAATTATTTTTAAAGATGTAAAAGTAAGTTGTTAAAATATATGTGTAAATTATGTATTTGTGTAATGTCATAGTGTCACAAATATAATTTCACCATGAATTGTTGCATTATAAAATTTATACACATCTCAGTTTCATCACATTTAAGATAAGGTTATATTCATGATTGGTTATGTTGCATTGTGATGTTCTTAAAGGATTGTGTTGCAATGTGACATTCCATATACACCAACACATTATATGCTTGTATAAGTCTACACATTATGCAACAATTCCTTGCAACATATTGTATGAAAAAAAGTGTCATGCAACCCACAGGGCGTAGAATAGACAGTGACAGGGTGTTCTGTTAAGGCACTACGTGGTGTAAAGGTCACCAGTTCAAAACTAGATGGGAAAAAATCCAATCATCCTAAGGGCTTGTGTAGCCCAGGCTAGGTGTGATCCCCGTGTGAATTTGATGAATTGAATGCCCCTGGGTCATAACTACTCAAGCCATAGGTTAGGTGTGCTAGTCATCTCAGGACCCACATAACCTAGCAAATAAGAAAAAGAAAAAAAGTGTCATGCATTATGTTGCACTATGGGTTGAAAAATGGCTCTATAGTTCGTTATTTCGTTGTTAATGCCACCACAAGAACTCGGGTAATGTTTCTCGCATGTGAAGAGTTGGTATGATTTTTACTCGATAGGTTAGGGTTATTACAATGGGAGGTTTCATCACTAAAGAGGGTTTCATTTAGCGCTAGATTAGGTTGTCGCAGGAGGTATGCTTGTTTAAGCTGACGGTTTGTATCGGTCTGAAGGTTATTGTTGGAGGTCAACTTGTGGTGGTATCCATGTCTCCACAGACATCTCGAGGTTTTGGAAGGATTTTTTTCAATGACAGTCGAGATATTCGTCAACATGGAGGAAGAATTTGTTGACTATTCAATAGACCCATATGAAGATATCTCCATCTGGAAGGAGTCTCCACATCAGCATCATGAAGCAAACATGGGCATGACACATGGCTCCTCGGAATCGGGGTATTATACATCTCTCCCTAATTTATTTGAGGTTTCTCAATTTTACACTAATCAAGGTCCTGAGGTAGTGACTACAAACCAAGCTTATTTGGGTGTTGTGAAATATTCAAAGGCAATCAGGAAAGTATGGTTGTTTCCATTTGAAGCAATCATTAGTGTAGTCAGTGTTTCCTTAGAGGCTTTAAGTTTTTGCAGAAAATTGTATAGACCCTCCTTATTAGAATCAAGAATGGTTTGTCACAACATAAGGGTTTCTTGCTTAGGGGGCATGTGGGGGCTCTGAAACCTTGCCATTTAATGGATCTGTGGCGGCATCTACATTCGGCTCAGGTGAACATATTTTTGTGATGAATGGTGGCCATCTAGGGTTTAGTTTTGCACCTGAAATATCAATTCCGCTACAAAATTTGGATTATTCACAGTGTATTGGGGATGTATTTGCGCCTATACACTTCACTCGCAACCAAGAATTGCAAATGGTAGGGATTTTGTCTGACATCATGATTTCTTCATCGAAACCTCTCATTGAAGGATCCATAGCTGGCGGAGGACTGAAGAGAAAGGGTAAGAAGTCTAAATGTACTAAGGTGAAAGAAAGGGATATGGCATTGGTTCTTGAGGATGGCGTCGGATTTGATGACATAATGATTACAACAGAAAAGGTTCCCGTTGGGAGAGTTCAGGGTTGGAATTATTCACCTGTATGAATAAAGAAATGGGCACAAGAAGCTTGGGGGTGTGCTTTGGATGCCTTACCAGAAATATGTTCTCTCTCCAGAGGATTGTTTTCTCTCAAGTTTTTTAAGGCAGAACATGCGTGTTGGGTGCTCTCTAGCCATTGAAGCATTGAACAAACTTTGATTCTTCTAAAGAGATGGACCCCTCTATTCAACCCGGAGAGAGAGAAGTTGGGTGCTAGTCTGATTTGGCTTAGGCTTCCTGGTTTTTTAGTTCATCTATGGACAAAGGATATCTTCCAACAAAATGGGGACAATTTGGAAAAGTATCTGGACTATGACTGGTCATACCTTGAAACTAGTAAAATGTCATATGCTATGGTATTGGTTCATCTAGACACCAGGGAAGGGCTGGTGGCTAATTTGATTCTTCATTACAAGGAGTATATTAACAACCAAAAGTTGAATTATGAAGGTGTGCTCTTTTTCTATCGACGGTGTCATGAAGTTGGCCATATATAGAGAGAGTGTCTATTGATCCAAAAATCTAGTTGGGGACAGGATATTGGCAGGGAGGATGGTTTACAAACAAATAGAGATGGTTGTGGGACACCTGCAAGTGTATCTCATTAGCAGCATGGGACATCTCTAAGACAGGTCAGGCCGACTAGCAGAGCCTCTGATATGAGTTCTTCCCAAATGGAGGGAGTGGATGCCATGGATCAGTGGCAAGGACATGTTTCAACCACTTCTTCTTTGGGTATTTTTTCCCTTTCTTCACCAAATCCTTGTCTCAATAACTCTCTTATTTCATTGCATTTTCCTGTGTCGGCATGTTCATTTGTTACGGGGGGTAATGCTTTAATGTATTTAGGGGTGTTATCTTTTCCGATTGATCCAATCCCTATTTGTTGTCCGACTCCTATCCCATATTTCTCGGCATCGGATGAAGATTCATCTGAAATCATTGAGAAATCCAAATACAACATTCATTCACGGTCTAGACCATCTTCTAAGGTTTCCTCACAGCATGATCTTGGGAGGGGTCTTGGTCCTCTATCCCCCTCCAAATCCCTAGAATTCCCTGTGGTCGTCAATCACATATTTCCAAATCTATCATCCAGGCTAGTCATGACATTGTGGCTAATTGTCGACTTTCCTTAGATGGGGTTCTTAGAGCAATACAAACCTCGGAATTTGTTCCCAAATGAAATGGTTTTCTTTCAACTATAGAGGGTTAGCTAGTCCCTCCAAGAAACTACCTTTGAGGCATCTGATTTCTGTGGACAAAATCAACATCATTTTCTTACAGGGGACATTATGGTCTAGTGAAGACATTGTCAAAACTCTGGAAGGTATGTTTAATGGTTGGGAATTTGTTGCTATCGACGCTCGAGGGAGATCTGGGGGTTTAACATTGCGAGTAAATTGTAGATTTGTGAGGCTTCTTAATATATGGGGGTGTGAAGGAGTGATTGTTGCTGATATATTTTCTGAGGAGATTGGTATGGAAATCACACTGGTTAATGTATATGGGCCATGCCAGGGTAGGATGGATTTTTGGAATAGATTTATGTCTCGATATTTTATGAAGGTAGATGACTTGATTATAAGAGGCAACTTAAATTTTTCCATGTGTATGTCAGAAAGTTGGGGGGTACACGCTCATGCCGATTCTCTATCATATTTCTTTTCTCATGTGCTCGAGTCAAACAAGTTGATTGATGTTGATATGGAAAAAATCAAATCAACATGGAGAAATAGAAGGGTTAGCAATCATATGATCTCCCAGAGATTGGATAGATATTTGATTTGTGAGGTCGTGTTGGAAAAAATTCCCCTTCTTAAATAGTGGGTTGGGAATAGGGGGATTTATTATCATTTCCCCATATATTTGGAATTGCCTCGGAATTTTAGGAAGCCAAAAGCTCCCTTCAAATTTAATGTTTCTTGGATGAGGGAAGAAGAGTTCAAAAATATTATTTGAGATACATGGAGACATTGTTCTGTTGAGGAGCATGTTTCTATTGCTAGGCAATTTGCGGATAATTTGAAAAATATTAAACAAAATACTATTGATTGGGTGAAAGTCAAGAAAAAAAAGAGATGAGGAGGCCTTGGAAAACATCGAGGATGAATTGGAGCAGCCAGGTGGGGGGGGGATACGATTCTAATGAAGCAAAATGGCACATTATTCAAATGGAATCTGAGAAAAAAAAAGGTTGCTTAAGGAAAGAGAAGCAACTTGGAGACTCAAAAGTAGGGCTATATGGTTACAAGTAGGGGATGATAATATCAAATTTTTTTCAGCAATTTGCAAAAGATAGAAGAGCCATTAACACCATATGGTCTTTGGAAAACGAGCATGGAGATAGGGCCTCAAATTTCAGAGATCTTGCTAGGATGGGAGGTCAACATTTTCGATCTCTTTTTGAAGCCCCTAGGGAAGTATACCTCCCTGAGATTATTCAAAAAGCACAACTATTTCCCAAATTCGTAGATGATGATGCTAATATGGAACTGATATCCCCGATAACTATTGGCGAAGTGGAATCAGTCCTGCATTGGTTCAAAAAGGATAAGAGTTCGGACCTAGATGGTTGGTCAGTTGAGTTCTTCCTCAAATTTTATGAGCTTATAGGGAATGATTTATTAATGGTTATTGAAGAATGTGGATTGTCAGATAGGATGTATGGGGCTTTTAATTCCACTTTTATAACTCTCATTCCTAAATTCGATGATCCAAAGTCATTTTATTATTATCACCCTATATCTCTTTGTAATTTTATTTACAAGATCATATAAAAAATAATTGCTAATAGGATCAGGTTGATATTCTTTCGACATATCTCAAAAGAACAATTCGCCTTCCTGGAGGATCGTCAAATCCACGAAGCCATCAAAAACACACAAGAGGAGTTGCACAGTATTAAGACCAGGAAAATGAAAGGTATGATTCTCAAAATTGATTTATCAAAAGCATATGATAGAGCCAGTTGGCTTTATATTAGAATGTTGCTTACACATTTGGGCTTTCACATTAGTTTCATAAATTGGATAATGTATTGCATCTCCTCCACATCTTTTTTTGTCCTAATTAATGGTTCAACATCAGACTTTTTTCATGTTGAGAGGGAGTTTCGGCAGGGTTGTCCCCTGTCCCCTTTACTTTTTTTACTTATCATGGAAGGCCTTAGCGAATTGATTGATGAGGCAAAGAGAAGGGTAATATTGAAGGGAGCTTCAATGGTAGAAGACATTTATCTGACTCACTTATTGTTTGTAGATGATGTCTCATATTTCTTGATGGATTACGCTGAGAAATTGCATCTTTCAAACAAGTTATCAATCTTTTTGGAAAAGCTACATGTATGGAAACAAATCAATATAAATCCACTCTTTCTACCATAGGTTGTTCTAGGGATGAGTTGGCATTTTCTCTCAGACATTTCCCTTTTCAATTAATAAATTTTGATGACGGGATTAAATATATGGGTTTCCACCTGAAGTCGAATGATTATAGAAAAGAAAATTGGATGTGGTTGATAGCAAAAATAGAAAAGAGACTTAAAGTCTAGAGCTACAGGTGGTTATCTCGTTCTGGAAGGCTAATCCTTATAAAAATATGTTCTTGAAGCCATTCATGTCTTTTGGATGGCCTTATCATGGATCCCCAAAGATATTTTAAATCTCATCCAGAAAAGTTGTTGTGGATATTTATGGAGAGGATTAAAAGAAGGCAGAATTTTCGCATGGGTTAGATGGGATCAGATTGCTTTGCCTAAGAGATGGGGTGGGTGGGGCATTAAGAATTTATTTTGTTTCTCACAAGCTCTTGTAGCCAAGGTTGGTTGGAGGCTAATTACTACTAAGAGTCTTTGCACAAAGGTGGAAGAGTGGATGTGTTTGCAAAATAAGAGCAAAACAAATATATCTTCAATTTAGAAAGAAATGGTAGCTTCTTTCAACATCATTGAATCCATACTTGCATGGAAAAATGGTTTAGGTGAGTGGGTGCAGATAGGGATCGACCCATGGTATGGTTGTGGTGACATGCACATTCTCCCACCTAAATTAGTGACTTTCTTGTCAGAACAAGGTAAGAAAAATCTAAATCAGATATCAAATCCAGAAAACACTATCATTTGGGATCAAAGGAGGTTATCTCCACAATTATTAAACTTATCAGTTCATTGGTACCAAATTTGGAATGACTACATAAATGCTTTAACAAATTCACATGTCAGGATTCTGGATCAAGAAGATGAACTTGTATGGGTTCATCGAAAAAGGGAACTTATAATCCTAAAGAAGGTTATTTATTTTCTTATGCTTCTAGAGAACCTAAAGAATTGATATGGTGGTGGAAGTTCCTTTGGAAATTGAAATTCCCACCAAAAGCCAAGTTATTATTATGGTGCATCCTCATAAACAAAATTCCCATAGGAGAAAATCTTAAAAAAAGATCATTTCAAGGCCCTTCATGGTGTGCATTATGCAACAATGGTGAGGAATCGGTTCATCATTTTTTCATGTTGTGTCTTGTTGCTTCTCATATATGGCACTTGATTTATCAAGACCTAAACATCTGTCTTAGGTGGCAGGGTACATATTTAAATGAAGCATGGAAAAATTGGTGGCATGGGGTCAATCCAAAGAAATTGTAGAATATCTCGGTACTTATTTGTTGGGGTATTTGGATCGAAAGGAATAGGAAAAAAAAAAATAGGATAGTTTATTCATACCATATCACATTGGTGCATAGATTATGACTATTTATGACCTTCTTCCTTATGCAAATCAACATACCTCTCCTCGTATTATATCCTCATAAATCATTGATCAATCCAAGTCATGGGCCTACTTTGACAGATTAGCTCAGAATGGTAGGTGTGATGGGGGTGTTGTTCTCTGCCTAAACAATTCACATTTCTTTAAGATGATGACTAGTTTAGGCCATGGCACAAATAATTTTGCAGAATTATTCAGTTTGAAGTTACTCCTCCTCTTTGCTTTAGAAAAAGGGTGTCGACAGTTGTAGGTCTTCAGTGACTCCAAAGTAATCATCAATTGGTTCAATCAGATGTCTATTTGTCACTCGCACACGCTAAAAAATTCATTGGATGAAACTTTGATGATAAAAGCTCAATTTGTCAATATTTCTTGCCTCCACATTTACAGGGAAAGGAATTCACTTTCCAACCAGTTATCCAAAGAGGGCATGCAACATGATCGTGGTACTTGGTTGATTATTAAACACAATGGACCATAGCACTATCAGTATTATCATTGTCTGTTTATCGACCACAACATAGGGAATGTTATGGAATAATTGATATTTTTATGACATTACTGCATACACTTTAAAGTGATTTTATTTTTGATACTTGATGACATATGATTGAACTTTTTAGATGAATGATATTGATTGTATATATTTATCTCTAGCAAATATGATATACCAGATAATATTTGGACAGTTAGTTCTACACAGATGATTGTTGGGTGATCAACAGTCTAATTTTTTGATATGCTTCACAACATTTACTACATGTAATTTTCACTATTTTATTAATGAAAATTACGACTTTTCCTAGGGCGAAAAAATGTCGCACTACACAATAATAATTGTGTGATATGACGTATTACAGGAAAAATATTTCATAACATCGCTCGACATAAAAATAAATAAATTGTGCAACGAGACATTTCACAAGAAAAAAATTGTTTAAAACATCACACTGGATTAATTTTTTCATGTGTGGTGTGACATTTCACATGACTTTTTTTTCCCGTGCAATATGCCGCAAGGCGTAGAAATAAGTTTTCATGTGATGCAACAAATTGCACTTGAAACAAATAAAATAATAAAAATGTATGAAAGATGTCACATTGTACCAAAAAATAATTGCGCAAAAAATATTTCTTGTGGTGCAATGTATTGCAAGAAAAAAAATCATGTGAAACATCACAAGAAGGAAAAGACGTGTCATGCAATGAAGGAAGGGAAATTTTTCTTTAAATTGAGAAAAAAGGGTGTGATACACCATGTATCACATTAGGCACAAAATTATCAAAAGATGAGTCAGTGATATGACTATATAAAATCATCCAAAGATGAGTATTCAATGATATTACTATACAAAATCATCCAAAGATGAGTTTCATTTACCAAGTGGTTTTGCTAGATCATGACAACTTCGTGTACATGAATTGATGATGTGGCATGGGGTACCGGTTTTACCTTTCTTAATCATAACTTTACTACCAATTCAAAGTTAACAAACTTATAACCACCATCCCACACCCTTGATCAATACCAGGTTGTCGAAGGTGTTACCTATGTGCTCTAACCTAACCTTCAAGGTCTATTATGAAGATGGGATTACATAACCTATTTTTCTCAAAGTCTATGGAATTTAATTATGATACCACCATTGCTTTCAACTCGTCAAGAGCTTTCTAATGATATAAATTTCATCTGTATTTGACTCCCAAATTGAAAATTATACCCATTGGAAGTTTGGCCCATTAAGTTAGGTTACATCATCATTATGCTTCCACATGACATCCACGTGGCCCCTGCTTGGCCCACATGGCATTTCCATGACAACACTACGCAAGGTCGATAAAGCCCTTCATTGCAATGTCAGTGCATCTGGCCTTGGCTAAATCTAAGCCTACATATTCGTGCAAGAACTTGCCACCCACTGTGGATATATATTCCTTCCTCTACATCCCTTCATGTTTTTGAGAAAGCACTCCTTTGCCTCTTCGATCTCCTCTAGGAATTTGGAACTACCCTCTTTATTTCATTGTCACCTTGATTCATGATGAGGAATGAGCATTGTCTTGTGCCCCTCACCACCCCAATCCAATCTATTGAATGCATATCAGGTAGTGGCTTCTCTTTGATCACGCCACTTTCCAAAATTTGTCAAGCAGTGCAATTTCCCCACAAATGGTGGCTCAAAAATATAATTTGAATGGGTTATGGATTTTCAAACAAGCGAGAAAGCTTCCCTCAGATATTTGATTTGTAAGGTAGTCCTTCCTTTAGTCAATAGTTAAATAATTAAATAATTAATTTTATGTGTGTTTACAACATGTTGCCTTAGCTAGCCATAGCCTCCATGTTGGTGTTTCAGTTTATAATTTTGTATTACAAAAATAGGGGTAAAGTGAGGGATGTTACAAACCCCACCCCCTTAAAGGAACATCATCCTTGGTGCTCTATAAATAGAGATCAAAATAAAAAAATTGATCTTTATAGTTACAACTCTTACATTAGTGACATTTTCCATATCCTTAGTTGTCATTTCAAGCAATGTCATTTGTAATTCAATGGTTTATTCACCTCTATACCATCTGACAATTCAACACATTCCTGCCTAATTTCCCATTGCTTCACAAGGCATCCATAAGGAAAAAATAAACTCATTGTTTTCTTGAATAGACCTAATACATTGGGTTCTACGTCACCAGAATGATCTTGTCCCTAGGATTCTTAGCTTCACCATGCTCCCGTTGCACTACTTTGATATCACTTTGTAACGATTATCATGTATCCTTCTTGGATAGATTGTCATATCACTTGTATCACAAGCATATGGTCTTCATGAGATTAATCATAATAATTTAAATCGATATTCATCCTTCTTCTTATTTTCTCTCTTTTCCCAAAATAAGTTGAATTTCTAAGAAGTAATTGATGGGTGTCCAAATTAGCATAGTTTCAACACCCATCTGCAACCTTTTGATATCATTCTTCCAATTTCCATCACCTACCTATGCACTTATCATCCATTATTATCCCATTTCTGGTGTAGGTATGACTAATCTCTTTTTCACCACTTTTATACTTATTCTTATGCATTATGTTGCAAGATTGTCATCTTTCATAATAATATTGTTAGGCGGGAGCAAAAAGGTAGTGGTTGCAACTCCTCCATGTTGTTGCAACACTGGTTGTAACTCCACAATAAGTGTTTCATCTCCACGAGCCACGATAGGAAAACTGTTGTGACTCTCTTCCATCCCGCCATTACAACTTCTCTACAACGCTAAAACTCTATCATGATCATTGAATGGAATGCTACAACTCGCCTAGGACCAACAAAGTTGCTACAACCCATGAGTGCCCGAAATTTGTGTCACTACAACTCTCGTTATTACAACTCTGGCACATTACGCCCGCTTGACGGTCAATGCTCCAAATGTGTGACCAATATGTGTTTCTCACGATGGAAGGCGACAAAGAAAATTGGGTGACCAATCAAGAAGGAAAACTCAATTGACAACAACACCTAGTTGATCTGAGTAAGCCTTTACCAAAATCATACCAAATTATGAATGTATTGTTGTAACAGGATGAGCCACTTGATTCACTCAAGCTACTTTTCAAACCTCTCACTTAGTTTATATATTGACACTTTGGATAAATACTTGGCTTTCTTGAAAGCCCAAAGAGGAGGAAAAATTAAGAAATTATTATTTATTGTTGTGCAATTTGTTGTTTGTTGTAATAGAAAAATTCCTATGTTCCATTTGTTCAATGTTTATCTTACGATCGCGTGATTAAGATTTTACAGTACCTCATATAAGGTGGTAGGTCCCCCTCCTTAGCTTGGTATTGCTAGGTAGGGTTAGTAGGTATTGCGTCCTTCATTTTGGGGACAAAGTTTTGTCATGTTTGACGTTTTGACCATATTTTAACCAAACGTGACCGATGGAAATTCATGGAGAAGGTAGTTGAGGAAGGAGAAGGAATCCGCTAAAGTCTGGTAGTTAGGGAAGATCAACCAGGGAAATCAGGGCACATGTAGTTGCAACCGAGCCAAAACGTTCATTAACAATAGAGGAAGCAGTCATAACTGAGCAATAGAAGTAACCGAAAAGGAAAGGGCAGAGCATCCCAGGAAGAAAGCAGCAGTCCAAGTGAGCAGACTGCTTAAAGGTCGAAGGAAAAGCCAAAACAAGGGAGAGAGGAGTGTACTGAATGTTGTCATGGAGCCTATTGGGCTCGCATGACTCTGTAATCACCTGGCCTCATATTAGATCATATTCCTAGTTCTTGTTCTATGGAGAAGGCATCTGAGCCTGAATGTAATGATGTAATGTTGGTTGAAATTAATGGAAGAGAAAGTTGCAGGGATGTTTGATGGCCTACTTGTGTTGGTTTTATGTGACCCCCTTTAAAATTTTATTATGAATGCATGTGTGTATTATATGTTCTTTTGGATGCTTTAGCTGTTGTCTTCTATAATGATTACATGTTTGATGCCATAGTTCTAAGTTTGAAGAGTATTGGTAGCCTTTGTGTGATTCCTCTCGATATCTAGTTCCAATCCCTTAACTAAGTAAGGTCATGGTACACCTCAGGTGAGACACCTTATTATTCTTGACTAAGGTGAAAATTTCTACGCTATGCTAGACTATGACAGACTCTTTGTTGGCCCTTGTGCCCAAAAATAGGGTCTTTACCTGTCCATCATTTTTCCACCAACAAATGGTTCCATTGTTGGGGCCTGAAATTTTCCATAGGAATCTGGAATATGGTGTTGAGAATATTTAAGAAGGATCTGCAAGATTGGTGGCATGATCAAGTAGAGCGGTTTTCATCCCAACAAACACAACTCTGTCACCAAATTGCAAAGTGACTGAAGGAAGAAATTATGTACGCGGAGCTTGCAAGTGATCAATGCGAGATATTCTGCTGCAAGTTCCCAGATGACCTCTACAATTGGTTGCTAGGGTTGTAGATAAAATAAGATATCGATAGTCAAAGCCAATCTCCTTGTACCTAGACCCAAGTTGATCTTGTTGAATTACATCGTCTCGACACGGATTTGACTCGAGTTATCAACTTCTAGGTGAAAACCACTCTAGAGGGGTATATTATCGAGTTTGTTGTGGACGGCCACCAATCCTTCTATAAGGTTGATGCAATATTCAAGTTAGGGATGTGAGGGAGATTGTTGAAGGAAGTCTCGTTGTGGATTAAAGTTTTAATGGTAGAAGAGAACTTAATTGTGTTCCAGGGCCCACCCATGGCAACTTAAATCCCTAGTATTGAGGGAACAGCCTAAGGGGAGGAATGCTACATGGATGGGAGCTATGAAAATATTGGAGAAATGGATGTGGATGACTTTCAGAAGGCTACAGACCTGAGAGCACAAATATGAGCACAGATTGTTGTAGAATGGCAAGAGAAATCTTTGCAAGAGATCTATAGATGGAAAAAAAAGCTACACCAAGCAGGAGTGGTGTTAAGTAGTTTAGAAATATGAGGAGGAGAAAGAAGTTGGTTAAATTTTTAGAGAGATTGGGATGATGCTTGAGTGAAAACTGGTCCAATAGGAGAGGTTGAGACCCCTGGAGTGACAAAGGTTGAGAGAAGTAGTAGAGATTTCGATTTGCCAACATAGATGGGAACATTAGATGAATCGGGCCCTACAGGTTTTAAGGAAGCCCCAGATGATGAAATTCACTTCACTATGAGAATATTGTTTTCCGAGAAGGATGTGTCTCCCGAAGGTAGCAATTCATTTCCCAACAACTCAAGTAGTACCTCCCCAACCTTCCCTGATACTTTATCACAACCCTAGTTAATTTTTATCTAAGCTGGTTAAAGTTATAAAGGTCCACAATGTACACACTACCTACAAGGTTGGTTCCTCTAGTGGTAGAAATAGTAATTATAGTTTGGGTCCCCAAGGATCGTCACAACTAGGCTCCCAAGGATTCATATTTGTTCCGCTAGTTCAATAGTGTATGGCCATGGTGGGATCCTTTACTCGATATCTTGAATTCTCTAGGAAAGGGAATGAAGATGTTGAACAACATTGGTACCTATGCGAGGCCATCTGGAGAGCTCGTAAAATTCCAGATGCCATGAAGCTTATTTAATTTTAGACCACTCTTCAAGACATGGCACTGAGATGGTTCATCAAGTGGTTCGCATTACAACAGAACCCGACGATAAATTAAGTATGATGGGAGTTCATTCAAGAGTTTAAACTCCCTCAGACTAACCAGCAAAGGGCTATCAGAACTATGGGAAATGAAACAGAGGGAAGGATAAACTACCTAGGAGATGATGTAAAGATTTAAGGATGCTATTGGAAAGATAAGATACCCTATCGATGCCAATCATCAACGAGATTGGTTCATCAAAGTGTTATTTCCACTTACCCGCACGTTGTTCACTCAACAAAAGATTGATACTCTGCAAGACACCCTTGAACATGAAACCTGAATAGAGGCCATGGCGTGATATCCGCATGAACATTGAGGAGGGATGGTCTCCCACGATCCCACTCTCATATGAATTACAACATCAAATTGTTGATATGATAGAGAATCTAAGGGACATGCAGCCAGTGTGACCTTCAAGATCACACATATGGTGTACCAACTCCCATATTGAGGGGCATCACACCATAGAGTGCCCAAGACTGAGAGGCCCAAGCACTTCCTCTGTACTAGTGGGGCCCTCCACATCTTTACACACCGCCAGAGTTGAGCAGGTTGGTATGCAAGGGTTGTATACGGGGTGCACATAATTCCACGCCTTTCCTAACCAGAATATTGCAACTCCTACCAAATATTGTGAAATCTGCAGGACCTATGGGCATCTCCCTCGCCTTTGTCCAATTTTACAAAAGTATTCAAATGTCCCAAACAATGTTTTCTATGAGTTTTGTGGTTCACCTACTCACCACATTGATTAGTGTAGAGCATTAGATGCCCTAGCTAATCAGCTGGGTCATTCCTCTTACAGGATCAATGAAGATCCTCGAGGACGAGGAGGTGGAGGAACAAGGGGGGGAAGAATAGGAGTAAGAGGTACTATCCATTGTTACAATTGCGTTCAAAAGGGACATGTTGCAAGAGATTGTTCATTGCTTAGAAGACCCCGGTGCTCTCAGTGCAGGGTCAACACGCATGCAACAAAAGATTGTCCAGAGTTAATTTCCAGATGGGAAGATTCCAACCGCCAACGGGGAGCAAATTTAATTAATTTCAAACCAAGGGAACCCATGAAAACTCCCCTTTCAAACATTAATATAGTCACCCTGGGAGAGAAGAAGACTGGATCTGACTTTGGAGTTGTTGAACAACCAAGAATCATAAAGTTGGCCTCACCTAAGCACTCATATGACTCCCGCTAGCAGAAGTAGTACTATAAAGAAGTTGCGGAGATTTTTAACAAATTGACTCCAACTGTTGAGCCCCAAGGAGAACAACCAGAGCCTTCAAATGCCAGAAGCCTGAAATTATCACAATTTGACTCCCAACCTATAGTATAATGGTTTAGTTTGTTTCTAAAAATTGTGAAGGATGAGAAAATTCTTAGACAATAGTGAGAAAATTTCAAGACTGTTGTTAAAGATGGGGCAGCTGGGGAAGGACTCATTTCCACCAATTTACCTGAAATACACTCCAGACAGGTGTGTAGGAACAAGAAAAGGACAAGGAGGGAATTTTGAATTGATGCCCAAAGTACGGGATTCCAAATCAAGGATACAATGTTAGACTTGGGTTCAGATGTGAATATCCTACCGAGGAAAACCTGGGAAGCCTTGGGAAGACCTAAGTTGGCATTCTCTCTGATTCAGTTATGCATGACGAATCAATATTTTATCCTCTCAGTTGAACATCTGGAGGATGTAAAAGTCGACATAGCAGTGGTAAAGACTTATGTTGACTTCAAGGTAATAAATATTATGGGAGACAAAGACCCCTATCTAGCATTGCTAGGAATAGACTGGGCCTTTGAAAACTATCTTGTAATTAATATGAAGAGAGAAACAATGACCTTTGAAGTGGAAGGAGTTAGGGTGATCCATCCCCTGGACCCCTATCAAGGGCCAAGGTTTACCAAGCTAGCAGATGACAAAGAAGAACCTGAGTTGTTGGATCAGTTATATAGGCTGATGATGGGAAAAAAGTAAGGCTACATTAATCCTATGGCAGGAGGTGTTAGCTCTGCTACATAATCCAACATTTGAGGATCAAATGTAGTCCTGATTGGGTTGTTTGCGCACAGAAGGATGCCCAAAAATGGATGCAAAGTGCCCCAAAAGCCTTCAAAAATCCTCTTAAGGCCTCCACCGAATGAAAAAGTTGCAAGAGGAAAGCCCTTGAGAAGGCGGGAACACTCTATCGGGAGGCACAAGCGCGTTGAAATCATGCAAAAAACCAAAGTTGCAGACTTAAGGGTCCAAAATCATATCTGCCGTTGGATCTGGCCGATCAACGGTCCAGATCGCGTCAGCATTTCGCTATTGGCAATTACAAGGGGCAGGCTTTAACATAAGTTATGTGCCGATGCGATGGGCCGGACCCGATGGCCCTTCAACATTCTGTTTTATATTATTTCGGGTCCACAGCAATATTGCATCGGTATTATCAAAGAAATCGGGGCTTTTATGTTTGTGATGAGCGATCGTTGATATCGCTATCGGCGATAACAAAGGGGGCGGGCTTTACCATGAGTTATGTTGCGACCCGATGGGTCGGACCCGATGACAGTACAACACTCCATTTCATAATATTTCAGGTCCGCGCCCTTCGCGTTTTTAAATGTTTTTCATGTATTTTCTTTGTATAAAGAAAATACAAAGGATGCCTGGCGGGTGCCGATAGCGATGAAGCCCGGACCCGATGGGGTCCGGGAAGCAAAGTATATATATGTTTTCAAGTCTGCCAAAGGCAAATTTCCCATGTTTTCCAACATTTTTCAATGTGTTTTCAAACAGAGGATTGGCCGGCTATCATGTGCGATTGCGACCCGAAAGGCAACCCGATAGAGAAGTTATGCATGTATGGACCATTCATGTTTAAAAATGGCAAGAGGGGCGGTATTTTTCAGTGGCGGGGAGCTGTTTAAAACAGTACAGGTAACCGCATTCAACTAAGAGAGTGGCCGAAGATTGAAAAGGACAGCCTCGAGCAGATCACTGCATTTATCAGTCATGGGGCGTCTTTCAGTTAATGCTCCAGCTGCCACAGAAGGACAATAGAATATCAGAGAAGATCAATTTTGTTTACTGACACAATCACACTATAGCAGAGACCCATGCTAAGCAGTCAGAGCGGTTGGTGATCCATTATGGGCTCCTCCACGCATGTGTAGCAGAGATATTTTGTATTGTAACACTATATATACTTAGAACTCAGATGTAATGGGGGAGGAGTGTTTGATGAATGAGAGCTTATGTAACATTTTAACTTCTGGAGACTGTTAATACCATGAGACCTGCAGCTTCTGGTCTTGATTTCCATTAATATAAGCTTCTTTTGCTGTCACCTGCTCACTTTCCACTTCTTCTTCTATGTTCTAGGTTGTGCCTGCTTGCATTTATTTGATGTGCTATGGATTTTTAATATCAGAGGGGCTGTCATCCCACCTCTATGTTAAAGTTTCGTGGTTCACTGAAAATTGCTTGCAGATTGCTATTGTTCGGTATCAGGGAGCTGTCATCCTCACTGTCCATTGAATAATAGTATTGCATATCCTCTAACTGGTTGCAGCTGGCCATGACAGAGCTCTGTGTATCTGCTGGTGCAATCAGTCTTCTCCATTGTCACTTTTACCTTAAACCGTGAGTAGTTGGTGGTTGAAAGCCTTGTAGTTTGGGGGTCTTCACCCATGTCTGGGGTAAATCATAGTAGGAGTGGTTATCTGGCTTAAAGGTGCTGCATATCTTCCATTGATCCAGCATTTTATCCAACAAAACTGTTGAATTTTTAATGTTCCTGAGCATCACCGATTTACAACCTAGGTGAGTTTCTTGGGGTGATAACATTAATTGGCGCCGTTGCCGGGGAGAGGAGAATCGAAGCTCATCTTCCCTGGGAGATGACACAGCTTCAAGCTTTGATGACAGACAAGGCTTGAACACAGATTTTGGTTGTAATCATCTGTCTGGCGACTCCACTGGAGGAAGGCCATCCTTTGGCGACTCCACATTGAAGTTCTGGCGCAGTTCGTGAAGCTTGCTCGGAGAAATCTTCAGAAATCACTAGCTGGCCAGTGCCTGATCCTGAGAAGATCGTTAATCGAAGAAAATATTGTAGAAGGAGCATCAGGGTCAGGTAAGCCTTAAAGAAGTTTATGTATCTTTGCTGATTGAAGTATTTCCTTCAGAGATTCATTCAGCTCCTTCCCCCATTCATTTCCCTTTCGGACCTCAGTTGAAAGAAGCATCCATGCTGTCTATCGTTTTCCTCTGTCTCTCCTATCCTCTTTATTGATTCATATCACTCAGTTTACCAGTATCTTTTTACCTTACCTCGGTCATGGCAGGCCAGCAAGCCCTTTCAAAGATAGAACGAATAGTTGCTGCTAGGTATGCACCTTTGGTCTTGCCTACCCCTTTGAATGCCATACCTGTAGGAGATTATATGGAATATATGCCTAGATTTACTGGAACTGAGGGAGTGACAGCAGAAGAACATCTTGAAGATTTTTATAGTTATGCTGACAATTTAGATATCAATGAAGAGGATGTTTGGATGAGGGTTTTTGTTCAAAGCCTAGATGGGGAGGCTAGAAAATGGTTTAGAGATTTACCCCCTAGGTCCATTGCAGACATTGATGCTTTAGATGATGTATTTTTAAAGCACTGGGGAAATAATAAAGATCTGCTCTTCTATCATGATGAATTTGGGAACTTGCAGAGAGAAGATGGTGAGCTGTTGTCTGATTTCAATATCAGATTTAATCATTTGTACAAGAGAATGCCAGTAGAAATAAAACCTACCCCTTCTTCTGCCATGCTCACATATGCCAATGCCTTCGATTCTCAGTTCTGCCTGTTGTTAAGAGAACGAAGATGTACTTCTTTGGCTGATATGCAAGCTGCAGCCTTTGAAGTAGAAGCCAATATTATGGCTGCAGGAAGACTTGAAGGTGATGATGAATGCAGAAGTCAGGGAGGTGAATCCTCATCATCCTCAGAGCTTGAGATTGATAAATTAGCTAGGATGATCAAGCTTTTGACCTCTGAAGTTTCCAAGTTGAGAGCTGAGCAGCATTTTGAAGAAGCAGGAGCTCATTGTTCTATTTCTTTTCCAACTCCAGATCCATGTAGACGAACACATGAGCATGCGCAGATTTTGCAGAGAAGCAGAGAGGTAAACGAAGATCAAAGGGTGAAAACCCTTTGTCAAAATATAGTCATGGAAGAAGAGCATCCCGAAGAGGAGGAGGTCCATGTTTTGGAAGGTGCTCCTTTCTTAACAAGGGCTGCTTATGAGGAAGCAATATCCAAAGTCACTGTTCAACAATTTGTCGTAACTGCAGAAGAACAAGTTGACCAGCAGTGGCAGCCAGCAGCAGATCCCTTCCCCCTCGAAGAATTTGTGCCTGAAGCCAGCTCATCTTTACATGGCTATGCAGATCTGCAAATTTTCCAGCCTGCTATTGTCCCCAGTTCAGTGATTAAAAACGGGGAGGAAAGCTCCCCATCATCTTTTGCTTCTCTGTCTGCTCAAGTGAAAATCCCTCCTAGTTGCCCCTTAAACACTGAGGCAGGAAATAGTTCAATGATCGAGGCTGAAGCTGATCATCTCAGTCTTGATATTATGAAACCTGCTCAGATGGCCTCCACACAGACTGAAAAGGCAGCTTATCAATTAACAGAGGAAGAGGGTGTACAGTTTTGGGATTCCTCCTTGGATGAGGATTGTTCTAAGCAAGATGAACAAGCAGAAAATGTCTCTGTGTCCCCTGCACAAGGATACAATGGTGCATCTTTTATATTAGTGGAGCAGGCTGCAAAAGACACAGACTCGTACGCTGCAGCCATGATTATCCAGCAGCTGTACAAAGACTCCTCTGAAAAACGTCCAAGGAGGAAAACACACAGAAATGGAATGAAGCACCGATCGTCTCTACCTATTAAGCTCAAGTGTCCTAAACTGTTTGAAGTGGATGATCAAATAAATCATGTCCTGCTGATATATGATGAACCAGGTTGAGAACAGGAGAAACAATTTTGGTGGCCTAGCAAATGGGCAAATTTTGAAGTTTAAATTTTCAGGCTTTTATGTTTGTAAATAGTTTCTTGTTCAGTTTTTATGTTGTATGCTTAGTTGACTCCATGCCCAATGGACACTAGGCAAGTGTTTTTATAGCTGTTTTTGTATGAAGGCATTGGTCTGCAGGTTCTTGAGACCTCACAGGGAGGATCTCATCCCCAGAAGGAGCCAGTGTTAGCTCTGCTACATAATCCAACATTTGAGGATCAAATGTAGTCCTGATTGGGTTATTTGCGCACAGAAGGATGCCCAAAAATGGATGCAAAGTGCCCCAAAAGCCTTCAAAAATCCTCTTAAGGCCTCCACCGAATGAAAAAGTTGCAAGAGGAAAGACCTTGAGAAGGCGGGAACACTCTATCGGGAGGCACAAGCGCATTGAAATCATGCGAAAAACCAAAGTTGCAGACTTAAGGGTCCAAAATCATATCTGCCGTTGGATCTGGCCGATCAACGGTCCAGATCGTGTCAGCATTTCGCTATTGGCAATTACAAGGGGCAGGCTTTAACATAAGTTATGTGCCGATGCGATGGGCCGGACCCGATGGCCCTTCAACATTCCGTTTTATATTATTTCGGGTCCACAGCAATATTGCATCGGCATTATCAAAGAAATCGGGGCTTTTATGTTTGCGATGAGCGATCGTCGATATCGCTATCGGCGATAACAAAGGGGGCGGGCTTTACCATGAGTTATGTTGCGACCCGATGGGCCGGACCCGACGAGAGTACAACACTCCATTTCATAATATTTCAGGTTCGCGCCCTTCGCGTTTTTAAATGTTTTTCATGTATTTTCTTTGTATAAAGAAAATACAAAGGATGCCTGGTGGGTGCCGATAGCGATGAAGCCCAGACTCGATGGGGTCCGGGAACCAAATTATATATATGTTTTCAAGTCTGCCAAAGGCAAATTTCCCGTGTTTTGCAGCATTTTTCAATGTGTTTTCAAACAGAGGATTGGCCGGCTATCATGTGCGATTGCGACCCGAAAGGCAACCCGATAGAGAAGTTATGCATGTATGGACCATTCATGTTTAAAAATGGCAAGAGGGGCGGTATTTTTCAGTCGCGGGGAGCTGTTTAAAACAGTACAGGTAACCGAATTCAACTAAGAGAGTGGCCGAAGATTGAAAAGGACAGCCTCGAGCAGATCACTGCATTTATCAGTCATGGGGCATCTTTCAGTTAATGCTCCAGCTGCCACAGAAGGACAATAGAATATCAGAGAAGATCAATTTTGTTTACTGACACAATCACACTATAGCAGAGACCCATGCTAAGCAGTCAGAGCGGTTGGTGATCCATTATGGGCTCCTCCACGCATGTGTAGCAGAGATATTTTGTATTGTAACACTATATATACTTAGAACTCAGATGTAATGGGGGAGGAGTGTTTGATGAATGAGAGCTTATGTAACATTTTAACTTCTGGAGACTGTTAATACCATGAGACCTGCAGCTTCTGGTCTTGATTTCCATTAATATAAGCTTCTTTTGCTGTCACCTGCTCACTTTCCACTTCTTCTTCTATGTTCTAGGTTGTGCCTGCTTGCATTTATTTGATGTGCTATGGATTTTTAATATCAGAGGGGCTGTCATCCCACCTCTATGTTAAAGTTTAGTGGTTCACTGAAAATTGCTTGCAGATTGCTATTGTTCGGTATCAGGGAGCTGTCATCCTCACTGTCCATTGAATAATAGTATTGCAGATCCTCTAACTGGTTGCAGCTGGCCATCACAGAGCTCTGTGTATCTGCTGGTGCAATCAGTCTTCTCCATTGTCACTTTTACCTTAAACCGTGAGTAGTTGGTGGTTGAAAGCCTTGTAGTTTGGGGGTCTTCACCCATGTCTGGGGTAAATCATAGTAGGAGTGGTTATCTGGCTTAAAGGTGCTGCATATCTTCCATTGATCCAGCATTTTATCCAACAAAACTGTTGAATTTTTAATGTTCCTGAGCATCACCGATTTACAACCTAGGTGAGTTTCTTGGGGTGATAATAGGAGGGTCGATCAGCTGGAGAAGTGTTTAAAGCTCTGAATTTGGATCTGAGGCTACATGGGATGATTGGCAGTAGGGAGGACATGAAATCAACACTAGGCGCTACACCATGATCCACCGTATCCACTTGGTTGGTACCAAGGTATGAGAATTTCATATTTTTAATAGTATGGGTTATGTTATTGATTTTATTAATGAAGTTGATTCAACCATCTCAGAAACACACAAAGTGCCCTTACTAGATGTCGTTTACCAAGCGAAGCTAGAAAAGTGGTGGGGCTCTCATCGCAACCATTTGAGAGAGTGGCAGGAGGTTAACACAGCATTGGTGGCCAGATTCGGATATTTAGAGGACTGCCCACCCAATTTCACTAAGTATCGATGGAGTACTGACCCTCCATAACACCTACAAGACTGTAAAGCCAGAAGAATCAGGGAAGGACTTCTAGAAAACTTGTGGGTGAATAACTTAGTCCAAACTTTGGGGACATTTATGCATGCTTGGTACGTGGAGGAAATAAGAATACAAATCGGTGAATGGGACCATATGGAAACTCAGTTTATCAGTGATTTTTCCTTTCCCGATGACGACGAGAGGATAATAGTTGCTTTGCAAGCCGTCAAAAGGGTCTTGCTCTCGGTAGATCAGGTTACTGAGGGCTACCTGGACTAGAATGCCTTCGATCACATATATGAATCTGTGTATTGCGGAAAGATAAACCTGGAACCTAATGGGAGATGATTTAGATGAATTAAGGCACTTAACATTTAAGGAATCTGAAGGGGAGCAGATTGTCGAATATGGGCCTGTAACCGTTGGTATGCAACTACTACCTTTGAAGTTATGAAAACACAATATTGGTAGTAAGTTGAAGCCAAAATTAGATTTGAACGGAGACTATTGGGATGAGTAGACTACTAAAGAAATCTTTGATCTCCTAAGGGAATACGAAGACTTGTTTCCTTCATCTATTGCAGAGCTTAAAGGGACTAAGGGGAGCTAGGTGAGATGAATATTGTACTTAAGCCAGATGTGAGGCCAGTGAAACACTGACCATATAGATTGAACCCAAGGGTTAAGGAGAAGGTGAAAAGGGAAATTTACAAAATGTTGGTAGTCAGGCTTATTTTCCCATTCGACGAGGTTGAGTGGGTTAGTCCAATTGTCATACCAGACAAAAAAGACTTTGAAGAAATTCAAGCCTATGTGGATTATAGGAGTCTAAACAATGGTTGTGTTCGTTACTCTTTCCCTACTCCCTTCAGCGATGAAATCCTAGACAATGTGGCAGGTAACAAGGCCTACTCTTTCATAGATGGATTCTTTGGTTACCACCAAGTCCATATTGTAGAGGAGGATAAGAAGAAAACCACATTCATGACCAAATGGGGGTCTTATGCCTACCATGTCATGCCCTTTTAGATGTAAGAATGTGTCGACCATGTTTTTGAGGATTTTAATCACTGCCTTTTGGGACTATATTCATAGGATTCCAGAGGTTTACATGGATGATTGGACAATCTACAATTTATTAAAAAGACACCCCAATTTTCTCTAAGTGATGTTTGACCGAGTAGATAGCTACACATATCATTAAACTTTAAAAAGTGCATTTTTGTTGTCCCTTTCAGAATACTTCTAGAGCATATAGTTTGTAAAGAGGGAGTATGTGTCGATCCTGCTAAGGTTGTGGTAATCTTGAATATGCCCTACCAACAAGTCTTAACTAGTTGAGATCTACCCTCAGTCACAAAGGATATTACCAAAGGTTCAACCGCAACTATGCCTTGATCTCTACACCACTGGAAAAGTTGTTGAAGAAATTTGAAAGGTTTACATGGTCTGATGAATGTGAAGTTGCTTTCAATATATTAAAGAAAAATCTAGCAAGGGAACCAATCCTAATATATCTAGATTGGAACAAGATATTCCATGTCCATATCGATGCATCAGGAATTACTTTGGGAGTTTTTTTGGCTCATCCCAGAGATGGCAACCTCGATTGCCCAATCTACTTTTCTAGTAGAAAATTGTCCACAGTGGAAAGTAACTATACCAAAACTGAGTGTGAAGTGCTTGCAATTGTGTACTTGCTATAGAATTTCTGGTACTATCTTCTGGGGGGCCCGTTCAAGTTTTTTACTAATCACTTTGTCCTAAAGTACTTAGTGAATAAGCTTGTACAAGGATTTTTATATGGCTTCTATTGTTCCAGGAGTTCACATTCGAAGTGATCGTCAAGCCATGAAGTTTGAATGTGGGTTCGTATCATCTTTCTCAGCCAGAGTTGGGTGAAGCTAGGGGGCCAGTGGATGATCAACTACCAGATGCTGACATGTTCCTAGTTGAGGCCATACCAAACTACTTGGAGGAAATTGCATTATTCCTAGCCACAGGAAAATGCTTGGAGGAGTACATAATGACACAATGAAGGCACATGGTAGTTCAAGCTGCAAACTACCAATTGATCACAAGAAAGTTATACAAGATGGGCCTTGACTAGATATTGCGATGATGTGTTCTTAACCAGGAGAAATACGATGTAGTATGGGAATGTCATTCAGGAATTACGGGTGGACATATGAGTGGAAAGTCCACCGTGAGAAAAGTTCTATAGGCAAGACTTTAGTGGCCCACACTTTTTTGAGATGTAAAGCAATACATCCAAAAATGCGATGTTTTCCAATGCATGGGAAATCCATCACACCAGGATGAAATTCCCTTACAGCTGGTACAAGCACTTCAAGCATTCAAGAAATGGGCAGTAGAATTTGTGGGACCCATTAATCCATCGCGCATCACTCCCATGCTAGGTACATTATCATTGCCACATATTACCTTACCAAATGGGCTAAAGCTACACCAGTTAAATATTGCACTATAGACACCGCTACCAAGTTCAACATCGAAAATATTATCACTCGGTTTGGATGCCCCTAAAGCCTCAGAAGGTACTAGGGGACCCACTTCATTAATTAGATTGTCACCTTGTTACTGTAGAAATTTATGATTTAGCACCATAAGAGCAGCCCATACCAGCCTCAGGCAAATGGCACTGTGGAAGCTTTTAACAAAATCCTAGAGAGAGGCCTCACCAAGATATGCTCTGCTAAATGATACGACTGGGATGAGTGGGTGCCAACCACATTATGGGCCTATTGTACAAGTGTCAAGCACCTACACAAGTATACACCCTTCCATCTTGTTTATGGACGAGAAGTCATAGTACCCACTGAGTTCATCATCCCCAACCTTTTCATTGCACAAGCAACTCACATGTCAGAATATGAATCAATTATAAAGTGGTTGGACAAGCTCTAAGAGTTGGATGAAGCCAAATTCCTAGAGGATTTCCAACAAATTGTCAAGAAGGAAAGGTAGAAAGCATGACATGACCGACATAAAGTGGAAATCCTTTGCATTGGAAGACTAGGTTCTCTTATACGATAGTAAGTTCCTAAAACATCCTGGAAAGTTGAGAATGCATTGGTTAGGACCATTCATTGTTGCAAAAGTAAAAGAATTGAGAGTTGTCAAATGCGTGAAACTGGATGGAGTTCTATTGCCAGGATGGATAAATGGAGCACGCCTGAAGCCCTTTCATGGCACAACTAGTTCCACATCAAACTGATTTGATCTCCAAAAGGGGATCGTAGTTAGGTCTAAGTAGAGTCAGTCAGTTATTTTAGTCGCGTCATTCTCTTCAATTGCATCAATTCTTTTAGTTTGCCAATTATTTCAGTCGCCTCAATGTTATAGACATATTTGGGCACTTCAACCCCAATCATATATGTCGATAAACCAAGGGCTCTTTAACCCCTAAAAGTGTTCTTTCATACCCTAAAGGATCATGGTCAACTGATTACTTCAATTCCCAGAAGTTCCACCTGAAAAACCACTCAGAACTGGCCAAAACTGGACCATACTGACTGCTCCTTGGTCAAGGTGCGATGCATACTAGCTCCTACACTAGCCAGGTGCGATGCATACTAAAAAGGCCTTCTGTGGGGTGCGATGAGCGAGAATGGACAAATGTCTGAGGCAGTTTGCTAAGTGGATGTTCATGGAATCTTCTAGAAACTTCCTCTATGACACTTGCCTCTCTGAATTCGCCCAGGGATGAATAAGAGGTCAATGAAATCTCCAAGTGGAACTACGAAAAACAAGTGGAATGACACTAATCAAAAACCCAGAGATGACTCACACCTCTACAAAAATATTTAAATGGATCCCTCATCTGAGAGATCTGGGGGCTAGAACTTTGTAATTTGTAAAGAAGTGTTGTTAGTTTGTCTTTGAGAAGAAGCATTGTATTGTTGGGTGATCTTGCTCTTCATGAGGTGAAGAGGGCTTTCATGCTGGGAGGATGATGCTGGATCAGACAGCTGGGTTGTAATTCACCCTTCTACTTCTAATAAAGTTCTCTGAGTTTTCCTCCATACAATCATGTATTTGTGAATCTTGTTATTTGTGAATGCAATTGTATGTTCAATGTATTTTTGATTCTACATTGTTTATGCTATTATAGATCGAGATGCTTTGATGGTGTTTTGTTACTTTGTCTCTACAGGTATTCTCTAAGCGGGACAAGTAGGAGAGGAGTTGCAAGCTCTATCAAGGGAGAGAGAAATCAAGCAAGGGGTCAAGCGGAAGATACAGGTTGGTCCCTTTGCTTCTCTCTTATCTATCATACATAAGGGAAATCACAAATTACTTTGATTGTTTGTTTCTAAGATAGCTACCAATCTTAGTGGGACTAGCAGATCGAAAAGACACTAGTTTTCCCTGTAACAACATGGCAACTCTGCTGGGGAGTGAATAGTTTGTTTGTTTGTTATTGTTGTTTTCTTTATAAAGTACAGACGGAGCCTGAAGTTAGCCAAATAGCCTTCGAACTGCTCTTGCTATGCAATTGCAAAGTAGATGAATGCTGCTTCAGTCAATCTCTGGGTTGGTTTATGAACTGAACATCTGACTTACAAGCATTCTAAACGCCCTTGTGGTAGCTCAATAACCTCCTAAGATCATACCCCTATACTTTGTTTTTACTGTCCATCATAGCTCAACTTAAATCACTGAACTTAGCTGCAAATTTTGAGCAAAAACCCAACTCAGTTTCGCTCCCTGGCCCATCGCACTGTCTGTAACTGGAAACCAGTATGCATCACACCTCCCATGTGTAGCAGGTGAGATGCATCCCTATTTTTGTTAAGGACAGGTGCGATGACTGAGTAATCCTATTTCTCTCTCTGAAATTTGGGTTTTTCCTCCTTATTTTCAGCTCTATTTAGTTGTTTTGCTGCTTATGATCAGTATCTCATTGCTGAAGCCTCCTTCCTTTACATTGTTCAGCCTCCATTGATTAGGATTAGTAAATGTTTTTATGTATTTGTCCATCATTTACAGTCCTTCGTCAAAAGTAGCTTAAATCGAACTGTCGTTTTTGATGCAAAAGTGTCGTAACTGTCATTTTGAGTAAAAAAGAAGAGTGTCGTAAAGTCTTCCTCCTCTAGATAGTCGATTATACTTTTTCCATTGTATTTGATTTGAATTGTTAATATTTGAAGTGTCGAAAGCAATTTTCTATTCGAAAGCGAAAAGTGTCGTTTTAGTCTTCCTTTCATTTTGAAAAGAAATTGTCGAAATGTCGCTTTGAAGAAAATAGTTCAGATTTGTACTTAGTTTTCTTTTTTGGCATTCTCACATTAAAGGGAACGAAAAAAAAATACATGCATTTGCATTTTCATTTAGACTGTGTGCGAAAATGATTTAGGAAAAGTGCATTTACTATGTGCTCTTTGCTCTCTGTTGAAAGAATCGTTATCTTATTTCCTTAGTAGCTAGGATTTTCATTGCTAAAAGAAAACAATGATTGTTTATCATTTTAGATTGCATATTTAGAAATTTTACATCTACATCATGCGGTGAACCTTGAAAGGCAAAATTCTAAGCAAGATCAACTCTAAAATAAATTTCAATTAACTTAACAATGCTTTGGAACCTAACGCAACACATCTAGAAGTCTAGGCTAGAGACGTGTTCCAGCGTCGTAAAACTTGGTAACTATCGTTTTCATCGAAGGTTGGGTGATTCCTCCTCTTTCATACGACAAGTGCTAGTACGGACTTGTGCTCCCTGCACCGTCGAGTATATATTGGGAGACCACAATAGGCTTAAATCCTTTATCCGTAGGAAGCCGTGTCTGCCGCCCTATCGATCGCAATGCACTGAACACAACATTCGGGAAGATTGACTGCCGTACAAAAGTCCTTGGTAATTTCTCTTTAATTTACCACCAAGGTGTATATTGCAGTTTTGCGATTGGTTTGGTAATCCCTCTGTCTAGATTTCCACAGAAGTCACTTTCGTTCCTTTTCGACTCCTTAAAAGAAAAGGTCCATCTGAGCACTTGTCACTTCAGGCTCATTAAAAATCGAAGGCAACTAGAGTCATCTTTAGGTTTTTCTCGACTCTTAAAAATTGAAAAAGCAAAGTTGTGTCAAAGCGTCGTTAAAATTAATTTAATTTGGAATAACATCCCTGTTCTTTCGTTGATCTTAGGTTGAGGTAATGAAGTCCACCAATCAAGGAATCCCTCTTGGGGGGAATCCTAGTCCTTTCTCTTCTTGGGGAGATATCGGTGCTCCATATATGGCTACATTGTCCCTTCTAGGAATCACAATTGGCCTGCCAGTATGGCTATTCTCAACCTTTGTCGTTCAAAATACTGTGATTCCTCAGCAATCGAATCAGCAACTAGATGATACTGAAGTTGCCCCTTCACCTTCTACTTCGTTTGTTTCTCCCTCCCCTTCTTCCTCTTCGCTTGGTGAAACTAGTGATACTAAAAACCAAGTGGCTGAGAAGAAGAAGAAAGGGAAGGAGAAGAAGAAGAAGAAGTCAACTAAGCAAGGGGGCAACCATGAATCATCTGGTGAAAATCCACACACCAAACTTTCCAAACCCAGATCTCCATGCATAATTTGCAAAGGGGACCACCTCCATCGAGAATGTCCGTGCATCCCTCGGATCTTAAGAGAATGGTCTCCCCGTTATCACCATCAGGTGTCATCAACCTCTAGTGATCAGGTTGACAACACACCATCAACTAGTGAAAATGAAGTCAATGGACAGAAGGAAAGGTCAAATTTCCATGTAGGTTATGTGAAGATAATCATGCTCTTCACCGTTGTCCTTTTTTGGACGAAGCCAAAAGTGTCTTGGATAACCTTCCTGCTTCACCGCAGCGACTTCCACCTAGATACAAGAAACTCTCATCAAGTCCTTCGCTGGTTGAAAACCCGACTGACGTAACTCAATCATCGGCCAAAACACCTATCGTTGAAAGTGAACCTTCTGAGTCCATACCAGACCAAAGTCAACAGGTTGAGATGGCAGTCGACCCAGTCTTGCCTTCAGAAGGTCCACCTTCAGATGATACAATCTCCAAAGAGAATGAGAACAATACTATTCAAATTCTTTTTGTTAATACAAAGTCTGATGAACTTGGGGGCAATCCACCCGTTCCTTTACAATAGGAGGAAAATTCCCCAGTTCAAGTGGTTCATCCAACTGTTTATCCGGTACCCCATCCGAGCAGTCTAGTCGTTTCCTTCGATTGGAATCAACTAGCAAGACCCCGCCTTCTGTCTAATGTACCATTCCGGATCATAGTACAAGTTTACAAAATGATCGTGTCTGGCACTATCATAGATGAAGGGTCTTCAGTGAGTATCCTTTCCTCAACTACTTGGAAAGCGCTTGGTTCGCCATCGCTTATGCTTGAGACTCAAAATTTGTTAGGCTTTAACAAAGGAACCAATCGACCATTAGGGATCCTTCCGAAGTTGCCGATAACTTTGAAAAGGAAAACCGTTCACTTGAACGTGATGGTAGTCCAAGGGCCATTAGATTACAATCTACTCCTTGGACATGACTGTATATATAGCATGGAAGCTATTGTTTCCACACTCTTTCGAGTGATGTGTTTTCCGTATGAAGGCAAAATGGTACAACTTATCGACCAGCTTTCATTTCCCGATTCAAACACAACTACAAGTCAAACATCACCCCTAAATGGTCTCTTTGCGTCAAGAATGTCTCTTCAACCTTCATTCCATCCACTTGATTACAACGAGTAATCAAGTGAATGTAACGAAGCTTAGGGGGCATGCACCTTGGTCTGCTTCGGAAGGCGAACTCAAATGAAAAGATACATTTCCTTGTAGGTTATGTGATTGGAAGTGCCGACCCACACCATTCACTTTTGTCCACTCTGTGGACGAAGCCAAGGAAGTGCTTTATCTAACCACTGACAAAGCCATCCTACCATATGAATTTCCCTGTGAGTTAAGTGATTGGTGTGACACACCACTCACCTTTGTCTAATTGGGAGATAAAGCCAAGGAAATGTTTTTGTTTGACCCGAGACAAAAACAATCCTGCTTAACTGCAGTGACTTCCATATGGTTACCTGAAGACTCTCTTTTTCTCAATGCCTGGGGGCATGCAAACCTTTTTATGCAAGCGAAAAACGACCAATTTCATTTCTTAGCTTTTTAGATTTTTTTAGCTTTTATTTTAACTTCTTAGGTTAGGCAGTTGGTCCAGAAATGTCTGCACAACAGACGGACCAAAGGAAGGGTCTTGTCTAAACGGAAGACAAAACTATCCTACCTAACCTCAGTAGTTCCTTAGCTTTTAGTGTAGTTAGCTTTGTAGTTTGGTCGTTTCTAGCCTACATAAAAAGGGCAATGAGCATATGTTATCGTAGAGTTCAAGCTCACTAAAAAATAAACCTACCAATGAGAGACATATTTAGACTACTGGTATGAGCAATGTTTCCGCAAGGTTCAAGCTCGTTAAAAAATAAACCCGTTATGAGCAATGTTTCCGCAAGGTTCAAGCTCGTTAAAAAATAAACCCGCCACTGAGCATATGTTAACGCAAGGTTCAAGCTCATTAAAAAATAAACCCGCCTTCAGTAAATGACCTCTGTGATTGCCATGCTATCAGCCTTTTAAGCCTTGGTTGTGTTCCTACCATCACCTCCATTCTTTTGGCCGATCATACGCTTCCACTTGATTGTTTACCCTTTTGAGGAACAACTGCGACGAGTGATTCTGTTAGCCACCCTCTTCACACTGCCATGTTTTGAGAAGTTCCAAACTTACCTGGAACCAGTTGCTACCCGAAAACATCACTCGTTCCTAAAAAACGAGTCTCTTTTAAGCTCTTTTTAGACTCGTTAAATATGAAAAGATTGCCGAGCTACTGGCCTTTCCAGCTCGTTAAAGTAAAGGGAAGCGCCATCCCTCCTGTACATTTTAATCTTTTTGGACCTGAGGGATTATCCCACAAAAAAGATCGAGCGCTTGTCTTTTTCGGCTCGCTAAAGCTATCGAAAAGTCATCCCTTTCATATTATTTTATACTTTTTCGGACTTAAGGGATTATGCCACGAAAAAGGACTGCTAGAGTTTCCTTTTTGTCCTTTTTCAAACTCTCTAAACATGAAAAGGATTGAGTTATCTTTGTCGTTAAACTTGTTAAAACAATAGCGTCAAACTTGTCCACCCGGACAAGAACGAGTTTCACTGTCGCTAGGCTCGCTAAAACATAGCGACAGGTTTGCCCGAAGGGCAAATTATAGAACAAGCATATGTTATCCTCCTCAAGCTTGACAAAAATAAAGAGGTACTGGTCAGCAATGATTAGGGAAAAAGGGAAGAAAACTTAAAGAACTTTATTGGTAGCAGTTTGCTCTTGAACATGACACTTTCGCTCCATCACCATGATTAAGTCGGGTTGGGTTATTCCGTTCACCGATCATATCACCATTGGTCCTCTGTACCATCCATATTTTGGGCTTAACGCTACTAATCCATCTCAGTGTCGTCGACATGTTCAAGAGAAGTCATTCAGAGAATTTACCATCCAACTAACACCTCATCCACTGCGATACCTTCACCCTCCATTTTTCATGACCGCCATTCCTGAACCTCATATCATCAGATCGTTTTCACCTCCAGAAAATCATTTGCTTTGTTTCGTGTCGTAGATGTGGGATACATCAAGGCCCTCCTACGATGGGTCACTTCTTGTTGACATCAGCTCATTATCTAAGAAGTTGACTTAGAAACAACCCTTTCAGTACTTTGAAGCTTGCATGCCTCAATGGCAAGTTTCTCACTTCTGGCGACAGGTTTACATCAATGGCCTTCGACCGAGAGATTTTGCATGGTGTTCGATACCAACTCATACATTCACACCATGTAAATTGTACTGTAGTACCTTGAGGGTCATTATCATTATCGGTGATTCCTCTCGTGTTTGTTAATAGCTTACATTATTGGCTGGTAATCAGGAGATGTATTTCCATGTTCGACTTCAGAACATCTTTTCACATGGATCGACTTGTACATCGGGCAAAGATTGAACGAGTTTGAAGACCCTGGATCTAGTTTCATACATCCAGGTTGTGATATATTCAAGAATATAAAGACATCAAATGTACACAGAAGCTGCACAGATGATCATCCAAGCTAAGGGACGATGACTCTACATACAAAGAATCACCAGTTTGCAACTGCAGACGACTATCTGTCCTATGTACATGAAAATGAATTTATAAAGCTGAGCATGGGAATGCCTGCCTCAGCTAGATCATGAAAATAATATGATGATGATGTAATTTATTGTATTGTATCTTATACAGGTCACTTTCTAGTTCAAATACCTCAGATCCTCATGATAAAGCATTTCACCCGACATTAGAAGATTTACAACCTCATGCTTTAGGGGAAACTGTTATAGACATATTTGGGCACTTCAACCCCAATCATATATGTCGATAAACCAAGGGCTCTTTAACCCCTAAAAGTGTTGTTTCATACCCTAAAGGATCATGGTCAACTGATTACATCATTTCCCAAAAGTTCCACCTGAAAAACCACTCAGAACTGGGAAAAACTGGACCATACTGACTGCTCCTTGGTCAAGGTGCGATGCATACTAGCTCCTACACTAGCCAGGTGTGATGCATATTGAAAAGGCCTTCTATGGGGTGCGATGAGTGAGAATGGACAAATGTCTGAGGCAGTTTGCTAAGTGGATGCTCATGGAATCTTCTAGAAACTTCCTCTATGACACTTGCCTCTCTGAATTCGCCCAGGGATGAGTAAGAGATCAATGAAATCTCCAAGTGGAACTAAGAAATACAAGTGGAATGACACTAATCAAAAACCCAAAGATGACTCACACCTCTACAAACATCTATAAATGGATCCCTCATCTGAGAGATCTGGGGGCTGGAACTTTGTAATTTGTAAAGAAGTGTTGTTAGTTTGTCTTTGAGAAGAAGAATTGTATTGTTGGGTGATCTTGCTTTTCATGAGGTGAAGAGGGCTTTCATGCTGGGAGGATGATGCTGGATCAGACAACTAGGTTGTCATTCTCCCTTCTACTTCTAATAAAGTTCTTTGAGTTTTCCTCCATACAATCGTGTATTTGTGAATGCAATTGTATGTTCAATGTATTTCTGATTCTGCATTGTTTATGATATTATAGATCGAGATGCTTTGATGGTGTTTTGTTACTTTGTCTCTACAGGTATTCTCTAAGTGGGACAAGTAGGAGAGGAGTTGCAAGCTCTATCAAGGGAGAGAGAAATCAAGCAAGGAGTCAAGTAGAAGATCCAGGTTGGTCCCTTTGCTTCTCTCTTATCTATCATACATAAGGGAAATTGCAAATTACTTTGATTGTTTGTTTCTAAGATAACTACCAATCTTAGTGGGACTAGCAAATCAAAAAGACACTAGTTTTCCCTATAACAGTCAATTACGAACAAATTTTCGTTTACTATTTTAGCTGCATCAGATACCGCTAAAGCTATGTCAACAATTTTAGTTGCATTAGTCAAATTCCTCCCTCTGCAACTGCTTGTGGTCAAGGAGTCACACATGGCAATTGAATTATCCATAATAATTAGTAATAATTCCCCACGTCATTTCAAATATGGGCTAAATCTCTCCCGTAATATCCCTGGCATGATATGGTCATCAAATTCTAGGAACCTTCCATCATATCATGATAATTAACCATCACTCCTACCCTCCTTTTCAATTTTCGCGTCATTAGGGTTAGGTCCAGGTAATAGTCACCATTATTGCCACAATTTGAATTGAGTATAGAAAGTTGTTGTATTAATTTATTAAATAGTCTAATAAACTTCATGTCAGGTTTTTATATTTAGTTTGCATGGCAATGATAATCTCTTCAATAGAAAAACGTAGGTGGTCGAATTTCCCAGAACGGATTCTGTGTCAAATTTCTTCGGTCCTCAGCCCAAATTCAAACCCCCTCTGTCTATTGTGTATAATCATTGAATTGAAACCATGACTAAGGCCGCCATAATCTTTATTCCCACACCTGAATCTGACTCCTCAAGTCACTGAAACTGAGCCTCCCTATGGCAAGTATGACAAGGCCGCGCCTGTGGAGAATGACCTCTCAGACTCTTTCCAATTCCCCATGCTCAAGTGCGAAGTTTTTACAGAATTTGTAGCCAAGTCAGATGGAAGCTAGTCATCTAGAATCAAAGAGAATTCTATATGCCTCAAGATGTCAATGCTGCTAAATTTGCAAAGTTTATCAATATTCGGCACTTTAGGAGCAACAATGCGATGTACTAAATTCCTCTTTAGTTGAATGTATGGGGGTTCTCTTTGGATTGACAAGGAATACCCCATACATGCCAGTGACTTTTAGTGACTAACATAACTATCTACTATAGAAGCCACAATGTTGTCTGCATTCCAGAATACTTCCAAGCGGGGAAAGAAGACGAGTGACAACAACTACTACAACAAGTATGATACTCAACGTGGTGGTAAGGGAGCCCTTATTGAACCAATTAACAAGCATACCATCAAATTCACCTACTATACAATTGTTGGAAAACTAATGTGCCATTACTCAAGGGGCGAGTGCACCTTGGACACCATTTTAGTAGCGGAATATTGTGATTGAGGTGCACTATTAAATTGGTGAAATTATTTATTGCATGAGCTCTTTGAAGTTTCTGAAGATGTGTACAAGAGGGAAACATATTTTATATATGGATATCTTGTTGTTTCCTTAGCTATGATGAAGTGGTGCCCACTGGAAGGTAGAGAGATAGCACCGGTTGCTGAGGATCAACCCCTTGCACTCAGATACTTACCATGGTGGACTTTAGGGGACCCCAGCAACAAGGAAATTAATGAGGCTTCTTTCATTGGATGGTATGAAAAGATGCTAGTTGTCACCAAAGCCAGGCCAAAGATCCCATTATTGCTCCTAGATGAATATTCATAGGAAATATGGTTCGGTGTAAACCATGGAAACACTTGGATTTTTCCTAAGTGTGTCAACCCATACACATTATAGATGCGCACTCGACCCTTTGTTCTCTTAGAGGAGGCATTCCATACTGAAGTCATGTCCTGTCCTAGAGTTGTTGGAGAATTTTGGGATGGCAAGAACAAATACTCTTTCGAAAGGATGTTACCTAAGCCACTGCCTAGTGAAGCCCCTTCCACCTCCCAGAAGCGAATGGCAGAGGAAACACTCAATCTATTCTTGAATAAGCTCGAGAAAATGATGATTTCCTTTCGTAATACTCTGGAGGATCTCGAGGCATTATTAACTCCTTTCCCTTTATTTTTTGAATTTATCATGTTACTCCAATTATTGCCTTGACTTGCAGCTCGACCATTGCTTCAATTCTCTCCACGATCCATCATTCTCATACTAAACCCACCATTTGAAACACTCACCTGCTTGTCACTAGACCACCATAAATTTCAAAGAAAATGAATAAAGTTACCTCTACTCAAGTGGTTGATCTCACCAACGAGGAACCACAATCCCATATCAGCACACCAATCACTGAGGAAAACCCATTGTCCACATCCACTTTATCCCAAATATTGTGCAATTCATCACCCTGAACAACCTAAACCTTAGCCATCATCTTAGACATTCCTCCATCCAGAAATCTTCTTGGTGTTGAGGCAGAAATGGAAGTAGACTTCATAATCTAGTATATTACGGACACTACAAATGAAGCACTCGTAGTTCTGTAAAAATTTCATCGTATATCACCTAATAATGCAATATACTAAAGCAGAATACTTGATCTACTTCTACAAACAAACTTGCGGAAGCTTAATCGATTTTGAGCAAGATCAAACATAACACATATAACAAAGAAGAAGATTCAATCACACATGAAACACAGAAGAATACTCTGGGGAAAGCCTCAGCTAAAAACCCCGCTATCTGTATTACCATACAAGTGGAAATATCTCAGGATTACACAAAGCTTTAGCTCACAAGCTATCCAGCTCTCAGTGAAATCCCTCATTGCTGCTCATAGACAGAATAGACAAAACATATGCCTTCCTTCAGTCATCCAAGCCTCCTAATTCCTTGCGCAGTTTTTCCTAGGTCCTCAGGCTGCCACCTGTGTGTAATTACCTCACACACTGCTCACTAACCTCTAAAATAACTACGCAATCCTCAAGGAAAGAATTCCTTCTGCATGCAAGAGATATCCTCATGAGCATATTCCTGCAACTGATAGTACACTGTCTCATCCTTTGATCTCAACTGGGTCTCTGTCTGAATTGACAAGCATGAGTTATTTATGAGAGAATATTCAGTTATTTGAAGTACACTAGTTGCATGCATGCATGCATTGACTAACTAAACTCACAATCAGTTCCACAAATTATTGGAACTAATTTAACTGGACTTAACTTAGTTAATTGAGCTAACAAATTACAACTCAAAGTACAACTCATCCTGATCTCCTTAATTAAGGGATAATTTCCTCAATCAAAGGGATAACTGTTGCATGTCTTCACATAGACTTCATGTTTGATTTTCTCCAACTAATTAAATCAAGATGAATTTATTAATTATTTACAAATAGTTGCTGAGATCAAATTCGATTTTTAATTCTCAATTTTAATTTAGGGACTAATTAAAATTGGAATGTATCCCGAAATGCTATCTATAACAATGCTATTTTTAGCATTTCTTGTTGCTATTTTCAACACTCCCTCTCAACAAGAAAGGGATTATCTGTCAACCTGATCCTGTCTATGTGGAACTCGAATTTTCACTTTGAAAATGCCTTAGTCAAAATGTCTGCATCCTGCTCCTTGGTCGAAACATACTGCAACAACATGATCCTCTTCACCACACAGTCTCAAAGATGATGATACCAGATATCGATGTGCTTGGACCTATCATGAAATACTGGATTCTTAGAGAGTTTGATACAACTCTAATTATCACAATAGATCACAGTTGGATCCATCCTTTGATCAAACAACCCAACTAGAATTTTCCGCATCCAAATGGCCTCACATGCTGCCTGGCTTGCAGCCATGTATTCAGACTCTGCTGAGCTAAGTGCAACTGACATCTGTTTCCTGTTGTACCAAGAAACTGTAGTTGAACCAAGGTTTAAAATTCCTCTTGAAGTGCTCTTTCGATCTGATGGACTCCCTTCCCAATCTGCATCTGTGAAGCCCTGAAGCTTCACTCCCTCTATCCGTCTGTACCATAATCCATACTGATATGTGCCTCTGAGGTATCTCAGCACATGCTTCGCTGCCTTCCAAAACAGCTTGGTAGGCTGAACCATAGCTTGACTCATCTGATTCACCGCAAAGCACAAATCTGGTTGTGTGTTCACTAAATATATCAATGAACCCATAAGTTGTTGATACATAGTAGCAGCTACTACCTCACCTGAAGTAACATCCTCCTTCCTCCAGTTACCTGCTAGAGGAGTCTTCATGGGCTTGCACTTCTCCATGTGGAATCTCTTGAGTATCTCATTGACATACTTGCCTTGAGACACAAACACTTCCCCATCCTTTTGCCACACTTCCATGCCCAGAAAGTAGTGCATGAGACCCATGTCTTTCATCTCAAACTCTCTTGCAAGGTCCTCCTTGCAAGACATGATCAACTAATCATCACTTGTGTTGGGTCCCTATAATACTAGTGATTACCCCATTACTATTGTAGTTATACCCCTTATTTATATTGTTGTGCCCCTATTACCCCCATATTGTTATTTCTGTGCCCCATAGAATCCCTCTATTGTTATTTTTGTGGCTTTATATTATTATTGTTAGGTCGGTTGGATTATATTGTGATTCCTTAGACTCCTATATATAGAAAGGAGGTTTTGTCATTTGTATCATCCAAGAATTGTTCATTTATGTAATGTAAAGGAGGTTGCCCCCTCGAAGAGGCTGAATTCTAAGGCGTTGATCTATCTTTTCTTGAGTTGGTTTCATAACATTTGGTATCAGAGCTTTGGATTCTAGGGTTTCGCTGCTCCAAACAGGTCATCGTGGCATTTTCGCTATAACTTTTTTTTCTGTGACGTTTCAGAAGTCACAAAAAAAACCCATTTGAGAAGAAATCGAGCTGAACCTTGGGTTCGAATTTCAGAGCTTTTCGCGCGATATTTGCGGAGATATGATCTGAGGAAGTTGGTCTTTTTGCAGACTCCTGAATTACATTCAAAACAGGTGACCTGGGGAAAATCGTCATAACTTTCTCTCTGGGGATCGGATTGAAATTTCGTAAGAAGGTACAGAAAGAGGACAGACTTTAGTTTCTTGTGTCTGTGTTTCAGATTCAAAGGTTGAAACAGTGACTCGTGGCACGTCGTACAAGTTCACTCTACTTAACCAGTCTAAAAGCAAGTCACTGTGGGAGATTTCACATAACTCTTCCTTGGAGAATCCAATTTGGCTCAGACTTGTGGCATTGGAAAGAGGACGCAGAAGGCTACTATAGGTAGCAATTTCAGAACTAGATGATCTGAAATTATAGAGATACATCAGATTCAATATCAGGCTTCTATAAAGTGAAAAAAGGTGTGTAGTTTTTTTTTAAATTTTTGTGTAAGCTTGGTTTAATGGAATTCAAAGGGCATAGTAAAGCATTATTATCGGTAACTGATGCCCCGAGGAAAGAAAATGCAAACACCTAGTAAGGAACCTGAAAGCTCTAGCATGACTCATGAAGAAGAGGAAGAAATGCTACATGATATATCAAAATTACAAGAACAAGTGCAACAAATGTCACGCTCACAAAAGCTAACAGAAGCTAAGATAAGTGGCGTGGAATCTAAGATAAAGGGCATGGAAGCTAAGATGGATGATTCGAAGATAGATTTGAAGAGAGACATGGCAAATTTGAAGATAGATTTGAAGACAGACATGGAAGAATTGAAGAAGTTGCTACAAGAAAGGGTCACTAATGGTGAAAAGGTAGTAAAGGAAACTCATGATGAGAACAAAAGAAATGTTAATCATGATTCCATAGACGCTAATGTTGGATCGAAGAATCACCATATTCCAAAAATCGATATGAGGAAGTTTGATGGCAAGGATCCCGCCACATGGATATTACAGATGGAGCAATTCTTCGATCTCAATAATGTGCAAAACGCACAAAAGGTACGTATGGCAACTGTATATTTGGAACCAAATCAGTTTGTATGGTATCAATGGCTTTGCTCTCGTAAACAATTTATCACTTGGGCAATTTTTACGGAAGAATTGATAGCACATTATGAAGATACAAAAAGCAACACTTTTTTTAGCCAATTGATAAGTCTCAAACAAAAGGGTTCAGTAATGGAGCACATTGAGGAGTTCCAAAAATTGAACATAAGGGTAAAAGATATTCCAGAGGAGCATAGGATTGATGTGTTCATAGGGTCTTTAAAGGATAATATCCAACATGATGTTCGCCTTTGGGAACCTGATTCATTAGAGAAGGCATTCAGGTTAGCAAGAAAAATGGAAAGCAAAATTATGGCAACCAGGAAGCATACCACTCACAACTATAAAGACGGAAGTGTTGTTGCCCCTAGTCTTCCACAACCTATAAGGTTGACACCACAACAATTGGAAGAAAAAAGAGCAAAAGGGCTTTGTTACAGTTGTGATAGCAAATACACTAAAGGTCATAAGTGTGCTGAGAAGAAATTATTCTACATAGATTGTGAAGAGGAAGAAGAAAAGGAGCAAGAAAGGTCAAAAGAAGAAGATATACTCCAGGAACAAAGCCTAGATGAAGAACAAATAAATCCGACCATATCTTGTAATGCATTGGCAGGAATTACCACTCCTCAAACCATCAAGATAGAAGGACAAATCAAGAAGAAAAAGGTAATAGTGTTGATTGATTCAGGAAGCACCCACAATTTTATTCATTGTAGGGTAGCAAAAGAATTGAATTGCTTCCTATATCCAGCACCAGAGTGTCAAGTGATGATTGCAAATGGAGGAACAATAAATTGCTCTGGAAAGTGCCATAATATCAAGCTATCCATGGGAGAATATGTATTGACTAGCCCAATGCTTTCCATTCCAATGGGAGGTGTTGATGTTGTACTAGGAGTCCAATGGCTACAATCCTTGGGTACAATAGCTTTTAATTTTCAAGAACTTTTCATCAAATTTTCTACGGAAGGAAAGGAAGTTGAATTAAGGGGTATTGCAGGGAAACCAGGAAAGATAATCAGCTCTAATGGCATGACAAAGCTTCTAAAAAAGGAGCAAAGAGGTGTAATTGCACAATTATGTTCGCTAGATGTTTCCACATTGGAATCATCTATTTCTCCAGATCTCCAAAAAGTCCTGGACAATCATTCCAAGGTATTTGAGACTCCAAAAGGTCTCCCACCTATGCGTGATCATGATCATGCTATTCATCTGATTCCAGGAAGTGTTCCTCCAAACATCAGGCCGTACAGATATCCCTATGTCCAAAAAAGTGAAATTGAACGTATGGTTGCAGAAATGCTAGAGGCTGGTATAATTCAACCGAGTCAAAGTTCTTTCTCAGCTCCAGTAGTATTGGTGCACAAGAAGGATGGATCATGGCGCATGTGTCCGGATTATAGGGAGCTCAACAAGCTCACTATTAAAGATAAGTTCCCCATTCCTGTTATTGATGAATTACTGGATGAATTGCATGGATCAATTTACTTCACCAAGTTGGATCTTCGTTCAGGATATCATCAAATCAGAATGAAGATTGAAGACATTCCGAAAACAACATTTAGAACTCATGAGGGTCATTATGAATTTTTGGTCATGCCTTTTGGCCTTACCAATGCACCTTCAACATTTCAAGGTTTGATGAATTCAATTTTCAAACCATTCCTTAGAAAATTTGTGTTAGTATTTTTTGATGATATACTAATCTACAGCAAGTCTTGGAAGGATCATGTTGAACATGTTGACAGGGTGCTACAACTATTGGAGGAGAAACAATTATATGCAAAAAGATCCAAATGTTTCTTTGGAGTCCAGGAGGTGGAATATTTGGGTCATATTGTATCTCATGAAGGAGTTAAGGTAGACCCTAGCAAAATTAAAGCCATTAAGGAATGGAAAATCCCCACATCCATAAAGCATCTGCGAGGATTTCTTGGGTTGACAGGGTATTATCGCAAGTTTGTTAAGAATTATGGGAGAATAGCAGCACCTCTAACAACATTATTGAAGAAAGATTCATTTTCATGGACTCCGGAAGCAACAAAGGCCTTTGAACATCTTAAAGAGGCAATGTGCCAAGCACCGGTCTTAGCTACACCGGACTTCACAAAAACCTTTATTGTGGAATGTGATGCTTCAGGAAATGGAATTGGTGCTGTTCTAATGCAAGATGAAAGACCCATTGCTTTTGAAAGTCGTCCAATCAAGGGAAAGTTTTTAAGCAAAGCTATTTATGAGAAGGAAATGTTGGCAATACTCCATGCACTTAAGAAATGGCGACCCTACCTAATGGGAAGACACTTCAAGGTAAAAACGGATCATGATAGCCTTAAATACTTTTTAGAACAAAGATTATCCTCTGAAGAGCAACAAAAGTGGGTCACAAAGATGTTGGGTTATGACTTTGAAATCATCTACAAAAAAGGGAAGCAAAATGTGGTGGCAGATGCACTCTCAAGAAAGGATGAGGATGTGGAAGCATTGTTGTGTGCCATTTCTATTATCCAACCAGATTGGATAAACGAAGCAAGGGAGGAATGGAAGAATGACGAAGAAGTGTGGGCACTTATTCGAAAGCTACAACAAGATTCCAGTACTTCTGATACATTTAGCTGGCAAAATGATTCGTTATGGTACAAAGATCGCTTATACCTCTGTAAGAATTCCCAGCTAAAACAAAAGATTCTTATGGAATTGCACACTTCTCCCTTAGGAGGGCACTCAGGATTTTTAAAAACTTACCACAGGGTTAAGAAGGAATTTTTTTGGGATGGCCTTAAATCAGATATTCAAAAGTTTGTGGCGGAATGTTTGGTTTGCCAACAAAATAAAGTTGAAACAATTAAGACACCGGGTCTATTACAACCTTTATCCATTCCAAGCCAACGTTGGGAGGAGGTTTCAATGGATTTTATCACAGGTTTACCCAAGTCTGAGGGAAAGAGTGTCATCATGGTGGTAGTTGACAGACTTACCAAGTATGCACACTTTTGTGCATTATCACATCCATTTAAAGCCAGTACAGTTTCTACTGCATTTATGGAAACAGTTCAAAAGCTACATGGAAACCCAAAGATTATTGTAAGTGACAGAGATCCCATTTTCACTGGAAATTTTTGGACAGAATTATTTTCTTGTCTTGGTACTCAGTTAGCTCATAGCTCATCTTATCATCCTCAATCTGATGGGCAAACTGAGATAGTAAACAAATGTTTGGAAGGATATCTTCGTTGCTTTGTATCTGATAAACAGACACAATGGGTCAAATGGTTGCCTCTGGCTGAATGGTGGTATAACACTTCCTTCCATACAGCAACAAAAATGACCCCATTTATGGCACTTTATGGGTATCAACCACCATCCATCACATCATATTTAAGAGAAAATTCTAAGGTTCAGGCAGTGGAACATCACATCGAACATCAACAACAAGTCCTCCAACTCTTAAAGGATAACCTCGTGTTGGCACAAAATAGAATGAAACAACAGGCAGATCAACATCGCAGTGAAAGAAGTTTTGATGTAGGTGATTGGGTATTCCTACGGCTACAACCATATAAGCAAATGTCCCTAAAGCAAGCTAAGAAGGATAATAAATTATCACCAAAGTATTATGGTCCGTACAAGGTGTTGCAAAAGATTGGTACTATGGCATACAAATTGGAGCTTCCTGCAGCTTCTCGATTGCACCCAGTTTTCCATGTTTCATGTTTAAAGAAGGTTATAGGTGACAAGCTCCCAATTCAAACAATATTGCCAGAACTTGACGAGGAAGGAAAAATTATATTGGAACCGGAAGCAGTCACAGAAACAAGAACTCGACAGCTACGAAATCGATCAATTTCAGAGTATCTTATCAAGTGGAAGAACTTATCCGCTGAAGATTCCACATGGGAGGATGAGAATTTTATGCAGAAGTATCCAGAACTACTCAAGCGTTGAGGACAACACTTTTTTGAAGGAGAGGGGCATGTTGGGTCCCTATAATACTAGTGATTACCCCATTACTATTGTAGTTATACCCCTTATTTATATTGTTGTGCCCCTATTACCCCATATTGTTATTTCTGTGCCCCATAGAATCCCTCTATTGTTATTTTTGTGGCTTTATATTATTATTATTAGGTCGGCTGGATTATATTGTGACTCCTTAGACTCCTATATATAGAAAGGAGGTTTTGTCATTTGTATCATCCAAGAATTGTTCATTTATGTAATGTAAAGGAGGTTGCCCCCTCGAAGAGGCTGAATTCTAAGGCGTTGATCTATCTTTTCTTGAGCTGGTTTCATAACAACTTGTCAATATTAGATCGTCAACATAAAGAACAATGATTAACTTCTTACCTTCCACCATGATGTGGTATAAGTTCGCATTTGCTTCACTCTTTGTGAAGCCCAACCCAGTGAAGTAGTTGTCGATCTTGGTGTACCAAGCACGAGGTGCTTGCTTCTGCTCGTACAAAGCTCTCTTGAGTCAGCACACATGCAACTCATGATCAAAGGTCTCAAATCCTTCTAGCTACTCTATGTACACCTCTTCCTCAATCTTGCTATTGAGGAATGTAGTCTTTACATCCATCTGATGGATCTTCCAACACATCTGTGATGATATTGCCAACATCGATCTGATAGATGAGTACCTTGCTACAGGAGCAAAAGTATCATCATAGTCGATCCCCTTGACTTGTGAGAAACCATGGGCAACAAAACTTGCCTTATGTTTCTCCACACTACCATCATCTGCTTGCTTTACCTTGTAAAGCCAACAGGAACTCACCACTGACTTGTTCTCTGGTCTTGGAACAACATCCCAAACACTATTCTGAACTATGGAGTCATACTCCTCCACCATAGCATCAACCCAAACTGGTTGTTGCACTGCTTCCTCGAAGGAAGATGGTTTGGTCTCTATGCATTCCCCAACAAGGGCCATGTAACCAATGTCCCGCTTAGGTGACCTCCTCTGTCTGTGTTGAGAAGATGGCTCTCCCACATTATCTCTCACATCCATCAACAATCTGTCAGCTTCCCTTGAGCATTTCTGCCCATCTCTAGAAAACTATGCATGAGTGGATGTCTCCACTACTGGATCCTATGCATGCAGCTGCTCCGCATCAGTCTGAGGCTCCTCCTCCTTAGGAACCAAAAGTTCCTCCTCTGCATGCAACTTGAGCTCCCTCTCAAGGGAAACTCGCATGGCCTTCAGCTCATCGAACTTAAGATCTCTGTGAACCACTATCCTCTGACTGGTAGGAAAATACACCCGATAGTTGTGGGGAGTATCAATGTACCCCACAAGTATCCCCAACTCTGTTGTTGGCTCTAGCTTCTTTCGGGCATCCTTGGTCACATGACAATAAACCGATGAGCCAAAGATCCTGAAGTGACCCACATCTGGTCTCTCTCCGGAGAAAGCCTCCTCTAGTGTCTTCATCCCAATTATGCGATGCAGGCTTCTATTCTACAAGTATACTGATGTATTGCATGCCTTAACCCATAAGTGAAATGGTAGGCCTTAGTCATGCAGCATCACCCGAGATGCTCCCAGAATCGTTTTGTTCTTCCTCTCAGCCACTCCATTCTGCTGTGGGTTATGGGGTGTCGTCAACTCCCATTTAATTCCTTCTGCTGCACAGAAGTCCTTAAACTCTTGAGAGACATACTCTCCACCATTTTCACTTTGCAAGGCCCTAATATTATTTCCTGATTCTTTCTCAACCAAGGCTTTGAGCTCACAAAACCTTGAGAAGGTTTTATCCTTCTTCTGCATGAAATAGATCCATCATCTACGAGAAAAATCATCAATGAAAATAACATAGTACCTTTGTTTAGCGGTGGAGGCTCTCGAGAATGGTCCACACACATCTGTATGAACTCGCTCCAAGATTGCTTCAGCTCAACTGTCTCGATCCTAAAAGGAAGATTTTGCATACTTACCCAAGGTACAACCTTTGCATGTATCCACTTGCTCAAGTTTACCCTTGGGAAGTTTTGTAGAAATCTTTTGCATGATCTTCAAGGCCCCATGGTGCAAGTGGCCCAATATTCTATGTCATAGCTCACCAATATCTTGGCTTTGCACCAACTTGGCTTTGGAACTCAATGCAGCACAGTCATCTACCTCTAGCTTGTAGAGATTCTTCACTCGAATCCCAATCCTCTTGGTCTGACCTGTGGCGATGTGTCTCAAGAACGCCTTTCCTTTACTTAAGACTACATCATAGCCTTTGTCTCCCAACATTGCGACGAATACCAGGTTCTTCTTCAGTCTAGGCACATACTTTACATCAATCAGGGCGAGAGGAGCTCCATGCTCCTTCTGAAACACAACCATACCTTCACCTGAAACATGGTACTTTCCATCATCGCCCATCTCTATGCCCATCTGGAGCTCCTTCTCCTCCAAGGTACTGAATAAACTCTTGTCGCCGGTCATGTGGAATGAGGCTCCACTATCCAGGTACCAAACACAAACCACCATCAACCATGCATGCGATGAGGGTAAAATCCAATTCGAACTGTGAGGCCAGTGCCTCACCATCTGATCCTTTCGAGGATCCCTTCTTGGATTTCTTTTGTGGACAATTTGTTACATAATGGCCCACCTCATGACAATTAAAGCATCACACTTTAGATTTGTCAATCTTCTTCCCACCATGGAAGAACCCGATTTGGAATGGGAAGCCTTCCCTTTCCCTTTCCTCGCCTTACTTGCTAAGGCTAGATTTTCTTCATCATCATGCTTTGATGAAGAACCATCTCTAGTGCTTCTCCTGATCTCCTCATGCATTAGATCCGACCACAGTCATTCCCAATCTGACATTTCCTCTCTTCCATTCACTGAGTCTTGGTAGCTATGTCAGCTCTTAAGAAGACCAAGGAGAGCAAGACTCACCATGTCATCATCGGTTGTCGTGATCCCTATACTTCCAAGCTCATCTCTGAAGGTGGTGAGCTTGTTCATATATGTAGAGATCGTGTCGCCCTTTTCACACTTTATTTTTTCCGAAGCTTGTCTTTCAATGCCAGCTTCCTCTGATCGCTGCTGTTTTGATATAGATCCTTCAATGTCTTCCACACTGGAAATGGTGTCTCCTTCCCATGGAGACTCGAGACAATATGGTCTCGAACTCCCTCTAGAGGAATCCTCCTCGCTCTTGCCACACATTTCTTCCATTCCGCCAATTCTTGGGCATTAGCTGCTACTAGCTTAGGGACTTCTTGATCAATGAAGTCATTCAACCCATTTTCCTCTAATACTGCTTCCATGCGATCCTTCCATGCAATGTAATTTGAGCTACCATCTAAGGCATACTGGAGTCTCAAGCCATTGAATGCCATTGGTGAATTTTGAGATGTGATAAGAAATCGATTCTGTACCTACAATCAAGAACTTCAAAACTTCAAACTTCTCCCTTCTTTGTATATTGTTCTTTGTTTTGATCACCTTTGCTCTGATACCATGTAAAAATTTCACCGTAGATCACCTAATAATGCAATGATCTACTTCTACAAACAAACTTGCGGAAGCTTAATTGATTTTGAGCAAGCTCAAACAGAACACATATAACAAAGAAGAAGTTTCAATCACACATGAAACATAGAAGAATACTCTCGAGAAAGCCTCAGCTAAAAACCCCACTATCTGTATTATCATACAAGTGGAAATATCTTAGGATTACACAAAGATTTAGCTCACACTCTATCCAGCTCTCAGTACAATCCCTCAATGCTGCTCATAGACAAAATAGACAATACATATGCCTTCCTTCAGTCCTCCAAGCCTCCTATTTCCTTGCGCAATTTTTCCTGGGTCCTCAAGCTGCCACCTGTGTGTAATTACCTCAGACACTGCTCACTAACCTCTGAAATAATTACGCAATCCTCAAGGAAAGAATTCCTTCTGCATGCAAGAGATATCCTCATGAGAATATTCCTGCAACTGATAGTACATTGTCCCATCCTTTGATCTCAACTGGGTCTCTGTTTGAAATGACATGCATGACTTATTTATGAGAGAATATTTAGTTACCTGAAGTACACTAGTTGCATGCATGCATGCATTGACTAATTGAATTCACAATCAGTTCCACAAACTGTTGGAACTAATCTAACTGGACTTAACTTAGTTAACTAAGCTAACTAATTACAACTCAAAGTACAACTCATCCTGATCTCCTTAATTAAGGGATAACTTCCTCAATCAAAGGGATAACTGTTGCATGTCTTCACATAGACTTCATGTTTGATTTTCTCCAACTAATTAACTCAAGATGAATTAATTAATTATTTTACAAACAACTGCTGAGATCAAATTCGAATTTTAATTCTCAATTTTAATTTAGGGACTAATTAAAATTGGAATGTATCCCGAAATGCTATCTATAGCAATGCTATTTTTAGCATTTCTTGTTGTTATTTTCAACAAGTTCCCCCTATAAACACGGAGTATGTTAATACATCTTTTTTTTATCTTTACTATTAGCACCAGGCCTACTAATGGCAATCTTTCAACCTATCATCTCTAAGAACCCGGGCACATAAACCATATGCACCTTGCTCCTAACATCCAACCCTAAACCCCCTGTCACCACCACATTCTATCCCATACTGTTGAAAAATCTGAAACGCTGAAAGATTTTCATTATATTGATAATTACTTATGATATTCTTATGTTCTTATTAACTTTCTTGTGTTCTTTTTTTATCTTAGTTCATCAAGCAATTACCAAAACCATAACATGAAGATCAAAGACACCAGATGTAGGCGGGCAGCTAGGGAAAAACCCCTATCTAAGGGAAAACCCAGTGAAAAACTCTTCCTTCAATAGTTTCACAAGATGATCCAAGATTCCTTGACCTAGACACAAACTTCCTCCAGCCACCAAGTCAACCCGTCCCTTCTTCTGTAGATGATAACCTTCTAGCAAACACTTTGACCTAGATGCAGGAATAGATCTTCAACCTAGTAGTAGCAGAAACTTTGACCTCTCCAGCAACAAATCTTCAACCCCAATAGTAACCCAATAACTTCAGATGAATGAGAGAGAAAGATAGCCCAAAATTTCGACTTTTATCCTTTTTTGAAATTTCTCCTTCTTCTCTTGGAATTTTGCACTTTTTTTGCTTCTTATGCTTGTTTATCGAACTTGTGAGTGGATGCTCCAAATGAATCAACCTACACTTCTATATACACCCTTTTCTATGGGTCGAATTACCCTTATGTAGGCCGACTTGATCAGGTAAGGGCTGACTTGGTGTGGATGTGACAAATGAATTATTTTACTCAATAATAATTCTTTTTACATGATTCAAAAGCCCATAAGGGTCTCATTAAATGGATAACGACTCTAATGAAATGATATAAAACATATAAGTCATCAATGGGGACTTTCACCTATACCATGATGACCCAAGCATGAAACTGATCAGGAGCTCAAAATTTTCCTAAAAGTCAAAGTTATCATAATGGTGTGAAACCTGAACAATCGTGTAGATCTTGTGGTCTTGAATCTAGCGCAACTCGTTTCACAGAAAACGGACACCATATGCTCCCAGAAACGTGATTTGTTCACTTTGTCAAACAAGTAAAAAAATTGTAGGTGGCTGACAGGGATGTTGACTGGGCATCCATACCGCCTAGGTGGCAAGGGGAATACTCTTGGAATATTCCTAGAATATTCTTGGAATATTTTGTTTTTGTGGCAGTGTCCTATTGGTCCATATGTGTTGTGTTTGGGCCAATCAGGGGGTGACACGTGGCTAAGCTGAACGCTGCCACATGTCCTCCTAATGGTGATGTATAATTTTGTATGGAAGACAGGTCAGAGGTCGGGCTTGACCCCGCGACCTCCCACAACATAACGCCAAGCCTTACCACTCCACTTATAGGTTATGTCTTAAACTACTATAACGTTGAATGCTACAAAGGTTGGGGGGCGGGCGGACTTAACCACCCCCCCATGTGAACACATAATCGCTCACCTGACCGTTTGATGTAATCACACTGCCGACTACTAACCTAACCACTGGTCCAAGCTCCCATGTGAACAATCTTGCCTCAAACTGTTAACTGTTTGTTGTGACCGCTGACAGTCACTGCCATTGGCTCCCATGTGAACGCGCCAAGCTAAGCTGCTAGCATTTACCGTGATTGCCGGAGGGAGGGGGGCAGTGTTGGGGGCTAGCCCTTGGGCGCATGGTCCCCATATGACCCAAATTTTGGTTCTAAGGCCTCGGTGGAAAAATTATCAGTCCTAAAAATCCACCTGAATCCGGGGAATTTATTTCTCTGTTAGCGAAAAATGGGGCGAAATTGTAGGATCGGTGCTGGATTTTGTGCAATATGTGGAGTGAATAGTGGAGATACTAGGAAATGTCATAAATTCTCCAGTTTTTGACCAAATTGGGTGTAAAAAGAGGCTAGGTAGCCATTTTTGGACATTATGGACTCATTGGAGCAGGCCTTAAGATCAAAGGAGCACTTCTGGATAGACTTTTTCAAATTGAAGCCTATGGATGCCATGGTCAACTAGAGTGATGATTTAGTTTATGGAGGAGTTTGAAGATGGAGATGACCTTGTAGGGGTCTTCCAGCCTCCATGTGATTTTTGCAACAATCCATTACATCAGTGATGTAGCTTTTATTCCTGTTTTATCTATATGTGTTTTGGAGAAGAGACTTGTTTATGTACTTCAAGTGGATTATGGTACTGTTTATGCTCTTTGAAGTTGGAGTATGGGGTCTTGGTATAAGATGCCTATGTTTGCTGAATATTTATATGTTTTACAATAGGTTAACATGTGTATGGAGTGAGAACTCTTGCATAAGTTGTTTCTTTGAAGGAGAAACCAACCATTCCATTTCAATAGTTTATGTACTCTTATTTTCTAGACATTGAGCATAATGAGAAGGGGTGATGCCTTTAGAGCTAATCCAAGGAGATGTAGCCCAGGATGGGTAAACTCCTTTAACAATGGTTGGTGTATACTAATTGATGTATGCTTCCATTCAATGTTTTGATTCCATGTTTAAAGTTTTTCATGAAATTTACTTAAGAAAACACACATAAAAACTCATGTTTTTACTTGCTATTTTGGAGAACAAACCTCAAGCACATTTTTATATTCTGATGAGGATCTTAGCATAGAAATCTAATATTCCAAATTCATATCAAGTTGGTATTAGAGCACCGATTTTCTTTGTGCAAGGAGGAATTGACTGTTGTTTGCAAGTGAATGTCTTTTAAAGCTCAAGTGAGGAGAAGGGTTTGGAAAGGAGAGGAAGATTGTTGCAATCTCTACCACCAGTTCTACCTCAAGTTGCAAAAGAAGCTTCAAGAAAAGCATGTCCCAAGGAGGAGAGCCTGCAAGAATGTTAGAGGATGTGAAGGATTTTAGAAAGGCTTTCTTAGACATGGCATAAATGGTGAAAGTCCTCTATGAAGAGAGGAATACCAAATTGCAAGGTGAAAGCTCTAGAGCTCTAAGAGGACAATGTTCTCAAAGGGAAGAAGGTAACAAGAATGGTGATAAACCACCATTTTCTCCAAAATATTCATGTTTCTATACAACTCTTATGCAAAATTCTAGTGTAGAAAGTCCCTTAGAGAAGGAAGATGGACAAGTTTGTACCTTTTGTCCACATGATGTGGAGGATGAGGTTTTATCAGTGTTATCACCCCAAGAAACTTGTGGAGTACTAAAAAGGTATGTTTTTAATGATCATTTCAATGGATTTTCAGTGGGACTTGTGAATCTTTTACATCATGAATGTGGAAAACAATAGAGAATTATGATAAAATATGTGGAATTAGTATGCAAGACTTAACCGCTGATAGTTGTCATTCTCCTGTGCAGGAAAGGGTAAAAACAAGGAGCTGCTGTTCCAAAGAAAAAGACAAGAACAGGGTAACTGTTGTCCCTTTGACGAAGGACCGAGTGCAAACGAGGCTAAGCAGGTTGAAGCAAACCAGTCCGGAAAAGGAGGAGAAGGCACCAGCTCGGCGGAGGAGAAAAGAAGTGATTAAGGATTAACAGTTTGGCGAATCCCTCAGGATCTTCGATCCTGAGGGATCGCTGCTTTATTTATCTTATCGCTTAGACATCTCCGCCGTTACCCTTATATAAAGGGACGGCACTGTTAGTCTTGGGGACAATGTTTTTATGTAACTTTTTGTTAAAGATTGAACTTTGATCATCGAGTCTCGTTGAACTTGGCTCATTGTACTTTCTATTTCATGCATTAATATAAACTTGGTGATTATCTTATCTCTGCATCTGGATTAACTTAAAGCGGTGTACCCTTGAGGCTAAGGGCCCGGCCCCGGAGGACACTTGCTTCTGTATCACTACGATTTGATTTCTGCGTGGTTTGCTTATCATCAATAGTTGGTAATCTGATATGCTTTATAAGTTATATCATATGCTCTGTTAATATTCGTTCATTAAGGTTCTTTATATTGACTCTGCATTATATCATCAATACTTTCAGAGTTGATTCAATATTATTAGACTTAATTGAACATTGTTATCATTTGGTTACGGAGCTTTTATGCTGTGTATTTGTATTAAGGAAATTATCTGAAAGATGTGTTCTTTATGATTCAGGATTCATGCTGTTCCATTTTGAAACACAGTTGTAATTCTGGTTGATGATTGGTGTTAAATCAGATTACTTTTCCAGAGTATTGTGTGTGTATGATTTCCACATGCTGTTCCATAATTAGTAATTAATGCTGTTCCATTAGTTGATTGCGTGATTTGCTTGGAGAATGAAAGATTGGAGTGCATTTGAGTTGACAGGATAAAGTTTGATTATTGCTCGCGAGGTTTAGTTATACGATTACTGTTTCATTTCAGAATTGCTGTTCCATTTTAAGCATTGTTGTTCCATTCTAGATTTGCTGTTCAATTTCCTATTTGCCATTCCATTTTTATCTGTTGTTTCATTTACTCGCATTTGGTGTGAGAGACAATCTGTGGCTGTAGTGAGCCTCGGCATTTACTGCCTCGCTCCCAGACCCATGGTCCATGCTCTAATTTCCTTTCCATCAGTTTCCAAAGGGATGGGCTATTGCTGTCGAACCCTTGACTGATAAAGTTGCCTAGCTTTAAGAGTGTGTGCTTTAGTCATTTGAAGCAACTTAGTCATAGACAAGCATCAGTTTACTCTTGTATTTTTGTATAACGTTGTACTACTAGCATTACTCTGACAAATAGCCTCAGATTGAGTCACTCTTTGAAATAACCAAATGCTCCCGGATTGACATATTAATGTGAGGTAATTAGAGGTGAAAGAGACCCTTTTATAGCTCTACATTTTGGCGCCGTTGCCGGGGAAAGATTGTACCAATTTGTCTTTTTAAGAGTAGTGTACGAACCTGCTAGGGAAGAGTTGGATCTTAAAAACGAAAGGTAAGAACCTGCGTATGGAGCATGTAAAAGCCCTGCTCCACTCTCCACTTTCCTAACAGATTTGCTCTTGCTTTGTTTGAATAGAATTTAGTAGTTCATTTGAGTGTATGACTAAGCAGAAAAAAATAGAAAAGAATATTGAGCTTCCATCCAAACCCGAAAAAGTTAAGGGGCCGGTGACCCTTGGCCGAACAACTTTCATAGACGAAATCTATAAGAAAACAGAATCTCAGCCATCAGTAGGTCCCAGGAAAATCATTTCTAAACAACCTACTAGTTCCCTTCAGGCCACAGGATCACCATCTGTAGCCTTTGCTGAGGTGCATAGTCAAACTGAAGAGCAGGACTTTCAGAAAATTGAAAATTCTACTCCAGAACTATTGCAGGAAGGGAATTTCAGCAACTTTTGTGAAGGAGAAGGAGAAATAGGGGAAACCGAGGAACCAGAATCTCCCATTGGAACAGATCAGCCATTAAATAGCCCAGATAAGGGGAGCGCTGCGAAAATCATTGTTGAGGGGATCCAATCTCCTCAAACATCAGGTATTCCTCTTATCTCAGATAAAGGAAGTGCCATAAAAACTATCCCTGCTAAAATCGTTCCCTCTCAACCTAGGAATACCCTCCTAGATATCCCAGAAGGTTATTGGCATATATTCAATCCTGTGGCTCAGAACCAGCCAAATACTCAAACCTCTACATTACAATATCCTATAGTAGATTCTGCAGCGAATGCGCCCATGAAAGCTATCCCTCTTCAACATATCCCTACATTTCACGGTCTCACATCAGAAGATCCGGATGCATTCTTATTCGAATTTGATGTGTTATGCAGGGGATATGATTACACCACCGATCCCCAGAAATTAAAATTATTCCCCTCTACATTAAAGGGGGCTGCTTTAAGATGGTTTATGGGACTAGGTGGTGGGGTCATCAACAATTGGGATCAAATGAAAGAATCATTCTTAAAAAAATATCAGGATTATTGTAGGTCTAGAGAATTGAAAGACGAAATATTCCAAATGACAGCCAAACCGAACGAAACATTAGAAGAATATGTGGAATGTTTTCAATACAATTTACAAAGATCTCCTTATGCATCACTACCTTTACCTGATAATGTGTTAAAAACTGCATTGATAAGGGGCATGAAGGAACAGTGGATTGAAACATTAAACATCATGGGAAAAGGGGATATTTATCAAGAGAATTTTGCTGACATTATTGATTTATGCATCAGGAGTTCGAGAGGCAGCACAAGAATAAAACCGACAGAATATGATCGGTTTGCAAGAGACAATAAAATATCAACAGAAGGAGTAACGCGTGTGGAGATTGGAAATTTATTAGAAAATTTTAAAACTGATATTCTAGGGACACTAACTACACAACTTGATATTATGCAGGCCAAACAGAAGCAGATGGAGGCAGAACAGAATTTGGCAATCTTCTGCCCCCGATGCAGAAAAAACATAGTCACAAGGAGTGTCCACTGGATACAGTCCAAACATGTGCCATCTGTACAAACGATCATCTTACGGAAAGCTGCCCCTCACTTCCTGGATTAAAAGCAATATACAAGGAAGTAGAGGAAGAACCAGAATCGGTGTACTTGATCAACCAGCGCCGCCAGTGGCAGCCAAGACAATCTGGTATGTTTTCAGACCCAACCTCTTCTTTTCAGCCTCCACAATATAATGCTCAACAATATAATATGTGGCAAAATCAGCCCCCACCCCCATTTTCAAACTGGTCACCACCATCGTTTCCTTCTTCAAACCCGTGGCTGAATCAGCCAAACCAATCTGGTTGGCCGAATTTCCCTTATACTCCACCATATTGGCAAAATAGCCCATATCCTCCGCAATGGACTCCCCCTACTTCACAAGGTTCACCCTGGCAGACAAACTGGCAAAGACCGATGCAATAGCCAGTAGGAACTATTCCGCTCCCTCAACCTACTCTGCCAACTCTACAACAAAATCCCCAGTCTAATCTGAGACTGCAACTCCCAGCCCAACCCAACCCCAATCCAAATAACAGACCGGTCCAATCTCTTCAAATCATAGAATCACCAGAAATAGGACCCGACCTGTGGGAATGTAACGATCTTCAATTATGATCTGGACGTATCATTGAAAATGAGGGAGATAAAACAGTTCATATTGAAGATCAGTTAGTAAGAGAACATCAGTTGCAACAAGAGGATGTAAATAAGTAGCAGTCTCATAATCAAGCAACCACATCCTCTCCCCCGTTCCCAGAACGATTAGTCATACCTCGACCTTTACAGTATCTTGACTTTGACATTCTGGGGGAATTACAAAATTTGTATATAAAAATCCCGTTCCTCCAAGCCATTCAAGATATTCCTATATACGCAAAAACTATTAAAGAATTGTGCATAAAGAAACCAAGGAGGAATATAACAACTAATCCAAGAGTCCAAGTAGTTGGTACTTTATCTGATCTATTATATGGGAAAGAAACACCCATTAAATATGAAGACCCAGGAAATCCAATTGTAACTGTTCAAATTTACGGTCAGACCTTGTCTAATGCCTTAGTTGATCTAGGAGCTGCAATCAATATTTTAATAACCACCACCTGTCAAAAACTCGGCATTACATTTGTTGAACCTACCTCTACTTTGTTAGAATTGGCTGACCGATCTGTGGTTAGACCAGAAGGTACTCTACACGATGTCATGGTCTCTATAGATTCCTTGGAATATCCGACCGATTTTCTGATAATTAATCCAAAAACCCGACTTGATGGACACCCGCTAATCCTAGGTAGGCCTTGGCTTGCCACCGCCGATGCTTACATTGGTTGCCGGCAAGGAAATATGACCATAACCAAAGGACCTGATATCAAGAATCTGGTTCTATACCCTCCAGCGCAGCCAAGTCTCACAATAATTAAAACTAACAAGTATCCTGTATCATACCCCACTGATAACATTAGATCTCCATTGACTATACAAGAGGCACTTGATTTTAAAGATCAAACAGAAGATGACGCCATTAACAATTTCATTAGTCAAATTGAAGCCGGATCCTGCACACAATGTCACATGATAGAAGCAACATTTGATAATGAATTAGAAGAAGATCCTTTGAAAGACACACATGATCAATAATACCTGTTACTTCTGTCGCCAATAGTAAAATTGTGGAAATTGAACCGGGAAAAACTTTAAATATCAATGCCAACCTCACATCTGAACAAGAAACTAAGCTCATCCATCTGTTAAGAAAATATCAACAAGCATTTGCATGGGATTACCCTGATATGAAAGGAATCGACCCACAATTGTACACATCACATTTATATAGAAAAAGATGCTAGACCTGTCCGTCAACCGCAAAGAAGACTTAATCCTCATCTAAAGGATGTGGTGAAAGCGGAACTTTAGAAACTTTTATATGTCAATTTTATTTATCCTATTTCTGACAGTAAATGGGTCTCTCCGCTTGTGGTGGTACCAAAAAAGAATGGGAAATGGAGAATTTGTGTGGATTACAGGGAACTCAATAAAGCAACACAAAAAGACCACTTTCCTCTCCCATTCATAAACCAAGTGTTAGATACTTTGGTAGGAAAATAATTCTTTTCCTTCCTGGATGGCTTCAGTGGATACAATCAGATTCAGATTGCCCCTGAAGACCAGGACAAAACAACTTTCACTTGTCCTTGGGGAACATTTGCCTACCGAGTTCTACCTTTTGGCCTATGTAATGCTCCCGTCACATTCCAAAGGGCTATCCTTAGCATTTTTGCGGATTTAATAAATGATGGACTTGAAGTATATATGGATGACTTTACACCCTATGGAGATGATTTTGATCCAGCACTAAATACCCTAGAAAAAGTCCTACAACGTTGCATAGCTACCAGGCTTTGCTTAAGCCACGAAAAATGTTATATGATGATGACTGAAGGACTTATTCTAGGACACTATGTTTCAGCAGCTAGCATTCAGGTAGACCCAGCCAAAATCCAAATACTTTTGCTTATTCCCACTCCTACTACTCAAACAGAGGTATGCAGCTTTCTTGGATTTTCTGGATATTATAGACGATTTATAGAACATTATTCACACATTGCTGCACCTTTATATGCACTAACTGGTAACGTTGATTTTCTTTGGACAGAAAAATGTGAACATGCTTTCAAGGATTTAAAGAAGCTTGTATCCACAGCCCCAGTCCTGCGAGGACCAAACTGGGATCTGCCATTTCAGATATCAGCTGATGCCTCAGATACAGCCATTGGCGCAGTCCTTGGGCAGGAAGAGGATAAAAAACCATATGCTATCTATTACATCAGCAAAAATTTATCCCCTGCTGAATTAAATTACACTGTTACTGAAAAAGAATTCCTAGCTGTAATACATGCTGTCAATAAATTTAGACATTATATTACAGGCTATCCTGTTATTTTGTATACGGATCATTCCGCCATAAAATATTTAGCAAATAAGCCTGTCACAAATGCCAGAATAACTAGATGGTTGATCTTATTGCAGGAATTTGATATCACAATCAAGGACCGGCCTGGCAAAGAGAATCCTGTAGCCGATTTTCTCTCGAGAATGCCAAAGCCAATTGATGCAGCAGCAGTTGAAGATCAATTTCCGGACGAACATCTGTTTGCTGTTGCCATTCGAACACCCTGGTATGCTGATGTTGCCAATTACCTTGCAGTAGGTAAACTACCAAAACACTTAACCCCTAATGAGCGAAAACAGATTGTTCAAAAGAGTAATCGATTCTCCTGGATTGGGGGCTATTTGTTTCACACAGGGGCAAACATGCATATCAGGAGATGTGTTCGAGAAGATGAAATCTTTGACATCCTAAAAGCTTGTCACGATGGACCATGTGGGGGACACTTCGCTGAGCATAGAACTGGACACAAAGTATTACAAACAGGATATTATTGGCCCACGATTTTCAAAGATGCAAAGAAATTTGTCCAAGCTTGTGACAGCTGCCAGCGAGCAGGACGTCCTAGTCAAGCTCACGAGATGCCTCTCAAACCACAGTTAGTCATCGAACCGTTCGAGCGATGGGCTCTTGATTTCGTTGGACCCATCAACCCCTCATCAAATCAGAGAACATATATCTTGGTGGCAACAGAATATGTCACCAAGTGGGTTGAAGCAGAAGCATTGCCAAGAGCCACAGAGGACTCTGTCATACAGTTCCTATTCCATCTATTTGTACGTTATGGCCTTCCAAGGAAAATAATTACAGACGGAGGACCACAATTTGCTGGCAATAGATTAGCTGCAACACTTAATAATTATCATGTCCAGCACAAAATCACTATTCCATATCACCCACAGGCGAATGGACAAGTAGAAAGCAGCAATAAGGTAATAGAATCAATCCTAACGAAAACCATTGCGTCACATAGGCGTGATTGGGCTGCCCGACTACCTGAAGCACTCTGGGTTTATAGAACAACATGGAGAAGCACCACTGGTTACTCACCTTATCAATTAGTGTTTGGAAAACAACCCATTTTTCCTATAGAATTTGAAATCCAAACATTACGAACAGCACAGGAAGTTGGCTTAGATCTAACCAAGGCGCAGATTAATTGACTACAACAGATCAATGAATTGGACGAAATTAGGCTCTCTGCACTACAAAGTACAACATTGATTCAACAGCAGCGAGCTAAATGGCATGATGCCTTCATCAAAAACAAAGTCTTCCACGAGGGGGACTGGGCTCTGTTATATGACTCTTGGTTTCAGGACTTCCCTAGGAAACTCCAGACTCGTTGGTTGGGACCATACGAAATCCAAAAGGTACATGACAATGGGACCATCACTTTAATCACCATTGACGGTTCTGGATATACCTTCAAAGTGAATGGCCACCGAGTTCGTCTCTATTGTAAACCACTCACTCGGGAATCCTTCTGCCAACAGCTACGCAGAGACACTGATATGGAGATTTTAGGAGAGGAAGAGAAGTCTTCCTCACTTGTAAGTAATTAAGGAATTCATTTCTTTTCACAATTTGTACATAATTTCTTTTCTTCAAACTCGTTTGTGTACATATGTTTGAACTAAATGTGTTCTTTTGCTCAAAGATTTCAATTTTTGCCGTTCCTGAAACGAATGGCATTTGCATGTTTCTGCTGTTCCTTTTCAAAAGGAACAACATTTTTGATTTCTCGATTTTTTTGTTGTTCCTTTTCAAAAGGAACAACACTTTCGATTTTTCTGCTGTTCCTTTTCAAAAGGAACAGCACTTTCGATTTTTCTGCTGTTCCTTTTCAAAAGGAACAGCACTTTTGATTTTTCTGCTGTTCCTTTTCAAAAGGGAACAACACTTTTGATTTTTTTGCTGTTCCTTTTCAAAAGGAACAACACTTTTGATTTTTTTGTTATTCCTTTTCAAAAGGAACAACACTTTTGATTTTTCTGCTATTCCTTTTCAAAAGGAACAACACTCTTGATTTTTGCTGTTCCTTTTTCAAAAGAACGACGTTCGCTTGTCTCGCTGTTCCTTTTTCTAAAAGGAACAACATTTTGATTTTTGCTGTTCCTTTCTCAAAAGGAACGACATTGGTGTGTTCTGTTGTTCCTTTTTCAAAAGGAACGGCATTGGTGTGTTCTGCTGTTCCTTTTTCAAAAGGAATGGCATTGGTGTGTTTTGCTGTTCCTTTTTCAAAAGGAATGACATTTGCTGTGTTCTGCTGTTCCTTTTTCAAAAGGAACGACATTTGCACTTTTGAGACCTATGCTCCTTTATTGTTCTAGCATACTTTTTCTCTCTTTGTGAAACAGCTTATCCCTTTTGCTGGTCCAAGTTTGAGGATGCTTCTTGCCCCTATTCTTTCAAAGTCTTTTAGAGACAGCTATGCACTTATGCAATGAATACAAAATCACAACATACTAAAATCAGGAAATTATAAATCGCTATCTTTATAAGGCTATGTATTGGTAAGAGGACAGAAGGAAGGACATACTTATCTTTTGTTGACATTGTCTTACTAATTTTGCCCTGATTGGTTATCTTTATCATGCCATTCTTTTTAATTCCCTTTGATTTTTGTTTAGGAATAAGAGCAAAGGGTTTATATCCTCCTATTGAGATGATAAGACTTCTTCCACCATTCCTACTCTTAAGGAGTGTTGAACCACCCTTTGTGGATATATAAGGAAAAGTGCTTTATGAAAAAAAAGAAAGTAAAAAAAGCAAATGAATTATAAATTGTCAAATGCAGGATAGGGGGTCTCATCAAGAGCCAGCCTACCATGATCATGAGGATGGAAGTGAAGTGGCATTCCCACTATGGCCACCACACTAGGGATATGGTCCAAAAGGTATATCAAATAAACAAACCTTGGAAAAGGAGGTCTCATCACGAGTCGGCCTGCCCACTCTTCGCCCCCTCCTCGTGAATGGCATTATGGCTAACTGGTTACCAAGCCAGCATAATGGCCTACACTTTGACATCACATTCCTTAATATGCACATAAAGGATCATGGTTCCAGGGGTGAAATAAACAACTCTGCCAAGGTTATGGACACCTGTCGGCAGCAGAGCACTGTTAATGGTATCGAAGTCACATTAATTACACCAATAGGTAGGATACTAATACTCTCTTGTTTTTTATATCCTAGGCACTAATCATACATTATTTCCCGACTTATATATTGCATGAACATTTATTACACCAATCATGGCAAAGGAGGTGACAATGACCACTTGAGATTTGGCAAGTACGATAGACGTCCTATCCCCCGGCCTCGCATCATATCACAACAGCCTCTTACGTAATACGCGATCCAACTTTATGCCTCGATTTCGGCAATCCGTTGTTTTTCTAAACATGGCATATTTTCATACGCTGTTCCTTTATGACTTGGTTACAGATCGGGTGCCGCTCCTTTCTTTGACGGCTGGGGCAACCTATCGCATTGTGGGGGGGGAGGTTAACCTCATTATTCCCTGGGTTATGTGTCAGCTCACTATTCAGGAAAGATAGTGTACCAGGAAATGGCACGGTTTAACGACATGTTATTTCTATTTTTTCTACACAAGTTGCTGTTCATAAGTCATTTTTGTTGCATACTCTGTGTTTTTTTCTAAATCCGACGATTACCACCCTCTCTGTGTTTCAAACAGCACAAGCAGTTGCTGTTCCATTGAGAATCCACAGTGAAACCATGGGAGGCAGGGCAATTCGAAGTGAACCACAGGAGTTGACAGTCTCCGCTGCTGCCCGGGAGATCCTGGAAAGAGCAGGATGGCTGACTTATCTCAGTCACCTGCAGGAGTCCAATGAAACAGTGGTGATGGAATTTCTGCAGAACCTGCAGGAGGATCACTCCACAGTGAGGGGGAAGCCTCGGGACTACCAGCCACCGGACCTGTATGGACATTAAAGAAGGAAAGACTCCAGAAGATCATGGAAATTTTCCAGGACGAAGGCCAGAGCTTACTGATTAAAGGGAAGGGAGTTCTGCCGGAAACGCTAGGAGAACCCTGGGCATAATTAGCAAGAACAGTTCAAAGCTACATCACCTGCGAGGGAAGAAAAGACATGGTAAGGCCACAACATCTTAAACACTTAGCTGTTCTAAAGCAGAAATGCTCTGTAAATCTTCTTGCACTTTTGAATTCTTTACTTCATGACGTCGCATGAAGCCTGAAAAAGGCACAGCATGTAGAGTCAGTTGTCAGCGACCATGGATTAATCCGACTAATAGTTAGTCATAGCCTCACCCAACAGCAAAGCAGCTGGGAAGAATTAATTGCAATAATTGAGGGGAGAGCGACAACACCTTCCCCAAAACGTAAACATACTACAAGCACACCAGAACGTTCGGAAAAATGCAGAGAATTAAGAAAACAAAAACATGTTGCGAGCACATATGAACGACCAGAAACACGCCAGGAATCAGCAAAGCGTAAGCATGACACTGATACACCGGAACAGCCAGAGAAATGCAGAAAATCAGTCCGGTTAGCCCGAATAAGAGGAAGGCTGGCAAAACTCCAGGAAAGCACCAACCAACCAGTGGTAATTGAGGATGAGCAACCCTCACGGCCAGAAGTAGAAGAAGAACAAGTCGAAGGAGAAAAGGAAGGAGAGGCCAAGGAGGCTGAGTAATCCGAAGAGGAAAATGATGAAGCAGCTGAGCATTCGAAAACAGAAGCTGAGCCTCCTGAGACAGAAGCTGAGCCTCCTGAGACAGAAGCTGAGCCTCCTGAAACAGAAGCTGAGCATCCTGAAATGGAAGCTGAGCATCCTGAGGCAGAAGCTGGACAATCCAGGCAGGAGGAGGAAATGGGACAGCAGGTAGGTAGCCCACCACAGGACCCAGTGGGAGAAGAGGAATTGGCCGCATTCTTGGCCAATATGGGTGAGTATGGCCAACCTTCCACTCCATCATACCTTCGCGACAAACCCCAGGAAGAAGATACACCCAAAAAACCACATGCAGGAGAGGCAGAAGAAAGAAATCTGCTTATGCATAATGAAACGGAGATAGGAGACATTGAACGGGAACAATCTGTTCCCACGGCACCAGAGGAAATTCCAGAGGAAGTAGGGATAGAAAACGAAGCCACGGAACTAGTTAGGGTTCCTACCCCAGAACAGCCAGCACAAAACAGTGAAGAAGCACCCCAGGAGAAAGATCCAGGGACTAGTCACGGCCCAGAACGCAGCGGAAAGCTTGTTGTTCCTTCTAATAAAACATTGGAAATTAGAGAATTATGAAAGGAAAAGCGGAGGTTATTGAGCATAATAGCCTAGCTCCACCAGCAGATCAGGATCCTGAAAGCGAGGCAGAGGATAAGGAAGACTGCCGGGAAGAAAAAGATGACCACTTCAGTAAGAATCCGCAGGATAAAAAGGCGGAGGACCAAAAATCACCCTGCTGATCAAAACCTGCTGAAGATCCAACTGCTGTTCCAAATGACGCTGATGACCCAACTGCTGTTCCAAATGAAGCTGAAGGTCCAGCTGTTGTTCCAAATGATGCTGAGGGACAAACTGCTGTTCCATTTGAAAAGGAATAGCTGCAAGCTGGTATTCGTGTTAAAAAAGAAAGGGACAACAAGGAAATTCAAACAGAGGCACCACCCTCAGGGCTGATAAGGTCTCTGAACTCGAAACAACGCAATAAGAAAGTTCAGGTAAAACTCCCGGCCTCCACTGATGCATGGAAAAGAGATCCAAAGACGAGGACCTTGCACAAGGGATTGAAACAGGCTCAGCAAGAAATGGAGAGGCTTAGAGAGCAAACAGTCCCTCGTGAGAAGTATGAAGAACTCCAACAGCAACTAAGGAACGTCAACCAATCCGAAAGCCAGGCCTTTGAAGGGTGGCAAAAGGAACAAGAGAAAGTTGCAAAGGTAACCCGTAGGCTAGATACTGTTATCAAACAGATGGATACCTTGTGTTCTTTATACAATGACGTTTTAGCATGTAGGGCCCCTGCCAAAAACTATGCTCTGTTTTTATTGGAACGATACTTACAATTAAAAATAAAGGCTGTTAAAGCAGGCGCCCCGATACAAATTAACACTGTCAATGATTTTATAGATTGTTGTAAACATTATGGGGTGAAGGTCCAGAGATTGCTATGTGAATTTTATTTGCATAACCTCGTGCTAGATCAGGAGACTGAGTTGAACCCCGACCCTTTTTTTGGGGACATTCAATTGCAAGCATTCATCTCATTCAGGGTTAATCAGATTAAATGGCTCAAAGCCTATAACACTTTCCAGAGACAGGAAAATGGCCTAGACTTGTGGGTAAGGGCTGAGCCTAGGGACCCAGTACGGTTATGGAAAGCACATAGAAACCTTATGAGAACTCCGGGTGTCATCGAAACGTTAGGACCCATGCATGAGGCACTCATTCGACAAAGTTTAGAATATTTTCTTTCTATCAAAGACCTCGCCATTGATGCAGCCAAATTCCGGTATCGAATCTCTAATCCAAACATCCAGCTCAGGGAGCCATTTAGGTATGAGAATTTTCAATTAGCTGCTAACCGTTTGAACCTCTATGGCGAAAGCATTTTGAGGGCAGGGCCATCCTGGTTAGGATATAGATTCCGCAGTCCAATTATCTGGCACCCTACACCCGGATAGCAAGCCCTATATGAGATTCCTGAGGGTCAAACAGGCCAGTTCTTTGACTACCTAGTCACTCACCATGGCTGTAGGCCTCCGCATGAGATTCCTTCTCCAGCCTATTCTCTCACTGCTTTGCATGTCAACTACAACGTTTTCATGAGGGCATGAAACAGGGTAAGCAGGGGGGTGTGTGGAGTACTAAAATGTATGTTTTTAATGATCATTTCAATGGATTTTCAGTGGGACTTGTGAATCTTTTACATCATGAATGTGGGAAACAATAGAGAATTATGATAAAATATGTGGAATTAGTATGCAAGACTTAACCGCTGATAGTTGTCATTCTCCTATGCAGGAAAGGGTAAAAATGAGGAGCTGCTGTTCCAAAGAAAAAGACAAGAACAGGGTAATTGCTGTCCCTTTTACGAAGGACCGAGTGCAAACGAGGCTAAGCAGGTTGAAGCAAACCAGTCCAGAAAAGGAGGAGAAGGCACTAGCTCGGCGGAGGAGAAAAGAAGTGATTAAGGATTAACAGTTTGGCGAATCCCTCAGGATCTTTGATCCTGAGGGATCGCTGCTTTATTTATCTTATCGCTTAGACATCTCCGCCGTTACCCTTATATAAAGGGACGACACTGTTAGTCTTGGGGACGATGTTTTTATGTAACTTTTTGTTAAAGATTGAACCTTGATCATCGAGTCTCGTTGAACTTGGCTCATTGTACTTTCTGTTTCATGCATTAATATAAACTTGGTGATTATCTTATCTCTGCGTCTGGATTAACTTAAAGTGGTGTACCCTTGAGGCTAAGGGCCCGGCCCCGGAGAACATTTGCTTCTGTATCACTACGATTTGATTTCTGCGTGGTTTACTTATCATCAATAGTTGGTAATCTGATATGCTTTATAAGTTATATCATATGCTCTGTTAAGATTCGTTCGTTAAGGTTCTTTATATTGACTATACATTATATCATCAATACTTTCAGAGTTGATTCAATATTATTAGACTTAATTGAACATTGTTATCATTTGGTTACGGAGCTTTTATGCTATGTATTTGTATTAAGGAAATTATCTGAAAGATGTGTTCTTTATGATTTAGGATTCATGCTGTTCCATTTTGAAACACAGTTGTAATTCCGGTTGATGATTGGTGTTAAATCAGATTACTTTTCCAGAGTATTGTGTGTGTATGATTTCCACATGATGTTCCATAATTAGTAATTAATGCTGTTCCATTAGTTGATTGTGTGATTTTCTTGGAGAATGAAAGATTGAAGTGCATTTGAGTTGACAGGATAAAGTTTGATTATTGCTCGCGAGGTTTAGTTATACGATTGCTGTTCCATTTCAGAATTGTTGTTCCATTTTAAGCATTGCTGTTCCATTCTAGATTTGCTGTTCAATTTCCTATTTGTCGTTCCATTTTTATCTACTGTTTCATTTACTCGCATTTGGTGTGAGAGACGATCTGTGGCTGTAGTGAGCCTCGGCATTTACTGCCTCGCTCCTAGACCCGTGGTCCATGCTCTAATTTCCTTTCCATCAGTTTCCAAAGGGATGGGCTATTGCTGTCGAACCCTTGACTGATAAAGTTGCCTAGCTTTAAGAGTGTGTGCTTTAGTCATTTGAAGTAACTTAGTCATAGACAAGCATCAGTTTACTCTTGTATTTTTGTAGAACGCTGTACTACTAGCATTACTCTGACAAATAGCCTCAGATTGGGTCACTCTTTGAAATAACCAAATGCTCCCGGATTGACATATTAATGTGAGGTAATTAGAGGTGAAAGAGACCCTTTTTATAGCTCTACAAAACTCTCCTAGGTTGTATCTCGGAGATGCTCGAGAACATTACAAACTCAAAAAAATGTTGGAAATGGATGAATGGAAGGAATGATGCATATTCAAGCCAGATAACCACTTCTACTATGCTTAACCCCAGACATGGGTGAACTCCCCCAAACTACAAGGCTTTAGACCACCAATTACTCACAGTTTGAGGATTAAGTGAACATGGAGAATACTGACCACACCAGTAGATGCACAAGACCATGTGATGGCCGGCTGCAACCAGTAAAGAGGTATGCAAATCTATTTCCTAATGAACAGACAGGATGACAGCTCTCTGGCACTAAGTAAACAGAAACCTGCATAACACATTCAATGATACATACTAGACTTCAACACAGAGGTGGGATGACAGCCCCTTTAATGCTAAATATCAAGAGCACATGAACACATGCATAACAGGCACAACCTAGAACAGAGCAGAAATGGAAAGTGAGCAACTAACAACAAAAGAAGCTTGTATTAGCTGAAAATGAAGACCAGACGCTGCAAGTATCATAGTAGTTACAGTCTCCAGAAGTTGAACCTTACATCAAAGCAACAACCATCAACCCGATTACATCTGTGTTCTGGGTATATATAGAGTTTGATTACAAAGATATGTTGCTATGCTATGCGTGGAGGGGTCATAATGGACCACCAACCGCTTTTAACTATCTGATCGAGTCTCTGCTACAATCTGACTGCTTTAATGAATGAATTTAATCTTTCTGCTACTCGACAATCCTTCCTGAACAGGTGGAGTGTAATATGAAACAAGCTCCACAACTGATAAATGCGGTGATTTGCTCGAGGCATGTCCTTTCCTTCCCGGCCATGCTGTTTGTTGAATGCGGTGGTTGAAGATTAACTGCGCAGAGTGCTGGTAGATGATCGCCTTCGTCCTTCGGCAGCACAGAACAGTCAAGGGTGACATAGACAGTATGGTGGAGGCATGGGCAAGATGGGAACAAATATCAGCCGTTGGATCTAGCAGGTGAACGACGAAGAGCGCTTGATAAGGAGTATCGGGAGGTATGCAAGCGGGATGAATGAGGGTCGTTGGATCTTATACGGGCAAATCTAACGATTGTCGGGGGCGGAAGATACGTGGATGATAACGAGCGGGGGAAAGGCGAGACGGGCAGTAAGTGGTATTCCCCACACCGCTTTCAGAGGGTGGGCGGTAATCGTACGCGGGCTCACGATACGAGTCAGCGGGCAATGCATGGCAGATGGGACTGGTGGAAAACCGCTTTCCTCGTGAGTTAACGCACGAGCAGTACGCGGGGTCAGGAGGTGCGAATGCTGTCCGATCGTGGTGGAGGTGATCGAACGACAGGGAAATAAACAGGGTTTAATGCGCGGGGAAAAAGGTTTTGGCGGCGGGGATCGTTGGATCAGGACAATCAACGGCTGCGGTCGAAGGATGGTGACAGGTCACAGAAACACGGGGTCATCTGGAAGCGGTCTTATGGAGTTTAAGCGCTCGTGGCCTAAGAGAAGGGGCTTATGCAAGGTTAAAGAGGAAAATAGAGGAAACCAAGCTGAAGGAAGATAAGCAGGATAGGGGAAGAAAGGGGATAGCGACTGACGAAGAATCCTGCTCACAACCAAGGAGATCGAGCCTGTCTCTGACCTTATAAAATCAGCAACATGTAGCAAAGCTAACATTGGCTCCTTTTGGGTATGAGATCCTCCCTGCGAGGTCTCAAGAACTGCAGACCAATGCCTTCATACAAAACCAACTGAAAAAACAGTGCCTAGTATTCCATTGGGCATGGAGTCTAATTAAGTATACGCTAAAACCTGCAAAAGAACATGCTTATGATTGTTAAGGCTCAGAATCCTTAAACATAAATCATCCAAAACTAGCCATCTATTGGGCCACCAAAATTGTTTCCTCGCCTCTCTGCCTGTTCATCATAGATCTGCAAAATTGGGTTGATTTGATCCTCTACCTCAAAGAGTTTAGGGAATTTGACCTTATCTGGTAGATATGGATCAAATTTCATCCCCTTTCTGTATACTCTCATCCTCGGATGTTCTTCATGGGAGCCTTTGTACACCTGCTGAATAACAACGGTTGTTGTGTACTTGTCTGTGTCATCTGTGGCCTGCACGATTAATATGAATGGTGAACCAATGTATTCTTGTGCGGGGGACATAGAGACATCATTTGCTCCTTCATTTTTCTTAGAGCAGTCCACATCCAAGGAGGTGTCCCAAAACTGTGCACCTTCTTCCTCTGTCATTTGGCAAGCTGCCCTTTCAAGCTGTGTGGAAGCCACTTGGGCAAGCATCAGAATATCAAGACTGAGATGATCAGTATTAGCCTTGGGCATTGAGTTATGGCCTGCCTCAGTGTCTAGGGGGCCACAATGAGGGATTGTCTCTTGAACAGACAGAGAAGCATAAGATGATGGGCAATTAACTTCACCCCTTTTGATCACTGGACTAGGGATAACTGTAGGTTGCTCAATTTGCAGATCTGCATAGCCATTAGAAGATGGGCTAGCTTTAGGCTCAGATTCTTTGAGGATGGTGGGACCTGTTGCTGACTGCTTCTGCTGATAAGCTTGTTGTTCTGCAGGTACAACAAACTCACGAGCAGTGCCTTTGGATAATGCTTCTTCATATGTGGCTTTTGTTAAGAAAGGGGCACTACCCTTATCTTCCAAACCGTGGACCTCCTCCTCTTCTTCAGACTGCTCTTCCTCCATGACTATACTCTAAAAAAGGGTTTTCACCCTTTGATCTTTGTTTGCATTTTTGCTTCTCTGCAAAATCTGCAACTGTTCCTTTGCTCCTTTATATGGATTTGAAATTGAAAGAGTAAAGGTATTAGGAGCTCCTGCTTCCTCAGAATACTGCTCAGCTTTTAATTTGGAAACTTCAGAGGCTAATAACTCTATCATCCTGGCCATTTTATTGATCTTAAGATCTGAGGATGATGAGGACTCACCCCCCTGTCTTCTCCTTTCAGCATCACCTTCGAGTCTTTCTGCAGCCATGATGTTTGATTCTACTTCAAAGGCTGCATCTTGCATATCAGCCAAGGAAGCACATCTTCTTTCTCTTAACAGCAGGCAGAACTGAGAATCGAAGGCATGGGCATAAGTGATCATAGCAGAAGTAGGGGTGGGTTTCACTTCATATGGTATTCTGCTGTACATATGGTTGAATCTGATGTTGAAATCAGACAACAGCTCACCATTCTCCCTCTGCAAGTTCCCAAATTCAGTATGATAATAGAGCAGATCCTTCTTATCCCCCTAATGCTTTAGGAACACATCATCTAAAGCCTCAATGCCTGCAATAGATCTAGGGGGTAATTCTTTGAACCATTTTCTAGCCTCCCCATCTCGGCTTTGGACAAAAACCCTCATCCACACATCCTCTTCATTAATAGCTAGATTATCAGCATAGCTGTAAAAGGACTCTAGATGCTCTTCAGCTGATACTCCCTCTGCACCAGTTGTTGAAAAGTGTGCAACAAGAAATGCTTGTTGAGAATGCAACAAGATGATGGAGCTTAGTGAAAAGAGTCGCCTTCACTAAGTGGGCCCGCAGGCAAATTATGGAGCAAGTTCTATTTTTGATCACAGTGTGGATGATCACAGTGTGGTTGATCATAGTATGAGTGATCACAGTGTGGGTGACCACAGTGTGAGTGATCACAGTGTGAGTGATCAAAGTCTATTTTTAGACTGGCTGTCAAAAATAGAAAAGTCAAATATTATTGTCTCATAATAATATTTAGACTATAAACTTGATCTTATTCTCTTGGAGCACTTCAGGATGAGCTACGGATGTGGTACATGCAGATCCCAGAGGGAAATACGTGGTTACCTATGGGATGACTAATATTTGCATGCAGGACTTCAGTTAGAACTCAAGTGAGTTGAGTTTAGTGGACTGGAGGTGCAGTTGATGGAGTTGTGTTCAGTTTAGCCTTGTTAAACTAGTTGTATTTAGTCTAACTGATCAATAGACTAGAGATGAGTTGGGTGAATTAGTTATTAATTAATTCACAAGTTTTTAACTCATAATGCAACTATAGAATACATCAGTTAACTCAGTTGCATGTCAATGCATGTTCAGTTCAGCAGGTACAGGTGTTAGAGGATCAGATTTCTATCAGTTGTGACTATAGCTGTGCATGATGATTTGCACAATCAGAGGGATTGAGTATGCCAATGAATTGGCCAATATCAAGAATTGTAGCCTATGCTCACGTACAACAGAGTGTGAGTGATTATTTGCAGGTCAAATACGAGTTTGGTAAGCCATTCTCGTCAGTTCTTGAGCAGGTATTGAGCTGGAGAGGCAGGCAAGCAGTGGAATAGATTTGGAGATCAAATCTGAGCTGTATTGTGTGTAACAGGTGGCGCTGGTACTGGATTGCTTGTGATAAGCATTGTACTTTGTAATGTTACATGATTCAATCAATATAATATACAGATAGTGTGGGGTTTTTAGCGAGATGCTTTCCCCGAGATACATACTATGTTAATGAGTTTGATTGATGCTTCTATGTGCGCCTGTGAATGTTTATGCTTCTATAAATTGATGATCAACGTAGAGGAGGTTATGTATTATGCATGTTCCGCTTATAAGTGCATAATCAGGATAATCTCTATGAATATGTGTTAAATTATTCAAAATTTCTACATGGTATCGGAGCAGGTTGATTTGTAGAAGAAGTTCTACATGATATCAGAAGCTGGTTGATCATCAGATCTACTATTCAGTAAGTGTTTACATTCTATTTCTTCAGGCAAAGTCTGTAATCGAGCCAGGTAGCCTCCGGATTCATCCTTCTTTTGGAAGGTGAGATATCTGGTGAATGCCCAGACAGTCAATCTCTGTACAAGAAATACTTTGTTCTCACGAATTCTAGATCAGAAGCGGTTGAGTTTTGAGCTGGTGGAATTTGAATTTAATTCCAAAGCAAGAGATAAAATTCAGAAACATTCAGTGTGAGAATGGAGACAGTATGCCCTAGTATCTCATGAAGTTCACCCAATGCCAGGATGAACTGGGAAGTGTGGGAGTGATTGTCGGATGAGAATATGGTGAGTCTAGCACTCCTTGACCTTCCTAAGAGTTGGCATAGCTACCAGGACTCGGTGAATGGAAGGGAGAAACTGCAAAATTGGGAATGACCATGGTCGGATTTGATGCAGGAGGAGATCAGACGGAGCACTAGAGACAGTTCTTCATCTATGCATGATGAGGAGAACTGTGCCTTAGCGAGTAAGGCGAAGGAGGGGAAGGGGAAGGTTTCTCTTTTCGAATCCAGTTCTTCCAGTGATGGGAAGAAGGTTGACAAGTCGAAGGTGAGATCCTTTCGTTGTCATGAGATTGGTTTACGGGTCAGAAACCTGTATGCTCTTGAGGTTCAAGATGCATGCAAAGCCTTGAGCAGCGAGGCAACTAATGGAGACTTGGTGGTTGAGAGGGAGGGTATATTACCTCTCAACATGTAGAGCTAGAAGAAGTCTCAGACGATTGTGGAGGAGCCACGATTGGTGCCGCAGCTTCAGGAGGTTGTGGAGCAGCCACAACAGGGGAAGATGAGAGGAGATCGAGTAGAGACATCTACTCATCCAGAGACCTCCAGTAGGGGGAAACTTCGAGCCAGGTGGGCTGAGGGATCGCATGCAGCCATACCTCCAGGTAGGAGGTGGGGTGATGTGGATTGATCGTCCCAAGGAGCTAGGATCCTTGAGGTACCCAACCTCTTGGATGAGACCTTGCTACGGGAGCCCCAATGTGTAGTAGCAGGAACTGACTGATTGGGTAGAGATAGATGCGGATGGAGCGGCAGAGAGAGCGACAGTGCAGGGAATCCCAGGACGGCGCATAGCTAGCAGGCTGCAGCAATGCGAGAGGCACAAGTGTTTTGCACAGTGCTAGGTGGAACAGAGAGGTGTGCAATGGTGCAAGATGCATGGAGATGTTGCAGTAGTGCAGATTTCAGAGAGGGAGCACTTGTCAGCAGCAGGTAGAGCTTCAGCATTAGAGGGTGTTTCTAGCCCAACAGGGACGTCAGTTGGGAGGTGCAGTGCAGATGCAATGCTGGGAGATAGAACTAGCAGCAGCACAGATGCAGTCAGAGATCAAAGTGATAGAGGCTAGAGCAGTCAGATTCCTGAAGAGCACTAAGATGCAGAGTTTTCAGTCGACAGAGGCAATAGCAGTCAGAGACTTTGATGACAGAGCAAGTGGACTGGCTAGATGTGTTGCATGGATAACATTCCAGAGTTTCAGGATCGGGTTTGAGAGGAAGCCTTTCTTGTTGAGAGGGAGTGTTGAAAAGTGTGCAACAAGAAATGCTTGTTGAGAATGCAACAAGATGATGGAGCTTAGTGAAAAGAGTCGCCTTCACTAAGTGGGCCCGCAGGCAAATTATGGCGCAAGTTCTATTTTTGATCACAGTGTGGATGATCACAGTGTGGGTGATCACAGTATGAGTGATCACAGTGTGGGTGACCACAGTGTGAGTGATCACAGTGTGAGTGATCAAAGTCTATTTTTAGACTGGCTGTCAAAAATAGAAAAGTCAAATATTATTGTCTCATAATAATATTTAGACGATAAACTTGATCTTATTCTCTTGGAGCACTTCAGGATGAGCTACGGATGTGGTACATGCAGATCCCAGAGGGAAATATGTGGTTACCTATGGGATGAATAATATTTGCATGCAGGACTTCAGTTAGAACTCAAGTGAGTTGAGTTTAGTGGACTGGAGGTGTAGTTGATGGAGTTGTGTTCAGTTTAGCCTTGTTAAACTAGTTGTATTTAGTCTAACTGATCAATAGACTAGAGATGAGTTGGGTGAATTAGTTATTAATTAATTCACAAGTTATTAACTCATAATGCAACTATAGAATACATCAGTTAACTCAGTTGCATGTCAGTGCATGTTCAGTTCAGCAGGGACAGGTGTTAGAGGATTAGATTGCTATCACTTGTGACTATAGCTATGCATGATGATTTGCACAATCAGAGGGATTGAGTATGCCAATGAATTGGCCAATATCAAGAATTGTAGCCTGTGCTCACGTCCAACAGAGTGTGAGTGATTATTTGCAGGTCAAATACGAGTTTGGTAAGCCATTCTCATCAGTTCTTGAGCAGGTATTGAGCTGGAGAGGCAGGCAAGCAGTGGAATAGATTTGGAGATCAGATCTGAGCTGTATTGTGTGTAACAGGTGGAGCTGGTACTGGATTGCTTGTGATAAGCATTTTACTTTGTAATGTTACATGATTCAATCAATATAATATACAGATAGTATGGGGTTTTTAGTGAGATTCTTTCCCCGGGATACATACTGTGTTAATGAGTTTGATTGATGCTTCTATGTGCGCCTGTGAATGTTTCTGCTTCTGTAAATTGATGATCAATGTAGAGGAGGTTATGTATTATGCATTTTCCGCTTATAAGTGTATAATCAGGATAATATCTGTGAATATGTGTTAAATTATTCAAAATTCCTACACCAATAAACTTAGGCATAAATTCTCAATAATCTCCTGCAAGCATGGCATTCAAAGGGGCAGGCAAGACCAAGGGTCCATACCTAGCAGCAACGATTCTTTCTATCTTTGTAAGAGCTTGCTGACCTGCCATGACTGAGGTGGGTGGAATGATACTGGTAGACTGAGTGATATGGATCAATGAAATGAATAGCAGAGACAGAGGAATATGATGGACAGCATGGGATGCTTTCTTTGGACTGAAATCCGAAAGGGGAATGAATGAACAGGAGCTTTGTGAATCTCTAAAGGTGACTTCTTCACTAGCAGAGATACATGGGATTTTTTGGGCTTACCTGATCTTGATGCTCCTTTCTGCAATGTTTTCTTCTGCTTAATGATCTTCTCAGGGTCAGGCACTGGTTCAGCTGGTGATTTCTGAGGATTTCTTCAAGCATGTCTCACAAACTGAGCCAGGACTGTGATGTGGAGTCGCCAAAGAATGGTCTTCCTCTAGTGGAGTCGCCAGATAGATGATTACAACCAGAAATGTGCCCAGACTTTGTCTATCATCAAAATATGGAACTGTGTCATTCTCCCAGGGAAGCTGAGCTTCAATCTCCTCTCCCCGGCAATAGCGCCAATTAATGTTATCACCCCAAGAAACTCTCCTAGGTTGTATTTCAGAGATGCTCGGGAACATTACAAACTCAACAAAATGTTGGAAATGGATGAATGGAAGGAATGATGCATATTCAAGCCAGATAACCACTTCTACTATGTTTAACTCTAGACATGGGTGAACACCCCCAGACTACAAGGCTTTAGACCACCAATTACTCACAATTTGAGGATCAAGTGAACATGGAGAATACTGACCACACCAGCAGATGCACAAGACCATGTGATGGCCAGTTGCAACCAGTAAAGAGGTTTGCAAATCTATTTCCTAATGCACAGACATGATGACAGCTCTCTGGCACTAAGTAAACAGAAACCTGCATAACACATTCAATGATACATACTAGACTTCAACACAGAGGTGGGGTGACAACCCCTCTAATGCTAAATATCAAGAGCACATGAATACTAGAAGCTTGTATTAGCTGAAAGAAGCTTGTATTAGCTGAAAATGAAGACTAGACACTGCAAGTATCACAGTAGTTACAGTCTCCAGAAGTTGAACCTTACATCAAAGCAACAACCATCAACCCGATTACATTTGTGTTCTGGGTATATATAGAGTTTGATTACAAAGATATGCTGCTGTGCTATGCGTGGAGGGGTCAAAATGGACCACCAACCGCTTTTAACTCTCTGATCGAGTCTCTGCTGCAATCTGACTGCTTTAATGAATGAATTTAATCTTTCTGCTGCTCGGCAGTCCTTCCTGAACAGGTGGAGTGTAATATGAAACAAGCTCCACAACTAATTAATGCAGTGATCTGCTTGAGGCATGTCCTTTCCTTCCCGGCCATGCTGTTTGTTGAATTCGGTGGTTGAATATTAACTGCTCAGAGTGCTGGTAGATGATCGCCTTCGTTCTTCGGCAGCACAGAACAATCAAGGGTGACATGGATAGTATGGCGGAGGCATGGGCAAGACGGGAAAAAATATCAGCCGTTGGATCTAGCAGGTGAACAGTGGAGAGCGCTTGATAAGGAGTATCAGGAGGCATGCGAGCGGGATGAACGAGGGCCGTCGGATCTCATACGGGCAGATCTAACGATCGTCGGGTGCGGAAGATACGCGGACGATAACGAGCGGGGGACGGGTGAGACGGGCGGTAAGCGGTATTCCTCGCACCGCTTTCGAAGGGTGGGCGGTAATCGAACACGGGCTCGTGATACGAGTTAGTGGGCGACGCGTGGCAGATGGGACCAGTGGAAAATCGCTTTCCCCGCGAGTTAATGCGCAGGTAGTACGCGGGGTCGAGAGGTGCGAATGCCGTCCGATCGTGGCGGAGGTGATTGGACGGCGGGGAAATAAACAAGGTTTAATGCGCGGGGAAAAAGGTTTTGGCAGCGGGGACGATTAGATCAGGATGATCAACGGCTGTGATCGAAGGATGGTGACGGGTCACAGAAACACGGGGTTGTGTGGAAGCGGTCTTATGGAGTTTAAGCGCCCGTGGCCTAAGAAAAGGGGCTTTTGCAAGGTTAAAGAGGAAAACAAGCTGAAGGAAGATAAGCAAGATAGGGGAAGAAAGGGGATAGCGACTGACGAAGAATCCTGCTGCGCACAACCAAAGAGATCGAGCCTGTCTCTGACCTTAGAAAATCAGCAACATGTAGCAGAGCTAACAATCAACACCCAAATTCAAGGAGTTGAAAGAAGAGAGCCAAAGAGTCCAAGAGGACACATCCATAATCAAAAGGGAGTTTGAAAACATATTTGTATGTCAATCAAAAGATGAGGCAAATTGTAAGCATTTACATGCTTCTTCTTTACATGAAAGTGTTGATGTAAATTCATTTGCAGCCTTTGAAAAACATAGTAAAGCCGTTGGATCCAAGCTCTTGACCAAGATGGATTACAAGGGAGGAGGCCTTGGAGTGAACCATTAAGGCATTAAAAATACAATTGAGGCAAAGGAGAGGCCTAAATATGAAGGCTTAGGCTATGTTTCAAAAGAAGAATAGTCTTCTAGCGACAACTCATGGGTATCGTGTTCCTTTTGCCATAAGAGAGGACATGAAAAGGTAAGATGTTGGGATTTGCATCCAGAATTGGTACCTACTTGGTTCCTCAAGAATAAGGAGGACTTGAAGTGAAAAACATCTCCAAAGAGAGATGAACAAGTTGAAGAGGAAATGAAGCCAAGTTCTTATTTCCATGCAAGTTCCTCACACAAGAAGCGTAATCCAAATGACAACAAAAAGAGGTATAATCGTCTTGTTAAGTCAAATGTTTTTTATAATGGAAAACAACATGCTGATTTGAATAACATGTTGAGGAATGTATTTCCATGCACCTTTTTCCTTTCATCTAATCATTGTGTAGATAAGTGTGATAAAAGGAAAGCAATCATCAAGAAGATGTTCATGTCTAATGGAATTAAGACCAAAAAGGGAAAATCTCATCCAAGGTTAAATACATGTGAGCCAAAAGAAGCTCAAAATAACTTTTTCACTCACTGCAATATCAATGGGCATTGGGTTGAGAAGCGTTGGAAATTTTTTCCACAACTTCATCCTCGCAAGGGCAAGCAAATAATGCAAGCACCAGAAGAGGAAGTGATAAAAGAAAAAGTGGCACAAGATGCGACCATCCCTTAAACAACTTCAGAAGAAGAAAATGTCTGAATAGAGGGTTCATTTACTTGGTTGGGTAAGAAATGGGTGGACTATTTGTCCAATTGAAGTTTTTAAATCTTTTTTTTTGCACTAGTTTCATATCCTCATAGTTGGGTACTTTGTAAAAGTGATGTTCATAAATAAAACACTTATATGCAACAATGTTTTCTTTGGCCATTATTATGCTAGTTTGGCTTGTTGATAGACAATTTGAATGGAAAATTTGGGAGTCAAGTTTATTCCATCTTGTAAAATGAATTTCTATTTGTAGTTTAAGAAAGCATTTTAAAACTATTGCATGAGTAGTTGCAACAAGTTCAACACATTACAAATGTGTTAAGCACTCAAGATATATAAGTATTCACTATGTGAAACTTGTTTTGGTTCATTTGTCAAAGTCTTTTGAGATCTTATCCTCGATAAGGATTTTGCAGATGAGCACCTTGGAATTATTCTTGGGAAGGATGTTGCTATGGATGGCCATAGTGACATGGACAAGCTGAGAAGAACATCGAACTTGAATTCTTTGGTCAAGTTATATTTCAAGTTCAGCTTGAGAAAGAGCCAAGACAAGTACAAGTCAAGGCACTACAAACATCGATTGGATTGAGTTTGGAAAAATGAAGGAACTGTACCTTCAAATGTTGAACAATTGAAAGTGAACTTTTGGAGACCAAAAGTTTTTCAATGGGGAAGAGTGATCAGGAGCTCAAAATTTGCCTAAAAATCAAAGTTGTCAGAATGGTGTGGAAGCTGAACGACCGTGTAGATCTCGTCATCCTGAATTTGACGCAACTCATTTCACGCAAAACGAACACCGTATGTTCCCAAAAACACAATCTGTTCACTTTATCAAATAGGTAAAAAATTTTACAGGTGGCTGATAGGGATGCTGACTAGGCATCCATACCACCTAGGTGGCAAGGGGAATATTCTTGGAATATTCTTAAAATATTCTATTTTGATGTCATTGTCCTAATGGTCCATGTGTGTTGGGTTTGGGCCAATCACGAGGTGACACATGGCTAAGCCGGTGGCTGCCACGTGTCCTCCTAATGGCATTGTAAAATTTTGTATGGAAAACAGGTTGGAGGTTGGGCTCTACCCTACGACCTCCCACAACACAACGCCAAGCCTTATCACTCCTCCTACAGGTTATGTCTTAACCTACTATGGTTTCAGTTTATTGTTAACATTGAATGCCGCAAAGGTTAGGGGGCATGTAGACTTAATCACCCCCCCATGTGAACACACAATCGCTCACCTGATCGTTTGATATAACCGCACCACTGACTGCTAGCCTAACCGTCGATCCAAGCTCCCATGTGAACACTCTTGCCTCAAATCGTTAACTATTTGTTGTGACCACTGATAGTCACCGCCACCGGCTCCCATGTGAACGCGCCAAGCTAATCCACTAGCATTTACCGTGACCGTCGGAGGGAGGGGGCCAACGTCAGGGGCTAGCCCCTGGGCGCATGGTCCCCATATGACCCAGATTTTGATTCTAAGGCCTCAATGGAAAAATTAACATTCCTACAAATCCACCTGAAATCTGGGGAATTTGTTGCTCTGTTTGCGCAAAATGGGACCAAATTGTAGTATCAGTGCCAGATTTTGTGCAATTTGTGGAGAAACTAGGAGAGGTCACAACTTCTCCATTTTTCGACCAAATTGGGTGAAAAAATAGGTTAGATAGCCATTTTTGGACATTCTGGACTCACTGGAGTAGGTCTCAAGATCAAAGGAGTACATCAGATAGGCTTTTTGCAAATTGAAGCCTATGGGTGCCATGGTCAACTAGAGTGTTGATTTAGTTTATGGAGCAGTTTGAAGATGGAGAAAACCTTGCAGGGGTCTTCCAACCTCCATGTGCTTTCTGCAACAAATCATTACATTAGTCCTATAGCTTTTATTCCTCTTTTCTCTATATGTGTTTTGGAGAAGAGACTTGTTTATGCACTTCAAGTGGATTGTGGTACTGTTTATGCTCTTTGAAGTTGGAGTATGGGGTCTTGGTGTAAGATGCCTATGCTTGCTGAAGGTTTACATGTTTGACTGTAGGTTAAAACGTGTATGGAGTGAGAACTCTTGTAGAAGTTGTTTCTTTGAAGGAGAAACTAGCCATTCCATTTCAGCAGTTTATGTACTCTTATTTTCTAGACATTGAGCATAATGAGAAGGGGTCATGCCTTTAGAGCTGATCCAAGGAGATGTAGCCCAAGATGGGTGAACTCTTTTAACAATGGCTGGTGTATTACTGACTGATGTATACTTCCATTCAGTGTTTTGATTTCATGTTTAAAGTTTTTCATGAAATTTACTTAAGAAAACACACATAAAAACTCATGTTTTTACTTGCTATTTTGGAGTACAAACCTCAAGCACATTTTTGTATTTTGATGAGGATCTTAGCATAGAAATCTAATACTCCAAATTCAGATTAGAAACCCATGGTAAATTTCCTGTTGAGAGTCGAAAAATTATCATTTTTACTTTCTTTTTAGCTGCATCAACCTCCGAGACATCGTTCCAAGCCCATCCAAACTGTGGACAAAGGGGAGGCAGATTCTAACTCCGTGTGGACCCAATGGACAAATGTGGACTTGGATGGAAACATGTGAAAATAGGTCATAATGAGCATATGGGTGTGATATATGTGGTTTCAGGAAGTAGGACCACGCAACCAAAATTGAGATTTCTCACAGTGGCACTCCTAAATCTAGTAGCCAATAAAGGAGATCATATGGGACTAAGATACAAAATAATGTAAACTTTGAAATGGGAACTATAAACTCAAAACGAGAACTCTAGCCAAAAAACACCAAAAAAGCATGAGAAATAGTGCTAAAAACGAAAAGTGTGTATATTGGAACGATGTTTTTTTTAGGGTTAATTTTCAATATATTTAAAAAATGGGAGTAAAACCAATTTTTTTGTGCAAAAAACAATTTTTTTGAGGAAAAAAACACACTAATGTTTTTGGTAGAATAACATTTTTCTTTCCCGTTTATAATTTCAACATTTTTTTAGTAATGACGATAAAGATAAAATAATGAGATCCGAAACACATTAAAATTCCATCAATTTTCATCCATGTTGTTAAACATATAATAAAATGGCACTAAAGATCGCTGAAATTCTAATTGTTTTTGAAAAAAAAAAAAAAAAAAAACTTTAAGTTTCAACACATTTAAACCATGACATTATTAACAAATTACATGACTAAATTAATCAAAATGTTAATACTTGTAGATTGAATGAAACATAAATTATATCTCTAAGTTGTTGTTGCATTGTAGACATTCTAAACAATAAAACTCATGATAATTAAAACATATAATCCAACAAACATAAAAATGACTCATGACTTCATTTAACATCATATGGAAATCAAATTTTTTATTTCAAGATACGATGCAAACATCAGTTATATAAATTGTCTTAGAAAATTATTCAAAATCACTCATATTTTCTTGCACACCATCAAAATTCACATCTTTAGATGAATGAATGGATGTAGATGAACATGTTCCATATTCTTCTCTTCCATCAACTAGTGCCCCATCTGAATCCACATGCATGGCCACCATTTCAAGTTTCAATTTTTTTATGGATCTACAACTGGTTTCAACAGACTCCCATCTCAACATTGTTTCTTTTGGTAACAACCTCTTCAAAATCTCTATCGTCTTAAAGAGTTCCTCTCTTTGTTAAATTGAAGTTATAACAAGTATGTCAACATCCTCCAATTTTAAGAGGTTTGTGTGTCGATGATTTATATTTGTACCCTTTCTTTCTCTCTTTCCCCCAATTTTTTTTATCAACTACCATCTCTGGCTTGTACACACCATTGAATGGGTGTTTATTTGTGGCATACCAATGTACTTAAACACTTGCAACATCTTCATTTTTTGTAATGACCTTTATAACCTTAGCAACCATGACTGGATTGCCATTGGGATCTCCATCTGCTAGCACTATGATCATGCAACCATCATTAATATCTTGTACTAAACCCCTGTAAAGGTCTTCCATGGCTTCACGTTGTGTATGAGATCTTCTGGAACCAATATACATTTCTCTTTCCTCTATCTATGAAGAATTAATAATACGTTGAGATTATTGTTGTTCAACAATGTTTCTTTCCTCGTGTTCATTTGACACATTTTGTTGCCAAATAACTAGAGTTTTCAAAGGCATATCTTCATTTGTTGTTCTTGAAATGATATCACTTTGATTATTGAATAAAGACTCCCACCAAACTGAATCAACAATATGAAAGTATTCATATGTATATCTAATACATTTTTTAACTTCTTTCAGGAAATTAGAATAATTTATATCTCTATTCTCCCATGCATGCATTATGAACTTAAAAAATGGATTGTAATAACAATATATTTGATGCAAATATTGGATGATCTGGAATGAACTTCAAAAATTCCAAACTTGATGATGACACCCATTCTACAGTGGTTGAATACTTCTTGCTCCATATTAGTGTTTTTCCATCAATTTTTTTGATATGAAATTGATGTTGGAAGCTAATGTCATTAAGTTGTTCAATTCGTTTCTCCTCACCATTCAATCCTAGAATAAACTTTCGCATGTCAACAGTTTCTTCCAACACATCAAAAATAGGCTCTGGCATGTATGATTTCTTAATACATTCAATTAATTATGCCAAGCTCCCAACATCCTTCCTCGTCAGTGTGACTGAAAAATGACTGAACTTCTAATCAATATGGTCATGAGTGTGCCCAAAAAGAAGGAAACCAACTTTTACCTTATGAAAAATTCTCAATTCAACAAGCATGTTTAGATATCCAAAAACAATCCGATTTTTGTTTTCACGACAAGTGTTGTCCAATTGTAGATACAAAACTTCAGGAATATTACTAGACTAATGAGAAAGCACATCATGAATTATGGTTATTATTAGATTTGCATCATTATGAATATTTGGAGCTGTGAAGTTTACCCTTGGCAACAGTTTCCCATTGAAGACCATACAATCGAACAAGTGATATTGAATAAAATTTTCCTCTTGTAATTTTTTGGGTGTGCGAACAAATGTTTTCTTTTGGTCCATACCATCAATTATCAAACCCAAATATTTATTTGGATTATCATAACACTTCTTTCGATGCTTGTACAACTTTTTACTTTCACTTGTTTATTGTTTGCGATGCTCTTGAAGCGCTTTGACAATAGAATCTACACAACATTAAAGATAGTCATTAATAAATACGTTTTCATAGTTGACGACTATAAAATTTTAAAAATTAATATTATGAATGCATACCTCTTTCTGCCCCTTCACATTTATCCCTTTTTTATTTAAGAGAAGCACATGTACTACAAATCCCCATCCTTGTCTTCTTAGGAATACAAACATTGTTGAATTCTTTCTTCCATATCTTCACAAAATATTGATATGTAATAAATCAACCAATTCCTTTAGCACCTTCTACATATTCTTTGTATAAGTTGTAGATTTCTCGTCTTGAGAAATTATCTGGAATATGTATTGTCTCTCTATTTGGCATACACTCTCCATGCTTTTAAAATAAGTCTTTCATCCATGACATTGTAGTATTTGATAATGGCCGACACTGTTGTTTATGACGTACTTCTGAATAAAATGTGGGATGCTTTTCCACATTTTCTTGGATTCTTGACAGATGGAAATTACCAATTGAATGAAACATTTTGAAAGCCTTTCTACAGATAAATAAAGACCCAATATGATAATCATAATCTGACAATGTAGATTTCATGCACCCCACTAAATATGATTTTTGCATGCTTTTATTCATTGACAAATATCTCTTCCTTTTCTCCAATGCAAACTTGAAATCCATATGTTTCAAGCAATCATTTTGACAACATTCACTTGAAATAAGAGCACTGATAGAACTTATTCTTGTGAGATATTCTGCTCTACCCCTTGTATAACTATAACATCTTGGATTGATACAAAAAGGTGTGCTCCTACTCCTTGATACAATATTTGTTGGCAACATCTCCATCATTGAATCATCATATGTATAAGAATTTTCATCATCATTATGAGGAATATTATCCTCACTATGATCATCTGTGCTTTTGAAATACTGACTTAGAGGATATTCTTCATCTTTCCCTTCTTTATTGCTACCCTCATAGTCCTTAGAATTAATATTAAATGGAAAATTTGACTCTATGTTTATTGGATATTATTTATCATGTGTATTTTCAGTGCTGTTCTCATAGTCCATAGGATTAGGACTAGGTGGAAAATGTGACTCTTTACTTACTGGAAATTCTTCATCCTGCCCTTCGTCACTTCTTCTCTCATAGTCCTTAGGATTAGGACTAAGTGCTTCATCTTGCCCTTCGTCACTACTACTCTCATAGTCCTTGGGATTAGGACAAAGTGCTTCATCCTACCCTTCGTCACTGCTGCTCTCATAGTCCTTAGGATTAGGACTAAGTGCTTCATCCTTCCCTTTGTCACTACTTCTCTCATAGTTCTTAGGATTAGGACTAGGTGGAAAATATGACTCTCTATTTACTGGAAATTCGTCATCATTCCCTTTGTCACTATTGCTCTCATAGTCCTTAAGATTAGGACTAGGTGGAGAATTTGACTCTTGATTTATTGGAAATTCTTCATCCTGGCCTTCGTCAGTACTACTCTCATAGTCCATAGGATTAGGACTAAGTGGAAACTGTGACTCTCGATTTATTGGAAATTCTTCATCCTGGACTTCTTCACTGTTGCTATCATAGTCCATAGGATTAGGACTAAATGGAAATTGTGACTCTCTATTCACTTGAAATTCTTCATCATGCTCTTCATCACTGCTGCTCTCATAGTCCATAGGATTAAGACTAAGTGGAAACCATTACTCTCTATTCATTTGAAATTATTCATAATTCTCTTCATCACTGCTGCTCTCATAGTCCATAGGATTAGGACTAAGTGGAAACTGCGACTCTTTATTTATTTGGAATTCTTCATCACTGCTGCTCTCATAGTCCATAGGATTAGGACTAAGTGGAAACCGTGACTCTTTATTTATTTGAAATTCTTCATCCCACCCTTCATCAATGTTGTTCTCATAGTCCTTAAGATTAGGACTAAGTGGAAGATTTGATTTTCTATTCATATGAAATAATTTCCTTTATATTCATCAATATGAATAGAGTTGTTACACGACGAAGATGTTAATGCTTCACAAAGCGAAACTTCACTATCAGAAGAATCCATGTCTTTCAAACAAAAGAGGTTGAATGATACAAATGCACTCTCTCATAATGATAACATATAGCTTAAAGAATGAAAATTTCCCTCCAAAGTTTCCCTCTAAAAAATTTTGTCGAAAATTTTCCTTCTAAAAATTTTGTTTCATGTATTTCCCTCCAAAATTTTCTTCTACAATTTATTGAAAAATTTTAACTAAAATTTTCTTATGAAATTAATATTTAAACTAAATCTTTAAAAATTATAAACTAAATCTTTTACCTAAATTATTTTTTACTAGACAATTGAATATTTCTTTTAATTTTTATTATATCTTCTATCACACATTTAAAATAAATTACTATGTCACCATAACACGATTTATATGTTAATTTCTTATAAAAAAATAAAAAATTAATACCACATTCACCATGCGGTAAAACAATTCCATAATGTTCGCTTTATCATAAATTACTATATCCCCATAACAAGATTTATATGTTAAAGTTTTTACAAAAACAAATTAATACTACATTCACCATGTGAAAAACAATTTTGTAATTTTTGTTATATCATAAATTTCATTATCACTATTCCTCACATTACATCAAGGCTTTTCAAGGTTCGTTAAAATACTTGGAGCAATTTTTTCGAGTAGCTACCTTGTTATCGACAACATATTCAATGGAAGATTATCGCATTTGAAAGGTTAGTTTCCCTTTTTTTGTGTGAAAGTCTTAAACTCCTATAGGTTTACTATTAGTTATGTGTCAGTTGGGTTGTTATCTTCATGTAAAATACCAGAAAAAAAACATATTCCAGTAAAATAATATTTAACTTTTTATTAATGAAATTTAGATTTCTTTTAGAAATTAAAAATTTAGATGAGCTAGGCTTACCTGACAGCCCCTTGGCAAGCAGGAGGCCACTACGTCAGCAGTGGGCATAGTGGGCTCAGTCATGGGCTTCCTTGTTATGAGCATGTCATGCCTGGGGCAGAGCGGCCCCCTTGTAGGCTAGGGAGTTGATTCACGGAATCGCCCCCCTGGCCTACATGGGGGCCTTTCTACTGCGGACAGGCAAGCCCACTACCAAGCGGGCCCGCCCACAGGGCTCGAGTGCACTTGATGGCAACACCCACCCCCACGGCCTAGCTTGTCAAGGGTGAGGGTCGATTCTCAAAATCGAGCCTCCAACCCCCACGGGTTGATTCTCAGAATCGGGCCTCCAGCCCCATGGGCCTGTTGGGCCACGAGGGTGGGGTGGGAGGGCGCTGCACAAAATCCGGCCTCCACTCTTGCATCCCAATAGGCTCGTGGGGGTGGAGGCTCGATTTTGAGAATCGACCCTCACACTTGGCGGGCAGGGCATGAGGGTGGGTGCCACCAATGGGTGTGCCCAGTCCTTATGGGTGGGCACACTCAGCCGTGGGCTTTCCCGCCCATGGCAGAATGACCCCTGGGTAGACCAGGGGGGCGATTTCGAGAACAAGCTCCCTAGCCTACAAGGGGGCCGCTCTCAGAATCGACCCATGGCCTGCCAAGGGATCGGGGACAAATGAAAAAATAATTTTTTTTCTTCTAAGGATTTTTTTTTTGTTTTGTTTCCTATATGAACCTAACATCCAACTTCTCATGGGGGTTGATGTGCATGTTTCTGGTCTTTTTTCGTTTTAAGATTTTTTTTTGTTTTGTTTGTTTAATTAAGCTATCGTTTTTTTTGTAATTTAATGATTTATATATATGTGTATATTTTTTGTAGGAAAATGGCATCAAGGAAGATTTATGTGAATCTTTTTGGACCAAAGACTGCTAAAATTAAAGGTGGATCCTCAAAAAATATTGCTGAACGAACCAAACCTGAGATAATAACTACAAATCAATCAAGTGCCTCAAAGGATAAGAAGATGATTTCTTACTGGAAGAAATCACAAGAAGTGAAGCATATAGAACAGGTATGGTATGTGAAAGATAGAGAAGGCAAACAACATCTGCAGATATATCTATATGTTGATATCCCTAACGATAGTGGAAGTTATGAGGTGCTGGGAAAAGTACTAGACATTTGTTTGATACCAGACACTGAAGTTGTTTATGTACTTACAAAATCGCCAAAGTCACACGAGAAGATTAAATATCAGTTTGCATTGTCAATGTATGACACAATAGATGAATATACAAAGATGAGTAAACAAATCATAAATGAGATTGCGCAAGATATCATAAGTATTTATATTTATATTTATGTGTTTTATGTTATTGTAACTGTATCATTATATTTTTATAACTTAGTTTTTATTGACATATGATATTTTGTTTGATATAATTTTATTGAAAATCTTTCAATTATGTTGGGAGGCATTTATTTCATAGAGCAAGATATTATGAATGTTGTTAGCAGTTTCTACTCAGGGACACAAGAAGATACAAAAAACAAGCAAAACATGGTAATTCATGATTCTACAAAACTACATCCAAGGGATCAGCAAAGACTGCCTATAGTGGATAAATCTAGCAAAGGTAGACATGTTACTTTTGAAGATGAGGAAGTTGAAACTGACGTTGAAGAATATGTTGCCATTATTGAGGATGAGATTAGAACTGATGTTAGAAAGGAGAAGAGCCTTAAAAAACCAAAAGTAAAAATGCCAAGAATGTATTTGTTCTAGTTGATGATGCGAATGTTACTGAACTAGAAGAAAAGAGGAGGAAGAAAATAAAAGTTGGTCATTCTCAAATAGTCAAGGCCAATAGTGAAGATTCTAGTGAAAATTCAAAAGAAAGTAGGGAAATCATTACACCAGGAGCTGATTTAGAGGATGGCATTATTAAAACAAAACAAAATGCCATTCGACATAACTTGACAAAGACAAACTTAATTGAGGGTGGTCATACATTTCAGCTTAATGTCAGATAAATCTATAAGCCAAGTGAAGGACAATTTAAATATCAAATCAAAAAGCCACACCACCTGCATGTTCACAACTTGAAGACATTGATGAGGTACAATCCATATGCTCATGTGGTTGATTATGTGCTTCTTGTTGATCCAGTTCAAGTTCCCAACAAAGAAGCATTTGATAAGTCAAAATGTTTTGAATACAATTATTATGTGCTTGGGGGGAACCATTTTGTAGAAGCTCAAAGGCAATTAACAGAGGAATATCCTAATAACCTACATTTTGAAACAATGAAATGTATCATTTATGTTGGTTTATCAGATACATAAGCAAAGTTATTGGCATGGGATCATAATACAGATAATGAATATAGGATGTATATGACTTCCATCCAAAGGGTTAGATTTATTCATAATGAATTTGAAGAAAAATGTGATGGGGATAAGATAAATGTTAGTCTAGAATTTGGATGGAATGTTCTATGGAAATAGGCTATCAAATTGAGAAAAAAATCAATTCAAAAGGCGGCAAAGTACATTATGATATATTTAGAAGTATTGATAACATATTCTAGTTGGCAGTTAGAACTCAAGAGATATGGGAGTTGATTGATGAACATTGTCATTAAGAATCATAAAGTCAAAAAGTCCAAACCATTGATATGTAGCAACAGTAAATCAGGTCTTGAAATGAAGTAGCTTCCAGAAGATATGACTATCAAACCTTGGAGAGCATTGCAAGGAGTGAAGGATGAAAAACTTGTTAAAACAATATTATCTCATATGAAGTCAGGGTAATTATCAATGCACGAAATGTGTGAGGAATTTCAAATGTAAGTTTGTTGGATTATTTTTACTTATTTTTATATTATAATTTTCTTTTAAATATAACTTATTTTTCTTGGTAGTATTTGTTATACATATCATTCTATTAACTTTTTTTACTTTATCTATTCAGTCACAAAGTTTACATGAAAATACAAAAGCAAATGGTTAAATTGTTGAATGAAGATAGTTGGGATGATGTTGTACGCGACTACCCAGATTCATGTTCTACATCAACACTAAAAGATTTTTATCTTGCATTTAAAAAGGCATGTTGATTTATAAAATCATTTTTATTCATCTCTATACTATTTTTATTTTATAACTCATACATATATTTGTTTAGTTTATTAAAGATGAGGAAGGATGCAAATGGAGCACCAAATAGTTTCAAAATCTTTATTGAAAAATTTAAGATCGAAAGATTGAGAAAGCAACGTCTTAAGAATGTTGAACTTGATCCAACTCTTACTCATTTCATTTGGAATGGGCTTGACACTATTCAATATCAAGTAATACAAGGTGACTATGAAGACATTACTAAACTCATACCTAAAAGGAATTATTCCCTAGTTATTGCAGATATTCCCCTGGTTTCAATATCCCAAACATTGACTATGATAGTGACCCTTATACTTATCAAGCTCTTAGTAAAGGGGTTGCAGGATTTGTAGAAGTCACATCATCACCATTATGGAGATTTGTGACATTTTATTCAAACACACAATTGGCAATGTTATTGACAAGCTTCAAGGGGAAAACAAACTCAAGGATGCAACTTACATGGTAAGACATTGCAATTGTATGTTTGATTAATGTTAAATAGTTCATTTATGTACAAGTTAATTAAACTTTTACTATTTCATGTTACAGGTAAAAGTCAAATATTCTTAACTGTGAAGATCAACCAATTATAAATGACTGTGAGTTCATCCATATTGATAGTTGGTCAAAAGATGATAGCTATAAGTATATGCTTATTTATTGGGTAGATGGAAAGAGTCATAGCCAAGTACTAGTTTATGACGTTGTTGTGAAAAAACTAACATATGAAGATAAAGAAGCAAAATGAAATATAGTTAACATTTATCAAAAACCATAGTCATTGATTACCTATCTTATAGACTTATGTTCAAATGAAGGAGATTGGGTTTTGGATTTATTTTCAGTCTCAGGTAAGTTTTATTATATAGAATTGAATTTCAATATCTTCTTTTTTAATTTATATGTCATTATACTAATTTACTTCATTATTTCTTTTGTGCTTGATAATTAGGTACAACACTAGCATGTTGCCTACAAAAAGGAAGAAATTGCATTGTCATTGAAAAAGACCCAGTGCAGTGCAAATTTATTCAACAAAGAATTAATGCTTTTCAATTTCTTCTAGATGCAATGCAAGAAATTGAGTTGAGGAAAGGAGATTTTAATGAATCACGTGTGGCAAAAAAGGCAAAAGAACCTCAACCACCATTAGATGGAATGTTTGGAAATGCATACATTGGGAGATTCCCATACATCAAAGATCCATTAGAAGAGGAAAATAAGCAAAATAAAGCAGAAAATATTGTGGAAGAAGACAATGATGAAACTCTAGATGATGAAGAGTTTGGATTACATGATATTATTGATTAAATTTAAGTTATGCTTGGAAATCAAACTCATTTTTTGTAACTATTAATTAGTTATACTTGTAATGTTTTGACTTTGACATTTTATGAGAAGAATAAGTATTTAGTTAATGTTGTTATATGTTCAATATTTGTATTATGTGATTTTTGCTTTAATTTTTATGTGAATCATTTTTTTTTTGAAAAAAACTGTGATTATTATTATTTTTTGACATGAAATTCATTTTAAAAAAACTATTATTTAATCATTTTTTGTTAAAATTTTTTCTATAAAAATTGTGATTTTAACATGTCATTTCTAGAAAAAAATTATCAAAATGTGTAATTTTTTTTTTAATGTTCAAAATGTTTATTTTTATGTCAATTGTTAAAAATTATTGTTTTTTAGAGACAATTATTTGATGTGCATTGAAAAATTAATTAACAATATATAAATATGTAGAATATCAAAACTTTAAAATATCGACCTTCTTTTTAACTATGCCAAAAAATAAAAACTTCACTACAAAAAAAAAGTTAAAAGAAAAACAAGAAAATATGAAAAAGAAGACTGATGAGCACTAGTATTGTTGCAAGAATGTTGCAACTCCTAGGGCTACTAACTTTACTTTATCAACCCGGGGTTCATACAAACTTGGAGGTGACAGTGTTGTATACACAAGTAGATGTGATGCGTCCGCTCTTTGTCACTACTAAGTTGGCGATAGACCACTATGGTTTCTCAAACCAACCTTCTATTGATTCAGAAGAAGCTTGATTACCAATGAGGAAAAGGGAAATTTACACTAACTGAAATCTTGTCTACTATAGTAAGGAACGCTGAGATTAAATGCTTAAACACATCATTCATCTAACTACTGCTAAGAGGCTTTGCTTCAAAAGAATGCTAAGTTAACATATGTGTTATCCTACTGTCCTAGGCATGCAATTTGAAATAACCAAACATTCTACTGTTGCGCATGTAAATGAACACAATAACTCTTTTTTATTTTTTTATTTTTTTTGTGTGAAAATGTGAATGCTAAATCCTCTTAGTGATGTGGTAGGTGGATTAGGGATGATGGTGAATGAGCATATGGCTTGGGGGAAAGTAAGGGTCTTCTTCTATCTTCCTATGTACTTCTACCACAATTCGGCCTCAAAACAGGCCACTATAGGTCGTCCTACAGGATGTCCTAATGCGCCTACAAGATTCGGCTGAGAGAAATAAGAGTGATTTGGAAGGTGGTGTAGCACTTAGGGAACGTGAATGGTGGGAGAAATGAGGCAAGGGAGTGGCTAAGACTCCTTCAGAGCTCAAAACAGAGTTTGTGAGATGGTTGGATTTGCTCAACAAACTTGGAGGAGTGTTCTTATGAAATGATGAATTTGGTGAGGGACTTAGTGGAAAAAGTGATAATCATGGATGGATGAGGTTAGGATGGGGTTGTTGGTCATGAACTCCCCTTACAATGTTGAAACTCCTGCACTGCATCAATCACTGGCATTTATCCACAAATCATGTCAAATAAGAAAGGTTTTCAATCAACCAAAGAAAACAGAATTTCATTACCTAGTTGCCTAGTTCATGCATGGAAAAACTTGCAGAATAATGTGAAACACTATGCGATATAATACAAGGCTGAAGATATCAGAAATGACAATTAAATCCTATTCTTGAAAATTGATAAAATGCTTGCCTAAGTATCAGGAAACCCTAAATTCCATGAGAAATTAGAATTCTGTCTTTTTGGGGCTGCATAGGAGTTCTTTCCTCAAACCATGACCCTTGAAGGGAGGATTGAGGCCAAAAATACCTACTATCAGCTTTTTGATATTCCTTTATCTTCCAAATATATTGCTGAAGCAATGTACAAATTGAAGCAAACTAATCAAATCCAGAACTGCTTGCAATGAAATAATGCTAAGAACAATTCAACCATTAATCTATGAAATCAACTAAGCATATAAATAAAAGAAGAGGAGCCCTTGTTACTAGGGTTGGGACCTAACCCAAGAGCTTCAACCCTCTGAGTCAACTCAGTGCTGGATCAAGGAAATGCTCATTCTTATTATCATATCAGAAAATTACATAACAATGTCTTCCACAAGTCTTGAACTCGAAAATGCCTAGTGATTTTACATCAAAAATCTAAATCCTAATGAGGCTCTAGGCCTCTTTATTTATACAACTGAAGTCTCCAATGACTTCCTTAAATTTAGGGAGGCTCGGATCCCAAACTCAAGATGAACTAGCTCTTTAACTGTCACTAGCTCGACTGCCTTTTGATCTTCATGACTCGGTTGCTTGCAACTCCGAGCTAGTGTGATTTGATGGAGGAATATTCAAATGAGTGAGGATTAAATGAGGAGGATCTATCTCCTATAATCTCTCCTTCTTGTCTTATTCAATTTTCTGCCCTTAATTAGTCAAAATTGCCATGATTTTCTCTCAAAACATGCAATCAATGCACATTAGTCCACTAGACATAACATCTCACTTTTACTCATCTCATTAAGCAAAATATAATCAAAATATGTAAGTAATTATGAGAATATTTGATTTAAATAAGCTTGGAGGTGTATCAAGGTCCATAAAGTTACCCAATGATGAGGCTCATCATCACCTCCCTACTGAAAGTGTTGCTCATCCTCTAAGCAACTCAATCTATATCTATGTCCTTCATTGCTCTAGTGGCCTCCCTGAGATCCCATGTTTCTGTCGTATTTTCTTCCTCCTGTGAATATAATCTTGCCTTCCTCTCTATATCTTCCCACTACTTTCTTTCTTCCTCTTCCTTCCTTCCTTCCAAAATTCCTAAGAGCAGTGGTGGACTGAGTCTCAAGCCAATCCATTTGACTTTGAGTCTTTGTAGAGCTTGCTTGTACATGGGTTTTCTATTTAGTGCTTCTCTCATTCTCTGGAGAGAATGGTACTCTCTGATTTTCAGGCCGTAGGGCAAGTATTCCATCTCCTTTGGAAAGCTTGCATGATGTCATCCCCTAACAACCTGAACATGTTTTCAAAGTGTGTGATTGCTTTCTCTTGGGCAGTAAGGTACCTAGGTGCAAGCTTAGGTTCATTTGCAATCAGGTTGTGGGTGCTGATAACAGCCATTGGATTTGATTGCTCAGCTCTTATCATGAGGGGTTCTGTCTCTTCTCTTGCCATTACTTTCTTCATCTCTGCAAGTCTTTCCTCCTCATTATTCATCCATGATGCCAAAGCCATCAATTGCAAGTCCCCTAGTTTTGAATTTGGGTCTCACACATTCAGATCTGTTAAGGCTAGGTTGTGTAGGTAAAACTTAGACATTTTAGCTCTATCCTCCAAGGCACTTTGATCACAGAGATCAATGAATTGTCTATAGTCCTAGAAGGGCATAGTGCTTCTTTGTTCTAAAGTCTTAATTTGGAATTGTAGCCACTGTTACTTAAGATACAATGCATAAGACTTTGCTGGCATCCTGCACTAGAGTTCCTCTAAGGATAAACTGGCCATGGACGCCAACTGACTTTCTCTCTCTTGTAATTGTCTCCTTACCCATACATTTTCTACCTCCAACTGAGCTTTCATCATTGCGTCTCTGTCCCTTATGCTACTTAGTTCTCTACCCATCTCCTTTACTTTCTCCTCCATGTGGCCTATATCCTCCACTCCTTTAGATTGGGCAATTTGCATCCACCTATGTGTTCTTGCCCTTTCTTTTTCAAGCTGAGAGAATAAGGGGATGGAAAATTTTTGTGGAATGACCCTACCCCCTTCAATGAACTTGTAGTAAGAGTCAAGGTTGGATTGAGGACTAGGTTCCCTCAATTCTGGATCTTCCTTCTTTGTTTCTTGCTGAGTGATACCTTCTTAGTCCATTTTTTGAGTTTCCTGTAGGTTTATCAGAGTTTCTTGTAGGATGGTCTCTGCTTCCTGTAGGTCCTTCTGTGTCTCCTGTAGGAGACCTTTTCCCTTTGATGAGGTAGGCCTAGTGACAGGCCTCCCAACATAAGTGATGGGAGATTTGGGAGAGGCTTGTCTTGATGATCCTTCTTCTTGGTTTTTCATAAGAGGAGCTATCTTTTCTTGCTGCTTTGGTGAGACTTCAATGACAATAGGAATTTTGGTGGGTGTTTGAGGTCTTCCTTGCCCTATCCTTGTACTTTTTCTTGTCCTAAAGTACAATGGGCTTTGTCTTTGTCTATTCCCTTTTTGCTTGATAGGTGTACTTAGGGCAGTGAGAGCAGCTACTACCTCTTTCTGAGTGGATTATGGAGATACCCTTGGTGATTCTTCCCCTTCTTTGCCTTGAACTATAGAACTCTGTTATTCCTTTCCTTTTGCTTCCTCTTTTCCATTCTCTCTCTCATCCTTGTCTTTCTCTTTCTCTTCTTCCTCACTCTATTCATCAATTTCTTCTTTTGCATCTTCTTCTATCTCTTCTTCATTTTCCTCCTTTTCTTCCCCTTCTTCCTCCTCTATTTCCTCTTCATCCCTCTCACTAGTAGTGGGGCTTTTGTCATATTCAAGAGCTTTTATTTCCCCCTCTGCTTGCATGTCTCTAAAATTTTTCCATGTAATAGGGAGTCTTAGGTTTTGGAGGGAATCTTTTAAGATAAGTTTGATTAACCCATGATGGGCTAGTTGTTGATATTTTCCTTCCTGCACTTTGATGCTCATATCTATCACTAATTAAAGAAGAAAGTAGGGTATGCTTAGTCTGCTTTTAGGAGGTGTGTCTGCTCCAAATCTTAGTTCTTGGAGAAGCCTGAAATGATCCGTATATCACATTGTATCTCCCTTCACATGATATATATTTAATGAGGTGGTAGATAATTTAATTCCAAGGGTATGGAAGGCTTTCTCTTCTAACCCCATTTTTGTCCTCCATTGCCTCTTCTCCTTCCAAAAGGAATTTATTATTTGCAAGTTGGTTGTTACCCTTATCTTCCTTTCTCCAAGGCAACCCTAAAGGAAGTGTGGTGATTCTGCCTATGATTTGAGGGGTGATTTCTACTAATATACCTTTCACCACAACAGTGGCATGGGTCCTAGTTAGTGGTATGAGTGAGAGAGAAAAGTCTTTGGCCACCTCATCATCGTATCCCCTCAATTTTTTCAAAGAAACCCATCCAATTGTGCCCTGTGAATATTTCTACTACAGGAGGGTGCTAATGAATTTTCATTCTGTTTGTGGGTTCCCTCTTGTTAAATCCCCCTGTCATTTTTCTTTGATAATTATGGAGACTTGTATGGGTCTAATTCCAAATTCTAATGGGTAAGATATTTTAAATGACAACTCTGTATATAATTCCCCTAGACTGCAATTTCCTTAGCCAAATGGAAGGTTTTTCTATATTTTTTAACTTGGAAAAGGTGGGAAGGTATAGCTCCTACTTCCTGGTTATTTCCTGATGAATCCAACCTTTGCTTTTTCCTGTCTAAATGCCCACTACTAATCTAGTAGCTGACTACTATGTATCCTGTAGGACCTCGTGTAGGATCCTATAGGTTTTCGTGTAGGTGCTCCTGCACTGAAAACTGCTCACTGTCTTTCCTGTAGACACTGCTTCAAGAGTTGACAGCAACCTTGCTTCGATGAATCCTTGAGATTGTGAATGCCTCCTTTGCATGGGAATCAATGTTTTATTTCCTCATATGGGTGATTGTGTGGGATGTTTTACTGGCTACCGAAGTGCGAGCACCCACTTTTGGACCGTTGGTTCCACTACCACTTCATCATTCCTCCTTACCTCGTAATCATCTCCCACTTCGGTCATCTGTAACTTAACAATTTTTGGACTCATCTCTTTCTTCTTCTGATTTGACTGCTACCATGTGTGTAGTGATCTAACTGTATTCTCCTTGTCGACTGGCCAAAGGTGGCCAAGTTAACTGGCCACCTTTGATTATAAAACCAACTCTTACACAATCCTACAATTTTTATCATATTATGCTAACGAGAGAGCTTAAGCGAGATGACATACATGTGGGTAAGATGCCTTGATGATGCAACTTGTTGGAGAATGATGCCCCTGTGTTGTGTATTTGTTGCATATGTTTTTTTTTTTATATTGGCCTCCTTTGATGCTTGTTTCCTTTGATGTGCAGGTACTGGAGGGTGATGCTGATGATCCCGCTACTGCTACTAAGCTCTGGAAGAGCTTCCTTGACAATAGGATCTCTATGTTGAAGATGACAACAACTTGTGATTTTTTTTTTTTTTGTGTGGGATAAGCTGCTACAAGATTTCCTACAGGAAACCTACACGATGCCCTATACTTGCCTCTCCCTTAAACTTTTATTATTTTCTTCACTTCTGGAGCATGAGGATTGTGGTCATGGGTAGAGAAGGGGTCTAATGATTGGTAGGTGAGAGGTATAGTCTTAAGGTATTATCCCCTTTTCCTCTGTTCTCACCTTCTTCTATGTGTGTTTTTTTCTCTCTGAAAACTATAATAATTTTGGAACTGACTTATTGGATGAATGCAGGGGTAATCATGGTGGTGAAATGGTGGAGTAAAATTTTATTTTTTGACATAGGCTGGTCATCCCCTTCCTCTAGGGTCACTTTCCTTGGGATTCCCAAGCCATTGTAATTCCTACAGGATCATCCTGTAGGTTTTCATGGATTCTTGTAGGTTTACAGGGAATCCTGTAGAAAACACAGATCCCGTTTAAACTGATCTAGATGAGTTCATAAATGGAGGGAATGATGGGATGATGAATAATATGGGATGGAGCAATGAAAACATGAATTTTATAGGTCCTTATGCTCCTCTCTTATTACTCTGATCCTCCTCATGCTGACCTGCAAACATATTTTCAAAGTTTTTCTTCTCTCTCTCTCTCTCTATATATATATATATTAAAAACAACTAGTCTGCCTCCAAGAGGTTTTCATCCTTGCTGCTTGCTCTGGGTGCCTCAAAAGAGGTTTTCACCCAGAGATCTTTTTATTTTTTTATTTTTCTCTTTTTTTGACACCATTGGGCCGCCTCAATAGGGTTTTTTTTTCTTAGGGACTTGATGGGGTAGAAGCTGAGACTTGCTCCACCACCAACACTATCTTGCTTTGACAAGGGCTTCTTGGAGACCTTCAATCTATGCCCATTGATAAGTAAAGGAATGGCCTATGCATTAATGGTTCTTACCTGTACTAAACCATTATCATGACATTTTTCTATGACATAAGGCCCTAACCATCTAGTCCTTGATTTACCTTTAAAATCCTTGTATCTGGAATCATACAATAGAGCCCAATCACCTTCTTGAAATTGTTTGTATTTTATGTTCTTGTCATTCCAGATATTCCTTTGAACTTAAGTCACCTCTGTGTGCAGGAAGGCCTGTATTCTAAACTCATCTAACCCATTCAGCTGGAGCAATCTCTCTTGTTGTGCCCTGGTGAGATCTAGATCTAGTTGTGCTACCTTTCTTAAGGTGTTGTATTCAAATTGAATGGACAGTAAGGCCTTCTTCCCATAGACCAACTCATAAGGAGTGAATCCAGTGGTGGTCTTCCAGGTGGTATTGTAGGCCCAAGTGGCTTCAACAAATCTATTTCCTAGTCCTTTCTGCTGCTGCTAATCACTTTGGTTAGAATGCCCTTTGTTGGTCACCTCCACTTGCCCATTAACTTATGGGTGGTAAGGAGTGGATGTTCTATGCTTGATCTTGTGCTAGCTTAACAAAGTTTCAATCATGTGAGACATAAACTGGCTACCTTGATCAATGACTAGTTCTTTAGGGTACCCAAACTTATAAAATACAATTTCCCTTAAGAACTCAACCAATTTCTCCTCTGTTGCTGCTTTGATGGCTTTGGCTTCAACCCACTTGGTTAAATAGTCAGTGCACACAATGATGTACTATTTTTTCCTGGATGGAGGGTCAATGGGTCCAATGAAATCCATGCCCCACTTTTCAAATGGCTCGAAAGTCACTTGAGGTTGCAGAGGCATTTCATCCCTTGGGGTAGGTTTTCCCATCCTTTAGCACCAATCACATTGACTAGACCTCCTCACGTCCTGGTGAAGAGTGGACTAGTAATAACCAGCTTGTAGCACCTTGAATTTTGTCCTCTTGGCTGCAAAGTGACCTCCACAAGGCCCATCATGACAAGTCAGAAGGATATCAAAGACTTCCTCCTCCCTGACACATCTTCTTAGAATTTGATTCGGGCCTAGTTTGAAGAGGTTGCCCCCAATCCAAGTGAATGGGGTGCTCTTCCTCACAATGTTTCTTTCCTCTTTGGAGGGCAAGTTTAGTGGAAACTGTGCAGACACCAAGTAATTTTCTATGTCAACAAACCATGGAGAGAGAACTGAAATGGCGAATAAGTGTTCATCCGGTAACTGATCATCAACCATTCCTTCCTCCCCTACAGGAAAAGTTAACCTGGATAAAAAATCTGCAACAACATTCTCCTTGTCAGGCTTATCAATAATAGTTAGATCAAACTATTGTAGTAAAAGTAACCATCTAATAATTCGAGCATTCACATTAGGTTTATTCATCAAGTATTTAATTACAGCATGGTCAATATGTACAAATGTTTGGTAACTTGTAATGTAATGCCTAAATTTGTTCAATGAATGCACAATAGCTAGGATCTCCTTTTCAGTCATTGTATAGTTCAGTTTGGCCTTTGACAGATTCTTACTGATGAAGTAAATGGCATAAGGTAACTTGTCATCCATCTAGCCTAGAGCTGCTCCTATGGCTTTGTGAGAGGCATCAGCATGTATATGGAAAGGAAGGGCCCAATTTGGGCCTTGAAGAATAGGTGCAATGGTCAACTTGTCCTTCAGGGTGTCTAGGGCCTCTTGACAACTTTTTGACCATAAAAATTCAGAGTCTTTGGCCAATAACCCAAATAAAGGAGAAGCTAACTTGCTGAAGTCTTTTATAAATCTCTGATAGTATCCAACTAAACCTAGAAAACTTCTGACATCCCTCTGCTTTTGTGGAGGTGGGACCCTTTGGATGATGGCTATCTTATTTGGGTCCACCTGTAGTCCTTTCTAGGATATTGAATGACCTAGAACAGTCCTTTTAGTCATTAAGAACTCACATTTTTCGTGACTAAGAGACAAATTCATTTCAATGCATTTTTTTAGTACCTTACCCAAGTTGGATAGAGCCTCCTGGAAATCACACCCATAGGGTGTAAAATCATCCATATAAATTTCTACTGCATCATGGACTAGCTCGACAAAGATACTCAGGACTGCCCTCTGAAAAGTGGCAGGGGCATTGCATAGGCCAAAAGGAAGGACCCTATAAGCAAAAGTACCCCAAGGACAAGTGAAGGTGGTTTTATCTTGGTCTTCTGGACTAATCTAGATTTGATTGTACCTATTGAACCCAACTAGGAAAGAGAAAAACTTTTTCCCTAGCAGGACATCTATCACTTGGTCAATGAAAGGTAGAGGGAGATGGTCCTTCTTTGTTGCTTTGTTTAACTCTCTGTAATCAACACAAATCCTCCACTTCCCATTTTTCTTTGAGGGATGAATTCCATTGTTTTGACACGGGTAGGGTTTGAATCAACTAAGCATAGATCAATCTGATGGTTGCTCTTGGTTTCCTTTACTACTTCCTCTAAGGACAAGGTGTTGGGAGTTGGACTTTGGAGTATGTGTTCAATCAAATCATGTTCATCCAGTTGTCCTCCTCCCATGGTTGTTTCTAAGGTATAGAGTTGGGATGAGTAGATTTCATCTTCTTCCTCCTATTCTAGCCACAAAGGTAAGTCATGTTCTAGAGATGGTTGAGCAGGAGGGTACAAGACTAACTACTTGGACAAAGGCCCATTTTTTATAGTCATATTTCCAACCCTACAGCTGATGTAGGCATCGACAGGGGCTAACCAAGGCCTCTCAAGTATGAGAGGATAACTAATAAGCTTGGCCTTAGGCTAGAGAACTAGGAAGTCTGCAGGGTACTCTCAAGACTCAATGGAGACCATGACATCCTCAACAATCCCCTCAGGGGTTACTGTGGAATGATTTGCAAGTTGCAAAATTGTTGTGGTATTTCTTAATGAACCCTGGAGATTGAGCTTGAGCATGGTGTCCTTAGTCATTACATTAATGGAAGCCCCAAGATCAATCAAAGTGTGTGGGACAATTGTGCCATTAACGTGCACATCTACTACAGGGCTTCTAGGGTCCAAATATTTTGGGCAAATTACCTACCCCAGCATTAAGTTGGACAGTTGTCCAATGACATTAATGGTAGGGGTGTCTCTTTTTCACCTCCCTGGATGTTTGAAACTCTTCTCTTTAATCAATGATCTGAAATGATCATAAACTAAAACTAATGTAGAAGTGATTAGCCATTAATGATTTGAATGTTAGCTCAAAGCATGAAAATCGAGGAAAACTGCTTGAGAAGAATACTTTACGAAAGTTGTTTAAACACAAGAAAGATGCATAACAGAAGTAAAAATAGTAAAAACACAATTATACCAAACAACAAGATTGATGACAGATTTCATCCCTAATGGACTACATCTCCGTGTCCGCTTTCAAGATGGGCAACCGTTTTTATTAGGAATGAAAAGAAAGGAGTCGATTACACAGTGATTTAGTCAGACTGAACTTGCACACAGGAAATTTTGACCTTTGTAAGCAGGAAGCTCTTTGAACCAACTTTCCAACACTTCTTACGGTTTCCAAAACCGACTCCGGATGCCCAAGATATGATAAAAACACCGGCCACCTCTCTATCTCAGCCTCTGAATGACAAGCTCCAAAAAAACACTCAAAAACCTTACTAACTCTTCACAAGTATGCAAATTCTCATTTATACAGTGGTTAGATGCATCATAACCACTGTTGCTCAATTTGACATGCATCAGTTGACTTGAAGGTATGATTTTAGGGTTTATGGATAAGTTTTTAATGTCACTTAATGACTTTCACCATTTAATTTAAAAATCTGTAACAAAACCCACTTTAGAAACTTGGAATAGCCCGCTGACCATTAGCTGTCAACTAACCAAGTGGAGGATGGAGATAGTGGATGTGAATAGATGCCAACCCCATGGTTAGAGATCTGGCGTTCTGGGGTCTCACCTGCTAACGGTTGGTGGATGCGGTTTTTATGGCGCTCACATTCAACGGCTACCCACCTGACCATGACCATCCACAAACCACGGAGCTAACCCCCAACTGCTAGTTAATTGCACTGTTCAAATTTCATCGGCTTCTCCATGCGGTTCCCATTGCGGTTAACTGCAACTCCGACAGCCTGCCACTGTATCCACTACCTTCGTTTGTTCACATGCGCCCGTTGCGGTCAGGCTCCGATGTGGTCAGGCTAGCGGTTTAATACTATGTATGGTATTTTGTGGTTTAATATATTGGTCGAGACTTTAGGTTTTAGGTTTTTATGTGTTAGAACATAGTTCTTAGCTATTATAATAGGTTTAGGGTTTAATCTCATGGTTTGAATGCGATCAAACTTAGGTTTTAGCATAGTTTTGGTGTTTAGGATTAGGTTCAGGTTTTGTTTTCCTTTTAGCTTAGGTTTTTTAGCATGTTTAAGCTAAAGTCTAGTTTTAAGGTACCTTACCAATTCATGACACCATTCACTTCACAACCATAACTGAACCTTTACCCATGATTTTACTGACCACATTGGATACTGAAGATGATGCTAGTACGAACTGATCAATGTGTCCTTGAATCAACAAAATCCTCCTGGATCATTCCTCTCCACTTGAAAGATTTTGGACCACAAAATTTTGAGTAAACAATTAGTCGATGACGGTAGAACTCCCTCTCTTTCCACCTTGGCATGACGATGCACTAATACATTTGATCAATCACTTGCAATTGATGACCCTGATGATGCTGACCATGACACTTTTTGATTCGGTGACCTGTTTCATCCATCTGTAGTATGAACAACTTGCGATGATGGGCAAAAAACTTGCTATAAACATGGCAATTGAATTCTTTCCACGAAGAACCATGAGATAGTGATTCACAATCTTTGAAAACAGTCTCTACTGAATGTTGTTTAATACCATCAACATGTATAAACAATCTATTTTGCGGAATGAAAGAGACAATCAAAGATACTTTTGACATCAAACCAACTACTTAATTAAACATACTTTCCTGCTTTCTATTTACTAAGTGAACTTGCTACACTGAACCTATCCAATTGTAAGGTGAAATTTGCTACAACTTAGTTTCATTATGAAAGTATTGAATTAGCTGTTGATTTGTTTGAATCACTTTTCCTTCATTTGTTAAATGATGTTTCCTTTGATTAGCACTTTCCTCTGATGCATAAGTTCCCATTAGACACTTTGACATTGCTTTAGCAAAGTCTTGGATATGAAAACAAAGAGGTTTCCTCTCCACTTGAAAATAGGTTTCAAAACTGTTCAAGACATGACATGGCAACACAATACAAGAGAAATTGAACATTGACTTTCCCCAATATTGACTTGCACCCTTGAAACTAAAAATAAACATACGATTTGAAACAAGTCTCTAATTAGACTCACATGTACCATTCCCTGCAATACACTGCTGATGATGATATTTTATAGAATTTAGTTGAATGAATGAGTTGAGAGTCATTCTATCTTTAAGAAGATGTTCATAGGACATCAAATGTATCTCATGTTGCTTAGCTTGTTTATGAATAAGATTTCTTGGAAAAGAATTAACCACCTTGACCAATTGATCTATAAACTGAATCTCACATTCCAAACAATCATCCTTATGTTGTTCCTTACTAAACATGAGTACATATTTACTTGAACTTTTTAACTGCTTAACTTGATTTGTAACAATTAAATCCAAGTTTGATTTGACTTTATGTGCCCTAAAAATAAATTCAACCCCTTCTTACTTTACGTGATATTTATGTTCTCTTTTGTAAAACACTGCATCTCTATCATAAAGATAAGGACTTCCTAAGACAACTCCACTTATGTCTACTGGGACCACATCTGACTCCACTTCATCAATGTACTTAGATGTAATTGCAAATTTTAACAGACACTACTTTGTGACATGTATCTGAGTTGATTTATTAATCCAACCTAATGGGTATGGTCTTGGATGATTCTGTGCCTCCAATCCCAATTGATTAACTATATGTTCAGATATTAAATTTGCTTGTGATCCACTGTCAATCATTATGTCAAACTTTGTATGCTTAGAATTTATCCTTATGTGGAAGAGTTCAACTCTTTTATCCTCATGTGAAGAATTTATGTTTGAAGAAGATGCAATAGTTTTCGAACTTGAACCAGTGTCAAAAGTTTTACCTGTCGTAACCATGGCAGTTATCCTTCTTTCATCACCTGAATCTAAACCTAGATCCTGCTGAACTGCTGCAATGGCCTTCTTTTCATCCTTCGCCTTAAGGAACTTTTTGGGCTAAAGTTCTGGATGAATTTTCCAGGACTTTGATTCATCATGACCGATTCTCTAGCAATGAGAACAAGTAGGTCTTTCCTTCTGAATGATCACTGATGTCTTTCTCTTCGAATTGTTCTTCCCCTTACTGTCATTGGAATCTTTGGTTTCCAACTCTTTGGATGATTGCGATGAAAACTTGAATAGTCTTCCACCCGATTCAATATGTATGGCCTGAACACACACCTCATCAAAATCATCATGATTAAACATCAATAAAGTATGCTGCAAATATGAATGTAAACTGTCGATGTATTTTAACAAAGTTTCATTTGTATCCAATGAAATACCAAGCGCCAATGCTTTCTTTCTGAACTCCTGAGTAAACTCCTGAACACTCTAACCTTTACCTTGCCTCAAATGCTACCAATCAATAACAACTTGCTGCATGTATCCTAAGGGATAGAACTGTTTCTTAAGAGCTTTTAAAAACTTAGACCATGAAGAGATGACTTTTACTTTATGCTTTACATCTATCTGAGTTTTACTTTCCCACCAGAATAAATCTGTTCCCCCCATTCTATGTGTAGCTAACTGAATTTTAGTTTTATCGCTAGAAATGTTATGAATGTGACAATACACTTCTAATTTCTTAATCCATTTATCTAAATTTTTAGGATTCATTTCGCCATCATAACTCAAATTTAACATCAAGTTTCAAAAAAGATGTTTTCTTAGGTTTCTTTTCTGTTTCAGATTTTGCATTGGAAGAAGAAGAATAAGAAGAGGGTGATGGAGATGATGGAGGTGAAGGTGGTTTATCAATATTCCCTTTACCTTTGTCCTTCTTCGATGCCTTTGAAGAAGAAGTTGCATCTCTCGCCTTCTTGTCTTCGTACAATTCTCCCAACATCTACTGCATAGTCAAGAATTCTTGCTGAAACTGTTCTTCACTCATCTTAGTTTTAGTGTTTTCACTTGCATTAGGTCTTGACATGGTCGATTTATGATTGACTCATCAATTTCCAATCTCTAGATCGATCTGCTCAAGGATTCCTTCTCCTCGTTGTGACTTTGACCTGGTTAACATTCAATGGCAAATTATACAAATGCAGCCTGCTCTGATACCAAATTATATTATTTGAAATGATCATAAACTAAAATTGATGTAGAAGTTATTAGCCATTAATGATTTGAATGTTAGCTCAAAGCACAGAAATCGAGGAAAACTGCTTGAGAAGAATACTTTACGACAGTTGTTTAAACACAATAAAGATGCATAACAGAAGTGAAAATAGTAAAAACACAATTATACCAGACAACAAGATTGATGACCGAGTTCGTCCCCGATGGACTACATCTCTAGGTCCACTTTCAAGATGGGCGACCATTTTTATTAGGAATGAAAAGAAAGGAGTTGATTACATAGTGATTTAGTCACAGTGAACTTGCACACAGGAAATTTTGACCTCTATAACCAGGAAGCTCTCTGAACCAAATTTCCAACTCTTCTTACGTTTTCCAAAAACGAATTCGGATGCCCAAGATATGATAAAAACACCCACCGCCTCTTTGTCTTAGCCTCTGAATGACAAGCTCCAAAAAAACACTCAAAAACCTCACCAACTCTTCACAAGTCTGCAAATGCTCATTTATACAGTGGTTAGATGCATCATAAGCACTATTTCTCAATTTGGCATGCATCAGCTGACTTGAAGGTATGATTTTAGGGTTTATGGATAAGTTTTTAATGTCACATAGTGACATTCACCATTTAATTTAAAAATATGTAACAAAACCCACTTTAGAACCTTGGAATAGCCCGCCGACCGTTAGCTGTCAACTAATTGAGTGGAGGAAGGAGACAACAGATGTGAATAGATGCCAACCACGCGGTTAGAGCTCCGACGGTTTCGGGGTCTCACTTGCTAACGGTTGGTGGATGCGGTTTTTCGGTGCTCACATTCAACGGCTACGCACCTGACCGTGACCGTCCACAAAACCACGGAGAAAACTCGTGACTGCTAGTTAACTGCACTGTTCACATGTCATCGACTTCTCCACGCAGTTCCCATTGTAGTTAATTGCAACTCCGACAACCTGCCACCATAACCGCTACCTTCGTCTGTTCACATGCACCCGTTGCGGTCAGGCTCTGATGCGGTTAGGCCAACAGTTTAATACTGTGTATGGTATTTTGTGGTTTAATATATTAGCTGAGACTTTAGGTTTTAGGGTTTTATGTGTTAGAACATAGTTCTTAGGTATTGTAATAGGTTTAGGGTTTAATCTCATGGTTTGAATGCGATCAAACTTAGGTTTTAGCATATTTTTGGTATTTAGGATTAGGTTTAGGTTTTGTTTTCCCTTTAGTTTAGGTTTTTTAGCATGTTTAAGATAAATTCTAGTTTTAAGGTACCTTACCAATTCATGACACCATTCACTTCACAACCATAACTGAACCTTTACCCATGATTTTACTGACCACATTGGATACTGAAGATGATGCTGGTATGAACTAATCAATGTGTAACTGAATCAATGAAATCCTCCTGGATCAATCAACTAGTTGTAAATAGGTACATCCTTGATGGCTTGGAGAAGTGGAATTTTGACATAGATTTTTCAATTCACCCAGAAGTTCATTCTCTTCTTGTGTAGGCTGGATTGGATGAGTTAATCTCTCAGGAAAGGGTGGTGGATTCACTCTAGGCATTCTTTCCTCTCTTTCCTCCTCACTCTCCCTAGGTGGAGGTGGAGGTTGGTTGTCTGGAAGTAATCTCCCAGATAGGTTGATTTCCTGAATCTCCACAACATAAGCAGGATACGATGTCTCTCCCTGTACACATGTTGTGCATGTCTGTTGTTCGGGTTCAGATTTGGTTGGGCAAGCATCTAAGGTTGTTTAGGTGGAGCAGGGTGTAAAAGTTGTGGTTGAGTAGGAGGTGAAGGCAATAAAGCTGGAGCATTGTTCTATGGGGGCCTCCACCCCTGGGGTGGTGCATTCCACTGAGGCTGTGGTGGAGTATATGGCTGAAATGACTGGCTGGTCGGTTGGGAATGGTACTGAGGTGTAAAAGACCAAGGAGGAGGTGTAGACCAGGAGGGATGAGCAGGGGGTCCCCAAGAGGGAATGGATGTGTTTTGGTTAGGGTTGTAATATGCATGGGATGACCCTTACATGCCCTGTTGGTATGGTCGAGGCCCATGAGGTCTCCTTTGATTTATGTAGCAGAGTTGTTCAGTCACCCATTCAGTTCCATGATACACGACTTTTAGTCCAGGTAGAGAAGGGCACTTGTCTGTGGAGTGGTTTTCTTCACAAACCAAGTAGATTTTGATCAGATTTAATGGACATTCATTCCTAGGGTACCTCCTTGTGCATATAGGGCAGAAAATGGCTAACGCTCTCTCTACCTTCTCCTGCTTTCTCTTTATGTGCATAATGTCCATTTGTAGGGAAAGGGTTTGCAACATTTCACTCTTGAAATCTTCCAACATATTTCCAATTTCACCTTTTATGGATGTGTTGGAAGAGGATGGGCTGGCCATTGGTTGACTACCCCTACCCTTTTTCCTAGATGCCCTAGAATGATTCCTAAAGATAGTCTTGATATCTTCATAGGGTAGTTGGTAGATGTCCCCTCCTGCTAGCAAGTTTAGGGTATCCAGAAGATCTTCCCTTACCCCTCGGAGTAGGACTAGCTTCAGTGACTCAGGATCAAGTGTGCACTTGGCCCTTTTGTAGCTAAGATGGAATCTTTCTTCATAATCCTCTAGGGATTCATCATGCCCCAAGGTCATCCTAAAAATTTCCTCTTTAGTGTCTTTGGACCTATAGTAGTCTCGATACTTGTTGTTGAAGGCTTGCTGCATTTGAGCCCAGGTTGTGATGCTATCCCCAGGTAAACCCATGAACCAGTGCAGAGTTGCATCCTTGAGAGTGGATGGGAATAGTTTCAACTTCTGCTCATCAGTGGTGTAATCATAAGTTCTGCATATGACATCAAACTCAAACAAGAAAGTGTCTAGATCTTCTGAGGTCAGGCCATGGAAATGAGGAAGAGCAGAGGGGCTTATGTTTTTCATCTTGGTATCCCCATTAGTCTCCCTGATGGGAAAGGCACACTCAATTCTTTCTCTATCTCCTCTGTCATTTCTATTTTCAACCATTAGGTCAGTTGGAATGGGTTCTCCTTCATCTTCTCCCCTTGTAGGCTCTTTAAATATCTCTAGTTGATCGCCTAAGGGGTCCTCCAATTCACACCCACAGAAGAAGATGGAAGGTTGGCCGTTTGAAGTGGTGGGGGTATTTGGTAGAAATTTTCCTAAGTTATCCCTATTCCTATGAGGCATGAAAGAAGTGTTCTTGTTTTGTTTTGTGTTTTTTTTTAAATCTTTGAGACTAATTGCAGAATTGAAATCACAAACTAAATGGAAACTAACTGATTGAATGAAATCTCACTTGCAGAATGGAAATTAAAGAAAAATAACTTACAATTAATTTTGCAGAAATGAAGCTAATAGCAAAATGTCAGAGATGAGAAATGGAAGAAAGAAAGCAGAAATCACATCTTACTCAAGCACCTCCCTGACAACGACGTCAAAAAGTGATGAGCACCAGTATTGCAACAAGAATGTTGCAACCCCTAGGGCTACCAACTTTACTTTATCAACCCAGCATTCGTACAAACTTCGAGGTGACAGTGTTGTATACACAAGTAGATGTGAAGAAAAAAGAGTTATTGTGTTCATTTACATGCACAACAGTAGAATGTTTGGTTATTTCAGATTGCATACCTAGGACAGTAGGATTACACACATGTTAACTTAACATTCTTTTGAAGCAAAGCCTCTTAGCAGTAGTTAGATGAATGGTGTGTTTAAGCATTTAATCTTAGCTTTTCCTTACTACAGTAGACACGATTTCAATTAGTGCAAATTTCCCTTTTCCTCACTGGTGATCAAGCTTCTTCTGAATCAATAGAAGGTTGGTTTGAGAAACCATAGTGGTCTATCACCAGCTTGGGAGTACTGTCAAAAGCCTTAGCTTCTCTGTAACATAGAGTGAGTATACTTCTTTAGAGGAGAAGGTGTTCTTGACTTTAATGTTCCACTATTGGGGCTAGTGGTCCATCAATGGTGTATGTATGAATGGAACTTTCACTTATAATAATAAAATCAGAGGAAACACACTTTCATGAATATGTTGTGAATATAGTAGGACTATTATTGTTGTATTTGCAATGTATGTTATTGAACTTACACTTATGCTTATGAACTATTTTGTTTGCATTTGTATGATTCTTGTTGAATGCGTGTTGTTGTGTTAATTCATCACTTTAACTTGTGGACTATTCCACATCTTATCTTGTGATATCATTATGCTCATTTGATCCTTTCAAGCTACGTACTATTACAAGCTTCCAAGGGGCACACTTCCTTCTCCCTTCGTATGTTGGAACCTTCATGCATCGCGCTTGACTCTCTGCAGGGTCACACACTTACTCTCACCTGAAGTTACCATACTTCACTCTGCGCATTTTCGCAGTCAAGGCCTAACATTACCACCCACTATTGGGACTCCTCCTCCAAACGGTGTGAGGTCTAGTTGGGACTTCATATCGGGAAGATCTCCTGAATGTTGGCAGGTCCAACACCATCAATATTTCCAGTGTTAGAAGGAGGACCAGATGACAAGTTGAGCCCTTGAAGTCTGTTTTGAATTTCGGCACTCATCTAATGACTTCTTCCACAATCATAACCCCGTCATGTTTTTCTAGAAATGTAAGTCTGCAAGTGCCGACGAGTATCATAGATGACTTGTCAACTCTAAAATTTGATGGCGAGGGTGAAACAACCTTATTTGAGCATATTTCTCATTTTATTGAATTCTGCACAAACACAACATCCACTATGAGGATGTTGGTTGTAGGTTGTTCATTCTCACATTCAAAGGGTACATAAGGGAATGGTGTCACACATGCCTAATGCCTCCATATTCTCTTTCAAACATATTTCCACAAAACTATTTCACACTTGTGATATGTATGATCATAAACTGTTGGCATTATGGCTAAAGTGTTGTCCTTGATGGCAACTCATACAGGTGATGGATCACAGTACAACAGGTCAGTAGCAGAGATTGATGATTAGCTCACAAATAATGAAGAAAATAAGAGGTACGCAGTACAAAAGGCGCGGACCCGCAGGAATATCATAGATAAAGTGCGTACATACCCGCAGGTACACCATGTAAAAGGTGCGGACCCTAGTTCACGCACTTTCATGCAGTGAAAAAGTATTCTCACGTGGGAATCCAATGGTGGACCATAGTATTTAGCCCGACGTATTTGATCCTATGGTTTGGTCAGTGGTATTGTTTTATATTATTATTATTATTATTGAGCCCCATGTTTTTGGGCCCCTTGTATTGGTTATCTATGGTATTGACTCATGGTTTTAGCAAGAGCTTGCCTATATAAAGCAAAGGAGATCATTTGGCTAGACACTTGTGAAATTAGAAGATCTTAAGAGAAGCTAGATCTGAAATTCTTGTAATCGGTTTGTGAGAGAGAGTTGAATCAATATCAAGGAGAAACATGAGAATTACAAGTCGGATCTACTAATGGGTTGATATCTCCTCGGCGCATGATCAGATCTGTAGATCTGATAGTCTGGGTTATCCTTGAAGTCTGAAAATTGTCTATACCCGCAGGACCGCAAGTGCAGTGAAAGAAAAGTGCGGAGATACGCAGGCGCAGAAGCGTTGCAGGTGCGCAGATACGCAGGCGCAGAAGCACTGCAGGTGCGCAGGTTCGCAGGCCCAGAATTGCAGAAGATGCGGAGGGGCGCAGGCATTCCATTGGACACAGAGCGGAGGTGCGCAGGAAGTCCGTGAGACACAGTGCGTGGGTGCGCAGGAAAGCAGTTGGAAACAGTGCGGATGTACGCAGGTGTTCTATGGGTGAAGCTGCGGACTTTTCATGAAATCTATTTAGCTACCCCTGTTTACCATTGTTGTGTTTTGGATTTTGAAGTGATGTTTGGTATTATGTTCTGATAACAGCAGTGATTGATTGAATGATTATGATTAGCTTCAGTATTGATAGATGAATGGATCAGGTTCATAATGACTTATCCTTATATGATCTGGTGGACTAGATCTGGTTGATAACTCTCATTGTATATGTATTGATCTGGTGATTGGGTGATTCAGAAGGTTGTTTGATTATGAGCTTCAATGTTGTTGTTGGGACCAGTATGAAAATTGGATGAAATGTGGCCTTTCAGATTATGTGTTGTGCTTCAGTGTATCCAGTCTGAAAATTGATGAAACATGGTACCTGGAGGAGAGAAGATTGTAGGTCAGCACCTACGTACTAGTATCTAAGCTAGTACAAGAGCTAAAGGAAATCTTTAGAGCATTGTAGCAGGTAGCAGCCTGCGTACTAGTAAATGGATCGCCTAGTACAAGAGCAAAGGGGGTTGTAGCTCCCGTACTAGTATAAGACTGCACCAATACAAAATATTGTAAAAGGATTTTCTTATTAAGAAGAAGATTGAGATGACTTGCAGCAGGTGGTTTTCTCCCGCATTGGGTTTCCACCTTATATCATGGTGTTCATGTGTGTGCCTTATGTGTGATGATCTACTCTATGTTACTGCATCTGTTAACTGATAATATGGTTGATAATGTTCTAATGCACTCATTAAAGATCAATTAACTTAATCATAAGAAGTTGTGAAAGTAGAATATATGAATCAGAGTTTGGAAATGAAAAAGTTTTATTGACTTGATAATACTAATTCACCCCCCCTCTCAGTATTATTTCCAACAATTGGTATCAGAGCAGGTCCTTTGATAGAAGCTTGATCGCTTGAAGGAGATCCGTGGAAAAATGGGAAAGAAGCTTAAGAAGAAAGCACCTAAGAAAAAGAAGTCATCTCAGAAGAACTATGACAGTGGGAGAATCGATTGGGGATTAGGTATAAGAAGCTCTTCAGATTCAAAATCAGATTCAGAATCATTATCAGGTATGAATATATTATCCTCTGATGTTCCAGCTATCTTTCCTTTTGGAAGAGATGAAAGTGATAGCGAAACTACTGAATTTGCTCTTATGGGTGAACAAGAAAGATATCAAATAGAGGCAGAATTTAAAAGGCTGACAGACAAAATTAGAGATCAACAAGATCTATTGAACAAAAGGGAACGTGACTTCAAAGAAGAAGCTACCAAACTAAAGGCCCAACTAGAAGAAGGAAACAAGGTAAGAAAACTACTCAAGGACAAGGAAGACCAATGTCAAAAATCGCAGCATGAAGTGACATCATTAAGAAAAGAAGTCAATGAAAGAAGCACAACCATCAAGAAACTCAAAGATAGATCCAACTACTATGAAAATCTTGAAGCTACAATCCTCTCACTAAAAGGAGATCTTGAAGAATCAAAGAAGCAGAATGAAGATCTACATCAAGCAATTGAAAAACAAGACAACGAAGTCATCAGCTTAAAATCTCAGCTGGAATGTGCCTTCCGAGTTCGTCAAATGCAGCAGGATCTGAATGAAGAACAAGAAAAGGAGATTCTCAAACTAAGGGAACAAATGGAAGAAGGAAGGAAAGCTGAAGAAGATTTGAAAAAGCAATCTCTTGAAAAGGAAGAACAACTTCAGGTTGAGGTAAATATCTTGAAAGGTAAATTAGAAGAAAAGGATAAGCTTTTACGATTTCAAGATAGCTCTAAAGTCTTGGATGATATTCTTAGTAGTCAAAGGTCTCCTTCTATAAAGACTGGTCTTGGTTTCCATGAATCTGTTGAAGGTGAATCTAGTTCACAAGGTGAGGCAAGGAACTCTAAAGAGAAACCTAAAGTGATCAACGAAGAAATGAAAGATCAATCTCATCATCAACCAAGGAAAGAGATTCCTCAAAGAAAATCCTTTACTCCTCCTATGAATAATGTTGAATGTTATGTATGTCATAATCTTGGACATGTTGCAGCTAGATGTAGAAGAAGAAGGGTTCAAGACCATTATGCAGAAAGATCATCACATTCAAGGTACTTTAATGGATATTGCTTTGCTTGCAATATGTATGGTCATAAAGCTGCTAACTGTTACAGGAGGAATATGAAACATGTAAGATGTTATGCATGTAACAAGCTTGGACATATAGCTAAGGAATGCAGGAACAAAGTGTGGGCACCATATCAAAAGGAGAAAATGTCATCATCACGCTTGAAGATATGGAGGAAAAAGGAAGTACAGTCAGAAAAAGGCGGCACAGCACAACGTACAGACATACCAGAATCAGAGGGAGCTGAAAGTACAAAACTTCAGTGTCCTGAATCTCATATGCAAACTCCATAAAGGAAAGTCGCGTATATACGCGAGTTGGATACTGCACAATCGCGTATATGATTGTTTGAAGAAAGGCAGTAGGGAAAGTGAAGTTGGAAGTGAATCTATGAAGTATGATCTCTCGAGCACAAGATCAGATCTGGGAATCTGACTGTCAGTAGCACAGAGGAGGACTGTTAATTGGGTTCTAATTAGAGGTACGCAGATGATTTTTCAGTGAAAGTGCGGGTGCACGCAGCAGAGCGAAAGTTCCTGTGCGGAGGAACGCAGGTGACACACAGTGAAAGTGCGAGGATACGCAGCAAAGGCACAGTCCCAGTGCGGAGGTACGCGGCGTGGCAGAGGTTCAGGTGCGGAAGCACAGTGAAAGTACGCGGCGCGATCACATCTGAGGGTGCGTGGCCACAGTAGTAGTACGCGGCGTGATTGAAGAAACAGTGCGTGGGTACGCGCTGTAGTAGAAGGATCTCTGCGGGAATACGCAGAATCACAGAAAGTCAAGTGCGTGGATACGCAGAGGAGCAGAAGGTGAAGTGCGGAGCCACGCAGGCCATATAATGAGAAACCACGGATCTGTCTTGAGGCATTTATTGGCTGACTTTTCTTACTGATAAGATCTGACAGATGGCACCAGTTTAGGGGGAGCATATGTTTTTAATGCATTGTTGGCATTATGGTTAATAGTCCTTGGTGATGAAGATTATATGGCTAAATGATATATCTTGCTATGATGTGGTTATGAGTTGTCCATCTCATATGATTCTTGGATTTACATAGTTGATTTTCAGATCAGATTTATGGTTGATTCTCTGATGCTACATATCTGGTGCTTACATGGTGATCTTCATAAGGATAAGAAGAATTATGATGCAAGATTCGTATTGTTCTTGGCACATATGAGGATTATTAGCTGGATACATGGGTGATTATTCAAAGTTGCATTGTTGGAGACATGATGATGATGAGCTCTTACCTATATGATGATAGGTTGTTTCGTACATATGTTGATTGATGCAGATATTCCCAAATGATGATCTAGATGGCTTTGGTGTTTCTCCTTATGATAAAAGATGTTATGGAGCAGATCATACAGTGTTGTTGCTGATGTTTATCTTAGGTGATTGGTCTCTGTAAAGGTCATATCAAGACTCATGATGTAATACTATCTATTGTAGTCATCTCTTCAGGTCATGTAACGACCTATGTTGGTTTCCCCACTATGCCTGGGATGAAGATGTAATGTATTTAGTTCCTGATGTATCCCCACTTGGTTGGGTGATGGATGTATGTATTGAGTCTTTTGGTGATAGGAAGGTCATTTATGATATATAGAGTCATGTTCTTCTTATAGAACATCTTTTTGCCGACCTTGCTTACAGTCAGGGGAAACTTGAGCATAATCAACACTATATAGCAGAGCAGACATTTCAGCTTGTTCTCAGAAAGAGCATGATTAGATTGGTGCACCATGGCATATACAAAGGGGGGCTCATTCAGAGATTTCAGCAGATCTGGTTTATAATCAAGAGGAGCATGTTCTTAGGGGGAGCATAACCCTTTGCCCTTGATGTCAAAGGGGGAGAGTAATGTGGTGTTGTTGCCATCAAGTCCAAAGGGGGAGATTGTTGGCATTATGGCTAAAGTGTTGTCCTTGATGGCAACTCATACAGGTGATGGATCACAGTACAACAGGTCAGTAGCAGAGATTGATGATTAGCTCACAAATAATGAAGAAAATAAGAGGTACACAGGTACGCAGTACAAAAGGCACAGACCCGCAGGAATATCATAGATAAAGTGCGTACATACCCGCAGGTACACCATGTAAAAGGTGCGGACCCTAGTTCACGCACTTTCATGCAGTGAAAAAGTATTCTCACGTGGGAATCCAATGGTGGACCATAGTATTTAGCTCGACGTATTTGATACTATGGTTTGGTCAGTGGTATTGTTTTATATTATTATTATTATTATTGAGCCCCATGTTTTTGGGGCCCCTTGTATTGGTTATCTATGGTATTGACTCATGGTTTTAGCAAGAGCTTGCCTATATAAAGCAAAGGAGATCATTTGGCTAGACACTTGTGAAATGTGAAGATCTTAAGAGAAGCTAGATCTGAAATTCTTGTAATTGGTTTGTGAGAGAGAGTCGAATCAATATCAAGGAGAAACATGAGAATTACAAGTCGGATCTACTAATGGGTTGATATCTCCTCGGCGCATGATCAGATCTGTAGATCTGATAGTCTGGGTTATCCTTGAAGTCTGAAAATTGTCTATACCTGCAGGACCGCAAGTGTAGTGAAAGAAAAGTGCGGAGATACGCAGGCGCAGAAGCGTTGCAGGTGCGCAGATACGCAGGCGCAGAAGCGCTGCAGGTGCGCAGGTTCGCAGGCCCAGAATTGCAGAAGATGCGGAGGGGCGCAGGCATTCCATTGGACACAGAGCGGAGGTGCGCAGGAAGTCCGTGAGACACAGTGCGTGGGTGCGCAGGAAAGTAGTTGGAAACAATGCGGATGTACGCAGGTGTTCTATGGGTGAAGCTACGGACTTTTCATGAAATCTATTTAGCTGCCCCTGTTTACCATTGTTGTGTTCTGGGTTTTGAAGTGATGTCTGGTATTATGTTCTGATAACAGCAGTGATTGATTGAATGATTATGATTAGCTTCAGTATTGATAGATGAATGGATCAGGTTCATAATGACTTATCCTTATATGATCTGGTGGACTAGATCTGGTTGATAACTCTCATTGTATATGTATTGATCTGGTGATTGGGTGATTCAGAAGGTTGTTTGATTATGAGCTTTAATGTTGTTGTTGGGACCAGTATGAAAATTGAATGAAATGTGGCCTTTCAGATTATGTGTTGTGCTTCAGTGTATCCAGTCTGAAAATTGATGAAATGTGGTACCTGGAGGAGAGAAGATTGTAGGTCAGCACCTACGTACTAGTATCTAAGCTAGTACAAGAGCTAAAGGAAATCTTTGGAGCATTGTAGCAGGTAGCAGCCTGCGTACTAGTAAATGGATCGGCTAGTACAAGAGCAAAGGGGGTTGTAGCTCCCGTACTGGTATAAGACTGCACCAGTACAAAATATTGTAAAAGGATTTTCTTATTAAGAAGAAGATTGAGATGACTTGCAGCAGGTGGTTTTCTCCCGCATTGGGTTTCCACCTTATATCATGGTGTTCATGTGTGTGCCTTATGTGTGATGATCTACTCTATGTTACTGCACCTGTTAACTGATAATATGGTTGATAATGTTCTAATGCACTCATTAAAGATCAATTAACTTAATCATAAGAAGTTGTGAAAGTAGAATATATGAATCAGAGTTTGGAAATGAAAAAGTTTTATTGACTTGATAATACTGATTCACCCCCCCCCCCCAGTATTATTTCCAACATAAACGTCTGTGCAAGAAAATTTTGCAATTGCGAAAATCACCTGATGAATTACTGCATCATTTTCACAATCATTTCATGCATTTTTGTTTTGAATTTCCTAAAGATGAATTTGATTGGCCTTTCTTGTTAGGGATATTTCAATATCTTTTTCACATTTCGGAAAATCCACTTGAGGTTGAATCTTTTAAACCTCTCCCAACATACCTCGGTATTAAAGCTCCTAAATTTCCGCCAAATGAGGTTGTTCTTCCAAGTAACCCTTTGTCCCCTTCTCATAAAACAAGTCTAGTTCTGCAGGTTGAGGTAGGAGAAGCTGAGAATTCATCCGTTGATGTACCACCATCTTCTCCTACCTCACATACTCAGAATTTTAGTGCAGGTTTAGACCGTGAATCTAATGGTTGTAACGAAGTGTTATCTCCTTGTCCTCCATCATTTGGTCCCTCTGATCCTCCAGATTGTGATGTGTTGTTTTCACCCATTTCAAATCTCTCTTGTAATGCTCATGAGGATCAAGTTTTGGATGGAGTTGGTGTTGAAAATCCAACCTACAACATCATTTTCGATGAGTATGTGTGGGAGTATAAATATGAACAAGAATTTGCGATGAAGGATGACCTCCTTCCTCCCACACCTCTTCTGCATTATCCTGTCATTTTCCACGATTTTGTCATTCTTGTTGAATCTTGTGAAAATTCAGTTTTTGTTGATGTTACTACTTTCAATCATTCTCAGAACACGTAGAATGCCAATTTTTCATCTGAATGCGAAGATGACAAATCTTTTTTTCCTAATCTTCACGATTTCTCATCTTATCTTTCTAAACATATAGAGGGAAAAATTTCTCGTTTTCCATCATCCACTCTTTACGATTCATCGAATCATGAGGATGCCTTTGTTTGTAGTCTTGAGATTTATGATTGTGGTTGTCATGATATTTTCATTGATTCATTTGATCATGATTATGACTTTTCCATTGCCGACCTTTCTAAGCCACCCATATTTGATGATCCATCTTATGGTGAATTGGAACTTCTCCAAGCTATTGAGGCATTTCAGCCTGAGCTGATGGTTATGTTAGTTTCTCGTAGTCTTGAGATCAATTCCACTTCTAATTAGAAATGTGTTGAATCTTTCTAGGCTCCTCATCACTCTGTTGTACACATTGAAAATCCATATGTTTTACAATTTTCACATCCTCCATGTGTATCACATGATCCTATCGTTCAGTCATTGGAGGAGTCATACGTGGTGAGCATTATTGCAAAACATAAATTTTGTTCTTTCTTTATGTTTGCTCGTCTTTGTAGTTCAAGAGTTTTTGCCTGCATGTCTTTGACTCATAGTGTGTTTAAATGCCATGGTACGTCAATAGAATGTATTTCATGCACTTTTCATTTTACTTTTCTGTGTGTTCATTCAAACTTTGAACATTTTGGTTTGTATTGTCTTATCTTTCTTGTTTGTTGTTATGCTTGTATATATTTCTTGACATGCATTCCCTCGTGTTCATAGGCTAGCCAATGCATCGATGGCTGCATTGGAAGTATCACTTCACATGAGTTTGTCCTATTCACTGTTAGGTTAGGAGTAGGAGTAGATGTTTGTTTTTCTTGTTTGTTTCTTTGAATTTCATTCTTTTACTTTCGCTCTGCTTCTTTCCTTTTGTTTGTATGTTTTATTTTCAGTCATAGGATAACTTCCACATGAGACCATGTTTGGCTTCTCAAACAAGAAAGGTGAAGTCCAAGAGGAAGTTCTACTTCTATTAATGCTTGGTAATATTTCTATTCCCTCTCTTTACGAGAATATTTCATTTCTTTTAGTGGATGATACTATGATGGAAAATACATTCCTTTTGGATAAATTCATAGTGAAATAATGATGCTTGCACTGTTAACTAGTACCTCCTACTCTAATCGTTCTTCTAGTTTTGGTTAATGCTTGTCAACTAAGTCAAGTAGAGTAAGGAGGGGAGGGAAACCTTAACAAGTATGTCCGAGGTGTATATAAATATCCTTCTCTGAAGGGACAACCTCTTCCACTCTCAATAAGTCGGGATACCGCTACCACCCGAATGAAATAAATAAGTGCCTATGCATAGTTCTTTGAACAAATAAAAATGAAAAAAATTGAAAAAATGAAATAAAGGGCAAAAGAAGAGAAAGGCTTCCTACATAGGGAGGTGAAGAAAGCAACTCTACCACGGTACTGTCTAGGCTCGCTGGCAGCAGAGCAATGCTTATGTTCCTAAAGTGACTCCGTCGGGTAATGTATAGGCATGCTGGCAGCGGAGAAAGACCAGAGATGAAAACTAAGACCCTGACAATTTATTTTGCTTGTGCATTTATATACTCCTCATCCCCAATCGAAGCAACTCAGTATGACTTGGATTGGTATGTGTGCTGTTGATAAAGAGAATGGTAGGGACTATATCTTTGAATCAAGCTAAGTGAAGAATCTACGACAATCAATGAACTAAACAATACTTCCACAAGAGTTAGACCTATTTTGCATGAGACAAGATCCATAAAGAGAGCTGGAGTTCTACTAGTGTGTCGCCAATGTTGTAGTGGCTACAACCACCCTCCAAAATTTTGCCTATGCTTCAATTTTGGAGCCTTCCTTCCTATCCACAGGAGCTTACGGTTGTACTTTTTTCAAATACTTGTGATTTCAATAAGACTTATCTTTTTCATATGTTCTTGTGTTTGCTCGTTTTTACACTTAGATGATATTTATAAGTCACAAGCTAACCTCCTGACTTGGTCTCACATCAATTCTGGGCTTCACTCCAGAATCTGCGCAATCCTTGAAGGCAGTCAGCCTTGATGATTGGAATTACACAGTTTATACTAGTAATCATCCTTTCTCAGAAATTTCACAGTCATGGAAGGCATTGAAACAATGAGCCTAGAAACTGCACAATCCCTCACTGAGCTTAGAAAATGTGCAATGTACTGAGCCGGAAAGTTGCCGAGTTCCCTAGAATTGTGCAATCTTTCCAGGCAGCGTGCATGGTAAGTTTCCCCAGAAAAGCAATAAAACTAAGGATAAAAAAGCATCCCTAGGAAACAAGGATCTATTATTAGCTTCTTGCAGGTGGAACATTGCTATTTTAAGAAATTTACGCCAAGTGTCGCTTTTCCTTGATTTTAGGCATGCGAGTCACAAACCCTCATTCGCTCAAATCTAGTTAATCAATGCCTATAGATATCATTTTCACATATGATATTGGAGATCTAGCATTGCCGAGAAGATCAAGGAACCTCCAGTGTGGTCATCGTCGCTTTTTCAGGTGAGTTTCACTTTTGTCATCTTTTGTTGCTTTTTTTGTCGCCTTTTGTCATTTCTCTTGTGTGAGTGTTTTTTTTCTTATTTATCTTCATGGTTACTGGAATTTCAACTTATTTTAACTTGTAGAAGCATTTTTCTAAGCTTTTATTTGCGTTTCACAAGTGTCACATTAGTTTTCTTGTTTTTGCATCGATGGTCGTCGTTGCGGCAACTCTCCTCACATATTTGATTTCCATTTTGTTTGATTAGTTTCTACACTTGATCTGCATTGACTCAATCATACTTAGTCAGTTTTCCGCTCAGGTTTACATCATCCTTCACTTCTTCTCGTTTTTCACACATCCACTGGGCACATATGCACTTTCCTTAGCCAGATCTTGCCTTGCCCAGCAGGGCACTGTGAAATCCTAAGGCTCAAGTCAAAATATTGGCCTTTGGAACTACATAGTGCATAGTACATGATGGCTCCAACTATGCAGTGCACAGTTCCAAGACTCAACCTGACACCTTGGCCACTAAGGTTGCACAATGCAAAGTCTCTCCTAGTCTCTGCCCAGGTTGGGACTGCGCATTGTGTAGTCTCAAGTCTCAGGCTTCATCCTTGGCTGCTGGGACTGTGCAATGCATAGTTCCCATAGTCAGCTAGTCTCCCTTGTTGATAAAAAATGCACAATTCTTCTCTCCAGTTGCCCGGTTTGTTGCTTGATCATGCTTTAAAGGTAGATTTGATGAAGCTAATGTTTTATTTCCATGAGTGTCCTTTTTGTCCCACAGGTACCACACTTGTGAAGCACATTTTCCCAGTAGTCATTGTTACCATGGCACCAAAGAGATATTCTTCAAAAGAGACCACTGAAAGCAGTACAAGGGAGGAAGTTGAGCAAACACCAGTAGAATTTCCAGTATATACAGACTCTCAACTGTTTATAGAAAACGAGCCAACACTAACATGGCAACAAGTTAATGAAGCTATTTTGGCAAACAACCTTGAGGGAGATCTATAGGACAACTCGGAAGCAACACCTTCAAAAAGAAACAATCCCATATAGGATAAGGAAGTGAGAAAATTTGTTGATAGTCCAGGGAGAGAACAAAGTTGCAAGCTGAAAGTGGATCCAATCCTTATGAAAGAAGCTTTAGCAGCAGAAGTGAAGAGGAAGAAGATGATACAGACAACAGAGTGGAGGAAGAGAGAAAACAAGAGCTTGCCGGAAGCAGAATGAAGATTGAAGTAAGGAGAACAAGAACTGAAGGAAGAGCAAGAGATGAGGAGGAAAGAACAAGAAGAGAAGCAGAAGCAGGAAGAAGAAGAAATGCAAGGCACCATAATAGAAGAAAAATGCCAATAAAGATGGAAGAGTAATAACATAACCAACCAACAGCAAATGAGGAGGGTGAACAGATGCAGTATAAGGATCTTGCTCAATAGATTAAAGAATTAATTGAAGTTTCAAATATGGAGTTGGAATTGGAGCTGTGGAATGAGGATGTTCACCTAATGCCAAGTACACCATAGGTCATTGTTTATTCTTCATTACCTCCAGCAGTAGAGTTAGCTTTGAGCAAAGAAGGGGATGTTGTTCCTCTTGATGATGATCCAGTAATGGACTTGTACAATCTATCTTATGATGAATTCCAAAAGAAAATTGTACAAGCACAGAGAAAGCATTTTTTGGATGGTCATGCATCACCTACATTCACTAGAGAGAGGGTGAAGGTGGTAGACACCAACAAGAATCCAAATGCCATTTCTGAAGCCAAATTGGGCATTACAAGTGCAGCAAGATAAAACAATCAATATTTGATGACCAAAAATAAGAAATTGGCACAGAACTTACAGGCTTCTCGACAAGAGATAGAACAACTCTATGTAGCAGCACAAAATGCAATCTCCAAACAAGACTAATTGGAGGAAATGAGAGTAGCGATACAGGGTGAAGTATCAACACTTGAAGAGACCATGCGATACCTCTATGAGGATATCATAACCATAGATAAGGAAAATTTTCACTTGCATGGTTTGTAATAGCAGTGCAAATAATTCGTCAAAACTCTTAGGAATATACAAGCTACGATCACATTCATGCATGAATGGACAATGTGATACAAAGGGACACCACTTAACTTGGGAAAGAAAATGAAGCCATAGGTAGAGATGGAGAAAGCGAAGGTTTGAATGTTGATTCAGAACAACAGGAAGCTCTCCTATTTCATGGTAGTATCCAGGCCTCATATGTATGAAATACAAGAGTTTGGATGTCTTGGTGAATGCACACAAGATCCCATTATTTGGTCTATTCTTTGAAGTTAAACCCAGGAACTAGGTTAGGAAAGAAATCGAAGAGTACTTGGAGTAGCTAAGACATATTTCCATCGAGGAAGATTTAGAGTTGAACAGACAAAACATGCATAAATACATCGATGGTCCTGTCAAAATTAGAACAAGGTTTCTCATGCTTCATAGGGAGGTTGAAACTGGTTCCAAATCATTGTACCCAGATGCCATGGAGGAAAGAGTCTGCTTCCAACCAGAAACCATTATACAGTTTGGGGATGTCATCACACAATACCGAGGATGGCACTAATATGTGACCAAGAAGCATCAAGTGGAAGTTGCTGAGCTAGAGTTTCCCCAAAATCAAGCATCATAGTGTTTTGTCTTGTTAGGTTGTCAAGTTGTCTCTACCCTATTTTGTCTTACATGGGTACAAGTGTAAATTGTAATATTATTTGTAATTACTTTGTAAGTGAAATTCCAAGTGTCAAAATTAGAATATGAAGATTCATGATATAATGTAATAAGTCATTTTGTAAAGAAGTTGAGAGTGATGAGGGTAGTCCAAAGGTCACAAAGGGGAGTTGAAGAGTCACCCCCTCTTGTTATAAATAGAACCTCATAACTCATGCAACGATATTTTGGGATCCAAGTTTTTGGCTAGGCTTAGGCTTAGAAGCATCTTGGGAGTATTATGAAGAGCCTTGGCTTCTCCAAAGCTATAGAGAGAGTATACTTCTTTGGAGGAGCAGGTGTTCTTGACTTTAATGTTCCACTATTGGGGCTCGTGGCCCATCAATGGTGTATGTACAAATGGAACTTTCACTTATAATAATAAAATTAGAGCTAACATGCTTTCATGCATATGTTGTGAATATTGTAGGAATATTATTGTTGTATTTTCCATGTATGTTATTTAACTTACGCTTATGCTTATGAAATATTTCGTTTGCATTTATATGAATTTTGTTGAATGAGTGTTGTTGTGTTAATTCATCACTTTAAATTGTGAACTATTCCACATCTTATCTTGTGGTTTCATTATGCTCGTGTTCTCCTTTCAAGTTGTGTAATATTACAGGCTTCTAATGGGTGCACTTCCTTCTCCCTTCTTTTGTTGGAACCTTCATGCATCAAACTTGACTCTCTGCAGGGTCACACACTTGCTATCACACAAAGTTACCATACTTCAATTTGTGCGTTTTCACAATCAAGGCATAACATTATCATCCACTGTTAGTACTCCTACTCCAAACGGTGTGAGCTCTAGTTGGGACTTCATATCAAGGAGATCCCCTAAATGTTGGCGGGTCCAATACCCTCAATATTTCCGGTGCTAGAAGGAGGGCCAGATGACAACTGAGCCCTTGAAGTCTATTTTTAATTTTTGCACTCATCTAATGAATTCTTCCACAATCATAACCCCGACATGTTTTTCTTGAAATGTAAGTATGCAAGTGTTGGCGAGTATCATTGATGACTTGTCAACTCTAAAATTTGATGGCGAAGGTGAAACAACCTTATTTGAGCATACTACTCATTTTGTTGAATTCTGCACAAAACACAACATCCACTGTGAGGATATCGGTTGTAGATTGTTCATTATCACATTTGAAGGGCGTGTAAAGCAATGGTGTCGCACATTGCCTGATGCCTCCATACACTCTTTCAAACATCTTGTCACATAACTGTTTTGTGCTTTTGATATGTATGATCGTAAATGTTTGTGCAAGAAAATTATGCAATTGTGAAATCACCTAATGAATCACTGGATCATTTTCAAAATCGTTTCATGCATTTTTTTTTTTGAATTTCTTAAAGATGAATTTGATTGGCATTTCTTGTCAAGGAGATTTAAATAACTTGTTCACATTTCGAAAAATCCACATGAGCTTGAATCGTTCGAACCTCTCCCAACATACCTCGGTATTAGAGCTCCTAAATCTATGATGGATGAGGTTGCTGTTACAAGTAACCCTTCGTCCCCTTCTCATCAAACAAATCTAGTTTCGTAGGTTGAAGTGGGAGAAGTTGAGAATTCATCCATTGATATAACACCATCTTCTCCTACCTCACATACTCATAATTTTAGCGCAGGTTTAGACTATGAGTCTCATGTTTGTAACGAAGTGTTATCTCCTCATCCTCCATCCTTTGGTCCCTTTGATCCTCTGAATTGTGATGTGTTGTGTTCACATGTTTCGAATCTCTCTTGTGATGTTCACGAGGATCAATTTATGGATGGATTTGGTTTTGAACAGGAAACCTACGACATACTTTTCGATGAGTATGTGTGGGAGTCTAAATTTGAACAAGAATCTGTGATGAAGGATGACCTCCTTCTTCCCATGCCTCTTCCACATTATCTTGACATTTTCCATGATTCTATCATTCCTATTGAATCTTGTGAAAATTTAGTTTCTATTAATGTTAATACTTTCAATCATTCTCAAAACACGTGCAATTCCTTCTAATCTCTCATCTTATCTTTCTAAAAATATAGAGGGTGACATTTCTCGTTTTCCATCATCCCCTATTTAGGATTCATTAAATCATGAGGATGCCTTTGTTTGTAATCTTGAGATTTTTTTTTATCTTGGTTGTCATGATCTTTAGATTGATTATTGATCACGATTCTAATTTTTGCACTTATTTCTAAGCCACCGATCTTTGATAATAAATATTCTGGTGAATTGGAACTTCTGTAAGTTGTCAGGGAACTTCAACCTGAGCTGATGGTTATCTCAGGTCTCGTACTCTTGAGTTTAGTTCCACTTCTGATTAAAAATGTGTTGAATCTTTCCAGACTCCTCATCGCTCCGTTGTACACATTGAAAATCCATCTATTTTACAATTTTCACATCCTCCATATGTATCACACGTTCCTATTTCTCAATCATTGGAGGATTCGTACATGATGAGCACTGTCAAAAAATGGAAATTTTCTTCTTCTTTATATTCACTCATCTTCGCAGTTCGAGAGTTTGTTCCTACATGTCTTTGACTCACATTGTGTTTAAATGGCATGGTAAGACCGCAAAATGTCTTTCATGCACTTTTCATTTTTACTTTTCTGCGTGTTCATTCAAACTTTGAACGTTCTAATTTGTATTGTCTTATCTTTCCTGTTTGTTGTTATGCTTATATATCTTTCTTCACATGCGTTCCATCGCATTCATAGGCCAGCTAATGCGATGGTCGCTACATTGGAAGTATCACTTCACGTGAGTCTTGACTATTCACTGTTAGGTTAGGAGTAGGAGTAGTTTTTTTATTTTCTTGTTTGTTTCTTTGAATTTCTTTATTTTACTTTTGCTCTGCTTCTTTCCTTTTGTTTTTTTCTTTTTCTTTTCAGTCATAAGATACATTCCGCATGAGACCGTGTTTGGCTTCTCATACAAGCAAGGTGAAGTCCAAGAGGAAGTTGTACTACTATTAATGCTTGGTTATCTATCTATTCCCTCTCTTTATCAAAATCTTTCGTTTATTTTAATCGATGATACTCTAATGGAAAATATGTTCCTTTCGGACAAAGTCACAGTGAAATCACGATGCTTGCACTTTTAACTAGTACCACCTACTCTAGTCAGTCTTCTATTTTTGGTTAATCCTTTCCAACTAAGTCGAGTTGAGTAAGGAGGGGAGGAAAACCTGAACAAGTATGTCAGAGGTGTATATAAATATCCTTCTCTAAAGGGACAACCTCTTATTCTTTCAATAAGTCGGGATCCCTCTTCCACCCCCATGAAATAAACAAGTGCCTATGCACAGTTCTTTGAACAAATAAATATGAAAAAAAATTGAAAAAATGAAATAAAGGGCAAAATAAGAGAAAAGATTCCTGCACAGGGAGGTGAAGCAAGCAACCTTGTCGGGGTATTGTTCAGGCTCACTGGAAGAGGAGCAATGATTGTGTTCTTGAAGTGACTCTGTCAGGGTACTGTTCAGGCCTCCTAGCAGCGAAGAAACACCAGAGATGAAAACTAGGACTTTGACAATTTATTTTTCTTGTGCATTTATATACTCCTCATCCCCAATCGAAACAACTTAGTTTGACTTGTCTTGGTATGTGTGATTCTGATAAAGAGAATCTTAGGAACTATATCTTTAAATCAAGCTAAGTGAAGAAGCTGCGACAATCAATGAATTGAACAATACTTCCAGAAGAGTTAGACCTATTGTGAATTAGACAAGATCCATACAGAGAGCTGGAGGTCTACCAGTGTGTCGCCAGTGTTGTAGAGACTACAACCACCCTCCAAAATTTTTCATATGCTTTGATTTTGGAGCCTTTCTTACTATCCACAACGACTTATCTTATGCTGTTTTCAATTACTTTTGATTCCACTGAGACTTATCTTTTTCATTTGTGCTTGTGTTTGCTCATTTTTACACTTAGATGATATTTCTAAGTCACAAGCTAACCTCTTGACTTGGTCACACAATATTTTTGGGCTTGCTTCCAGAAATTGTGATCCTTGAAGGTAGTCAACCTTGATGATTGGAATTGCGCAGTTCAGTCAGGAAATACACATTCATGGAAGGAATCCCAACACTGAGCCCAAAAATTGTGCCATCCATCACTGAGCTCAGAAACTGCACAGTGCGCTGAGCCAAAAAGTTGCCCAGTTCCCCAGAAATGTGTAATCTTTCTAGGCAACATGCAAGGCAAGTTTCCCTGGAAAAGCAAGAAAACTAAAGAGAAAAAATCATCCCTAGGCAACAGGGATCTATTATTAGTTTCCTGAAGGTATCACATTTCTATTTTTAGAATCTTTCGCCAAGTGTCGCTTTTCCTTGATTTTAGGCATGCGTGTCATAAACCCTCATTCACTAAAATCTAGTTAATCGATGCCTCCAGAGATCATTTTACATATGATATTGGAGCTTTAACATTCTCGAGGAGATCAAGGAAACTTTGGTGAGGTCGTCATCATTTTTCTGGGTGAGTTTCACTTTTGTCAGTCTTTTGCCACTTTTTCTATTGCTTTTTGTCGTTTCTCTTGTGTGAGCGTTGTTTTGCTTATTTATTTTCATGGTTTCTAGTGTTTCAACTTATTTTAACTTGTAGATGCATTTTTCTAAGTTTTTGTTTGCCTTTCACAAGTGTCGCATCATTTTTCCTGTTTTTGCACTGATGGTCGTCATTGTGGTTGCTCTCCTCACATATTTTATTTCCCTTATGTTTGATTAGTTTCTGCACTTGATATGCATTGATTCACTCATATTTAGTCAAATTTTTCACTCAAGCTCACATCATCATTCAATTCTTCACATTTTTCACACTTCCATGGGGAAGATCTGTACTTTCGTTGGCCAGATATTCCCTTGCCCAGTTGGGCACTATGCAATCCTAAGGCTCAAGCCACAAGCTTGGCCTTTGTAACTGCAGAGTGTGTAGTATAAGATAGCTCCAATTGCATAGTATGCAGTTACAAGGCTCAACCTGTGACCTTGGCCACTGAGAATGCGCAATGCGTAGTCTCTCCCAATATCTGCCAATTTTGGGACTACACATTGCACAGTCTCTTCCGAGGATAGGACTGCACATTGTGTAGTCCCAAGCCTCAGGCTTCCTCCTTGGTTGTTGGGGCTTTGCAATGTGTAGTTTCCACAGTTAGCCAGTCTCCCTTAATGATAAAAATTGCACAATCCTTCTCTCTAGTTGCCTCGTTTGCTGCTTGATCATGCTTTGAAGGTAGATTTATTGAAGCTAATGCTTGCTTTACATGAGTTTCCTTTTTTTTCCCACAGATACCACACTTGTGAAGCACTTTCTCCAAGTAGTCATTGTTGCCATGGCACCATAGAGAGCTTCTTCAAAAGAGACCACTGAAATCAGTACTAGGGAGGTAGTTGAGAAGACACCAGTATACTTGCCAGTATATGCGGACACTCAATTGTTTATAGAAAAGGATTCAACACTAACATGGAAAGAAGTTAATGAAGCTCTTTTGGAAAACAACTTTGAGGCCAATCTAGAGGACAACTTCGGAAGCAACACTAGTAGAAAGAAACAATCTCATACATGATAAGGGAAAGAGAAAGGTTGTTGATAGTCCAGGGGGAGAAAAAATATGCAAGATGAAAGTGAATCCAATCTTTATGAAAGAATCTTTAGTAGTAGAAGTGAAGAGGAATCAGAGGATACTGAGAGTAGAGTGAAGGAAGAGAGAAAAGAATAGTTTGTAGGAAGAAAAATCAAGATTGAAGTAAGAAGAACAAGAACTGAAGGAAGAACGAGAGCTGAGGAGGAAAGAACAAGAGGAGAAGCATAAGTAGGAAGAATATGAAAGGAAAGGCACCATAACAAAAGAAACATCGCCAGTACAGGTTGAAGAGCAAGAACAAAATCAACCAGCAACAAAGGAGGAGGGTGAACAGATGCAGGATTGGGAGCTTGCTCAGCAAATTGAAGACTTAATTGAAGTTGCCGATATGGAGTTGGAATTGGAACCGTAGAATGAGGATGTTTACTTGATGCCAAGTGCACCAGAGGTCACCATTTAGTCTCCATCACCTCCAGTAGCAGAATTGGATCCTAGAAAAGAAGGGAATGTTGTTCCTCTTGATTATGATCTGGTAATGGACTTGTACACTCTATCTTATGATGAATTCCAGAAGAAAATTGTGCTAGCATGAAGATACCATTTTCCTGATGATCATGTATCACCTGCATTCACTAGAGAGAGGGTGATATTGGTAGAGACTAGAAAGAATCTAAATGCCATTGCCGAAGCCAGCTTGGTCGTTGCAGGTGAAACAAGATCAAATACTTAGTATTTGGGCCAAGAATAAGAAACTGGCATAGAAATTACATGCTTCCCAACAAGAGATAGAATAGCTTCGCACAACAACACAAAACATAGTCTCCACACAGGTCTACTTGGAGGAAATGAGAGTAGTGATACTGGGTGAAGTATCAACACTTGGAGAGACCATGTAGGAGCTCTATGAGGAGCTCATAACCATACATAAGGCAATTGTTCACTTGCATGGATTGCAACAGTAGTACAAAGAATTCGTAAAAACTCTTAGGAATATACAAGATGCCATCGCATCCGTGCACAAATGGAAAATGCGATACAAATGAACACCGCTTAACTTGGTAAATAAAATGAAGCCACAAGCTAGAGAAAGTGAAGGTTCGAATGTTGATTCAGAATAACAACTAGCTCGCCTCTTTCATTAGTAATATTCAAGCCTCATATGTACAGTTATACAACAATTTGGATGTCTTTGGGAATGCACACAAGATCCCATCAGTTGCTTCACTCACCGAAGCTAAACCCAGGAACCAGGTCAAGCAAGAGATCAAAGAGTACTTGGAATCGCTGAGACAAATTTCCACCAAGGAAGATTCAGAAGTGAACAACCAAAACATGCATAACTACATTGGTGGTCCTATCCAAATTAGAACAAGGTTGCTCATGATTCAAAAGGAGGTTGAAATTGGTTCCAAATCATTGTACCGAATGACATGGAGGAAAGAGTCTGCTTCCTTCCAAAAACCATTATGCAATTCGGGGATGTCATCACACAGTACCGAGCGTGGCACCAATATGTGACCAAGAAGCATCAAGTGGAAGTTGCTGAGCTAGAGTTTCCCCAAACTCAAGCACCATATTGTTTTGTCTTGTTAGGTTGTCAAGTTGTCTCTACCCTATTTTGTCTTACATGGGTACAAGTGTAAATTGTAATATTATTTGTAATTATGTTGTAGTGAAATTCCAATTGTCAATATTGGAATATGAAGAGTCATGATATAATGTAATGAGTCATTTTGTAAAGAAGTTGAAAAGTCACACGGGTAGTCCAAACGTCACAAAGGGGAGTTGAAGAGTCACCCCCTCTTTTTATAAATAAAACCTCATAACTCATGCAATGGGCTTTTGGGAGCCAATATTTTGGCTATGCTTAGGCTTAAAAGGAGCTTGGGAGTATTGTGAAGAGACTTGGCTTCTCCATAGCATAGAGTGAGTATACTTATTTGGAGGAGAAGGTGTTCTTAAATTTAATGCTCACTATTGGGGCTAGTGGTCCATTAATGGTGTATGTATGAATGGAACTTTCACTTATAAAAATAAAATTAGAGCGAACACGCTTTCATGCATATGTTGTGAATATAGTAGGACTATTTATGTTGTATTTGCAATGTATGCTATTTAACTTACACTTATCCTTATGGAATATTTTGTTTGCATTTGTATGAATCTTGTTTAATGTGTGTTGTTGTGTTAATTCATCACGTTAACTTGTGGACTACACTTTAAGTTGTGGACTATTCTGCATCTTAGCTTGTGATGTCATTACGCTCATGTGCTCCTTTCAATTTGTGTACTATTAAATGCTTCCAAGGGGCACAATTCCTTCTCCCTTCGCGTGTTGGAACCTTCATGCATTGCACTTGACTCTTCGTAGGGTCACACAGTTTCTCTCACCCAAAGTTACCATACTTCACTCTGCGCGTTTTCATAGTCAAGGCATAACATTACCACCCACTGCTAGGATTCCTACTCCGAACGGTGTAAGGTTCAGTTAGGACTTCATATTGGGGAGATCCCCTGAATGTTGACAGGTCCAACACTGTCAATAGTAAGAAGAGTCTCTTCCTTTGGTAGAATTTTCCTACAACAATGGTTACCAAGAATCATTGTAAATGAGTCCTTTTATGGCTCTATATGGCAGGAAATGTAACCCACTCATCAACTAGATTGACCTAGTAAACATGGTGTTTCTTGGACTTGAGTTGTTGAAGGAAATGGAACAGGAAATAACTGCTATTAGGGATAATTTAAAACACCTAAAAATAGGAAAAAGGGTTATGCATATTAGAAGAGAATGCATAACTAGTTCCAATTGGGGGAACATGTTTATCTTCGCATCATACCAAGGAAAGGTTCACTAAAAATTGGGTCTTGTGCAGAGCTAGCACCCAGATTTTGTGGACCATTTCTAGTGGCCTGTAGATTGGCCTGGCCACTTGTTGGTGGCCAAAAATGACCTCATCAACATTTGGGAAGGCCATCCCGACGCGAATCATGATTTCCGTTAGGCCAAAACCCTCAGGTGTTAGCCAATAATCACATCATCAACATAAATAAATAAATCGTATTTAGCCTCTTACAAAGCGCTTGTAAGAAAGACAACCCTTAAGATGACTTTAGGGCTCAGCCAAGCCACACATAAATTTTACCCCTGGGTAAGGAGACTTCTAAAGTGCACTAATACAATCTAAATACAAATCTACTCTAAGATGCAAGTAGAAGAAAATAAATCCGAGGCCTATCTTGATTGAGAAGATACAGATCTAATCCAACTAAGAGCATAGTAATTAAAATGATAAGGGATTTCACATTTTTCTTTTATGATGATTATCTGGCTAATGAAATAGTTCTAATAGTTGATATTATGATGACAAAACATGTTATGTTTGGAGACTTAAAACAATGAATGATTAACCATTAACACTAGGAAATAGTTTACTTAGTGCCAATGACAATTAAATCAAATTAAGATAGCGAATTTCTGAGTAAATAGTTATTTAGAAATTGAATTTCCGCACATGATAAAAACGAAAAATCAATAACAGATCTATGAGACCAATAGATTATAAATCTTATCGATAAGACATACATTCATATTTAACAAGAGTGCATAATATGAAGTAATTTACATAGATATGCCATTACATAAATAAAATTTGCATTATAAATAAAAGTATTCAAATACAAATTGATGAACCTAGATTCGTTTGCTCTGTTTCACAAATGGATCTCCAAAAATCTCCTCAAAATGATCAACTCTGCTAGTAGAAGGTAGAAATACAAAAGTGTTAGTTCTGCCCCATTAACAGAGAGAGTTCTGTAAAGAAAACCCCCAATAGCCTTAGATCTAATTATTTCGCTAACCCCTACAGCTAAAAACCCCTTACAAAAGTGCCTGGAGGGTTTAATTTGTAGAGAAAAGGAACCCTTTCCTCATTTCCAAAACATTATTTATAATTTTCCAAAGTAATCCCCAAAACGGAGGGTTGTTGAAGAAGTTTTGAATCCATTTATTTTGGAGTTGCAAATCCTCTTCCTTTCCTTTCCTTTCCTAGTGCAATAACAATGTTCCAAGATGATTTAACTTCATCCTCTCCAATAGATCTCCTACAAAAACCAATCAAAAATAAAATAAAATAATTAATTTTGCACATAAAAATCAAAGTGCCAAAATTTGGGAAAACAAACTCTCCAACTAAAATGCAATTAAATAAATAAAAATAAAATAAATTTGAACTTAATTATAACTGATTTTGTCCCCGATACAACTTGAACTTATGCATATAATATTGGAGAGAGGGTCCCACTCCCACGTGGCCCTCCTCTCCTCTCCTACTACCATTCCCGACTCCTTTTTTAATTCACTTACGGAATTACCTTACTTCTGGGCTCTAGGCTCCTTCATTTCCTCTCGTCGTCCTTATCTCTTCTGGGGCTCCTCCCCTTATAACTCTTGGGCTGACCCACTCATTTCCCACCTCTCCTCTCCACTCCCTCTTCACCTTATAACTCCACCTTCCCTCTCAATGAATACTCTCGGGCTCTCGAGCTCTCTTTAATGGATGCCCAAAATTCAATATTTTATCATAATTTATTTTAAATTATTTAATATGTTTTTGTAATTTAATTATTTTATTGAATTTAATTAATTTGTATATATTTTTAATTTGATTAATTTATAACTCAAATTTTAATTTGTACATGTTTTTTTTAATTGAAATTACTTTATTATCTATCACATCAGTGCACTCTGTTCAGGCAATATTGGAGGCTCAGAATAAGACTCGTTGAGAGGAACATGAGATTGTGATGGCAACACTTCAGTGGCTGCAATACTTCCATTGCCACCTTCATGAGCGTGTGGTTGTGGTGTGGCATGGCCAGAATATAATGTCAGATAGCTAGACAAATTGGAAGCATGGATGACTCATCTGGAGTATCATGTACACTGCTTGTATCGCCCTCCCCCCCCCAGGGATAGGGCTTGACAATCTAGAGTCCATCATTTTCGACGGTTAGCCATGGTGACTGGGGTGCTATGTATTTTGCAAGTTTTTTGGTGTCTCTGGCCTTATCATATTTGGGCAACATGCCTTAGTTTATTTTGGATGTTTTGTAATGGTCAATTATCGATGGTCAACAAAGTCGGTCGGGGTGAGACCACTAGTTTTTTGGTACTGTATGTAATATTTTTTGGCAATTAATAGAAAAAATGATTAAAAAAAAGGTTTATAATCATAATTTTATTTAATTTGTACATATTAATAAAAATATATCAAAATTTTTCCTAGGCATGCTAACTTCCAAAACACTAGCAATTTTGAAACTTCAACTTTGGAGGGCTATATTTTGAGTTCTACTTGACCAAATGAGGTCCATGATGGCTCTTTTGAAAGATAAGACAATGAAGAATATTTTGGGAGTGGTTACATGACCAAATTTGGTCATTAAATATGCCTAAAAATTAGCAGAAAATAGAGCTCCCAATTTGCACCAAAAAACCAATTTCTAAATTTATTTTGGAAAATTTGGTTGGCTGAAACTTTTGTTGTTGCGAATTCATTCAAAGAATGCCTTATTGGGCCATTGAATTTGATCAAAATCATAAATGATTTTCCAAAGCTCGAAAGAAAGTAAAACGAGGAGAGAAAGTTCCAAATCTGATTAAGCATGGGTGCAAAGTTTTCAAAGTGATCCTTGAAGACTTGCAAAAACAGAGCTTTAGATCAGAAAAAACTAAAAACCAAGCTGAAACAAAGTGCAAATAAAATGGAAATAGATGAAAATGAGCATATGAGCCTTACCATTGAAGAATTTCGTTGAATTGTACCTACAATATACCATTTTTCTCCAAAAAAAAAGGTACCTTCTTCTTTTGATTGGGATTAAAGTATGAAGAAGATGCATCCTATGAAGTTTTCCCAACAATCATCACTTATTGAATATAAAATAGAGTGAGTGCTAAGTTGGAAGAATAATGACTCATGTTCAAAGAATTAAAAGTAAACAAAAATCATCAAAAATGAAAATGAAACTATGCTTGGTTATGAATTGCAGCAACAATTGTTTCTCTTTGCCTTTTCTAATTTTATATAAGCCTCAAATTTTCATAAAATCGCATGAAATCAAGCTAAATATCCAACCCATATAATGATTCATATAAATATAGAGAGAAGACTTGTTTGTTATGTGATCATTAAAAATGGAGCGATATATGGCAAACCAAAAGGAAAAAAATTGATAATCAAAATTGACCATGATCCATTACCTTTAAATATTCCTTGTTTGCTTACTAATTTTCCACATTAACATAGTAGCCGCTCAGGGGTGTTCCGAAAGATGAATGGTGCACATTAAAAAGATGATTGAGATGATGAGATCCAATATGGAGAGAAAAGGAGAAAAGGGATGGGCATATAGTAATAAAGCAAGGACAAAAACAAAAGTAAGCCACAAGTTATGATAGCTCAGAAGGTTGGGGACCAGGAGGTAAAGCAAGCTTATTAGAGGGATCGAACTACAATGGTCCAGAGGAATTCATTCCTGACTTATTCATAAAGGTGAATTAGCGATCTTTTCGGGCTCAAAAAGACTAGTCATATCACTAGTGCATGGCGAGACCCATTATGTATTATAACCTTATAATTCCCAAAAGAAACTTGCACCACAATTTTATTAATGAGTAGAGATTTTGGGCTTCCTAGGAGTAAAAGAGAGAGTGAAAGTAGTAGCCCGGAAGGGGAACCCAAATACAATTAGAAAACGGTTATGAGCATGAGAGGCACGGGGTGCATAGAATGGAAAGAGGAGAAACTGGATCCTAGATGCCTGGAAGAAATTATGAATTGGTAAAAGGTTACGAGCTTCCAAGTTCATAGGCTATTAAATTGGAGTGGTGGCCATTTCTCATAAGATAGTGCAATAATATGCACGAGTGGAGGTCAAGCCATTAATGCATGTAAATCAAAACACACGATGATGTGGAGCTCGGAGCCCCTTGTGCCAACAAGCTTTTGGAATAAGGATTTAAGGAATTATGAACTTCCAAGCTTTTGGGTACCCAGGTAGCATGAAAAGAAATAATGAATACGCACGGATGGAATGAAGGTAAAGGGGCATACCTATACTCGTCACCTAGGGGAAAATAAAAGATATGCTTCAAAGAACAATTGTGGCTTCAGGATGAAGGAATGAATGCCCAACAATAGTGACCCATGTGCACACAACATGTAGAATGGATAATTAGTCATCCCGAGATTTGTAAAAGAACTCAAGCAAAGAAGGATACATGGGAAGAACAAAAGATTTAACATAGCGTTAGGAAATGCAAAATCCTAGAAAGGGCAGAGGAATAGCCATGGAGAGGAATGTTTTTACAACTGATGCCAGATTCTTTATGATTTTCCTTCGCTTTCAGTTCCTTCATAAATTTTTCATTTAAAATTTGAGGAGCTAGAAGCCCGCAACAATTTTAATGAAGAAGGAGCCAATCATTTTATTTCAATTGAATCAATAAGAAGCGAAAAATGATCATGACTCATCTCACACATCTGGAAAGAAAAGAAAGTATAAAGAAAAGTACCTATATAAACCAAAAAAGTAGGTATTCTGATGATAAAATAAATAATTCCTTGAACATGTTATGACCTGGAAAGGACTAACTATTCACTTTATTCTTCTACCTGCATTATTAAAATAGAAATAAACAGAAAAGAAAGCTAACTAAATTGATTCTACTCCTATCCTAACTGCATGAGGGAAGATATGACTAGGTATAGTCATGCTTTCAATGTAACCATTTGATAATTTTGTTTTCTACACATATGTACAGATCAAACATCAATAATAAAAACATGAATATAATTAAGCCAACAAGAGTAAAACTGAATGCAATATGTACATCTATTGCTAGCTTATTTACAAAAAGAAACTTATTCACAATTAGTTCCTCTTGAATATTTTCCTCCTACGAAATCTCTATTAGATCATAAAAATATGGATGAGTATTCATTAGAAACTAGAAGAGGTCAAATGGTAGAATATATGGGCACTCATTAGTATTATGTACATAAGACAAATTGTTAACGATCTTCTGTTGAATACAATCTTCTAAGTGACTTACAAATGGATCAATGAAGTGCGGATGTAAATTTAATGAATCCATCAAAAGATATTTAATTGGATTAAATGGCTGGTCACATTGTATTAATGCACTCATATGTGATGATTCCTGTGGAAAATGCATTATAGAAGAAAGGGAGAGGTGATAAGACATGAACATCAAATGAAATTGGAAAAATAATAGCTCTTGGTGTTCAAGATTAAGGCTTTGAATTTCATCTTTACACTCTTCATGTAATGAATTTTGCAAGTGATTAGAAATTAATTTTTCAATATGCCAACAAAGAATATCCAACAATTGAAAAATGAAAGAAGTAAACAAATCTAAAAATGACCATAAGAAATTAAGCAAAAATAACAAGATTTGATCATTATTTACACTAGCGTTACAACTAATGTTACAAGTCAATTAGGACTTATTTGAAGTGATTTTCTCTTTACAAGAATTAGCCATAATAATGCAATTGGAACAATTACGGGCATTAACTTGGGAGTAAGAGAGAGGATCAAAATTATAATTAGGAATGAAAACATGAATATTGTCAGAATCATAAACAAGAAAGGAAAAATCATTATGATTGAATTAGATTTCAAAATGAAACTCTGCATTAGTAATATCAGAAAAAGGAGAATCCTCATTTTGAAATATATAAGTGTTATCAAGAGTGAGAGGAATTGATAAGGATTGAAATGATTCACTGTCCTCTAACTATAAATAATCATCATAAATGATTTATTAGTATTCCCTTCCTTTCCATACGATGTATCAAAACAAGAAGAATGAATGAACACATTTTTAGTATTGTCGAAAGAATGATCATTGAAAGTTTCTTTGCCCTGATAAAAAATAATTGACAATTCATCATTTACAGTATTTATATAAGCCCCTATTTTTTTGGAATAGTATTAATTTAAATAAGAAATGAGTTTCTATCAACAAAAAGATCAGGGCAGAGAGAGAAATGAGAATTGAAAGAAATGAACCTGAAAATTTCTTTGTCTGCATGCTCTTATACATTCTTTCCAATGAAAATTTCATAGTCATAATCATTTTTGTGGCTGATCATACTTTCTTGATGATTGATGCTTGACTGCCTTAGATTTTGTGGTTGATCAACATTGAAAAATCCATAAATTTTTGTAACAACTTGCACTTCGTTGAAAGCTTCAATTGGTTCCAATGCTTGCCCATTTTCTAATTTTATTACATGTTGATTTTCATATTAAGTAATAGTTGATTATTCAATTTTATTGACCATGTCTTCTTCAAGTTGATCATCAAGTGATTCCAAGCTTTATGATTGTTGACTTGCATCATGAGAAAGAACATCACAATCTTCACCAACATTATAGGAAGTATGAACGAGTTGAAGGAATTTATCATACATGGTTGAAGTGATTTCATCCTGATTAGCATGCACATCTTCTAAATGTGAATTTTCAATCATGTTAATAGAAATTGAAGATGGCCCATTGTGGTGAAGTAAAATTATAAATGCGGACATGAACGAATTCCTCTAGCCCGATAATGGGTCTAGCCACAACAGATACATTCTATGGAAAATTTCCTTAGGTTAGAATAAATCAAGAGGGCCTACCTCTTGGTCGCTTATCTTGTTTGATGAAGTATTCGCTTACTTTCTCCAACAATCTCTCGCTTCCTTCTTCAAGTTCCTGAAACACGTAAACCACAACAAGACACAAACATAATAATAGACAAATTGCAATTCAACCTACTTAACGAGTCAAGAAGCATTAAGAAATGGATATATAATATTACAAAACATGTAGGAAATCAATCGATAGTTGCATATATTAATATCAAAGAGAGATTACAACCATTTGTCTTGACGTCGCAGTCTTCCTCTGACAAGACCAGGTTCCCACACACTTCTGCTAGCATTCCATGATGGCTTCAAACAACAATAGTTTAAAGGCTCTTCCCTTTGGGCTTCACTCCAAACCAAAACACACTTCTCCCTCACACAAATAGGTAGCTACAACTAGTAATAGCTTGCTTGTCTACTCCAAAATAGTATCAACACTCAACAATAACTCTGCCAAAACTATCAACTGTGACTATAACATTCACACTAGTTTGTGCTTGGGAAGAAGGGAGGTTTATATAGGAAATATGGATGGGAGATGGATCCTATTCTTATGGGAGAAGGACTTATCCCTTGAGGTAGTTCCATCATTATAGGGGAAAGGAGCCCAAACTGTCATCCTCGACCCCATCCGACCAAACCATTTACCAGACTTCCGTTACGGAGCTTCTAGAGCTGGAAGCTTCAGCTCTAATTTAAAAAAAATTCCATAACAGGACCGATCAACTGAAACACAACTCAGTCGCTCCGGTCAGCGTGAGGAGTAGTGCTAATCTCTGCACATCGGCGCGGGGGAGACAAAGGCCATTAGCACCGGTCTTGTAAAATGGGCAAAACAGAAGTTTCAGGGGAAATGGTGCAAATGGGAAATGTTCTGCTCATGAATAGGGACATAATGGGAGTTTCTCCATGAAGTCAAAGCATGCAGGGTTCACTATAGAGGTCCTCCAGGATCAAGGAACGGGGAGTAAGGGATAGTGACAAAATGCTGTGTAATAGATGCCCCCTAAAGCGTGAAGGCCGAGCTCGAGTGAGGGATTAAATGCTTTATAAATCAGTGTGGGGAACCAGTGTGCCGTCGGAAAACCTGCAAGCAAGTACCGATACATATACATAAACTGAGATCTTTGTCAAATGATACATGAATCGTGGCATGGACGCAACCATCCAGAGAATGATCATGTAAACAGATATAGGTATGGGCACAACCATCCATCAAAGAGGATCATAATGAAACCAACGTATGGTTGTAGCCATCCAATAATAAGAAGGATCACATATGATAACTTATGGTCTGGTCGCAACCAGCCATCTGGAAGAGACATGCATATCATCACAATCATGTCACACCACTTCGCAACCTGGACTTGTGTGATCCGAGCCCAGGGTCTTGTGCTCCAACACGACCTGATCAAAGTACATATCCTAGCGTGCGAATGCAGGTGTTGACGTCGAGCATGCTATAAATTTGCTTGATTACCAGTCAATGATGTAAACTGTTAACAAGTGCGAGAGAAACCACCAATAATGACGATGGCCCTCAAGTTACTATCAACATAATTCACGGAATGTGAATACAGGAACTAAAGTCGAACACTCGTGAAATCACTTGATCGAAAGCCAACGATGTGAACTTGTCGTTGAGTGCGAAGAACTTTCCATTAGGGCATGCAAGCTTTAAGGTATTGGAAGGGAGTCTCTCGGTCAACTTCCCGGATAATGAATTGAAGTCGATGGAAAGCAACCGTGTCGAAGGAGGGCCATAATGAATCCCACATCATCAATGCGAGACGAGAGGATGCAAAATGATTTTGGATGATATATAGAATCAGAGGTAAGTGTAACTACAGAAGGACAACTCTTGAACATATCAGTGACACAAATGGAAGTTTGGCAGCTTTTGGATCCATAGGATCGGTGGTCATGACGACGTGGCAGAGATCAGATGGAAGGCAAAAATGAATAGCCCAAACCTAGGAAGGTCAACGATACAAAGGAGGATGTCCCAACCCGACACAAAGCAAAGAGTGTCATGTTCAAGAGTGAGCTGCCGAGACGACTGATAAATTTCCAAATTTTTCCCACTGTAAGTTCATCCTTTGGATGAATCCGACCTAGTAAGTTTAACGAGCCCTAGGAAGGAGAAGCTCATGTTCGTCATGATGACGAATCCGATGTCATTTAATAATTTAATGAGTCCGACAAAGGTGTAACTCGATATCTTTTTCATGTTTAGAGAGTTTGAAAAAGACATGTAAAAGAAAAATCCGCATAGTCCCTTTTTGTACATTTGTGTCTCTCAAGCCCGAAAAGGTAGAAAAAAATACTTGAGAGAACCGCTTGACCATTTTAGTCAAGGAGTACCTTTTTCGTAAATAGTGCATCCTAGCCTGAAAAAGGGATAAACTTATACTGGGCGCATTGTTATCGGGAAAACTAGTGTCTATTCAGATATGCTAGTCCCACTAAGACGGGTAGCTATCTTAGAAACAAACAATTTAAAGTAACTTGTGTTTTCCTTTATGAGATATAGATGAGAGAGAAGCAAAGAGTACCAACCTCAGTCTTTCACTTGGCTCTTTGCTTGTTTCATCTCTCCCTTGATGGAGCTTTCGCTACTCCTTTCTCACTTGTCCCGCTTCAAAGAACACCAGTAGAGTCAAGGCAGCGAAATACCATCAAAGCATAGAGATCTATAGCCATAAACAATATAGAATTAGATGTACATTAACCATACAAATGCATACACAAATAAAAGATTCAGAAATATACAAGTATATGGAGGAAAACTCAAATAGCTTTATTGATAGAAGTAGTAGAAGAGAGGATTACAACCCAGCTGTCTGATCCAGTGCCATCCTCCCAGCATGAAAGCCCTCTTCACCTCATGAAAAGCTATATCACCCAACAATACAATGTCTCAAAGAGAGACCAACAACACCTCCTTACAAATTACAAAATTCCAACCTTTAGATCTCTAGGATGAGGGATCCATATATAGATATTTGTAGGTGGGTGGGTTAGCTTCTGGGATTTTGATTAGTGTCATTTCACTGATAGTTCTTGGTTCCACTAGGAGATTTCATGATCTCTTAGTCATCCCTGGGCGAATTCAGAGAGGCAAGTGTCAAATGAGCAGTTTCTAGAAGATTCTCTAGGTTTCCACCTAGCAAACTGCCTCTGCCATTTGTTTGCTCTCACTCATCGCACCCTACAGAAGGTATTTTCAGTATGCATCGCACCCTTTGCATGTGACAGGTGAGATGCATCACACCCTCAACATGGAGCAGTCTGTATGGTCCAGTTTTGACCAGTTATGAGCAATTTTTCAGGGAGAACTTCTGGGAAATGATGTAATCAGTTGACCTTGTTCCTTTAGGGTATGAAACAACACTTTTAGGGGTTTAGAAGCCCTTGGTTTATGGAGATATGTGATTAGGGTTGCAGTGCCCAAATATGTCTATAACAGTTGTCCCCTAAAGCATGAGGTCATAAATCTTATGATGTTGGGTGAAATGCTTTATCATGAGGATCCGAGATTTTTCGAACTGGAAGGTGACCTGTAATAAGATACAATACAATACATTATCTTCATAATATTTTCATGATCTAGCTGAGGCAGGCATTCCCATGCTCAGCTTTATAAATTCATTTTCATGTACATAGGACAAACAACCGTCTATGTGGCAAACTGATGATTCTGGTAGAGCCATCATCCCTTGGCTTGGATGATTGTCTGTGCAACTATGATGTACATTTTATGTCTTTATTTTCCTGAATATATCACAGCCCGGATGGATGAAACTAGATCCGGGGTCTTCAAACTCGTTCAATCTTCGCCCGGAGTACAAGTTGATCCATGTGAAAAGATGTTCTGGTGTCGAACATGGAAAAACATCGCCTGATTACCAGCCAATGATGTAAGCTGTTAACAGGCACGAGAGGAATCACCGATAATGATAATGACCCTCAAGGTACTGCGGTACAATTCACGTGGTGTGAATACATGAGTTGATGTCGAACACCACATAAAATCTTTCGGTCGAAGGCCATTGATGTAAACATGTTGCCAAAAGTGAGAAACTTGCCATTGAGGCATGCAAGCTTCAAAGTACTGAAAGGGTTGTTCCTAAGTCGACTTCTTGGATAATGAGCTGATGTCGACAAGAAGTGACCCGTCATAGGAGGGCCTTAATGAATACCACATCTATGACACGGAATGGAGCAAATGATTTTGTGGAGGTGAAAATGATCTGATGATATAAGGTTCAGGGTGGCGGTAATGAAAAATGGAGAGTGAAGGTATTGCAGTGGATGAGGCGTAAGCTAGGTTGGTGAATTCTCTGAGCGACTTCTCTTTAACATATCGGCGACACTGAAAATGGACCGGTAGCGTTAACCCAAAAAATGGATGGTACAGAGGACCAATGGTGATATGACCGGTGAACGGAATAACCCAACCCAACTCAATCATGGTGATGGAGTGAAAGTGTCATGTTCAAGAGCGACCTGCTACCAATGAAGTTCTTCAAGTTTTCTTCCCAACTTTTCCCCAGTCATTGTTGACCAGTACCTCTTTATTTTTGTCAAGCTTGAGGAGGATAACATATGCTTGTTCTATAATTTGCCCTTTGGGCAAACTTGTCGCTATGTTTTAGCGAGCCTAGCGACAGTGAAACTCTCTCTTGTCTGTAATGGACAAGTTTGTCGCTATTGTTTTTAACGAGGTTAACGACAAAGATAACTTGGTCCTTTCAGTTTTAGAGAGTCTAGAAAGAGATGGAAAGGAAACTCTAGTAATCCTTTTTCGTAATATAATCCCTTAAGTCCGAAAAAGTATAAAATAATACCAAAGGGATGACTTTTCCGATCACTTTAACAAGCCGAAAAATACAAGCGCTCGATCTTTTTGTGTAATGATCCCTCAGGTCCAAAAAGATTAAAATCTAGAGAAGGGATGGCACTTCCAATCACTTTAATGAGCTGGAGAGGCCAATTGCTCGACAATCTTTTTATATTTTACGAGTCTAAAAAGAGCTTAAAAGAGACTTGTCTTTGAGGAACAAGTGATATTTTCGGGTAGCAGCTGGTTCCAGGTAAGGTTTGGAACTTTTCAATCACAGCAGTGTAAAGAAGGTGGCTAACAGAATCACTCGTCGCAGCTGTTCCTCAAAAGGGTAAACAATCAAGTGGAGGTGTATGATCGGCTAAAAAGTGGAGGTGATGGTAAGAACACAACCAAGGCTCAAAAGCTGATAGTAATGCGATCACAAAGGTTATTTACCGAAGGTGGGTTCATTTTTTAATGATATTGAACTTTGGGGGAACATATGCTCATTGCTAGGTTTATTTTTTAACGAGCTTGAACTTCGCGTAAACCTGCTTGTATTCGGTTTCATGTTTAAACAAGCTTAAAACGAAAAACTATGCTTGTTATAAGTTTGCATGCCCCTAACATAATGACGCAAATCGAGGTGCATGCCCCCCAAGCTTCATTGCATTCAACGCGGTGGTTGGAATGAAGGTTTACCTTCAAGATCTTTGAAAGACTCGACTTGGATTTTACGAGATCGTAATCAAAGACTCAATTTGGAAAGGGAGTTGTTTCATTTTTTAATGAGGTTGACACAGTAAAAGAACTATCCTCATGTTCCCCGATCACAACCCATAAGAGGTCATGAATGAGAACTCTGGTTCCAATGCCCCCAGTACATGGTGTACAACATCGCTGAATTGATCGTCAGTTGATGTAGGTATGGAACTGGTTGCCACATAATTAATTTGTGGCGGGGATGATACCATCATTACAAAAGGACCATTTGAGGAAGATTGTTGACTAGGAGCCATATTTGGACCAGGAAATGAAAGCTGGTCAACGGTGACAATCCTGCCTTCATGCGAGAAACAAATCACTCAAAAGAGTGTTGAAACAATAGCTCCAATGCGATAACCATAGTCACGCCCAAGAAGTAAATTGTAATCTAAAGGTCCTGGGATTACCATCACGCTCAGGTAAACAGTTTTTCCTCCCAAAGTGATAGGTAACTGAGGAAGGATCCCTAATGGTCGACTGGTTCCTTTGTTAAATCCCAACAGATTCTATGTAATAAGCACAAGCGGTGGTGACCCAAGCGCTTGCCAAGCAGTTGAGGAAAGGATACTCATTGATGCACTTCGTCTATAATAGTGCCAGATACGATCATATTACAAACTTGTACTATGATCTGGAAGGGCATAGAAGACGGAAGGCGAGATCTTGTCAGTCGATTCCAATCAAAGGAAGTGACTAGACTGCTTGGAGGGGTGACCGGATAAACGGTTGAATGAACCTCTTGAACTGGGGAATTTTCCTCCTGTTGTAAAGGAATGGGCGGATTGCCCCCAAGTTCATTTGAATCTAAGGTAACAAAAAGAACTTGAGTGGTATCATTTTCACCCTCTTCGGGAAAGGTCCGATTAGCTGAAGGTGAAATCAGGTCAACTGTTACCTCAACCTGTTGATTTTGATCGGGTATAGAGTCATAGGATTCACTTTTAGAGAGAGTGGTTTCGACCGACGGTTGATTTTGGTCAGTCAGTTCATCAACTAGTGAAGGATTTAGAGACAGTTTAGATGGAAGTCGCTGTGGTGAAGCAGGATGGTTATCCAACACTCTTTTGGCTTCATCTAGATAGGGACAAAGGTGAAAGGGGTGTATACCTTCACATAACCTACATGGAACTTTGACCTTTCTTTTCTGTCCCTGAACTTCACTATTACTAGTTGATGGAGTGTTACCAACATGATCACCAGAGGTTGATGACACTGGATGGTGCGAACGGGAAGACCATTCTTTCAAGATCCTAGGAAAATAAGGACAATTTCGATGGAAATGGTCTTTCGCACAGACTATGCATGGATATTTGACTTTGTGCGGCTTAATGGACAGATTTTCATTAGATGTTGCATTTGAAGCAATGGTTGCTTGGTTGCCCCCTTGCTGAATTAGCTTCTTCTTCTTCTTAGCCACCTGGTTACTAGTATCAATACTTTCACCAAGTGAAGAGGAAGAAGGGGAGGGAGAAAAAAACGAAGTAGAAGGCAAAGGGTCAACTTTAGGATCAACTGGAGGTTGATTTGATTGCGGAGGAATCACGGTATATTGAATGACAGAGGTTGAGAATAGCCATACTCGCAGGCCAATGGTAATTCCTGGAAGGGACAATGTAGCCATATGAGGAGCACCAATATTTCCGAAAGAAGGAAAAGGACTAGGATTCCCATCAAGAGGGTTTCCATGATTAGTGGAGTTAATTATCTCAACCTAAGACCAACAAGGAACAGGGATGTTATTTCGAATTAAATAAATTTTATGACGCTTTGACACAACCTGCTTTTTCAATTTTTAAGAGTTGAGAAAAAGCTAAAGATGACTCTAGTCGCCTTCGATTTTTAATGGGCCTGAAGTGACAAGTGCTCAGATGGACCTTTTCTTTTAAGGAGTATGAAAAGGAACGAAAATGACTACTCTGGAAATCTAGACAGAGGGATTACCAAACCAATCGCAAAACTGCAGAATACTTTTTACGTACGACAGTCAATCTTCTCGAATGTTGTGTTCAGTGCATTGCGATCGATAGGGTGGCAGACACGACTTCCTAAGGATAAAGGATATAGCCTATTGTGGCCTCCCAATATATACTCGACGATACGTGGGAGCACAAGTCCGTACTAGCACTTGTCATATCAAAGAGGAGGAATCACCCAACCTACGATGAAAATGATAGTTACCAGGCTTTACGACGCCGGAATACGTCTCTAGCCTAGACTTCTAGAAGTTGTGTGTTAGGTTCCAAAGCGTTTTTATGTCCATTGAGGTTTATTTTACAGTTTATCTTTCTTAGGAAGTTTGCCTTTCAAGGTTCACCGCGTGATGTAGATGTACAATTCCTAAATATGCAATCTAAGATGATAAACAGTCGTTTATTTTCTTTTAGCAATGAAAATCCTAGCTACTAAGGAAAAATGAGTAAAATTCTTTCAACATAGAGCAAAGAGCACACACTAAGATGCACTGTCCTAAATTAATTTCCGTATGCAGTCTAAATGCAAATGCACATGCATGTATTTTTTTTTTTTTTTTTTTTTTTTTAATTTTTTAATTATTTATTATTATTTTTTTCCTTAATGTGAGAATGACAAAAGAAAACTAAGTACAGATCTGAACTATCTTTCCTCAAAGCGACACTTTAGCAATTTCTTTTCAAAAACGAAAGGAAGATTTAGACGACACTTTCAATTTCGACTTGAAAACTGCTTTCGACACTTCAAAGAATTGATGATTCAAATCAAATACAATGGCAAAAGTGTAATCGACTATCTAAAAGAGGAATACTTTATGACACTCTTTTCTTTGACTGAAAACGACACTTGCGACACTTTCAAATCAAAAGACGATAGTTCAATTAAGATACTGTTTGCAAAGGATAACTACAAATGATGAAAAATACATAAAAAACATTCACAATTATTTATCAATGGAAGCTGAATAATGCAAAGGAAGAGAGTTTCAACAGTGATATACTGATCATAGACAACAAAACTACTAAATAGAGCTAAAAACAATGAAGGAAAAACCAAAATCTGGAGGTAGAAACAGTCTCATTCAATCATCACACCTATAACACAGCGAAACAGGGATGCATCTCACCTGCAACACACGAGAGGTGTGATGCATCTAGGTTGCCAATGAGAGATAGTGCGATGGTCCAGGGATGAGACTGAGCTTGGTTTTCACTCACAGTTTGCAGCTAAGTTCAGGGATTTAGGCTGAGCTAATGATAGACAGTAAACACAAAGTATAGGGGCTGATCTAATGAGGTTATTTGAGCTACCACCAGGGCACTTAGGATGTTTGCAAGTCAGATGTTCAGTTCATAAACTAACCCGGAGATTGACTGAAGCAGCATTGATCTACTTTGCAGTTGCATAGCAAAAGCAGTTCGAAGGCTAGCTGGCTTAACTTCAGGCTCCGTCTGTAGTTTATAAAGAAAACAACAGTGACTAACAATCAAACTATTCACTCCCCAGCGGAGTTGCCATTTTGTTATCGAGAAAACTAGTGTCTATTAGTCCCACTAAGATGGGTAGCTATCTTAGAAACAAACAATTTAAAGTAACTTGTCTTTTCCTTTATGAGAGATAGATGAGAGAGAAGCAGAGAGTACCAACCTCAGTCTTTCGCTTGGCTCTTTGCTTGTTTCCTCTCTCCCTTGATGGAGCTTTCACTACTCCTTTCTCACTTGTCCCGCTTCAAAGAACACCTGTAGAGTCAAGGCAGCAAAATACCATCAAAGCATAGAGATCTATAACCATAAACAATATAGAATCAGATGTACATTAACCATACAAATGCATACACAAATACAAGATTCAGAAATATACAAGTATATGGAGGAAAACTCAAATAGCTTTATTGATAGAAGTAGTAGAAGAGAAGATTACAACCTGGCTGTCTGATCCAGTGCCATCCTCCCAGCATGAAATCCCTCTTCACCTCATGAAAAGCTAGATCACCCAACAATACAATGTCTCAAAGAGAAACCAACAACACCTCCTTACAAATTACAAAATTCTAGCCTTTGGATCTCTAGGATGAGGGATCCATATATAGATATTTGTAGGTGGGTGAGTCAGCTTCTGGGATTTTGATTAGTGTCATTTCACTAATATTTCTTGGTTCCACTTGGAGATTTCATGATCTCTTACTCATCCCTGGGCGAATTCAGAGAGGCAAGTGTCAAATGAGCAGTTGCTAGAAGATTCTCTAGGTTTCCACCTAGAAAACTGCCTCTGCCATTTGTCTGCTCTCGCTTATCGCACCCTATGGAAGGGCTTTTTACGTACCCTCAACATGGAGTAGTCTGTATAGTCCAGTTTTGACCAGTTCTGAGTAGTTTTTCAGGGAGAACTTCTGGGAAATGATGTAATCAGTTGACCTTATTCCTTTAGGGTATGAAACAACATTTTTAGGGGTTTAGAAGCCCTTGGTTTATGGACATATGTGATTGGGGTTGCAATGCCCAAATATGTCTATAACACGCATGACATTTCACATCCGTTAACAAGTTTGAAACGACAAGGGCTCGGCCATCTTTTCGCTTTTAAAGGGTCAGAAAAGCGCTGAAAGCAGACCCCCCATTTTTATTCTCTTTAACGAGTCAAAAAGGGAAAAATACTCGGCAATCTTTTCATCTGAGTTTAACGAGTCAAGAAAAGAGCTGAAATGTGACTCATCATCATCGTCGAACATCCATCACCTGTTGCTGCACAAGTAAGGCAAAGTGTATTATCGAGTCCTTGAGGCAAAATAGGTCAAAAAATATTTACAAAACCTAATATTTTCATGAAAAAATGAATAAAAAGGAGGAAAGTAAATATATTTTCACCATTTACCATTTTACCTTTGTAGTGAAGACTTTTTACCCACTTTTGCCCTAGTTGTTTTGGAGCAGATCACAGGAGATCCAGGAGGTCAATCGATGACCCATCAGTTCCAGGTAACAACCAAAGCCTTGAACTCCATTTTCATGCCATTCATTTATGTTTTTAGCCATTTTTTTGGATTTTTAGGGAGCTTTTTAAAAAAAAAATCACCCTCGATCGGCGCGATTTCCGGGCACGGGATCATGCTGGCCGAGGGTGATTTACACAACCATCCACGCCGATCAGTGCAACTATTTTTAAAATAGGCACACCAACACTGTGGATAGGGAAAAACCATTTTTTCTCAAAAACTGACTGTTTAAACTTGAATTTTATTTGCCAAGGATGATTATTGACTCAAATTAATGGATTTTGTAGGAGAAAAATCACCGAAAATGATGGATTGGAAGGAAAGGGGGCATGAAGATGTTGACACCCAGGCAATGAATGATCCAAATTGCCTGGAGGATTTGAGGGCTTGTGGGCTCCTCAAATTCTTCCTTACACTAGGGATGCGGGCCCAGCCCAAGTTGCTTCGATACTTGATAAGCCTTTGGGACATTAATCAAGAGATTTTTGTCATTGGGGACCAGGAGCTGGAGTTGAAAAATTCAGATATCTACTTCATCACTGGACTGTCTCACAGAGGTGAGCCAATGAACTTGTATGGGTCACATCTGATCGGGGCAAGCATATCTTCCTTGCTTGCCGAACACTGCCTTGAGGCCCTGAAATCCAAGAGTGGGAAGATAGAGATTTCCAGTGTGCGGGATTTGACACTAAGGGTGATTTTGTTGACTATCAACAGAGTGGCAGGGTCCCAGGCAGAACATGAGACTAACAAGTTGAAGTTCCTTTATGCTATTGACTGCACAGCTCCTACAATCTTCAACTGGGCAGAGGCCATGAAGATGAACATCAAGTGCCAGTTGTCCAAGGCCAAGGCAGGGAATCTGAAGCAATTTGGCTTCGGATCAGTACTTGTGACCTTTTTCCTGGAACGAGTGCCACTGTTCCAGTATCAGTTGACTGAGGTCGATCCTCCTATGCCACACGATTCGCGGATGGCCCATTGGAGTCGTTTGATGCCTAGGATCACTGGGGGTCAACATATGTCATACTGACCTACATTCTTCTCATGGCTACAACGACAAATGATTGTCGTGGAGGACTGGTCGAACAATGACACTGATTTCTATGGAGATCCAAATATGCCCTTACCAGATGGAGAGGACTTCGATGACGAAGGTAAAAATCAAATTTTTAATTTTGAGATTTTTAATTGTTTTTGGTATATGCGTGCTTATAACATTTCTCTTGTTTATGCAGATGTTGGACCAGAGCAGCTGACCGGGATGTCCTTGATAGCCAAGGGCGTACCCTGCCCTATTGACGATTTCACCCCTTATCAGGAAGGGAGTGACAATGAGGAGGAGATCGTGAGGAACCTCAAGGGGTTAACTCATGGTATCCCAGAGTATGCTAAGATAGGAGACATGCCCCGTCCATACTAGAGACACATAGTGGGAGTCTCAGATCGGATTCGCCGACTACTGAGTCATCTTGCATGATCTATCTTGTGCTACCATGACCACCATGCTGAGTAGTTCCTAGGTCCAGCACTTACATGTTTTTTTAAGCCTGCGTGCCAGGGATGTATGAGGCCTGTGAGCGCTGATGTTATTGTAGACACATATATTATTTTTTGGGGTTCTGATGTATTAAAAATTTAAACCATATATATATTTTGTATTTTCCTGTCTATTATGGTACAAATAGTTTGTCTTATCTTTTACATGTTTCGTAAATGTCTATCCAACACGTAATTAGCTAATGCATCTGTCAATGTATTCATGCGTCTAGGAATATGATGATATGTAATATAATCAAAATGCCTTTCCAATAGACGGATATGGAGATACATTCGTAATATTTGAGGGTTCCTGACAGAATATTTCCCGTTGAGTTGAAGGACGACAAGCTGTGAATCTAGGTTGACAACCAATTCTCTGATGCCCAGAGCGATGGCTTCTGACAATAGTTCGATGACCGCACTGTATTCAACAATGTTGTTGGTTGTACGACCTAGGCAAATACCTTGAAGGTCAATCAACTCACCGTTAGGGTCATAGATAGCCCATGCCGCAAATGATAGGTTTTGAGTACTACATCAAGCACCATCGGGAAAACCGACGTGAGGAGTCACAGACATCTGCAAAGCAAGAAAGCATAGTAAATAGGAAATTTGTTTGAAAACTATCACAAAAAACCACGCTGTACAAAAATGAATCACACACTAATGTACATAAGTAACCATGCAAGATGACCTAAGCATAGTACTTTTTGAGGTGGGAGTCCATGCTGGGACTCGGGTAATCAATCAACACAGAAGGACACTAGAGTGTTACCATTGTCATGACGAGTAAGCATCGACTCGGCCAAATAATGAAGTAGAACTCATATAAGGCTTTTCCCCCATGCCCCCTGGGCGAGGGAGGGTTACGAGTCAGAGGAAAATCGGTGAAAACTCAGGGAGGGTGAAAAATCTTGAATCCATGAAGGGATAAAGGTGCCCTTAGTTGAAAGATCTTGATCATGTCAGGATGAATTGACACATCAATAAGCAATGGAGAAGAGGACTCTTCGAAAGCGGTAGACGTGACCGCCAAGTGAGGCAGGAACGAGGAGCGATGATGAGTATCGATCCATGGTGGTTCCTCGAGAGACATGATTTCCATGATACCTTCATCAGCAAGGAAGGTCTTGACTAAGGGATCAAACGATTCCAAAGTGCCAAGCCAAGGGGATTGAGAGTACATATCGAGAGAGGTCTTCGACATATGAGAATCAAAGGATGCAGAGTTCGAAGCCGAAACAATTTCCACGTAATTGACTTCGGTGGGACTAAGCAGCATAACCTCGCCCAAATATCAATAAGATCTGGTGTAGGTATGACCCAAGGATCAGATTTGACTGAGAACATGTTGACAGAGGAAACATGAGGAGGTCGGAGTGGAAAAATTCCCATTAAGGCATAATCTTTTAAGAGACCCACCCCCACACTCTCATAGGGAGCACCAAAGTGGTTGACGTATGAAACATTGCCATCTGAGGAGGAAGAAGCAAAGAAAGACAACTGATCGATGGTGACAATCTTCCCTTGATGGGGAAAACGGATCACGCGAAACAAAGAGGAGGCCACGAAATGCATGACATGAGTCTAACTCCGGTTGAGTAGAAGATTATAATTGAGATTGGCGTCAACAATCTCTACTTCGACTTGCACTATCTTGTCTTCAAGGGTGATGGAAAGGTTAGGTAAGACACCAAAGGGTCGCAAATCACGCCCATCAAAAAAAGCGTTCAGAGACTGGTTCAGTGCAGGGGAACCAATAGCCTTCCAACATGCAGTTGACATGATGTAGGTGGAAACACCTTCATCGATGACATTGCGGTGGATGGTCTTCTCATTAATGATTACTTGAATAAGAAAGGCAATCTGATGAGGGAGCCATGGAACATGGTTCTCCAGATTGAAACATATCAAATTAGAATCAGTGGGATTGATGCCCCCGATAGCTGACATCAAATATTTCCACTGCGATGGGAAACTTTGGAGTACCTAGAGAGCCCACATGGCTAACAACGCCTGAGCCAAGTCCTCAACAATATTGTAGTGCTGAGTGGATCGGGCGTTGGGATTATATGAGGATTTCTGTAGCACACCCCGAGAGGGTGGCTGTGTAGTGGAATCAGGGTTAGGGCACTCAATTTGCAAAGGGAAAGAACTCGGGGTAGAAGAAGAAGAAGGTGCTGCTTATTTTTATTTCCCAGCTGTCAGAGCTGAAGTTTGATAATCGTTTGATCGGGTAGCCACATTAATAAGCATTCTCATCATGAACACTTGAGATCTAGAGGAAGCAAATCAGGGTTGGTCTACCATTTGGGTCTGCTGAGACGAAAATGGCTCTTTAAGGACAACAGGGGTCCCTTTGAGTAGGTGACTAACTTCAAATCGTTGAGGACAATCCTTAGTGTAGTGGTCCTCTTTGCAAATGAGGCAGGGATACTTGGGATTCCGTTGCGAATATTCGCAGCCCAACAGATGATTTGGGAGGACCCTGTTTCGGGGCATCAACTTTAGCTTTGCATTTTCCTTTCTTCTTTCCTTTCGAGCATTTGTCCGCTGCGGTAGACTAGACAACATGGACCTCTGAGGTTTTACCAGAGCCAGGTGGATTCTGAGATGAACTATTAGGAGCAGCATTTGAGACCAACTTCTGTTTGGAAGAAGTTTTAGCAGGTGTCTGGGATACTGAACTAATAACTCCATCAACGGGAGGAACAACTGGTGAATTAGATGCTACGGGATCGGGTGATGGCCATGGAGCATTGGGTAACAACTCATATAAAGTGCTAGACTAAGAGTAAACCAGATCCAAGTACCGGGCATGAGAGATGGCTTGCTCTTTAGTGACGCATCCACCCATAGCTATATCACAAGAAATTGGGACTACAAATGATTTGGTAAACCATTCAGTGAGCAACTGATCAACTATCTCGAATTTGATCAGGTGACGTCTACGTCTCCGTTCGTGGATATGATCAGAGATATGTGTCGCGATGTCTTGCTTAAGTGATGTGAAGTAATAGGTGCCAATTTCATAGTGAATCGACAACTGAAAATGCATGAGGAAAGCCATGGCTAACGAATTAAAGTCCATGGAAAGTACTTTGAGGTAGATCGTTGTACCATTACACCGTGGCACCCATGAGGGTTCGTTGTAAAAGACGAAGAAAAATGGAATCTTCCACGTACGAGTTCGACGAGCACCAGAGGTGATATGTCATCACATGGGCCTGAGGATCTTCTTTAGCTTTTCCATCAAAGTTTGGGCAATCACTTGGTATCTTGGACGACATCGGATGCCAGTACGGCAAATGAAGGATCAGATCATTTGTAAGGCGTGATACATCCGACAACTCGAGTGTAGCCAAGAAAGGTAATTGAGTGTTAAAAGGCATGGGAGGTTGATAAGAGGGCCCATAAGGAGGAGCCTATCCCTGTTGGTAAGGATTTTGGCCTCACAGTGGGGGATTTTAGCCATATGGCATCTAAGGCTGCCCCCATTGCGGATTACCTTGACCATAGGGAGGATTCTGACCTTGAATACCTTGAAATTGTCTAAGCATTGGTTGTTGATAGGCAACGTATGGGTTAAAAGGCTATTGAGCCTATTGACCTTGGACATATGGATATGGAACTTGCTATCCAAGAACATAGGGCTGACAAACCTGTTGTCCCTGAACAAGAGGGTTCTGGACCTGCAATGCTTGGGCATAAGGTTGATACGCTTGTTGCCCTTGGACGTAGGGGTTTTGTACCTAGTTCCCTTGGCCGGAAAGATTCTGAACTTATTGACCAAGAGGATTCTGCGCCTGCTGCTGTAGGACTTGACCTTGACCCTGTCCTTGCAAGGGTTGACCTTGTTGGTATGTATACAAGGGTTGTTGCTGCCCTGGTTGGTTTTGCTGTTGCAAGGGCTGACCTTGCGGTTGCAAAATTTTTCCCTGGGTTTGCAAAGGTTGGCCCTACGAGGGTATGGGTTGAGAGGTATGCAGAGCATATTGCATCTGCTGCTGCACGGCTTGCTGCAACTGCTATAAGGATTGACCTTGCGGTTGTTGCAGGAGACCTTGCTGCGGGATAATTTTCCCTTGCTGTTGCGCGGAGAGCCCTTGTTGCAACAAAGGTTTCCCTTGCAGTAACAAAGGCTACCCTGGTTGTTGTAAAGGTTATCCTTGTTGTTGCAAGGGTACTTGAACAATGCCCGGAAATTACCGAACTGAATCTGGCAGTAGCCAGGTTGGATGTACTGCCCAGCTTGGAGGGTGTAAGGTTGATTAACAAATCCTTGAGAACCATATGGAACGTAAGGATTTTGGTATTGGACTTAAGCCCCATAGGGCTGCTGATACTGAACATTGCTCAATCCAGATGGACCAACGAGATTCTAAACCTGTTGGTGCCAGGCATTGCTTGATCCAGTAGGGTCAACAGGGCTACAAATAATACCAAAAGAGGGCTGTTTTATACCAAGCATGTGAGCTTGTGAGATGCTCACATTAGTGGCACCTGACACCATAGAGACATTCAGGTTCTGCCCCCCAGGCGATGGCACAATTTGGCCACTGACTAATGGGACAGAGGAACTGACAGAGACAATCTTTGAAACTGTCGGTTGTGACTGACATGTAACTGGGATCGATGATACAAGGGTATTCAGAATGGTGGGTTGCACTGGGACTAAAGTAACAACTTGTTGGGAAGTCATGTTTGTGACGAACAGACCTGACGTAGGCTTGACACCTGACGCCCATACAAGATTATGGTAGAGTGATGAGGCACTAGGTGTGCTTGAAACTAAGTGCCCCAAAGACACATATTTGGGTGGAAAATTGGCGGGAATACCTTCCGAATAAGGGAAACCCTCGGGAGGGAATTGCAATTGCAATTCTTCCCCCTCAACAATGTGTGGAGTAGAAACTTTAGACTCATTTGGAGATGTGATTGGAGCATCGCCTTCGGGTTCCATGTTTGAAAACAAACGACGACGAATGGCCGAACGTGTACTGGGGAATAGTTCCAAAGGAACACTTGGCTGGTCGTACGAACTGTAAGGACACTGTGGTGATATCTCAATAACGTCAAATAGAGGGTTTAGAGGATAGATAACTAGTCCAAGCTGACCGTCAGTGGTCGGCGAGTTCTCTGGAGTTCGAACAAGATTGTCCAGAGATTCCGGGCTAAGATCAGTAGATGACCCTGAATCGAAAGTAGGTGGAGGACGAGATGACAATGGTTGAACACTCAAAAAAATTACGAGTTCAACATTTTGGTCCTTAAGTGACTCTAATAACTTAGGAAACAACTCCTCAGACAATCTTTCAGACGGAGGAGAGGAAGAGGAATTGGGTGAACCAAATGGTTCAGCCACGATGACTTTGTCTTAGTCGACAGAACAAATAAATTCAAGGCTTTAAAATGTCCTTTTAAGGGAACTCACGATTTGGTAAAAAAGACTAACAAGATGTTTTGGATCATGGGAAATCAATTATTAAGACGCATAAAATATTGATGTTCTTTCATTTTTTAAGAGTTGAGAAAGAAACAAAGATGACTCTATCAATTTTGATTGGAAACGAGATCGAAAGGACAAGTGCTCGAATGATATTTTAAATTTAATGAGTCAAAAAGATCAAATGACTGCTCTGGATGATCTAGGTAAACAAGATTACTAGGCAACTGTGAACTGCAAAATACCTCCTGGCGAACCAAGAAGTACGAGCAGGCAATCTCCCTGAATGTTGTGTTCGGTGTATCATGTTTGCAAGGCGACCGACTTGGCTTTCTAAGGATAAAAGGATTGTAGCCTAGTGGGGTATCCCATTATATACTCGATGGTACGGGGAGCACAAATCCGTGCTAGTGCTATCTAATGCCAAAGCTAATGACATCTGCTAGGTTTAAAGACGCCGGAACACGTCTCTAGCCTAGACTTTCTAGATGTGATCATTAATGTCAAATGAACCTTCATTTTAGAGTTGATCTTGAGTTAAGTTTCAGTTTTCAGGTCTTAGCGATGCTACTTGAAAAACCTAAAATGCAACTAAATGAGGCAAGACCTTTTCAATTCGATGAAATGCCTACACTAGAGAGGGTAGAAACTACTCAATCAAATGAAAACAGTCAATCAACTGAAACCGAAATGATCTTTCACTACATTACTTTTTCAAAAAATAAACTAATGAAAAATGCATTCCAATTCCTAATTTCCTGACAAGCACTTATCTATTAGTCCTTTCAAAAAAAAAAAATCTCTTCCTTTTTCAAATGCTGATGCAATTCTAGTCTTTAAAAAGATGCAATTTTTTGTAACACAATGATGCAATAGGCTAGAATTCCATGCTTTCTCATGAAACAAAAAAACAAACTTTTCTCCTACAATATTTCAATGAAAAAATTTTCGAGACAATGAGCTCTTCAAGCAGATGAAAACATGAAAAGAGAAGTTCATTCACACCGACTTTTCCAAACACAGGGCCAACAATGTAATCTATGCCGGAAAGAGATGTTCAAGCTAGTAAACAAAACTTTTTCAAACTTGTGCAAAAAGAGGTCAAAGTTGTAAAAAGGACCAAAAAAAATCGCAAGGAGTAAACACACCTACAATCGGACTTGGTGAGTTCACAAACTACTGAATGGGCGACCAACTAGATGCCCTAGTGTCGCTGGCCACTCAATGACTCAATCAATCAAATAGCAAGATGACAAGCCAACAAGCAAGCAAAACCAAATGAAAAGTAGCTTTCTAATTAGGAAGAAAATAGTTAGAAAGGCTCACGGGGTCAAAACAAAAGAGTAGAACACACTGGCTAAGATTGGGGTCAAGTCCTAATCTTCACTTATAGGCATCGGTGCGACTGCCTAACTGACAACGAGTGCTAGAGGCTGGTCAGCGTGACTGTTCCTCAGTAATTCGCGCTGATCGGCGTGACTATTAGCGGATTAAGTGCACTAGCTGAGGTAACTATGGAAAAATAAAAATAAAAATCAACACAGGGACCAGATTTGCAACTATGAATTTTAGACTTAGGCCAGTAAGCAGGAGAAAGGAAATAGAACCAAAGGGAAAAGGTGAAACTAGAAAAGTTCTCACGAAATCATGAAATAAAAAACAAACAAAAGGATTGGGATCCCCAGTGGAGTCGCCAATTTGTGGTGAAGTAAAATTATAAGTGCGGACACGAACGAATTCCTCTAGCCCAATAATGGGTCTAGCCACAACAGATACATTCTATGGAAGATTTCCTTAGGTTAGAATCAATCAAGAGGGCCTACCTCTTGGTCACTTATCCTGTTTGATGAAGTCTTCGCTTGCTCGCTCCAACAATCTCTCGCTTCCTTCTTCAAGTTCCTGAAACAAGTAAACAACAACAACACACAAACATAATAATAGACAAATTGCAATTCAACCTACTTAACGAGTCAAGAAGAATTAAGACATGGATATGTAATATTACAAAACATGTAGGAAATCAATCGATAGTTGCATATATTAATATCAAAGAGAGATTACAACCATTTGTCTTGATGTCGCAGTCTTCCTCTGACAATACCAGGTTCCCACACACTTCTGCTAGCATTCCATGATGGCTTCAAACAATAATATTTTAAAGGCTCTTCCCTTTGGGCTTCACTCCAAACCAAAACACACTTCTCCCTCACACAAATAGGTAGCTACAACTAGTAATAGCTTGCTTGTCTACTCCAAAATAGTATTAATACTCAACAATAACTTTGCCAAAACTATCAACTGTGACTATATCATTCACACTAGTTTGTGCTTGGGAAGAAGGGAGGTTTATATAGGAAGTATGGATGGGAGATGGATCCTATTCTTATGGGAGAAGGACTTATCCCTTGAGGTAGTTCCATCATTATAGGGGTAAGGGGCCCAAACTGTCATGCTCGACCACATCCAGCCAAACCATTTACCAGACTTCCGTTACAGAGCTTCTAGAGATGGAAGCTTTAGATCTAATTTTAAAAAATTTCCATAAGAGGACCGACGCGACTAAAACACAGCTCAGTCTCTCCAGTTGGTGTGAGGAGTAGTGCAGAGGCACATTAGCGCGGGGGAGACAAAGGTCATTAGCGTTGGTCTTGTAAACTGGGCAAAACAGAAGTTTCAAGGGAAATAGTGCAAAAGGGAAATGATTTTCTCATGAAGAGGGACATAATGGGAGTTTCTCCATGAAGGCAAAGCATGTGGGGTTCACTGTAGAGGTCTTCCAGGATCAAGGAACAAGGAGTACAGGTACAATGACAGCGACAAAATGCTGTGTAACACTCATCACAGCATGAAATTGTTTCATATGGATTTGGAATGCAAGGAAAAGAAACTAAATTTCTAAACCATCCCATTAATAGAAATTATGGAGGTAAATCTTCAGATTGAAATTGAAAAAAAACTAATTTAAATCTAATTAGAAAATTATCTAAAGACTCACCTTCGAATTGACGAGGTTATTCAAGTTGATCGCATGCTTTTTCATAGTTGTAATCCTAAAATGCATGTAGGAAATTTTTTACGAACTCGTCCTAAGTGTGAATGGAGGAAAATGGTAATGATTTACACCAGTCTTTAGCTAAACCTATCAACGTGAGAGTAAATATTATTCACAGAATGCCTTCTTCAATATCAAAATTATTACAATTTAAAATGAATTGAAGAACATGATCAAAAGTAGAGACATTCTTCTTACCATTGAACTTTGTCTTTGATAAGAGCTTTACTACCTGAATTAGACTGGAGGAAAGTGGAAGTTGAGTGAAGCAACTCCAAAGAGCTTGTTTTAAAGGAGCTATTGTAATGAGATAAAACTTTTAGAAAACAAAATCTTTAAAGAAACCATTTATTGTGGCCCTCCTTCTAGTGCCAAAAATGTTGATGGAAAAAAATGACTTCATCAACATTTGGGAAGGCCATCTGGTCAGAGTCCCAAATCAAACTCTTCTCCTTTTGTATAATGGCTTCAACTAGTTCTATTGGGTCTAAAAGCCCCCTCTCTCTTCCTGTTGACCTGTGATGTTACCAATTTCTCATCAACATAAAGAAATAAATCAAATTTACCCTCTTGCAGAGCTCTTACAAGAAAGCAAACCCTTAAGCTGACTTGAGGGCTCAACCAAGCCACACCTTAAGATTTACCTTGGGTAAGGGGACTTCTAAAGTGCAATAATATAATCTAACTACAAATCTACTCTAAGATGCAAACAAAAGAAAATAAATCCTATGCCTATCTCGATTAAGAAGATATAGATATAATCCAATCGAGAGCATAGTAATTAAAATGATTGGGGATTTAAAATTTTTCTTTTTTGATGAATATATGGCTAATGATATAGTTTTAATAGCTGATAATGTGATTAGAAAACATGCTATGTTCGAAGACTTAAAATAGTGAATGATTAACCATTAACACTAGGAAATAGTTCACTTAATGCCAATGGCAATTAAATCAAATTAAGATAGCAAATTTCTGAGTAAATAGTTACTCAAAAATTCGATTTATGGACATGATCAAAGCGAAAAATCGATAATAGATCCATGAGACCAATAGATTAGAAAGTTGATATATAAGACATTCATATTTAATAGAAGTCCATAATATGAAGTAATTTACATAGATCTATCATTACATCAATGAAATTTGCATTATAAATGAAAGTATTCAAATAAAAATTGATGAACCTCGATCCCTTTGCTCTGTTTCCCAAATGGATCTCCAACAATCTCCTCAAAATGATCACCTTTGCCAGTAGAAGGAAGAATTACAAAAGTGCTAGTTCTGCCTCATTAACAGAGATATAATTATGAAAAGAAAACCCCCAATAGCCTCAGATCTGAGTATTTCCCCAACTCCTATAGCTAGAAACTCCTTAAAAAAGTGCCTAGAGTCTCTAAGTTGTAGATAAGAGGAACCCTTTCCTCATTCTCCAAAACATTATTTATAGTTTTCCAAAGTAACCCCAAAAATGGAAAGTTGTCGAAGTTTTGAATCCATCTATTTTGGAGCTGAAAATCCTCTTTCTTTCCTTTGTTGGCTCAATAGAAATGATCCAAGATTCTTTAGATTCATCCTCGCCAATAGATCTCCGACAAAAACGAATCAAAAATAAATTAAAATAATTAATTTTGCACATAAAAATCAAAGTGCCAAAAATTGGGAAAACAAACTCTCCAACTGAAATGCAATTAAATAAATAAAAATAAAACAAATACGAGCTTACCATTGATCCGTGTAATGACTTCTATGGCCCAAGAAGGCTATATTTGAATGAATTTGTAAAAACAAAAGTTTCAATAAACCAAAATTTCCAAAATAAATTTAGAAATTGTTTTTTTGTGCAAATTCAGAGCTCCATTTTCAGCTAATTTTTAGACATAATTAATGACCAAATTTGGTCATGCAACCAATCCCAAAATATTCTCCATTCTCTTAGATTTCCAATGAGCCATTGTAGGCCTCATTTGATCAAGTAGAATTCAAGATAAAGCCCTCAAAAGTTGAAGTTTCAAAATTGCATGCCCATGTAAATTTTTGATATTTTTTTATTAATATATACAAATTAAAATTAATATATATACAAATTAAATAAAATTCTGATTATAAACTATTTTAATAACAAAGTAATTTCAATTTAAAAAATGTAAAATTAAAATTAGACTTATAAATTAATGAAATTAAAAAATATACGAATTAATTTAATTTAATAAAATAATTAAATTATAAAACATATTAAAACTAGATGAGAGTAACATACTCAATTTTGTGAGGTAGGTAAGCAAATATAAGTGTAAATGTGAAAGGATATGTGTATAAAAAGCTCGTTGTAAAGTCTTTGTTCAGGTATTGAAAACCGATGACAATGTTCCTCTAAAGGGGTGGGGTCTTTAACAACCCTTTTTGGTTGCACCCTCATGTAAATATTTTCATGTGCAATTGTAAATAATTATGAAAAATATAAAAAATACTAGACTGAGTAGAAATGGATTCAAAGCTTAAGAGGAGAAGCTACCCAGGAATTGCTTTGAGAAATAACAAAACTTCGAAGTGCATTTAATTTCCACCCATATCCATTTTGAATTTAAAAGAAAGTTGTATAGACATTAAAATGCCATATGGGAACCTTAGCAAAAGAACAAACCAATATTGCACTTGTGGGACATGTTAGCTATAGTCAACATGCAAGAGGAGGTCGAAAAGGAAAAATCTAAGGAAATTGTGAAGCAAAAGGGACGACAAGAAGGAAGACGAGAGAAAATTCATGGCGAATGCGTATAAAAGGAAAGGGAGAAAAAATGTAGGAAATGAAGGAAAAATATAATGAAAGAGAAAGGAATAGTAGGTGGAGCCACTAGAGATTGCTTTGGATCCTTGTGTGGTTTATCAGGTGGAGCCATTGGATAGTGCTATGGATTCCTATGGGCACAATAGATAGAGACACTATGGGCCCTCGATTCCTAACGGGTGAAGAAGGTAGAGATACTATGATCTATGGATTACCATGGTGATTGACTAGGTGGAGCACTGTGTGCTTTGAATTCCCTGAAGTGTTTATTTGGGTGGAGAATTGTGTGCTCTGTATTCCATGGAGTGTTTATTTACATGGAGAATTATGTGCTCTAGTTTCCTTGAAGTGTTGTTTGGGTGGAGAAACTGTGTACTCTGGAATCTTAGGTGTTAGGTGGAGGCATTGTGTGCTCTGGATTCCCGTGTGATTTGTTAACCAGACTAGTGTCATTTTCCCTTGAGCACTTCTCTTCTCAGGCTCTAAATCTGGGTTGAGGGTGGTTAATTGCAAGAAATAATGGCAATGCAATTGGCCTACAATTAGGAGGAGAGTTGAAGTACCTCTCTTAGATTCCCATTCAGATAATAAGATAAGTTGTTTACTTGTATCTCCTTGTATACCTATTGTACTTTGAATGATATATATATATATATATATATATATATATATATATATATATATAGATAGATATATATATATATATATATATATATATATATATATATATATATATATATATATATATATATATATATATATATATATATTGATGATGAGTGTATCAACACTATTAATGAAGTATTCCTATGTATTTGCAATGAGATGGTTTGTATGATTATTTGCATGATGTGAGCGACTTGTAGATCCTTGTAGTTGCTACTATATTTCTTGAGTTGTAGAGTTACTTACATGATTTTGTATGACTATTTAATGAACCCAGTTAAACTATTATGGTGTCTTTAATTAAATGGTTTGGGTGTTATAAGTGTCAAGGAGCCTTCGTTGTCTAAGAATTTAGGAATTCTATTGTTAAAGAGTTGTGTACGACATGCTATGGATTAGCATGTATTTTTGTTGTACATGGTTGATCATTGCTTTCTGTACTCATGGACTAATAATGAAATAACACATTATACACCAAGGGATCTAATAGTGATGGTTTAGATCCACTCAATAAAAGGATTTGGTGTTCCTATAGTCAAACTCATTGTCTTGTTAGCCATTTATTGACTTGTTATAATGCCTGATAATAGGTGGATTCACATCTCTGTCAGTGTACTATATATATCATTATCACTTAGATTTGTCATGATTGATATAAGAATGTATTCCTATGAATGTAGGTGATTTGGGAAGGGAAGTGATGTTAGGAGAACCTTGGCTAGTTCTTTGAATTTCCTAATGAAAACTTTAAAACTTTTTCAGTTGAAATAGGTGGTAATTAGCCTTGTATCTAGGAGCATTCGGACCGGATATAATTCAAGTGATCCGACCATGTCCGAGAATCCAAATATCCAGAAATGTTGTGATGTACTTCGCGTGGGAACTAAATTTTAGATGAATATGGATTCAGAGAAAAAAAAATTAAATGAGGCCATCCGGGGTGGGGCCCAATAAGGGTGACCCTTGAGAGGCCTAGATAAGCGGCCTAAGGTCCGATATCCGGGATGGAAAAAATAAGTTTGGGGTCAAACTCCATCACGATTCAAATTTTGATCGAAATATGGGGTGGGGCCCTTTAATGAAAGAGTGGCGTGGGACTTATTTTCATCGCGGATGGCGGATGCATCCGTCAATCCGAGGCATCTGGTGGTGAACGCAAATCTGGGAGGCCCAGATGTGCGCTAGACCCATATGTACTTGTAGAGAGGAGAATACATTTTAGGACATTTGAGGGTGAGGGAAAGGTATTGACACAAGAAGCCCGGACGTGGGCTAGGCTCATATAAGCGTTGTGGAATGGCAATGAGTCAGATGTCGGATGTATCTGAGGATCCAGGGATCTGAGAGTTTTTCTAAGTGAAAATTGCTTGTGCACCTAGATATCCCTTGTGCCTAGATATGAAGGGAATTCATTATTTTCACAAGAAGTTTGACCTACTGGGACTCGCGAGTGAAGTTGATGTGGAAAGCACCATGAAAATGCCAATAAAACCACGTGGGCACCAGGTGTTGCGGTTGATGTGGCAAGGCCACGTGGGTCTCACGTGTGCAATGTGGTAACTCTTGGTGATATGGCAAGAGTTAATTGGGTAATATTTAAAGTGATATAACTTTCAATCCCGAGGTTGGGTTGAGATAAAATTATATAGCCAGAAATCTCACAATGAATTGAACGTGATGTTGTTTTCCAAATTTAATTCCAATAACTTTGGAAAAGAAGGAATTTTGTTGCCCTATTTCCATAAAGAGACCATGGAGGTCGGGTTAGTTGAAAATAACACCTCACTTCATCCTAGAAGAGTCCAAGGGGGTGGGAGTTGGAGTTACACAAATCATACTATAGTAACTCATGGATGCATCATAGAGATTCTAGTAATGTTTACACTCTAAAGGCTTCTTGCCTTAACAACAATTCTTCTTGGGAATCCATGCAACACATGCATTATTTAAAAAAACAAAAGATATCAATTTCAGCTGAAAGGAATTCTTACTCAATTCCTTAAAATTTTACCTTCACTTGTCACTTGTCCTACTTACCTTCCTACCATCACATGCATTCTCAGCTAAGATTCTTTCAAGGAGTTCGACTGGCTCCTTAACATACCTAATATCGTGACATTCAACAGTCCCTGGAATGATTTGTACCTCACATATTTTTCATAACATTATCATTTCCTTTGCTTACATATAAATTTCAATGAAATTTCATAAAGGCATTTGCACTATATATCCAATTTACATATTCAACCAAAGTATTCAACCATGCACCCAAACATGTGTATATACATCTTGACATGCATGTGTCATACTTACACATATTCCATGCCATTCACACTTGTTTATTTTAAATTTTATTTTTTGGCCTCTCTTATTTTCAATCATTCACATAATAAGTCTCATAAGCACAAGCATAGGCACATTAATTTCTTTCTTGTGATAGTTGACAACAAGAGGTTCCTCTTGCACACTTTCCATATGAAAATTCCATGTGGCATGGAATTCATTAGGTAACCTCAATGTATTAACCAGAACTAGTACCAACTTCTATTTTCTTACCATTCGTGCAAAATAAATAAATTAAAATACATTATCCAAGCATAAACTTCAGTTAAGAGAAACTTCCTTCTTAAGCCACTTTCCACAGTTATGACTTCACTATTTATCTAGCTCCTATGGACCTAGTCAAGCCCTCCTTGACTAATCCTTTATCCATAACTTGCATTCTAATTCATCTCTACAAGGAAAACTTCCAAGCTTGTTAGGGATCTCATCACATGAATAAACATAGTAATTTTATTAAACAAAGACATATTTTTTCTCAAATTTTTAGCGAGCTCATGACCTAATTTCCTTTATTGTGATAACTATGGGATCCCCCTCCCTTGCATTCTTGTGCATATCAGTTATCTCAACACACATAAATTATTAGTTAATTAATTTTTTCATGATTTATGAAATCTCATTTTCACAACCAATTCAATCTTATTAAATTTTGATTGCAACATGGCAAACCTTCTCTAGCTTATGGTGTTTTGTAATTCAATGCACAACTTGAATTTACATATTCAAAATCTTCCCTCTACATTTATGCCAGTAAGGGAACTTAACATACTATCATATGTACAAAATTTGATTAGTCTTTCCTAAGGTCTATAACAACCTTAAAATTCCAAAATCTTTCTAAATATTTAAGGAGGAACCCTCCCACTTGGATTCCTATGTAATTATATTACCTTAGTTATGAATCATTAGTTATTAAATCTTATAATTATATCATGCACCTTTCATTATATTTGGGATATTTTTGGGATGCTCTCTCATTTCTCTTCACCTCACCACCAAAGGTTGGTGACTCAACCTTCTTAATTTCTCCAGGCACCAGTCAACCCCTCGCAATTCCTATTGTCATTGCTAGGGATTCTTCCTATTGATTTCCCTCCGCTATACCCACTTTTAATGCACTTATGTATTCTTTTTCATTGAGGTATTCTCTTGGATATCATATGTTATGTATCCATATCAAAATAACACAGAAACATTAGAAAATATATATCAACGAATTGATAATAAGCCACTTCGAGGGGGCAACCTCCTTTTACATCACATAAATGAACAATTGTTGGATGATTCAAATGACAAGACCTACTTGGTATATATAGGAGTCTACAGGGTCAAAGTATAATTAGGGCTTACATAACAATAATAACGCAAGGGCACAACATTACCAATATAGGGGATACACTAGTATTATAGGGACGTAACATGACCCTCTCCTTCAAAAAAGTGTTGTCCTCAATGCTTGCATATTTCTGGATGTTTTTGCATAAAATACTCATCTTACCATGTGGAATCTTTAAGAGGCAAGTTCTTCCATTTAATGAGATACTCTGAAATTGATTGATTCCATAGCTTCTAGATTCATGTTTTCGTGATTGCTTCAAGCTCCAATATGATTTTTCCTTCCTCATAAAGTTCTAGAAATACAGTTTGAACTAGGAGATTGTCACCTATAACCTTATTTAAGCATGAAACATGGAAAACTAGGTGTACTCTTGAAGAAGCAGGCAGCTCCGATTTGTATGCCATAGTACCAATATTTTCCAACACCTTGTAAGGGCCATAGTACTTGGGTGATAATTTACAATCCTTATTAGCTTGCTTGAGGGAAATTTGTTTGTATGGTTGTAGCCGTAAAAATACCCAATCTCCCACATCAAAACATCTTTCATTGTGATGTTGATTGGCTTGTTGCTTCATTCAATTATGTGCCAAAGTTAGGTTATCCTTTAAGATTTGGAGAGCTTTTTGTTGATGTTCTATGTGATCTTCCATTGCTTAAACCTTAGAATGTCTCTTAGAGACGATGTAATGGATGGTGGATGATATCCATAAAGTGCCATATGTAGAAAAATTGGTGATATAATTGCAACTCCTCAAAAAAATTTAGTCTAAATCAAGAAACACAATTCTACTCTATTGATATGTGTAATTCAATTCAAAATTTAGAATAACATTCTCAGACATGCAATAAGAAATAACACATATGTACAATATTTTCTAGGGGAACCCAATAGGGAAAAACCCCTCAAGTCTCTTTTCATTAATTAGATGAGTAGAGACATATTACAATTGCTTTCTCGCATTGAGCACAACCTGCAGGTGAATAACCTTTTTCTCTGCTCAATGAGAAGCTCTGACCCAAACTTAGTCAATTTCTGCCTCATATTGAACCCCTATTTCCTTGTGCAAATCCTATGGAATTAGCCCCTATTTTTTAGGAATTTCCTCCAATTGATTGCATAATTTCCAAGGATTGATCATCTAACTACATGCAACACCACTCAAACTAGTTTATGACTGCTTGTTACATTGCCTTGGAATCTCCACCACATTTGAGGAACTTGAATTCCTTGCATGCACTAGATATTTTGAGCTGATTGATTAGTTATCTAGATGATCACAGAATTAGACTACTGTCCCACTGCACAACTAACCTTCCACTAGTTCCATTAACTGTTAGAACTAGTTTAACTGAACACAATTGGATATAACTGAACTGGATTACTAAAATTTAGCAGTCAGACATGCTTAACTAAAATCCAAGTCCTCTAAATCGAATTTACTGATCTAAATAAGTGAAAATATCCATGTCACACAAGTTAACCACCTCCAAGTTGCTAGTTGATGTGGAAATTCAAATTTTGTCAATTTGACCAAGGTAAAGTCAAATTGAGACTTTCTTGCTACACTTCTCAACACTCCCTCTTAGCCAAGAAAGGGATTATCAACCACCTGTAACACCCTCTTCCCACACTTACCCAAGTTCACCAGTCCACTGGGGTAAATATGTAAGGAAGATTTAATATGATGTGACTCAACTCCCTAGGTATAGTTAAATAAGTGGAATCACCCAACCAAAACTTTACTAACCTCCCTTGGAAACTACAGGACCCCCAAAAGCTAAACAATCAATCTAGGTGCTCAGACCTTGCGCTAGACTACTTTTTCACTGACTTGGACTCCCAGACGTAGGCATAACATTACCTAAATTCAACTGTAACCCTCCAGTTGCATGGATGACCCTTCCTCCCAACGAATGTAGTCTAATTGAATGAGTTCTATGCATGCAACCGTAGAATCTGAGCCACCTTTTTAGGGCTAGTCTCCAAAACACTGCCCAGAACTTGATGAGACTTTCCAAAATAATAAATGACACAAAGACAAATCCTTTAACACAAAACTTGATTAAGAAATTGACCTAACCAATCTTAACCATGACAAACATTTCATCAAACATATTGAGAACATGTAATCTATAGGTTATAAATGCATATCTGAACATATGGGTCTCACACTTATCTAAAAATCATCAAGAAGTTATGATGCCCTCTCACAATAGATGAAATATCATCTATTATTTCATGCATTCATTAACCATTGATTTATTAATCAAAACATGATGAGATCCATAATTAAAGTCTGTAATAAAACCATGCTTATAACCATCATATAACCAAAATAATGACAATGATAGAACAAACATCAAAGCCTCATAATAACAAGTATAAATATTCATGAAGTGCAAGGGAAAAATAACTCTTATTAACATATGTAAAAGGAAACCAAGTCATGGACTTCCACGTACCACCCAACCATAGATTGGGCTGAACCAAATCTTTCTTTCAACAAATCACCTCGGTGCCATATTCCAAGCATGAATGTGGGACTCACAAAAAAAACCAAGGCTTCCTTAGGCTTTACTGCGTATCTTTCCATTAATGGTCAAGGGATTTATAGGGCCGAAACCCTCACCTATACAACCAAGCTTTACCGAAATCCCGCCATTACTGGTCAAGGGATTCCTAAGCCCAAACAAGGAAACATACACTACCAAGATTTAATGAAATCTTGCCAAAACCAGTCAAGGGATCACTACGCCCTAAACAAGCATGGATGCCTTCAAATTTATTCACAAATACCTTAAGGAATTTTCCTATCTCCACCCTCAGGCTTTAATGTGTATCCTGCCATTACCGGTGAAAGGATTTCTAGGCCCTTGGGAATTTTTCTGAGACCACGGTACCCGGTTCCAAAACCATCCAGAAATCCAACTCAACCAAATGAAAGAACCACATCATAACATGGCTATTCAGAGTTTTCAAAAAAAAGCTAAAACCGCTATCACACCTAGAAAATCCCAAGCCAATGGCAACAAGAAAACCAAATACACTCATGCCTACACCATGCATGCAAAAGATAGCAAGGAAATCATGCATGAAACTTGATACCTGCAAGTAATCCCATTGTAGCCGCTTGATCGAACTCTTCCTTGCTTTATATTTGCTTCCCTTTTCTTTCTTGTACTTCCTTTCTCCAATTCTAGAGTGTTCCAAGAATTATCTAAGTGTGCAAGAGTATGAGTGACTAGAAAGAATAGAGAGAGAGCTCCAAAAATGAACTGACAAAAGGTTGTGAAATTATCCTCAAAATCCTTTTTATTATTTAGGCCTCTATTTTATTCAATTTCCTCTACTTTCCTTCATTTTCCTCTGTTTTCCTTCATTTTCCTCCTCACATGCAACCTATGACCTTTCACATTCATTTTCTCCTATTTTCCATTATTTTCATAAATAAATGTCAATTAATGTCTCTTTGCCTTTTCAATGCCTTTACCATTGCCTTTGTCATTGCCTTTTCTAATTTCCTTATCCATAATAAACCAAATGAACACCCACTAGGATGTTTTTCCCAACATTCAACTTGAAATAAGTGTCATGTGACCTTGGTCTTATTTTTTCCTTTATTACATGAATTTTTAACCTAGGGTTGTTACAAACCCCTTTCCCTTAGGGTAACACCATCCTCGATGTTCTATGACACATACAACTAGCAAGGCCACTGAAAACCAAAACACACTTTCCATGGAGCTTTATAGCTTAGCTTGATGCAATATCTACAATGAAAAACCTACTAAAAAGCAAAACCAACATGAAAAACATAACAACATGATAGTCATACTGCTTCTTTGAGCTTTATAACACAATTCATTATGGTATTTACAATAACAACCATACATAAATATGTACATATACCAAAAATAATTTGCCTTCACCAACAAATAATGAAGGACGCATAGTCCGCATCTGATAAGCCATCTCCCATGTAGCTTCATTGGGCCCAAAGTGCTTCCACTTCAATTTAACTTGCTCGACTTCTCGGTTCCAGAGCATGAGTTGTTTCCGTTGCAAAATTCACTAAGGTTTCGGCTGGAATTCTTCTTCTGGCTCCACCTGTAATACATACTAATAAATCACATGATCAACATCCTTTACATATCTTTTAAGCAATGAAACATGGAAAACATCATGGACTTTCACTGTCGGAGGTAGTGCAAGTATATAGGCCACTGGTCCAATCCTCTCAAGGATATCGAAAGGCCCACAATACCGAGGTTCCAAATTCTCACATGACCCAACCCTTAAGGAGCTCTTCTTGGGCTTGATGCGCAAGTACACATGTTCCCCAACTTGAAATTCCTTAAACAACCTGTGTTGTTATGCATATCTCTTTTATCTGTTATGTGTTGCCTTTAGATTCTTCTTGATAACCTACATTTCCCGTTTCATTTCTGCCAACATGTCTGGTCCAATCATTACCATGTTCACGAGATCACTCTAACTGATGGGAGTATTACAACTCCACACATAAAGTGCCTCAAACAGACTCATCCTAAGAAACTCATGATACCCATTATTATGCGCAAACTCCACCAGTCAAAGATACTCCTCCCACCTCCTCTGCTAGTGTATAACATACATTCTCAACATGTCCTCTAAAATCATGTTAACCATCTCTATCTATCCATCTGTCTGTGGATGATAAATTATTATGAAGGCCAATTATGTACCCAAACTTGCAAATAACTCCTTCCAAAAACTAGAAGTGAACTTAACATCTCCATTTGACATAATCTTCTTTGAAATACCATGAAATATCACTATCTCCCTGATGAAGACCCATGCTACGTCACTAACTGAATAAATAGACTTAATTGGAATAAAATGAGCTACCTTAGTCAACATGTCAACCACAACCATGATGGAATCATGCTTTCTAGATGTCCTCAGAAAACTTGTGATGAAATCCATGGAAACAACCTCCCATTTCCACTCTGGAATCGAAATCGGCTGTAGTAGACCACCTGTATGCTTACATTCTTCTTCTACTTGTTGAAAATCCAAGCACCTAGTCATAAACTCTTTCGCCCCTTTCTTCATATTCAACCAATAATATAATTTATTCAGTGTTGTCAATGTCTTATGATATCTCGGATGACTTGAATACGACTTAACATAAAATTCCCTCAAGATAATCTTATTGAGTTCACTGTTGTCCAACACATAGATCCTATCCCTAAATCTCACCAAAACATTTTCTGTAAGATGATAATATACATCCTATTCACTTATTACCTGCTATTGTAACTTGTGCTTAAGCTCCCTATACCTGTCATCCTTCTACCCTACTTGTAAGATATGATACTGTAAACTTGTCCCATATGAACTCATAGTTTCTATGTGATTCACCTATATTCTTCTGCTAAGAGCATCTGCAACCTTGTTCTCTTTTCCCTTAATGTACCTGATCTTGAAGTCAAACTCACTGATTGTAGCCAACCATCTAGCTTGCATGGCATTCAAATTCGGTTGGTCAAACAAGTACCTCAGCCCACTGTGATCACTCATCAGAATGAACCTCTTTCCAAGAAGATAGTGCCTCCACATCTTCAATGCATGAATTATTGTTGCCAACTCAAGATCATGTGTCACATAGTTATGCTCATGCTCATTCAATTTCCTTGACTCGTAGCATACCACCTGTCCCTCTTGCATGAAGACTCCACCAATTCCTCTCTTGCAAGCATCTGTACACACCACAAAATCTCTATCCAAATATGAAATCTTGAGAACTAGAGCATTTGTCAACAACTTCTCAAAACTTGTTGCACATTCCTCCATCCATTCAAATTTATTTCCTTTCCTTTGCAATGAAGTAATATGATAGGAAATCTGTGAGAAGTTCCTAGTGCACCTCCTGTAGTAACCTACTAATCCCATGAATGATATGACCTCATCCACCTTACCAGGAGTTGTGCATTCCATGATAGCTCTTATCTTTTCTGGATTCACTGGTATGCTTTCCTTGGAAACAACATGCCCCAAGTATTGTACCTATGTATGAAAGAAACTGCATCTACTAAGCTTGGCATACAATTGATGCTCTATTAGCAATATCAATACTATTGCTAAGTGTTCGACATGCTCTTCCTCATTCTTAGAATATATCAATATATCATCAATGAATACAATAACAAATTTGTCTAGATAAGGACACAACACACTATTTATCAAACACATGAAAGTAGCTAGAGCATTAATTAAACCAAAAGGAACCACAACAAACTCATAATGCCCATACCTGGTCTGGAAAGCAGTCTTGCAGATATCCTCTTCTTTATTGTGTACTTGATGATATTCAAATCTCAATTCAATCTTCGAGAACACTACTACTCCCTTCAACTGGTCAAACAAGTCATCAATCCTCAACAACAGATACCTATTCTTGGTTGGCACCTTGTTCAGCTACTTATAGTCAATGCATAATCTAAGAGTACCATCCTTCTTCTTCACAAATAATACCGGTGCATCCCATGATGATACACTTGGCTTATGTATTCCTTATCAACCATTTCCTTCAACTGCAACTTCAATTCCACTAACCCTGGTCTGATAATCCTGTAAGGTGCCTTTGATGCTAGTGTTTTCCCTGGTACCAACTCAATAGAAAAGTACTCTTCCTTGTGAGGTGGAAACTCTAAAATCTTTGTGGGAAATACATCCTGAAACTATTGCAACACTGGGTACCTCTTCAATTCTTTTGCATCCTCAACATCTTTACCTTTGTCTTAGGAGATATGGACCACAAATAACACACATCCTTTCCTACCACTATGCTTCGCTTGCATAGCTGTAACCATTATAACTAATGTTGCCTTATTTCTACCCTGCAATATTCTCTATTCTCCATTATCATCAGGAACTTAATAACCTTGTCATAATAATCGACCTTGTTACTGTGAAGGAACAACCAATCCATACCCAGAAGCATACTGTATGATCCCAATGGAAGTACATTCAAATGTACATATGTAGGCATACCATTCAACTCAAATGCACAAGTTCTTACCCAATGATGAACTCTCTTCTAAGCACTTGTATCCAACTACACCAACCAAGACTCTGAATGCACTTATTTTCTCAAACCACACTTATCCACTAGGTCAAGATTAACATAACTATAATTAGATCCAGGGTTAATCAAAATAGAAACAACTTGATCACAAAATTTACTATCCATCTTGATAATAGATGCTTGATGATCTGCCTGCTTGTTATTCAATGCTGCATAGATCCGAGGAATGCTTTGCCACATCCCTAATTGTCTACACTTCCTGTGCACTGTAAATCTGAGGCATACCACCTTGATATGACAAGAAATCCTTCTTGAGATGCTCCTTGCCACATATCCAACACTGCAACTATCCCCTACCACTGCCTCTATTTTGTTGCTCTCTAGGCTGTGACCCATGTCCCTTCTCAACTGCATTAAAATTCTTGTAAGGAACAACATTCTCTTTCTCACCTACATCTTGAGGTCTTGTTCACTTCAGTGACCATTTACCTTTAGTCTTATCTTTCCCTTTCCAACCCTGCTGAGACTCTGTCTTATGCTTCGATTTCTCATAACAATGTTTCAAATTCCCAATGACTTCTTCCAGTCATTGAGGTTCATCGTACTCAATCCGATCCTTGAACGCTAATGGTAATCCATTGGAAAATCTATGAACTTTGGCCTTCTCAACCTTAAGATAAGGTACATACCTCAATAAATCCGTTAACTTGGTCGTGTACTCCTCATATGTCATCGATCCCATCTTCAACTCATAGAACTTCTTGGCCTTATTGTCATAGTACCTCTCTAATAAATACTTCTTTCTAAAGAGTCTCTTGAATTCACGCCAACTCAACTCCTTTGTCTTGATGTCTCTGACCCACTTCAAATATTCCCACCAAATGTCTACTTTCCTTTTGAGGTTGAAAATAACTATCCCAACCTTCACATTCTCTGTGTACTGATGCAACTCAAAGAACTTCATCATCCCAAGTAATCATGCCTCTACATCCTCTGATTTCTTCAATTCTCCATCAAATTCAGGTAGCTTGGATTTCTTGAACTCATCTAGTAAATATCCCCTGCCATTCCTCCTGTAAGGATGATAATGATGATGACCATGATATACGCCTGAACCATAACTAGAATAGGACCCGTGTTCATGACCTCTCCTGTTAGGTGTATCCAAGAATCTACCATCTCTGACTATGTCATCTCTATCCAACCTGTGCCCACCATGAGACCTGCTGCCATATGCCCAATTAGTCATGTCCTCTGACCCATAACTGATTCATGGTTTTCCATGTCTCTGCAAATATGACAAGCTCTAAAGGATGACCTATTAACCTATGCTTGTTTCTCCCGTGCCTTGGAAAGTATCTCTTGTGATTGAATGATCTTGTCATTGTCTACTTTGCAACTTCTTACCTCTTCCTTCAAACTTCTCAAGGTGTCTGCGATGTCAGGAGAGTACCCATCACCATGCTTCTTATATGATCTGTAAGGGGAGCCTAGTGAACTATAATCCACCATTTTTCTAGTCATCTTTGATCCTCTTCTTCCTGCAAGTATATCATGTCAGATAACCAAACATAAACATAACCAACATACCTCAGTATAGTTCAGGGGAGGATATCTCATCTGCAAGATCAACCAGATTAGTGCGATATATGTATAATCATAATCACATCAATAAACTGACATCATGCACGATAATACCAATTTCATACCATGATCTCATGCACGACAACCATAACCATAACAATGCATAACAACTGACATGCATTCAAATGCATATACAACCAACATGCATTCATAACAAACATATCCCAACAACAACATCAACAAATTATACATGTCAACACAACTGTAACAATGATCACCACCATGCATATGTAACCACATATACAACCTTCATGCATTCATGACAAACACATTCTGCCCATCCAGTCCAAGCGTTGAACCATGCTTTGATACCACTTTGTAACACCCTCCTCCCACACTTACCCAAGTTCACTAGTCCACCAGGGTACAAATGTGACAAAGAGTTACTATGATATGACTTAACTCCCTAGGTACAATAAAGGAAGTGGAATCGCCCAACCAAAACTTTACTCTCCTCCCTCGGGAACTACAGGACCCCCACAGGCTAAAATATCACTCTAGGTATCCAAACCCTGAGCTAGAATGCTTTTTCACTGACCTAGACTCCTAGAGGCAGGCATAACACTACCTAAATTCAACTGTAACCCTCTAGTTGCATGGATTCCCCTTCCTCTTAGTGACTATACTCTAATTTACTCATTTCTATGCATGCGGCTGCAGAATCTAAGCCACCTTTTTAGGGCTAGTCTCCATATCACTGCCCAAAGCTTGCTGAAACTTTCCATAACAATAAATGACACAAAGAAAAAGACTTTAACACAAAAATTAATCAAGGAATTGACCTAACCAAGCCTAGACATGACAGACATTTCATCAGACATATTGAGAACATGTAATCTACATGTTATAAATGCATATCTGAATATACAGATCTCATACTTATCTGAAAATAATCAAGAAGGTCTGATGCCCTCTCGTAATAACTGCAATATCATCTATTAGGTCATGCATTCATTAGACATTCCTTTACTAATCAAACATGATGAGAGCCATAATTAAAGTCTGTCATAAAACCATACTTATAACCAAAATAATAACAATGATAGAACAACCATAAAATCCTCATAATAACAAATATAAATATTCATGAAGTGCAAGGGAAAAATAACTCTTATTAACATATGCAAAAGGAAACCAAGTTAGGGACTTTCACGTACCGCCCTACCATAGATTAGGCTGAACCAAATCTTTCTTTCAGCCAATCACCCTCGTGCCATATTCCAAACATGAATGTGAGACTCACAAAAAAAAAACCAAGGCTTCCTGAGGCTTTACCGCATAACCCTCCATTACCAGTCATGGGATTTCTAGGCTTGAAACCCTCACCTATACAACCATGATTCACCACAATCTTGCCATTCCCAGTCAAGGGATTCCTAGGCCCAAACAAGGAAACATAGACTACCAGGCTTTACCACAATCACACCAAAATCGATTAAGGGATCACTAGGCCTAAAAAAGCATGGATGTCTCTATATTTCTACACCAATACCTTAAGAAATTTTCCTATCTCCACCCTCAGGATTTACCATGTATCTTGCCATTACTGGTCGAGGGATTCTTAGGCCCTTGGGAATTTTCCCGAGACCACCTCACTCGGTTCCAAAACCGAAAATCTAGCTCAACCAAATGAAAGAACCTCATCACACCATGGTTATCCAGAAATGGCAAGGAAAAGTTGAAACCACTGTCACACCTGGCAAATCCCATGCCATTGACAACAAAAGAACCAAATACGCACATGCATATACCATGCATGCCAAAAATAGCAAGAAAACCATACATACAATTCGATACCTGCAAGTAATCTCGTTATAGCTATGTTGATGGTCCAAAATGACCTTATCAACATGTAAGGGAGACCACCTAGTCGGGAACTTAAAGAAGCTCATTTTCCGTTTGGAATGGTGGTTTCGACTGGTTTAATTGGGTCCAACTACCCTCTCTCTTTCTCTGTTGGCTTATAGTATGTCTATTACTTGTCAATATAAAAGCAACACCAAATCTGCCCTCTTGCAAAGCTCATGCAAGAATGTGATCCTTAAGCTGAATTAATGGCTCAGCCAAGCCACTCTAAAGTCTACCCCTGTGTGCGAGGACTTATAGAATGCAATATTTAAAACTAAATACAAATCTACTTTAATTAACAGATAATAAATCCTAAATCTCTCTCGATTGAAAGAAGGATTAGTCCCCTCTCAACCAAGAGCAAGGTAAAAAGGGGATTTGGACCAGATTTGAATTTGGAATAAAAATGAAGTCAATAAGCCAAGGAAATAGTTCCAAGACTTGCTACTAGTTCAAGCAAGTATGTGTATTCATCTCTCCGATGACTAGTCATCAGATCTCTGGTGCGCATACATCTAAATTCAAATAAAATAAATTCAAACTAAAACATATATGACTGCATTAAGGAAATAGTTCTCATAAAACAATCATTATTAAAACAAAGATAAACTTGACATGAATTTGCTAAATAGTTAACAAGTATGTCTTGTTTATCTATTCGAATTCATAATTTAACTTGACAACAATTAGATCCATCATTAAAAGACAATTTTCAAATGATTAAAACAAACATGTATTAAATGAATTTACAATAGTGTAAGAGTTCCAAAAACACATACTTATTTCGATAAAAAATTGCATCAAATTTATTAAAAGTAGGTCATAATCAACATCTGTCTCCCACAATAGTGTATAAGAATTAAATATATGATCAAAACCTTTGAGTACATGAAATTCTCAGAAAATTTCGTGGGAATGAAATTTTCCGAGTTGAAATACATCTCTTTTAATCTACGCAAGTCTGGTCCCAACTAGCTAATTCTCTACGAAAATTCTGCTCCCTACAGTAGTGCAAAAAGCCCTCTCTTTGCAGATAATTTCCTACCCAAGTTAAAGATCTGGAACCCTCTACTCAATTCTACAAAATCCATATTTATAATTATAGAAGAAAACCAGAATGAGAGAGTTGTTGGAGGATAAGTTTACTCCAATAAATTTTAATTGGCCAAAATTCTTCTTTCCCTCTTGCTAGTGCAATTCTATTCCTACAAGTCTTTTCTTACTCAACTCCACAATTGCTCTCCTGCAAAAAACCAATCAAATTTCAGAAATTGAAACAAATTTGGTGCACAAAATAGAAATAAAACCACTTCTCAATAAATTGTAATATTAGAATTAAAATCCAAAGAAATTATCGTGCTATGATTGCTTCAAATGGATCAGATCAACCATTGAGTATTGCTAGGAATGAATTATTGACAACAATTTTCCAAAAGCAATAAAATTTTCCCAAATGAAAATAGAAAAACTAATTTTTGGTTGCAAATTCGTCACTTTGTCTTCTGCTAGATTTTTGGGTCAATAAATGATTGAATCTACCAAGGAAAATTTTAAGGATGGAAGTTTATCTTAAAGTTTAGAAACCTTGACGAATCTTACTAGTCCATAATATGCAAATTAGAAAATGTTTGGCAATATTTTTATAAAAATATTTAGATTTATAGTGATTTTATATTAGTCTATATAAAATTTTGGTGATTTTTAAGGTAAAATAATTTTATAATATAAAATGTGGACGAATCATTTTTTGAAAAAATGGAAATTATTTTTTTTATTTTGAGGAAAAACCTGTGAATAGTTTGAAACCAACGTTTCGGACTAGCTTAGTGAGTCCATCATCTCATTGCCCTGATGATGGACTCACTAAGCTAGTCTGGAACGTTGGTTTCAAATTGTTCACAGGTTTTTCCTCAAAATAAAAAAAAATTCTATCAACCTGTATGGACTCCCTCTTTAACAAAATGGAAATTAATCTTTTTTTGGGAAAAACAAGAAAAATTAGCCCACATGTGAATATTAGCACCTAATCTTTTCCCTGGAATGTACTAAAATTGACCATCCCAGATTATTCTCCTCTGTCTTAGCTTTCCAATGAACTATTTCAAGCCTCATTTAGCTGAATAAACTTTGAGATATGCCTTTCCGAAATTGGGAGGCCAAAATTATCTAAAAAAAGTTTGTGAAAGCCAAAATTAGAAATTTTCAATTAAAAATCCTAATCTAAAATTGAATTAAAAAATTATAATTAACTATTAATTACTTACAATTATTCTATCAATTAAATATATCTAAATTATTAATATACAACTAATACAAAATTAATTTACAAATTAATTATATTATTTAAAAATATTTTAATTAAAATTAAATTAAATTATATTAGAATTAATTTATTAAATATTAATTTATATTGAAACATTATAATACTAAACATATTAAACCAAATATATAACATCAACAAATAAAATATTACACCAAAGCTTTCTCATATGAAATAACCCTCATGTAATAATTCTAATATGACAAACCTTTTAATAAACCTATTCTAATATGACAAGCACATGAGAGCTTGTTTTATTGGAGGTTCATTTTAAATGAGGTTGCGAAATCTTAATGCGTTGATAACCAAATAGGCCTTATGCCAAATTGTTTAACAAATTATTGAAAAATCTTGGAGCATCAAAGCAATGAAATGCGTTACGATGAACCAAAGTTCCGAGGTTCCGATGGTTACATGCTGAGGTTTTTATTTAACGAACGAAAAATGACATTGGGGTTTGAAAGGTTTGAATAACAGCCTCCGATGAATATATGCTAAAGAAGATATCAGGTATCAGGGGTATTATTATATCAGAGGTGTTGGGCCATTAGAGATTATTTTAAAAGAGTTTTGGGATTACATAGGTTTCGAGGTCTGATTAATATTTATATGTGTTGGAGATACGATTACCGTTACACCAAAATCCGCAGGTGTTAGTAAACAGACACATCGTTAGATTTAAGCACATGCCACGAAACACACGGGGAGCGTTGACCTTCTACATCTCCATTAACAGAGAGCCAACAATCTCATGCCCCCAATGCGAGCCCAGTGTGTTTCAAACTCAAGACCTCTAGCTCTGATACCACTTGTTGGAGACATGATTGCCGTTACACCAAAATCCGCAGGTGTTAGTAAACAGACACATCGCTAGATTTAAGCACATGCCACGAAACACACGGGGCGCGTTGACCTTTTACACCGCCATTAATGGGGAGCCAACAATATGGAACATTCTCATAATATAACTAACGTTTAATACAATTTCATGAATTTTAAATGTGTTACGATATGAATAAGTCCAGGGGTTCTGATATAGAATGAGGGAAAGGTATGGTGTGAAGGAAGAAAGGAGGGCCACATGGAGTGAGATCCTCCCTCATACATATAAACTACAACCACTTGAGTTTTTGGGATTTTGGATCCCAAATTTTTTATTAAAATTAACTTCCAAAAGCCGATAACACACAATTTTTAATTGTTCTCCAATTTGGCTGCGACGATTTTGTAAGACCATTAGTGAAAAATGAATTAATTAATAAAAATAACTAAAAATCAATATTTACAAATAATTTACAAAAACTAAAATAATATACATTTTGTATATTTTTGGGCTCTGACAGTAAAAATTACTTAACTTCAAATAAGCACCATTTGGAAATTGTCTAACCAAATGAGATGAAACGAAAACCGATGGAAAGCTTGCAAAAATTCAAACGCCATGAAGAAATCAGAATGGAAATCCGACGAAAATGAAAATTTGTCCAAATTGTCAGACACTTAACTAAAATAAAATATTAAAATGTGATTTAGCCAAAAAATTACGAAAGGGTCCCCATTAGTTGAAATAAATAAGTTGAAAATGGGAGTGTTGTGATTTCACCACAATAATGATGACACACAGGGAAGAACCAATTATCTTTGGTTGAAAGATAATGAACTTCGCTTTACCCAAAAGGTTAAAAGGGAGGAATTTATTAAACCATCAAATAGTAAAACATTTCCCATGGGTCCCACGTTAGTGATTCAAGCAATATAAGCTCAAAAAGATAAGTACTCAAAGAAGGCTGAGTCTAAATTCTTGAATTCAAATTTTGGGAAATATTTTATTTTAAGATTACCTCGTATGAAAAATAGAAGAAGGTACAGATAAGAGATTTTTGATAAAGCATATATCCATCGTTATGAATGGTCTCTGACATCGCTTTGCTTCCAGCGATCCTGGTAAGTACCTCGACAAAGTTGTCTTTTATGCCATACAAGCATGGCCCCGCTGCCAACAAGCGTCCATAACGTCGACAGGTTTACTTGTATTCCCCATCCTTCCCTTTTTTATCACCCTTTTGATAAACATATTTGCAAGCTATGTTTGTGATGTACCTGAGTGAAAGGGGTGGGATGGTAATAGAGACTTAAGCAAATAGATATAATAATTCCACAATGTTGATTCCATATACTTCCCCGCAACTATCAATCAAAGGTTTTATAAAATGGAGGGATGAGAGGGATTCATTGAGTTAAACTCGGATCAGTTCTTTCCTTGAAAAGGTGAACTATATCACTTAGAAAGAATGTATGTTCCTCCATGAAAAATACCTTTAAGGTAAATTAAACTCATTAAATAGACAGAGTAAAGATTTCCCATGTCTGCCAACGAATGTTGGGTGAGGAAAATACCTTCCACATAAATCTTGTTGGAGCCACCAAAACCAAACTATAACCAATCAACAAAAAGGAGAAAGAAATCCAAACTGAAGTGAAAGAGGAAAGCAACAAACTGCAAAAATGTCAAATACGAAGAAGGAGAATGAAGAAAAAGCCCAAATTAAAAAACAACTCCAACAAGACTAACTATAAAATTATCTCAACAAAACAGTGAAATAAGACAACCATGAGTGTGTTCATATTATGTTAAGATTTTATTTAAATTCCATTTTGCAGAGTTATAAGAAATTAGGTTCTCAAACTGTAACGTGAATGCAAGTCATAAAAGATAATAAGGTAAATGAGAAGTTTCCTCATTTGCAAATTTTCTTGTTTCAAGGAAAGGCCTGCATAAAAACATCTTAACAATTTTATGCTAAAGTCAATGCTAATGAAACAAACTAAAAGGTTTAGGGACTCCCAGTTTCGCTGATTAGTTGAACATCACAACTGCTCGTCCAAAATTCAAATTAAAAAAAAGGAGAATGAGCTCGAAATCTAAGTTGATAGAAGTGTAAGATAATTCTGGGAGACCTGCAAAATAGAGATATATATCAACAAAATTAAAAATTAAAATGAAACAAAAATCTAAAGAAATATAAAAGGATGAAAATGGGCATATGAAACTTACCATGGGAGAATTTAGTTAAAATTTTACTTAAGAGATATCGTTTTCTCCAACAAAATATAACCTCTTCTTTTGATTGGAATTAAAAAAATTAAGAAGCTGAACTCTTTTGAAATCTTATTGACCCAAAAACATCATTTGTTAAATCTAAATTGAAGCAAGCAGTAAGGCTCAAAAAAATAATTGTTCAAGCTCAAGGAAACAGAAGTAGATAAAATTCATCATAAATGAGAACGAAAATATGCTTCTCTATGATTTGCAACGGTGATTGTTCTCTTTATCTTTTCATATTTCATATCAACTCCAAGGTTTTCATAAAATCTTAAAAATGAAGATCAAGTCCTAATCTATGTGACACTTAGGTGTTTATGGAGAGGACTAGAATCTTTATATAATAAATATGAAGCGATATATCAAAAATAGGAAAACCACAAGAATAGTCAATCATAAATTTTCCATGATCCATTACCTTTAGATGTTCTGAATTTACTTACCAGCTAGTTGCATTACCCTAGTAACTGCTGAAGAGTACCTTTTCTGTCTTATCACCCTTCTTCATTTCTTCGATATGCCAAGGCCCTGAACGTCTCTTATATCACTTTAAGTGTAAGGATGTCAAACCACGAGACACTTGCTACGTTGAATTTTGGAGTGGAGATATCAGGAATGGATGTGAAATAAAGCTACGATATTCCAATGCCCCAAAATAGAAAGCTCTGATATAAATACTACGAGTTACAAAGGCTTCGATATAGTTGTTTGTTTGTTTGTTTTTTTTTTTCTCCCGGAAATTCATTTCTCGTAAGTTTTTAAGAATATTTTACAATATACTAGACCCCGATACAATATTTTCCAATAGAAATATTTAAATATAAAAGAAAAGGTCTACCGTCATAACAATTTTAGAATAGGTCTCGATATATAAGGGGCCGATAAATAATGTGTCAAAGGTAAGTGCTATCTTAAACAAGGTATCCAAAAATTTCTCGATGGATAAAACTTCGATAAAGAAAGTCTTTGCTTCATAAATGTTTTCAGTAAAATTATTTTTTGAAGTTTAATTGAATTACACCTCCGATATAAAAAGTCCCGATATATAGAATATTAAAGGGAAGTAAGATCTTGGAACAATTTTTTTCGTAACTTTTTATAAATAAAACTTACGATATCAAATATGCCCGATAATGAATGCTTTTAATGTATGACATGAGAATATTGTACATTGGGTATTTAAATATCAAAGGTAATCAATCTCATAAGAGTTTTATAAAATGGTTTCAATAGCTCTTGTTCTGATAAGAAAATAACTTTAAAGTTTTGTGAAATTAATTTCAAGAGCACTTACATTTATCTGTAAAAATAAGCTTCCGAGAAAAAGATAAAAAGCATTTTGTTATGAGTTAAGTGGATAAAAAACGTGCATTATTTTTTAAGAATTATATATATATATATATATATAAATAAAAGTTTTGAAAAAAATATTTTAATTATTATTATATAACATAATAAAAATAAAAATATTATATATTAAAAATATATATATTTAATTTTAACAAATAACATATATTAATTCAATTTACAGAAAACAAAATAATAAGTTCAATTAAAAATAATAATAAATAAAAATTACAAATATTTTTAACAAATTTGTCATTTATTAATAAGATTAAAGATCTATAATTAAATTTTCAAATAAAGTTAAAGCAAATTTATTTATTAAGAATTAAGGTCAGATGAAAGTTTCAAATAAAACTATAAAATTTAGAAATAAGAAATAAGACTAGGGTGAAACACAGGTAATGACAATACCTATATTTGTTTTGTTGTTCTTGAATTAATTTTGGAAAAAAAATGAATATGTTTTTGCAAAAAAAAGATAATATATATATAGAGAAAGAGAGAGAGATTTTGTAACAATACTAGAGTATATGGATAGGCAGTTTGCACAGGTTAGAGGAGGCACTGTGGAAAATAACCTATAACACTTCTTCAGTCCTGTGCAATATTGATAGGTCTCAGAGAAAGCGCAGGGGTCCCACTACACTCACCCCTGGGTTATCTATGGACTATTCATACCCCTAAGAATATATATATATATATATAGAGAGAGAGAGAGAGAGAGAGAGAGACAATTCGAGAAAACATGGAAATGCAATTTGCAATAATGCATCAAAGTAAATGACAAAACCCTTAGATATATTTATAGTTTAGTAACTATAAGCTACATGAAATGGTATCTACATGTTGAAAACTAAAAGAGGAATTAAATTTGCCTTAAACTATTGCTGCAAGAAACAAGAACTTAACTATAATATTCTTTGAAAAACCCTTCTTATAAACGAAAGGTTAACAAGCATTTGCTTGTGCTAGGAAATCCTTGAAAATAGGAGAATAGATTCATATCAAGAACTTAGTATGAAAAAAGATATCATTTTACGACTAAAGAATTAATTTTGACTATTAAAATTCTAAACACTGCAAAAAAAACAAATCAATTGCCATATTCATTTTGAATACATCATTCCACGAACAAACTATTTCAGGATATAATTAAAGTTTTGATAACGGAGGTAGCAGTTGAAAAACTTATGTGAAAAAAGTTTATCCAAAAATAAACAAACACATCAAACTTTTGAGCAATATGGCCACGACCAAATTCACTAGCACTTCCAACTAAATGATATATATATATATATATATATATATATATATATATAGATATACATACACACACACACACTCATGTATTACGAATAGAACTAATGGATAAAACACCATGCTAGCTAAATCCGTTCTTGGGGAACTTGGGGTTCATTAATAATATTACAAGAAGCATCTCCCCAACTCAAGAATTATTAACCCTAAACTGGGAGTTCTAACGAAAATTCACAATCAATTTTAAGAGCCTAATTCTGCTGAGAGGAAGAAGCGTAAAACCCTTGTTGTTGAAGCTACCAAAGAACCAACATGTGACCAAAGAACACTGAAGTTAGAACACTGGAAATAAACTCTTGTTAAAATACCAAGTGCAAAAGCAACACACAACAAGGTTTTTCACTTATAACTATGAAAATTCAGATAGGGTATGACCCACATCCACACCTGTGAAGGATAAACCCAAATGGAAGTAAGATTGTGGGTAATTATGATTAAAAAAAATTGGAATACAAATTTGAGTAGGATATGATCCTAAACCAAAGCAGATGTTCTCTGAGGACAAGAATGTAAACCATTGTAGTAGGCTTTCACCCATTACCTTTGTTGTTGAACCATTGAAGGCAAAGAATAAAGGCTGAAGATCTGTAGCTTTTTGGAAGAAAAAAAGGCTAGAACAATATTAACCATCCAACCCTTGCTCTGAAGGAAACCTGCCACTACCATGATAGAAATGGATGAAAGAAATTAGAAGGTAAACTCTTGGAACTTAAAAAAAGAAAAATTGAAAATACAATAGGTAAATGGAAGAAATGCATGGTCTTGCTAAGTACAGGTTACGAAGGTTACAGTAAAGTAGGAATAATAGGTAAAAATCTTGAACATTGGAAGTCCTTGCTTAGTTGTAAAGGTTTTCCCCTGTGAATTGCAAGAAAATCAACTGTAAATCCAGGGAAATCCATGAGCAAAAGAAATAAAAGCCTTGAACAACAAAAGTCCTCGCTTAGCCATAATGGTTTTCCCCTATGAATTGCAAGAAAAGTGATTGTAACTTTGGGGAAATCAATCAACAAATTTCTTCTCGAAGAATCGGAAGAATGGAAAATGAAGGTGGCAATCTCTGTCATTGAACTTGACAACCATGTGAAGACCGTGTCTTGGATATTGGTAGGGTTTCCTGTTAAATTGTAGAAAGAAAAGGATTCATTTGACTTGTGCCTTAGTCAAATGGAGAAATTTGAATTTCCACATCAACAAGATGAGTTGAGTTGTAGTTAGCAAGAGTGACATTGGTAAATCACTCAGTTAAATAAGCCAATTTGAGTTTGTGGGCTAGAAGTAGAGTTGTGCATGAGTTGATTGCTAAGATCTAGCAATCTAATGGAGTTATAGTTAATGGAACTCAGTTATATGAGCTATAGTGATGAATAGAGTCAGTATGAATTCAGTTGAGTAGTTGTAACTATTGTTAACTCACTGATCTCTTAGTTAACTAGTCAATTTACTAAAAATAGCCCTAGTCATGCATGAAATTTGAATTTCCTAGTTGAGTGGATGGAAAAGACATAATTGTATTTATTGTTGTATATTGTTGAGTGTACAAAGTTTTCATTGAGCAGGTGATCTGATTTCCTCCGCAATTGTGCAAGGAAATAGGAGCTTCCTATTCTTTAGGAGCATAAATTGCACAAGGAAATAGGAGGAAGTTAGAGGCCCATTTTGGTTAAGTGTTGATCGGAGCAAGCAGAATAGGAGGAGATTAGTATTGCGATGAAGATTGAGCTTGAAGGATTGAAGCAACCATTGTAATAGATCAATATTCTCATATGATATAATAAAAATAGAGGGGTTTTTCCCAATTGGGTTCCCCAGTAAAAATATTATGTTCATTGTGATTGAATGATTGCATGTGTTTCTATTGTATGTTTTCCCTTTCATAAATTGAGGAGAAGAATTTTGTGTCTACTGATTTTAGTCTGATTTCATTAGCAACCACAAATTTCGTGTTATTTCTACATGGTATCAGAGCTATTAAAAACTACATAGAAATCAAATTCCATATCTTCTCTCAGAATTTTTTTGAGTAACAAAGCTTTTTGGAGTAGATTTTCTTCATTGCAGTAACAATGTCTTTCAATGGATTGAGGCTTGAGTATGCATTAGAGGGAACTTCAAATTTCTGTGCTTGGAACTACAAGATAGAATTTGTGTTGGATGACAATGGAGGATTGGAATACACACAAACTGATATTCTAAAACCAACAACATCAGATGCACAACAACTCGCTCAATGGAAGAAAGACACATAAAAAACAATGAGGATTATCCTGGAGGGAGTCAAAGACCATGTGGTTTCGAGTTTGCATGGCAAGAACACTGCATATGCAATGTGGAAAACCCTCACAGATTTATTCGAAAGCAACAATGATGCCAACAAATTGGCATTGAAAGGTAAGCTTAGGAAAATTCGAATGCAGAAAAATGAAACCATTGTTCAATACCTATCCAAATTCACTCAGGTCAGAGATGAACTTGGAGGAGTAGGAGAGATTGTGTCACCATCTAAACTTGTGAGCTTAGCACTCTTTGGTCTTCCGAAGTCTTGGCACAACTATAGGGATTTAGTTAATGGTAGAGACAAGCTCCCAAATTGGGAGATACTTTGGTCTGACTTCGTGCAAGAGGAGATTAGAATAAACACTAGAGATGGAGTCTCATCCAAGTCTGAGGAGGAAGAAGACTATCTTGTAGATGGCAAGGGAAACAACACCAAAGGCAAGAAGGCCTAAGGCAAAGTAAAATCCAGACAGAACCATGGCAAGAAGAAAGACCTCAGTAAAATTAAATGTTTTCACTGCCATGAATATGGACACTATGCAAGCAAGTGTAAGCACAAGAAATCCAGTAAGAAGCTTACAAGAGTAGTAGGAGGCGATGCTCTGACATCACAATTCGAGTTGGATTTCACCCTCATTGCATGCATGACAAGTACTATATGAGGAAGTGTATGGTACTTAGATTCTGGTGCTTTATTTCATATGATAGGAAGAAAGGACTTCTTTGATAGCCTAGAGGAGAAGGACCTTCAATTACACATAGAACTTGGAGATGATGGAAAGTATAGTACCAAAGGGATTAACAGTACTGTCACCTTTAAGAGGGAGTCAGACTCCCAACTTCACCTATAGAATGTAATGTATGTGCCTGGTCTAAAGAAAAAATGTAGCTATACTTGATGACCGTGGATAGGATGCAGTGTTCAATACGGGGAAAGCTTATCTGAAGCATGTTGCTACTAGACAAGTAAAACAAATTGGTGTTGGAGTTAAAAATCTCTACAAGCTAGAGGTAGATTTCACCATGAATGAAACTATACCTCGAGGAGTGAGGTGGGTCGATGTAGAACCTTAGTCCTAGAGTTGCAAAGATTTGGGCAGGGTCCACAGGAGATCAATAGCAGTTGCAGTATACTCTTCTCATGGATCATTACCCTTGCTACATGGGCCCATAATATTCAGTAGCAGAAGGATTAGTGTCAGTTGATGCAATCAAATCTTGAGTGACAGTTGAAAAGGCTAGTAACAATTAGAGACTCATGAGACAATTGTAGTCTAGAGACATAGTTGATTCAATATCTTGGATGCGTCTTAGCTGCAGTTGTTGTTGTAGCAACAACAACAATGAGAGGGAGTGTTAATTGTGTTACAGTACATTCCTACAAAGAAGTAAGATTGGGGTTGTGCAAAACCCTTTTCTTGCTAAGAGGGAGTGTTAAATTGTAGCAAGAAAAGGCTTCATTTGACTTGTGCCTTAGTCAAATGGAGAAATTTGAATTTCCACATCAGCAGGATGACTTGAGTTGTAGTTAGTAGGAGTGACATGGCCAAATCACTCAATTAAATTAGTGAATCTGAGTTTGTGGGCTAGAATTAGAGTTGTGCATGAGTTGATTGCTAAGATCTAGCAATCTAGTGGAGTTATAGTTAGTGAAACTCAATTATCTAATCTCTAGTCATGAATATAGTCAATATGAGTTCAGTTGAGTAGTTGTAACTATTGTTAACTCACCAATCTCTCAATTAACTAGTCAATTTACTAAAAATAACCTTAGTCATGCATGCAATTCAAATTTCCTAGTTGAGTGGAGGGAAAAGGCATAATTGTATTTATTGTTGTATATTGTTGAGGGTACAGACTTTGCATTGAGCAGGTGACCTAATTTCCTCGGGAATTAAGCAAGGAAATAGGAGCTTCCTATTCTTTAGGAGCAGAAATTGCACAAGGAAATAGGAGGAAGCCGAAGGCCTATTTTGGCTAAATGTTGGTCAAAGTAGGCAGAGCACGAAGAGATCAATATCACCTAAGGACTTGAGTTCTTCTCGTGATGCAAGCGGATTAGACTGAACGCCCGCAGATGCAGAGTAGGAGAGGCACTCGACACAAAACTCTCAAAGGCTCAGACTGACTCAAACTCCGAATGCCCTTGCAGTGAGCCTTACCATCCTTATATAGGAAGTGAGGGGGGACAAACATCACTGTAGGTCATCCGTGATCTGTCCTAAAGGTGGGTGGAATCATTTCTTTTGGATAGTTCTAGGGCAACGTCCGCACAAAGATTCCAGTCCGATGGATGGAATAGTTGCTTTCGGGTAATGCCAAAGCGACAATCAGAACATAGATTCCTGTTCGGAAAAATAAATCTTACGGAAGATAACAAAGTGGATACTTTTAAGCCCACGAGAAAATAGTGTCGACAAAACAAAGTGGATGCTTTTCATAAAAGCCCACGGGAAAATATAGACCATATTTTATTTACACTGTGAATGCTTTGGTACAGCAAAGCTCACGAGAAATCTGGTCACAATTAGGCCCTTGTGACTGGTACTTATTACAATATGGATGCTTTTCTCGGGAAGCCCATGAGAACCGTCAAAATACTGTTAGTCCAGGAAATCTATCTCTTTTGTACAACATTTCGTCCCAGGCTTTTGTGTAGATCCTGCGGACAATCATCGGTTTCCCTAGTACAATTTGATATTGGACTTTGGTTAATACAAGCCATTCCATATGTTCTCTCATATATTCTTCAAGGGAATTATTATAGGGTGATGACCTGTAAGTTGACCATTCACCTTCAGTCATGTGTTTAACAGTGTTATAAACAGGGTGAATACAGTCTGTGGCACATTGCTCAATACATGGTTTACAATGGTTTTTGCAGTAGTTCTCATGCCACACAGGATCCATTGTTGTTCTGCTTACTCCATAATCAGTCCACCAGTCTCTGAACCACTTACATTGCTGATATCCTTGATAGTGACCAATGACACTGAATTTAAGTTTGGTGTAGTAGGTTTCTACCTTGTCGTCCATGTTGAGGAAGTCCCACCAAAGCTGCTTGTAGTCTGCAAAATTGTACACTGTATCTGGAAATATGATCTTAGGATCATTCCTTGGCCATCTGGCAGCAGGTTGAGTCTGAACATGTCCAGGCTCATTCCAAAGATCTCTTGTTCTGTATATGCAGACATATCTTTCATAAATTCCTGTGCTGCGTCCACCATGGTACCAAATAGTGGCAATGTCATGAAAGTTTTGCTCCAAAGCCTGCCGTGCAAGATCAACATCTCGTCTTGCTTTATCATATATCATATCATGAATCCACTTGCCTCCTTTAGGGTACACTTTTCTTTCTGGGACAAAGTGTTGGATATCTGTATGAGGCTGCAAGTTGGCATCTAACACCTTTGTGTTTCTGAGCTGCCAAGTGGGTTTCCAATTTCTCTTATATGTTTCCCAATCTTGGTCATCTGGGATAGTCCTTAAGACTTCTTGCTTTTGGTGTTGGTCCCACTCAGTGATGATCATCATGACATGATCTTTTGTTTCGATATATTCTCTGCTTAAAAAATCAGGAAGATTATTGTCTTTGCCTTTAATATGTTCTACCTGAAAATCAAAGTTTGCAAAAAGAGCTTGCCATCTGGCAAACTTGGCTTCTCCGGCCTTCTTGATGTCTTTTGTTAATACCTTCTGCAGAGCAGATGCATCAATCCTTAATAAAAAAGGTTTATTAATAAGATAAACTTCAAACTTACTGATGTAGTTCCATGTTGCCTTAACCTCTTTCTCTTTTGTGGAGTAATTTAATTAGGCTGGGTTCCATACTCCAGAAGCAAACTGAACAACTTGTTCATCTTTTCCAACTTTTTGCTTCAAAATTCCACCCCATCCAATATTACTTGCATCTGATTCAACAATTTTGTAAGCAAGATCATCAGCAACATACAAAATAGGCAAAGATTTTACCTTGGCCTTGATGTTCTGAACTGCTTTTGTATGGACTTCTGTCCATTCAGGAGGATTCTTTTTCAGTCTTTTGTTTAATATCCTTCTGTCACTGGCACAGTCTTGATAAAAATTGCTGACATAGTTGAGGCAGCCTAAGAACCTTTGCAGCTGGTTCTTGTCTGTTATGACATCTGGAAACTTGTCTGCAAACTCTAAAGCATGTTTCTGCAGAGATATCTACCCGTTGCAGATTGTATGACCCAAAAATTTGATAGTGGTCTGAAAGATCTCTATCTTCTTCTTGCTAAGCACCAGGCCATTGTGCTTAACTAAATTCTTAAATATATTTACATGTTTAAAATGTTCCTGAATATTCTTGGAAAATATTAATACATCATCAATATATACAATCAGCCAGTCAAAGTATGGCTTGAAAATACTGTCCATTACCTTTTGAAATTTTGATGGCGCATTTTTGAGTCCAAAAGGCATGACATTCCATTCATAATGTCTTGCTGGTATGCTGAAGGCAGTCTTGAATTTATCCTTCTCAGATATGGCCACTTGCCAAAATCCTGCTTTCAGGTCAAACTTAGAAATTTTTTTGGCACCTGCTATCCTCCTGATTAAATCTCCTTTATGTGGGATTGGGTAGGTGTCGTCAGCTAGGACTGAATTTAGAGGCTTGTAATTGATAACCAATCTGGGAATGCCTCTGATTTGTTCAGCTCTCTTATTCACATAGAACCCATAACAGTTCCAGGGACTGTCAGATTCTCTAATCAATCTTCTGCTGAGGAGCTGCTGGATTTCTTTTTCACGGAGATTTCTATATTCTTGGCTCATCGGAATGGCTCTACTCTTACAAGGTTTACCAACATATCCTTCCTTGTAAGGGAGTTCTACTGTGTGCTGCTTTCTATGCCAAAAAGCATTTGGTTCTTCTGAGCAGCATTCTTCTTCTATTTGTTTCTTCAAATCTCCAATTTTGTTTTTAATCTGGGGCAACTTGAGCTGTTCTTCAATTCTCAGAGTATTTTTCAGATCTTTTAGATCTGATAGTCTGGCTTCGGCTCTATCCAGATCTTGTACCATTGTAGAAATTCTAGGATTGGAGATATATGGAAGTTCAATTTTCTTTCTTGTCCCTTTTGAAGTGGGGACATATATAAAATATCCCGCTTTACCTCCTTTGAGTCTGAGTGACCCATGGGGTTCTACTGCTGCAAGAAAGACATTACCAAGTATGCAGTCTACTGGAATGTCAACTACTGCGAATTTCAAATAAACACAGTGGCTATCAAAACAAACAGATGCTTTGGGTACTTCATATCGGAGCTTTTTATTACCCAATCCTACCACTTCTCTTTCTGTAGTCACCCAATATTTTGCTGGGATATTTTTCATATTCAGAATGTTAATATCTGCTCCTGAATCAATAAGAGCAATCATTTCAAACATTTTCCCTTTTATGCAGATATTTACCAGAACATGATGTTGCTGATAGGAGATAGTAAGTAACCTCATATCTCTAAATCCAAAATTTGGATCCTTTATTCCTTCAGCAATTTGAACTTCTTGGTTATTGCTATATGAAGCAGTATTCCATGGCTGATCTTCTTCATCTTGTGCCACATGTTTTTCTCTCCTTACTTCTGCAAGTTGAGCTTTTATTGCAGAAATTTCTGTCTTGAGATTATGAATCTCGCGACTGACTTCTCCTAGAGTAAGTGATCTTACTCTATTTGGTTTCTGCTGATGCCTTTGGAATGATTTTGTATTTCTTTCATATGATGCATCAACAAATAAAGGTTTCTTACCTGAACTGTTTGAGGCTTTTTCTTTGAGCTGATCCATAAAGGCTTCAGTCAGGCGATTTTTCATCTCTCCATCCTCCATAGCACGGATCTGGGACAAGATCTTCAATTCTTCTTCTTCCGTTGCGGCCATAAGGACTTTCTCTTTCTGGGGCTTATGTTTTTCCCCTTCTTCATGACTTGATTCACTGAAATATTCAGAATCAGAGTTATATTGGATCTGACAAGCACATTCTTCAGAATCAAAACATAAACAATCTGAAGAACCAGAGTCTGAATGCTTTTCCATATAAGCATGGAGTTCTTTTGCAGATGAAGAACTGAAAGAATCATAAGAAGATTCTTCTATTTGATGTTGCTGAGCTATATCTCTGATTGTGACATTCGTGCAGCGTTCTGTAGTGTGACCATGAGAACCACATTTCATGCACACTATTGGTCTTCTTCCTTCTTGCTTTACTTGCTTGTTTCTTTGGGCAAAGGCTTGGGATTTCTTGCCTTTGTTTAGCTTTGACTCTTCGCCTTCTGGACATCTGGAGGAAGTATGTCCAGTTTTTCCACATAGCCAACAAGTAATTTTATTCCATTTCTCCTGCTTGGTGGTGTGCAGGTGGATATCAGAGGGATTATAGTAGTGAGTTCTAGGAACATACTTATAATACCCTTTCTTTATTCTGGAGGCTTGGCCTTGCCTCGGCTTTGAATATCTTCTTTTGTTCTTTGGATAATTTCTTCGGTTTTTGTAGAAAGTTTCTTTAAACTCTCTTTTGGCTCTTTTCTTAGCCTTCCTTCGTTTTACCAAAGGATCATCTAATGTTAATCCATACTTGCTGCATATGGATTTTCTGTCAGGCAATCTAGAAAGTTTTTCCAGAGACTTATTTACCTTTGAGCTAGTACAAAGACTAACCAGTGTCTTTGTAATGAGAGCATAAATCTCTCCCCATGTATATGACTCAAAAGGTAATTGGAAGACTTCCTGCATTCTTATATAATCAACAAATTTAGATGGCAGAGCTGCAAGGTATACTTGTTTCCATAACAGGTTCTTTGAGTCTTTGACTTCATATATCCTCTGCATCCAATCCTTGTGGAAGTCATCATATTGAGACATTTTATGGCACTTTAAATTCATTAAAATAACTTCATTTTTATCAGCAATTTCTGTTTCACTTCCACACCAATGTTCCAAGATCATTGATGTTAGTGCTCCTATCATATTACTGATAACTGTGCCATCAGGATTATGTATTACATCTCCTTTCTCATCTTTTAGCACTTCTGCTTCCATTGTTTCTATGAGCTTTGGAGATGATTCTGTCTCCCACCACCTGAGGAGTGTCCCTGTAAAACACTGAATAATAGTCCTGCAAGCATCAATTTCAGTTTTCCCTCTAAGACACATGAGTTTATATTCTGTATACATCATGTCAATCATTTGCCTTATTTGGCCAACACTCATGTTATCTATATTCCACTCTCTGTGGGAGTCAGGGAAAAAAGTGTGTGCTTTAGGAAGTTTTCCTTTTCCTTCTATGTCAGGTGTTGGATATCTGGTGAACCTATGATCAAGAGGTTCATATATGGGAAAGATCTGTATATCTTGATTTTTATGTTCTTTCCCTGTATCTGCTTCTTCATCCTTAAATAAGGATGCAATGGTGATTTTATTTGTAACCTCAGAATCTGATGATGTGGTTACCTCTTTAGGAAATAATGTTGGAAATCTATCTACAAATTTCACAGGATCCTGAATTCTTATGTTTCTTTTTACAAGAAAGGAGTTTGGAACTGGTTTTTCAATTTTAGACATATTCAACTTTTCAACTTTGTCTGTTAAACCAGTTATAAGTTGTTTAGTTGTATCCAGATGATCAACTAATTTTTCTTCGACTCCCTCTATTTTATTCAAAGAATCTCTGGCATAAGAGCGAATCATACTAGATTCAAACTGTACATTGTTCAAACATCGATTTACATCATTAATTGATACTTGCACAGTATCAATTTGTTCCTTGATTTCTACAGATTTTGCAACATTCATTTCTAAGCCTTTTACTGCAGTATTTGTCCAGTTCAGCTGTTCACTTGCTTTCTGTATCTGACCATCAATGCCTAAAGCATTGTCATCTTTCTGGACCAAAGGGATAGCTTTGGCTGCATTTTGATTTTCTCCTATGACAATTCCTTTGTAAGGAGGAAAGGTCATAGGAGTTTCAACTTTAGACCCATCTAGTGCAGTCCAAGCATGTTTGCTTGCTGAAGTACTAGTAGATCCAGTAAAGACATTTAATGGAGCAATATTATCTTTCCATGAATAGAAAGATATCCAAGTGTTATTCATCTCCATATAGTGCTTCCAATCTTCAGCAAACTGTTTCTTCTCTATGGGTGTATATTTCTGGTCAAATTCATCTGCTTGAGGATTAGTGTACAGATCCCAATTTAACATGGCTTTCATCCATTGGGCACTAATCTCGGATTTCAAGCATCCATCCATAAGAGAGAAAAACTTATGTATTTCCATTACTGCAGGTTTTTTGCAGTCAGTAGGAACAGGACGAAATCTGCAATCTGGAATCAGGCCATGTGCCTGCTCAAGGTATCCCAAACCATATCTGGGCTTGGCTGGTCTCATTGAACACATCATTTCAGTCATCCTTGGGTGTTCTCCTTCTACGGTAACAATTTCATGCATCATGAGCACATGATCAACATCTGGTTCATGTGGAAAGGGGATGTCTGAGCATTTGGGATTTGGGCATGAATTTACAGATGTGGAAGGTGGAGCTATACCAGTCCTGGGATTATGGTTTGTATGGATTTCAGATTCTACCAGAGTAAGTAGATTTACATGTTCTTGGCAATCTGGACATTTGACTTCTAAAGAACAATGATTTACAAGCTGGGCTAATTCATATAAAGAATTATGTCTACAAGAAGATGAAGTAGAACAAGCAATATCTACAGCGGAAGGATCTCTGTAATACTTGGATTGTTTGCATGCCAACTCTATATGTCTCCGGTCAATGGTAGATCTTCTGGGAAAAGAAATAACTGCAAAAGATGGATTTTCTGGATTGAAGCAACCATTATAATATATCAATATTCTCATATGATATAATACAAATAGAGGAGATATTTTTCTCATTTGGGTTCCCCAATAAAAACACCGTGTTCATTGTGATTGAATGATTGCATGTGTTTCTCTTGTATGTTTTCTCTTTTGCAAATTGAGTAGAAGAAATTTGTGCCTATTGATTTCAGTCTGATTTCATTAACAACTACAGATTTCAAATTATTTCTACATTGCCATATAGCTTTGAGTACATGGACAAAATACCATTGTAATTAGAACTTGGTATACTACGCGTCATATATCTATTATCCATCACTTTCTATTTTACAAATATAATGATAAAAAAATAAAAAAAAACATTATTAAAAAATAACAAAATTAAATTTATAATATTAAACTATAAAGAAGATTATAATTTTTTTTGGTTGTCCGACTAGTCAACACATAAGTCAAATACATTATATCGTGCCTATAGCAGGGATAATAATGCACTTAAAATTGACATCTTCACATCTTGCATTCATTAGATTAGAAAACCAAGACAATAATTCCTCTCAAATTTTCCCAAGTACAAGTTCTTGGTCCACCCTAACACTTCCTCTCTATTATTTCCAACTGTTCTAGTTGCCGTGGAACATACATAATGGACGTGGCTCGAAAACTTAAGTCGGGAAATAAATTTGTCTATTTAAGTCGCCTTCAAATCAAATATTAAGAGCCACCGCTTCTATAAAGGAATCTGCGTTTTCATCTCTCTTTACGAGGGAGTGTTGGGTTTTGTTTTTTCTTCTTCTCTTGGTTTTTTGTTAATATAATATTAAATATTATGAATTTCTTTTTTAATAATGGATAATTTAGTTTAATTTTAAATATTAATATTTATTGAAATTAAAAGTTATATATAATTAATTAATTGTAATGAAGATAGTAGTGGTTTTTATGTATTAAATTGTTACCAGTATATTATTATATTGTTGTATTTTAGTGATTACCATATGAAATATTGGTTTTCCTGGTATGTTATTTAGATGAACACTAATTTTTTGGTTTTGGAGTTAGATGTAATTTTTTTTTTAATTTTTAATTTTTTAATTTTTTTTTTTTTATTTAGATTTTTTTTCTAGAATATAGATAAATATATTAACAAAGGTTGAAAGACATTTAGTAAGAGTGAAAGTTTTCCTTCTATGTAATTAAAATGTTATATGTCTTGGTCTTTTTTCGGTATATTTTTTAATATTTTTTCTCGAATGCACTCATGATTTGTTGGAATTGTAGATTTTAGTTGCCGAGACTATATGATTTGTAACGCCCTTTATGTGGATCCATGTTTTTGTAATGATAAGTGATCACTGTGTGATGCCAACATGGAAATCATGGTTGGCTGAGACTTTGTGTAATTTTGAAACAACATAAATATGAAATTATGATTGGTTGGCCTGAGAAGTGGGACAAACAAATCCACAATCTAAGGGGGAGCTGAGAGTGGGTGGGTTGGCATGATAAAACGCTCCACCACCAAAAAATTGGCAAATAAATGATGGGGCAGAGGAGATGCCCACATTTTTCCTGTCTCTCTATGACGTAAATAGGGAACGCATGTAGAAGGAAAAAGACATAAAACTCTGGATGAAGGGAAAGAGCACATAAAGAAATAGGAGCCACAACTGAGAATTTTTTTGCTAAGAACTGTTGGGGTGTGATTCCCAGTGTTGATGTGTGGAAGCAATTGGACTATGGTGTCCATATTTGAAGGTCAATGGGAGGCTCAATGGAAGAACATGCTACAAGTGCTTGTTGTAAGAGTTGATAAACCACTCAGGTGCTTGTTGTAAGGCTAATAAACCTTTAAGCAGGGTAGCTAATCACTCGGGTGCTTGCTGAAAATGACTAATAAACCACTAGTAAGTGCTTGCTGACGAAACTGATAAACCACTTAGTGCTTGTCAAGTAAGATGATAAACCACCAAGACAGTGAGCTATAAGCTCCTACAAAGCTTGCCTTGAAAATACAACTGATAAACCACCTAGAATGTAGACCCACACTCCTGAAACTAAGCAATATCCCAGTTAAGCCTTAGTTGAAATTTCCCCATGAAAACATCCTCTCGGACTGTTGATTTGGCTCGGGGGTGGTCAACTACAAGAAATACTGTGGTGTTGTTGGCCTATGGTTGGGTGGAGAGCCGAAGTACCACCCTCAATTTCCAACCATTTTTAGCCATTTAGATAAGTTCCCCGATTGATGTGTATTTGAATGAAAATGACCACATTATTGGTTTGTTATCAGTTAAAGTATGGCTCTGTGTTAAGTCTTGAGTAACTATTGAAAAGTATTGCATGTCGTTGATGTGCAACCTACTATGAATGTTCTTTTGGCTAAGATGAAACACTAGATTTATGTGGATGATATGAATGTTCTGGATTATTAATGCAAATTTGACTAGTTGTAGGAAGATGTCAATTAACTATCAATAACAATGCTTTGATGGTTGGCATACTTATAAGTTGAAATGTTCCCTGTCTTGTTTAATGCAATAATGTATTTTGTTAGGCAAAGGATGTGTTAAGCATTGTGTGTTCGATGCATGATAGTTTATTTGCACATATGTAATTGTGCAATGTTTCGTCCTCGTCGTAGGAGTGCACCAAGCTGCATTCAGGGCCAAGAAAATATTCCTAGTAATTTCCATGTTAATTACTAGGAAATATTCCTAGTAATTAACATGGAAATTGATGTTGCACTGTGAAGGTTTAAAAAGTGTTGTTCCAAGGAAATGGCATAGGGTGCGATGACATTACGGTGTGGTGGGAAGCCACGTGGGATTTGTGTAACATGGCTAGGCATGTTGATGTGGTGCGGTTGAAAGGGTTGATTTTCAAATGGGCATAATTTTCAATCGAGAAATTAGATTGATGTAAAATTTATATCGTTGGAAAGCTCTTAACGAGTTGAATGCGATGGTGGTGGTTGTTTTAAGTTTCAAGGAGGTTTGGAAAGAGGATATTTGTAACACCTCCCATCAACCGAGAATAGCCCAAGAGAGTGGGAGGAAGTGTTACATGATCCAATTGTCACATGAAATTTTCATTACATTAAATCTATTTATAATTAAAAATGCAATTTAAGTAACCAAAAATTGTGATTTCATTAAGAATTGTATTACTTGATTTAAGTGAAAGAAGCCAAAACATTATAGACTTAGTCTTTTCCTCATTCTTAGTTAACCACCTAGTTATAATAGGTTTTGTCACTTTCTAAGGAAAAAAAAGATACTCCTAGTTATGAAGTTAAAGTGCAACTTGTTTCTAATAATCAATTTTTAAGTAAAGAATTGAAGGTTAAGTGTTTTAGATATCACGACACCACTTTAATAGCCTTAGGGATGACCATACTAAGTATTTAGTGGATATTAATGATTGGTTTAAATCACTTTTCCATTGTAGAATATGACCTAAAACTATTTATGATTAACTGAAAATTTGTCCCTCTTAAATTTGAAGAAACAAATTATCAATACGAAACTTTAAAAAAACCTGATAAATTATACCGAACACAATAATAAAGATTATAAATTGTATGAGCAAAAACTAAATTAACGATTTTAAACACTGGGAAAAAATATTAAAAAAAACATAATAAAGATTATGAAGAAAATGTGACATTTTATGGTAAACACATCGGGGAAGCCTTTATAAAGTAGGAAACCCTCTCCAATTTTTAGATTCAGAAAACCGATTTTATGGAATTCTTTAGGTTGTAGGTCTTCACAAAATAAACAGTAGTAATGGAAGCAAAATGCAAAACTGTGATGGTAGCTGTGGATGAATCTGGAGAAAGTATGAGTGCTTTATTGTGGGCTTGTAAATATCTATTGCCTGCCCAATGCCCAAATGGAGATAACAGCAAAGAACAGCCCTACAAATTCATTCTTGTTCATATCCAGTCCGATGCTTCGTTTGTTGGTGGCCCTGGTATGTATACATGTATGCCGACTGGATTATATAATTATATTTATATTCTTCAATCTGACTCTGATGTTTAATTGTTCTTATGATGTATATCACAGCTTATATGCTGAGTGAAGACGTTGTGAATATTCTGGAGATGGATGCACTCAGAACAACCCAAAAGATCTTTGAGCAGTCTCTCCGTATCTGCAGAGACAACAATGTGAGTATTGCTCTGTGATTCTGTACAATCTATGCCAGACCTCCCACGTTGGGCAATAAGAGTTGTTATAAATTAAGAATGATGATGGGAATTTCAGGTGAAGGCAGAGACACAAGCGATTGTGGGTGACACTAAGAAGAGGCTGTGTGAAGCTGCACTCAATTTTGGTGCTGATTTTCTGGTGATGGGTAGCCATGGCCATGGTTTTTTCAAGAGGTACGTTCCTGCACTCAAATATGGGGCATTTTTCTGTTTTATTTCTGCAGTTTGAGGAGTTGGGTAAATCTGATGAGCTTGAGGCATCTGCATGGATTTGAGAATAATGGAGTCTGATTGCTTTGAATGGGATGTGCAGGGTTATTATGGGAAGTGTGAGTGAGTACTGTTGTCAGAATGCATTCTGCCCTGTTGTGGTGGCTAACAAGAAATTCTGCAACAATATTCTGCCATAAGAGGATACAGAGAGGGTATTCCGTAGTTCTGTGAGTTCATCAATTAAAACAAAATGATACAGTAATGTGTACAGTTATGGCCTTAGAGATGTGTATGTGTATACTACTTTATTTTGTTTAGACTTCAATTATTAGGTGTCCATGGAGCTAAGTTGAAACCATGAACTCCCTGGGCTATAATTGGAAAATTCATGAGTCCTCCCTTAATGACATAGGGAGCAGTCATTCATGAAGGGTAAATCAGTAGGTTGTGTGAGCTTTATTTTTTTATTAGGTTATAGGTTTAAATTTCATTGAGAGGGATTGAGTTTGGGAGCCAGCTGTGGTATAAAAATGGTTTCATGAAATGTCCAGACTCTACCAATGGACAGATCTCTATCTGTAACATCATAAGATAAAAACCTACTCCCTTTGTATACACTGATATAGGGAGCAGTTATATACGAAATGTAAATCAGTGATTTTGTATGAGGTTTAGTCCCTATTAGATCATAGGTTTAAATCTAACAGAAAGGAGTTGAGAGCTAAGAGTTGAGAGACAGCTATGAGATAAAAACTCTCCCATAAAATGAAGCAATGGACAGATCCCAATTTGTAACACCATAAGATAAAATCCTACTCAGTTTTCCTATGTGAAAAGCCACAAGATGCCAGCAACTATATCAATGTTACACATTATAACTTGCTGCATGCTGATACTAGTACTAGAATCAATGTAATCACTTTTATACATCCATGATTGTAAATCAAATGCAACCACAACATTAAGCCTAATGCTCACTGCTGAAATACACTGCACTATGCAAGCTTTTGTCTTGTTGCATCAGTTTTGAAGACTTGGAAGCTTCAGTGAGTCTTGTGGCATCAGTTTTGCAGATATGGAAATTCAGTGACTGAAGTCTGGTTGCACTCATTTTGCAGACTAGGAAAGCTTCAGTCAGTCTTGTTTCATCAGTTCTGTAGACTTGGAAGCTTCAATATTGATGAGAGCTAGCGTCTGTTCATTAGTTTTGTAAACTTGGAAGCTTCAATGTTGTTACATCAGTTTTGTAAACTTCATGATTATATAAATGCGGGAATTCATCATATTTTATATATAAATTCAAGCACATCCCGAACATCAAGCTTAAGAGGGTTGTGGAAGCTTGAATCTTGCTTCACCAGTGTTGTAAACTTCATGATATATAAATATATATATATATATATTCATCATTTAATTTGTGTGTGGATGTTAATCATATTTCCTATTTTGTTAAAAAATTATGACTACAGATTCAAAAACAACCACAACATCAAGCTTAATGCTGATGTACATATGAAGAGGGTTTTGGAAGCTTTAGGCTTGTCTCATCAGTTCTGTAAATTTTGAAAGCTTCAATCTTGTTGTTCCAGTGTCGTTGACTTCATGATTATATATATATATATATATATGAATTAGCGAATAGGGTTTTGGAAACTTGAATCTTGTCTCATCATCAGTTTAATTCTATAGTTTTAAAAGCTTTAATTTTAATTCTGTAGTTTTAAAAGGTTTAACTTTAATTTAGGTTTGCTTGATTTTATAATTTTATATAATTTTGTATATTGTACAATTATATATTTTTAAGAATGTTAAATTAAAAATAAAATTATAAATTATAAATAAAATTATATTTAATATTTATAGTATTAATTTAAAGAGAAAAATTTAAGTAAAAGATATAATATAAAAGTGTTGAAAGATAAGATGGGTTTGAAGTATGGCCTAAAAGTGCTTTTGCTTGGTTAAGAGTTCGTCTTCCTGGGATGTAAGTGAGTGAACAGGTTAACGGTCCAAGACCGAGGCATAGTGAAAGCCTGCCCCTTATGGGCCACCAACAGGGTATATCAGGTGGCTTGGTTTTCCTTGAATAAGGGTGATGAGTCAGCATGCATTCACTGATAGCAGCTAGAGATAACTGTCCTCACTACCAGTTTGACAAGTAAGTTATGATAAGTTTTCCCACTTGTGAAAAAAGAAAAAAATATCATAAAACATCTAATGGGAAAAAAATGAAAAATAGAAATGAATAATCCAATGATCCATTACATCTAGAAATAATCCAAATCCCAAAAAGATTAAACCAAACTCATACCTAAAAATAATCCAAATTCCAAGGAAGATTAAAGCAAGCTCATAATGGTAGAATGGGGTTTCTCCCCCTCAAACAAAATATGATGAGAAAGAAAAATCATGTCTATTAAAAAAAAAAGTAATTGAGGTTACAAATCAAATAGTAATTGAGGTTACAAATCAAAGAGTAGGGTCATATATTACTGAAGTATTTATATTAATATTTAATTAAAGTATGTTATATTGACATTTAATTAATAGTTTTAGAGTATATTGGTGTTTTACGGGTAATTTTAAATTTTTAAGTTTTGGAGAAAATGAAAATGAAGAGATGAATTTCATTTTATTGATTTTAAATTAGTAGAAATGAAAATATAAATTTGATTTCATTAATCTTAAATTTTATTAGAAACACTCAAAATAATTTTCTTAAAAGAGATATGAATTTCATTTTATTGATCTCAAATATCTTTTGGAATCTTATTATAAATACTAAGGAAATGATGGGAACCCACATAGTCTTAAAATTATGATTATACTAAGTGGGGGTGGGGGAAATCAATATAATGACATATTTGATCAATAATTAAAATATGCACCAATTAAAATATTCAAAAAATAATCAAATAAACAACACATACTAACACTAGATGTAAGTGGAAGCCCATGAAGAGAGAAAACTACAAATTGGCTCCAACCTACAGTTACATCAAATTTACTAGCACCAACTAGAAGCAGACACTCATCCCCTGTTTTGCAAGCACCCACTTGTAGGAGGCACCAACTCCCTTTCTTTATAGTTACCGACCTAAAGGAAGCACCAACTTCGTGAATTTTATAGGTACCAATCTAAAGGAGACACCTATTCCTTGATGTGCATGCACCAACCCACTCAGCCTATTAGATCTCTCTTTCATCCATTTTCAAAGTCAGACCCACAAGCTTTCTTTACTTTTAAATCTTTAGACTTATTTGATTTCTGCTTCAACTCTAACTTAGCTAGATATTCAACTGCATGACAGGCATACACAAACATCCAACATTTTATATCACATATGTAGACTCTGTCTCTAATTTACATCTCTTTCCTCAAGCTAAATTTTATCACAACAACATCACATACACTCAATTTGTTGTTTTGGATTGCGAATTGCTCTAATCTCTATCTATTCAATCACCACACTTTACTCTACCACTTGCTTAACATATCTTCTTCTTCTAGCTTAAATCTAATAAGAACATTCAAATATGATATGGCCTCTTCTTTGCATCTCTTCTCTTTAGCCTCAACAACCTTGACATCTAACATTTGGACTCTGCATGTATTCCACATCCGGGCCATCACTACTTCTTACCTCACACTTTAGGATTGACCTTCTATGTTGGTCTCATCGACCAACACAGACTAGCTTAGCATCTCTCAAATAGGAGATCAACTCATTTTTATCTTTTGCATTACATTTCACTATCATATGCAGAATGCCTTTCTAACATCCATAGCCATAGCAACTCCTTCAAGTATATCCTTTGCTTATATAATTTTTGGCCCTTTATTTACCATGGGCATCAATCCATGGTATTTTACCCATGGAATTCATGCTTGACGAACTCTATAATTTGTGCCTTGCAATCTTATGAATTTGTCAAAGGTGTGGGAGCACTTTAGCACATTTCCTTGACATCGTGACAGAGGGATGGGATGGTGTCCTTAATTTGTTGTGGCGTATCTGGGGCTCTGATTTCCCAAGAGGTTGAGAGTCACATCACCTACCAACTTTCATCATCTGTCACTGCCATATGTGTCTACAACATCATAGATACCATGTGTGCTTCCTGGTCACCTGCCACATGTCATTCGGAAAATGGTCATTTGGCCAACCAAAAATGCCAAAACCACATGCCACATGTCACCTGCCCAAGATGCCATGTCACTGCTTACTTGTCATGCTAGATGTATTTCTAGATTTTTATTTCCACCTGTATCGGCCTTTGGATCTGAACATTGGAAAAAAAAAAACCTTTGTGCAAATTCTTTTGAGAACCCAAGGGTTTGATGGCCATGTCACCATGCCACATGTTTGCCATCTTTAATCCACCTATGTGTCACTTATGCACCAACTTTGCTCCACTTGTTCTTGATCTGGATTAGATCATTATATTGTTTTCCATCTATCTTGATGCATTTGGAGTGGAAAAAGTGGAGGAATAATCTCACGAGACCATTATTACCAGTGGGACCCAGTTTGGAAAAATGGGGTCTGAAACCTTCCCGGAGTGTTTTGACGCATCAAACGACGTTTTTTGGGGGTAACACTTTGTCACTTGAGAGTAACACCATTTCGTGTTATTCTACTCACAAACATCTTTCCAATGGCACAAGAAGTGTGTCAATCAGAGTCTTTATGCAAAAGTTATGCTTCTCAGAGGTTGACCTTCCTGTTTTCACACCTATAATTCAAGAGGATGTTGCGTTAGCCCCCATTATTCATGGAAAAGGGGTTAGCGACGTGATTATGATGTAAAAGACTCTAGAAGACTCTATATTGTAACTCTAGTTAAAAGTTGATGTAGTCAAAATTAACCACCAGTGGGCTATTAGACTGTGTTATAACTAAGCCACTAGGAGGAAGAGGCATTCCATTCTTTCAAGAGCATTTTGTTCCATAGCTGAGCAAAGATAGCCAGGAGAGATAGGAGGTAGAGCACACATAGAGGATCTGTGCACTGTAGCAGCCCACATGCCACAAACATTACTTCTTTGTACCTGCAACCATATTTCCAGACAGAGAAAGAGAGCAAAGCAACCTCACCTTCTAGCTGGGTTTTCTCCCGAAAGGGTTTCCTAGAGAGCATATCTTGTGTCTTATGTGTGTGTGTGAGATTATTTTGTCGTTCTCTACTTTTCTGCATAATTTCCATTCACATGCATGCACTAATTACAATTAAATCTACAAATCTTAAAGTTTAATAAAACTGTGATATTGTAGAAACTTAGATTTTTAATATAATATTATCAGATATGTTGTGATGAATTGTCTAGTGGAATATCCATGGAAGTTTACGGACCAGTGCTCCACATGGAAACCTACACTATGTGACCTGTTTGATCGCCAAAACCATTTTTGTTTACACCACCAGTTTTGCAGACTCCCTCATAGTAGTTTTGTACTTGGGAAAGGGGGGATCACAATAGATTCGGTTCGTCAATCTTTGAAGAGTGGTTTAATGTTACCACCAAGCACGACCCTCCCTACTTGTTAATTATTGACCACTTGGGGGAAGGGGGAGCACACTCAATGTGCACTGTCATATTTCATAGGATGCATGGTTTTCCTTTAAACTTTTTCTCTGACTAACATGTGTGTGATGCTTAACTCTTGCACAACATGGGGGCATCCAAGCCATTGCTTAACTCTTGTGCAACTTGGGGGCCTTGCAGGCCATTGATCTGTTGCTTCTATGATATCTGCCTATGATTTCCTTCCAACTTGCACATGTCTTACCAAATTTTGGATTTGCCCTCGTGCACCCAAAATTTGTGGTTATATCTCATATATAAGAAATTTGGGGTTTTTGCTATGGCCCAAGATATTTGGAGTTTGATCCCTTTATCCTTTCTCGTTTTTGAAAATGTTGGCTTGTTGGTGCCTGACCCAAGTTTGGAGTTAATTAGCCAAACAAATCCTTGTACTACTGGCCCTTTCGGCAGCAGTCCACGGAGCGCGGACTGAGGTCTCACCCGAAGTAGTATGGGGGGTACTGGAACCAGGTTTCTGCACCCTTGAGATGTCTAAGGGTTTGATTTGGTCCAATTGCTCGTCCCTGCGCTCACTTCCCTGGCCTTTGCGCCCTGATATACTTGCCTTCGCGCAGCCCTAACCAGGGGCTGTGGGGCTTCCGCGCTGCTGGAGCAGCACTCTGCACTATTTCCCTAAGTTGCACCTGAGATCTTACCTATCTTCCTTCACTAGTTAGTTATCTTCACGTAAATAGAAGCCTTGTGTTATATTTAGTTATACAACACATACATATAAGTTCGCGCAACAAATAAACAGTACACTTGCAATTTGTACCCAATAATACATTAAACAGGAAAAGATACACAGAAATATGGTAAAGTTCTCTTTATTAATTCTTCCAATGGTTATAGACACGACCTGCCTTGCGCATTCAGCTGCAGGGGTCCGCACACTCAGCTGCGGAATACTAGGCCTTTGCACACTCACTGCAGAGCCTTCTCCTACTCTACAATCCAAAGACACACTTTACACTTCTACTCAATCTCTTAGACTCATCATGCTTCTCTTCTTTTTCTTAGCTATATGCTATCTTCTACACTTAGAGCCTTGCTCTATTTATACAATCCCATGGTCCACGGACCATGGGTACGTCTTATCAAGCTTACAAAAACAAGGGCAGACAGCCCTATGACTCTATTATTACTTTGCGCTCTACGCCCACAATTCGCGGAGCTTTTACAACGGACTTGGTAAAAAATTGGGCTTTAAGCCCCAAAACATGCCTTGGGGGGATTCCATGCCCAACAACCCCCCAACACAAACATTGTGACTTGCCCTCGAGTCACTCTATCGACACGAAGATCTTGGCGCGGAGTCCCTCCAACTATGCTCGAACTGCTGTAGGGTCGGTGACGCACTGAGTGGTTGTCTGCTGGATCTCCTGTACGTATTGTTGCGAGACCGCAGTGTCGAAACTGCTTCCCTGGACCTGTTCCTACATCCCCTGCATTTGTTTATAGTCCCACTCCTTCGTTCGGCTACTTGGAGCGTAGAGACTATGCTTTTGCTAGCTAGTCAAATAGCCGGGCCACCCGTGTAGGGCTTTAATCGGCTGCCATTCACTTTTCCTGGGAAAGGCTCTCCATTGAGCTTTACCAACTGTACCGTGCCTTCGTCTGTCACCTCCTTAACCACATATGGTCCCAGCCAATGCATTCTGAACTTTCCCGGGAATTTATCAAACTTACTGTCATATAGCAACACTAAATCATTTACCTTGAAGGTGTGCAACTTAATATGGCGACCGTGTCAGGCCTTCTCATGCTGCTTTTGTACTTGCTGATGGAAGCCCGCCAGGAACTGTTCCTCTTCAAGTTCTTCCAACTGCGCGAGCCTCTCTTCCAGGGCTTTGCAGTCCATCATACCTATGAGCGCTGTTATGCGCAGACAAGGTACAATATACTCCATTGGCATGACAACTTCCACACCATAAACCAACCGAAAAGGTGTCTGTCCTGTCAGTTTCTTGCACGTTGTCCTAGAAGCCCATAGTACTGCAGGTACGCGCAGGTTTAGTTCTACGTGGACCTTTTCCTTGTACTTCGGATTCAAGTGATAAGGCCTCTACTTAACCGGCTTCGCATCAGGTTTTAAGGTGATCTTCATCATTCCTAAATCACCAACGATCCCCTTTAATTCTGTGATCTTGGTCAAGAATAAGTCCTGGTACTCGTGGAATAACTCAGTGACCTTATCCACCATCGCATCATCCCAATAGTCGCCAAGCGTTTCATACTTAGGTTCGGCTTCTGTACCGATGTTCACCTTCTTTGCTTTTACCAACGCGGTTATGTCATGGCCTTCAATCAATGGCCCTTGAACCTTGCAATAGCCTTCAGTTTCTGAAATGTTAACTTTCCACGGATCTTTGTCGTCTTCTTCAATATTCATGTTGTAACACTCCAGCACACAGCTCAGCTGGGTCGCCCATTCAGCCTGAAGCACTTCCATTGGCTTCTGGGGTATTTTAAAGATAGTTGCTTTTACTGCTTGTACCGCATCATCAACAATATCCCACCGACAATCCTCAAAAGTGAAGGTTAATAGGAATCCTTCACGCAAGATATCCCATTCATTGATTCCATGGCGGAGCTCCATCTCTATATACCGGTTCATGGGTATAATATCCAGGGTATGACAGAACAGGAGCACCCACTCAGGTTGGGGCTCTTCCCCATAGACCTTTGTCCATTTTGCGAGGTGAGTGCATGGATCATCCCGTCCGTCATACTTGCCTTTTAACCACATCTGAGGCTTCCCAAACCACATGCACATCATCCTTCTACATTCACGCCAATCCTCAAAGCTCCTTTTGTGCGTACGCCACCACCTTGCGGGCGTAGCCCGCAGAACCCATTTCAAAGCTTTGAAACATTGCTGTTCCGGCACCTCACTTTCAAATCTGTTCAAGAAGTCATCTACTTCACTTAACCCATCATACGTAGGTAGATCCCTTACCTCCGTCGATACGCAGTGCAACGATCTCATCATCATGTTACAGTTCAACGTGGTTACCTCATGTAACTGGTTCTGCCATCATTCTATCTCTTCGTCAGAATCCGATGTGCAGGAGCTTTTGCACTCCCATGAGATTCGTCCATCCGCGGTTGGATTCACCCAGTCTTGTTCTCGCATAGTTATCTTGTAGATGCAATCCAAATCGTTGTTGCTGTCGTAGTCGCGCATTGGCTTTGTGTAGCATGATCCTTCTGCATCCAAAGGTACAACTACATGCATAGACTTCTTCTAAAAAATTATCTTGCTCTCCTTCAGATTTATCACCCCATTCATGTAAGTGGCCCAATCTATTCCTAATAGCGTGGGGTAGGGATTGCTGTCATCAACAATATCTATCACTTCGAAATTTGCTAGCATGCTTTCTCCTTTGATATCTATTGTGATTCCCTACAATCTCCCCATAGGTAGGATCTTTTGCTGGTTCACCATTTGCAGTTGGATAGGAGACCATTGCAGTGTAGGCCTTCCCATGCGCTCCCATGTCTGCTTCGGCAGGATGTTCGCGTCCGATCCTAGATCCAGAATCACTTGGTCCATCTCATATTCCCCAATCTGCGTGGTCAATCTCATCTCCCTTCCTGTTCGCGTCGTGTGCTTTCCGAGCTTCCGGACTATGCATAGTTCTCCTTGCATGGTCCCAGCGCATCTATTTATGAGTTCCTGTAGCCCCTTTACAGCTTTGCTATCGCGCATCAGCTTCATGCATGTTTCTAGGAACGTTGTGAGCATCGATGGGGCCATTTCTGGCTCCGGTCTGTCTTTGCTTCCTGAAGTGGAGGCATTAGCGAAGCTCCTCTTGGCTTCCATGAAGGTTTCCCTAGCGCGCTCCAAATCAATTTTTGGTTCCTTCGTTGGAGCCTTGCGAACCCAAGTATTTTCTTTAGGCTGCTTGCCTTTTTCATCCCCTGTCGTAATTCCACTTCGAAGCACGGCTCAGAACTCATCATTTGCAGGTTCTGGGTCGGGGGAGGTTGGAGTGCTCCTTTATCGCGCAACCTTGTTATCAGGGTGGGATAATCCTTTGTCTCATGATCAAACAATGTATAATACAAGCATGACGGCCGGGTTGGATTTGTACAATCAAGGGCATAATGTCCTGGCCCTCCGCAATTGTAACATATCAGCTGTCCGCGACCTCTTCCTGGTCCTCCACCTCAGCTTCGTTCACGCCCTTGAAATACGGTTCGTGCCATTCTTGCGATCTGGTCAAGGGGCTGTGTTTCGGCCTGAAATTCATAGGTAGGAGTTCGATCCATCATCAGTTCATAACTTCTACAGGTGTGCTCATCATGGCCCACTGATCTACAGAAATTACAGAACAACTGTTGTGAATTCTGCATGTACTTCTATAATAAGTGGTAGTTGTTTGTAGCATACTTTCCTCCTATCTGACAAAACGTGCACCATAATGCAGGCGCCACGTTCGGTCCTGCTTGTGCCTCCGATCTCAATGGCATTGGTCCTCCTCCCGCGAGGTAATTCACGAACACCGGGCAGTGGTCCTTGTCATGTCCCTGACCCTTGCATTTTACGCACCATACCTCATCACGCACTTCTGGGCAAGCTGTCCTGTCTTGTTTCAAACTCTGCATCTCAAGGCATAAGTTTTTCAACTGTGCGTGAATCTGATGAACTCCCAGGTTAGGATCCTGTATCGGAGTTTCGTGCAATCTCATCGCGATCTCCAAGGCCTCCGCATGAGTTGTTAGCCTCTGTTGTGACAAAACGTTAGATGCGGCGTTAACGATGCTACAAACCATTCGCAGTGTTGTCCATCCGTCAACATCATGTTACCTTTGCGAATTGTGCACTTCAGTCTCTGATCCAACTCCCAAGGGGTCTCGCCTGGTAGCATTGTAATTTCTTTGAACCTAATGATCGATCGTCTCTGACTTTGGCCTGCTAAATTATTTGTTTAGCGCAGTTTGAATATCTACGATCCCCGCATTCAGATTGTCATTGGAATGCTTAATGTACCAGGTCAGTGTGCGATCTTGCAGAGCGCTGACCAACATCGCTTTCTTTATATTGTCATCCGTGACTCCCTGTGCTTCCCATACAACTTTTATCACAAACCAAAACTGGTCCGGATCTTCATTCCCTACTCCCTTGAACACTGGCAACTTTATCGCGCTCGCCATATTGATTCGCGGTGGTGGTGGAGATGGTATGGGCGAAGATGGGGGTGAAGACGGTGAAACTGGCGGCAGTGTGGGTGGGGGTTGTATGCGTGGAATTCTCTGCCTTATCAAATTGATCGCACTTCTTGGTCAGACCTTCGCAAGCTCTTCTTCGCCCCCTTGCGAAGGTGAAATCAAGGGGTTAGTTTCTAGTTCTATACTACCTTCGTTTCTGTAGATTCTCCCACTTCGCGTAGCCCCAAACATCAATTTATTCGCATAACCCATTTTTCACATAGTAGCATTTTAATCCAAGTGTTCAAAGATTTAACATACTTACCTCGCGGCCCTTTGAGGAAGCGTCGTTCTGCCTCGCTATAGCTGAATGAAGTATCTACCGCGAACTTGGTGATGAATCCTCCTATAATTCGATCAAGCCAATGTGCGCGATCTTATCCTCCAATGCTTCCAATTTGCGCACCAATTCTAGAGTCCACACAATAGGTTTGTCGATCTTACACTTTCCTTGGCTATCTACTAGCTTTGTGATCCATTCGTATAGCTCAGTAGGGAAAGATGCGAAGAAAATTTCGTGGATCTCTGTGTATAAGTAGCAGTCTAACCACTCTTCTTTTGATAGTCGCGGATTCCTGTTCTCCTGCGCCGCAAACTCGTGAATTTTCCTATCCAACCAATCTTCAATTCCTTTCTTTGTCGGATTCCAGTGATACGACATTAGACATCTCTATGCAGATCTCGGTCCCAGCAACAAAACCATTTGTTGGCTTGTTGGGGCCTGACCCAGGTTTGAAGTTAATTAGCCAAACAAATCCCTGTACTACTGGCCCTTTCAGCAACAGTCTGTGGAGCGCAGACTAAGGTCTCACCCGAAGTAGTATGGGGGGGTGCTGGAACCAAGTTTTCACACCCTTGAGATGTATGAGGGTTTGATTCGGTTCAACTACTCATCCCTACATGCAGGTTGCTTCGTGCACTTCCCTGGCCTTCGCGCCCTGATATACTTGCCTTCACGCAGCCCTAACCAGGGGCTGTGGGGATTTTGCGCTGCTGGAGCAACGCTCTACACTATTTCCCTAAGTTGCACCTGAGATCTTACCTATCTTCCTTCACCAGTTAGTTATCTTCACGTAAATAGAAGCCTTGTGTTATATTTAGTTATACAGCACACACATATAAGTTAGCGCAACAAATTAACAATACACTTGCAATTTATACCCAATAATACATTAAACAAGAAAAGATACACATAAATATGGTAAACTTCTCTTTATTAATTCTTCCAATGGTTATAGACATGACTTGCCATGTGCACTTAACTGCAGGGGTCCACGCACTCAGTGGCAGACTACTAGGCCTCTGCGCACTCAGCTGCAGAGCCTTCTCCTACTCTACGACCCAAAGACACACTTTACACTTCTACTCAATATCTTAGACTCATCATGCTTCTCTTCTTTTTCTTAGCTATATGCTATCTTCTACACTTAGAGCCTCGCTCTATTTATACAATCCCATGGTCTGCGGACCATGGGTAGGTCTTATCAAGTTGACATTATGTTACAAAAACAAGGGCGAACAACCCTATGACTCTATTATTATGTCGCGCTCCACACCCACAATTCGCGGAGCTTTTACAACGAACTTGGTCAAAACTTGGGCTTTAAGCCCCAAAACATGCCTTGGGGGGATTCCATGCCCAACAGAAACCCATTAAACAGATTCTCATCATTTACAAATTCACATCATTTTCATAAGGAAGGCTATTGGGTCTTCTTGAAGCACCAAGCTACCTTCTGAATCAATCAATAATGATAACACATGCATTGATAAAAAAAAAACCCTACAACATCTTCCTTTGACATCAATGACAAAAGTTGTCATTAATGACAATAAATTGGTCAACAATCTCCCACTTTTTCATTGGTGGAAACACTTCCAGACATTTCTGGTTATTGACGACTATGGACTGAACTCCCCTTATCAAGTTGCCATAGCTTTTAAGATCCAATGTTTGCTCACTCTCCCCCTTTGACATCAATGGAAAAGGATTTCTCTCCCTTGCTGACTTCATTCTCCCTCTTTGGCATTAATGGCAAAGGGATTTATCTAATCTCCCTCTAAACATTCTCCCCCTAAATGGATTAAGTTATAACCCATTTCATTTTCCTTGGATTGCACTCTGCTCCTTGTAAACTTGTACTACTTCTGTTGATCTTAAAGCTCCTCCATAGTTTGGTCTCTTTTCTTCTCTCTAATCATACATCTATCCTTGCCACACTTGGATAGTTTCCCTCTTTCATGTGTAAGAAATCTAGTGATAATATGTATATACTAGACTCCCCTTGGACATATGCTTCCTTGATATACCTTTTTAAGTAAATGAGACAAATTCTTAAATCTTAGGTGTTATTCCCTCTTACAACCCCCCAAAATTGAGATTCCCTTTAATGAGCAACCCTTGATTCTCATTGTACCACATCCGATTCTTGTTTCTCCTTTTATTTAATCTAGGTCCAATTTGTGCTTCCTTTTCATGAATGATTTTTTTTTTCTTCTTATATTAACAAAATCTTATGCAGTGACTTGAACTTGAATCTATGCTTGGGTGTCGAGTACCACTGATAATGCACCCTTCTGACATATTCAATGACTCTAACTTGTTTTTGACTTCAATGCACTTTTGACTTGTCATCGGCTTAGAATCCTACCAAGACTTCATCACTGTTGATTTTAACTCATCATTGACTCCTTGTCTTCATTTTAAATTCAACAATTTATATTAAAAAACAAACCTCTTTACTTGTCATGGAATTTTACATAACTCTTCATATCTAGACATTAACCTCATTCATACACCCATACATTTCCTTTAGACTAGGAAATGAGATTCTTCTTTTAACATTTTATAGCTTTTGAAATGATGGGTTATCACTTCATCATTTTAAAACAAACTTCACCCATGATGTCAACTTTTCATTTATCAATCTTTTTAATAAAATTAATTTTCAGAAATAGAATCCATACCTTTAATGCTAGAGTATTGCATTAAGTCCTTCCAATTTAATTCAAAGCTTTAACTTCGAGGTCCAATTTAATTCCCCTCCTTTCCTTATAGCTGACATTTGTCTAGCACTTCTTTCAAAAAAGAATGCATCAACCAAAACTCTTGTTCTACCATTCTGGGCCAATTTTGACATATTCATAAGCTCCAAGTTCTCAAACTATGACAAGTTGTTGTTGATTACTTGTGCACAATGTGAACAAGATAACAATTGAATTTTTCCAATTTTGATATGAACCAAAATTATCTAACTCTACCATGGATACTTGTTTTCTCTTGATAACTTGCAAAATTTTCCAATATAGAAAGCACTTCATCAACCATCCCTTTGTGCCATCCTACAACATAATCAACCAAATGATGACCAGTTCCATGACATAGATCATTCACTATTGGATGTATCTATGACTAGTTCCACGACAATGCTCCTTCTTCCTTTGTATATTATCTTTTGTTGCAATTCTTGTAACTTCTTGATTCCTCCAAATCATGTGCATCTTTAGTTTTCCTTGTTTGAATATGTTGATGGGGTTGATGCACTGCTTACAACCTTAAGGGGATCTCTCTGGTATGGGACCCTAGCTAGGCTTCAAACCGTTTTGGATGAAAGTCCCATACGAATTTTTAGCTCGGGTGCCAACTTATTCTTTTATGAATGTTAAAGTTTTGAATGAATGTGTTGAAGCGACTGCAACACCCTCCAAAATTTTGGCTTGCACTCAAATTTCGGAGCCTTCCTTGGTTTTTCCTTTGATGGTTGCAAACACTTGAGCTCATTCCTTGAGCTCTGTCAGAGTCTTTTTCACCCTTTTTCTTGCTTAACCAACTGTCGTCTTTTGGCATGTTGATTGCTTTGTCATGCTTGCAATCTTGTTCTAGTCATTTCGAAGGTTTGTCTTTGTGTGTTTGGGTTTTCTTAGCTATGTGAACACCTGCCACACTCTCATACAAAGTTGTAAGCACTATTGCACAAGTGTCGTCATGGTCATCCAAAGGTCTATCCCAAGTGTCACACTTTTCGCTTTCAACTCTAGAAAGTCCCACAAAGGGTCATGTTTTGCTATGTTGTCCTGGTGGTTAGTGTTGTCATGTTGTCGAAGTATGCTAAGTGTGTGATCACAATGTTGAGTCCTCACGAGTTCACTTGCATCTCACACTTAGCCATTTTCTTGAAAACCTTTCGACATAACAAATTCACTTCACCAGACCCCGAATGAGCTACATTGCGCAGTGTTAGCCCTCAGTGGTGTTGCTCTGTTGTCTGAAACTGCGCAATGCTTGAGGTTGTCCTATGGGTCAGTTGAACTGCGCAATCCCAAAAGTGAGAAACCTGTCTCCCTTCCCAGAACTACACAGAAACTACCTCATAGCCTATCTAAACTGTGCACTTCGTAAGAAAAATCATCAAGCCCCCCTCTTGCTTGTTGGAACCCTGCATTGTATAGAGACTTGAGCCTGAATGCTCCTAGAAATTACATAGAAATGTCCTCCCAGTGACATAACTCGACCAAGACTCACTACTCTCAAAAACAGTGTAGACTTGTCCTCTAGTCCCTCGACTGTCCTACCTTATCTTCCTCCTGGAAATAGCACAGAGGTGTCCCTCAAGGTCCCACCTTGTAGCTGCCACTAGTGCCTCCAACTGTGCAATTCTGCCTCTAAGTGGTCTCTGCACAATTTTCTCGGACAATGAAGACTAGGCCTAGGAGTTCCTTGTCCAGGCCTAAACTATGATTTGTGCAGTCTCAGTGACCAGTCCTCCCTCTTTGTCACCTGGAACTGCGCACTACATAGTTGTTGGTCCCTCTCCTAGCCTGTCATCTTTCCTGGGCCCGGAACACAGAAAACAATGCATCATGCTAGACTAGGAGGTTTTGGATTTGATGTTGTCCCATCATGAGTAAATTGTAGGAACATGTACACTTATAGATCATGGCGAGGTGAAGAATGGGATGAAGCAGGAGCACACATGCTAGAAGACTTACTTTCATCTTGATGGATGAACAAAGCACACCAAGCAGGAAGTGAAAGGAACACATGCATGGAACCATCTTACAAGACCAAGACCATCGAAGACCCCGCAACACCAAGCCATATAGAGTATAAGACAAAGCACACCCAAGAGTACGCCCATCACTTAGTAGCGCAACCACTTGACATGGACACCACAGCTAGCCAATACATGTTAGCAGTGTCGTGTCAAGTTGTGTCATGAGTTGTCAAGGCCACATCACCACCATGGGCCATATATGTTGTAACTGAATGTAATGTAAAGTGGAAGTCCAATAGACGAAAATAATAATTTGAAGAGTCATTTTAGTTGAAAAGTCATATGAAGTTCAACGGTCATGAGGGTAGTCCAAGAGTCACAAGGGTCAAGCATCACCCTTGGATGTATATACCCCTCCCATTGTATGAGCAAGGACTTTTCACCTTGTCTCCTCCCACATAGCCTTGAGAGTAGACAATCAGTTCTTTAAGGAGCAAGGAGTGGCTCCAACATCCCACTACTGGGACTAGTGATGTATGGTGTATAGATGTGTCTTGGGAATTTTGCTTTATACAAAAGCATGTTAAAGCAAACATGTTTTCATGCATGTTTTGTAGATGTTTATAAGACTATTATTTCGACATTTGTAATGCATGTTTGTTTCACTTGTACTAAGATAGTTGAATTATTTTGATTTTTTTAGTGTTATAGACATATTTGGGCACTGCAACCCCAAACTCATATGTCCATAAACTAAGGGCTCCTTAAGTCCCTAAAAGTGTTGTTTCATACCCTAAAGGATCATGGTCAATTGATTACATCATTACCCAGAAGTTCCACTTGAAAAACTTCTCAGAACTGGCCAAAACTGGACCATACTGACTGCTCCATGGTCAGGGTGCAATGCATCTCACCTTGTACACACGAGGGGTGTGATGCATATTGAAAAGGCCTTCTGTAGGGTGTGATGAGCGAGAATAGACAAATGGCAGAGATAGTTTGCTAAGTGGATGATCATGGAATCTTCCAGAAACTTCTCCTGTGACACTTGCCTCTCTGAATTTGCCCCGGGATGAGTAAGAGATCATGAAATCTCCAAGTGGAACCAAGAACTATCAGTGAAATGACACTAATAAAAAAACCAGTGCTGACTCACACCCTTGCAAGACATCTATAAATGGATCCCTCATCTGAGAGATCTAGAGGCTGGAATTTTGTATTTTGTAAGGAAGTGTTGTTGGTTTGTTGGTGAGAAGAGACATTGCATTGTTGGGTGATTTGCTTGTTCATGAGGTGAAGAGGGTTTCTACAACTGGGAGGATGATGCTGGATCATACAGCTGGGTTGTAATCCTCTCTTACATTACTATTAATAAAGTTCTTTGAGTTTTCCTCCATATAATCTCGTATTTGTGAATCTTATTGTTTATGAATGAAATTGTATGGTCAATGTGTTTCTGATTCCGCATTGTTTATCATGTTTTAGATAGAGATGCTTTGATAGTTTGCTGTTACTTTGACTCTACAGGTACTCTTTGTAGTGGGACAAGTATGAGAGGAGTGGAAAATTCTATCAAGGAAAGGAGAAATCAAGCTAGGATCAAAGCGGAAGATCCAGGTTGGTCCTCTTTTCTTCTCTTCCATCTATCACACTTAAAGGAACTCTTGAAAAGCTTTCATTGTTTGTTTCTAAGATAGCTACCCGTCTTAGTGGGACTAGCAGTTTGAATCGACACTAGTTTTCCCTGAAGCATTTAGTAATTACATTGTTGGGAATGTGTTGTACTGGTTATCACTGCTGTCTCATCCCTGTGGAATACTCCGCGGGATATTAGACATACCACCTTTGTGTACTGCTTACAATGACCGTCACATCCATGTGGACTACTCCGATGGGTGATTTACATGTTGTCCCCTTCACTTCGGTTTCAAAGACTTCCACATCCACTGTGGAGTATTCCTCTGGATGCTGGACAAACCTTTTTGGTTTGCGTGTGTCTCTTCCTAGGTGGTACTATTACCTCTCATTTAGAGGCTCAGTTTACTCTCTCCGTTTGCAGTAAGAGAACTGAGACACGAGTTACATTACACACTCACTAGGCATACTCACCTCACTTTTTGAAGGTACAAACATAACACTCTCATGTGCTGAAAAACAAAAGCTAAGGAAAATCTCTAAGTAAATGGAAAGCAGGCCATCGTATTGGATGGGACTCCTACACCAAACGGTGTGAGGTCTAATTGGGACTTCATACGGGGGAGATCCCATGAATGTTGGCGGGTCCAACACCATCAACATTTCTAGCGCTAGAAGGAGGGCCGCCAATAGTTTATGGCTGATTTTTCCATCGACCCAACTCATCCATCATTTTGTCAAGGCAGTAACACTCACTCCCTCTCCCCTATGCGCAAATCTGAAGTTGGTCATTTCTCACCTCCTAGACCCGAGTGTGAAATTCCATATCAGAATATCCATGTTGTCCATCCCATCATCCGTCAATTGGATAAATTTGTTGAACTACTTACAGGAGTGTACGCTCTTCCATATTTGCAGAGGAAGCAAAAGGCTACTCCCATAGGAATGGTAGTTTCATCTTTGGAAGAAGCAATATTCACCACTCTTGAAGAGCTTGCAAAAGCTATAGAAAAAGAAGAGGAACCTCCAATCTTTCGAAAGGAAGAAGAAGACAACCTCTTACTCTTGGGCTCAAGTTCCAGTGTAGGAGGCGAAGGGGAAGGCAACGGAGGAGGTGGAAGTGAAGACGAACCAATAGATTCAGAGGAAGAACCATCATACTTCGAAGAAGAGGAGGAGGACAAAGAAGAGGACAACATGGCAGAGCAAAATCTGGAATAGATGACTTAGGGCCCATTGGCACTTCCCAATGTCCTTCACAAGATGTTGAGACGTTCCAAGAATCTTTTAACGAAATATGACCCTGGTAGAACAATGAAGGCATAAGATCACATAGACACATTCTACCTACATCTGCAGACACTCGAGGTATGCTATGATGAAATTACATGTAGATTGTTGCAATGTACCTTAGATGACAAAGCAGTTGTATGATACCAAAACCTTCCACTAAATACCATCCAGAACAGGGGGGTGTTCAAGAGAATGTTCCTTGAGAATTTTGCCAAAGATAAGACCTCGCCATGTTGCTGAAGGAGTTGGGTAGTCTCAAGATGGAGCAGAAAGAGAAAGTTAAAGATTTCAATCAAAGGTTTAATCACATTTTGAACAAGTTTTTAGCAGGCACCAAACCTCATGACTCCATCACCATCGACTACTACACGTATGCACTTCCAACCAACATTACGCAGTTCGTCAAGCGAGTTATGAGACCAACTCTAACAGAAAATTATGAAGAGGCTATAGCCATGGAAAAATACCTGTGCGCTATTGGAGTTATTGCAGATGACAAATCCACTAAGGACTCCAAGGACACGGCAAGAGGTCTTAGGCCTCTGTGAGTAAATTTAAGGAAAAGGAAGCAAGTGACGTTGAGAGCCTTACTCGTCTCCTCAAGTCCTTGACTACCAAAGTTGATGAACTCAAATAATAGACGAGTGAGACATCCGTGAGTAGCAGGCCTCCTAGGCACCCATCGAAGAAGAATGCGGCTTCAGAAAGCACCCAACCAACAAAATATGTGCAGAGCTCCAACCTGGTGTTGAACCTTGAAAAGCTTGTGACAGAATCGTACTACTCATTCCACAAAGAACACCATTTCGAAAGAATGTGCTCGGATTGTAACGGTATGATGAGCAGAATGGCGACAGATTTTTTTGAAGGCATCGTGGCCAATGAACAGGTTGAGCCCAATGTTCAAGATGAAGAAGATGTTGCATCTAATGAAGCCCCAAGTACTGGGCATACAGTAAACATGTATCAGTGTTCACGCACAGCCCAAAAGACCACCACTGAGAAGGAGCCTCTGAGTGATGGTCTGAACTTGAATCAGAACAATCGATACAACTTGAGAAGTCAAGGGGTCCCCACTGTGATTGAGATACTGAGAGACAAAATAAGAAAAGACATACTAAGGACATTAGATCTTCTGCTCAATTCAACACAAAAAACTCATAGCAAGTTTGCAAAGACAACTACAACAAAGAGTACGCCCATGAGCAACAAAGATAAGAGCAACCCATCGGATACCACACACACAAGTCTATCCCCGGACACCTCGATGAGTCTCCCTGCTTTGGATTACAACATCATAGAAGACATGAAGAAGAATTGTGCAAACACATCTCTGTAAGAGTTTACCAATATCACGAGTTAGCAAGACCTTCTTCTGCAGGCACTTGGGCAAATATCTACAGGTGATGCCACCTTTTCCAGTAAGGGAACAAGTAAGTCTCTTGACACACTCGCATCCGTGCTCAACGCGCTTTTTATGGAGAAGGAAAACTCACTTTGCCCACCTTTCCTGTTATCATTTGAAATCTTCAAATTCATTGTCCACAATTGTTTCGTTGATTCTTGCACACCAGTCAATTTCATGCCACTCTCCATCAATAACAAGATCATTGCCCAATGGAGAAAGATAGCTGCGCAGATCATCCAACTTGACAGAACATGTGTGCCAACAATTGGTGAACTCCGAGATGTGATCATTTGGTTATCATTCGATGGATGAGTTCATAAATGCATCAACATTGTAATTGTGTACACCCGGAAGAATACAACATATTGCTCAATAGAAACTCGTCAAGAAAGCTACAAGGATACTTTGCCACTGACTAGTCGCATTTATGGCTTCTGTACCAAGGAAGAAACAACCAGATCCGGGTGTTGTCAGAGAGATACATGAAACACAATGTGACTCCCTTGAATGGATAAAACAAACCGTTGGATTTAAAAAAACTTATGTTCGACAATTGCTTGCTGGAGACACAGTTGGGGTGCTACCTTGCACAGCCATCCTCGACCCCACCAGACACACAGTTGGGTCTCGTTCCATGGCCAACTGGTAAAAATGAAACTTGTACAGTACATTGTAACAATAGTAGTAGTAGTGATAGTAGTACTAGTGCGACAAACGATCATTGTATAGATGATATGTGGACCATGTACTTTGATGGTTCCAAAACGTAGGAGGGATTTGGAGCTGGTTGTGTCTTAACACACCCGCTGCAGAGGAAACACTTAATCTCTAGCTGCTTGGAGTTTGAGTGCACGAACAACACCACCGAGTATGAAGCACTCGTCTTGGGCTTATAGAGAGAAATCAACCTCAATGTTGTTGTGCTAAAAGTGGTAGGTGACTCAGAGATTGTGGTGCGTTAGGTACATAACACCATACACTGTGTGTCGCTTCGTCTTAAAATTTATCAACAAGAGGTAGGTGACTCATTTCTCAATTCCAAGCTTTCAATATTATTTTTGTTTCAAGGATGCATAATGCAACCGTAGATGCCTTGGAAAACGTAGCTATTAGGATGACACTATTAAGGGATATATTTTTTGTTTAAATTTTTCATAAACCATCTGTCCTGGACAACATCACTAATTTACGCATTTTTGATGATGAGCAACAAATACTACATTTCATGACTAACGTTGACGTCTTCAAGGATGCAGCAATAGATGAGGACAAGCACGAGTAGTCTCTGCAGGGTGCAGTCGATGTAAGCAGAGGAAACCTCATCCCCAAGGGTCTGGTATCACTCGAGAAGCTGTATGACTTGTAGAACTGATTTCAGGGACCTATAAATGCCAAAACTCACAACTCTACATTGTTGCACAAACAGATTAATCTGGGGACAGACAAGGATCCAAAGTTTCTAAATCTCGGTTCATGTTGCACACCTTAAGAGCGGCGAGTTTTCATTCGCCTCTTCAAGTAGTACCGAGATGTATTTGCATGAATGTATGATGATCTCAAGACATATGGCACATGAATCATCCAACATGTCATACCAATCAAGGAGGGGGCCAAGCCTTTTTAGTAGAACTGTAGAAGCTAAGGAAAGTTCATCCTTTTGCTTGAGCCCCTCATATAGGAAGAATTGACCAAGTTGTTGGGCGCTCTGATCATTTACAAAGTTTGGCATTCCATGTGGGTTTCCAATTTAGTACATGTTAGAAAGAAGTTTGGGGAGATTTGCTTGTGCGTAGATTTACGCAATATCAACTACGCCTCGGACAAGGACAACTACCCAGTGCCATCCATGGAGCATATACTGTAGACAATATCTGGAGTAGAAATGTTTTCTTTTCTTTACGACTTTTCAGGATACAACTAGGTTCTAGTGACAGAGCTTGAAAGACTTAAAACAATCTTCAGTACCAAGTGGGGTACGTTCGCTTTTCGAAGGATGCCGTTTGGGCTGGTGAACGCAGGCACAATGTTTCAGTGCACAATGGATATCACCTTTCATGGGCTCATCGGACAGAGCGTGGTGGTCTACCTTGATGACGTGACAGTCTTCTCAAGGCAGTGGTTAGACCACCTGCACCATATTAATAAAATCTTTGAGCGATTTCGAAATTACGGGATATCCTTGAATCTCAAGAAAAGAATCTTCACAGTGTCTAAGGGAAACCTGCTTGGACACATCATTGCCAAGACTGGGATCAAGGTAGATCCAAATAGAGTTCAGACCATCATGCAGATTTCTCACCCTGTGAATAATAAAGCCATGCAATCTTTCTTGGGGAAGAACAACTTCCTTAGAAAGTTCATCTTTGATTATGTCTAGATTGTCAAACCCATCAAAGAGATGATCAAGAAGGACATAGTCTATAGTTTGGGAAAGAAGGAAAAGGATACTTTCACCCGTATCAAGAAAGCTATAGCAAAAGCGCCCATGCTGTACAACCCAAACTTCAATAAAGATTTATTTCTCTACACTTTTTCTTCTGACACTTCACTCCCCGTTGTGCTCACTCAGTAGGATGAGTTGAACAATGAAAGACCCATATCCTTCATGAGTGTGAGCCAACAAGGAACTGAACTCAACTATTCCTCCATGGAAAAACAAGCATACATAGTGTACAAGGTGGTGAAGCATTTCAGACCCTACCTCTTGAAGAATCATTGCATTGTCTTTGTGCTGCACCCAGCAATAAGAGCATTGCTTGTTCAGCAAGAGCTGGGTGAAAGGAGGGCGAACTGGATGACAAGACTGCAAGAGTACGATCTTGACATCAAGCTAGTTCACACCATTAAGGGTCATGGTCTATGTAGACTAGCAGTAGAAGTAGTACATGCACAGGAGGAAGAAGAAGAGCTCGCAGGTTGGGAGCAAGAAATAGAAATGTACAATGTCAAGCGAGCCTCACCCACTTCGCATGGAGACTCTTGGTACGCATAAGTGCGCCAATACCTTGAGCATGGAACCATGCCCTCTCATTTTTCTATGTAGCAGAAGAGGGCACTCATACTCAAAGCTCTATCTTACCATATGGTACATGGGGTGCTTTACAGAAAGCATCACAATGGTGTCTTGCTCAGGTGCTCGAAGGCACAGGATTCAGAAAGGGTGTTACGTGATCTCCATGACAGACTAGCTGGGGGACACTTCACGGGTAACACAAAAACACACAAGGTCATGCTGGTTAATTTCTACTGTCGTACATTGTTCAATGATGCACATGCCTATGCCTGCAAGTGTCCAATCTGTTAGAGATGCGCCAACATAAATTGAAGGTCAACAGCCCCATTGTAGCCCGTTGCTATGGAAGAACCATTCCAACAATGGGGCTTGGACATCATCGGGGATATCTTCCCACATTCATCAAAGAAGCACCGCTATATTCTGTCCACTATAGATTACTTCATGCAGTGGACAGAAGCAGTTCTGCTGAAACAAGTGAACGACTAGGAAGTCATCACCTTCCTACAATAGAACATCATCTCCAGGTTTGGTGTTCTTGTATCACTTATTTTTGACAAATCAACATACTTATCTTGATTAAATATTTATGACTTTGCATTGCAAAATGGTATTGTGGTGAAGCATTCTCCTAACTACTACCCACATGGGAATGGTCTTGTTGATTCTACAAACAAGAACCTCATTTGCATTATCAAAAATACCATTTACTCTGAACAACGAAATTGGTACTCCACTCTAGTGAATGCTCTATGGGCTGCTTGAGTCACACCTAAGCCTTCTCTGAATACCTCCCCCTACTTCCTGGTATATGGAAAAGAAGCTGTTCTCCTGTTGAACATCTACTTGGCTGCTCTCCAATTATCCCAAGAATCCCAAGGCAAGCTGTGTCTGTTAGTTCAACATAGGATGGACACATTGCACAAACTACAGGAAGAAAGGATGAAAGCATAAGAAAAATTTACACTCCATCATAACTGTATCAAGAGATGGTTTGACAGAAAGTTTGCAAGGAGTACTAGCTTCAGTGTGGGTGACTTAGTATTAAAGTGTGACAAACCCCACAAGGACAAAGGAAAACACACGAAGTTTCAATACCTGTGGATTGGTTCATTCACAGTCCATGAGAAGCTTGGCTAACACACGTACCATCTTCAATCACTTGATGGGAGTATTGACACCCTCCCTGTCAATGGTCAAGACTTAAAATTCTACTTTTAATGATCTGCATCCGTCTTCTTTGTGTTTGGTTGTAACTTTTAGCCGATGAAGTCTTGACATAAAATACAATCCATATGTAAGGAGAGTTTTGGTCAAACCATGAACTTGTTTCCAACTTGGGAAACCTCATGCCTACACTCAGTCTTCTGCTCTGGTGTGTTCAAGCTTATCCAACTAGTAGAAATGAAGAAGGGTTAATGAGAAAATCTGAATCAGAGGTATTTACATGCTTCTCTGAAGGAATAACCTCTCATGATCTCAATAAGTTGGGATCCCTCTTTCACCCCAAAAATAAATAAGTTCCTATGCATAGTTCTATTTCAAAAATAACAAAGGCAAAAGAAGAGAAAGGCTTCCTGCGCAGAGAGGTGAAGAAGACAACTCCACTGGGGTACTATCTAGGCTCGCTGGAAATGGAGAAATGATTGTGTTCCTGTGTGACTCCATCGGGGTACTCTCCAGACCTGTTGGTAGTAGAGCAACACCAGAGATCAAAACTTATACTATGAAAATCTTAAGCTCGCGAGCTAAAACACCCTTCCCAATTTGAAACACTGTGATCTAGCCGAATCTTATGTTGTGTTCAACTGAGTTGGTACGAGGCAAACCATGTCTGTCCATGGGTTAAGTGGGGAAGCCAAAGTGATCTGCATGATGAATCAATACTCCCCAAAGGACCAAGGCCCTGCACTAGAAAACAAACCAAAATTTAGAAGTTGGTATTCAACCAGTGTGTCGCCAAGTGTTGTAGCGGCTACAACACCCTCCAAAATTTTGGCCTACACTCAAATTTTGGAGCCTTCCTTGGTTTTTCCTTTGATGGTTGCAAACACTTAAGCTCATTCCTGGAGCTCTATTAGAGTATTTTTCACCCTTTTTCTTACTCAACCAATTGTCGTCTTTTGGCATGTTGATTTCTTTATCATGCTTGTGATCTTGTTCTGGTCATTTTGAATGCTTGTCTTTGTGTGTTTGGGTTGTCTTAGCTATGTGAACACCCTTCACACTCTCATACAAATTTGTAAGCACTCTCGCACAAGTGTCATCACAGTCATACACAGGTCTATCCCAAGTATTGCACTTATCACTTTCAGCTCTAGACAATCCCACAGAGGGTCATTCTATGCTATGTTGTCCCAGTGGTTAGTGTCGTAATGTTGTCGAAGTATGTTAAGTGTGTGATCACCATGTCGAGTCCTCACAAGTTCACTTGCCTCTCACACTTAGCCATTTTCTTAAAAAGCTTTCAACGGAACAACTTCACTTCACCGGACCCCGACTGAGCTGCACTGCACAGTGTCAACCCTCAATGGTGCTGCTCTGTTGTCTAGAAGTATGAAGTGCTTAAGGATGTCCTCCGGGTCAATTGCATTGTGCAATCCCAGAAGTGAGCAACCTGTCTCGCTTCTCAAAACTGCATAGAAACTGCCTCATAGCCTATGTGAACTGCACACTTCACAAGAACAATCATCAAGCCCCCCTCCGGCTTGCTGGAACCCCGCATTGCGTAGAGACTCTGATCTTGCACTACTCCCAAAATTTGCATAGAAATTTCCTCCTAGTGACATCCCTGGGACAGGAATCACTGCTCCCAAAAACTGCGCAGACTTGTCCTCTAGACCCTCTACTGTCCCGCCTTGTCTTCCTCCTGGAAACTACACAGAGGTGTCCCTCAAGGTCCCACCTTGCAGCTGCTACTGGTGCCTCCAACTGCGCAATTATGCCTCCCAATGGTCTCTGTGCAGTTTTCCCGGACAATGAAGACTATGCCCCATAGTTCCTTGTCCAAGTCTGAGCTGCGCTCTGGGCAGTCTTAGTGACCAGTCCTCTCTCCTTGTCACCTAGAACTGTGCACTATGCAGTTGCTGGGCCCTCTCTCAGCCTGTCATCTATCTCAGGCCCGGAACACAAAAAAAAATGCATCATACTAGACTACGAGGTTTTGAATTTGATGTCGTCTTATCATGAGTGAACTGTAGGAATAGGTACACTGATAGATCATGGTGAGACAAAAAATGAGATGAAGAAGGATCCACATGATAGAAGACTTACTTGTAGTTGGACGAACCAACAAAGCACACCAAGTAGCAAGCGAATGGAACACATGCATGAAACCATCTTACAAGACCAAGACCATCGAAGACCCCACAACACCAAGCCATGCGAAGAGTAAATCCATCAATTAGTAGCGTAACAACTTGACATGTACACCACAATCAGCTAGTACATGTCAGTAGTGTCATGAGTTATCAAAGCCACATCACCACCATGAGCCATATCTATTGTAACTGAATGTAATGTAAAGTGGAAGTCCAATGGACACACACAATAAGTTGAAGAGTCATGTCAATTGAAAAGTTATAGGAAGTTCAACGGTCATGAGGGTAGTCCGAGAGTCATAAGGGTCAAGCATCACCCTTGGATGTATATACCCCTCCCATTATATTAGCAAGGACTTTTCACCTTGGCTCCTCCCACATAGCCTTGAGAGTAGACAATCAGTTCTTTGAGGAGCGGGGAGTGCCTCCAACGTCCCACTACCGGGGCTAATGATGTATGGTGTACATATGTGCCTTGGGACTTTTTCTTAATACAAAAGCCTGTTAAGGCCAACATGTTTTCATGCATGTTTTATAGATGTTTGTAAGGCTATTCTTTCATAATTTTTAATGCATGTTTGTTTCACTTGTACTATGATAGTTGAACTATTTCGGTTGTTTTAGTACTTACATTGTTGGGAATGTGCTATACTGGTTATCACCACTATCTCATTCCTGTGGAATACTCCGCGGGATATTAGACAAACCACCTTTGTGTACTGGTTATCACCGTTGTCACATCCTTGTGTACTACTCCGTGGGATACTCGCAGATAGACCATATTTGTGTTCTTCTTACAACAACCGTCACATCCGTGTGGATTACTCCACTGGGTGGTGTACATGTTTTCCTCTTCACTTTGGTTTCAGCGATTGTTGCATCCATCGTGGACTATTCCGCTCGATGCTAGACAAACCTTTTTTTTTTTCATGTGTCTCTTCCTAGGTGGTACTATTGCCTCTCATTTAGAGGCTCACTTTACTCTCTCCCTTTGCAATAAGAGAAATGAGACACAAGTTACATTACACACTCACCAGGCATAATCACCTCACTTTTTGAAGGTACCAACATAACACTCTCATGTGCGGAACAACAAGAGCTAAGGAAAATGTCTAAGTAAATGGCAACCAGGCCATCATATCGGATGGGACTCCTACACCAAATGGTGTGAGGTCTAATTGGGACTTCATACTAGGGAGATACCCTAAATGTTAGCGGGTCCAACACCATCAACATAATGATATATGAAAGGGAAACCTAAATAAAGTCCTTGATGGAATGCAAGTAAAATTAGCTTCAACGAAAATACTAAATGAATTTGTACAAGGAACACTACCACAAAGTTATAAAGCATGTATCTCAAAGTATAAGTGATAGTAATCTCTAATTAAGATACATGATAAAGAAAAGTATTACAACAATTGATAACACATGATAAAAAAATCCTTATCATGGTACTTCAGGCTTCTAAATATTATAGCTAAACTTTCAATGCCAAATCATAAGGTTTCTTCAAAAATCCCAATAGTGGGAGTGCATAAAGCTAAAAACTAGTCCTCAAAGTGATTACAAGAATTTTTCTTTCAAGGGTTCTCCAAAATCCAAAAAATAAGATCGCCTCCTCCTTACTAGAGGGTTATATTTATACAAAAGTGAGGTGACTCTTCACCTTCCATGACTTTTAACCTACCTTCATTTCTAATTTCTAATTCGCTTTATTTTCTAATTTTGTTTTAATTTTACACAATTACATCAAAATTCCAAAATAAAATTTTGAATAAAATAAACATTTAACTTGGTCCCAACCCCAAAATTGATAACTCTTGCACTTGGAATTGTAACTATTAGGTCACATGTAATAATACCTCTCACCCCCCTTGGAATTCCCAAGGTGAATGGAAGGTGTTATTCCATTCAACTCGACCTTCATAGTCCTGTCATGGAAATGGGGTATAAACATTTTATTATTTCTCAATTGTCTTAAAAATCAAGAAAAATACCATCATTTATTTCATCTCATCAAGATATTTCCGGCAATATAAATTTTATTGAAATTTGACTCCCAGGTCAAAATTTATGGTTGTTCAAAGCCTAGCCAATAAACCCTCGCCACATCTGCAAGGCTTCCACATGAAGCTCATCCTGTGGCACTGAGTGGTTCACACCATCAACAAAAATCTCCACGTACTCACCACCTCAAATCAGGCTATGCTAAGCACCTCTTGGTCATCTCGGGGGGCCTGATGTTAATTTTCACACTGCTCTATGTTGTTTCAATTACTTTAACCCAATTTAGTTCTTCAATTAGGAATATTTCAATTACAATTAATACTTCCAATTATGAATAGTAATTGAAGATATAACAACAAATGCAATGATAATATGGGACAATCAACACATTAATAAGAGACATATATTGGTCAAAGACCAGGGGAAAAACCCCACAAGGGGGAAAGCCCTTTGAAATTCTTCTTCTATTAGATTGTCATAAAATATTCAGTAGAGTGTACAATGAGCCCAAATCAATAAATGATAATCAAATTCAAAGTATTGATTTTTTCAGCAAATCTACCAACCAATATCCTAAATATGTGCCAATAGTCAATTTAATGGGATCAAAGATACCCTTCGCAGTTCTTGTCACCCTTTACAGTTCTTGTTCAACCTTCACACTTCCTTTTCAACCTTCGCAATTCTTGTTCACCCTTCACATTTCCTGTTCAACCTTCACACTTCCTGTTCAACCTTCGATTTTAGATAGAACAAAACTCCAAAAATAAGAAGAAAAAATATGTGATGATGATGTGAGCTTGATCTCACTTAAAAATATATTCTTCTAAGGGTGTCCAATTTTCTTTACGAATGACGTGATCAAATGTGCATATGTGGGATTTTCTTCATAAGTGCACTTTCCCTTATCCAAATTGAGTGCTTGAATAGTCAAAATTGGTCCTGTTGAAAAGAGGAATTTATTCCCATGATTGACATTTGTCACTGAGCTTCCAAAATTAACACTCCCTCTCATCTAGGGAGAAATTCCAACTGCATCATGTCATTTGAATCCTTTCGTCATATCATGTCCCATCTTTTCTCAACTCTATCTATTGAAACATTCTCGAATCTAAAGAAGAAGAATCAAGGAGCATTATTTACCACCCTATATAATGTCAAAGAGCACATCTCAATCCAAAAATAATATCAGGGAGCACATCTCAACCTGAAACTACATTTGGGAGCACATGTCAATCTGGAATCTCATGGGGGAGCTAAACATCTAAAACCCCATATCATGCAATATCATGGGGGAGCACATCTCAACCCATCCTATTGCCCACTGATATGCCCAAAAATGACCCTTAAGCTTCATGTGGTAGAAACCATGCATCATAATCATCTTGGGTTGTATATCCCCAAGTACACTTTCAACCCGTTGGCCAAATGGGGAGCGGTAATCCAAACAACTCCAGCTTGTGGGTATGATGCCAACTAGGGTATACTCTGAAAAGATCAAGATAGGGGAGAAACATCTACGACCCTATTGTCTAGAGGTCTCTCAACCCCAAGATCCCTCCATCTTAATTCCCCACCCTAGGAGCTTAGACAGGGGGGAAGAGCCAGCTTAGTGTTCTCGATCAATGATTCCCCTTATCAAGAGGGGTCACATCCATTAGTCCAAACTTCTCTCTAAAGACCAAGAACTTCCCTTTCGGTAAGCCTTGGTGAGAATATCTAAAATCTTCTTATTTGTTGATATATGATGGAATCTAACAACTCCTCTTTGCGCCATTTCTCGAATGTAATGATATTGAATCTGAATGTGCTTGGACTTGTCATGAAATACGAGTTTCCCTGCCAGATAGATCCCACTTTTTTTTGTCACAATATATCATTATAGTGTCTAGTACCTTCTCAAATAGCTCTCCAAAGAGCTTCCTTAACCAAAATACTTCACATCTATCCATGCTAGCGGCAATGTACCCTACCTTGACAATGCTCAATGCTATGAACTTTGCTTCTTGCTCATCCAAGATATCATCTCAAATCCAAGACTAAAACAACATCTAGACGTACTCTTCCCGTCGACAACATTTTCGACCCAATCAACATTGGTATATCCACGAAGTTAAACATCTTTAGTAGTATATCTTAGGCCAAGGGTGATCGTCCCATGCAAATATCTCAAAATGTGTTTAGCAACAATCCAATGTGCATGGAGAGGCTTGGTCATGAATTGACTTAATGTGTTCACTGCATAGCATATGTCTGGATGGGTTTTCACTAAGAACATCAAAACCCCAATCAACTGTCTATACTCAGATGGATTCACCAAATCGGGTCCTGCAACATCTCCACATAACCCCTTGAAATTCATTTCCATCATTGTGGGAAAGGACTTGCATTTTGTCATTCCAAATCTCTCCAATAGCTTCATGACATATTTTCCTTGTGAAAGGAAAATCTCATGGAATTTTTCCACTCCTCAAGGCCTAAAAAGTAGTGCATGAGTCCAAGGTCCTTCATCTCGAATTTAGAAGCTAGCTCCCTCTTACACTCAATCATCAGGGGCTTACTACCTATCAAGAATAGATCATCAATATATCAAACCAAAATCAACGACATACCTTGGAATACCTTGAAGTAAAGGTTGGGATTGACATTGCTTCTTGTGAATCCTAGCTTCACCAAATAATTGTCTATGCGGTTGTACCATGCTCTAAGGGCTTGCTTGAAACCATATAATGCCTTATTCAACCTACAAACATGTGACTTTTGATCCTCTACTTCAAATCCCTATGGATTCTCAACGTACACTTCTTCCTATAACATGCCATGGACGAATGTTGTCTTCACGTCCATCTGATGTAGGGTCCATCCTTGACTTGTGGCAAGAGTGACTATCAAATGAATGGTTGTATATTGAGCCATAAGCACAAATATGTCATCATAATATTCTCCCTCTTTCTGGGAAAATCCTCGGGCCACGAACCTTGGTTTATATTTCTCAATGCTACCATCAACTCCATGTTTAATCTTGAATAACCACTTTGAAGTCACCACAGATTTACACTTTGGTCTCAGCACAACATCCCATACATCATTCTTCATGATTAATTCATATTCTTTGACCATAACATCTGTCCAAACTTATTCTTTCACGACTTCTTCAAAGGTGGGAGGTTCGACTTGTATCATACTACTCATGGCTGCAACATATCCCTAGTAGCTGCATGGCTTCTTGCTTTCTCTAAATGATGTTCGAACGTGAACTTGACTCTCATTATCTTGCAATATGTCATGGAGAAAAAGTGGCCTCTTCCTAGCCGGAGGATTAATTGGAGACGGATCTAAGGGATCCATAGGTTCCATGGGATCATCGACAATGTTGGTCTCGGATTCAGGCTCAAAAAGACCATCGAAAATATCCATATCTTCACTCTTCTTTTCAGGAGGAGGAGGTAGAGGAAGGTCCCTTGCTTTCTTAAGGGAAACATCTTTATCAGATGTTACACCCCTGCTAATCTCAACCTTCCTTTGACCAATAATATATATTCTAAAAGCTTTAGAATTTTCCCAATATCCAACAAATGTACCTTTTCTTCTCGTGGCTTCTAGCTTGTTTTCTTTTTTCCTTCAACACATGGAAATATAAGGGGAAACCAAAGATACAGAGATGGCTAACATCGAGCTTGACACATGTGAACACTTCTTCGGGGGTCTTTTTGTCCAATGTTTGATGAAGAACCCTATTTTGAACATATACAATAACATTTGTTGCTTCTACCTAGAGGAACTTTGGAAATTTTTGATCGTGGAGCATGGCACGAGCAGATTCTACAATAGACGTGTTCATTATTTTAGCTACTCGATTTTGTTTGGGAGTATATATTTGTCTCCTTCTTGAAGAAATTGATGAACTCATTTGAAATCTAATCTCCACCATTGTTAGACGCGAATATCTTGATTTGCTTCCCTGCTTGATTTTCAACCAAAGCTTTTAACTCCTTGAACGTTTTGAAAGATTCGTCCTTGTACTTCAAATAATATATCCACGTCTTTCTTGAGAAGTAATCAATGAAAGTGATGTAATATATATGGCCACCAATAGAAGGTATGTGCATCAGACCACATAAGTCAGAATGAATGAGATGGAGGATGTCACTTGTCTTGTTCTCGCTAGAGGGGAATGGTCCCCTTGTCTTCTTCCCACTGGCACAACCTGGACATGCTCCATGATGTTGGGATTGAACATCGGGAATATCAAAAACCAATTTCTTCAATTTTGGAAGAGCATCATAATGTAAATGGGCCAATATTTAGTGCCGTAGCTCACTTAGATGATTTGCATCATGGATCAATGTTATAAGAGGTCTTCTAGTAACCCTGTAGATTCCTTCAAATCTAAATCCCAATGTGAATGCATCTCTCACAGGTGATCCAATAGGCTAAGAACCTTTCCCCTGATGAAGGAAACCCTCATACCTTTGTATTCCAAAGCATATATTGAAACCAAATTCTTCTTCAATCTTGGCACACACATCACATCATGGAGCACACCAGATTCCCCAAACTCCAAATGGAATTTGATAGATCCAAATTCTTTAATGGTATGAGTGGAGTTGTCTCTAAGAATAATTTTCAAATTTCACTCCCTCTCTACCAAATTAGAGAGAACTTCTTTATACCTAGAGAAATGATGAGTGGCCCTACTATCAACCAACCATATATCCCATGAATCTGAAGGAGAGGAAATAGTTAAGGAAGAAATAAGAATATATTTAGATTGGTTGCTAACATAACTTTCTTTTTTTTTTCCCTTTGGAAAAAACGTAATTTTCATTGATATATAAAAATTACATGCTGTATATGCATAAGCATATGCTGTAAGAGGCAGTGCCTGTCAGTTTAAAAAAGAAATCCAAAAATTTTGATGCCTTTCATCCACACGGGGAGGCATCCTTTTCTAAAATGATCATCATATTGTTTTTGTCAAAAAGAAGAGTAGCATAGAATGGCTAGTAGTTATATAATCTGTCCATAGTTCTTGCTGAAAAAACTGAAAAATAAATAAAACATATGGATATTTACAGGTGGTAAACAAAAAACCATGATCTAAGCTCCCTGAGAGCTTACTGTAGCATCTATGTCCATAAAGCGCCGATGGTAGTACTGGTAGAAATTTCCCTCTCTGTGTTCCTGGATCATCCAAGTGCTGGATGGTCTTTGTGCAACTTCTTTGGATAATATGTTAGCATTTGCATTTCGTTACCTAAAAATGTGATGACATGTAAATGAGTCAAAAGTAGTAATAAGATGGTGGGCCTCTTCCAGAATGTGTAACAGAGTGTATGCTGAGCATCTAGATTTTTTGTTTATCCAATCACAAACAATTTTTGAGTCACCAAAGAGTTGAAGGTCTTGACATTGGATTTGCAAAGCATGTTGGATGAGGAATTTTGCAGAGGATAGCTTTGAAAAATTATTAGTACCTCCCCCTAAACCCATCTATATGTGGAGGGAATGAGAGACAAAGAGGTTAAGTATGGCTCCTCCCCTGCATCCGTCCTCCATCCGTCCTCCTGTGAAGACCCGTCAAAGTAAGCCCATGGTTTTGAATGGTCTATGGATTCAGGAATGATGGTTCTGGTTCGGGTTTTTTCCTCGTCATCAGGGATGATGGAATAGTCAGAGATGATACGAGAAGTAATGGAGGGCCAGTGCGGCAGGGAGTTTTGGAAGATGAGGTTGTTACAGGATATCCACAATGCCCAACATATAAGTAAAGGCATATTTTCTGAGTTTTTGTCGGCAGGCGCTTGTCCACCAATTTGACCAAGCTTCCTTTATAGAAGCGCCATGCCACCTTGTTAGGAAAGAAATCACTGATGAGATCGAATGCCAAAGTTCTCGGGTAGCCAGACATTCAATAAAAAGATGAGTGACAGATTCATTGTTGCATTTACATAGGTGACACCAGAAGGGGCCATGATGAGCTCGCTTAAGCAGGTTATCTCCAGTGGGGATTTTGTTCTTTAGAATGGTCCACATGAGAAGTTTTCTCCTGGGGGGGATTTTAGCTTCCATAGATGCTTCCACCATGATTCTAGGACTTGTGGGCGACGATCATCAACTAGTACTAGATATCCCTCCTTTGGTGTGTATCTTCCTGCTTTTGAAAGTGCCCAGACAACTTCATCTTCATCCTCACCAATCCTGATATGTGCCTCAGTGAGGGCCCTGATGAAGGTATTCCATTGTTGAGTCCATTGATGGGGAATGTTTAATCTCTGGGCCAATTTCCAAGCTTGCTGAAAAGGGGTGGAGTGCTCCACGTCTGCTATATGACCAATATGGGTAATGTTGCAGTCCCTAAGGAAAGATCAAAGGTTGTGTGGCAGGCTATGTAAATTTCTGCATCCAATCCAAGGATCCTGACCAATCCTTACTTTCATTCCGGACTGAATTTTCCATGTAATGTCATCCCTGATGATGTTAAGTGATTTTGTTACCGCCTTCCATATAATTGAGACCCTTGATTGTAATTTCTATGGTTGAATTATCCAATCCATTAGGTTTGAGGGGGAAATATATTTTGAACAAGCCACCCTAGTCCATAGGCTGTTTGTTGTAAGAAGATGCCATCCTAGTTTTGCCGCCAGAGTTGATGAGAAATCTTCTAATTTCTTTATGCCCCATCTGCACCATTTCTAGGGAAAAGTTAGGGCCTCCCACTTTACCCATGTGAAGATTCTTCCTATTTGTTTTCCCTTCCAAAGGAATATGCAGCATAAGGCCAGAATTTTGGATAGAATACCCCGGGGGATCCAAGCCAGTGACATCCAGTAAACCAGGGTGGTCTCCATGATAGCTTTAATAAGCGTGAGTCTGCCTTCCCTGGAAAGGTATTTGTGGTACCAAATGTTTAGTCTTTTCTCCATTTTGGAGATTAGCTAGGTCCAATCTGCAATATTGTACCCCAGAGGTTTCAGCTTGTAGCCCAGATATCTAAGACCATCCTCCAGCCTAAGAAGAGTGTATTGGAATCTTTGCAGCGCATAATGGATTTCATGGGGGGAACATCCAGTCTCTGTGAGGGTCGACTTGTTGCAATTTACAATCATACCTGTGGCTATTTGGAATAATGCAATTGTGTTCTTCATGTTTGTTAAGTCTCCAATGCTTCCATTGAGGAAAAGAAGAACATCGTCCACAAATAATAGATGTGTCAAGATGCAATCATATGTGATTTTTATTCCCTTTAGTCTGCCTCTTTTGAATTCTTCTTTGACCAGCCTGCTGAGACCTTCCATTATCAGTAGGAACAACAAAGGGGATAGGGGGCACCCCTGTCGAAGACCTCTTTCAGAATAAAAAAAGGGGGAAGCTGCCCTGTTGATCAGCACACTGAAAGGTATGTTAGTGATGCAACTCATGATCCATTTTATGAAATCAAAGGGGAATCCCAGGTGGGTTAAGAGAATTCTAATATATAACCAGTTTTCTCTATCAAAGGCTTTTGAGAGGTCTACCTTTAGGATCATACCTTTGATTTTCTTGGAGTGCAGAGAGTGTAGCACCTCTTGGGCAGTTCCCACTGCTTCATGAATTTGTCGATCTTGTAGAAAGGAAAATTGCTTCGGCAAAATGTACTTGGATAGTATGGGCCGCATCTGGTTTGTAATAATCTTTGCCACGATCTTATAGATGCAGTTACATAAAGATATAGGTCTGTAGTCATCAAAGGTGGAAGGGTTGTCGGATTTTGGAATGAGGGCGATGAAAGTGGAGGTGAAGGATTCAGGAATCTTTCCACTAGTTCTGGAGTGTTCAATGACTTTTAGAAGGTCCTCCCCTAGAGTATCAAAAAATATGAGTAAAAATCGATCGCCCAACCGTCCGGTCCTGGGCTCTTGTCCTTCTTAAACCATTTGATCGTGGCTTCTAATTCCCCGATAGTAATCTCCTTTGTCAGTTCCATGCCTGCCTCCTGATCCACAAATCGAGGGAATAATTGAGCTACTTGTATAATTTCGGCTAGATTAGCATCCAAGGGGGGCCTGAAGGTCTATTTAAAGTGTGATTTTGCTAAGGAAGCCAGCTGAGGGAAAGTATTGACAGTGTGGCCTTGCTCATTCGAGAGGTTCCAGATGGTGTTGATGGCTTTCCTGCCATTTGCAAACTTGTGATAGAACTTTGTATTGTCATCTCCCTCGAGCAGCCAGGTCACCCTACTTCTCAGTCGCCAAAATTCCTCACGATCCTTAAGAATTTTCCTTCTGGTGGTATATAGCTCCGTGAGTCTATTTCTTTGATTGTTCACTCTGTATGCCCGTGCCAAGTCTTTTTCAATCTCAGCGATTTCCTTCTCGGCATTCAATAAAGATTGATCATCTTTTATTCTCTTGTTGTGTGCCTAGGCTTTTGATAGTCTCTTTAGCTCCATGAGGTTGTGAGAAAAACCCTCTGTTATGTTCCCACCTGCACCCGGGGTATGCGCCCTCTAGTATTCCTTGATCATCTGATTATACGTGGGGTCCTTTAGCCAAGAGGAGCTGAACTTGTAAGGTCCCTTGGGCTTTCGAGGTCCCCCACTGATTTCCATGAAGATAGGTAGGTGATCAGAGACCCCTCCTGATCCCACCCATTGTCTGTGGAGAAGACCCAAGGTCAAAAGTCCTTCCTGAATAAGGAAATGATCAAGTCTTCGAGCAAGATAGTCCTCGATTGCCCTATTTTTCCTCCAAGTAGGTGTGATCTTGGTTGAGGGGATATCTAATAGATTGTGGGAGTCCATCAGATTCTCAGAATAGGCAGATAAGGGGTCCTGTTGTGCATGATGCCCCCATGACTCAGAGTGTCCTATGGAGAAGTTTAAGTCCCCTCCCATAATTAAATAATCATTTTGAAAAACTTCTGAGCCGAGGAGATGGTCCCAGAAGGTAGGCCTATGTTGGCAAGGTCCATAAACATTAATGACTTGAAACTCCAAGCCCAAATTAGTTGAGAAGAGGTCTACCCCTATGTGCCCGAGACCTCACCAACAATTACAGAGATTTAAGGTGCGAGTGTTGTATCCCAGGGCAAGGCCTCCTGATCTTCCATTAGCATCTATTCCTATGAATTTCCATCCAGGGAACATGGCCTCGAGGAGGTGAGTAATGGTGTCAGCAGGTCCCAGAGTTTCTTGGAGAAGGATGATATCAACGGGAGAGGTATGAAACAGTCTGCGGAGGGCTAGTTTTTTTTCGGGTCTAGCCAACCCTCTGCAATTGAAGGAGGCAATCTTCATGAGGGGGGGTCAGATGAGGGGTTCAAAGCTCTAAGTGCCCCGTGAATGGTTGATTGCCTGCCCAAGGCAATTTTACCTCCGGCCCAAATTTAAGCCTTTGAGAGGGAGGAGGGTCGACCCCGCGGAAGCTTGGGAGGAAAGGGGGTTAAAGAGGGATCAAGCTCGATATAATCCTGGGTTATTATCTTCTGCTTAGCCTTGGATCGGGTTTGGTACCGAGGGGAAGGAGGACCAGCTACAGGAATAGGAGTGATGTCGGGAGGGGGTGTTGGGATGGCTCCAGAGGAGGCGAGAATTGATGTGAGAGAGGGGACAACCAAAGGGGATTGTGAGGGAGGGTTTACAGTTCCATTTAAAGAGCAATCAACCAGAAATTCATTTATTCCATCAATATCATGATTACAAGAGGGAGTATGAGATATTGTTCGCTTACTCAAAGAAACCACTAACCCAGCAGTCGCTCTTGCCCTGGTGAGAGGAGGAGAGAGAGGTCAAAGTGAAGGCCTACCGCGTTTCTTCGAGGTCCCCTGCGAGAGAGACATGTTCGATTGAGGTGGATCACTTTGAATCCCATCATCCTTGTTGTGGGGCTGCTCCCCCTGTTCTTGGTCTGTCTTTGGGGGAATTGTCCTCCCAACTTCTCCCCTATCCTTGTTTTTGTTGAGAGGGCAGTCCTTGAAGAGATGCCCAACCTTATGGCATCTCCTGCATCTGAATGGAACCCCTTCGTAGTCCAGGTTCTGCCTTCGAGAGAAGTTCCTCCATTAGATTGTGATATATTCTTGAAGCCCATCACTGGTGTCAATGTGTACCAGAATTCTTGCATACGCCATTCTTCCTGTCGAGAGGTAGGTTTTGTCATATTCCAGATAGGTGCCCAGAGAGTTCTCGATATGCCTAAAGATGTCTTCTGACTAGAACTGAAGAGGCAGGCCAGGTAGTCTAACCCAGAGAGGGCTAGCGCCAAGTTGTTCTCTTTCTGGGTCGAAAAGTGGTGTCCATCTCCGAAGGAGCACCGGGGCTTGTTCAATATGCCAAACCGCTAAAAGTACCCAGTTGGTATGCTCTGCCCTGGAAAAATGAAGTGCGAACCATCCTTTAACAAAAGTCTGAACCATCGGTGGTTCAGCTAGATGATGCCCCCAAACCTCTGTGGCCCACTGCTTCAATCTGGTAGCACTGTAAAAACGGCCCCTGACTCTTCCAACCAGCACTCGCTCGGCTGTGTCCATCACCTCGCTCCACTAGAAATCCTCGCCCAAACTCAGGAAAACCTCCAAAGCTTTTGGTCTCAGGACCCTTTTCTTCTTTACTTTCCAAGTTCCTTCATCCAGTATGGATTTTTGATGGGTTTCTTGGGAAGGGTTAGTCTTAGGTGCAGGGACACCCAAGGGAGGATCAGAGGGAAAAACCCTCGAGATGGGTGGGATTTCTGTGATATTGCTAGAAGGGGGGACCGATGAGGCTGGCACAGGCAACCCTAAATTAGAGGCGGCATGATCCCTGTTGGTCGTTGCAGAGAGGACGTGGGAGCCGACGGAGGAAGGGAAAGATGAGATACCCTCAGAGGAGATGCCTAGACTGGGATCTATGGTTTGATCCACGAAATTTAGGGTAGAAGGGGACAATGGCTGGGCTGTGAGGTTAGGGATGGAGGGGGAGGCTATTTGGTCAATTTAGTGTCCTAAATTTCTCTACATAAATTATTAATCCAGGTATCATAAACTGATGAAGTGTAGTGCACTGTTTGTGCTAGATGACCCTTCTTACTTCATTATTTTTGTGTTTTATGTTGTTTTAGGGGTTTTTGGTCCTTTAATCCCTAATGATTTACAATATAACTAACAAAAAATCTTAAATCTAACTTCTGTAAAGACTGCTAAGAATCTAAAGAAATGAGAATTAAAAGAGCTTAAGTAAGATTTGGAAGCAAAGTTTAATCAAGAAATGACAACAGTTTCTATTTCTACTCTTATCATTATTTCCAAATCATGAACTAAAAACTAAAAAGTAAAATTGCAACTACTGTCTAATCAATTACAAAATCAAAACTAAATGAAATACTAAAACTGAAAGTGAAATTGCAACTAATGTCTAATCTATTATGGAAACAAAACTGAATGAAGTACTTAGTTGCTCTGCCTCTCAATTTTGGGAGAAAAACATCCTTGTGATGATATTTTGAGGATTTCTATACTTCATTATTCTAGGAGAAGATAAATGTAAAAATGCAGAAAAGACTCATTGCATGAATGAAGTATTTCAACCACTTAGTTTAAGATGAGTTATCAACTAGAAGGGCTATTCAGAAACATTCATTAACACCATGAGTTGATAAACTAGTAATAAAATGGCAAGAACTGTAATGGCACTGATCAGTTTAATTGAAAACTTGAAGACTAGTGAAACAGTAAATAAAACAAACTACGTTACACTACTGAATTTCAACTTGTAATTACTGATAAAAACTAGAAATAAATTGAACAAAAAGAAGCTATTCTGTACTGAAAGAAGCTATTCTGTACTGAAAGAAGCTATTCTGCGTTAGTAAGAAAATGATAAGGATTGCATTTTAAACAAGGTTAGTATGGAAATGATTATGAACACTGTGAGAGGAAATGATGAATTTAAAGTTTAGCTAGAAAAGACAAAACAAAATGAAATAAAACCTCAGTCAGCGCAGGGGCCCTCTGCCATTGATCAGGTTATGTGTGCTTAATCAATCTCCAAGAAACTCTTTCATATATCCATAAAACATGCGGTCTTCATATTAAAACAGGAAAATGAGTTTTTCAAAATTACAGAAAAGTAAGTCTAAGCTTAACACATGAAGAAATTCGAACTCCTTCTGAGTTCTTTACACAGGTATTTATAATAAAATTATGCAACTGTTTGTGGAGAAAAATAAGCTACAGCCAAAAACACGTAGAAGATAGGCACACAAAATTTTCTTCCTCGACTGTTGGAGACATAAATCCAAGATGATGGCTGTTGGATTCGGTTGTATAGATGGCTGTTGGAGTCCGTGGGTTCAGGAAGTTGTTTTGGATAACGCTTCCCATCACTGTGAAACGTGTTGATTATCCACGAAACAGAGTCCTTTTTCCTTCAGTCTCTATGTTTTACTTCTCCATTGACCGGAGTCTTGTACCATATTCCTTGTCGACCTGGGCTAGGTGAATAGGACACGGTCCATGTCATGATGATTTCCAAGCTACCCATGTAGTTAGTTTCTCCTTCTGACACCTGGAACTTGTTAAAGCATGGAAGTAGCTGCAGAACAGCCTATTGGTTGCAGAAAAATTTATTCAAATAGCAAAACATAAAAGCATAACATGTAAATCACTAAATGTCCTCCTTAAGGCAATATGTACTGGTCATTGATGATAGGAATGCATTTCTTCATGGAAAAACAAAGAAAAAGGGATGAGAAGAGTTGTTAGGGAAAGAGCAGTTTTGAGGCTCAACAGAGGCCTCTGAGAGTGTAGCCACCGAGCACGAGGGCTCTGAGATCGAGGGAAGCAAGGCAACAATGTCCGTGAATTCACAACCATAATGGAAGTTGCTTGCCGGGTTAACCTGGGGAGAAGTCTAGATGGAGGTACTCGCTAGTGGGTCTTTCGAGTAGTCGACTAGGTCCTCCATAACCATCACTATATTTCCGGGCCAGCTGCCTTCAGAAACCAAGGTCTCCTGTCACTGTAGTGACCAGGAATAAGCGGGGGTTTGTCAAGGATGAGGGTAAGGGTAAAAATCCAAGCGATAAGAAAGGAGGAGTGACCATAACGGCATCAAATGTGAGTGGTGTGAGAGTAAACGGGGTTGGAGTATGGGAGGGCATAGTGTGTAGCAACATAGTTAGGCGGCCGTAGGCGTGGAGCAGTCTGCAGGTTCCTATCGAAACCCTAGCCCCATCCTTGTCACCGTTTCTCCTTTTTCCCCAACATTACTTTCATACCTGGAGTATCTTGAATTATTTTGAGGACGATGATCTTCTTCATGGTCACTTGGAGCATATCTTCTTCTTCTTTCATCTCTTCCATTGTAATTATTCCTCAGGTTATCTCTTATTCTTTGATCACAAAACCTATTGTTGTTGCTTCTAGTGTTGTAGCATGGACCATTGTTCTTCTCATGGAAATATCGATCATAATGGCCCTTCTTGTGACAATTGTAGCATTAAATGTGATATGATGTTCTATCATTTCTTTTCTTTACATTTCAAGGTGGAGGCTTTCTTGAATTTTATGGACCTCCTTTTCCTTTCTTCTTATTTTTTTGAGTGATGAATGCAGCGGGCTCTCCCGCTTCATTTTTTTGAATCCTTCCTCTTGATATCATCCTTAATTCTTCTTGAGTGAGCTTTCCAAAAATCTCATCAAATGATGGGAAGACATTGTTGTTGCTTGTAGTAGTAATTAAGGTTTCCAAAATGGGAGGGAGACCTCTAAGAGTCACAATCGCCAATTCCCTGGCGGGCATAGTCTCGCCAACCCTTTGCAATTGATCTCTAAGAACAGATATCCTCATAATGTAGGATTGCACAAACTCACCCTTGTTCATCTTCATGTCTATGAGTTGATCTTTCAAAGAGTTGATTTCATTCAAATTGTTGACTTCATACATTCCAGCTATCTTACCATACATGTGCTTAGACTTCCTTAGATTTCCAACATATGAAAGTAAATTATCTTGTAAACCATCAACTATAATTTTCTTTGCCTTTAAATCACCTTTCTCATGCTTGTTCTTGGAAGTAGGGAAAGCATTCTCTGGAGGCTCACGTTATTTTCCTTGCATGTATTCGAAAACATCAGTGTTGTTAGCTATGATCTCCAACCTGATCTTCCATGTGGCAAATTTAGATGAGTCACCCAACATCTCATGTTCCTTGAAGAAAGAGGAAGACATCTTGATTTGATTAGACATGCTCCTTCAACTTTCCAAAGATGATTGTTTCAATGCTTGTCTCCTTTTGGGCTTGTCCTTCACCTTAGCTCTGAAACCATGTTAATTTTCACACTGCTCTATGTTGTTTCAATTACTTTAGCCCAATTCAATTATTCAATTAGAAATATTCAATAAAAACTAATACCTCCAATTATCAATAGTAATTGAAGATATAACAATAAATGCAATTATAATAGGAGACAATCAACACATCAACAAGGGACACTGATTTGGTCAAAGACTAGGGGAAAAACCCCACAAGGGGGAAAACTCTTTGAAATTATTGTTCTACTAGATTGTCATAAAATGTTTAGTAGAGAGTACAATGAGCCCAGATCCATAAAAGATAATCAAAGTCAAAGTATTGACTTGTTCAACAAATCTAGAAACCAATATCCAAAATATGTGCCAATAGTCAATTTAATGCAATCAAAGATACCCATGCACTTCCTGTTCACCCTTCATAGTTCTTGTTCACCCTTCACAATTCCTGTTTAAACTTTGCATTTCTTTTTCACCCTTTGCAGTTCATGTTCAACCTTCACAGTTCCTATTCACCCTTCACACTCCCTGTTCAACCTTAATAGTTCATGTTCACCCTTCATAGTTCCTGTTCACCCTTCGCATTTCTTGTTCAACCTTTGCACTTCATGTTTAACCTTCAATTTTAGATAACTAAAAAAAGAAGAAGAAAATATATGTGATGATGATGTCCAAACGAGCTTGAGGTCACTTAAATTTATATGCTTCCAAGGGTGTCTAATTTTTTTTTAGGGATGACCTAATCAAATGTGCATATGTGAGATTTTCTTCATAAGTACACTTTAACTTATCCAAATTAAGTGCTTCAATAGTCAAAATTAGTCCTCTAAAAAAGAGGAATCTATTGCCCTATTCCCATGGTTGGAATTTGTCACTGAGCTACCAAAACTAACACCCGATGATGCCATGTTGCTACGTGGCCCTTCTTAAGGCACCACATGTCACTCCATTATAGGCCACTTGGCCCTTTAGAAGGATATATTATGCCCACCACATCATTTCCTCATCCATTTTATCTGACCTCACAGGATTGGTTTTGGGTCCCACTAGGGTTCTGAACTACTCATGCATAATTGACATTTCTCATTCTAAGGTATTTCCATCCTTTCGTAGGACCCTAGCCTTCGGGCCTCCACGCAATTGCGCCCGAACATTATCCATTGCAACAAAAAAGAGTCGCCCCACAGGGCCATGACTATGAATGGAAATAATATATTGTTGTTTGACATACATAATATCTATTTCATGACTACCGTCTCCCAGGGCTGTGAAAGAAGAACATACTTACACTACTATGAGGCTACAAATGGGAAGGACCCTTGGTCTAGAGACTGAAAAAATATACATTAAATGATTGGTTATTTCTCCATCTTGCGGGTTAGTTCAAACTAGAGCCTTCACACATGAACTCTCAAGCCTCGAATTGACTTGGTCCCTGCACCATATTGCTTGGGTCCTCATGCACAAGCCCCCGATCAAACACTACTCGAACCTTGAACTACATTTATTAGCATTTGAGCCGGAATACCCGGTGTAGCTTGGCCATTCTCATTAGGACCTTTATTTAAATTTCCAAAGTAAATGGGCTTGAACTACTAAACCCCTAATCTGGCTTGAGTTCAACCGATTTTAAAGAGGATTTCACCTTAACGCTTCAAGATGATTTTCTAGGTTTTCCTAGAATTGTTCCTCCTTGCACACACCATGAACTTAATCCCGACTTGGGTTAAGTTCTTCTCAAGGACATATAATTGGAGCTCATGTCTAAGGCTCTCAACATATTCTAATGAAGCACTGAAGGATACCATTCTCAGGTTAATATAGAGCGCATTCAAGGGACTCTAAGCCAATGTATCAATGCACTAAATAATTCAAGATGCCATAATAATTACTATAAACATATTAATATTATAGGGAGTCTCGAGTTCCCATCACATGCATATTTCTCATTCACACATTCATCTAATTACATAATGAACATGAAATCATCATTAATTATATGTGTTATATAACAATAATATAATATCACAGTCATATAGAAATCACATTAACACAAGTAAACCACTTATCTTGTGATATAAATGATCTTGGCAACTGAAATTAAGACTCCAACTCTCCACTCAAACTTAGGTTGATTGCACTGCAACCTTTCTTGTTGTTAACCACCCCTGAGCTAGGTTTAGAGTCTGACGAGAAGTGCTCAAAGGATTTAACCAAATAATTGGCTAATACGGGGAATCCATATACTACACCATCTCCACCCTCTTGAACCAGGAAATTTTCCTCGTGTGTCTCCACCCTAAACAGGGAATCAAAAGTGCATTGTAACCAAATGCAAGCCCATAGTGAAGTATTAAAAACATAAAGAACACATATGCAAGCCATGAATCCAAAGGATACATGACCTCCACCCAAACCTAGGAATATAAAGAACCATACTCCTTCACCTGAGAAGTGTTTTTCCATGTTTGTTGCATGCAACCACTGCCTAGTCCCCAACTGTGGTTTCTTTTAGACTCTTCCATGATTTACTAGTGTGCTATGTTCTTCTAACATTCTCTCTGTATTTGAATGTTGTGTTCCCTCTTCTCTAATTAGTTGAATGCACCTTTCTAATGTTGTTTGAATAATTTGAAACCCTTGTCCTTCTTTTCTTGTTGAATTGTACACACACTGTCCACAAGATAGGGAAGAGGGGTATATGCTAGTCCTCCATTGAGGAAACCCATGCTCTTCCTCCAACTTGTTATTAATTCTAGTCAATTTCATTAAAACATACCAATTAGGCCATGCCTACCACTAAATGAGCATTTGATCTAATCTCCCAAGCAATATTCTCCTCAAGGCTGCTAAACCTATGTCCCTTTCCTCAGCCAATTAATTCTATTTAAATTTCCAAAATTTAATTACAAACTAGAATTGATAAATATTTACAGGGAGGAGTAAACCAAAAGGGCTGTCACATCACATGAGTGTGCCATGCCTTGTAATATGTTGCAATAGATAGATCTTTTCTCAGAATTAAGCCTTCATTTATGACTTCGTATTCATATGTATTTGGTACTATTTTCATTAGTATGGATCTAGTGAAAGAACAAAGTGAACATGGTGTGCAACTTAGTGGGCTCTATTAGATGTTATGATAATTCTTCTTTGGTCGGCTTTATATCTTTTGTTTTGAATGCTAACTTCTGTGCATGAACCATTTCCTAAATTTCATGTTCAATATCCTGCTCAGGTCTCACCTCCTCTTAGGCTTTGATGGAGACTAACTTGTGAGTTTTTACTAGTCTCTCCATCATAATGTGATGTTTTTCATAGGTGTTCATAGTTATTATCACATGATTTTCAAGCTTTTCCTATTCTCGTATGGCAAGCCATATTATAGCCTTATCTCTTTACCAAATGAGATCATCTTTTCTCAGCAATACCTTTGGTGAATTAGGGTGTTCCATGCTATATGCATGCATAAAATCGATGGCTAACAAGGTGTCTTTAAGTTGCACGCATTTCCCTTTAACTGCATTTTGAATTGAAATGAGTATAACAACCACCTTTTGGAGTTTCCTGAGTTCTTGGTACAATTTATTCATGGTGTCGTCTAGTGATTTATTTATCTCTAATGATACACTCTAATAATCCTTATCATAAGAGCTTGAAGCTAATAAATCTTAGTTTTCTTTTTGCAACCTTTCAATTTCTTGGTGGGCTTTCTTCAAGCTCGTATATTGCTATTTTACCTTTTGCATAAAATGCTCAATATTCCTTTTTATTGCTGAGGAAAAGGAAGTCCTCATTGAGGCTATGGCCAATGGATTATATAGTGTTAGACACTATATTGTTTCTGTGTCACTGATATGGGCCCAATTGGTTCTTGGGTTAAACATGTCCTCCTCTCTTGGACATTTTGATTAGTGTCCCTATCAAAGAGGAATTTTTCCTAGTTCATAAATCGATTGTCATCGCTTAAAGTGATTCCCATCTATCTAATCATAAATTGGCCTCCAATCGATGGTGTGGAATATGAGTTTGTCAGATCAACATCAATGCTAGGCAAGCCATCATTAACTACATTTTGGGATTCTTGTTCCTGATGTTCATTCAACCTTGCTTCCTCTTGGTCTTGTTTTTCCAGTTGTTCTTTTTCAAGACGTTCTTCTTCTTTCCTTTTCTTCTCTTCTTCCTATTTTCTTTCTTTCTCCTTTTGTAGTCTCTCTCTTTCTACCTCTACCTTTTTTTCTACCTCCTCCTTTTCCTTTTTCTTTTCTCCTTTTTTAACCTGAAAAGTTCTTTTAATTTCTTCTCTTTTTTCTTTCTTTGCAACTTCCTTTTCCACCACCCTTTTCTATGTGGTTTTCTTGTCTTTAGTATTCTTTCCTTTGGAATACTCTCCTGTTGCAGGATCATAGTCATTCATTCTTCCTAAGGATTCTATAACATTGTAACATTTTTTTAATTCTTTCTTCATATTTGTTGATTTACAACAAGTAAGACCACTTGCACTTACATTTGGAACAATGTGCTGAGACTACAACCTTTGGGTCATACTTGTGGAAGTCTATTTCTCCAAATTTAAAATGATCTAGGTCAACAACTTCTACTTGTGCTTCTTTATATTTCTTTACATCATACATGTGTACATGAAAGGGGTATGTAAGCCATGGTGCCTTCTTCAGTTGTGTTAGCATGCCACAGACACCTATGGTCACTTGATATGCAATTTCCTATAAAATTATCTTATAAGTTACAAATAATAGGAGTTAGTGTGGTGGTTTCCATGAGCCAATTTCTCTGATATCTATTGAATCTGGTGGGTTGAACCAATCAACAACTTCCTGAACTACTTCCTTAGCACCATTAGACATGCACGGAGAACTATGATCAAACAAGATATGGAATATTGGTGAAATTAATCCTTTAACTGTGTTTATATATGATGTTATATTTTGGCTCTACTACAACTCCTTGTAGTAAATATGTGCAGGCTAAATGTCTGGAGTTAGAGTCCATCTCCATCCCATCATCTCAAACTCACATCTAGCACATATGTAATCAAGTAGGTAAGAATCCATGTAAAATTTGGGCTACTTCCCTTCTGTTGGACTTTGAGCGTCTACCACATTGTCTTGGATATATGCAATAATAATTTCATCCCATTTAAAAATTGACCACATCATGGTTTCATGTGTACATGAGTGGGACCTATCTTTCCTCAAAGAATTATGTTGTTGATTTGCCATACAACCTGAAACACATAGTTGCGACCATCTGATATGCTCTCATAAGTGACTTCATTTTATATCTCTTGTCAAGATTACTTCTGAACTTGTTGGGGTCTTGCCACCAACTTCTTAGGATGTCCTTGCTATTCAAATTAAACCCATTGTACCAAGCCACTGAGAATGCAATTTGATGTTTTCGTAACTTGTAAACTCAACTATTTGAGGATATGTAAATGCAACAATTTCATTTCCCTGACTATATATGATAGTCATATCCATTATATCAATACACTTGAATACCCATTATATGGTCTTATCTCTTGGAAACAATGTTGGATGAGAAGCCACTTTGTGCATCCACGAGTTCTTGACATATTGGTACAACTCGATGTCTTCCTCCCCATCTAGATATTATTTCATCATGAAAAAATGGTATATTTATGACCACTCCAGAGAAATTGAATTATCAATATAACATCGAGTATCAACATAGGTGGGCACCAATGCAATAAGACTTTCCTCAAATTCTTCCTCCACAAGGTCTTTCCTAGATCTTCTCTTGGTAGAAGCCATATCTTCGAACGATGATATGCTGAAATATTGAAAATAAATCAAACCTGAAAGATCAAAGATATATATTAGAATAAGTACTTAGAAATCTAAAAATAAATTGGGGCACATTGTAAAAGAGAAATGTAGTCTGAACTAGGGAGATGCGTTGTGGTGCAAGGTAAAATTTATGCTGTCAAACAAAGTTGCTTCGTGACACTATAAATCTCTTTTGCATGATGTGCATCACATACTTCATCAAATGGTATTTAAATGGGTTGTGTTGTAGCACAACACTAAAACCTTGATTTCTTAACAAATATGTGACACGATAAAGTATTCATGTGACACTTCATATCTCAAAACGTGATGTGCTTTGAATGAAAATTCTAACAGTTACACAAGGTAATAATGCAGTAACATTATGAGAGATTGTGGTGTGAATGAAAAGGGGAATGAGAAAATGAATAAGTGTTGGAGAAATAAGGGTTCCACGATATCTATATATATATGTATACATGCAAAAGTCGAAAGGTAAAGGGTTGGATAAATAAATGGTCGTGCCATAATTTTAGGGTAACAGTTACAATCTAGTTAAAAAAATACATGCGAGAAGAGGATGTAGAATACTGACCTCAAATGTGTCGTGGCGAAGCACGAGTGTTACAACTCCATGTCGTACATCATGAACTTGGGAAATAAGGATATGTTACCAATCGACATAGTGCAAGTATAAGGGAGACTTGCGACAATATATCATCTTGAAAATGAACTAGGAAGGTGGGGGGTAATATATAAAAATTTCACTGTGGGCAGTGCATTAAATGCACATTAATTTCATTCAACAATCTTTATGCCCAAGGATGTGATAGTGTTTTGTGTCGATCGAGCGATTTTAGAAAGCCACACATCACAAATAGATTTGCGATGAAACTTAGTGTCGTGGATCGTGCTTGCATTGGTATGATACTGATTTGTGATATGATGAATGATATTAGGGTCTTGGTGAGATAGATTCCTTAGTGTTTGTTTTGGATGAAGGGACCCTAAATTTGCATCTTGTTAGAAAAATTTAGGGCTATTGTAGATGCTACGACAATTGGCGAACCACTGGTAGAACCTCAACATCTTCGATTTAGCCTTTAGTTAAGATAGAGCTTCACATGTTTTTGGTCAAGTGGTGATATCTAATGAGGGCAACACTTGAGTGGATCTAGATATTATTTAATTTGGTGAGGAAATATAAGATTCAAGTGATCCAAGGGTTTCCACTTAATGTAAATGTTAGTGAAGCTGGATTTTGAGGTTAGTTGATATGTTATCTAGGATCTAGATGATCTAGGAGGTTTCACATATCACAAATGTTTGTAGTGCTAGATATCCCCCATGAACTAGATATAATGCAATGGAGTGTAGCGAAATGGATGTAGGTGCTAAGGGACTCATGAAGGGAAGTGGGGTGATGGATTCAACAATGGTAGAGGTAACCATGTGGATGCTTGTGGGTTCCATGATATGTGTCGTAAAGGGAAAATATTCGATATTTGGGAGATTTGGTTGTGTGGGGAAAATCACACCATGGAAAATTTTGTGTGCCCCAGATTTTCCTTGGAGACTAGATATAGTGTATAGCTATGAAAAAGCACTATGGAGTTGGGTATGGTGGGACCTATGGCTCCAAGTCTACGTGGAATCCTTGTGGCAGTGTCTTGCTGACATGGCACCATGTGATTGGTCAAAATTTGATTGGGCATAATTCTCAATCCAGGATTTGGATTGAGTTAAAGTTTATATCGTTAGAAATATCTTGACAAGCTAGAAATTATGGTGATATACAAAATAAATTCTACAAGTGTTCAAAAAGGAGGATTTTTGGTAACCCCATCTTCAAAAGTAACACCTCTCACAACCCCAGAATAGCAAGGGGGTGGGAGGGAGCGTTACACCATGATATCCACTGGATATAAAGAGACCAAATGAATAGACTCCATATCCTACAATGGATCCACCAATACCACCTAATTTCCCAACATATTTAATTTCAAGAATAATTACTTCAAGGCAAAGTCAAACTTGGTACCAAAAAAATTGGAGATCATCTTTCCTTTCAGGTACAAACGCTCGATGAGAGAAGTGAGACAAATATAAAAGATTATATATTTTTCTACTATAATTACATCTATGAAATACCATATTATTATGGATAAGAATTCTCCAAGTCAGTGTTTTCCTTCAGCCTTATACATCACAGGAAACACTGTATGATATCTAATGTGTCCATAACTCTTTAAACCATTTCTTCAAACAATTTATTAACATGTTGATAATGTCACTTGTGGCCCATGTATGCATAGTGTTTCAAACCTCACTTTGATACCAATTGTAACACCCCCATCCTTCCTTCTAAGGTGATGCCACTCTCATAAATATTGAGACAACTAAAAACATATACACAATTTAACCAAAATATATAATTGCATATGCAATAAAGCCATATTAACAAAAAACATATAACAACAACATGGAATACATGCCATGAAAATATATGAAAATATAGAAAACATATTTCAAGTACTTAACTAATGAATTTGTTGGTTGGTCGCAGACCTCAAACATTCCTCCTAGCCATAGACTGTGCTTCTCTGATTCTCTTAGTAGTGGGTCATTATCAAGCTAGGTCCATGAATCCAATCGACATCACCTTCTTGATCCAGGTACCTTCATTGTACCAAATGTGATAGGGCTAAGGTACCAAACCTGACAACCTCCAACCAATAGGCTCACATCCCTCATGAATCCTTGTCTTGACTGGCTATAATGAAATTAAATAAGAAGGTTGCCACATATTTCAAGAAATCATTTTTCAACCAATATGATTATGATAGAGCACTACAAGCATCTCATTCAACTACCAAAAAAACATGTCACTCTCTTATAATACCCCACACAATAGAGGGAACATCTTCTCTTTCTATACTCAATAGTCCCTCATGGATTCACTTCCCTTCTAATACTCATTAGTGTATGAAAAAAGAGTCCAACGTTTGAATTCCTTTTGGAAATAATCTACAAAAATAAAACTTAGATCGCAATGAGGAAAAAAATACATAGTAGGTGAAGGATTCCTAACCTTCCTAGCCTTCATGTTCACCTATATCCATATATCTCTCTTTCAAACCATGTAAATTCCTATTCCAAAAATGTTCCAAGTTGGTGATTTATAGAATGGTTAATTGGTTATCCATGATGAACACAATATAATAAGTGTAGATCACGGATGCAAGAGCATAATGGAATGAATTACCATGAGAGATTTGAGGGATAATGGTGGATTTCCCTGAATGTCTCTTTTAACTAAGTGTTGAGTTTGTGATTTCTAGATTGATTAAGTGGTTATCCATGATCAACATAACACGAAAAGTGTAGAAAATAAAGGCAAGAGAATAATAATGAATGATCATAAGTGAGTCAAGGGATGATGGATGATTTCCCTTCTAATAGGATGAAGAATAACTCTTGTGATTTCCCATAATGATTTAGCTTAACCCATTCCTCGGTGGCTACATGACATAAAATTTATCATCAATCTGTACATGGGATGCTTTAGGTTCCTATGACTCCAGGTGTTATACGCTATTTTTCCACATCTGGCTAATAGGCCTTCAAATCAATTAATCAACATCCTTTGACCTCCTTTTCATCATCCCTAAGCATGACTCATTCTTATCCCTAAGTTTCTTCTTGAAAGAACCTTTTTAAAGTCATTTTAAGGCCAATGCTCCTTGGCCTCTTACTGGACAGCGTTGGCTACTAGGTTACCCTACTCTACACTTGTGCTGATCACTAGCAGGTTGATGAATATTGGGGGTGTGTTGATTCTAGAAATTTAGGAAAAAGAGAGAGAATTCCAAATCCTCTTCTTCTAGAAGCTTTAAGGATCTATTGTAACCATTTACCTCAGATAAAAGTCTCGAATCCTATCCTATCCTACCTTGGAATTTTCATCCCTTTTCGCTTGAGCTCGTCCTCCAATCAAGAGTGGATCTCAAGCTTAGATTGGTAAAATGATAAGAATTCATAAAATACCTCCTTCACCTATATATTTATTACCATCCATAGGCAAGGGGTTGGCTTTTTGAGAGTGATTCTACTCTTATGCTGCTGATGTGAGAGATATATTTCCATGCATTAGGATGATTAGAGGTGCACTTTGTGACAAGAAAAGGACAAGTCAACTTAGAGGAGCTCTTTTATAAGATCAACACATATTTTTGGTTTTATCTCACTCCATTTCTATTAATACAAAGAGTTCTTTGTTTTCCTATATATGATGTTATGGTTTCATATATTTCAATACCATTTTGATCTATTGAACAAAGTGATTAGATGATGTTACATAGATTCCATGGATTGTTGGCTTGTGTTATCTGATTGTGAAAGTTCTAATAATAGTGATTGGAGAATTCAAGCCAAGGAAGGAGAAAAGATACAACAAATTCCAGGTAGGCTGCATCCCTTTATCTATTTACTTTAAGGAAAACATTAGTCCCTTTGTCTTTCTGTTTTTCTAGGTTAGTCCATCAGGCCTAGGGAAGATACTTATTTCCGCAGTCATAGATTCCACATAATCAATTGGCAACCATAGTGGGGAACAATGTATTCCCTTGGTGGTTTATTTGTCCATTGTTCTTGTCTTACCTCTTCTCCAGACCTTTACTATCTTATTTGGTCAAGAACATACCTAGGAAGACCTTTCACTGAGTCTCAATTGCAATCCTTGTGTCGAAACTTTGCATCCCTAGACCAACGCACCCTCTAGTCTTGTGACAGAGTGTTGCACCTGAGCTGAGCCTTCTTTGTGCCTATGTTACATAGCATTGGTTCCTCCTTTCCACCTGCATTGGCCCCCATTTATGCAAAATTTTTCATTTGTCTTGATTTTATCTATGATAAGCCTTCTTCCAGCTGCTCTTCCTTGAGTCTTTGAGTTTCTTGTGGTCTCTCTGAAGCCTCCATTTGGTTTGCTTTTGTTTTAATACCTTTGGTAATGATTTTTTAAATATTTTCCTTTGTTCTTATCATTAGGCCATTTGCAAACAATTTTGTTTGATCATTGAGTTCTTAGATGAATTGGTGTTCTAGTCATCAGTCCAAAAATCTTGTTTGAATAAGTGATTAGACTTTGCATCTTAGTTTTCTTCATTTTCGAAAATTAAGAGACTTGAAAAGAAAAATCTTTGCATTGGAATCTAGGGTTTTGTGTGTGAATCAAAATTGGAACAATTACATTGAAAAGGGAATTGCATTTTTCACATTGTTTACTGCATACTCTTTGTCTCTTCCCTTCCTCATATAGATTTTCAATGAAAAAGATTCCATTTCCTCATGCTAGTTTGCATTTTAGGATATTTAGGTGACATTCGTGGTGAGCTAGAAATCTAAAACTTAATTGAAAATAAACAGTAAAAATTATTGAATCAACCTAAGGAGCATTTGTAACATTAACGCAAACATTTAGAGGTCTAGGCTAGAGACGTATTTCGACGTTGTTAAATGTAGGAGTTGTCATTGTTTGCCAATGTTGTATCCCAGGGGTGAAATCCCATTCCACGTACGTAAGTGTATAGGATCATTCTTGGATCGTTCTCCACATACCTTTAGGTATATCAGATGATTCTACACACATTAAATGTATATGGGAACGCTCTCATCAAATGGTTACACATTAGACAACGCTACTACGCACTGCACTTCCACGTTCGAGTATATTTTGGAAGTCCCCTATACGTTCTTATCCTCATCATAGGTAACTGAGTTGATCGCCTTGCACACTGTAATACACTGAACACAACATTCAAGGAGATTTCCACCCGTACGTTAAGTCCTTGGTTCACCAAGGTGTATATTGCAGTTCACGGCTACTTGGTAAACCTTTTTCCTAGTTACCCCTTTTTTTTATTTGTGTCTTTAAAATCAATTAATTGACCACAGAATAACATCCTTATCTTGGAACAACTCCTTAGTAGATCTTAGATTGAGATTAATGCCAATAGTTCCCTAGTCCACCAGTTAAGGAAACCCATCTTATGGGAATCTTGGTCCTTTTCCTTCTTTTGGAAATATTGGTGCTCCTTATATGGCAACATTGTCCCTTCCCAGATTTACCATTGGTTTTCTAGTTTGGTTGTTTTTGACCACTATGTTTCTGTTAGAAAATTATATATTACAGGGGAATGGAACACATAAAAAATACTATAGAAATATAAACAAAGAAAACACATAAAACAATACTGACACAGATATACGTGGTTCACCCAATTTGGGTTACGTCCACGGAGAAACAACCAGTCCTTCATTTTATATTATATAACAAACTGAAGAGATACAACCTATAGCAGATCCGCTGTAATTCCCTCTTCGCTCTCACACAATTGTTCTCTCTTTATCACTCAGAATACCGATCTACATAGATGTAATACAATTCCCTCATATATAGAGAGGGGTTGCCTTCTAGGGAAAAAACCCTAAATTAAACATAAATTCTACCGTCAGATCTCTGCCTAATGAACAACCCAGATTGACTATGAAATTACAACATTTTACAAGGCAATTTTACATCTATTTTTAGCTTCGGGCGCACTGCCCCTGATCCCCCACTAGGGGGGGCTCTCAAAGATCGCAACCGCCCCCCCTGGACCCCCCTTGCAGGGCAGATATTACGGACGGAATTTCCGCCAAATTAAGAATTGGGGTCCAATTCAGTGATACCTATGAATAAAGAAGATAATCAAGCTCCACACCCAGCAGTTTCCGAATGTCCAAACTGCACCTCAACCAAGTTCTCCTCCACCTGAAAAATATCAACCTCAAGTTGATCCTAAAGTTGACCCTTTGCCTTCTTCACCTGTTGTTTCTTCATCTCTTTCTTCCTCCTCGCTTGGTGAAAGTATTGATTCTAGTAACCAGGCCCTAAGAAGAAGAATAAAGGGAAGAAGAAGAATTAAAATAAGAAAGGGGGAAACCAAACAACCATTGCTAACCATGCAACTAGTATGGAGGAACCCTCCAATCAACCCCACAAAGTTAAATTCCCTTGTGATTTATGTAAGGGTGACAACCTTCTTAGATATTTACTAGTATTCCCAAGGTATTAGAAGTGTGGTCCACAGGATCACATTAGCCTTTGTCATCAACTTCTCAAGATCATGTTGATGAAAAAACTTCAACTAGTAAAGTCCTTGGGAAAAAGGGTAAATTTAAATCTCCCTGTAGGTTATGTCAAGGGAATCATCCTATTCACCTTTCTCATTATATGTATGAAGTTTCAAACGTGTTGGAAAAACTTACAACTTCTTAGCTTCAACTCCCGGATGGTTATTAGAAGATTTCTCCCAATCCTCCACTAGTTGATGAAGTGATTGATCATAACCTGTCTCCAGTCAATCCCACTCTCTCTGAAAATGAATCCCATGAGTCCATTCCCAATCAACCATTGGTTGAGAAAATGGTTGACCTGATTCCACCTTCATTCAATCATACTTTTCCCATAGAGAGTGAACTTCATACTTCTTAGGTTCTTCTCATTTCATCAGATTCTAATGAACTAGGGGGAAATCCTCATGTTTGCTCAACACAGGAGGAAAATCATCCTGTTCCCTCAACACAGGGGGGGGGGGATTCTCCCATTTCCATAGCACAAGGGGGTAGTTCTCTCGTTCCCATGAAATCCCCTCCAAGTACCATGGTCATTTCCTTTGATTGGAGTCTGTTAGCACTCAAATCTGCCTCAGGCTGAGGAAGGCAAAACTCGAGGCAACATCAAACGAAGCTTAGCCTCGTAGCTAGCCCTACGAGGACAGGAGAGGGCTCTCTCCGAGTCAATCTCGGTAAAAAAATCTTCAAAGGGACTGAGATGACCAATAAGGAATACTGATTTTAGGCTAGTAAATTGATAGGAAAAGGGGTTTTAATGGATGATGGGGTTTTTCTGGGCTGCATGGGGCAAACAAACAGATTGAACAGAGAAATATAATCAAAAACACAGATTATCTCCTGAGGCAAGGTAGGCAAGAAATTTAACAATTAAATTGAGATAAACGGAATGGCAAGACTGCTGAGAAGTCGACAAGGGCATAGAAGATGGATCCTTGTCAAACAGAAGAAAACATTAACTATGAATACTTCCTCAAGACAGAGCAAATAAATTGAATTATGCCTTTCTCACTTAAAAGTATTCAACAGAAATGAGTTAGGAATGAAATGAAAAACATTACAAGATACATATGAGACAGAGAAGAAACATATGTCAAATGTCATACCACAGGAATCTCAGGGGTCAGAGCTGTATTTTTCATTAAACTCTCTGTCAAAAACTGTACAAGAAAGCTCTCTGTTCTCCTCCACGCACACCTCTCAGAACTCTTCTTCCACCTTTACAAATGTTTTTTAATACAATAAAAAGCTCAGGAGAAAACCGATCCATGAAAGGATGGAACTGTTTCAACTGACATTATGAAAAATAGTAAAAAGCCACTCATCGGTTCCTAAAGAACAACGCTACATTTTCTGTGACCAATACAAAGGCGGAAGCTGTAGTGTGAACCCTCCAAATCATAACTGAAGACTAGGATAAGCAATCTGTCCCTATTTTTCTGCTCATGATCGATGTCTTTGTTCTAATTTTGTCTTTGACCTGGACTGCCATGTTATACTTTCCATTTCCTTTTGCTGTTAGACCAAAATAGCATTTGGAATGTGGAGGTCGCCTTTTGACAAGCGCATTGAAAATCAAGCCACGTTACCATTTGAAACAAAACCATTTTTACATACAATAAATAGACTAAAAACCTTTCCCCTACAGGTCGATGAAAAATAATGAGCTGTTTCAACTATAATTGCAAGAATAGAAAGAGTCATCCATTTTTTCTAAAAACAGAGCATCGTTTCCCTTGAATTCCTCTGATGGCCAATTAAGAGATAAACACTGGGGCGCAGATTCATTTGGATTATTAACTGAAGTCATTAATAGGAGATCAGTTCCTATTTTTCTATTGTGGTCGATGTCTTCGTGGCATTCGGTCTTTTACTTCTCACCTTTCATTGCCAAGTTACATTTGCCATTTGAATGAAAATTTAATTTTTAAATGCAAATGCTTTTATAGTCCATCTTTCGTGTCATTGGCATCCGAGGGGCAGCTGAAGTTCTGGTTGCCCAGCACGGAATTGATCACTGATGTGTTATATCCCAAGTTGCAGAGGAAGAGTAGGTAGTCGTGAATCGTTGTGTCGTAAATGAGGCCCGGATTTAGTGCTCTCGCAGGGTTCACTTCGCCCGATCCCATATCTAAAGGAGAAGCCTTTTTGTTGTAAATGTCTGTTATTGGGGCGCCCGCATTGTTCGTGAAAGTGGCAGTGGTGATGAGGGCGGACCTAATGGCAGCCACGCTCCAACTGCGAAGGCTTTTTTCCAGGCGACATATCCGCAGACTCGTTAAGAGGTATTCAAGCTGCGAGTATGTTTACGCCCGGCGCGCTTATATATGGCTTGACGATGCTTTTAGTGAATATTCCGGGACCCCTCGATGAGAAAAAGGCAATGACTGGGGCGGGCTTGTAATTCAAGATTGACACACTTCTGAGAATTGTTGCTACAGGCACTCGTTGAGATCTTATATAAGATAAAACCTTCGATCCATCTTCATTGCTGAGTGTAGTCCATGGAAATGTTCCAGAGACGTAACCTAATGTTGATGTAGATTCGTTGACGATAACCATCCCTTTGCGTTGTGCGCCCAGCACTGCGTCTGACTTCGAACTTGGAGGGATGCCCTTATTCGTGCCTGAACATACCATATTCATCAATTGGAGCATCATAGTCATAACTACTTGTGTAAAATGGTCCCCCAGTCAAAGTTTGTCCCTCCAAAATACATGTAGTAATTGTGAACGCTGCCACCACGTTGAAAAATCGAGCTACTGCAAAAGCACTGTCTTTCACAGGCCTATAAGGAACCCGATCACCCCAAGCTGAAAACCATCCATTCCAATCCTCGGTCCAAAGAGTGGGCTTGTGATATGCATTTGGCTTGAAACCATCGCAGTAGAAACCATTACATGAATTTATAATATTCCCTGGTGCGTCACTTTGTTGACACCAGTCCTTCTGCCATACTCGTAGCCCATTTTATATAACGTTTTCCAGCAAATTTTTGGGCTGAAACCCCAGTGCGCTGCGCGCCTCTAATGCACCGCATGTGTGTAGTTTTACACTGTGTTTGAGTGCCTGATGCGCCGCGCGCCCAGTCCAATGCATCGTGCACCCCTGAAACTGCTCCAACCTCCTCACCAACTCACAAATTCACCTTGGAATGATGTTCTTCACTCTTGGCATGCAAAATAATTTGAAAATGTCATGAAATAGCTTTATGAAGACTCCCTTTTGATTTTTGTTTGGTTCATGACCCTATTTTGGCATTTGACATTCGGTCATTTAATACAATGCATTTTCTATGGCTTTCCGAATTTTGGACTGATAACTTTGCTGTCTTTTGTAGGGATTGGAGCTGATGAGTCCTGGCAAGGTAACCAGGGCCTACATTTGACATTTCTCATGAGGCCAGACTAAAAACTATACTTATTACAAATAACTAGTTTGACAATTTCTTCTCCAAAACACTGTTTTGGAGAAGAATCATCCTTTTAATCATTGAAACTCCTGAAATACTAACTCACTGAAACTTCCTCTGGCTTGCACATGTCATTGAAACACTCTGAGAACAAGCTATGCAAACATCTAAGCTGTGTTTGGTGAAGCTGATTGTCATTGGCCTGCATTTTTGAACTGAAACTTTGACAACCACCTGTTAATTTGACTCTGACAAAGGACTTTGAGAAGACGGAGTCTAACATTGGCTCCAATGGCGATGGCAGCTCCCGCTTCTTGGAGGTGCCAAGAACCGCAGAACTTTGGGAGAGCAGACAGTGCCTCCGTCCATTGGGCAATGGAGTCATCATTCCAACAACCAACACAGACTTTGACATATTTATGAACTGAAATTTGACTGAAATGATTGAAACACTTGCTCAGCAAACTTCACACTAAAACTGTAATGAAACTGGAACAAAATGTTGCCCTTTGGCTGCTTATTTATTTACAAAATCTACCCTACTTTGCTGTAAAAACAGTAGATCAGGTAATACTAAAATGTCAGATCAACCATTCAAGTAAATCCGAGAAGAACGCTGCTTGAGAGTGCTTCCACTAGGATACAGATGCAATTGCTGGCAGCCCTTCATGCACGTAATGAATCTGGTCACGTAAAAGACAACCTGATCTATCAATCAAACTGAGAAACATTTCCATGTATGTTGCGATAGGATCGCGAAAGCCAGACTCTGTTGGCTGCCCCAACTCTGCAATACATACCTCCAGCTACACACTGTCAATGCAAACATCTGTAGGCAATTCTATTATTTCTTGTTTCAAAGGAGGAAGGATTTCCAAGAACTTTTTAGGGTCTTGGAAATCATATGACTGGATTTTCGCATCTAAACACTGAATCTCCTTCTCAAGTTTTTCAACAACTAACTCGCAGAACCCAGTTTTAGCTTCAAGAGGGAACTTTGGAGATTTCAAATATTGAAACATAGCATTGAAAAATCCTTCATCATTATTTTCAATATCTGCTAACCAATTTCTAACCTCTTTTACAGCTTCACAAAGGGCAAGGTTTGCCACATACCCTACCATTGCATAGATGGATGAGCGAGTGCTGGAATGTCTGGATCGAGTTGGAGTCGCCAGGTGAATGTTTCAGCCTTCATATGTGTCTGACTACTGTCCACCATCAGCATCAGATCTGCAATTTGATTTCATGTACTGGGACAAGACAATCTACAAGTCGAATGTCACATCAAAAGCAAACCATCTTCCCCAGTATGGTCGCCACTATGTTAGCACTCAAATCTGCCTCAGGCTAAGGAAGGAAAAACTCGAGGCAACATCAAACCAAGCTCAGCCTCGTAGCTAGCCCTACGAGGACAGGAGAGGGCTCTCTCCGAGTCTATCTCGGCAGAAAAGTCTTCAAAGGGACTGAGATGACCAATAAGGAATACTGATTTTAGGCTAGTAAATTGATAGGAAAATGGGTTTTAATGGATGATGGGGTTTTTTGCATGGGGCAAAGAAACAGCTTGAACAGAGAAATATAATCAAAAACACAGATTATCTCCTGAGGCAAGGTAGGCAAGAAATTTAACAATTAAATTGAGATAAACGAAATGGCAAGACTGCTGAGAAGTCGACAAGGGCATAGAAGATGGATCCTTGTCAAATAGAAGAAAACATTAACTATGAATACTTCCTCAAGACAGAGCAAATAAATTGAATTCTGCCTTTCTCACTTAAAAGTATTCAACAGAAATGAGTTAGGAATGAAATGAAAAACATTACAAGATACATATGAGACAGAGAAGAAACATATGTCAAATGTCATACCACAAGAATCTCAGGGGTCAGAGCTGTATTTTTCATTAAACTCTCTGTCAAAAACTGTACAAGAAAGCCCTCTGTTCTCCTCCACGCACACCTCTCAAAACTCTTCTTCCACCTTTACAAATGTTTTTTAATACAATAAAAAGCTCAGGAGTAAACCGATCCATGAAAGGATGGAACTGTTTCAACTGACATTATGAAAAATAGTAAAAAGCCACTCATCGGTTCCTAAAGAACAGCGCTACATTTTCTGTGACCAATACAAAGGTGGAAGCTGTAGTGTGAACCCTCCAAATCATAACTGAAGACTAGGATAAGCAATCTGTCCCTATTTTTTTGCTCATGATCGATGTCTTTGTTCTAATTTTGTCTTTGACCTGGACTGCCACGTTATACTTTCCATTTCCTTTTGCTGTTAGACCAAAATAGCATTTGGAATGTGGAGGTCGCCTTTTGACAAGCGCATTGCAAATCAAGCCACGTTACCATTTGAAACAAAACCATTTTTACATACAATAAATAGACCAAAAACCTTTCCCCTACAGGTCGATGAAAAATAATGAGCTGTTTCAACTATAATTGCAAGAATAGAAAGAGTCATCCATTTTTTCTAAAAACAGAGCATCGTTTCCCTTGAATTCCTCTGATGGCCAATTAAGAGATAAACACTGGAGCGCAGATCCATTTGGATTATTAACTGAAGTCATTAATAGGAGATCGGTTCCTATTTTTCTGTTGTGGTCGATGTCTTCGTGGCGTTCGGTCTTTTACTTCTCACCTTTCATTGCCAAGTTACATTTGCCATTTGAATGAAAATTTAATTTTTAAATGCAAATGCTTTTATAGTCCATCTTTCGTGTCATTGGCATCCGAGGGGCAGCTGAAGTTTTGGTTTCCCAGCACGGAATTGATCACTGATGTGTTATATCCCAGTTTGCAGAGGAAGATGTAGGTAGTCGTGAATCGTTGTGTTGTAAATGATGCCCGGATTTAGTGCTCTGGCAGGGTTCACTTCGCCCGATCCCATATCTAAAGGAGAAACCTTTTTGTTGTAAATGTCTGTTATTGGGGCACCCGCATTGTTCGTGAAAGTGGCAGTGGTGATGAGGGCAGACCTAATAGCAGCCACGCTCCAACTGCGAAGGCTTTTTTTCCAGGCGACATATCCGCAGATTCGTTAAGAGGTATTCAAGTTGCGAGTATGTTTACACCCGGCGCGCTTATATCTGGCTTGACGATGCTTTTAGTGAATATTCCGGGACCCCTCGACGAGAAAAAGGCAACGACTGGGGCGGGCTTGTAATTCAAGACTGACACACTTCTGAGAATTGTTGCTACAGGCGCTCGTTGAGATCTTATATAAGATAAAACCTTCGATCCATCTTCATTGCTGAGTGTAGTCCATGGAAATGTTCCAGAGACGTAACCTAATGTTGATGTAGATTCGTTGACGATAACCATCCCTCTGCCTTGTGCGCCCAGCACTGCGTCTGACTTCGAACTTGGAGGGATGCCCCTATTCGTGCCTGAACATACCATATTCATCAATTGGAGCATCATAGTCATAACTACTTGTGTAAAATGGTCCCCCAGTCAAAGTTTGTCCCTCCAAAATACATGTAGTAATTGTGAATGCTGCCACCATGTTGAAAAAATCGAGCTACTGCAAAAGCATTGTCTTTCACAGGCCTATAAGGAACCCGATCACCCCAAGCTGAAAACCATCCATTCCAATCCTCGGTCCAAAGAGTGGGCTTGTGATATGCATTTGGTTTGAAACCATCACAGTAGAAACCATTACATGAATTTATAATATTCCCTGGTGCGTCACTTTGTTGACACCAGTCCTTCTACCATACTCGTAGCCCATTTTACATAACGTTTTCCAGCAAATTTTTGGGCTGAAACCCCAGTGCGCCACGCACCTCACCCAACGCATCGCGCACTGTGTTTGAGTGCCTGATGCGCCGCGCGCCCAGTCCAATGCATCGCGCACCCCTGAAACTGCTCCAACCTCCTCACCAACTCACAAATTCGCCTTGGAACGATGTTCTTCACTCTTGGCATGCAAAATAATTTGAAAATGTCATGAAATAGCTTTATGAAGACTCCCTTTTGATTTTTGTTTGGTTCATGACCCTGTTTTGGCATTTGACATTCGGTCATTTAATACAATGCATTTTCTATGGCTTTTCCGAATTTTGGACTGATAACTTTGCTGTCTTTTGCAGGGATTGGAGCTGATGAGTCCTGGCAAGGTAACCAGGGCCTACATTTGACATTTCTCATGAGGCCAGACTAAAAACTATACTTATTACAAATAACTAATTTGACAATTTCTTCTCCAAAACACTGTTTTGGAGAAGAATCATCCTTTTAATCATTGAAACTCCTGAAATACTAACTCACTGAAACTTCCTCTGGCTTGCACATGTCATTGAAACACTCTGAGAACAAGCTATGCAAACATCTAAGCTGTGTTTGGTGAAGCTGATTGTCATTGGCCTGCATTTTTGAACTGAAACTTTGACAGCCACCTGTTAATTTGACTCTGACAGAGGACTTTGAGAAGACGGAGTCTAACAGAGTCAACTAGTAGGATATCGTCTTCCTCCTTACGTACCCTTCCAGATCATAGTACATAATTATAATGTGCTCATACCTAGCACAATCATAGATGAAGGCGCATATGTTAGTATTCTATCCTAAACTACTTGCCTAGCTGTAGGTTCTCTGCAACTTGTGCCCATTACCCAAAATCTGTTGGCTATCAACAGAGGAACCAGTCAACCATTAGGGATCCTTCCTATGTTGCCTATTTCTTTGGGAGGAAAAAATGTATGTATTGATTTTATGGTTGTCATGGGCCCTTTGGACTTTAATTTTCTCCTGGGGTGAGACTATGTTTATATTATGAATGTTGTTGTGTCCACATTCTTTCGAGTAATGCGTTTCCTACATGAAGGAAGAATCATGACCATTGACCAACTTTTGTTCGTTGGTCCTAATCTGACTCCCAATCAACCAGCTTCCCTAAATGGTCCTTATATGCAAGTGGTATCTCCCCCTCCACATATTAATTATGTGGCAACCTATTCCATGCCCGTGCCTACTGATGATCTAGTAGGTGATATGGTGAATCATTTACCAGGGGCATTAGAGTCTGATCTTTCCATTGGGTCTCTTGATAACTTCCATAGTGTTGTTCTCCCATATGATGAAAACCCCTTGGAATCCATGGCCTCTTGGAGGTCATGATCAAGGTCCTATGAGCATAGTTACTTTTCTTGTGTCAAGTTCATTAAAAAATGAAACAAGGTCCCTAGAGCACAATTCTTTTTCTTGTGTCAAGCTCGTTAAAAAAATGAAACAAGCTTCCTGAGCACAGTTCGTTTTCTTTTGTCAAGCTCATTAAAAAATGAAACAAGGTGTCATGATAATAGTTCTTTTATTGTGTCAAGCTCGTTAAAAAATGAAGCAGACCCCCTTCCAATCCAAGTCTTTGATTAGATCTCGTAAATCCCCAGTCGCGTCTTTCACTTGATCTCGTAAATGAACCTTCATTCCATCCACATGTTAGTAACTGATAGTCTACTTAGGTGAATGAAATGGGGGGCATGTACCTCGAATTGATTCATTATTTTGGGGGCATGAAACTTATTCCAAGCGTAGTTTTCCTTCGTTTCATGCTTGAGTAAAAATGAAATCAATTTCAAGCATAGTTTCCCATGTTTCAAGCTTGTGGAAAAAAAATGAAACATTAGTATTCTCATCCTATCCGTTGTGATTGCCATTTTTATCAACCTATTTTTTACTAGATGAGCCTTGGTTTTCTCATTCCACCGTCACCATCTACTTCGCCGATCATAAGCTTTCACTTGGTTGTTTTTCCCTTGCTTGGGGAACCGTTGCGATGAGTGGCCTTATTAGCCAGCCTCTTAACCTTTGTGTGTTTTTAGCAGTTCCATCATGACCGAAACCATTTGCTACCCTTTATACCACTCGTTCCTCCAACTTGAGTCCTCTTTCAACTCTTTTCAGACTCCCAAAATATGAAAATATTGCCAATCACTTGTCCTTTCGAACTCATTAAAGTAAATGAAAAGCCGTCTACTCAGTATAATTTTAACCCTTTTCCAAGCTGAGATAGACTAACTACGAAAAAAGAATACCTTAGTCGAACATGGATAAGAGGTTCTCTTAGGTATTATTTTCTACCTTTTCGGGCCTAAGGGACTGTCTACAAAAATGAACATCTAGAGTTTTCTTTTCTACCTCTTTTTCACTCTGTAAACATGAAAAATATGTCGATTTATACCTTCGCTAGACTTGTTAAAACATTAAATAACGATGGAATCTTCATTCATTACGGGACCAAACCACTCCTTCTTTGGGTTCATTAAATATTCTCAGAGGGATTCATCCGAAGGATGAACTTACATATCAAGCATATGTTATCCTCCTCAAGCTTGTCAAAAAATAAAGAGGTATTGACCAATATGGTTGGAGAAACTGGGAAATAGGTACTTCATTTTTTAATGGTAGTGAGTCACTCTTGAACATGACACTCTTCCACCTCATCTTCATGGCTATCGGGTTGGGAAATCTACTTTCCTTTTGGTTTATCATACCATTTCAAAGCCTCTTATTTTGGTTTTGGGTCATTAATTCCAACTCCATTCAGTGTCGTTGTTGTGTTCACGAGAAGTAATTCAATCAATATCTGCTACAGTACTCTTAAGCCTTCATTCCATTACTACATTTCCTGATCTTGTTTCATATCAACATCATTCTGATCATTCTGTCTTAAACCATCATACTCGTTTCATGTCATTGATGGGGGATACATCAAGGCCCTCCTGTGACGGTTCGGTTCCTGTCAACATCAACTCATTATCCAGGTAGTTGACTTAGAAACATCCTTTGGTACCTTGGTGCTTGCATACATCAATGGAAAGTTTCCTCACCCTCAACGATTGGTGTACATCATTGGCCTTCGACCGAAAGAATCTATGTGGTGTTTGACATCAACTCATTTATTCACACCATAAGGAATGTATTGTAATACCTTGAGAGCCATTAACATTATCAATGGTTTCTCTCGCATCTGTTAACAAATTGAATAATTGGTTGGTAATTAGATGGTGTCTACCCTGTTTGAATACAATTCATTGATTCACATGGTTAGAATCATACATTGTTTGGTCGTGTGAATGAGATAGAATACCCAAGATCTAGTTTCATCCATCCGGGCCGCGATTTCAGGAGTAATACAAGATCACAATGTATGATGGCTATAATCATTCATGCATTCATTCAATCATGGGTCCACCATCAGTCATCTATGGATGTGTCTTTTGGTCATTGTACATGTAATGTTAGCTTATGTGCTAAGTATGGGTATGCCTCCCTCAACAAAGATGTCATGATGCAAATGTATTGTAACATATGATGATCTCGCCGATTTTTCTTCATCCTGACTTGTCACAAGGTAAATCACTTCAATCATCAGCTATCGTTTCCCACTTTTCACTTTAAGGGGAAATATGTTATAGGCCATTTTGTCACATCTGGTAAATAGACCTTCAACTAGATCAATTAACATCCTTTGATCTCATTTTCATCATCCTTTCCAAATCCCTAAACATGACTCATTCTAATCCCCAAGTTTCTGCCTAAAAGCACCTTGTTTCAGTCATTTTTAAGGACCAACACTCCCTAACCTCCTACTGGACAATGTTGACTACTAGGTTTCCCTACTCAGCGCTTGCGCTAATCACCAACAAGTTTCTCAATATTGGGGGTGTGTTGATTCTATAAATTTGAAAAAAAGAGAGAGAATCCTAAAGCCTCTTCTTCTAGAAGCTTCAAGGATCTATTGTAACCATTTACCTCAGATAAAAGTATCGAATCCTATCCTATCCTACCTTGGAGTTTTCATCCCTTATCCCTTGAGCTCATCCTCCCATTAAGAGTGGATCTCAAGCCCAGATTGGTAAAATGATAAGAATTCATGAACTGCCTCCTTCGCCTGTGTATTTACTGCCATCCATAGGCAAGGGGTTGGCTTTTGGAGAGTGATTCTACCCTTATGTTGTATATGTGAGAGATATCTTTCCATGCATTATGGTGATTAGAAGTGCACTTTGTAATAAGGAAAGGACAAGTCAACTTGGATGAGCTATTTTACAAGATCAACACCTATTTTTGGTTGTAACTCACTCCATTTCTAATAATGCAAAGCGTTCTTTGTTTTCATATATATGATGTTATGGTTTCATATATTTCAATACATTGTTTATCTATTGAATAAATTGATTAAATGATGCTACATAGATTTTGTGGATCATTGGCTTGCATTATCTGGTCATGAAGGTTATAATAATAGCGTTTGGAGCTAGGATTTGAGCATTCAAGCCAAGGAAGGAGCAAAGATACGACATATTCCAAGTAGGATTCATCTAGTTACCTATTTAATTTAAGGAAAACATTGTCCCTTTGTCTTTCTGTTGTTCTAGGTTAGTCCACTAGGCCTAAATATAATTATGCCTGCAGTCGTAGATTCCACATAACACTAGGAATTCCATTTCCCTCATGGGTCTTCCAGGTACCCTTCTAGGCCCTCGCACAACCAAGGTACCAAACCCAACTTCCTCCAACCAACAACATCAAATCCCCCATTAGGCCCTATTCTAGTTGGACATGGATGTTCTAGAGTCTTGTAGTTTCCATGAGTTCCATTGCCCCATAGGTCTTCCAGGTACCCTCTAGGATATTGTTAATTATCCACTGAATGGGGGAAAAAACATTTTTATAGCCATGTTTCCCCTTTACCTTTTATTTTATTTATAAAAAATAAAATAAAAAATAATATAATTTCTCATCAGAATATCTTTTCCTATCGTGGAGTATCATCCCCCCATACTCTTTTGTCCCTTAGTTCGTAGAAAAATGAAAAGTCAGCTAAGTTCCATGTTGGCTAGGCTCATTGTCCTAATCATCACACAGGCTTACTGACCTGATGTCCCTAGATGCTCCAACATTAAACTCATAAGTATGTTGGCCCACTAGCGTGATGCATCATAAAAACCTAGGCCTGTAGGTCTTAATGTTACTCAACTCACCAGCTTAAAGGTACAGGTTCTGTGATTCAATTACATATGCACTGAACTTAAAACATATCAGTTCCTTGTGCCATTGGCCTAACATGTTTACACATATAGAGGCACATAGGTCCCAATAGAATTCTGGCTCACTGGACTAAGCACCATGTATACAATTAAATTTATAGTTTCAGGCTCAAACTAGTGGTTTTACACAAATACTAATAATTACCCCATACCCAACATCCATCCCTTCCAATACCTACAATATATTGACTCTATGTTTCATAATTTAAAAACCCTCTTTACCAATGAGTGTGGTAAGATGTTGGCAAATAAGGTGAATCCCCTGTGAGTGGATGCGTCCACATGGGAGTTGGAGGATGCCATGAAAGTGGTATAAAATTTTTGTTTGTTGTACATAATCGTCATAATGGATAGTAGAGCATTGAGGATTGTGTTCCTTTAAGGGAAGAGGATTGTAACACCCATTTTTAAACCCTAAATTTTGTAATTGTAATTAATAATTATACTGTTGGAAATGGATAGTATGGATATATTGATAAATATTATTTGATGTAATATGCATTTTATTTTAATATATTGCTAAAATCAAAAGAAGAGAGTAGCCTACATGGATACTGATGCCTAAGAGGAAGTTGTGAGGGAGAATTGAGAAGTTTATCATCTTACATTGAATTTAATGTCCATATTTCCTTATTCCCAAAATTCAAATTGGGAGTTGAACTATCAACTGCTAGTAGTTATGAGAAATAATGGGAGCAGTACTAAACTGCTCCAGGGGTATAGGAAATAATCCATCTAGAGCCTTCTGAATTGACCACACAGTCCAAGGCCAGGACCTTGAATTCTTATGTGGGAAGAGTGTGGTTGGATAAATAGAGAGAGAAAAAGATTGTTGTTTCAGAGAGAATGTATGAGTGGTTGAGAATAAAGAGAGATGAAGAAGTGCATATGAAACAAAGAAAGAATGAGAAATGGAGACACATGAGGGTGATGAGAATATGGCTTTGAAATGAAGGTAAAAACAAACTTCTAAGACACAAATACTTGTTTGGAACTATCATTTATCAAAATTGGTTAGGAAAGTTAGTGTTGATTACTTCATCCTGAGCTAGATGAATAGGAAAATTGCTAAGTAATTTGTTTGAACTAAGCACAAAAATGATTGAGAAAGGGGAAGTACCAAGGAACTTTTGGATCAAAGAAGGGATCCATTTGTGTTGTGCAACCCCATTGTGGCAATATTGTGAATTACTAACAAGCCTTGGCTTAGTAGGATTTAAGGAAGCATATTGATTTCTATGTATGAAGGAGAGTTGCCTTCATGTTATGTAACATGTATTGAAACCTGTTAATACTTGAGTGAGTGTTCCTGTTGAGGAATTGGATCTAGCTTAGGGGTGGTTAGTTGCAAGAAAATTTCAATATAGATAAGCTTATGGTTAGGTGGAGTGTGGCTCCCCCTTCTTCAATTTCCTACAAAGCTTAAGTGACTCATATAAGTGTATTTACATCTATTGGGTATGCATTCTATTATTTGCATGACTACCTCCATGTATTGTATGTTGTTCGACACGTAGTTCTCCCCCTAAACTTTTTGGTGGTTTTAAGAATATTTTTAATTTTTAGCTGCTTTGTGGCACTTGGTGTTCTATCCCATGGTTTTGTAATTTTGGTTCATGAAATATGGTTGTATTCTAATATAAGCTGAATGGATTGGTGGTTCATGATTCCCCGAGATTGTTTTTTAATACTGTAAAGGAGAGCACTGATAAAATTATTTCTAGTTTTCTCAGTTTGGGTTTCTAGGGTAAAATACCTATGTTAGTGTGTGTGTATCTGTGTGTGCGTGTAATTTCATATTTTCCATTTTTATTAAGAATTTGTTTGCAACAATTAACTATATAGGGTTAACACCTAAATATCAAAGAAATTTTAGCTTCAAGGAGAGGCTTTTGTGGTTAAGGGGTTTAGCTTAGGCCCGTTGTATACTCTATCATAGTGGGAAATATGTGGAATCCATTCCCGTGGTGAATGGAAATGGTGAGAAATTCAAAGATAGAGATTGATAAATTTAATAAGCAAAGGTTTGAGCTATGGAAGCTCAAAATGGAATATTTTTCAGTGGCCAAAGATTGGTGGATCACTGTGGATATGGGTACTGCACCAACAAGGATATTAACAGAAGATTGGACCAAGTTGGATCAAAAGTGAAGGAGAACAAGGAAATTGAGTTTCTTATATTTAGTGTTACTAAATGTTTCAAGAGAAGCTATAACAAAGGAATTATGGAAGAAGTTAGGGAGCAATCTAAATTCCTAGTGAACAAACTATTCCTATGGAAAAATTTGTATAACCTAAGGATGCATGATGGAGACTTGGTGACAAAGCATCTAACTACCTTCAATACTATGTTAAGCCATCTATTATCTATTTTTATTAATATTTTAGGTGAAGACAAGAATATCTGTTTGTTGTCTTCTTTACCAGGCTTGTGGGGTAGTATGGTTGTTTCCATAGGTAGTAATGTAGCTACTTTAAGTTTCAAAGAAATAGTCTCATCCTTGTTATTAGAGGAGATGAGATGTAAAAAAATGGAAAGTAATAAAACAAATTCCTTGTTTATAAGAGGACGTTCTCAAAATAGAAATAAAAATAATTCCTCATGTGAGATATCTAAATCTTGTGGAAGATCTAGATCATTGGGAAAATTTGTAAAGGTATGTTGGAGATATGGAAAAGAAGGGCATTACAAGAAATAATGTAGATCCAAAATTGTTGAGAATGTGAAGGGGTGTAATAATCCTCCTTCTACAGAAGCAAAAGCCTCCTAAGATGAATGAGGAGATGTGTACTTAACTTCTTCAAGTAAACATGTAGATTATGAGGCATGACCAATCGAATCAAGTGCATCCTTTCGAGAGTACTTTTAAGAATATGAAATATATGATGGTGGTGATGTTTTCCTAAGAGATGAATTAATATATAAAATTATTGGAAGAAGAAAAGTCAAGTCGAAAATCATGGATGGAAGAATTAGAACACTCCATGGTGTTCTACGCATTCTAGGATTGGCTATAAATTTGATTTCTATAAGTAAGATGAGCAACGTAGGAGTAAAAATAGTGTTTGAAAATGATACTTACAAAATGTTTTAAGAAGCAATGGTATTGGTGAGGGGAGTTCACATTGGAACTTTGTGTGATGGGTGGAATAATTTTGTTGTTCCTAAGAGTGAATATGAAGAAGGAAAAACTGCTACAACCTCTAGAGAAAATACTATGTTGTGGCATCAAATATTATGACATATCAGAGAGAAGAGATTTGGAGTACTATAAGGTAATGGTATGGTAGAAGGTCTGTCTAATTTCTCTCTAGATTTTGATTTCTGTGAACAATGTTTATATGGGAAGAAAAATTTGGTAAGATTCTCCTTTGGTGCTACAAGGGTAGAGGGAATATCGTAGTTTATGCATAATATTGTGTTTGGACCTGTGTTAGTTCCATTAATGGGTAAATATGTGTACTATGTCTCATTTATATACAAGTTCTCAAGGAATACAATGATTTATTTCCTTAGGAAGAAATCTGAAGTCATTGACAAATTTAAAGAGTTTAAGACTCTTGTTGAAAACCAAACAGAGAAGAAAATTAAGGTGCTGAAGACAAATAATGGTGAATAATTTTGTGAGAATGAATTTGGAGAATACCAACTCTAACATAATGTAATTTTACAATCTTGGATATCCTAAGTTTTAAGTCTTGATTATATTTTGAGGTTAGACATAATGTAATTTTACAATTTTAGGAGTTTTCAATCCATTAAATAAGTTTCATCACAAGCAATACTATGAGAAAATACCATGGGTTAGCCATACCACCCCAATACCATGGGTCTATAAATCACCAATAATGAACTCATTAATAGTTGAGTCAATATTAACTCAATGTAATACTTTCTCCTTTTATATTATGAACTTATATATATGTGTGTGTGTGTGTGCGTGTGTGTGTAAGTTAAGGTTTTCTATTAGTAATTAAAAGTTGCATATATCATCAGTTTTTGGTTGTTAGTGGCTTACTACATGTGAAACTAGACCACGGATAGAGCAAGAGACTATCAATTTGTAGAAATAAACTAGAAATAAGATTAATTGTAACTGATAAAGTATATTGTATTTTCCCAAGGGCTCTATGAGAGTCGTATAGACATTGGCCTCTAGTCTTAACATGCCCATTACTAAAAAAAATAACATTAAATAGAAAAACATAAGTGAACTAAGTAGAATTGGAGGCATCAACCTCGATTGGAATAGATTCCATAGGGTTAGGGAAACTTGTTCTAGGGCCTCAATCTACACTCTCCACTATGGACATCAACTTGTTTTTCATCTCCTTCAATTGCAACACCATGTCATCCAAGACCATGAGTATTTCAACATTGACATCATTCCTATCTAGCAAGACTCAACTTAGGCATGTCATCATACATTGTTCGGGATCAGTTGTATACATGTACTAATTTTTCTTATCACGGGTGTGCCTTACGTTCAACACTCATGCTTCTATTGTTTCCAAAACCTGAAAGTCAGACAAAAAATTGTGCTCACCTGTCCAATCAAATTCCACCTCAATCATTTTTCTCAAATGTTTAGATGGATTTATTCCCTATAAATGCAAGTCAGGGACTTTTATCATAGTTGATCAATAAAACCCCTCAGTGAGACACAAACACCACCCCCTTTGAGAAAATGGGCTTGTTGATGCACCATGGTAGCAACACAAGAAATGTAAAACAATACTAGAGAACTAGAGAGAAGTGCATAGCGAGGAAAGGGAGGAAGAAAGGGGAAACATAGTGGAGGAGGAAGGAGATATAGAAACAAATCTAGCATGCCACATAAAATATTACTAGACTAAATATAAAACTTGGAGACTCTACGCCAAAGGGACCACACCAAAAAGCCAACACATATCCAGATTAATGGAGTTTCATGCCATCATACTCGAGGGGAAGAAAATGGTATTTTTTAAGGATTTTTTGTTCCTCTGAGATGATAATGGTCAATTAATCATGCTAGAGCATCTAAGATATTTGTTTTGGGGGTTTGGTTTTGGTTTTTATGGAGGAATAATACATGGAACAAACTGTAAGAATGATGTATTAACTCTTTTAGATAGTACTAATAGATAATCAAGGGGATGCTATTTAACTTCACACAGTGATTTGAATTTATAAGGTGCATAGAAAGAATAGTAAGGAGATATGATTAATTTAGATTTCAGACAGAAAGATAAATTATCATAAGTGGGAAAACCTTTGTCCAATGTTCAAAAGTTAAACAAACTATGCTTAAAATTACATAAGATGCTGACAATTTTATGATTTAGAGGGAGTATTTCAGATAGATAGTCCAATATCTCAGTCTCTTTATGATAATAACATCAGAAGGAATTTTAAGAATAAATGTAAAGCTTAAGCATATGCAAAATAAACATAATGAATTGAAACACAGTGAAAACTTACAGAAGAAAACAAGACTGTATGACACCAAATTCAGAATCCTTTGCTTTATTATCAGTGATCTAGAAACAGCTTGTACATCAATGCTTTTACAAAATTGCTTATGGAAAGGTACCACCTTTAATAACTCATAGAAGAGAGTTATTTATACAAGTTTAAACAAAATATCCTAAACTGATTACAAAATAGCTTGAAAGAAGATAGGAAAATAAAAACTATTGCATGATGTGTCCCTATTAGATAGAAAGTTGTTGATGATTGTTCCTTAAAAATATGTTGTTGTTGTCTTCTTGTTGGAATGAAAAGTTAATCAATTGTTTCACACAATTGATCCCACCTTTTATCACTAGGTATCTCGAGATTTAATATCCTTCTAACTATCTCATCAACTTCGGTATATCTCTCAAAATTTGGATTAGTGAGAAAAAGGTGTCCAACTTCATATTTGATGGTGAGATCAAAGCTCAAGGCTTCCAAAAACTCTTTGTCGATAATCTGTCTTTTTATCCCTCCAAATTGACTACTGTCTGTTGCAATAGTATATAGTCTCTCATAGTAATCCTCCAATTTTACTAGCTGATCATTCGATGACACTATCTAAGGTAACCCTTTCTTAGGCAACATACTGAATTTGGAATGAAACTTTCTAACTGTAGTGTTCAAAGCTTCACATTTTGTTTTCAGTTGAGTTAATAGATTCTTCTTCACTAGGACTTTCTTAATTTCAAAAATAGTAGCTGTCCTATCTGAAATGTTCATCTCTTGTAACTGTTTACTAGTTTTAGAGTTTAACACCCTGATCATCCCTGATGCTTCTTTGGGTTTTGTGCCCAATGTTGCCTTCTGGGTCTCTATCTCTGCCCTGCATTTAGCAACCAATTCTTGCTGCTAAAAAATGATTTGTATGGATGGCCATACTTCTGTTATAGAGTGGCTAATATCTAACCAGATGTCTTCTTTGGCTTGGGCCAAAGTGTTTGCAATTAGAGTCTTTCTTTCTAACTGTTAACCTTGAGCTCTAGCCTATGTGACTTTTGCATTTCCTCTACATACAAGGTATCATTTTTTACCTTTTGTGACTCTAGTGTTTGGAACTTCTGGAGTAAATTCTCATTTTATTGTTTCTGTGCTTGTAGCTCCTGTGATAACCTTGTTGTTTCACCTGTTGCTGAAGATGAAGCAATGTCAGTGGGAGATGAGCTTAAATCTGCACCCATCATTGGAATTGCTGTCACTGAGGTCACAACAGGCTGTGCTGCCTCTTTTTCCTTGAGCAGTTGTTCTATTTGTGCCTCCATTTTCTTGATCTATATGTTTTTCTCAATGATAAGCTTCAACATCTCCTCCCTGTGCTGTTCATTTTATGCTATTTCTTTGGTCTGTGGGTCCTCAGTTGAAGGAAACTTCAACTATTTCTTCAAGGCTGTAATCTCTACATTCTTCTTTTGAAGTATTTATCCAATTACTTTACAGTCCTGGGGATCATATCCAATCTTGATAATGATATCTTCTAAAGACTTTAATTTGTTATCTTTAGAAAAGGATGACAACTTTTCAATCTTAAGTTGTGACTGTACATTGGAAAAAGCAGTTCTGAGCTTGGAAAGAGACATGTAAGTTGTAGTCATTGTTGAAAATAACATCTCACTTGATTGCAAATCCATTTGATCAATGGGATGTATCTGGTTCACATCAAATGAGAAGATGGTCTTTGTAGAGCTATAAAAAGGGTCTCTTTCACCTCTAATTACCTCACATTAATATGTCAATCCGGGAGCGTTGTAGTATTTCAAAGAGTGTCTCAGTCTGAGGCTATCATTTGTCAGAGTAATGCTAGTAGTAAAACGTTCAAAAATACAAGAGTAAACAAATGCTTGTCTATAACTAAGTTACTTCAAAAGAGTAAATCACACACTCAGAAAACTAGGCAACTTATCAGTCAAGGGTTCGGCAGCGATAACCCATCGCTTTGGAAACTGATGGAAAGGAAATTAGAGAACAGACCACGGGTCTGGGAGCTAGACACTAAATGCCGAGGCTCACTACAGCCTTAGATCGTCTCTCACACCAAAACAACAAATGCTAGTAAATGAAACGACAGATAGAAAAATGGAACGATAAATAAGAAATCGAATAGCAAGTCTGGAATGGAACAACAATTCTAAAATGGAACAACAATTCTTAAAAGGAACAGCAGTTAAACAACTAAGTCTTTCGAGCAGTAATCAAACTTAATCTACTAAGTCAAATGCATTCATCGTAATCAAACAACAATCTTTCACTCTTAAGGCAGATCAAGCAGCACACACTAATAGAACAACACTAATTACTGATAAGTTAAGGAACAACGCTTGGAAATCATATACGCACACAACATGCTTGAATAGTAATCTGATCTAGCATCAATCTTAAAAGGAATACGACTGCGTTTCAAAATAGAACAACATTACTTCTGAATCCAACAATCGTAAAGAACACAACTTTCAGATGAATTCTGTAACATGAATGTACAACACAAAAGCTCTGTAACAAAATAGTAACAATATTCAGTTAAGACTAATAATATTCAATCAACTCTGAAAGGAACAGTAATATAATGCAGAGTCAATACAACAATTTTGTCTGTAAAAATCTTAATGAATTAATCTTAACAGAGCATGTGATGTAAACTTATAAAGCATATCAGATTACCAAATAACGACGATAAGCAAATCACGCAGAAATCAAATCGTAGTAATACAGAAGCAAGTGTCCTCCGGGGCCGGGCCCTTAGCCTCCAAGGGTACACCGCTTTAGGTTAATCCAGACGTAGAGATAAAATAATCACCAAGTTTGTATTAATGCATGAAACAAAAGTACAATGAACCAGTTCTTATCGAGACTCGATGATCAAAGTTTTGATCTTAATAGAAATTACATAAAAGCATAATCATGTCCCAAAGCTAACAGTGCTGTCCCTTTATATAAGGGTGACGGCGGAGATGTCTAAGTAACAAGATAGATAAAGCAGTGATCCCTTAGGATCAAAGGTCCTGAGGGATTCACCAAACCATTAATTCTTAATAATCTCTTTTCTCCTGCGCCGAGCTGGTGTCTTCTCCTCCTTTTTAGGGCCGATTTGCTTTGATCTACTTAGCCTTGTTTGCACTCGGTCTCCCGTCAAAGGGACAACAGTTACCTTGTCCTTGTCTTTTTCTTTGGAACAACAACTCCTCGTTCTCACCCCTTCCTGCACGAGAGAATGACAATTATTAGCGGTTAAGTCATGCATATTAATCTCACATGTTTTGTTATAATTCTTTATTGTTTTCCAAGTTCATGATGCAAAAAGGTTTAAAAGTTCTACTGAAAAGCCACTGAAATGATCATCAAAAACATACCTTTTTAGTACTCCACACACTCCCCTGCTTACCCTATTTCATGCCCTCATGAAAACGTTGTAGTTGACATGCAAGGCAGTGAGAGAATAGGCTGGAGAAGGAATCTCATGCGGAGGCCTACAACAGTGATGAGTAACTAGGTAGTCAAAGAAATGGCCTGTTTGACCCTCAGGTATCTCATACAGGGCTTGGTATCCGGGTGCAGGGTGCCAAATAATTGGACTGCGGAACCTATATCCTAACGAGGATGGACTTGCTCTCAAAATACTTTCGCCATAGAGGTGCAAACGATTGGCAGCTAATTTAAAATTCTCATACTTAAACGGTTCCCTGAGCTGGATATTCGGATTAGAGATTTGATACCGAAATTTAGCTGCATCAATGGCAAGGTCTTTGATAGAAAGAAAATATTCTAATCCTTGTCGAATGAGTGCCTCATGCATGGGTCCTAATGTTTCAATGACACCCGGAGTCCTCATGAGGTTTCTATGTGCTTTCCACAACTGCACTGGGTTCCTAGGCTCAGCCCTTACCCACAAATCTAGGCCATTTTCTTGCCTCTGGAAAGTATTATAGGCTTTGAGCCATTTAATCTGATTAACCCCGAATGAGATGAATGCTTGCAATTGGATGTCTCCAACAAAAGGGCCAGGGTTCAGCTTAGTCTCCTAATCTAGTACAAGGTTATGCAAATAGAATTCGCACAAAAATCTCTGGACCTTCACCCCATAGTGTTTACAACAGTCTATAAAGTCATTGACAGTGTTAATTTGTATGGGGGCACCTGCTTTAACAACTTTTATTTTTAATTGTAAATATTGTTCCAGTAAAAATAGGGCATAATTTTTGGCAGGGGCCCTACATGCTAAAACGTCATTGTATAAAGAACACAAGGTATCCATCTGCTTGATAATAGTATCTAGCCTATGGGTTACCTTTGCAACTTTATCTTGTTCCTTCCGCCAACCTTCAAAGGCCTGGCTTTCGGATTGATTGACGTTCCTAAGTTGCTGCTATAGTTCTTCATACTTCTCGCGAGGGACCGTTTGCTCTCTAAGCTTTTCTGCTTCTTGCTGAGCCTGTTTCAACCCCTTGCGCAAGGTTACTGTCTTTGGATCTCTTCTCCATGCAGCAGTGGAGGCCGGGAGTTTTACCTGAACTTTCTTATTGCGTTGCTTTGAGTTCAGAACCCTTATCACCCCTGAGGGTGGTGCCTCCGTCTGAATTTTCTTGTCACAAGTCATCATATCATCCATTTCTATTTTAACATGAATATCAGTTTGCTGCTGTTCCTTTTCAAATGGAACAACAGTCTGTTCTTCAGCATCATTTGGAACAACAGCTGGATTTTCAACAGGGTTTTGAACAGCAGGACGAATTTTGGTCCTCCGCCTTTTTGCCTTGCGGAGTTTTACTGGAGTGGTCACCTTTTTCTTCCCTGTAGTCTTTCTTACCCTCTGCCTTGCTTTCAGGATCCTGATCTGCTGGTGGAGCTGGGCTATTATGCTCAATAATCTCTGCTGTTCCTTTTGCAATTCTTTAATTTCCAAAGTTTCATTAGAAGGAACAGCAGGTTGTCTGCTGCGGTTTGGGCCGTGACTAGTCCCTGGATCTTCCTCCTAGGGTGTTTCTTCATTGTTCTGCTCCGCTGTTCTGGGGTAGGAACCCTAACTGGTTCTGTCAATTCCTGGGCAACTTCTTTTTCTGCCCCTACTTCCTCCGGAATTTCTTCCGGTGCCTTAGGAACGGATTGTTCCTGTTCAGTATCTCTTATTTCTTCTTCATCATGAACAGGCAGATTTCCTTCTTCTGCCTCTTTTGCATGTGGTTTTTCAGATGCATTTTCCTCTTGTGGTTTGTCATGGAGGTTTGATGGACTGGAAGGTTGGCCATACTCACCCATATTGGCCAAAACTGCGGCCAATTCATCTTCTCCCACTGGGTCCTGTGGTGGGCTACCTTCCTGCTATCCCATTTCCCCCTCCTGCTTGGATTGTTCAGCTTCTGCCTCAGAATGCTCAGCTTCTGTTTCAGAATGCTCAGCTTCTTCCTCATTTTCTTCTTCGGATTGCTCGGCCTCCTCTTCAGATTGCTCGGCCTCTTCTTTCTCTTCTCCTTCAGATTGCTCTGCTTCTTCTTCTGGCCGTGAGGATTGCTCGTCCTCAATTTCTACTGGCTGGCTGGTGCTTTCCTGGAGCTTTTCCAGCCTTCCTCGTATCCGAGCTAACCAGACCGATTTCCTACGTTTCTCTGGCTATTCGGGTGTACCGGTGGCATGCTTATGCTTTGCCGATTCCTGGCGTGTTTCTAGACGTTCGGATGTACTAGTGACATGTTTTTGTTTTACTAATTCTCTGCGTTTTTCTGGACATTCTGGTGTGCTGGTAGTATGCTTACGTTTTGGGGATGGTGCTGTCACCCCTCCCTCAATCATTTCAATTAGCTCTTCCCAGCTGATTTGCTGCTGGGTGAGGCTATGACTAACAATTAATCGAATTAACCCATGGTGACTAACAACTGACTCTACATGTTGTGCCTTTTTTAAGCTTCGTGCAACGTCATGAAGTAACGAATTCAAAAGTGCAGGCAGATTTACAGAGCATTTTTGCTTTAAAACAGCTAAGAGTTTAAGATGTCATGGTCTTACCATGTCTTTTCTACCCTCGCAGGTGATGTAGCTTTGCACGGTTCTTGCTAATTCTGCCTAGGGCTCTCCTAGCGTTGTTGGCAGAACTCCCTTCCCTTTAATCGTCAAGCTCTGGCCTTCGTCCTAGAAGATTTCTATAATCTTCTGCAGTCTCTCCTTTTTTAGTGTCCATACAGGTCCGGTGGCTGGTAGTCCCGAGACTTCTGTGATTATATCATCGGTGACTGCTATCTGTCTCCCCCTTACTATGGAGTAATCCTCCTGCAGATTCTGTAGGAATTCAATCGCCACTGTTTCGTTAGACTCCTGCAAGCGGTTGAGATAAGTCAGCCACCCTGCTCTTTCCAGGATTTCCCGGGCAGCAGCGGAGACTGTCAACACCTGCGGTTCCCTTTGAATCGCTCTTCCTCCCATGGTTTCACTGTAGATTCTCAATGGAACAACAACTGTTTGTGCTGTTTGAAACACAGAGAGGGTAATAGACGCAAGACTTTGAAAAAAATAGAGTATGCAACAGAAATGGCTTATGAACAACAACTTGTGTAACAAAAATAGAAATAGCATGCCGTTAAGCCGTGCCATACCCTAGTACATAACTTTTCCCGAATAGTGAGCTGACACGTAATCCAGGGAATAATGAGGTTAACCTCCCCCCCCGCAATGTGATAGGTTGTCCCAGCCGTCAAATAAAGGAGCAGCACTCGATCTGCAACAGAGTCATAAAGGAACAATGTATGAAAATATGCCATGTTTAGAAAAACAACGAATTACCGAAATCGAGGCATAAAGTTGGATCGCGTATTACGTAAGAGGCTGCTGTGATATGATGCGAGGTTGGGGGGATAGGACGTCTGTCGTACTTGCCAAATCTCAAGTGGTCATTGTCACTTACTTTGCCATGATTGGTGGTAATAAATTTTCATGCGATATATAAGTCGGGAAATGATATATGATTAGTTCCTAGGATATAAGAAACAAAAGAGTATTAGTGTCTTACCTATTGATGTAACCAATGTGACTTCAATACCATTAACAGTGCTCTGCTGCCGACAGGTGTCCATAACCTTGGCAGAGTTGTTTATTTCACCCCTGGAACCATGATCCTTTATGTGTATATTAAGGAGTGTAATGTCAAAGTGTAGGCCATTATGCTGGCTTGGTAACCAGTTAGCCATAATGCCATTCACGAGGAAGGAGCGAAAAGTGGGCAGGCCGGCTCGTGATGAGACCTCCTGTTCCAAGGTTTGTTTATTTGATATACCTTTTGGACCATATCCCTGGTGTGGTGGCCATAGTGGGAATGCCACTTCACTTCCATCCTCATGATCATGGTAGGCTGGCTCTTGATGAGACCCCCTATCCTGCATTTGACAACTTATAATTCATGTTTACTTTTTTCTTTTTCATAAAGTACTTTTCCTTATTTATACACAAAGGGTGGTTCAACACTCCTTAAGAGTAGGAATGGTGGAAGAAGTCTTATCATCTCAATAGGAAGATATAAACACTTTGCTCTTATTCCTAAACAATAATCAAAGAGGATTAAAGGGATTGTCATGATAAAGATAACCAATCAAAGCAAAATTAGTAAGACAATGACAACAAAAGATGATGAATAAGTGTGTCCTTCCTTTTGTCCTTTTACCAATACAGAGCCTTATAAAGATAGCGATTTATGATTTGTGGATTTCAATATGTTGTGATTTTGTATTCATTGCATAAGTGCATAGCTGTATCTTAAAGACTTGAAAGAACAGGAGCAAGAAGCATCCTCAATTTAGATCAGCAAAAGGAATAAGCTGTTTCACAAGGAGAGAAAAAGTATGCTAGTGGTGTTCCTTTTGGAAAGAGGAACAACAAAGGAGCATAGATATCAAAAAGTGCAAATGCCGTTCCTTTGAAAAAGGAGCAACAGAACACACCAATGCCGTTCCTTTGAAAAAGGAACAGCAAAAATTAAAAAAAATCTTATTCCCTTAGAAAAGGGCAACAAAACACTCGAAATTCCGTTACTTTGAAAAAGGAACAGTAGCCACCAAAAATGTTGTTCCTTTGAAAAAGGAACAGCAAAAGACGCAAAAATACCATTCCTTTGGAAAAGGAATAGCATAAATCAAAAATATGTTGTTCCTTTGGAAAAGGGATAGCAAACACACAGCAGTGCCGTTCCTTTTGAAAAAGGAACAACAAAAATCGAAATGCTGTTCCTTTAGAAAAGGAACAGCAAAAAAAGCAAATGTCGTTCCTTTGAAAAAGGAACAGCACAAAATCAAGAATGTTGTTCCTTTTGAAAAGGAACAACAGAAAATCAAGAATGCTGTTCCTTTAGAAAAGGAATGCAAAAATACTAAACATAGTCCTTTGGAATGTGGCAGGAGCATTACATAAGCCAAAAGGTAGAACTTGATAGGCAAATGTTCCCGAAGGACAAGTAAAAGTAGTTTTGTCCTGGTCTTCAGGGGCAATCTGAATCTGATTGTATCCACTGAAGCCATCCAGGAAAGAAAAGAATTTCTTTCCTGCTAAAGTATCTAATACTTGGTCTATGAATGGGAGAGGAAGGTGGTATTTTTGTGTTGCTTTATTTAGTTCCCTGTAATCCACACAGATTCTCCATTTCCCATTCGTTTTTGGTACCACCACAAGCGGAGAGACCCATTTACTATCGAAGATAGGATAGATAAAATTGACATCTAAAAGTTTTTGAAGTTCAGCTTTTACCACATCTTTTAGATGAGGATTAAGTCTCCTTTGAGGTTGACGAACAGGTATGGCATCCTTTTCTATGTAAATGTGGTGTGTATATAATTGGGGATCAATTCCTTTCATATCAGGGTAATCCCATGCGAATGCTTCTTGATATTTTCTTAACAAATGGATGAGCTTCGTTTCTTGTTCAGGTGTGAGGTTGGCATTAATGTTTAAGGTTTTTCCCAGTTCAATTTCCACAATTTTACTATTTACAACAGAAGTAACGGGTATTGTTTGATCATGTGTATCTTTCAGAGGATCTTCTTCTAATTCATTATCAAATGCTGCTTCTATCATGTGACACTGTGTGTAGGATCCGGATTCAGTTTGACTAATGAAGTTATTAATGGCATCATCTTCTGTTTGGTCTTTAAAATCAAGTGCCTCTTGTATAGTTAATGGAGATTTAATGTTATCAGTAAGGTATGATACAGGGTGCTTGTTAGTTTTAATTATTGTGACACTTGGCTGCGCTGGAGGATATAGAACTAAATTCTTGATATTTGGTCCTTTGGTTATGGTCATATTTCCTTGCTAGCAGCCAATGTAAGCATCGGTAGTGGCAAGCCAAGGTCTACCTAGAATTAGCGGGTGTCCATCAAGTCGGGTTTTTGGATTAATTATCAGGAAATCGATTGGATATTCCCAGGAATCTACAGAGACCATGACATCATGTAGAGTACCCTCTGGTCTAACCACATATCGGTCAGCCAATTCTAACAAAGTAGAGGTGGGTTCTACAGATGTAATGCCGAGCTTTTGGCAAGTAGCGGTTGTTAAAGTATTAATTGCAGCTCCTAGATCAACTAAGGCATTAGACAGGGTCTGACCATAAATTTGAACAGTTACAATTGGATTTCCTAGGTCTTCATATTTAATGGGTGTTTCTTTCCCTGATAGTAAATCAGATAAGGTGCCGACTACTTAGGCTCTTGGATTATTTGTTATATTCCTCCTTGGTTTCTTTATGCACAATTCTTTGATAGTTTTTGCGTATATAGGAATGTCTTGAATGGCTTGGAGGAATGGGATTTTTATGTACAGATTTTGTAATTCTCCCAGAATGTCGAAATCAGGATATTGTAAAGGTCGAGGTATGACTAATCGTTCTGGGAATGGAGGAGAGGATGTGGTTGCTTGATTATGAGTCTGTTGCTTATTCACATCCTCTTGTTGCAATAGATGTTCTCTTGGTAACTGATCTTCAATATGAACTGTTTTATCTCCCTCAGTTTCAATAATACGTCCAGATCGTAACTGAAGATCATTACACTCCCTCAGGCCAGGTCCTATTTCTAGTGATTCTATGATTTGGAGAGATTGGACCGGTTTGTTATTTGGATTGGGGTTGGGTTGGGCTGGGAGTTGTGGTCTCAGATTAGACTGGGGATTTTGTTGTAAGGCTGGCACTGTAGGTTGAGGGAGTGGAATAGTTCCTACTGGCTGATGCATCGGTCTCTGCCAGTTTTTCTTCCAGGCTGAACTTTGTGAAGTAGGGGGAGTCCATTGTGGAGGATATGGGCTACTTTTCCAATATGGTGGAGTGTAAGGGAAATTCGGCCAACCAGATTGGCTTGCTTGATTCAGCCACGGGTTTGAAGAAGGAAACGACTGTGGTGACCAGTTTGAAAATGGGGGTTGGGACTGACTTTGCCACATACTATATTGTTGAGCATTATACTGTGGAAGCTGAAAAGAAGAAGTTGGGTCTGGAAACATACCAGATTGTCTCAGCTGCCACTGGCGGTGCTGGTTGATCAAGTACACTGATTCTGGTTCTTCTTCCGCTTCCTTATATACCGCTTTCAATCCAGGAAGTGAGGGGCAGCTCTCCGTAAGGTGATCTTTTGTACAGATGGCACATGTTTGGACTGTATCCAGTGGACATTCCTTGTGACTATGCTTTTTCCTGCTTTGGGGACAGAAGATCGCCAAATTCTATTCTGCCTCCATCTGCTTCTGTTTAACCTGCATAATATCAAGTTGTGTAGTTAGTGTCCCCAGAATATCAGTTTTAAAATTTTCCAATAAATTTCCAATTTCCACACATGTTACTCTTTTTGTTGGTATTTTGTTATCTCTTACAAACCGATCATGTTTTTCCGGTTTTACTCTTGTGCTGCCTCCCGATCTCCTGATACATGAATCAATGATATCAGCAAAATTCTCTTGATAAATATACCCCTTTCCCATGATGTTTAATGTTTCAATCCATTGTTCCTTCATGCCCCTTATCAATGCAGTTTTTAACACATTATCAGGTAAAGGTAGTGATGCATAAGGAGATCTTTGTAGATTGTACTGAAAACATTCCACATACTCCTCTTATGTTTCATTCGGTTTGGCTGTCATTTGGAATATTTCGTCCTTTAATTCTCTAGACCTACAATAATCCTGATATTTTTTTAAGAAAGATTCTTTCATTTGATCCCAATTGTTTATGACCCCACCACCTAATCCCATAAACCATCTTAATGTAGCCCCTTTTAATGTAGAGGGAAATAATTTCAATTTCTGGGGGTCGGTGGTGTAATCATATCCCCTGCACAACACATCAAATTCAAATAAAAATGCATCTGGATCTTTGATGTGAGACCGTGAAATGTAGGGATATGTTGAAGAGGGATTGCTTTCATGGGCGCATTTGCTGCAGGATCCACTATAGGGTATTGTAATGTAGAGGTTTGAGTGTTTGGCTGATTCTAAGCCATAGGATCGAATATATGCCAGTAACCTTCTGGGATATCTAGGAGGGTATTCCTAGGTTGAGAGGGAATGGCTTTGACAGGGATAGTTTTAATAACACTTCCTCTATCTGGGATAATGAGGATGCCTGATGTCTGAGGAGATTGGGTTCCTTCAACAATGATTTTTGCAGCACTCCCCTTATCTGGGCTATTTAATGGCTGATTTGTTCCAATAGGAGATCTTGGTTCCTCAGTTTCCCCTGTTTCTCCTTCTCCTTCACAAAGATTGCTGAAATTCCCATCCTGCAATAGATCTGGAGTAGAATTTTCAATTTCTTGAAAGTCCTACTCTTCAGTTTGACTATGCACCTCAGTAAAGGCTACAGATGGTGATCCTGTGGCCTGAAGGGAACTAGTAGGCTGTTTAGAAATGATTTTCCTGGGTCCTACTGATGGTTGAGATTCTGTTTTCTTATAGATTTCGTCTATAAAGGTCGTTTGGCCAAGGGTCACTGGCCCCTTAGCTTTTTCAGGTTTGGGTGGAGGTTTGATATTTTTTCTGGTTTTTTCTGCTTAGTCATGCACTCAAATGAACTACAAAGCAACAACAAATCTATTAGGAAAGCGGATAATGGAGCAGGGCTTTTACATGCTCCGTACGCAGGTTCTTACCTTCCGTTTTTAAAATCCAACTCTTCCCTAGTAGGTTCATACATTACTCTGAAAAAAAAATAAAATGGCTACACTCTTTCCCCGGCAACGACGCCAAAATGTAGAGCTATAAAAAGGGTCTCTTTCACCTCTAATTACCTCACATTAATATGTCAATCCGGGAGCGTTGTATTATTTCAAAGAGTGTCTCAGTATGAGGCTATCATTTGTTAGAGTAATGCTAGTAGTACAACATTCAAAAATACAAGAGTAAACGAATGCTTGTCTATAACTAAGTTACTTCAAAAGAGTAAATCACACACTCAGAAAACTAGGCAACTTATCAGTCAAGGGTTCGACAGTGATAACCCATCCCTTTGGAAACTGATGGAAAGGAAATTAGAGAACAGACCACAGGTCTAGGAGCTAGACAGTAAATGCCGAGGCTTACTACAACCTTAGATCGTCTCTCACACGAAAACAATAAATGCTATTAAATGGAACGACAGATAGAAAAATGGAACAACAAATAAGAAATCGAACAACAAATCTGGAATGGAACAACAATTCTGAAATGGAACAACAATTCTTAAAAGGAACAACAGTTAAACAACTAAGTCTCGCGAGCAGTAATCAAACTTAATCTACTAACTCAAATGCATTCATCGTAATCAAACAACAATCTTTCACTCTTAAGGCAGATCAAGCAGCACACACTAATAGAACAACACTAATTACTGATAAGTTATGGAACAACGCTTGGAAATCATATACGCACACAACACGCTTGAATAGTAATCTGATCTAGCATCAATCTTAAAAGGAATACGACTGCGTTTCAAAATAGAACAACATTACTTCTGAATCCAACAATCGTAAAGAACACAACTTTCAGATGAATTCTGTAACATGAATGTACAACACAAAAGCTCTGTAACAAAATAGTAACAATATTCGGTTAAGACTAATAATATTCAATCAACTCTGAAAGGAACAGTAATATAATGCAGAGTCAATACAACAGTTCTGTCTGTAAAAATCTTAATGAATTAATCTTAACAGAGCATGTGATGTAAACTTATAAAGCATATCAGATTACCAAATAACAACGATAAGCAAATCACGCAGAAATCAAATCGTAGTAATACAGAAGCAAGTGTCCTCCGGGGCCGGGCCCTTAGCCTCCAAGGGTACACCGCTTTAGGTTAATCCAGACGCAGAGATAAAATAATCACCAAGTTTGTATTAATGCATGAAACAAAAGTACAATGAACCAGTTCTTATCGAGACTCGATGATCAAAGTTTTGATCTTAACAGAAATTACATAAAAGCATAATCATGTCCCAAAGCTAACAGTGTTGTCCCTTTATATAAGGGTGACGGTGGAGATGTCTAAGTAACAAGATAGATAAAGCAGCGATCCCTTAGGATCAAAGATCCTGAGGGATTCGCCAAACCGTTAATTCTTAATCATCTCTTTTCTCCTGCGCCGAGCTGGTGTCTTCTCCTCCTTTTCAGGGCCAATTTGCTTTGATCTGCTTAGCCTTGTTTGCACTCGGTCTCCCATCAAAGGGACAACAGTTACCTTGTCCTTGTCTTTTTCTTTGGAACAACAACTCCTCATTCTCACCCCTTCCTGCACGAGAGAATGACAATTATTAGCTGTTAAGTCTTTCATATTAATCTCACATGTTTTGTTATAATTCTTTATTGTTTTCCAAGTTCATGATGCAAAAAGGTTTACAAGTTCTACTGAAAATCCACTGAAATGATCATCAAAAACATACCTTTTTAGTACTCCACAGTCTTCTTGTAGTCTGCTGTGGATTTGGGAAATGGAATTTGAGCCTGCAAAAATTCCATTTGCATCCTTCCTCTTTCATTGTCAAAGGAAGAGAGAAGTCTATGCTGGGAAGTGGATGTTTGTTTCCAAAACTGACTGTAAAATTGAGATTTGAGATTTTCATTCTTTTGCTTGATTTCTAAAAATGTTGAGAAAGTATTTGCATCTCCTACTGAGCTAGTCTCAGTTGACTAAATAATCTCCATAGGTTCAGTTGAAGAAGGAGTTGAAGAAGTAGAAGGAGGATTGGGATCAGTGGTCCCTACTGATGAAACATCTTCCAATTCTCCAAGTTCAATTATCTTTGGTGGCTTGCTTCCTGATGACATTGATAGTTCGGTTTTCAACTTCTTTTGTAAGATATAGTATTCTTTACCTGGTTCTGTAGCTGACTGAGTTTCCTCTCCGGCTCTTTTATGCTGAGTACTCTGTGTAGCAGGGGTCTTTGTGTGTGGAGTTGATATAACTTTTTCATCAGCTTCTGTGAGAGTACCTTCAAACCATTGCTCCTGGTTCATAAATTTTTCCAATTCTGGCCTGAGAGTATGGTTGTAAGGTGTTGCCTTCAACTGCACTTTGAGAGCTGAAATGATCCCAAAAGGATCATAAGACCAAGTAAAGCTTGGCTGGAGGTTCATGTTCTTTAGTAATCTGTCTGCTTCTGTACCTGCAGACCTAGTGTTACAAATGAAATTTCCTACCTTGGCTTTGAGTTTAAACTGTGATTTCTTCTTGCTTGAGACAAAATGGACTTCATCCATATTTATCATTTGCCTAATGTATTCCAGTGAGAATATTATCATTGGCACATACTTAGGCAGTTTATATGGAGCCAACTCACTGCCATATATCCTAATCTCAGTGTAATTCTGGTATAGGTACCAGTCACCAGTCTTGGTCTGCTCTGATAGGTGCAATGTATTTTTAATTTCTTCTCCAATTTTGGGCTCTGCCTGACTGTTGAGTAGTTGAAGAACTAGATGTATAAAAGAATCAATGAACTAAGAGAATGTAAAGTTAGATGATCTTGCTCTTACTAACTCTGTACAGTGAATCACTGATTGATTCACTCCTTGCTCATCTTGTCTGTTTAGATGAATGAGTAATAGATATCTCTGTTAAAACAAAATTAAATGGATTATGAATGAACTGTACCTAAAAACTCCTTGAGTGGTCAAATTCATAAAATGTTCATGTATATTATTAGCCAAAAAGTGGCTATAATTATACATGAAGGCAGGTTGATATTCTTTGCTAAAAATGGAAAAGAATCCAAGGATGGATTCATCAACAGATTGGTCATTTTCATAACCTAGGAGGTATGATAACAGAGACATAATATGTTTAGTAGCTTCAGGGAACATGGAAGATGAATATGGTGGATTTGTCTTAGGTATTTTGACATCTTTTGGTAGGAAAAGTTCAAAGATAAGGGACCTCTATGGGAAGGTAAGTTTATTGTAGATGTCCATGAGAGATCCAGGTGAGAAATGGTTGAGGGAATTAGATGGAGGTATCATTAACATTTGATTTATGCTCTGAGCAGTAATGGTGATTAGGATTTTTCCATCCGGAGTCATCACAGTTCTTTGCATAGGGTCATACCTGGCTTAACACCAAGAGATTAAATCAGGAAAGTGATGGGTCTTAGGAAAAGAATATAATGGTAGAAGTGTCTCCCAGAAGTGAATGGGGTCCTCTTTATCAACATATTTAAGTTTTAACCATGAATGTAATTCATAAAAATCGAATTCACATTCACAGTCATTGATCTTAAAAAGGGAATCTGCAAGGGGCATATGATCCAGATCAAGGGAGACTGTGGAGGGATTCCCTTCTTCATCAATCTTCTGTATCTTTTATTTAGGGGCCATCCTGCTGCAGGGGAAATTCAGAAGTTGTTTTAATAAAAAATGGATAACAGTGGTGAAAATACACAGAATGACAAATGGTGCTTTTGATTTATGGATGGAAGAGAAAAGTGGCAAAGATTGGAGCCATGGAGCATTTATAGGTTCAATTTGGCTCAACTGATTGTTTATATATAGCCGTACGTAATAAATTTGCAGAAGGATGCAAATCAATGCTTAACAGATGTTTAAACAGTTAATTAGGCACAACAACGGCTTTGGAGCATATAAAAATGGTATTATAACATGGTGGGTGGTGAATGGGTGAATGAAAACAGATTGGTGATGTGGAGGTTCGTGATTGGATAGGAGATAACGAATGTATATGGCATGGGAAGAAATCAATGGTTGAATGGAAGAAAACCGACGGCGGATTTCGGTGGGGGGGGGGGGGGGGAATAATGGTTTGTGGTTTCGAGCCTTGGGGGTCTGAAATATTGTGGAGGCGCCATGTCGCAAAAAAATACAGCTATGAAAACTGCTTTTCAGACACCCCCCTCGCGTTAACGGGAAAGAGCCGAAGGGGGGCCAAAAGGCTTCTTGTTGATCCGGCGGAGTGATCGATCCTCGTTGAAAAGTGGCCGTTGATTATCGACGCCCTATGTTTCATTTTGTCGCTTCCGCCAATACGACAAAAGTGTATGATGTGAATTATTTATAAGGTCTTCAAGCTTTGCTACAACAATTAAATCATAATTAAGGAACTTAAGCATGATTAATTAAAAGAACATTTTCAAAGGTGCAATTTGAGCTAGCAACCTTAATTTTATTTTCTAGAGAAAATATTTTCTTTTGTTGCTTATCTAACATTTTCATTTTCCCTTCCTTTTTTAGAGAAACTATCCTATAATTTTGTTTGATATGGACCTGTAATAATAATGATTCCTAACATTTTTATTTTCCAAGTTGTTTTTGGTCCATATCCTAACTTATCATTTTTTGTATGGCATTTTGATTTTTTCATCTAATAGCTAACTTATAAAAAACAAGGATGTTACAACATCGGCTCCAACTGGGGACTGCTTTCTCCTGTAGAATGCAGAGAACTTGCAGATCCATGTGCCTTCTCCTTGGGCTCTGGAGTCTTTGTTGTAAAAAATCAAACTGACAATTGAAAAAGTAAAATAACACTAGACTTTTTACAATGATGGTGTAAAATCTACTCCAATTTCTCAGTACTGAATGTAATGCTTTAGAAATCTTCCATTAACAGGATATGTGGAATATTGTCCTTCTAGATTTTGTAACACAAAAGTGTTGTTTCCTTTCACTTTAGCAATAGCTAAAGGTCCAAACCATAGGTTGTCAAACTTTCCATGTTTTCCTTTGTCTTCTCTTTTGGAAGCCCATCTTAGAAATAGATCACCCTCGTTGAAGTCCCTTTCCCTGGCTCTTCTGTCAAACAGGATCTTCATCTTATTCTGATACTTTTTCAATTTGTATTGAACTTCATCTCTGTTCTCATTTAGTTCAATGATTTGATTTATCCTCCTTGAAAAATCATCAATTGAATCCTGTAGGAACTTTAAAATAGGGAAGGCCAAATTGGTAGGGAAACTTGCATCTTTCCCATAAACTAACTGAAAAGGATATTTTCCAGTGGATCTCTTTGGAGTAATCATGTTTTCCCAGACTGCATAAATTAGATGAGTGTCCTAGCTCTTTTTACGATATGCTAAAGTTTTTTTTATAACCTTTACCAGAATTTTATTGGATGATTCTGTAAGACCATTACTTTGAGGATAATACGGAGTTGAATGATGTAGCAGAATCTGATATTTCTGGCAAAACTCAATCATTTTAACACTAGAAAATGTTGTGGCATTGTCAGTAACAATCTAGGTTGGGCAACCAAACCTAGATAAAATGTTCTTTTCAATGAATTTGATTACTACTAAATTAGTAGCATTCCTTACTGGAATTGCTTCCGCCCATTTAGTAAAGTAATCTGTTGTAGTGAGGATCCATCTATGCTGATTGCTTGAAGTAGGATGTATCTCTCCAATAAAATCTAATCCCCATTGGAGAAAAGGTGTTGAGACTATTTTTGGGATAAGTGGAAGAACTGCTAGGTTTTGCTTACTAGCAAACATCTTACAAGGGTCACAACTTCTGACCTTTTCTCCTACTTGTAAGAACAATGTTGGCCAATAAAATCCTACCCTTAATATCTTATATGATGTTGCTCTCCAAGCATAATGTCCTCCACAAAATAACAAGATATTAAGTGGGTCCTTCCAGTATAGATTTGCATTTATGATGAGTCTTTGACTACTTTCAATTTGAGAGTTTGACATTGACTTTTGGAAAATGATGTAGGACACTCAAAATGAATCAAGAAATTTACAATATCTTGATACCAATCTGATAAAAGAAATTTCTCATCAATGTGTACATAAATAGTTTGATCTGAAGGTAAATGTTCTTGTGGATTCTTTTCTTCAAGATTTTGGGAAGGTTCTTCTGGATTCTCCCTTTCTGCATAGACAAAAGGTTCTTGTGGATTCTTATCATTCACATTTTGGGAAGGTTCTTGTGGATTCTCCCATGGTATTTCCAAAATAGAGTTGATGCCTAGCACTTTACAGTTAGATTCAGCTAGGAGCTTAGCTAATCCTTGACATTTTACTAGTTTTGTGGTTTTGATGGTTAGATCATACTCCAAAGTTTGGGTGATCCATCTACCTGTCCTCCCATCAATATCTGGTTGAGTGAGAACAGTTTTAATAACACTTTTGGGAACATAGGCTATGATGGTTGAATGTAAAACATACATCCTGAAAGATTTCAAGGATTGGACTAGGGCATAAGCCTGCTCCTCAATTATGTCATATTTGAGCTCAATATGTCTCATAAATTTGCTGAAAAAGGATATAGGTTGTTCATGGGAATCTTAATTCTTTTGTAATAAAACAATAGCAAGGGTTGTTTCAGAGGCAAAGGAAAAGATACTGAATGGTTTGGTATAATCAGGACTGGCCAAGGTTGGAGCTTCAGAAATAGCTTTTTTGATTTGATCAAATGCATGTCTGGAAGAGACACTCCATTTAACTTCACGACCCTTTTTAAGCATATCAGTTATATCTTTAACAATTTCAACATAATTGGGTATGAATCTTCTTAAAATGTTGATTTTACCAAGAAAATCCTAAAATTCGTTTTTATTTCTTGGTAATGTTAATGTCTGAATGGTCGATACTTTGTTTGGATCAATAACTACTCCATCTTTAGAAATTATATGGCCAAGCAACTTCCCTTTTGAGATAGAAAATAAAGACTTATTTGGATTCAATGATATTTCAAATTTCTTGCATCGTTCAAAAACCTTCATCAAGTGCTTTAAATGTTTTTGATCAGAACTAGAAAAACTATAAGGTCATCAAGATAAATAACAAGAAATTTCTTTACCTGGCCTACAAAAGCTATATCCATATCTCTTTGGAATGTAGCTCCTGCATTTGTTAAACCAAAAGGCATCATCGCATACATGAAAGCACCCCAAGGTGTTGTGAAGGCAGTTTTTTCCCTATCCTCTTTGTCCACCATAATCCGATTATAACTAGAAAAACCATCTAACATAGAAAGTCTGTTGGCTCCAGAAACTTGTTGAAGTAACTGATCCATCTTAGGTAATGGATAGTTATCTTTTAGTGATGCTTTATTTAAGTTTCTAAAATCAACACAGAGTCTAATTTCACCATTGTTTTTCCTGATAGGTACTAGGTTGGAAATCCAATTAGAATATCTTAGTGGAAGAATAATCTGTGCATCTAACATTTTCTTAAGCTCTTTCTCAATAGTTGGTAGAAGAACTAGATTAATTCTTCTAAGTTTTTGCTGGTAGGGTTTAGCTCCAATTTTTAATGGGATATTATGTTCAATGAGGGATGTCTCATAAGTTTTAAGATCAACATAAGAATAAGCAAAAACATCTTTGTATTTTTTAAGTAACTTAAGATATTCATCTTTAACTTCTCGGGCTAAAGATGTAGAGATTTTTATATTTTTCACTTGTTCTTGGGTTCCAATATTGATCTCTTTTATGTCATCTTCAGGAGAAATGGATGGAGGGTTTTGAGGGACATCATTATAATCGAATAATTTCTCTAAAGGAATTAACCCTTTAGGAATGAAGTTGTTTCATAATTGTATGATGTCATGATCTGCAATATTGGAATTTAATTTTGGATCATAAGCAGCTTGAGGATTGACCATATCAAGATGGTCTTCATCAATTTACAGAAGAGAAAATTCACCTACGAGTTGAAGAAAATATTTTAGTTGTTCATCATCCTAAAACACCTACAAATGCTTTTGGTTATCTGGTATAGATGGCCTGTATTTGACCTGGATTTGGTATAACAGTTGTGTTTGATCAGGAATCTTAAATGAGCTTGCAGAAACAACCAAAGAATCTGCATGTATGTTATGTTGAAGGCACCAAAGAAATTTTCAATGGAATCCCAAACCTCATTTTGATAAGTCCTAAGCCTAGGATTCTTTGTTTGGAAAATATTTCTAACTTGTCTTACAATGAGCTCTGAGTCAGTGAAAACACTCAAGTTGTGTACCTTTAAACTCTTGGCTAACTGTAGTCTTAGAAGGAAAGCCTTATATTTTGTCACATTGTTGGTAACTTCAAAATCAAGTTTACATGGTTGTGTAATGTTTTCCTTTTCTGGTGAGATTAGAACTACACCAGCCCCTGCTCCATCCTTTGTACAAGAACTATCAAAGAAAAACCTCCATACATTAGTTTGATTTGATACATGGTTTTCAATTATATTTTCAATTTTTACTTGAGATTCATGTATTTGATTTGAAGAGAGTTGAAAAAAACCAAAATCTTGATCAATAGCATAGATGGGGTGGTTCTTTGGTTGATCTATTTTGCATACCGTGTGGACAAATCTAACCTCTCTATACAACCTAAGTTGTTCTCCCCCATAAATTGGAATAGTGGCATAAGACATGTCCATCTAAAGAGTTCCCCCTAATTTGGCACAACAAGACCTTGAAAGGAGCATTCCAAATTTGGGAGAGATGTCAATGACAACAATATCTAACACTATGCTCTTTATTGGGATTTGGGCAAGAGTAACTAACAAATGCTTCATCAATCCTAGACAAGGTACCCTTTTGGAATCAAAGTTGTACAAATCATGATAGGATCTAGTTATGTCAAGATTAAATGATCCATGATAGTTTTTGGCATGAGATTGTGTGATGCTTCAGAATCAAGCATACAGTTATATAGCATGGAGTCATTTGTCTTTAGTGCAACATAGAAATGGGGTACTATTTCATGTACCATATATGAGCTAGGACCAAAGACAACTACTGGTTTTTCATCTTGAAGGCTAATAACATCACTTTCAACATCAACAGAGGTGTTTTGTATCCATTTGGAAACTTGATTTTTATATCCAGGGTATTTTGAAAGTTCTGAAAGTGGTATAGGGATCTTAACTCTTTCTAACTCCTTTTCAACATTAAATGCGGTTAAGACAGTTTTTTCAATTTGAGCTGTATTAGTTGATTGATTTAATGGTCGAATAGTAGTTTTCCGAGTTTCCACAGTTTTGGTATGAGGTTCAATTTTTGAAGGTTCCTTAGGAGTTCTTCCAGTGCCAGGTCTAGGTCTAATATCATATCTTTTGTTCAGATCTGTAATTAGGGATTCAGAGAAGGCACGGTATTTGGAGACCTATGAGGATTCTTGATCTTCTTGAACTTGCTTATGTTGTGAAAGAGGAATAATAATGGTTTGACCAGAAGAGGTATCCATATTATTAATGTCTTTAGTGATAGTCATGGTATTGTCATCAGGCTGTTGATCATCTATCAGTAAAGGAGTTGGAACCTGCTGATCATTACTAGGTCTTTGAAGAATTTGTAATTGTGGATTTCTTTTGTATTGACCTTGATTTTGATTTTGAGGTCGAGTGATCGTCTGTTGAACTATTCTAGGTTGAGTCTCAATCTTGGAAATTCTATTGGACATATTTCTAAGAAGTGAAGTGATCTCATCAATTTTGTATCTTCAGTTTTAGTCTTTGAAGAAGTAGAGGCATCTTGACTAGATTTAAGCTTTCTTTGGGTCTTTTCCTCTTTAGCTTTTAAAGTGGCTGAGGCAACCCTATTTTCTTCCACCTCTATAACATTAGTTTGCATGTCTTCAAGAGTCCTTGAAGTTCTTTCTCTTAACATTATAGAAAAATCATCTTCAAAGGCTTTTGAAAACCTAGATTTGGCTCCTTCTACAGGGGGTTTGCAATCAGAGGGGCATCTTATGGTAAAGTTTGTTGAATCTTTTAATAAAATCAGATACAGGTTCACCAAAGTTTCTTTTAAGTTCTTCAAACTCAATAAAAAATTAAAGAGAATCTTTCTTCACACCCCATTGGTTTTTGAATATATTTGTTAACTCTTCCCAAGACCTAATGGAATTTGTAGGTAACCGCCTAAACTAGGTTCTCACAGTTCCCTCGAGAGATTGAACAAACAACCTCATATAAACATTTTCTTGCTCAATGTTCATATTATCTGCAAAATTTAGAAATGCTTGAAGATGGTCCTCAGCTAAGGAACCAGTTTCTTTATTATACCTAGGAAGATGTTTTAAATATCCTGGAGGGAATGCATCGAGGTTTTGAGGTAAAAGTAAAGCTGCATATCTATCCTATACAATAGGTTGGAATGCCATAGTAGAAGATGGTGTGTGAGATGTTTGTGTAGATGTTGAAGAAGAAGAGGAATATGGTGATAAAGAAGGTGTATATCTATGTGGAGGTGAGGAAGGAGGAGATGAAGAAGGAGGAGATCTCCTATATGACTTTAAGGGAGTCTTAATAACTAACTTGTGGACCTGTGACTGAATATCCTCTTTTGTTTCAAAGAGTGGATTTGTATATATAGAAAAGGTCCCTTCAGGTTGTTCAGAAGTGGAAGCTTCAGGTTGTTCAGAAGTGGAAGGGAATGAATAAGTAGTGGGGGATATGAAGTCTGTAGGTTTGTATTTAGGTAAATGAACACCCAAGCCAGACTCAAATTTAGGTGGTCCTATTGGTAATGGGGATTATTGACATGTTTAAGTGAGTGAATGAGGAAAGCTGATTTGAAATCAACTCCATTGTCTAAAAGTTCAGAAACCCTAGGTGATAATTGTGTCCAATCTGGATTGGATGGAATGTTGATATAGGTATCAAATGGTAATATATCTTAAGACTACAAGGTTGAAGAAGAAGAAGATGATTGAAGTTTTCTTTTGGAATTGGCCCTTCTCACTAGTTTTTCTGGATCTGATAGAGGATTAACTGTGTCAGGTTCAGAATGGGATCTAGTGTGCTTAAAAGGTGCTAGTTTGGCACAGTGGAGTCGCTAGGTGAATATTTTTGACCTATCTAGACCTTTAGTCACCTTTAAAGGAATAGGATTTATATCTTTGTCCCAGGAAAACTAATCAAATTCGAATCCCTGACAATGACGCCAGATTGATGTTGTTCCTCTAAGATGATAATGGTCAATTGATCATGCCAGAGCATCTAAGATATTTGTTTTAGGGGTTTTGGTTTTGGTTTTTATGGAGGACCAATACATAGAACAAACTGTAAGAATGATGTATTAACTCTTTTAGATAGTACTAATAGATAATCAAGGGGCTGTTATTTAACTTCACATAGTGATTTGAATTTATAAGGTGTGTAGAAAGAATAGTAAGGAGATATGATTAATTTAGATTTCAGACAGAAAGATAAATTATCATAAGTGGGAAAACCTTTGTCCAATGTTCAAAAGTTAAACAAACTATGCTTAAAATTACATAAGATGCTGACAATTTTATGATTTAGAGGGAGCATTTCAGACAAACAGTCCAATATCTCAGTCTCTTTATGATAATAACTTTAGAAGGAATTTTAAGAATAATTGTAACACATTTATTCTCACTTGATATCTCTGTAAAATTTAAGCATATGAAGAATAAGCATAATGAATTGAAACACAGTGAAAACTTACAAAAGAAAACAAGACTGCATGACACCAAATTCAGAATCCTTTGCTTTATTATTAGTGATCTAGAAACAACTTGTACATTAATGCTTTTACAAAATTGCTTATGGAAAGGTACCACCTTTAATAACTCATAGAAGAGAGTTATTTATACAAGTTTAAACAAAATATCCTAAACTGATTACAAAATAGCTTGAAAGAAGATAGGAAAAGAAAAATTGTTGCATGATGTGTCCCTATTAGATAGGAAGTTGTTGATGATTGTTCATTCAAAATCTGTTTTTGCTGCCTTCTTGTTGGAATGAAAAGTTAATCAATTGTTTCACACAATTGATCCCACCTTTTCTCACTAGGTATCTTGAGATTTACCATCCTTCTAAATATCTCATCAACTTCGGTATATCTCTCAAAATTTGGTTTAGTGAGAAAAAGGTGTCCAAATTTATATTTGATGGTGAGATCAGAGCTCAAGCCTTCCAAACACTCTTTGCCAGTAATTTGTCTTTTTATCCCTGCAAATTGACTGTTGTCTGCTACAATAGTATATAGCTTCTCATAGTAATCCTCCAATTTTACTAGCTGATCATTCAATGACACTATCTCTGGTAACCCTTTCTTATGAAACATACTGAATTTGGAATGAAACCTTCTAACTGTAGTGTTCAAAGCTTCACATTTTGTTTTCAGCTGAGTTAACAGATTCTTCTTCACTAGGACTTTCTTAATTTCCAAAATAGTAGATGTCCTATCTGGAATGTTCATCTCTTGTAACTGCTGCCTAGTTTTAGAGTTTAATACCCTGATCATCCCTGATGCTTCTTTGGGTTTTGTGCCCAATGCTGCCTTCTGGGTCTCTATCTCTGCCCTGCATTTAGCAATCAGTTCTTGCTACTCAAAAATGATTTGTATGGATGGCCATACTTCTGTTATAGAGTGGCTAATATCTAACCAGATGTCTTATTTGGTTGGGGCCAAAGTGTCTGCCATTAGAGCGTTTCTTTCTAACTGTTTAACCTTGAGCTCTAACCTATGTGACTTTTGCATTTCCTCTACATATAAGGTATCATTTTTTACCTTCTATGACCCTAGGGTTTGGAACTTCTAGAGTAACTTCTCATTTTGTTGTTTCTGTGCTTGTAGCTCCTATGATAACCTTGTTGTTTCACTTGTTGCTGAAGATGAAGCAATGTTAGTGGGAGATGAGATTAAATCTGCACTTGTCATTGGAATTGTTGTCAATGAGGTCACAACAACCTATGTTGCCTCTTTTTCCTTGAGTAGTTGTTCTACCTGCTCCTCCATTTTCTTGATCTTTATGTTTTTCTCAATGATGAGCTTCAACATCTCCTGCCCGTGCTGTTCATTTTCTGCCATTTCTTTGGTTTGTGGATCCTCAGTTGAAGGCAGATTCAACTGTTTCTTCAAGTTTGTAATCTCTACATTTTTCTTTTGCAGTATTTCTTCAATTGCTTTACAGTCCTGGGGATCATATCCAATCTTAATAATGATATCCTCCAAAGACTTTAATTTGTTATCTTTAGACAAGGATGACAACTTTTCAATCTTAAGTTGTGACTGTACATTGGACAAATCAATTCTTAGCTTGGAAAGAGACATGTCAGTTGTAGTCATTGTTGAAAATAACATCTCACCTGATTGCTTATGAAAATCCATTTGACCAATGGGATGTATCTGGTTCACATCAAATGAGAAGATGGTTTTTTTGTAGTCTTCTCTAGATTTGGAAAATGGAATTTGAGCCTGCAAAAATGCCATTTGTATCCTTACTCTTTCATTGTCAAAGATAGAGAGTAGTCTATGCTGGGAAGTGGATGTCTGTTTCCAAAACTGACTGTAAACTTGAGATTTGAGACTTTCATTCTTTTTCTTGATTTCCAAAAATGTTGAGAATATATTTGCATCTCCTGCTAAGTTTGTCTCAGTTGACTGAATAATCTCCATAGGTTCAGTTGAAGGAGGAGTTGAAGAAGTAGAAGGACGCTTGGGATCAGTGGTCACTGCTAATGAAACATATTCCAATTCTCCAAGATCAATTATCTCTGGTGGCTTGCTTCCTGATGACATTGATAATCTGGCTTTCAATTTCTTTTGTAAGATATAGTATTCTTTACCTGGTTCTATAGTTAACTGAGTTTCCTCTCTGGCTCTTTTATGCTGAGTACTCTATATAGCTGGATTCTTTGTCTATGGAGTTGATATAACCTGTTCACCAGCTTCTGTGAGAGTACCTTCAGACCATTGCTTCTGGTTCACAAATTTTTCCAACTCTGGCCTGGGAGTATGGTTGTAAGGTGTTGCCTTCAACTGCACTCTGAGAGATGAAATTATCCCAAATGGATCATAAGACCAAGTAAGGCTTGGATGGAGGTTCATGTTCTTTAGTAATTTGTCTGCTTCTGTACCTGCAGACATAGTGTTACAAATGAAATTTCCTACCTTGGCTTTGAGTTTAAACTGTGATTTCTCCTTTCCTGAGACAAAATGGACTTCATCCATATTTATCATTTGCCTGATGTATTCTAGTGAGAATATTCTCATTGGAACATACTTAGGCAGTTTATATAGAGCCAACTCATTGCCATATATCCTAATATTAGTGTAATTCTGGTATAGGTACCAGTCACTAGTCTTGGTTTGCTCTGATAAGTGCAATGTCTTTTTAATTTTTCTCCAATTCTGGGCTCTGCCTGACTGTTGAGTAGTTGAAGAACTAGATGTATAAATGAATCAATGAACTGAGAGAATGTGAAGTTAGATGATCTTGCTCTTACTAACTCTGTCCAGCGAATCACTGCTTGATTCACTCCCTGCTCATCTTGTCTGTTTAGCTGAATGGGTAATAGATCTCTCTGTTGAAACAAAATTAAATGGATTATGACTGAATTATACTTGAAAACTCCTTGAGTTGTCAAATTCATAAACTGTTCATGTATATTATCAGCCAAAAAGTGGCTATAATTATACATGAAGGCAGGTTGATATTCTTTGCTAAAAATGGAAAAGAATCCAAGGGTGGATTCATCAACAGATTGGTCATTTTCATAACCTAGGAGGTATGATAACAGAGAGATAATGTGTCTAGTAGCTTTAGGGAACATGGAAGATGAATATGGTGGATTTCTCTTAGGTAATTTAACATCTTCTGGTAGGAAAAGTTCAAAGATAAGGGCTCTCTGTGGGAAGGTAAGTTTATTGTAGACGTCCATGAGAGCTACATGTGAGAAATGGTTGAGGGAATTAGATGGAGGTATCATTAACATTTTATTTATGCTCTGAGCAGTAATGGTGATCAAGATTTTTCCATCCTGAGTCATGACAGTTCTTTGCACAGGGTCACACTTGGCTTGACACCAAGAGATTAAATCAGGAAAGTGATGGGTCTTAGGAAAATAATATAATGGCAGAAGTGTCTCCCAGAAGCGAATGGGGTCCTCTTTATCAGCATATTTAAGTTTTAACCATGAACGTAATTCATAAAAATCGAATTCACATTCACAGGCATTGATACTAAAAAGGGAATCTATAAGGGGCATATGATCCAGATCAAGGGAGACTGTGGAGGGATTCCCTTCTTCAACAATCTTCTGTATCTTTGCTTTAGGAGCCATCGTGCTGGAGGGGAAATTCAGAAGCTGTTTTAATAAAAAAATGGATAATAGTGGCAAAAATACATATAATGACAAATGGTGCTTTTGATTTATGGATGGAAGCAAAAAGTGGCAAAGATTGGAGCCATGGAGAATTTATAGGTTCAATTGGGCTCAAATGACTGTTTAGATCTATCTGTAGGCAATCAATTTGCAGAAGGATGCAAATTAATTCTTAACGGATGTTTAAATGGTTAATTAGGCACAACAACGACTTTCGAGCATATAAAAATGGTATTATAACGTGGTGGGTGGTGAATGGGTGAATGAAAACAGATTGGTGATGTGGAGGTTCGTGATTGGACGGGAGATAACAGATGCATATGGCGCAGGAAGATGTTAAAGGTCGAATGGAAGAAAATTGGCAGTGGATTTCGACCGGGGGGGGGAATAATGGTTTGTGGTTTCAAGCCTTGGGGGTCCAAAATATTGTGGAGGTGCCACGTCGCAGAAACGACAACCATGAAAACTGCTTTTCGGACCCCCCCCCCCCCCCCACCTCGTGTTAATGGGAAACAGGTGAAGGGGGGCTGAAAGGCTCCCTCCACCATTGATCTGGGCTGAGTGATTGATCCTCGTTGAAAAGTGGCCGTTGGTTATCGGCGCCCGATGTTTGGTTTTGTCGCTTCCGCCAATACGACAAAAGTGTATGATGTGACTTATTTATAAGGTCATCAAGCTTTATTACAACAATTAAATCATAATTAAGGAACTTAAGTATGATTAATTAAAAGAACATTTTCAAAGGTGCAATTGAGCTAGCAACCTTAATTTTATTTTCTAAAGCAAATATTTTTCTTTTGTTGCTTATCTAACATTTTCATTTTGCGCTATTTTTTTAGAGCAACTATCCTATCATTTTATTTGATATGGACCGTAAATAATAATGATTCCTAACATTTTTATTTTCCAAGTTGTTTTGGTCCATATCCTAACTTATCATTTTTTGTATGGCATTTTTTAGGTGACTATTTAGGTTCAAAAAATCATATATATAAAATGTAGGCGAATATTCAATAAAAACATGTAATTTATTATTAAAATTGGTAAATTTTTGACAAATATTATCAATTTAATCCTATCTATGTAAAAAGTAAGGGAAATTTTAATCAAATGGGTATATATATATATATAGATATAGATATGCCCATTTCATTAAAAGTATATTAAGAAAATGGCCAAAAAATAACCATTTGGTGAAATTTCCCCCCTAAAAATCCCTTCGAGCTGAACACCATAATGGTAAGAAATTTAAATGTGGAGAGTTATGGTTTAGCTCGTGCACAACTCACAATAGGGGTAGAAGCCAACTTCTCAAAGGTGAAAGCCCACATGTTTACATGAATGCCCACATCTCAACGTTTAACCATCTTTCCTTTCATAGTGTGGGAGGGAGGCACATTAGCCTCACTTATTGAAGAAGGTGGTGACGTCCTCACACTCCCTACCACAACACACATCCCTATTCATCCGATACGGGGTAGATATTTTTCTATTTTTTATTAATCATTTTTTATATTATGTACAGATTTCATTTATCTAAATTGTAAAATGAAATACTTTCATTAAATATTTTTTATATAAATCATTTTTTTTTTGTGAGCTTGGTGGGATATTTTCATTCATTCATTTTTAAAAGTAGGTTACAACCATAATAGATGTTCAATGGCCTCAACTCGACCATTGGGAAACCAAGTATGTTAGCCACCGAACCACATTGTATGCCATCCAAAACCTTAAAAGTTTAAGTTTGTCAAACAAAGCTTTATATGAATGAATGCCTGGAAAACATTTGTCACCTAAATAGCTATAGTAAGAAATGCTAGCCAACATATACATCAAGAAAATTAGACAAAATAGAAACAATCATATCCATACTAACAACTAATCACTAGAGGACTCCACAGGAGTTGGGTCCTCAACATTGGAGCCTGATAATTCTGACTCAAGAAGGCACATGATGTAACACTCAATGAAACGTAGACGAGAATTTTGCTGCTGAATTTGAAATTGAATAAGTTGAAATTCTTTCTGAATTTCCTGAAAACCTGGGTCCTCTTTGATAGAACCTGCAGGAAAGGTCATGATAGCTTTGGCCATAATACTTTTTATCAACCAATAGAGATGAACTATCTGCTTAGTCGTGCAACCATGAGAATGACCCGGATCGGGGATGAGGACACACCAATCTTCAATCTGCACCTCAGCTTCGGCTCGCTGATTTAATTTTGTTTTCCATGATAAGATCATTTGCTTAACTTGGGTTGGGGTTCCAGTGTTGTAAGTTTGAGTAGTCCCACTGATAATTCAAACATCTAACCTACGATTGCTTCTTCTCGGTGGCCGAGTGGAGGAGGAACCCTTATCACTGCGACTCCCCAACTGATGTGTACGACCTCAACCCCCATTTCTGAACGAACTAGAACCTGGGGTTGGGCAAGCCATTTGAATTCCCAACCAAACAACTAAACTAAAAATTGACACCCAGACAGAACAAGCCACAGTCCAGACCCAGACCGATAGCTCATAAGTAGGGTGATGACCAAAATTATAAAAACCTGATACAATAGCACAAAATAGAAGCAAGAAATAAGCAATGCCAGGCTCAGGCCTTTCAAATTGACTGAAGGTCAAATAATACGGCCATATTCGGTGCTCAAAACTGAAAACCAACACCCCGTGCTCAAGTAAATAAAGATACAGATAAATATCAATAATAACCTGCCTCTTTAAGATAAATATTCTACAGACCAACTCCCTAAACCAAATAACACTAAGATACACACCAAACATATAATAAATTAAATACATAAAATTAGAATTCAATCCCCAGGCTTAATGTCAACAAACCAATAAGAAAACCATTATTGACCAACAATAATTCTTTTCTATTTTTATGAAAATACTCCACCATTCATTTAGATAGTATAATTTTCTCTCACTTGAATGCAAAGTTTCATCTTTCCTTTACTCCACTTTTAGCTTGTGGACTTGATTTTTTCTGCTTTAAATATTTAAAGCCATCATACATCATTACCTTCACTTTAGACATGTGGTCTTGATTATCCCTGTGTTTAACTCCATCATACATCATTACCTTCACTTTGGACATGTGGCCTTCATTATTCCTGCGTTTAACTCCCTCATACATCATTACTTTGTAGATTACATATATAATAATGTGCCTTGATTGTGGTTCTATCCGTTAAATTTATCATCTTTCTTTTCATATGGTAGATTTGACTATTCACAAATCTTTGTAGCTAGATCTGGTTTGTTGTACCTAATTTCGATGTGGTTTAGAGAGGAATTGACGGGATCGTTAAAAGTGGTTGAAATTTGGGTTAAAAAAAATTAAAAAATCTTGTAATAATATTGTTTGAATCATATTTTTTTAACGATGGAAATTTAACACTATTAAATTTTTTAAAACATTTAAAATTTAAATTTACAGAAATCTCAACAAAATTTTATCAAAATCTTACAGAAATTTCCATATTTTTTAAAAAGACAATGTTATTAAATTACTGCATTTCAATTAAACCAATCAATTATGAGATGTGGTTGTGACTGTGATACGTGGTATAATTTTGTGGTGTATCCCATCCCATCAAAGCTCTTATAATTGATTTTGAAAAAGTGAGATACGGATGACTAAGTTTTATTTGTCTCCTCTGGAACAAACATCTTTTTGATAATCTTTTTCTTCTGGGTATATTATTTATATTTGGCAAAATAATTTATATTATAAATAGATTTGAATAAATGGATTTAAAATTTTCAATTTTTGGAATATTCTAATTTTGTAATATTAATTTATAATTTTTATTTAATTAGATATAAATTTATAATTTTAGTTTTTTTAATTGATATAGAATAAAATTGATTAGAAAAGATGTTGGAGATAAAAAAGGAAATATCTCATATTTAATATTTAATACGGTTATTTTTGCACATGCCAGAGAACCATGGCGTTAAAATAGCCAACATTGATATTATTATTAGGGGCATTTATTCAATCATAGTCTAACTCTTTTAAGTTTTGGTCTTTTTGTCGATGTAATTTTTGGTAATTTTTGCCCAAAATCAAGCAGGGATTTGTTGGAATCACCATGTTAAGTCTGCATAATCCTAGTGTTCCCAGGTTCCAGGGTGCTGAATTGATTCATGCATTAAAAAAAGTGTTTTTAACAGAAAAACACTATAACCTAGCAAAAAAATGTACCCTGGGATTTTGACTAAAAAATCCAAAAAGTAGAAACGTTAAACTGCACTATAATAAAGTTAAAATACCCTACTTTGATATCACTAGTAATGTGATTGATTGACTCCACACTGCATGAATTTCATTAAAATGATCCACCCTAAATACCATAAATACAAGTAGAAGTGATCTTTGGTTTCATCTTTTAAGAGATTCAAATGACTCTTCTCATCTTCCTGTGATTCATATTCCTTCTACATTAATATCTATAAGAATATTTACAATGTACCTCAATGCATAAAGATCAGGCATCTAACACATATACAAACTAGATGAAGAGAAGAACAAACACAAATTTGTATATAAGTGAAATATGAATTTGGTCAAATCAATGAGAAGATTAATAAAGTTGTACACAACTTAATAAAAAACCAAAACTACCATTATTTCAATAACAAATACAGAAATGAAGACAAACTTAAAACTAGTTTCAAGATTTGAGGATTATCTATTCTCATTGCTATTCAAAGTTGATGGCTAAGCATTGTTCATGATGACCTTGAACTTCTAAATCTCTCCCTTTCACCCTGCAATGTTTGAAATACAGATATAAAGATAAAACTAATTTCAAAACCTAAGAATTACCTAAACTAATTGATAACTAAACTTTGTACATATTCCTATGGTTTCAAAATTGATAACTAAACTTTATTCATAATGATTTAGACCACCTACATTTCTACCTTTTAGTCACAAATTATTTCAATTAAATTACAACTTGTAACATAGCCACAGAAAAATGTTAGAAACTTGGCTTCTTTTTATCTTTGAAATTTAAAAAAAAACCACAACGTCTAAATTTTCCTAAAAGAAACCCACAATCTCTCTGGTCGTTATATGGCACTGAAATGTTAGAAACTTGGCTTCCTTTTATCTTTGAAATTTAAAGAAAAAGCCACAACGTCTAAATTTTCCTAAAAGAAACCCACAATCTCTCTGGTCGTTATATGGCACTGTAATTAGGAAGATCCTATTCACTAGTGATTCTTCTTTTGAATTAATCAATGTATATAATAGCGTTGCACTAATAATGGCCGTTGGTTGGTCAGTCCTTTCAATTTGGAATAGAATCATTTTCTTTCAAATATACATCATCCAAAACTCACAAGTAATGTCGATGTGATTGACGATAGGCCCATGTCATGATAGAATAATTGCTATAAGGACTGCAACCACTTGGCTAAATATTATTAGCAGCTCATGCATGGCATCTTACAGCACATGTAATATCGGATGGGCTAAGGTTGTTGAGTCGTTATTTGGCCCCTCAGGTTGAATAAAGTTTGAATAATTTGAAAGTTGGTTGGCAGCACGACAATATTGCTTGATGAAGTCTCTGTTACTAGAAATTGCTTGATAAAGTCTCTGTAACTAGAATATTCTCAGGTAGGGCTTAATAGCCTGAATACCATTAGGGTTACATTGTGTGAATCAGTACCATAGGAAAAAAATTGACAATTACACCACAATGAACCATCAAATTTCCATTTTTATTGTATCAAGAGCTTTATAAGGTCAGTTTTATGTGCCATTCTCTCAAACAGGAAAGGAACCGAAAGGCTTCAACAATTTTATGATGATTTTTTTACTAGAACAGAGGAATGTTGACAGAAAGCGTCCTTCAAATTTTGCAGCCAATTAAAGTCACCCCAAAACATGAACATCATGGCGTGGTAAAGTAAAGAGACATGGATCATGCTAAAGTATAAGTCCAAAATTCTCCGTGACACAATGAATGTATTGATTGGTGTGATGATCACTCATACAAAAAAGGAAATGGATGGTCATCCATTAAACTAACCAACCATAAGCTTCCACGAGCTAAGGGGAGGTGCATATATATCTGCAAACCCTTCTCAATTTTTGGACTTCTAGTTGTGTAGGAATTCCCCCAGGCTAGAGTAGAGTCTGTATATAGGCTGATTTCTACTGAGAACAAAATGAAAGAGAAATGTAGGACTATTGTGGTGGCTGTGGATGAATCCGAAGAAAGTATGAGAGCACTGTCATGGGCTTGTAAATATCTCTTGCCTGCACGATGCCCACATGGAGATAGCACCCAACAGCAACCCTGCAAATTCATTCTTGTTCATATCCAACCTGATACTTGCTTTGCTGCTGGCCCCGGTATATGTACACACAGTATAGTTATATATACAGCTATATATATAAAATATTAAATCTGATGTTTAGTTGTTCCTATGGTGTTAAATCACAGCCTACATAGTGAGCGAGGCCGTTGTAAATCTTCTGGAGATGGATGCAATCAGGACTACCCAAAAGATCTTCAAGCGAGCTCTCTGTATCTGTAGAGAAAACAATGTGAGTATTACCCATGTTTTACAAAATCTATTGCAAATGATTCACTTTGGATAATAATAACAGTTATAGTAACCACAATACTGAAATTCAGGTGAAGGCAGAGACAGAGGTGTTTGTGGGTGAGGTCAAGCAGAAGTTGTGTGAAGCTACTTGCAAGTTGGGAGCCGATATTCTTGTGATGGGTAGCCATAGCCATGGTTTTTTCAAGAGGTATGTGCCTGCTGTCAAATTTCTGGGTTGTCTGTTTTTTCTGTACATAAGAATGAAAGGGCAGTTGGGTAAATCTGAGGAATTTGGTGGTTGTGCATGGATTCAAGCAAACTAGATTCTGATTGAATTGATTAGCATGTGCAGGGTTATTATGGGAAGCTTAAGTGACTACTGTTGTCAAAATTCACCCTCCCCTGTTGTGGTGGTGACCAAGAACGTCTGCAACAATGGGAAAAGATGGTGAATACTCTGTGGGGGAGTCTGAGTTTTATATCATGGAGAGAGAAAAGAGAAATTAATAAGGCCATAGTTATGGCCTTATGATTAACTGCTGTTATTAGGGTTATTGCCATCGACTGGCTTGGTGCTGTATAAAGATCCATTCTTATTCATCATCGGTCACAGAGTTCTAGGCAATTACACCTGGAACGAAATTCTGGATGTGGTACGCCATTGTAGTTGTCGGAGACTCCATATATGCAGATCTCTGAAACTGCCTCTGGTAGCATGTAAATAATAATACCACTCCTTTTCTACTGTGTAGAGTGCCATACGGGATGATTATAATTAATTAGTGATGAAGAACTTACTAGATTATTCTAGTGGGAATCTTTCAAATCGAAAGACCACTGATTTTTCCTGTTCACATGGAAGATAAGGAGATGTCATGGTGTTTGCGATATGCTTTAAATTTCGACATTTGTGATAATGCCATGCTCATACTAGTGAGTTCAATGTAATCGACAACTATAAGTTCTTGTCTAATAATTGTTGAAAGTTTTTTATTTTAATTTAAGGTCTATGATGTTTTATTGATTTTTATTTTATTTTATTGATTTTTATTTTATTTTTTTAAGTGATGGTTCAAATTAATTATTAAAGAAATATGTTTAGTATATGTTTATTAAGAGTTGTATTGTGTTATAAAGTTTGTTAGACTGTATTGATTTTTAATAAATTTAAAAAATTAGATTCATGTCAAAGTGGCTTTCCGCTCACTAATTTCTTAAGGATTTGAGATTATTCCAATTTTAATAAGCTCCTCCATGATAAGTTCCTCATTATTATTTATAACATTAATTTATATAAGCAAATTTTATTTAGCAAAATGGTCTATTACTTTTAATAAATTTAAAAAATTACACCAATTTCCTAGGGATTTGAAATTATTCCAATTCTAATAAGTTCCTCCATGATAAGTTCTCATTATTATTTGTAACATTCATTTATATATAAACAATTTTTATTTTGCAAAATGGTCCATTTTACAATAAGATGTGTAATTTTATTTATTTATTTTTTATTAATCTCAAGTTAAAATTGACCCACAACCTTTTATAGATGGCTAATCAGGTAAATATGTGCATTAGTAAGTCATTCTTCGTGTTGCAATAATTTTTTTGTTATATTTATGAAGCTTTCGACTATATCAAAGTAATATTTTTAATGTGATTGTACTAGTGTTTATAAATTTAGCAACCACAACATTAATCTTAATATACAAGTAATATAAATCTATTGCTAAACTTCTATTTTTTCTATAGTACTTCTATCATCATCCACATATGAGTTCCTTTTAGCCAACAATGTCATAGGGAGAACAAAGAAGCATGGTCCATGGGAGATGTATAAAAAACATAACAAAGAAAGATACATAAAATATTGAAACATAATTAATTAAGTAAGAAATGAATCTAACAATTAGAAGTCAAGCAAAATAATTAAAAAATGGAAATTGAAGATAAATCTTTTAATTATTATTTAAATAAAGAAATAAATTTTTAGAATTAAATACATAAAAATTTAAGATAAATTAGTAATGTTGAAAGGTTTAATCTATAGTTTTGTATGAAGGCGACTTGTGATTTTGTTACTGCTCAGTGAAATTGACATGTGTCCTATAAAAAAATATTCTAAATAAAAAACAATGTCTACTATAATAAAAACAAAATGATTATACATATTTGGATAGTTTTGAGTAAAACTATTGTAAAACATCAACAATCTCATTCTCATTGTGCTTACTTGGTCCATTGTTTAATATTACAATGGACTATGAAAGAGATGTGATAAAAACATTTCACTTTCACTCTTTGGAGTTATAAATAAATATTTAGATTTCTATGTTAAATAATATAATAGGAAAAAAAATGAAATTTTTTTCTATTTCTCTTATAAATATAGAACTTAAATAAACAATTTGAATATCCATATTAGCTAATATATATTAAAGTAAAGACACTGTGAAAGAGAAAATCACTATAGAATATATGAAAGAGAGAAATTCAGAATATATGAAAAAGAGAAAACCACTATAGATCCATTTAATTACAGATTTATAGTGATATGTAAATCTTTTTCAAATTTTAGATTCTAAAAAAAATTTAGATATCAAAATATTTATCCCTCTATACTAACATGTGTGTAATGAGAATGAAATGCCACAATTCATAATGAAAGTAAAATATGAAAAAAATAAATGAGTTATTAAATAATTAATCATATAAAAATATCAAAATATTTTGTAATTTATTTTTAGTATTAAATATTTGGTCATTTTTAAATTTATAAAATTATAAGAAAATAAAAGTATTAATCACATAAAAAAAACTTAAGCACTTTGAAATTTTGAAGATTATGAGACCGGGGAAATGAGTTATTGAGACATTAACTATACCAGATGAGCAAAACACCTTACAATTTATTTTTAGTTTTGAATCTAGTTTTGAAGAATATAAAAATATGAATTTTGGATTTAAAAAAAAATCAAGGTAAATTAAATTGAGGCAAATATTAAGCACAGAACTCACCATAAATACAAACTTTCATGTTTTGAAGGGCTTCTAAGTGTTTCAAGATAAATTTAATTTTTATAACAAATGGGCTTGGTGATTAGGGGTTTTTCTAAATTAGTGGGAATGAAGGACCCCACATGTACCCATCGTATTACATTTTCTATATGGTTTTTATTTCCTTCCGTGAGTTTTGGAGATTTTATTTTGGCTAAAAGGATCTTTGTGTTCTAATATGTATTAAGAACACAATAATATTATTTACAAATTTTATATTAATTTGAATTTTTTTAATATGTTAGTGGTTTCACATTCATTCGAAGGTGATGTTTTATTTTCATCATCTTCTTTAAAATGTATAAATTAGTTAATAACATTAATTATATTGGTTATATATGATAATCAAAGAGTATGATCTTAAAAGAGATGTTAAACAATTATATATTTTTATATGATGAGATAATATATTATTATGTAAATTTATGTTTTTTATTGATATTTGTGATTGTTATATAGTTGTATTTGTGATTATTGCAAATTCAAAGCAACCCCAATTGGTATGGGACAATCTGCCATATTTTTATCAATGTTTTGTTATGTGTTTTGTGTTCTAATAATTAATTTAATAACATAATGATTTGATATTATTAGTTGATTGAACAACATATACACCTAATCATGAGAGATGAAGGGGATATCAAGTCTTGCAATTGATGGTTAAACTAATCCTCCATTACAAGTATGTGTGGTTATGGACGTAGTATTCCCATCCTATGGATTACCAACCTTGACATAGGTAACCATTAAACACAACATTAAAATTTTGGCCCTCAAGTAACCATTTTGGCATGAAATAGTAGATAAGGTCTCCCATGGAGGCCAACAATTGTATAAAACACATGCATTTGTGTAATAATAAAAAAACAATGAAATAAAAAAAAGCATGGATCAACAAATTTCAAGCAACCATTTTTCAACCAATTTGGTTGCAATAGAGCACTACACACATCTCATACAACTACTAAAAAACTATGGAACTCTCTTCCAATACCCCACACAATCAAGGAAGCATTTTCTTTTTCTCTACTCAATAGTTGCTCATGGAATTACTTCCCTTCTAGTACTCATTAGTGTAGGAAAAAAGAGTCCAACATGTTGAATGCCTTTTGGAAATAATCTACCAAAATAACACTTAGATCTCAATGAGGAAAAAAAACATCGTTGGTGAAGGATTCCTAACCTTTCTAGCCTCCATGTTCACCTAGATTCATAAATCACTTTTCCAAACCATGTAAGTCCCTATTTCAAAAAAGTGACAAGTTGGTGATTTCTAGTTTGGTTAATTGGTTATCCATGATGAACACAATAAGATAAGTGTAGAGCATGATTGCAAGAGCATAATGGAATGAATTACCACAAGAGAGTTGAGGGACGATGGATGATTTCCCTAAATGCCTCCTTCAACAAAGTGTTGAGTTGGTAATTTCTAGATTGATTAAGTGTTTATCCATGATGAACACAACATGAAAAGTGTAAAACATGAATGCAAGAGCATAATAATGAATTATCATGAGATTTAAGGGATGATGGATGATTTCCCTTCTAATAGGATGAAGAAGTACTCTTATGGTTTCCCCTAATGATTGAACTTAGCCTATTCCTCAGTGGCTACGTGACACAAAATTCTCATCAACCTCGACATGCATTCAATGATTGGATTTCTAAGTCAATAGAAGTGAATGGGTTCATTTAAAGCACATAATGGAAAATACATGATTACATACTAGGTTGAAATTTTGCACTAGAGTATTACTCTCCCTTAGGCTTCCTTTTGCTCTTCCCCTTTGGTGGAATGATAGCCTCACTAGTGATTTTTGCAACTGTATTGAACCATTATATATTATATTCCAACATTAATACATAGTTCAAGTTCATTGTGACAAGTCTACCACATAGTCCATATACGTATATTTATGAGATATGCATGCTTATCCATTTAGTAGTTGAGCCATGGCCTTGAGCTTTCCACCAGGAATCTATATTAGCATATTTACATCATGTGTAGATGGAGCCATTTATTTATGTTCACATGGTTGACTCCTAATATTGTGCTTTGACCCCAAGGTGGGCATATATTGCATTAAATGTATATGATATGACCCCAAGAAAATGCATCTTTTGGGGTTAAATGTACATCTAATGTGTGAATGTATATGTAATAGGGTTGGCCTAAAAATGAATGAGCCACATGTGCAATGTGTAAATAAGTAATATATAAAGATCATGTAGTCATTACTAACAACATGTGATTTGGATGTATGAATTTATCTGGGTATTTGGAGGAGGTTCTTCTATTATTTAAGGAGTTATTGTGTAACTTATCTATATTATCAATCTTATCTATCTTAGAGTTGTGCTCCACTCTCACATTGGTGTACATGGTGTGTACTTTGAGTTTCTTATAATAGTTTTAGTGTTTTATGCATAACCACACATTTACAACTTATACATAATATAATATTATCCCATACATTCTAAATGTCAAAATAAGGGTATTGCATTACCTTTTTGTTGATGGTTGAAATAATTAAGTATAACATTTGAAAACCACTTTATAGGGTGAGTCTCAAAGAGAAAAAGGAGGGTGAAATCCTAATTTAGGATTTAAGCTTGAAACTTGGTAATTAGACGTTTAGATTAATTGGTTAGATAAGTCAACATAGACTTTCCCCTTAATGGTATTGAACCTCCTATTATATGTTTATATAATATTATATGTGTCTTATATTGTGATTAATTTCTTTTAAATTCTCAATTAGTATGCAGGCATAGTCGTAAGTGACAATGCAAGTTGATTTTAATGCAAAAGTAAATTAATAAATGTGATAAAGTTATGATAACTATCAATTATTAGACTAAGTCCTTAGATAATCACAAAGTCCAAGACCACATAGATCTAAGTTGTAAACCTGATCTTTGATGAGATGTTGCCATGATCCATTGGCGAGCTCTCAATGAGATCCATATCTAAAATGGTCCAATTAATATACTATAAATTCAGATCCTAAGATAAACACATCATGTATGAAAATGACTTATGCCTTTTCCGTCATTTACTTGTCTTATCTTACTTATATGAATTCTTAACATAATATCACAATCAGATTATGAGAAATCTAATAAAAAGAATACAAATAATCTCTAAAGAATTAGTGTTCCAAATGTCCATGTAATCCTAAGCAATGAAGATGTATCTATCCTAAAGTAATAATAAAGTAATCTATTTGATCTGAATACTCATTTGTGCACATGTATCTCATTTCTAAACAAAACAAAAAAAAGCCAAAAGAATAAAAAGGCTTCCTCTCGTAGATTTACAAATTTGAGTTGAGGACTGCCTGTGTATTTTATCTGAACATGATTTTTCTTTAAAGGAATTCGTTTCTTGCTTCCATAAGAGAGAGTGATCTCAAAGTAAGATCGATTTGAGTTTTGGTTTTGAGTGTTTCCATTTCTGGAAAAAATCCAATCTACAACAACTTGACATAGACATTCTCAAAAGGTTATAATATTGATCCGTTGTACTATTCTGGAAGCCACAGCTTGTAGCTCACCAGTTTTACTGGAAAACATTAGAAGGCATTTTGGCCTTCATTGATCTTTCAAAATCTCAAATCTATGGACGTCCAAGAAAATTTAAACCACAACGACGTTGATTCTTGATTAGCTTTGATTGGCATGCTATCCGATGGCTACACACCGGCTGGTAGACTGATTGCACCTCTAATCCACGAATCCATTACATCAGTTATTTATCACTATATGAATGCTTTGAACTACATTCAATCAATGGCCCATACACGTGAACAAAGAGGGGATCTCCTGAGCAAACCTATGCTCCATTTAAAGTATTTCATTTCTTGTCATTCAAAATAAAATATCATATTGAATGCCACATATTCAACTTCCATATATCTATAAGGACTCTGGACACCACATATTTCCACAATGGTATGATATTGTTCACTTTGGGCCTAAGCCCTCATGGATTTGCTTTTGGACTTACCCCAAAAGGCTTCATACCAATGGAGATATTTGTCCATCCTTATATACCCATGATCTTCCCCACTTCTAGTCAATGTGGGACTATTGGTCGTATACCCAACAATCCTCCCCTCGAACAAAGGACCATCGAGCCTCCCCTCAAACGATTATCCATCCGTCCACTCTCTACCAACCAGGATTCTCCGCTCCAATGCGTTGGAAGCACACGCCTTACATGGAAGCACCACCTGCCTTGAGACCTTGCTCTTCCCAGGTCAACTCCTCTTCACCGTGTTGGGACCAGGACACGTCCATGAAGAATCCAGAGCACACCGCCTGTCTAACCGAGCTCATCCACGGATCCCATCGTCATATTACCGGGGCCCACCACCTTCGTTCGACATTCCGAGAATTCATCCACTTGGCTAACTTCGGGGCATGGCTTTGATACCACTTGTAAGGACTCTGGACACCACATATCTCCACAATGGTATGATAGTGTCCACTTTGGGCCTAAGCCCTCATGGATTTGCTTTTGGACTTACCCCAAAAGGCCTCATACCAATGGAGATATTTGTCCATCCTTATATACCCATGATCTTCCCCACTTCTAGTCAATGTGGGACTATTGGTCGTATACCCAACAATATCATTTATAATGAGAAGTTTTGGTAAATTGGAATTATTCTTCTTTTGCATTATTTTAATGTAATAAGGGAAGAATATTTAGGTTGGAAAGGGGCAGCCATAAAATTTTAGTTCAAGATAGGAGCACGAGTGGGCACATCAATGGAATATTGTGGGATAATTTGGATTGAAAAAAAAAACACTTGTTTAGTTATATTATAATGGGATGCTTTAATGTATTCTAATTTAGTTTTTGTTTTAGTTTTAGTATTGTTTAAAGGAGTTTTGAAAATTTGTGAAAGAGATTTAAATCGAAGGAGTTTAAGATTTATATTTCAAAGGAAAATTTTATGTTTATGAACCATTCGAATAATTTTATATTTAGTATTTGTTTTAGTTTTAGTATTATTTAAAGGAGTTTTGAAAATTTGTGAAAGAGATTTAAATCGAAGGAGTTTGAGAGTTATATTTCAAAGGAAAATTTTATGTTTATGAACTATTCGAATAATTTTACATTTAGTATGTTAATGAAGATTATGATGGCTTCAAAATATATTAGGGCATTGTTATTGTAAAAGTGATGCTCATAATAAAATTTGAGTCTTTTGTTTCATGTTATTGATTCACTTGAAATTGAATTATATAAGCTAAGTATATTTGTCAATGTGTCTTATGGTGAATATTCTCTTGATTACATTTTGATTTATTATGTTTAGTTTTGATACAATTGCAATTTATTTTATAATGCAACCCACAAGAAGTTCAAGCAAAAATAATGATATTCAAGCATAATAAAGTATACATAATCAAACAACTATTGTGCATAATCATTCAATCAAATTGGAAATCATCCACATCAACATTCAACGACATCGACATCAATTTCTTATCATTTTTGTGTAGCTTGCAATAAATTGTTTTTCAAGTAAGAAATCATATGTGGCCTACCTGAAATTGGATAAGGAGGTCAATTGAGTCATCAAAATTCAATCATTGAAATCAACTTTAGGGTGCATGATCGGTGATACCCAACATCCTAAGGTGACATAAAATCAAATGCGTGACACACAAGCATAAAAATCAAATGAGCAAGTACAAGTAAGCATGACATGTGAGTGTGAGAAAAATGAGAAAGAGGAAAAGCGTTTACAAAACACGTTTGTCAAGAAATCAGTGAATTAAGAGATAGAAAAAATGAATTGAATAATTAGCTTCTTGATCTTCAATACCAAATCAGTATGAAGTATCAATTGATCGATTGATATGTTTGATCCAACATCTAAGATAGACGTAAATTGTGACACAAAGGATCTCATACAAACATATAATGCAATTTGTGATACATATGTGTTGTCACTGTGACAAAGACCCTCCAAAATTTTTTCTTATGTCAATTTTTGAGCCTACATCAACTGTTGTTTTAAGCCCCTTGTGTCGTCATGTTGTTTGATTTGTTATTTATGTGTTTTATCCTAGTGTTGCATCCTTTTAAGTCAATGTTTCCTAGGCGTCGTAACTTAGCCATTAGAAGCACTTGAGTTAGTTAGTCCATGGTTAGGTGAACTCATGATCTTTCTTGACTTAGAAAGTTTCCTTCTCGCTGTGCACACACTCTGTTGTCACTTACTGCAAAATGTGTTTCCAGCTGTCCAAAGAGTAAATGAGTAGAGACATTTGCAGTCATTTTCCAAGCAGTAGAAGGACTCAAAGCGTAAATCAGACCCTCTCCATTGGAAAGTGCTCTGAACAAGATTTCCAACAATATGTGGAAGTCCAAAAATGGACACCTGGAGCAAAATATATGGTCTGATGAAGTTCAAGGATTGAAGCCTTAGGAAAGAATATCAGAGGTCCGATATATAGGAGATTGCATATCGGAGGTCTAGAGATATCGATGATCAAAACATCAGAGCATCAACCATATTGACGATCCCAACATTAGAGCATCAACCATATCAGGGATCGCAACATCATAGCATCAGACATATCGACGATTGCAACATTAGAGCATCAAGCATATCGATGATCGCATATCGGAGGTCAGGCATATAGGTGCATCGCATATCGGAGGTCCTGAATATTGGAGAATTGATACATTGTAAGGTCAGTGAATCAGAGCTTCAAAACTTCTTAAAGTGACAACCTTTAAAAGGTTGCGCTATGCATAATGTGCTGATAGTGTTAAAAATTTCCGAGAACGCCGACAAGGGATTAATAACTGATTTCATCACAAAACCAAAGGTGGGAAGGCCATTTTCTCTCCCCTCTAGTAGGAGACGTGGTGACATATGATTGGTCCTGATAAGATATAGTGGCATCTGACATAAGTATGACGTGGCGTTACGGAAGGACATGTGGCAGGTAGTTTTGGTGTTTTGAGGGGGCCTAAGGGGACAAATCTGGGTGACAAGTGTCACCACTTGGAGCGATGACTTCATATCAGAGGTCTGCGTATCGGAGGTTGAGGATGTCGGCACTTTGTAACACTTGATACTTGAAAAAGTTCTGATAAGGGGGCTCCAATATTGGGCTAGCACCATGGTTGCAAAGACTCAAAGAACTAAGGGCGTTGAGCACTTAACGAAGGAAAAATAGCTGTCGGTAGGAACAAAAACACTCTAGCAACTTAAGGTTAAGTGAAAGGTCATGACCCTTAGTCCTATTGTGAGAAATGCGGGAAGGGATAAGCAGAAGGATCCCGCCATATCGGAAGTTGACAATCAGAGGATTAGAATACTGCACCACTGTGAAAATTGTGATATTGAATTTCTAGGATAAGCATGATACAAAGGAGGCGTATGGGTTGACAGATGAAAGATTGAATGCGGGAACTAAGGAGTTGGTCTCAGGAGTAATGACGACTATCAAAGATTGTTGGGTCAAGGTAGCAAGGACCACGATCCACAGGAAAGAGTGTTGGGTCTACCTTGAGGTGATACAATCCATCTCTATGCTCCGACGCATGTCTTCAGTGAGTAAATGGAGGTATGGGACTTAGGAAGTAGTGTGTAGGTCACCTGAGAATTAATTTCTTAGCATGGAGCTCCACGCAGTCAGGTAATGAAAGATTGCCAGGTCAATCTTTGTTTCTGCACTATGACAAGCAACTGACAGTTGATCACTCCCAGCTCCAGAGAGTGGGGGACTCAAGAAGTTAAGGCGGAAGTGACAAGTGAACCAGTTGGACCACTAAAGAGGAACATCATGAAAAAGACGTGGCTTGATTGGAGGCCATCACAGGAATGGCAAGGAGATATTTCCCTCAACCATCATTCAATTTTATTTATGTCTATTATTCTGTAATTTTTGCATTTTCAAGAACAAAATCCAATCCAATTGTAATCATTTTAGGCAGCAGAACCTTCACACGCCGAGACAACTAGTCAATTACACAGTTGGAGTTTGGTTGAGATATTTTGTAAATGTTGTTCAAAGCTCCCCCTCTCCTTATAAATAGAGGGAAGAAACACTTAAACGAGGTTCCTAATTTCCGCATTCTAGAGGCCTGAATTCTCCTTGTGTGAGTTTTTAGCTCTGTTTGTAGAGAGAGTGGTTCCACTTTGGTTCAATTTTCTTTTTCATATGGTGATCAAGCATATACAATTGTTAAATGTAATAGACTAATGATTTGGACTCCATCTTCAAAGATTAATGAAGCAATTTGGTTGGTTCCAATTGGAGAAATTTGTAGTGTGTTTTCCCCCTTTGTATATCATTTCATGTATGTCTTTCCTCTTCTAAAATTGTGTTATGAAGCTACCGATTTCACTCTCTCATGGTTGTATGTATGCTGCTAAGTAGTGAGAAGTACCTGTGTAAACACATATTTACTTGTGTTATTTGATAGCCTGCAGTACCTATGTAATCACGGATTTACTTGTGTTATTTGATAGCTTACAATACCTATATGTAAGCATAGATTTACTTAGGCTAATTGGTGAAAAATGTATTCATGAGGCATAGAGCTTGAGACCTTAATTCATGCTCCAATTTTTCTGCATTTTCACCTCTTCACTCTTCCATATTTATGTTGGAGATTGTTGCTTAGGATTTTGTGTTATGTCCATCCTTTTGCATCAATTTCCCTCCTTTCGTTCCTCCTGTTCATATATACTACAATAACAATGTTAAATTATTTATTATTGTGTGTTGGCCACTAGAACCAACACATTTCTCTTTGAGATTATCCACATCTACCCGTGTTTATTTTGATCTATGTGTTTTCTTGAGTTTACCTTGGCGAAGGGTTATCGAACCAATTATGTGACACATGGAGTGCAATAGAAAGTCTTTAGATAATCTTCAAAATAACTCCTCTCGAATGCCCTAGGCACTAGTCTCCTATCAATCCGAAGGTTGTCTCTACAATGATTCTATATCCGCTAAAGGAAATTGTGTGGCAAGAGATAGAAAAATCTACATCTTTCTGGTGCCGTTGCCGAGCAACGAGTCAAAAATATTTTTCCCTAGGTATGATAATTTTTACATTCCCTCTGTTAGGTGAAGAAGGGAAGTGTGGGTTGAAGATCTCTCACCTTGGTGACTCCACTGTTTGAATCTTATTGTAAACATATTTCTTTGGCCCACAATAATATATATCAATTCCAAGCCCAACTAGAAGGTTCATGGAGGAGATTAAAAGAGTTGAGCATCAAATATCAATTTGGGGGTAGTGGTGCATGCCTATTTTAGTTGTTGACTTCCAAGAGAACAATGGCATAAGGTCTAGTACTCAGATGCTGGGATGGTATCATTGGAAGGTTGACCTCACTTGGGTGAATTGAGCCCTATGCATAAGTAGGAGTTGTATATAAATAAGCTCACTATGTGAGTGTTTAATTTCTAGTTTTTAGAGTTTTTAGTTTTGCATTTTGGTTTTATGAGGAAATAACTCCTAAAAAATAAAGTTCCATGGATAATTTCTGGTTTTATAGGTTCAATATATTTTTGATTCCATGCCCAATGGTGAAGGCTACTAGTTTGCAAATTCTCAGCACCTTTCTAGCAAGGCACTATCCCCAATTGGAGCCAATGTTGTCACTTACTGCAAAATGTGTTTCTATTTGTCCAAAAAGTAAATGAGCAAAGAAGTTTGTAGTCATTTTCCAAGCAGCATAAGGACTCAAAGCCTAAAGAAGGCCCTCTCCATTGGAATGTTCCCTAAACAAGCTTTCCAATGATATGTGGATGTTGAAAAATGGACTCCAAGATCAAAAGATATGGTCTGCCGAAGTTCAAGGATTGAAGCCTTAAGAAGGAATGTTGAAGGTACGATATATCAAAGTTCACATATCAAAGGTCTAGAGATATCAGTGATCACAACATCAGAGCATCAACCATATCGACAATTGAACATTAGAGCATCAACCATATCAGCGATTGCAACATCAGAGCATCAGGCATATCGATGATCACAACATCAAAGCATCAAGCATATCGACGATTTCATATCAGAGGTCAGGTATATCAGCGCATCACATATCGAAGGTCTTAAATATCAGAGCATTGACACATTGGAAGGTCGGTGAATCGGAGAATTGGAACTTCTTAAGGTTACAACCATTAAAATGTTGTGATATGAATAATGCGCCGATAGTGTTAAAAACCGTCAGGAACACCGACAAAGGATTAACAAAGGATTTCATTGCAAAACCAAAGGTGGGCAAGCCATTTTCTCTTTCTATAGCGGGATACATGGAGGTATATGATTAGTCCCGATAAGCTACAGTGGCACTTGATGTCAGTATGACGTGGCAGTACGGAAGGACACTTGGCAAGCAATTTTGGCATTTTGACGGGGCCTAAGGGGACAAATATGAGTGACATGTGTCACCACTCATGAGGTGCCATGTGGAGTAATGACATCATATTGGAGGTCGGCATGTCGAAGGTTAAGGATGTCGACACTTTGTAACATTTGATACTTGAAAATGTTCCGATAAGGGGGCTCTGATATTGGGCTAGCACCATGGTCGCAAAGACTTAAAGAACCAAGGATGCTAAGCACTTAAAGAAGGAAAAATAGCCCCTGACAAGAACAAAAACACTCTAGCAACTCAAGGCTAAGTGGTGGGTCATGACCCTTGGTCCTATGGTGATAAATGTGGGAAGGGATAAGTGGAAGGAGCTCGTCATATTGGAGGTCAGAAATAGGAAGATTAGAATACTGCACCACTTTGAAAATTTCGATATGGAATTTCTCCTATAAGCACTGTACAAAGAGTTAAAGGAGTTAAAGGTGTATGGGTCAACAACTGCAAGATTGAATGTGGGAACAAAGGTTTTGGTCTAAGGAGTAATGGTGACTATAAAAGATCACTGGGTCAAGGCAATAAGGACCACGATCCACAGGAAACAGTGTTGGGTATTTCTTGAGGTGATACAAGCCATCTCTATGCTCTGATGCATGTATTCAATGAGTAAATTGAGGTATGGGACTCAAGAAGTAGTGTGTAGGTGACATGAGAATTAATATCTTAGCATGGAGCTCCATGTAGTCAAGCAATGAAAGATTGCCAGGTCAATCTTTGTTTCTGCACTGTGGCAAGCAACCGATAGTTGACCGCTCCTAGCTCCAGAGAGTGGGGAATTCAAGTAATTAAGATGAAAGTGACAGGTGAACCGACCAAACTAGTAAAAAGGAACATCATCGAAAAGGCATGACCTGATCGGAGGCCATCACAGGAATGGAAGGGAGATATTTTCCTCAACTATCATTCAATTTTCTTTATGTCTATTATTATGTAATTTTTTCATTTTCAAGAATGAAATCAAATTTGATTGTAATCATTTTTGGTAGCAGAACCTTCACACGCTGAGGTAGCTAGTCGATTAGACAGCTGGAGCTCAGCTGAGATATTTTGTAACTGTTGTTCAAAAATCCCGCTCTCCTTATAAATAGAGGGAAGAAACACTTAAACGAGGTGCCCAATTTCTGCATTCTAAAGGCTCAAATTCCGCTTTTGCAAGTTCTGAGCTCTATTTGCAAAGGGAGTGATTCCACTTTGGTTTAATTTGCTTGTTCATAAGGTGCTCGGGCATATACAATTGTTAAATGTAATGGACTGGTGATTTGGACTCCATCTTCAAAGATTAATGAAGCAGTTTGGTTGATTCCAATCAGAGCAATGTGCAGTATGTTTTCCCCTTTGTATATCATTTCATGTATGTCTTTCCTCTTTTGAAATTGTGTTATGAAGCTACCGATTTCACTCCTTCATGGTTGTATGTATGTTGCTAAGTAGTGAGAAGTACCTATGTAAACACATATTTACTTGTGTTATTTGATAGTCTGCAGTACCTATGTAATCACGAATTTACTTATGTTATTTGATAGCCTACAATACATGTATGTAAGCACAAATTTACTTATGTTAATTGGTGAAAAATGTATTCATGAGACATAGATATTGATACCTTAATTCGTGCTCCACTTTTTCTGCATTTTCACCTCCTCATTCTTCCATATTTTTGCTGGAGATTGTTGCTTAGGATTTTGTGTTATGTCGAGTCCTCTGCATCAATTTCCCTCGTTTCCTTCCTCCTGTTCATCTATACTACAATAAAAATGTTAAACAATGTATTGTTGTGTGTTGGCCATTAGAACCAACACATTTCTCTTTGAGATTAGCCATATCTACCAGTGTTTATTTCGATCTATGTGTTTTCTTGAGTTTACCTTGGCGAAGGGATATTGAACCAATTTCATGACATATGGAGTGAAATAAAAAGCCTTTAGATAATCTTCAAAAGCACTCCTCTCGAATGCCCTAGGCACTAGTCTCCTATCAACCCAGAGGCTGTCTCTAGGAGGCTTCTATATCTTCTGAAGGCAATTGTGTGCCAAAAGATAGAAAAATATACAACACACTCAAAAAACACTCAAAAGCACAGAAAAATCAAACAAAATCAAGCAAATCACTAAAAAAATTAAAAAGCGTACTCCAAGTGGGTGCAGGCATGCACTCAACTTGAGTGCACTCCTTCGGGCCGAAGAAGCGCGCCCACCTTGAGTGCACTCTTTCATGCTAAGAAATTGTTCCCTCCATGAGCACACTTCTTCATTTCGAAGACATGTGCCCTTCTTGGATGCATGCATGATCCATCTTGTTGCATGTGGGCACACTCCTAGAAAATAAAAGCCCGCTTAACTTCTTTTAACTAATTCTTTCATGCGACGACAAGTGATGTTCATGCATGAATAAATTTTCCATGTAAACTTATTAAATCAACTCAGTTAATCATTATTTTGCATAATCATTCCATCTGAGTTGGGCACACAAATGGTAATAAAGAGCCTCTTCATCAACCAATGCTTTAATTAAGTTTTTCATGTCGGATCTCTTCATTTCCTTTCATGATTTCACTAACATTTTTTCTTTTCTTGCTTTCGATTCTTCATTTTTCAGTTTGTTTGTTGGCATTTATGCTCAATGTTCATGTTGTAAGTGTTTATCTGTTGTAACATGCAAAAAATATTTACATTCTTCAACTTTCCATATTCCACCATGAATGCGACAATAGTTATATATCCTTGCAGATCTTTCGTTTCCACATCCTATCATTAAATCTCGATATTTAACTTGTTCCTGAGATTCCAATAGGTAGAGCACACTTCTTGAGCTTGAAGCCCGATCATCCTAAAAAATTGTACCCTGCTGATCCAATTTTTCTCTTAACTGCACTTTTTCACCACAAAGAACTGTGCCCTCCCTTGAGCGCATGAGTGCATCATGAAGACATAAAGCATCTTCCTTCATCCCTTTGGAATGCAATAATTCACCCTCCTTTTCCTTGAGTGCATGAGTGCATTGTGATGGACTGAATACTTGTCAACCCATTGCATTGTACCTTCGAAGTGTGACAGTGTGCCCTCCTTATCTCCTTGAGTGCATGAGAGCATAATGAGGGCCCGAAGACCCATCATTTCATCCCTTCGACCCTTTGGAGTGCACCAGTGCACCCTTGATGTTTTTATCCACTTGCTTGAATGTATGAGCGCACTACAAATCCTTGAATGACCCAGTACATCCATTTGTGTTTTGAAAGTGCGCCCTCCTAGTTTGCATGCCTATTTTCTAAAGCATGTAAGTTATTTTGTGCTATCGTTCATATATTTTATGTTCTATCATCTGTGATGGATCTTTGTACATGATTTACAAGTATGTTTGCATAAGTAGGTTGCTTTGAGCTAATATTTTCACTATGAGTGTGTTTCCCCAAACAGGTGTTCATGCTACAAGTATTGTCACCCTGTCATCATTTGTTGGAGACATACCACCTCGCAATGTGGCCTCCAAAGAACTTTCAAAAGTAAGCGCTAATGAGTCTGTATAAATTACAAAGCTAAATATCCCCCTATATGCAGACACACAACACTTTATTGATAAGGATACAAGGGTCGCATGGAGCAAGATATATAACACATTCATGCACGAAATTTTTACTGAGGACTTAGAAGATGTGCATGTGTACATCAACATTAAGAAGTCTAGGATGCACATGATCACATGTAGGTTCCCAGTCATGCAATGTGCCGAGATGATTGAATGGATCATTACACATATGGATGAATCTCACCTTGTGCTTCACTGTGAGAGTGGTGATCAAGTCACTACCTACTTATTATAAGATTCTCAAGCCCAATGAATATGGAAATGACAACTTCTACATGAGATGGGCTACCCTTGACACAAGTGATGTTATCGAATCATGGTGTCGAGTGCTTGCCAAGTTTTGCCATCGCCCATTCGTAGTCTATCCGACAAAGATTGTGAGAGATGTATATCAGTATTTGATAGCCATGTATTGTCGGTTGTATGGGTGTAAAGAACGCTGAGGTGTTCGAAAGAATTGGGTATACACACTCAATATAGTGGTGACCTAAGGTAGAGCTTTCAATTGGATGGATATATTGTCATATGAGTTGTAGTGTTAGGTGGGGCAGGCAAAAGCATATTTATAGGTGAATCAAGCACTAGAATTTTACATGTCTGCATTCCTCTTAGATGGAATCTGTGTATAGTAAGTTTTCCCAGGAATGAATTGGAATTAGACCCTTGAGGAGAATTTCACGGTTTACTTCCAATGCAGAGTGTTATTAGAAGTAAGCTTCAAAGGCATATATGAAAAATTGGCTGAACACTTGTTTGTAGTTATCTTTCACATGATATTTGAGATCGATCCTCCCTACATGACCAATCAGATGAAGGAGTCACTTCGAGATATTGCAGACTGGTTTGTAGCTCCCAAGGGTACGTACATCAAGTGCTTCAGTTTTCATATATTCCCTCATCTTATGCCTTGATATGTGACCAACAAAGAGGTCATGCAAGAAGTAGAAAATCGGTTGGACAAGGGATTTTCAGGAACTCTTCACAGGAGAAAGAATGCTCATTGACCTATCTTTTCGTTGAGGATCAACCTGTATGATTTAAAGAGACACAAGGAGACAACTACAAAGGTATAGGAGCTGAACCACTTACACTTCATAACCAAAGACTTTCATGGATAAGATCCCAGGAAAAATGTTAGGAAACATTGTCAAAGGATCAACCACGATACAGGGTACTCATCGATGTCAACAACAGAAGATGATAAATTAAAGAACTGGTACAATGCTAATATGAAGACACATCCAACAATGGAAACGAGTTCACCCCATGATCCAATAGCTCAAGACTTTTAGGTGTAGGAGGAGGAGGAGATAACACCTCAAGCAAAGAAAGTAGCTCCCAAGAAAAGGATTAGGTAAGCCTCGATAGGCGAGAGCAAAAATAAATGAAATTTCGATCCTTTAAACTCATGAGCTATTCACACAGAGAAGGAGAGGAGAGAAGCATAAGAAGAAGAGGAGAAGATGAAGCAAGATGATTTTCTCCAAAATCAAGAAGAAGAATAATAATAGAGGAGAAGGATAGAAGAAGAACAATAGAGGCAATCCCAGGAGGATGAAGTAGTGTAGAGACTAGAAGAAGATCGATTAACTAAAGAGATGGAAGAAGAAGCATCGAAGGAAGAAGATACCATCCAACCCATGGATGATGAACCAAGAAATCCAGAGGAACCTCCCCTTATAGGTGGTCATCTTCCATTCAGGGAAATGGGGATCACACCTCTACAAGTTAACAAAGTCATGGATGTATGCAGTGTAACATTTGATCAACTTAAGAAGAGAATCGTGCAGTTGAGGCAAAGATATTTCTTGAATGATCCTAAGAACCTAGTCTCAGTTTCCATGGAGAAGGTGATAACCTTCAACACTAGAGGGAATCCTAGATCTATTATGGTGGAAAATGTTGCAATCACTACAACGACACAAGATAATTTTGAGTACTTGTTGAATGAGAATGCATGGATGAGAAAAGAACTTGTCATGGTGAAGCAATAGGCGGAACATCTTGCATAAGAGAATCAATGATTTTCATCATAGAGCTCTAGCACCTCTGAGTTTTAGTCAACCATGCAGGAGGAATTGTGGCCAATGGATGACACTGTTATGAAACCAGCTCAAGAAAAGATAGAAAAGATAGATCAACGCCTTAGAATTCAACCTCTTCGAGGGGGCAACCTCCTTTACATTACATAAATGAACAATTCTTGGATGATACAAATGACAAAACCTCCTTTCTATATATAGGAGTATAAGGAGTCACAATATAATCCAGCCGACCTAACAATAATAATATAAAGCCACAAAAATAACAATAGAGGGATTCTATGGGGCACAGAAATAATAATATGGGGGTAATAGGGGCACAACAATATAAATAAGGGGTATAACTACAATAGTAATGGGGTAATCACTAGTATTATAGGGACCCAACATTTCTTAAGTGCATGGAGTATTGCCAACATTTCCTTCTCATAAATAGCTTTGCTTAAAAACTTTCCCTTGATTGGACGACTTTCAAAAGCAATGGGTCTTTCATCTTGCATTAGAACAGCACCAATTCCATTTCCTGAAGCATCACATTCCACAATAAAGGTTTTTGTGAAGTTCGGTGTAGCTAAGACCGGTGCTTGGCACATTGCCTCTTTAAGATGTTCAAAGGCCTTTGTTGCTTCCGGGGTCCATGAAAATGAATCTTTCTTCAATAATGTTGTTAGAGGTGCTGCTATTCTCCCATAATTCTTAACGAACTTGCGATAATACCCTGTCAACCCAAGAAATCCTCGCAGCTGCTTTATGGATGTGGGGACTTTCCATTCCTTAATGGATTTAATTTTGCTAGGGTCTACCTTAACTCCTTCATGAGATACAATATGACCCAAATATTCCACCTCCTGGACTCCAAAGAAACATTTGGATCTTTTTTCATATAATTGTTTCTCCTCCAATAGTTGTAGCACCCTGTCAACATGTTCAACATGATCCTTCCAAGACTTGCTATAGATTAGTATATCATCAAAAAATACTAACACAAATTTTCTAAGGAATGGTTTGAAAATTGAATTCATCAAACCTTGAAATGTTGAAGGTGCATTGGTAAGGCCAAAAGGCATGACCAAAAATTCATAATGACCCTCATAAGTTCTAAATGCCGTTTTCGGAATGTCTTCAACCTTCATTCTGATTTGATGATATCCCGAACGAAGATCCAACTTGGTGAAGTAAATTGATCCATGCAATTCATCCAGTAATTCATCAATGACAGGAATGGGGAACTTATCTTTAATAGTGAGCTTGTTGAGCTCCCTATAATCTGGACACATGCGCCATGATCCATCCTTCTTGTTGAATTATACCAGCCTCTAGCATTTCTGCAACCATACGTTCAATTTCACTTTTTTGGACATAGGGATATCTGTATGGCCTGATGTTTGGAGGAACACTTCCTGGAATCAGATGAATAGCATGATCATGATCACGCATAGGTGGGAGACCTTTGGGAGTCTCAAATACCTTGGAATGATTGTCCAGGACTTTTTGGAGATTTGGAGAAATAGATGATTCCAATGTAGAAACATCTAGTGAACATAATTGTGCAATTACACCTCTTTGCTCCTTTTTTAGAAGCTTTGTCATGCCATTAGAGCTGATTATCTTTCCTGGTTTCCCTGCAATACCCCATAATTCAACTTTCTTTCCTTCCACAGAAAATTTCATGAAAAGTTCTTGAAAATTAAAAGCTATTGTACCCAAGGATTGTAGCCATTGGACTCCTAGTACAACATCAGCACCTCCCATTGGAATGAAAAGCATTGGGCTAGTCAATACATATTCTCCCATGGATAGCTTGATATTATGGCACTTTCCAGAACAATTTATTGTTCCTCCATTTGCAATCATCACTTGACACTCTGGTGCTAGATATAGGAAGAAATTCAATTCTTTTGCTACCCTACAATGAATAAAATTGTGGGTGCTTCCTGAATCAATCAACACTATTACCTTTTTCTTCTTGATTTGTCCTTCTATCTTGATGGTTTGAGGAGTGGTAATTCCCGCCAATGCATTACAAGATATGGTTGGATTTATTTGTTCTTCATCTAGGCTTTGTTCCTGGAGTATATCCTCTTCTTTTGACCTTTCTTGCTCCTTTTCTTCTTCCTCTTCACAATCTATGTAGAATAATTTCTTCTCAGCACACTTATGACCTTTTGTGTATTTGCTATCACAATTGTAGCAAAGCTCTTTTGCTCTTTTTTCTTCCAATTGTTGTGGTGTCAACCTTGTAGGTTGTGGAAGACTATGGGAAACAACACTTCCGTCTTTATAGTTGTGAATGGTATGCTTCCTAGTTGCCATAATTTTGCTTTCCATTTTTCTTGCTAACCTGAATGCCTTCTCTAATGAATCATGTTCCCAAAGGCGAACATCATGTTGGATATTATCCTTTAAAGACCCTATGAACACATCAATCCTATGCTCCTCTGGAATATCTTTTACCCTTATGTTCAATTTTTGGAACTCCTCAATGTGCTCCATTACTGAACCCTTTTGTTTGAGACTTATCAATTAGCTAAAAAAAGTGTTGCTTTTTGTATCTTCATAATGTGCTATCAATTCTTCCGTAAAAATTGCCCAAGTGATAAATTTTTTATGAGAGCAAAGCCATTGATACCATACAAACTGATTTGGTTCCAAATATACAGTTGCCATACGTACCTTTTTTGTGTTTTGCACATTATTGAGATCGAAGAACTGCTCCATCTGTAATATCCATGTGGCAGGATCCTTGCCATCAAACTTCCTCATATCGATTTTTGGAATATGGTGGGTCTTCGATCCAACATTAGCGTCTATGGAATCATGATTAACATTACTTTTTTTTACATCATGAGTTTCCTTTACAACCTTTTCACCATTAGTAAGTATTTCTTGTAGAAAATTTGTCAAATCTGTCTTCAAATCTGCCATGTCTGTCTTCAAATCTGTCTTCAAATCTGCCATGTCTCTCTTCAAATCTATCTTCGAATCATCCATCTTAGCTTCCATGCCCTTTATCTTAGATTCCACGCCACTTATCTTAGCTTCTGTTAGCTTTTGTGAGCGTGACATTTGTTGCACTTGTTCTTGTAATTTTGATATATCATGTAGCATTTCTTCTTCTTCTTCATGAGTCATGCTAGAGCTTTCAGGTTCCTTACTAGGTGTTTGCATTTTCTTTCCTCGGGGCATCAGTTACCGATAATAATGCTTTACTATTCCCTTTGAATTCCGTTAAACCAAGCTTACACAAAAATTTAAAAAAACACTACACACCTTTTTTTCACTTTATAGACGCCTGACATTGAATCTGATGTATCTCTGTAATTTCGGATCATCCAGTTCTGAAATTGCTACCTGTAGTAGCCTTCTGCGTCCTATTTCCAATGCCACAAGTCTGAGCCAAATTGGATTCTCCAAGGAAGAGTTATGTGAAATCTCCCATAGTGACTTTCTTTTAGACTGGTTCAGTAGAGCGAACTTGTACGACGTTCCACGAGTCACTGTTTCAACCTTTGAATCTGAAACACACACACAAGAAACTACATTCCGTCCTCTTTCTGTACCTTTTTACGAAATTTCAATCCGATCCTCAGAGAGAGAGTTATGACGATTTTCCCCAGGTCACTTGTTTTGAATGTAATTCAGGAGTCTGCAAAAAGGCCAACTTTCTCAGATCATATCTCTGAAAATATCATGCAAAAAGCTCTGAAATTTCGACCCAAGGTTCAACGCCAATTCTTCTCAAATGGGTTTTTTTTGCGACTTCTGAAACATCACAGAAAAAAAGTTATAGCAAAAATTCCACGATGACCTGTTTGGAGCAGCGAACTTGCGATAATACCCTGTCAACCCAAGAAATCCTCGCAGATGCTTTATGGATGTGGGGATTTTCCATTCCTTAATGGCTTTAATTTTGCTAGGGTCTACCTTAACTCCTTCATGAGATACAATATGACCCAAATATTCCACCTCCTGGACTCCAAAGAAACATTTGGATCTTTTTGCATATAATTGTTTCTCCTCCAATAGTTGTAGCACCTTGTCAACATGTTCAACATGATCCTTCCAAGACTTGCTGTAGATTAGTATATCATCAAAAAATACCAACACAAATTTTCTAAGGAATGGTTTGAAAATTGAATTCATCAAACCTTGAAATGTTGAAGGTGCATTGGTAAGGCCAAAAGGCATGACCAAAAATTCATAATGACCCTCATGAGTTCTAAATGCCGTTTTCGGAATGTCTTCAATCTTCATTATGATTTGATGATATCTCGAACGAAGATCCAGCTTGGTGAAGTAAATTGATCCATGCAATTCATCCAGTAATTCATCAATGACAGGAATGGGAAACTTATCTTTAATAGTGAGCTTGTTGAGCTCCCTATAATCTGGACACATGCGCCATGATCCATCCTTCTTGTGCACCAATACTACTGGAGCTGAGAAAGAACTTTGACTCGGTTGAATTATACCAGCCTCTAGCATTTTTGCAACCATACGTTCAATTTCACTTTTTTGGACATATGGATATCTGTACGGCCTGATGTTTGGAGGAACACTTCCTGGAATCAGATGAATAGCATGATCATGATCACACATAGGTGGGAGACCTTTGGGAGTCTCAAATACCTTGGAATGATTGTCCAGGACTTTTTGGAGATCTGGAGAAATAGATGATTCCAATGTGGAAACATCTAGCGAACATAATTGTGCAATTACACCTCTTTGCTCATTTTTTAGAAGCTTTGTCATGCCATTAGAGCTGATTATCTTTCCTGGTTTCCCTGCAATACCCCTTAATTCAACTTCCTTCCCTTCCATAGAAAATTTCATGAAAAATTCTTGAAAATTAAAAGCTATTGTACCCAAGGATTGTAGCCATTGGACTCCTAGTACAACATCAGCACCTCCCATTGGAATGGAAAGCATTGGGCTAGTCAATACATATTCTCCCATGGATAGCTTGATATTATGGCACTTTCCAGAACAATTTATTGTTCCTCCATTTGCAATCATCACTTGACACTCTGGTGCTGGATATAGGAAGCAATTCAATTCTTTTGCTACCCTACAATGAATAAAATTGTGGGTGCTTCCTGAATCAATCAACACTATTACCTTTTTCTTCGTGATTTGTCCTTCTATCTTGATCGTTTGAGGAGTGGTAATTCCCGCCAATGCATTACAAGATATGGTCGGATTTATTTGTTCTTCATCTAGGCTTTGTTCCTGGAATATATTCTCTTCTTTTGACCTTTCTTGCTCCTTTTCTTCTTCCTCTTCACAATCTATGTAGAATAATTTCTTCTCAGCACACTTATGACCTTTTGTGTATTTTCTATCACAATTGTAACAAAGCCCTTTTGCTCTTTTTTCTTCCAATTGTTGTGGTGTCAACCTTGTAGGTTGTGGAAGACTATGGGCAACAACACTTCCGTCTTTATAGTTGTGAATGGTATGCTTCCTAGTTGCCATAATTTTGCTTTCCATTTTTCTTGCTAACCTGAATGCCTTCTCTAATGAATCAGGTTCCCAAAGGCGCACATCATGTTGGATATTATCCTTTAAAGACCCTATGAACACATCAATCCTATGCTCCTCTGGAATATCTTTTACCCTTATGTTCAATTTTTGGAACTCCTCAATGTGCTCCATTATTGAACCCTTTTGTTTGAGACTTATCAATTGGCTAAAAAAAGTGTTGCTTTTTGTATCCTCATAATGTGCTATCAATTCTTCCGTAAAAATTGCCCAAGTGATAAATTGTTTACGAGAACAAAGCCATTGATACCATACAAACTGATTTGGTTCCAAATATAAAGTTGCCATACGTACCTTTTGTGTGTTTTGCACATTATTGAGATCGAAGAATTGCTCCATCTGTAATATCCATGTGGCGGGATCCTTGCCATCAAACTTCCTCATATCGATTTTTGGAATGTGGTGATTCTTCGATCCAACATTAGCGTCTATGGAATCATGATTAACATTTCTTTTGTTCTCATCATGAGTTTCCTTTACTACCTTTTCACCATTAGTAAGTATTTCTTGTAGAAAATTAGTCAAATCTGTCTTCAAATCTGCCATGCCTGTCTTCAAATTTGTGTTCAAATCTATCTTCAAATTGTCCATCTTAGCTTCCATGCCATTCATCTTAGCTTCCACGCCATTTATCTTAGCATCTGTTAACTTTTGTGAGCGTGACATTTGTTGCACTTGTTCTTGTAATTTTGATATATCATGTAGCATTTCTTCCTCTTCTTCATGAGTCATGCTAGAGCTTTCAGGTTCCTTACTAGGTGTTTGCATTTTCTTTCCTCGGGGCATCAGTTACCGATAATAATGCTCTACTATGCCCTTTGAATTCCTTCAAAATAAATTTTCAAACCAAGCTTAAGCAAAAATTTAAAAAAATCTACACACCTTTTTTCACTTTGTAGGAGCTCGATATTGCCTCTGATGTATCTCTGTACTTTCCAGTCATCTAGTTCTGAACTTGTGACCTGTAGTAGCTCTCTGTGTCCTCTTTCCAATGCCACAAGTCTGGCCCAAATTGGATTCTCCAAGGAAGAGTTATGCGAAATCTCCCACAGTGACTTGATTATAGACTAGTTCAGTAGAGCTAACTTGTACGATGTGCCGCGAGTCACTGTTTCGACCTTTGGAACTAAAAAACACCCACAAGAAACTACAGTCTATCCTCTTTCTGTACCTTTTTATGAAATTTCAATCCGATCCCCATAGAGAAAGTTATGACGATTTTCCCCAGGTCACCTGTTTTGAATGTAATTCAGGAGTCTGCAAAAAGACCAACTTCCTCATATCATATCTCCGAAAATATCGCGTGAAAAGCTCTGAAATTCAGACCCAAGGTTCAGCATCAATTCTTCTCAAATGGGTGTTTTTTGCGACTTCTGAAATGTCACAGAAAAAAAGTTATAGCAAAAATTCCACGATGACCTGTTTTGAGCAGCGAAACCCTAGAATCCAAAGCTCTGATACCAAATGTTATGAAACCAGCTCAAGAAAATATAGAAAAGATAGATCAACGCCTTAGAATTCAGCCTCTTCGAGGGGGCAACCTCCTTTACATTACATAAATGAAAAATTCTTGGATGATACAAATGACAAAACCTCCTTTCTATATATAGGAGTCTAAGGAGTCACAATATAATCCAGCTGACCTAACAATAATAATATAAAGCCACAAAAATAACAATAGAGGGATTCTATGGGGCACAGAAATAATAATATGGGGGTAATAGGGGCACAACAATATAAATAAGGGGTATAACTACAATAGTAATGGGGTAATCACTAGTATTCTAGGGACCCAACAGACACCATGACGTGATTGTACGATGAGATGATTCTTCTACAACAAGTGGTGTCTCCTCTTGTTGGAATTCAGAAGAAGGAACAAGAAGCGGTGAAACTCATGAAGTAGAAAATAGAGGAGTTGATCATCTTCAGGAGTGGGATGAAAAGTATCCAGGTGCTCCGTAATATTTGGGGAATAAAGACAAGATTTCCACCAATATTGACATAGTTAAGCTGAAACTCAACCTTCAAAACTACATGCGTCTTACAGAACAATCGATTAGTACCATTGCTACTTATAATCGACTGCAAAATGGTTTTGAGTCTCTCACACAGAAGCATGGGATGCCTATGATAGGTACAATGGAAGAAAGTAGAGGCAGGGAGGTCATCTTCTAAGAGATTAAGAAATACATTGAGCAGATCATGTAGGCCACAAAACATAAATGCTTGGAAGTTACTAAAGACATTATTTTTTAGTATGCCATTTAACCAATCGAATCTCTTATGAAACTCTCATGGCTGTGGAATATTGTACAGTCAAATTCCAAGAACATATTGACAGAGGCATTGGAGGTGAAGATGCACTACATTGGGGACTTGCCAGTCCGAGTCAAAGCCATCTCCATGGAGTTCAGAGCTTGGAACACTTACATTACAACTGAGCTCCATGAGGAAACAAATGACTTATCCATTTGATGAGATTTTTCCCATTGTTAGTTTTGTCATATATAGCTGTCGTTTCATTTGTAATTTGTCTTATGTAATAAATGATATGTAATTAAGTCCAAGGGACACATGTGGATTGTGAATAACCACATATTGGAATGTAATGAGTCATGTATAGAATATGAATAGTCATAGACATCAAAGAGTCATGAGGAAGATCAAAGGTCATTGTTACTTGTTATAAATAACTCCTCATAGTTCAAGGAAAGGGGATTTTGGAGGGCTTACACATGAGATAGATCTTTCTTTAATGAAGGTTCCACTATTGGATACAATGTTTCATTCATGTAACAATGTACTTGGGATCTTGCACTTTTAATCAGAAGGTCAATGAGCCGACATTCGTTCATACATGTATCATAGATATAGTCAGAATATTAGGGTTTTGTTTATGGTATATGTTTCTTTAATTACATACTAGGTTAATGAACTAATTCGTTGCTTAACTATGGCTATTAATGAATGAGTGTTGTTATGATTTAACAATAGTTGTTTATTATGTGGACTAATCGCCAATTATTCAACAAGTATTTCTCTATCTTCTCGGGTACCCCTTTAGGATAGTACTATTAATTTTCTAACAAATGGATTGTTTCCCATGGCTAGTTGTTTATTATGTGGACTAATCTCCAAGTATTCAACAAATATTTCTCTATCTTCCCGGGTACCCCTTTAGGATAGTACTATTACTTTTCTAACCAACGGATTGTTTCCCTCTCAAGCCATGGAATTGTACACCCTACATTGGGTATCTCACAAAGCTCACATCCTTGGTTCCCCAAAGAGGTGTTGTGTTCTCTTGTGTTTGATCATGACCAAGGAATATATTTAAAAACATTTCCAATGGTGGTCATACCGTATGACTACATGGGACTCCTACACCAAACAGTGTGAGGTATAATTGGGACTTCACAATGGGGAGATCCCCTTACAATGTTGGCGACATCCAACACCATCAACATTTTTTGTGCTAGATGACAGGCTGAGCCTATGAATTCTGTTCGAATCTCTTACTTGTAATGGCTTCATCCTAGATTTAAATCCTGAGGTGTTTTTTTGAAGCTTTAAATCTTTCAATCACCGCAGAATTTTTACATAACTTGTCACATCTTAAATTTGATGGCAAGGGTACATAAACCGTCCTTGATTACGTAGTTAAATTCGTTCAATTTTTATTTTCAAGTGGAATTTATTCCAAATAAACTGTTGCACGGTTGTTTACCCTTACATTGGATGGTCATGCAAGGCAATGGTGATATTCTCTACCCACTGCTTCTATTTCATCGTTCAAGTATTTGGTTAACAAACTTCATCGTATTTTTGACAAATATGAATATCAATATGTTCTCAATGAAATCGATCAACTTGTAATGGAACTAAATGAATCTCTTGACATTTCATTGATCGATTCCTTATTCTTTGAACTATATGTTAATGATTGTTCTAGTAATATGGATGAATCCTTATTTTTACATGAATATTTGGATTTGCAAAAATTCCAAATTGAGTCTGATGCGATTATCAAAGACCTTTTTTAGGTAGACCTCCTTTTGACGAAGAAAATGATATGCTTACCATGGAAGATTTTTGTAGAAATCTTGAAAATCTATCTTCTTTTAAATCTCATGATTTAAATAGTGTATCTTCTTTTGATAAGAAGTTGACCATGTTTTCCCAAATTGATTATCAATATTGTCACAATTCAAAGTTAAGTCAGGTGAGTAGGACACTTCAGTCTATGGTGATGGTTATGTTAGGTTCCTATCACCATGACAATATTTGTGGTTTCAATTAGTTCATGTTTCTTTTGCATAATTTTTTCATTAATGTCATCACATGGGATGTTGATTCTCTCCCGAGGGATGCTTATTTTATTCATGTACAACTTTTCAACCCCCAAGGGAGTAAATTTAATTTGACTATTGAACTTCGACCGTTACATTCCATCTTAAGCAAATATGTAATCTGCAATGAATCTTTTTCATTTTCCATCAAATAGTATCACACACATGATATTTTGGATTGTGATCAATTGGTTAACATGGATTTGTCATTGTTCAATCTTTCTTATCTAGGTTTCCCTAAATGTGATCCTATCATAGACTCATTAGAATATTTTGTGAACGATAAGTTGTAGTAACACGCAACCCTTTTCTTATTTGTTACCCTCTTCCTTGATTTGGTTTATCTCTTCCGAGTCAATGAATTTTTTGATGGAAAATACGATCTTTAGCGAGGAAGCTGTAAGAAAACCATGATGCCCACATCTATGTAGGATTATCTTTCCTACAGTTTGTCTTGTTATGAATAATGTGCTCTTTCTTATCTAGAGTAAGATAAGGGGAAAAATTTTAGCGAGAAAATGCATCAGAGGTCTAAAACCTATCTCTAAAGGAGAAACCCCCTCTACTATCAATAAATTAGGATCCTGCTTCTGCCCGTTGAAAAATAATAAGTGCCTATGCACAATCCTATGAAAAGGAAAGAAAATATAAAGGGTGAAATAAGAGAAAGGCCTCTTGCACAGGGAGGTGAAGCAAGCGACTTTGTTGGGGTACTGTCTAAGCTCACTGGTAGCAAAGAAACATTTTTCTTCCTGAAGTGACTCCATCGGGGTACTTTCTAGGACTACTGGAAGTGGAGAAATGCCAAATATATCAAACTCATACTCTGATTGTCTTTAACTCACTACATTATATTACCCTTACCTACATTGACAAGATAATGAAATAACTTATTTTATGTTATGTTATGCCAAGTAATGGAACAAGGAAGAATATAAATTTAATAGGGTAAGAATGGGGAGCTAATGTAACCCACTAATTAGATCAATAATTCCTAGGGAATTGAGACTTTTCACTTTAATGAAATCATTTAAGAGAAGTTAGGGTTCTTCTAGTGTGCCGCCAAGTGTTGCTACTGCGACAACGCTCCAAAATTTTTTCCTAGGTCACTTTTGGAGCCTACATCAACTATCGTTTCAAGCCCCCTTGTGTTTTCATGTTGTTTGATTTGTTATTTTATGTGTTTTCTCCTAGTCTCACATCCTCCTAAGTCAATATTTCATAGGCATCATCACTTAACCATTAGAAGCATTTGAGTTAGTTAGTCCATGGTTAGCTGAACTCATGATCTTTCTTTACTTAGAAAACTACCTTCTTGCCATGCACACACTCGAAAAACACTTAAAAACACAAAAAAAGCAATCAAAAGTAAGAAAATTGCCAGAAAAGAAAAAGCACACTCCAAGTGGGTGAAGACATGCGCTCAACTTGAGCGCACTCCTTTAGGTCGAAGAAGTGTGCCCTCCTTGAGAACACTCTTTCATGTTGAGCAAGTGCACTCTCCATGAGCACACTTCTTCATGTCAAAGACATGCTCCCTTCTTAGATGCATGCATGAGACATGTTGCATGTGGGCACACTCCTAGAAAATAGGAGCCCACTTAATTTCTTTTAACTAATCCTTTCATACAACGATAAGTGATGCTCATGCATGAATCCATTTTCCATGTAAAATTATTTAAATTAACTTAGTTAATCATTCTTTTGCATAATCATTCCATTTGAGTGGGATGCACAACTAGGAATCAAGAGCTTCTTCATCAACCAGTGCTGCAAGTAAATTTTGCATGTCGAATCTCTTCATTTCCTTTCATGATTTTACTATCGTTCTTGCTTTTATTTCTTCGGATTATTCATTTTGCAGTTTGTTTGCTCGCGTGTATACTTAATATTCATGCTGCAAGTGTTAATATGTTGTCACATGCATAAAATATTCACATTCTTCAGCTTTCCATATTTCTCCATGAGTGTGACAATAACTATATAACCTTGCAAATATTTATTTTCCTCATCCTATCATCAAATATCATTGTTTAACTTGTTATCAAGTTTCCAATAGACAGAGTGCACTTATTGAGTTCGAAGCCCAATCAACCTCAACAACTGCACCCTCATTAATTAAGTTTTCCTCTTGAGCACACTTCTTCACCACGAAGAACTACGCCCTCCCTTGAGCGCATGAGCACATCACGAAGACACAAAGCATCTTCCTTAATCCCTTCGACATGTGATGGTGCATCCTCCATTACATTAAGTGCATGAGCGCATTATGAAGGCCCGAAGACTTGTCAACCCATTCCTTCATCCCTTCGGTGTATGATAATGCAATGCCCTTGTTTCCGTGAGTGCATGAGCCCATTATGAAGCCCCGAAGACTCATTAGTTCATCCCTTCAACCCTTCGGAGTGCGCTAGTGTGCACTAGATGATTTTCTCCACTTTCTTGGGCATATGAGTGCACTACAAATCCCTAAATGACCCTGTACATCCCTTCATGATTTGAAAGTGTGCCCTCTTAGTTTGCATGCCTATTTTCTCATGAATGCAAGTTATTTTGTGTTGTCGTTCATATATTTTCATGTTATATCATATGTGATGACTCTGTGTACATTATTTACAGGTATTGCTACATAAGTAGGTTTCTTTGAGCTAATATTGTCACTATGAGTGTATTTCCCCAAACAGGTGTTCATGATACAAGTATTGTCACTCTGTTGTCATCTATTGGAGACATGCTAGCTCACAAAGTGGCCTCCAAAGAAATTTTAGAAGCAAGCATTGATGAGCATGTAGAAGTTACAAAGCCAAATATCCCCATATATGCAAAGACAAAATTATTTATTGATAAGGATACAAAGGTCACATAGAGCAAGATATACAACACATTCTTGTAGGAAATTTTTCCTGAGGACTTAGAAGATGTGGATGCATACATCAACATTAAGAAGTCTAGGATGCATAGGATCACATGCAGGGTCCCAATTATGCCATGTGCAGAGTTGATTGAATGGATCATTACATATATGGATGAATCTCACCTTGTGCATCACAGTGGGAGTGGAAGTCATCTCACCACCTATTATGGTGAAGACATGTAAACATATTATAATATGCTCAAGGCCAATGAATATGCAAATGACAACTTATACATGAGATGGGATACCCTCGACACAAGTGACGTTATCAAAACATGGTGTGGAGACCCTACCAAATTTTGTCATCACCCATCCAAAGCCTATTTGAAAAATATTCTGATAGATTTATATCAGTATTTGATATCAATGTATTGTTGGTTTTATGGGCGCAAGAACAATGGGGTGTTTAAAGAGAATTGGATATACACGGTCAATATAGTGGTGACCCACGGTAGTCATTTAATTTTGGTGGATATATTTTCATATGCGTTGCAACATCAAGTGGGGTAGGAAAAAGCATCTTTATAGGCAAATCAAACACCAAATTTTTACAGGTCTTCATTCCTCTTAGATGGAATGTGTGCACAATATGCATTTTTGGGAATGAATTGGAACTGGTCCCCTAACGAGACTTTCCCATTTTACTTCCACTATAGAGTGTTATTAGAAGCAAGCTTCAGAGGCATATATGAAAAGTTTTCTGAACACTTCTTTGTAGTTATCTTTCACATTATATTTGAGATCGATCCTCCTTGCATGACCGATCAGGTGATGGAGTCACTTCGAGATATTGTGGACTAGTTTGCAACTCCTGAGGGTACACACATTAGGTTACTTGGTTGTGAGATATCACCTCATCTTATGCTATGATATGTTACTAAAAAAGTGGTCATGAAAGAAGTAGAAATTTAGTTGGAAAAGGGATTGTCAAGAATTCTTCACAGGAGGAAGAAAGCCCCTTAGCTTATCTTTCGGTTGAGGATTACACTGTATGAGTTAAAGAGCCACAAGGAGAAAATAGAATAGATACAGGAGTTGGATTTCCTACAATTCTCCACCAAAGACTTTCATATATATGATCCCAAGTGAATTATCAGGAAACATTGTCAAAGGATTGACCACAATACGGGTTACTCATCAATGTCCGCAGTAGAAGATGAGAAGATAAAGAATTGGTACAATGCCAACATGAAGATACATAAAATAATGGAAACCAGTTCACCCCATGATCCACCATCTCAATTTTTGCAGGTGCAGGAGGAGGAGATAACAACTTCAACAAAGAAAGTATCTCCCAAGAAAAGGATTAGGTATGCCTCGACAGGCGAGAGAAACAAGAAATGGAAAGTCGATCCTTCAAACTTAGGAGCTATTTAAGTAGAGTAGGAGAGGAGAGAAACAAAAGAAGAAGAGGACAAGAGTAAGCAGGCTGAATTGCTCCATAAGCAAGAAGAAGAAGAAGATGAGAGTAGAAGGATACAAAAAATAACAATAGAGGTAGTCCTAGGAGGATGAGGTAGTGCATAGATGAGAAGAAGAGAAATTGACTCAAGAGATGTAAGAAGAAGCATTGGAGGGAGACGATACCATCCAACCCATGGATGATGAACCACACATTCGAGAGGAACCTCCCCTTATAGGTGGTCATCTTCCATTTGAGGAAATGGGGATCACACCTCCACTAGCTGACATAGTCATGGATGTATGCAGTGTAACATTTAATCAACTTAAGAAGAGGATCATCCAACAAAGGAAGAGATATTTCCTGAATGATCCTTAGAACCAAGTCTCAATTTACACAGAGAAGGTGATAACTTCCAACACCAGAGGGGATCTCATATCTATTATGGTGGAAAATGTTGCATTCGATACAATGACACAGGATAATTCTGAGTACTTTTTGAATGATAATTCCAGGATGAGAAGAGAACTTGATGTAGTGAAGCAACATGTGGAACATCTTGCAATGGATAATCAAGGGTTGTCATCATGGAGCTTCAACATCGCCAAGTGGCAGTGAGCCATGTAGGAGGAATTGGGGCCAATGGAGGACATCATGGCGCGATTGTACGATGAGATGATTCTTCTACAACAAGTGGTGTCTCCTCTGGTTGACATTCAAAAGAAGGCACAAGAACTGGTGAAACTCTTGAAGCTAGAAAATAAAGTAATTGATCATCTTCAGGAGTGGGGTTCCAAGTATCCAGATGCTCCACAACATTTGGAGAAGAAATACAAGATTTCCACCGAGATTGATAGAGTTCAACTAAGACTCAACCATAAAAACTACATGTATCTTAGAGAACAATTGATTGGTACTATTGCTTCTTATAATCAACTGGATAATGGTTTTGAGTCTCTCACACAGAAGCATGGGATGCCTTAGATAGGTACACTGGAAGCAAGCAAAGGCAAGGGGATCATCTTCTAGGAGATTAAGAAATACATTAAGAAGATAAAACATGCCACTGAACAGGAAGGCTTGGAACTTACTAAAGGAATTATTCTATAGTACGCCATTGAACCAGTCAAAGCTCATATGAAACTCTCATGGCTATGGAATAATGTACACTCAAACTCCAAGAACATATTGACAGAGGCACTGGAGGTGAAGATGTGCTACATTTGGGACTTGTTAGTTCGAGTTAAATCCATCTCCATGGAGTTTAGATATTGGTGTTATAGCACCATTTACCACTCTTGGTATGTCTGATGCTCTGATTATGGCTTAGGGCAACCCTTCCTTTCTAGACTTGGTCCAAATTTTTTTTTTTTTTTTTTCGCTATACGCTACTTTTCCCTGTGATAAAAGCGTGTACACATGGGTTAGCATATACCAAACCTACGTACATGTGTTAAAACACTTAAAAATAACAAATTTCCTTAATTTCAGGCGGAGTTCATGGGTTTTACCTGTTACTCACCTCCTATAGTTCGTGGCCCAACTCTTTCCCAACTGAAAAAACTAATTTGGAGAAGTATAAATAAACCTCCATGGGAAGGCCTTAAGGGAGAAGAAATGAGATATTGATATTACAGTTGATTGATCCCTGATCAAGTTTGATAAAATCCTTGTTTCTCCTGCACTCCCCAAAGCTTTAGGAAACCCTTGTTTCCTCTTTTGAGATATCCTTCATCCTTCTTGAGCTATCCTTGTGTATGATGATGGAGGAAGATTGCTGAGGCCGAGAAAGGACCGAGCCAGAGGACGATTCTACTTGGAGCTGGAGGAAGACTCATGTTGTAGTTTTCTACCTTTCTTGTAGCTTACATCAATAAAGAAATATTGTTCAGTTCTTGATAATAATTGTGTTTATGAATTGATCTATATTGTGATTTGTTTATAAGTCTTATATTAATGCGTAATTGTTCATTCGTTTATATGATTTAACGTATATATCATGAATATGCTTCTACTACTGCATATGATTTTCTTGAATAATTTACAGGTTTTAAAGGCATCAGGAGAAGCAGAGGGTTTGCACCTTGCAGGATCTACCCAAATGTAGGACCTTTGGGTAAGGACACTTCTTCCCAGTTCAATAGAATAAGCATTTAGATGGTTTGTCTGAGCATTTCTTGCTACTGTTTTCCCTCCACTCTATTGGGGTTTTCAACCCAAGACCCTAGGGTGTTCTCACCCACAACAAAATTGGCGACTCCGTTGGGGATAACATTCTTGTTATTCTTGGTTTGGGTTGTTTGTTCTTGATCATGGTTTGTTTTCTTAATTGCTTACTTTTATAGTGTTATTTGACTTATTAGCTTCCCAGGAATCAAGTTTGATCTTTTGGATCAGGCCTTGATTTTTGTTTTTTCTTAATTGAGCCTTGTATACGCTTTTTTCTTGGGTTATAGTCGTGTATACACACAAGTTTCCTAATAAATACTTGGATATATGTGAGTTTCTTGTGTTAGAAACACATGTGCACACCTCTATGTCTTTACACAGTCGCGTATACAATTTTTTGAGTTGTTTTTTAAAATATTTTTGCCCAGTTAGGTCAGTTGCCTGGTGAATTTTGTTGTTTTCTGGTCACCCTCTGTCTGAAGAACTCTGTTCTCTTGCAAGATTTCTTTTTCAATTCACCTTCTTAGTGAAAAGCCTAGTTGGCTTAGGATTTCTTTTTCAAATCTCCTTCTGAAGTTCTTGGATGTTCTGGTTTTCCAAAACAAGAAATTGATTTCGATTTCGTTTGTAACCCAGATTTCAAGTTGCCTTGCTTTGCTTTTCCTTTTGATTGGCCTTGTTGCTTTTCATGCTTTTTGAGTGTCTCTTTGGCAATTTTGAAAGTTTTTCTTTCTTGACATTTTGTCGGTTTGTTAAAGTCTTTTACTACTGTTCGGATCAGTTTGTGTGAGTTTGTAGTCCTTCTTGTTTCAAGTTTCATTTATTAATGAGTTTTATAACTTGCAAGGTATAAGGACTCCTTGTGCTTCTTTTTGATCTTTCGAATTTAGTAGTTCTTTTTGTGACCTCAAAAGTTTCTTTAGTTTCCTTAAAAGAAAAACACAAAAACATTGCTTTTGCTTTTATTTTTTCCAAGCTTTTGGCTTTTGGTTGCTTTTGTTTTGCTTGTTGAGCAATTGTGATATTTTTCAATTTGTTTTTCTTGCTTTTGAGGGAAATTTGTTTTTAAAATTTTTGCCCTCTTCATTATCAAGTTGGCTTATTGACTCCATAAAGAAGCACATTTGCTTATAGTATGAGTGTTTTTAGGATCTTGCATCGTCATTTAAATTTGCATTAGGTTAGTTTGCATCATAAGCATTCTTAGTCTTTTTAGATTTTGAGTGTGTGTGGAGTGTTTCAGAAAAGAAAAGAAAAATATTTTTCTTATATAAGTTTTTCATAGAACCCAAGTAGAAATCCCTCTTCATCGAAATAAAATAACTGCATGCATATAGTTAAGTTTCTATTGGTTTCTTTTGCATCCTAAACATCATCAGTTTCACTCTCGTAATACCCTTGACTTAAAGAACAACCCTCTAAAATCAAGCGATTTAATAAAATGAACTAGAACTTTTTATTTTTGTCATTAACAAACACCAACAAGTTTAGGTTCATTAGGGCCTTGGAATAGGTGAGTGGAGAGTTAACTCTCCAAGGCCGCTCAAATTATCAAACATAGAAGTTGAATAACGAGCGAAATCCAATATCATTAGAAAGACTGGGAAAGCTCCGTGACTGGGAGTTAAGCACGAGGGAGAGTGAAGAAAAGGAAGAGAGATACCCCCTCTCCTACTTGTTGGATCTTGCCTCATGACTGTTCCACCCGGATTTTGATACGAGTTGGTGCCCATAGTTGCCTTTCCTAGGGATCTCATAGGTGGCTACGAAGGGGAATCTCATGGCACTTGAGGCAGAAGTTGCATCACATTCTTTAGTACTTTTGGAGGGTACCCTTGTGAAGCTTGGGTGCTTGCACCAACAAAGGCTATTGTCTGGAGGTTAGTGTAACTGTTTTTGATACCTTCACTAGTAGGCTTGGGCCATCATTACCCCAGACTATTTTCAGAAGGTCCTTTATTTTTGCTTTCATGTATTTTCATGTCTGGTCCTCATTACCCGGAGCAGAAATACTTGAAAGTAGTTTGATTGACTTCATCTTTATGGATTTTTAAAGAGTTCTCTTTGCTCCTAGTTGGCCTAGCTTTACAACATTTTTGAGTCTTTAAATAGCTTTTTTAAAAATAATTCAAAGTGGCTGATCGACCGGTTCATTGGTCTAGGAGACTTTGTGGGATTTCACCTACGAGTCCTGAGCATTCTCCTTGAAGGCATAGGAGCAATTATGCTAGTGATTTTCAATCAGTGGCAGTAGATGCATCAGAGATTGATACTCCAATTAGAGTTATTGATTCACAGGATAGACCTGGTACAAGTAGAGAGTTGGAGAGGGACACTCTAGTTCTTTCAAGAGTCCTCTTCCAGTCGGAAGACATTATTGAGGTCGAAGAGCTTCAAGAGTCTCTTTTGACTCCTAATTCTCCTCTTCCTCCCGATCACCCAAACATTTTATTGTACATCGGGACTTCGACCAACAAGCCTTCAAGCCCAAGTTTATATCAATCGTTTTCCTTTGATGACCACTACTAGAAGCATGACATCGATTGTCAGTGCTACTAGTATGCAAACTCCTGTATCTGTACAAGGAGGACGAACGATTTCTATACCTTTTGTTACTCCTAGCACTACTATATTTGGCTCTACTTCCATTCCATCTTCGGGTGGAAGTACTCAAGTTTTTTCTTCTAGCATTGGTTTTTTCCCTTTTGGAATGCCAAACAACGTGTTTCCTTTGGTTCCGTTAAGTATTCCATTGGCTACCTCCACATCCATGTCTTCCATGGAAAGTGGATCAACTTCTTTTTAGAGATTCCCATTTAGGGGTGGTCATATACCACATTTCAACCCATATTTGGGATCAATATCTTTTCCCTCTACGGGTCAAAGTTATAATCCTTTTCAAGGTTGGACTAACCCTGCGGTTAGTGGGCTTGGAGCTGAGAATCAATCTTATTTCAGCCAACAGGGGAATATGCCATATTCTTCTGTCAGTTCATTCCAAAACTTTTCTCCCTATGCTAATGCATGGAACCCTTACCAAGGGCTCTTTGCTCCTTTTAACACCTCTCTAGGGGGAAATTTTACTGGCTACGGAAATTTTTTGGCAGGAGTTGGTCAAACTCCGGTTTTTTTTGGACCACAAGGAGCTCCTTATGGTTCAGTTGGGTCTACGAGTTACTTTAGGCAACCTAGTGCCTTCACAAATCCAGGGCATTCTTTTCAGAACGTTGGGAATTCTGCCCACACTGGGTGGAATCCTCAGGGTCCTCTGTGACTACCTTTCTTGGTAAAGTTAAACTTGCCAGATCTTTATAAATTAACTAATGATCTGATTAGATATAATCCAATTTGGCCTCTTGTCCCAACCAAACTTCCCTCAGATATACCTAAATTTGAAGGGAAAACTGGTGAAGATCCGGGTGACCATGTAACCACTTTCAACTTATGGTGTTTGTCAAACTCCCTAATAGATGATTAAACCAGATTGAGATTATTCCAATGTACCTTGAATGGAAATGTGGCTAAGTGGTACATAGAACTTCCAGGGGGAACCTTCACTTATTTTGGCTATTTGGATACCATATTTTGAACCATTTTCAGTTGCCTGTCCACTATGATGTTGGAACTGAGCTTTTGGCTAATTTTCACCACGATTGGGCAACCCACATTTCGGATCACCTCCAGGAATGGAGGAGAAGGAAGAGGCTCATTTAAGCCGATATTCCACAAGAATTCCTTCTCGAATGGTTTCTTAAATATTTACAAACCGAGATCTTTAAGGATGTGTCGCTCACTGTTGGCATTATGACACAGATTTGGCACTATGACATAGATGTTGTCCTTGATGGCAACTCTCACAGATGACAGATCACAGTTCAGGCTCACAGAATGAAGAAAGAGAGGTATACCCAGGTTCCCATTGACCAAGCCGCGTGTACACGCGGTTTTGTAGACCAAAAGGCACGTATGGCGTACACATGCACTTTAACGAAAGCAAAAGGCGCATACATGTTGGAAAACTTGGTTTTGGTCCATGGTATTGTGATCCATGGTATTGGTCCAAGGTATCTTATCCGACGTGTTGACCCCAGGTATTTGGTCCAAGGTATTGATTCTAAGTGGTTTTGGACCACGGTATTAAGGCCTAAGACTATAAAAGGAGGAGAAGATCATTAGGCAAAGGCACTCATGAATTAAATATCTAATGAAGAGCAAGATCTAGATTACAGGTTATTGGGTTATGGTGCACAATTGGATCTGAATCAAAGATGAACCTAAGCGCTTGATGAAGGATAATTTCTATTTATGGGTCAAGATCTTAAGGCTTGAAGAGAAGTATCTTTGTGTGGTTTTTGATCTTTTATCTTAATAATTGGTGCATGTTGTAATCTGTAAATATGATGATCTAGGTATAACTGATGTCTAAATAATTGTAAAGGTTAAATCATCATTTACAGATCTGTACACAGGTTCATTATAGCAAAGGGGTGTATACACACCGGTTCAACAATTCAAAAGTGCGTATATGCAGGTTTGCCTTGATACAAGTGCGTATGCACACAAGTTCATCACATTGAAGTAGTGTACACCTCATAAAATATGCTTTAGCTACTTCTGATTGCTGTTCTAGGTTGTGGCTTGGGTTCTAGTTACTGTTACTGTATTCTAGTTACAACATTCAAAGAAGTGATTATTTGATTTAGTTTTGGTTGGTGCAAAGGAGACTGGTTGATGCAGACATATTTGACACTTGATTGATGTTATTGATGGATCCAGTCTGAAAATTTATGAAACGTGGTCCCTAGAAGAAAAGAGAAGGTTGTAGCCTTCTGTAGGTCAGCACCTACGTACTAGTAAACACATCAGCTAGTACAAGAACTAGGGGGTTCTAGCTCCCTTCCAGGAGAAGCTGGAGAACTAGAGAAGGTTGTAGCTTTCTGCAGGTAGAAGCATGTGTACTGGTATAATACTGCACCAGTACAAAATATTTTTCTTATTGAAAGGAAGATAGAGATGATTGCCGCAGTTGGTTTTCAACCACATTGGGTTTCCACCTTATATCTTGTGTTCATGTGTGTGATTGTCTGTTTTGTTTTTACTGCTCCTGGTTACTATTTATATGGTTATGATGCTCAGATTTAAGATCAACATATGAAGAATTATCTAAATTATAAGTTTACATGTTATACGCTAGTTGCCTTATATACAGTTGCGTATACACGCAAGTTTCATTAACTTAAGTAGCATATATGAATCAGAATATGAAAATGAAATATTATTGATTTGCTAATACTGATTCACCCCCCCTCTCAGTATTATTTCCAACAATTGGTATCAGAGCAGGTCCTTCAGAAGAAGATTGATCGCTTGAAGGAAGATCTATCATCATGAGTAACTATGAAAGAGAGGCATCCATTAGACCACCGATCTTTGATGGGAGAAACTTCGTTTATTGGAAGGTAAGAACCACAACCTATATTCAATCTCTTGGAACAGATGTTTGGGAAATCGTGGAAGGAGGATATACATTTCCATCAGCAATTCCTACTGATATGATAGGTAAAAAGCAATATGAAACCAATGCCAAGGCTGTCAATACATTATTGGGCAGTTTGTCAAAATCAGAATTTGTTTATGCAGCTCAAAACTGCCAAAGAAATATGGGACAAGATCATTCTAAGCTATGAAGGAGACGATCAGGTAAAACATGCAAAACTATAATCTCTCAGAATTCAATATGAAACTCTTAAAATGCACAATGATGAAAGTATAGCTAATTACTTCTTACGTATAGATGAGATTGTTAATCACATGAAAAGCTTGGGTGAAGAGATAAAAGAAGTTACTTTAGTTGAAAAGGTTTTAAGATCCTTGTCTACTAAGTTTGAATCAAAAGTTTTTGCTATAGAAGAAAAGCAGGATCTTTAGTGTCTTACTATGACACAGTTGCACAAAATCTTAACTGCTTTCAAAATGAGAAAAGGAGGTCCATCATATATAAGAGAAGCCACATTCAAAGCTTCAGGAAGAGAAGAACTCAATGAATCAGGACATATTTCAGAAGGAGAGGAAGAAGCAAACTTTGTCAAGAACCTTCAATGGGGTTCCCGAAGATTCAGAGGTAAACTACCTTTCAAATGTTTTTCTTGTAGAAGAGTTGGTCATTATTGTTATCAGGAAATCTAGTGTCTATGCAGAGCTGCTAGTCCCACTAAGAGTGGTAGCTATCTTAGAAATAAGCAAACTAAAACTACTTTCATTTTCCTTTATGAGAAGTAGATAAGAGGGGAACAAAGGAGACCAACCTCTGTCTTGCGCTTGGTTCCTTGCTTGATTCCTCTTCCTTCTGATAGATCTTTACCACTCACTTCCTCGTCTACCCAGCTTCAAAGAGCATCTGTGGAATCAAAGCAGCATAACACTATCCAAGAACAGAGATCTACTATCATAAACAATATAGGACCAGATATATATTGACCACACAAAAGCATATATCATCAATCATACAAGAATGTGGAGGAAAACTTGAATAGCTTTATTAATATCAAGAATAGCAAAGAGGATTACAACCAATTGTTCTGACCCAGCGTCATCCTCTCAGCAAGAAAGCCCTTCTTCACCTCATGAAAAGCTTAGATCACCCAACACTATGATGTTACCCCAAGAAACCAGCAGCACTTCCTTACAAGATACAAAATTCTAGCCTTTGGATCTCTAGGATGAGGGATCCATATATAGATGTTTGCAAGGGGAGTGAGTCAGCGTCTGAGATTTGATTAGTGTCCTCTCTCTGATAGTTCTTGATTCCACTTGGAGATTGATGATCTCTTACTCATCCCTGGGCGAATGTAGAGAGGCAAGTGTCACAGGAGAAGTTTCTGGAAGATTCCATGATCTTCCACCTCGCAAATTGACTTTGCCATTTGTCCACTCTTGCCCATCGCACCCCATAGAAGGGATTTTCAGTATGCATCACACCTCCCGTGTGCATTTAGGTGGGATGCAGCGCACTTTGACCATGGAGCAGGTGAGATGGTCCAATTTTGACCAGTTCTGAAAAGTTTTTCATGGAGAACTTCTGGGAGATGATGTAATCAGCTGACCTTGTTCTTTTAGGGGTTGGAACAACACTTTTAGGGACTTAGGAGCCCTTGGTTTATGGACATTTATGATTGGGGTTGTAGTGCCCAAAAATTTCTATAACAGTTGCCCCCTAAAGCATGAGGTCGTTAATCTTTTGATGTCGGGTGAAATGCTTTATCATGAGGATCCGAATTTTTTTCAAGCTGGAAGGCGACCTGTAATAAGATACAATACAATACATTATCTTCATAATATTTTCATGATATAGCTGAGGCGGGCATTCCCATGCTCAGATTTATAAATTCATTTTCATGTACATAAGACAGACAATCGTCTGTGTGCAGACTGATGATTCTGGTAGAGCCATCCTCCCTTAGATTGGATGATTATCTGTGCAACAATGATGTACATTTGATGTCTTTATTTTCCTGAATATATATCGCAGCCCAGATGGATGAAACTAGATCCGGGGTCTTCAATCTCATTCGATCTTCACTCAAAGTACAAGTTGATCCATGTGAGGGATGCTCTGGAGTCGAACATGGAAAGATATCGCTTGATTACCAGCGAATGATGTAAGCTGTTAACAGGCGTGAGAGGAATCACCAATAATGATGATGACCCTCAAGGTACTATAGTACAATTCACGTGGTGTGAATAAGGGACTTGGCGTCGAACACCACGCAAAATCTTTTGGTCGAAGGCCATTGATTTAAACCTGTCGCCAGAAGTGAGAAACTTGCCATTGAGGCATGCAAGCTTCAAAGTACTAAAAGGGTTGTTCCTAGATCGACTTCATGGATAATGAGCTGATGTCGACATGAAGTGATCCATCATAGGAGGGCCTTAGTGAATCCCACATCTATGACATGGAATGGAGCAAATGATTTTGGAGGTGAAAACGATCTGATGATATAAGGTTTAGGGTGGCGGTCATGAAAGAATGAAGCGTGAATGTATTGCAGTGGATGAGACATAGGTGAATTCTTTGAGCGACTTCTCTTGAACATATTGGCGACATTGACATGATGGATTGGTAGCGTTAACCTTGAATGTGGATGGTGTGATGGACCAATGGTGATATGACCAGTGAATGGAACAACCCAACCCGACTCGAATGCGGAGTGAAAGTGTCATGTTCAAGAGCGACTTGCTACCAATAAAGTTTCTTCAAGTTTTCTTCCCAATTTTTCCCCAGTCATTGCTGACCAGTACCTCTTTATTTTTGTCAAGCTTGAGGAGGATAACATATGATTGTTCTATAATTTTCCCTTCGGGAAAACCCATCACTATGTTTTAACGAGCCTATCGATAGTGAAACTCGTTCTTGTCAGTATGGAAAAGTTTGTCGCTATTCGGTTTTAACGAGTTTAATGACAAAGATAACTCAGTCCTTTTCAATTTTATAGAGTCTGAAAGGGACGTAAAGAAAACTCCAACAATCCTTGTTCGTCATATAATCCCTTAAGTCCGAAAAAGTATAAAATAATACAAAAGGGATGAATTTTCGGTAATTTTAACGAGCCGAACAAAACAAGCGTTCGATCTTTTTGTGTAATAATCCCTCAGGTCCAAAAAGATTAAAATCTAAAGGAGGGATAGCACTTCCGATCACTTTAACGAGCTGGAGAGGCCAATTACTCGGCAATCTTTTCATATTTTATGAGTCAGATGAAAAGAGCTTAAAGGAGACTTGTTTTTCGAGGAACGAGTGATAAATTCGGGTAGCAGCCAATTCTAGGTAAGGTTTGGAATTTTCCAATCACGGCAGTGTCAGAAGGATGGCTAATAGGATCACTCTTCGCAGCTGTTCCTCAAAAGGGGTAAACAATCAAATGGAGGTGAATGATCAGCCAATACAGAGTGGAGGTGATGATGAGAACACGACCAAGGCTTCAAAGGCTGATGATAATGCATTCACGATGGTTATTTACCGGAAATTGGTTCATTTTTTAATGAATGAGCTTAAACTCTGGGGGAAACATTTGCTCACTGCTTATGTTTAATTTTTAACGAGCTTGAACTCCACATAAAAACTACTCGATCCAGTCGTATAATAAGGATGTCTCATCTAAGATGCCATTTTTTATGGAGCTTGCACCTTACAAAGCTTTGCCCCGGAGCCTCTCGTATGCAAGCTAGGAATGACCGACTACGCCTCTCTACTTAACTACCAAGATCACCGCCAAGGTTAGGTAGGAAACTTTCTCCTTTACTTTGCCGGTGCCATTTGGCCCCTGCGAAGACGAACGGTCGATTAGACCACTCACCCGACCTAGGTGGTTGAAGTCAGCGGAATCATAAAGCTAACGTTAGCTGGTCATTTCTTGCTTGTTTACAAGGGGTTTGCATGCCCCCGGGTATAGTGAAAAATTTCCAACTTACCAAATATTGTTCTATCCGCACGATGGACAAAACACTTCTTCGGCGATGTCTACCGAAATAAACAAAGGTCAGTGGCGCAACTAGCTCCACCCAAATAACTTTGATGAAGGAATCTTATTCCAGTCTAATCTCATAAACCAGTCATATATCCTTCGCAGAAACCTACGCTATACCCAAGGTTTTCCTGTCGAAACAGAGCAGGGTGCATGCCCCCTGGGTTTCAGTCATGTCCTCCTGAATCACTCACACTCATCAGGTGGACGGACTGGGGATTGATGAGACATTCCTTGCGTGAAAAGACCATTCAGGGATGGTATGTGACTATTTTCTATGTGTGAACCAGGGAATGAAAGCTGGTCTACGAGCTTGACCATTCTTCCTTCATGCGGAAAACACATTACTCTAAAGAGCGAGGAGACAATGGCTCCCATGCAATAAATATAGTCTCATCCAAAGAGTAGATTATAATCTAGGGGTCCTTGGACTACCATTACGTTCATGTGAATAGTTTTCCTTCTCAATGTTATCGGCACATTGGGAAGGATCCCTAACGGTCGACTGGTTCCTTTCTCAAAGCCTGTTAGATTTCTCATTTCAGGCAAAAGCGATGGCGAACCAAGCGCTTTCCAAGTAAGGATACTCACAGAAGCCCCTTCATCTATGATGGTACCGGCCATGACCATTTTATATATTTGAGAAATGATTCGAAATGGTACACTAGCCAGTAAACGGGGTTTGCCTAGTAGATTCCAATTGAAGGAAACAACTAGGTTGCTTGGAGGTGGGACCGAATAGACGGCTGGATATGACTCTGACGAACTTCCTTCCTGTGGTAAAGGAATGGGTAGACTGCCCCCATGTTCATCGGAGTCTGTGTTTACAAAGAGAATTTGAATGGTGTCGTTCTTGTTCTCTCCGGTGACTGTATCATCTAAAGATGGACCTTCTGAAGGCAAGACTGGGTCAACTGCCGCCTTGACCTTTTGACTTTCGTCTGGTGTAGATTCAGATGGTTTATCTTCAATGATAGACGCTTCGACTGACCACAATGGCGTGTCAGTCGGATTTTCAACTAGAGATGGACTTGACAAGAGTTTCTTATATCCAGGAGGAAGCTGTAACGGTGAAACCAGACGGTCATCCAAAACTCTTTTAGCCTCGTCTAGGAAGGGACAATGGTGGACGGCATGATCGCCTTCACACAGTTTACAAGGGAATTTGCTTTTCCTTTTCTGTCCCGACATTTCGCTTTCACTAGTTGATGGTGTGCTTTCAACATGATCATCAAAGGTTGTCGACACCGGATTGTGCAAACGAGGAGACTAGTCCCTTAAGATCTGAGGGATGCAGGGACAATCTCGGTGATAGTGATCTCCTTTGCAAATGACACATGGAGATTTAGGCTTCGATAGTGCAGTGTGTGGATTTTCACTAGATGATGCCTGGTTGCCCCCTGTCATCTTTGGTTCCTTCTTCTTCTTCTCCTTCTTCTTCTTAGTTACTTGACTTTGGGCTTTACCAGCTCCATCAAGCGAAGAGGAAGGAGGAGAGGGAGAATCGGACGAAGTAGAAGGTTGGGGGGTAGCTTTGGTATCGTCTAGCTACTTACTTGATTGCTCAGGAATCACGGTGTTCTGAATGACAGAGGTCGAGAAGAGCCATACGGGCAGGCCGATTGTCAATCCTGGAAGCGACAATGTGGCCATATGGGGTGCACCAACATCTCCCCAAGAGGAGAAAGGACTAGGATTTCCTCCAAGGGGAAATCCTTGGTTGGTGGATTCCATTTTTCTCAACCTAAGACCAACGTAGGAAAGGTGATGTTTATTCCGATTAAAATAAATTTTAGACGCTTTGACACAACTTGTTTTTTCAATTTTTAAGAGTCGAGAAAAAACAAAAGATGACTCTAGTCGCCTTCGATTTTTAATGAGCTTGAAGTGACAAGTGCTCAGATGGACCTTTTCCTTTAAGGAGTCTGCAAAGGAATGAAAGAGACTACTCTTGAAATCTAGACAGAGGGATTACCAAACCAATCGCAAAACTGCAGAATACTTTTTACAGTACGACAGTCAATCTTCCCGAATGTTGTGTTCAGTGCATTGCGATCGATAGGGCGGCAGACACGGCTTCCTATGGATAAAGGATATAGCCTATTGTGGTGTCCCAATATATACTCGATGGTACGTGGGAGCACAAGTCTGTATTGGCACTTGTCGTCTCAAAGTGGAGGAATCACCCAACCAGTAATGAAAAAAACAGTTACCAGGCTTTACGACACCGAAATATGTCTCTAGCCTAGACTTCTAAATGTTGTGCGTTAGGTTCCAAAGCGTTTTTAGATTCATTAAATTTATTTTATAGTTGATCTTGCTTAAGAAATTTGCCTTTCAGGTTCACCGCGTGATGTAGATATACAATTCCTAAAATGCAATCTAAGATGATAAACAATCGTTTAATCTTATTTTTGCAATGAAAATCCTAGCTACTAAATAAAGAGATATGATATTCTTTGAACATAGAGCAAAGAGCACACACTATATGCATTGTCCTAAATCAAACCAACAAACAGTCTAAATGCAAATGCACATGCATGTATTTGTTTTCAACCTTCTTAATGTGTGAATGATAAAAAGAAAGCTAAGCGCAAATCTGAATTATTTTTCAAAGCGACATTACTAACAAGCTTCTTTTCAAGAAAAAATGAAGACAATGACGACACTTTGTGATTTGGAATTGAAAACTTGTTTTCGACACTTGAAAAACTACTAATTCAAATCAAATACAAGAGTAACAGTGTAATCAACTATCAAGAACAATCAGATTCTCTTCTATGACTGAAAACGACACTTGCGACACTTCCAAATCAAGAAACGACAGTTCAATTACGCTACTTCTTTGTAAAAGAGAACTGAAAATGGCTCACAATACATAAAAACATTTACAGTTCTTTGCACAATGGAGGTGGAATAATGGCAAGGAAGGGGGTTTCCAACAGAGGTATACTGACTACAGACAGCAAAACTCCTGAATAGAGCTGAAAAGAGTGAAGAAAAACCAAAGTCTGGAGGCAAAATTAGCCTTTTCTGATCAGCGCACCTATTACACAGGGATTCCAGTATGCATCCCACCTACAACACATGGGAAGTGCAATGCATACTGATATCCTTGAAGAGAGGGTGCGATGGTACAGTGCGAGACTTTTGATCCAGTTCTTGATCACAGTTTGCAGCACAGTGCAGGGATTTAGGCTGAGCAAGTGATAATCGGTAAATAAATCACAGGGGTAGATCTAAGGAGGTTACTAGAGCCACCACAAGAGCAATTAGAGAGCTTGTAAATCGATTGTTCAGTTCATAAACAAAACTCGGAGATAGACTGAAGCAGCATTGATCTACTTTGCACTTGCATAGCAAATGTAGTTCGAAGGCTAGCTGGCTTGACTTCAGGCTCCGTCTGTAAGTTTATAAAGCAAACAAATATAGACAAACAAACAATCTATTTGCTCGCCAGTGGAGTCACCATTTTGTTATCGGGAAATCTAGTGTCTATGTAGAGCTGCTAGTCCCACTAAGACTGGTGGCTATCTTAGAAACAAACAAACTAAAACTACTTTCATTTTTCTTTATGAGAAGTAGATAAGAGGGGAACAAAGGAGACCAACCTCTATCTTGCGCTTGGTTCCTTGCTTGATTCCTCTTCCTTCTGATAGATCTTTGCCACTCGCTTCCTCGTCTACCCAGCTTCAAAGAGGACCTGTGGAATCAAAGCAGCATAACACTATCCAAGAACAGAGATCTACTATCATAAACAATATAGGACCAGATATATATTGACCACACAAAAGCATATATCATCAATCATACAAGAATGTGGAGGAAAACTTGAATAGCTTTATTAATATCAAGAATAGAAAAGAGGATTACAGCCAATTGTTCTGACCCAGCGTCATCCTCTCAGCAAGAAAGCCCTTCTTCACCTCATGAAAAGCTTAGATCACCCAACACTATGATGTTACACCAAGAAACCAGCAGCACTTCCTTACAAGATACAAAATTCCAGCCTCTGGATCTCTGGGATGAGGGATCCATATATAGATGTTTGCAAGGGGGGTGAGTCAGCTTCTGAGATTTGATTAGTGTCCTCTCTCTGATAGTTCTTAATTCCACTTGGAGATTGATGATCTCTTACTCATCCCTGGGCGAATGCAGAGAGGCAAGTGTCACAGGAGAAGTTTCTGGAAGATTCCATGATCTTCCACCTCGCAAATTGACTCTGCCATTTGTCCACTCTTGCCCATCGCACCCCATAGAAGGGCTTTTCAGTATGCATCGCACCTCCCGTGTGCATTTAGGTGGGATGCAGCGCACTTTGACCATGGAGCAGGTGAAATTGTCCAATTTTGACCAGTTCTGAGTAGTTTTTCATGGAGAACTTCTGGGAGATGATGTAATCAGCTGACCTTGTTCTTTTAGGGGTTGGAACAACACTTTTAGGGACTTAGGAGCCCTTGGTTTATGGACATTTATGATTGGGGTTGCAGTGCCCAAAAATGTCTATAACAATTATGTTGCCAAATGTCCTCACAAGGATAAGCTTGATAAAGGTAAGGAATCAACAAAATGGAATAGAAAACAAAGTGTAAGTAAGAAGAGCTACTATACGCATGAAGATAGTGATGGTTTATCAAATAGTGATGAAGATGAAAATAGTAATGATTATAGACTTCTTATGGCTTTTGAAGATGAAGATTTCTTGGATGCTTTAGATGAAGATGGTCTTTATGAAGAAATCTCTAAAATTAAAATTTGTTTAGAAGAAAAGAATATGATTATAGATACTTTGACATTCCAACTTGCTGAAAGGGAAAAACATAATGAAAAATTAGAATGTGAAATTGTGGGTCTAAGAAAGGATATTGAGAAAACAAAAGCTCTGAAGCTTAGATTTGCTAAAGGATCAGAGACCCTAAATGAAATTATCAAAGTGTAGCATTCTCCTCTGATAAAGACAGGTCTGGGATATACTGAAGAAGCACAAAAACCGTCCACCTCCACCAAAAGCTATCTTGATGTAGTAAAGAGCAGTGAACAGTTTGACAATCGTCAGCAAAGGCATAAAGTAGATCACCAAGTAAACTGGGGTCAATCTACTTCAAGGATGAACATAAGCTACAACCAACCTCAGGTAAATCATACTCAGTTTGCTTGAAGAATGAATGTCAATGGAAACTACAATTACCAGGTCAGTAGGTTCAATAATCAGAGGAATTTCTTTAATGGCCAATTTTTTTCATGTCATAAATTTGGACACAAAGCTACTAGATGTGTTTCTTACAAGACCATCATGAGTAGAGAAGCACAAAATCAAAATAATGTGGCAGCGATCATGAAAAGGGCCTACAATAACTTTTTGCTTCTTGAAAATGAAATAGAATGCTCTATCTGTAACAACTTCGGTCATGAAGATTCTGAATGCAGGAGTAAATTTCGGCAAACATATCAGAAGGAGCAAACTTCATTGGGTCCCAAAACTTGGAGAAAGAAAGAACCGCAACCAGAAATATGTGGTATAGATTTATATGCAGAAGGATAAGAAAATCAGTGGTACATCAACAGTGGATGATTGAAACACATGACAGGTGATAAATAAAAACCTTAGTCATATAATGCCTTAGAAAAGGAAAAGAAGGTCTCATTTGGAAATGACACTCCTACTGTCATGAAAGGTAAAGGTTCTATTCTCTTAACAGAAAAGGTTAAAGCTGGGAATGTTATGTATGTTGATGGTCTAAAGCATAATCTATTGAGTGTCAGTCAAATGTGTGATCAAGGAAATGAAGTGGTATTTTGATCAAATGGATGTGTTTTTCGTGAGCTTGATACAGGAGAAACAATGATCAAAGGAATAAGAACTCCAAATAACCTATACATACTCAAGGGAGGACAACAACAATGCTACCTAAGAAAAAATGATGAACACTGGCTATGACACAGAAGATTGGGGCATCTAAGTTTCTCTCAAATAAGAAAAATATTCCAGGCTGCTCGTGATCTTCCTGATATCAACATTCCAGAAAACACAATATGCAAATCATGTCAATTTGGTAAGCAAACCAGAGCTCATTTCCCTGAGAAGGAAGGATCAACTAGTAAGCCTCTTGAACTTGTTCATACTGATTTATGTGGTCCATCAAGGAAAAAGTCACCTCATGGAGAAGAATACTTTATATTGTTCATTGACGACTTTTCCCAAATGTGTTGGATAGGACTTATAAAGCATAAAGATGAAGCATTTGAAAAGTTCAAAGCCTTCAAATCATTGGTTGAAAATGAATCAGATCACAAAATCAAATGCCTCAGGTCTGATCGAGGAGGGGAATTTACCTCAGATGAATTCTTCGACTTTTGTGAAGAACATGGAATAAAAAGGGAATTCTCTACCACAAGGACTCCTCAGCAAAATGGAGTGGTAGAAAGGATGAACATAACTATTCAACAAATGGCTTGTGCCATGCTAGATGAGTCTAGAACTCCTGCAACCTTCTGGGGTGAAGCTGCATTTGCTGCCGTCACTATTCTCAACAAAACAAATGTTCGGGTAAACAACACTCAAACTCCACATGAACTTTGGTATGGTAAGACTCCTACTATGAAATACTTCAAAGTTTTTGGAAGCAAATGTTACATCAAAAGGACTGATGAAAAACTTGGCAAGTTTGAACCTAGAGTAGATGAAGGCATTCTCCTTGGTTACTCTTCCCGAAGTAAAGGATATAAGTGTTATAATAAAAGACTAGGGAAAATTGTTGAAAGTATTGATGTTGTGGTTGATGAAGCAGGCAAAAATCCAAAGCAGGTAAAAACCGAAGATTATGAAGAAGATGAGGATTATCCTTCCACATCAAATCAGACTAATTCTAAAGAAGAAACCAATGAAGCACCAGAAGAACAGATAACAGTAGAAGAAAAGACTCCATCTAGGTATGTTCAGAAAAATCATCCAGAGATTCAAATTTTGGGATAGAAAGAGGCAGGTGTGCAGACAAGAAGAACTATTATAGAAGCTTCAAGCTATTTAGCATTGCTGTCCACCATCGAACCTCAAAATGTACATGAAGCATGCAAAGATGAATGTTGGGTCAAGGCCATGAATGAAGAGCTTGAGCAAATTGAAAAGAATAATACTTGGGAATTAGTTCCTAGACCTCATGATAAGAATATCATAGGAACCAAATGGATATTCAAAACAAGCTGAATGAAAATGGAGAAGTTATTAGAAACAAGGCTAGACTTGTTTGTAAAGGATATGCTCAACAAGAAGGTATAGATTTTGAAGAAACTTTTGCACCTGTTGCTAGACTTGAAGCCATAAGAATGTTCCTTGCTCTTTCTAGCTTTCAAAACTTCAAAGTATACCAAATGGATGTAAAATTTGCCTTTCTTAATGGAGACTTAGAAGAAGAAGTATATATTGAGAAACCGGATGGATTCATCCTTGGAAATGATCCAAAACTTGTATGCAGACTCAGAAAGGCTCTCTATGGTCTAAAACAAGCTCCAAGGGCCTGGTACTACCATCTTGACAAATACCTCCATCAACAAGGTTTTGTAAAAGGATCAGCTGATATCAATCTATATACAAAGATTGACAATGATAAATTGCTAATACTTGTTGAGTATGTTGATGATATCATTTTTGGTAGCAATGAAGAAGCCATGAGTAAAAACTTTGCTTTGGTAATGCAGAAAGAATTTGAAATGTCCCTGCTTGGTGAACTCACATATTTTCTTGGTTTACAAGTTCAACAAAATAAAGAAGGTATTTTTCTATCACAAACCAAGTATCTCAAGAAGATCTTGAAAAAATATGGCATGGAAGATTCTAAACTAGTATGTACACCTATGGTAACAGGATGCAGTCTCAGTTCAAATGATGAATCAACAGTAGTATATTAACCAACCTACAAATCCATGTTTGGTAGTCTGCTTTATCTAATAGGTACTTGACCAGACATCATGCATGCAGTGGGAATAGGTGGAAGATTCCAAGCAAATCCAAAGGAATCACACCTTCAGGCAGTCAAAAGGATTTTCAAATATCTTCAAGGAACACAGAACTTTGGTTTATGGTATCCTAGAGATACAGATCTTACACTTCATGCATATACAAATGCAGATTGGGTAGGAAGCGTGGATGATAGAAAAAGCACTAGTGGTGGTGCATTCTATATGGGTTCCAGATTAGTGTCTTGGTTCAACAAAGAAACAAAGTTCAATTTCATTATCTATAGCTGAAGCAGAATATGTGGCTGCTCCATCTTGTTGCACACAACTCCTTTGGATGATGGAAACATTGCAAGACATTCAGATTACATGTACTCCACCCATCTCCATTCTATGTGATAATACAAGTGCAATCAGTATTTCAAATAATCCAATCATGCATTCCAAGACCAAGCACATACCTATCAAATATCATTTTCTCCGTGAACAAGTGCTTGAACAAAAGGCCAAATTGGAGTACGTTCCCTCCAAAGAATAGGTTGCTGATATATTCACCAAACCACCACCCAGAGAGACATTTGAATATCTTAGACAGAAGCGGGGATTAGTTGATGCATCATCTTGCTGTTGAAACTTATCTATTTCAGAGAAAGTGGGTGTACACAAGTTTCATGAAGTGTATCCATGTACATACGCTGGTTGCTGTGGATACAGTCGCGTATATGTTGGTTTGAAGAAAAATAGTGGGCTAGACTCAGGATAAAAAGGGTCTGGTATGGGTTTGACAGTGATCATTTGGCACAGGTTCAGGGGAAGCATATACTTCTAATAATGCATTATTGGCATTACCTTAGAATATCTTGGTACAAATTCACAGATTCAAGTGGAACAGGTGCAGAGGGAGATCATGGTTGCTGATCTGGATGGTGATTGACAGATGTTGCTGATGACAATTGCTAATAACTATGATAGTCTTGCTTTAGATATTTTGTCTCTATGTCATGTATATATTTTATTATCAAGGTCATGAAATGACCTATTTTGTTTCCCCACTATGCATGGGATGGATGATGTAATGTTCTTGTTTTGTCATGTATAAACATTTGGTATATCCCCACTTGGTTGGGTGGATGAGTCAATCTTGGTATATCCCCACTTAGTTGGGAGATGGATGTATGTATGAGTCTTTGGTGATAGGAAGGTCATTTATGATGTATAGAGTCATGTTCTTCTTGTAGAACATCTTTTTGTAGACCTTGCTTGCAGTCAGGGGGAGCATGGACAACACACTTCAGCATATCAGAAAATCCAACATGTACTCAGGGGGAGCATAACCCTTTGCCCTTGATGACAAAAGGGGAGAGTGACTTGGGGTTGCCATTAAGTCCAAAGGGGAAGATTGTAGGCATTATGACATAGATTTGGCACTATGACACAAATGTTGTCCTTGATGGCATCTCTCACAGATGACAGATCATAGTTCAGGCTCACAGAAGGAAGAAAGAGAGGTATACGCAAGTTCCCATTGACCAAGCCACGTGTACAAGCGGGTTTGCAGACCAAAAGGCGCGTATGGTGTACACACACACTTTCACGAAAGGAAAGGCGCGTACATGTTGGAAAACTTGGTTTTGGTTTGTGTTATTTGGTCCATGGTATTGGTCCAAGGTATCTTGTCCGATGTGTTGACCCCAGGTATTTGGTCCAAGGAAAGTATTCTAAGTGGTTTTGGACCATGGTATTGAGTAAGGCCTAAGACTATAAAAGGAGGAGAAGATCATTAGGCAAAGGCACTTATGAATTGAATATCTAATGAAGAGCAAGATCTAGATTACAGGTTACTGGGTTATGGTGCACAGTTGGATCTGAATCAAGGATGAACCTGAGCGCTTGATGAAGGATAAGTTCTATTTATGGGTCAAGATCTTAAGGCTTGAAGAGAAATATCTTTGTGTGGTTTTTGATCTTTTATCCTAATAATTGGCGCATGTCGTAATCTGTAAATATGATGATCTGGGTATAACTGATGTTTGAATAATTGTAAAGGTTAAATCATCATTTACAGATCTATACATAGGTTCATTATAGCAAAGGGGTGTATACACACTGGTTCGACAATTCAAAAGTGCGTATACGTAGGTTTGCCTTGATACAAGTGTGTATGCACGCAGGTTCGTCACATTGAAGTAACGTACACCTCATAAAATATGCTTTAGTTACTTCTAATTGCTGTTTTGGGTTTTGGCTTGGGTTCTGGTTACTATTAATGTATTCTGGTTACAGCATTCAGAGAAGTGATTATTTGATTTAGTTTTGGTTGGTGCAAAGGAGATTGGTTGATGCAGATATATTTGACGTTTGATTGATGTTATTGATGGATCCAGTCTGAAAATTTATGAAATGTGGTCCCTGGAAGAAAAGAGAAGGTTGTAACCTTCTGTAGGTCAGCACCTACATACTAGTAAACAAATCAGCTAGTACAAGAACTAGGGTGTTGTAGCTCCCTTCCAGGAGAAGTTGGAGAACGAGAGAAGGTTGTAGCTTTCTGCAGGTAGAAGCCTGCGTACTAGTATAAGACTGCACCAGTACAAAATATTTTTCTTATTAAAAGGAAGATAGAGACGATTGCAGCAGGTGGTTTTCATCCACATTGGGTTTCCACCTTATATCTTGTGTTCATGTGTGTGATTGTCTATTCTATTTTTACTGCTCCTGGTTACTGTTCATATGGTTCTGATGCTCATATTTAAGATCGACATATGAAGAATTATCTAAATTATAGGTTTACATGTTATACGCTAGTTGCCTTATATACAGTTGCGTATACATGCAAGTTTCATTAACTAAAGTAGTGTATATGAATCAGAATATGGAAATGAAATATTATTGACTTGCTAATATTGATTCACCCCCCCTCTTAGTATTATTTCCAACCGGTGTGGTCACCAAAGAACAAGTTATTTTTAGGGCCCAATAGTTAGAACTTATATATTCTCAATTTGGGGTTCTTAAAAAAATTCTTCTGGATGCCCATACGTCCAAGGTTGATATATCCAAGCCAAAGCCAGGTCCCCAAGTTGACGGGCTAGTCAGATCGATCGATTCTAACATGGCTAACTTGCTGAATCAATTGCAACAATTGTCTTTACAAACTGCTTCTTCTATGCAGAAATCATCGTCGGTAGCTATGCCTTCTCAACATATGTCTATAAATGCTGTCCAAAATTCTAACACCAGAGGAAACCAACAATCCAATGTGAAGAATAAAGGACGAGGTAAGAAAAATAACCAGGATGGGAAGGGAAATGCAAACAAACCCACCAATGATGCCGGAGGGGGTAGAAGGGAGTCTAAGAAAAAGGTAAAATTTCCATGCAAGTTATGCAATGGAGATCATTTGACTCATCTCTACCCTAAGATCCAAGATGCTCAACGCTTATTAGTTCAACAAGGGTCTTCTAGCTCCTAGGTTGTCCTCACTAACCCTTTTCCCTAAGGGCAACAATTACTTACTGACGCGAACTCTGGTACAGGTGGAGATAATACATCAAATGTCTACATGATGAGTTCACATATCAATGTTGATATGCGATCTCATGATTATGGTGAAACAGAGTCATCTAAGGCTAAGTCTGCTTTCGATGTTTCAGAGCCACTCCATATTGAGAGGCCCTTTGTTGAGTCTATACCTCGGATGCCGAAAGGCTCCGAAAAATGCTTGACCATTAACCCTAATGCTAGGGCAGCCCAAAACTACTCGATTGTAGAAGATCTGGCCTAGAGTCTTTATGATATGTCAGCATTAGAGGTACTCCAGTCATGCCCTGTGCAAAGGAGTGCAATACTTATTGCGATTGGAGAATTTGATCCAAAAAATTCTCTTGTGATTACATTTGATATTTCAAACATCAAGAAGAGACTCTCGCATCATATGGCTTTCCAGATAAAGTCTACAGACAAATATCTTTCGAATTGTTATCGATGAGGGAGCTTCCACATGTGTAATGTCCATGTCATGTTGGAAGGCTATTGGATTGCCTCAAGTTGTTCCTTCACCAAATTTGTTGACAACATTTTATGGTCATTCTCATAGGCCACATGAGATTATTCCAGCCTTTCCCATCTGTGTTGGGGGAAAGGTGGTAAATATTGAAGTAGAAATAGTCAATGCAAATCTGGATTACAACCTCATTTTAGGCAGGAATTGGATTTATGAGATGGATGCCATTGTATCATCATTATTTCGCATCCTTTGCTTTCCTCATGAAGGGAGAATTGTAAAGGTTGATCAGATGGATTATTCTCCGGGTGACTCCCATGCATCTTCTGAGTCTATTGTTCCATTAGTGGACAATCCCAAACAACCTATAGAGAATTTAGGAGTTTGAATGTACTCTTCCTTAATGGGTACTTTTGATCTTCCTTCTCCTATAGCTAGAATTAATGCTATTTCATCCTCCAAGGGACCTTCTTGAAGAGAGTTCTTTAGAACTCATTATTTTTCAGAACCTTGGCCTTTACCCTCATGTACACCACATTAGATGAAGGGAAGGTAGGTGGAATGGCATGTCCTATGTATGCAACAAAAATTGCTTATTAATCTATTGTTAACTCTGCAGACTCCGATCCTACTCCTTTTTCACCAGAGGAGTTGGATGGAGATGTGGCTCTGGTGTCGACCCTTGATTTGACTTCTACTCAAGATTGCTTAGATATTGTCTTACCATCTGAAGAAGTAATTCTAGAAGCAATGATGGGTGTTGATGGACCTTGGGATGATTTGCATCATCGTTCATGTTTCCTCCCTCATTTGCGGGAAGTTGAGTCAAGTTTGTCTAGTCCTTCTACTAGTGATGTTCATGCAGTTTTAAACCCTTTAGCCCCAACATAGTTTTTTGCCGAAGGTAACATGTATGTTATCTAACAAAATGTATCGGTGAACATCGCTAGGAATTCCAACATTATTGAGAATGTCTTCATTGGAGCTGACTGTTCCCCTGAAGAAATTCAAACTTATACCGATCTCTTCAAAGAGTTTCGTGATGTGTTCGCTTGGTCTTATGAGGAAATGCCTGGAATAGATCCATATATAGTCTAGCATGAGATCAAGACGTACGAAAATGATAAGCCTATTCATCAAAAAATTCGATCGGTCAATCCTAGAAAAGCAGCAACTATCAAAGCTGAAGTCGAGAAGTTGCTTAAGGTGGGTTTCATATAGCCCATTCCTTTAACTGAGTGGGTCTCTAATCCAGTCCCCGTAGACAAAAAGCAAGGAACAATTCAAGTATGTATTGACTTTAGGGGCCTAAATAAGGCTTGTCCTAAGGACAATTACCCCACGCCCTTTATTGATCAAATTATTGATGAATGTGTGGGTAAGGAGGCTTTTTTTTGTTTATGGACAGATTCTCTGGTTATAATCAAATTACTATCCATCCAGAAGATTAGCACAAGACAACTTTTATTTCTCCCTGGGGTACGTTTGCATACAAAAAGATGCCTTTTGGCCTCAAAAATGCTGGAGCTACTTTTCAACGGGCCATGTCTTACGCTTTTCACGAAATCAAGCACATTATCAAAGCATATTTGGATGATTTAGCTGCTCATTCTCGAAAGAGAATTGATCATCCTAAAAATCTTTGGTTGATTTTTGAGTAGTGTTGTTTTTATAAAATACGGTTGAATCCGAATAAGTTCGTTTTTGTTGTCACATTCGGTCAGCTGTTGGGATTCCTCATGTCAATAGAGGGGATTCGTGTAGATCCCTTCAAGGTTGGGGGAATACTTCAGTTTCCTCCCCCATCTTCCATATGTCAACTTCAGAGTCTCTAAGGAAAAAAAAAATTCTTGAGGAGATTTATAGCCAATTATGTGGAGATCACAAAAGGATTTATGCGATTGCTTAAGAAAGGGGTCCCATTTTTATGGGATGATTTTGCACAATGATCTTTCGATTCTTTGAAAAAATCATTAACCTATGCTTCTTTGTTGAGTCCACCTAATTATAGGAAAGATTTCCTCTTGTATCTCGCTGCAGTAGAATTAACCATTGGTATGGTTCTGGTTCAGGAAGATGATGCCTTATTTGAGCATGTAATTTACTATCTGAGCCAAGGTTTGGTAGGTCCTGAACTGTGCTATTCTCCAATCAAGAAATTAGCTTTGGCAGCTATCCATGCTTTTCAATGGCTTCGACATTATATTCTGCTTCAAAAAATGTTCATCTTAGCAACCGTCAATCCATTTCAATTTGTTCTTAGTAGGTGAGTGATTAGGGGCAAATATAATAGATGGATTGTCATTTTGCAAGAATTCGACCTCGAATTCATGTCGGCTAAATCTAAGAAATATTTAGCATTTGCAGAGTTGATATCAGAGCTGCCTTGCGAGGAAGAAATCATTCATGAGGAAAATTTTCCTGATGAACATCTATTTCTTATTTCCTCACAAGATCCTTGGTATGGAGATATTAGTATATATCTCTAGAATTCGAAGTTTCTGCCCACTTTTTCCAAGCACAAGTGTAGAAAATTGTGTCACCTCGCTAAGAATTATGTTATTATAGGTGACACCTTATATCGTCACGGGATTGATTCAATCCTTAGATGTTGTTTAACCTTGGAAGAGGTCGAGTCAGTGCTTAATGATTGCCACAGTGGAGCTTGTGGTGGTCATCTATCTGGGCTTGATACAACCCATTTTTTTTTGCAAGCATGCTACTTTTGGCATTAGATCTTCAAATATTGCATTGAGGTGGTCAAGAGATGCCATCCTTTTCAGGTCTATACTCGGAAAATAAGTGCACAAACAACTCCACTTTTCCCTGTTATCACCGTTGGGCCTTTCACAAAGTGGGGCATTGATTTTACTACTTGTAATCCACCTTCGATAGGAAATCACATGTATATCATCATGTCCGTAGACTACTTTACTAAGTGGGTTAAGGCCATGCCTACTTTCAAGAATGACAGTGAAACAACGGCCTTGTTTCTCTTCAATCAAGTTATTTCCTGGTTTGGTATTCCTAATGAAATTGTCACTGACCATGGCAGTCATTTCCAAAATCAACTGATGTCTGAATTTCTTCTCAAGTTGGGTTTCTAGCAGGAGCACTCATCTCCGTATTATCCTCAGGCCAATGGTCAGGTTGAAGTCGTGAACAAATCCCTTAAAATCATCCTGCAAAGGATAATTAACAAATCTAGATCCAATTTTCACATCATGTTATATCCGACACTTTGGGCATATAGAACATCAGTTAAGACTACCATTGGTTTTACTCCATTTCAACTGGTTTACGGGTTGGAATCTATTTTTCCCGTCGAATGTGAAATTCCTTCCCTTAAACTGGCTATTGAACTTCTTCCTAAGACTTCTAGTCTTGAAGAATGCCTCATCATTTGGAGCATCTTGATGAGCAATGTCAAGATGTTGCCACAATAAATGAAGCTCATAAAAAGACGGTAAAAACTCAATACGATAAAGTTGTCCATCCTAGAAATTTTTTTGAAGGCGACCTTGTCTTGGTCTACAATCAAGACAAATATGCCTTGGGGGCAGACAAGTTTAAGTCTATGTGGTACGGTCCCTTTATTGTCAAGTGAGTTTTGAAAAAGGGAGCCTATGAATTGATTTACTTTGAAGGAAACAATTTGGCGGAGCCTAGAAATGGGCTCTACCTTAAGAAGTACTTTGCTTAGGCTTTAGTCGAGCATTTACTTGTTTGTATATATTGTATGTTTGTACATATCTATCTATCAGTTTTAATGATGTCAATAATTTTGTATCTGATTTAGCAGGTATTGATGGACGATTTGATATATCTAGGGTTCATTGATGGTGCCAGTAGACACACTCGAAACCTTGCTTTCACACCTTGGGTGATTTATTATCCATCTGGCCAGTTGATGGTTTCAAGAGGAGTATGTATCGGTCCTGCTTTGAATAATATTACTGAATATACTGTTTTCATTAGTTTACTATTTGAAGTGATATCTTTTGATATTGATTCATTAGTAGTCTATTTAGATTCACAACTGGTGGTATCTCAGTTGAATAACATCTATCGGGTACGAGATCCCTATTTGTATCACCAATTTCTGAGAGTGCGGATATTGCAATGATCATTTGTTTACATCACATTTATTCACATTCCACGATCATAAAATTCCTTAGCAGATTCTATTGCTAATCAATCATTTAACTGACATATAAATCATTCGTCACATTAAAAACATAAAAAATAATCAAAATATCATCTGTATATATGATCATCATAAAATCGTCTGTATATAGATAAAGTGTTTGTGTATAAACTAATATACAAAAAGTGGGACAAAATGCCCTACAAAATTTGGGATTATGCCCATCATCATGTCTAATCAAAAAAATATTTGATCATCTATCTAACAATCCTGCTCGGGATGAGCAGCTAGAAAGTAAACGACGAGATTGGCCATACGCCAAAATAGGCACACCCAGTCCTGTGGTACTCCTACCATGCGACACTGCATCTCCTCTAGTAAGTCCTCTATGGCCACGATGGGTACTTGGTTAGTCAATCTCACTAAGTTCCTCAGGACTACATGGAGAACTCTCTTAGTCTCAGCTGCAGCCCCTTCAGCATCTCTTCCATGATGCTTACATTGAGGAAATCCATCAGGTCTCACTGGTCCCACATCTGAAACATGATCGATAAATTTCGTAAGTGTCTTATCTCATCAAAAAGAATTTTAATTCATTTATATTGAATCCAAAAGATCTTAAAATTCAAAAATTCAAAAATCATTTATACATATGGCACCCCATGCTGCATCTGGTGGAAATACTAGATCTGGATCTCCTCAGAAACGCATTCTGGCATAGGGGTAGTCGTCGACTACAATGACCTATTGATCCCACCAAAGGAAAAACTCATCATCAAAAGTTGTCCTAGGGACCTCACCACCCCCTAGGAATTTCATCAAGTCAGCCCATGTGCCCATCCACAGATCTCTCGAGCTATTGATGGTAGATAATACCTTAGGACGAAGCCTAGGTACTCTCTCAAAAAATAATGAGTACAAGATAGTGCCGTATCCAAAATTCTTCGTCTGACCCTTCTGAGTGGAAGTGGGTTGTTTCTTCATGTTGGTTAGCAGAGGTGTACACCAATCAAAGATAGTAGTGTGGCAATCCATTGCTAGGCTGATGGACACACGTGAAGCCTGATGTAGAGTAGCAGAACCGTTTACCCTGGCTATGGTAAATAGTAGGATTTTCAATGATAAAATCTCTACATGCTTGATTGGAATTTGACTGCCAACCTTTTTGGGGTTGCCAGGACAGTATATACAGACGTAGTCTCCTACATTGAGACTACCTCTCATCCTGCCAGTTGAGTGCACTCTCTCCCCCCTTCAGGAAAGACCTATAATGAAATAAATGTCTTCTACCTCGATCCTCAGGGGCATCTGATCAATCATGAATGCATCATCTTTTGCACTCCAGTAGTGAATCAACAACTCAAGCAATCGAGTATTCACCTTCATGTTTGGCATTTTGAAGAATTTTAACAAACCACAACCTGTCAAAGCATCTAAGGCGTTTTGATCCTCCATAACTTGGTTATCAATGACACTATGCTCCCTTTCACGCCAGGTAATTGTCATCCTGCTAAAAAATATGTTTCAAATCATTAAATCAATGTTTGAATTTTTTTACTCACACACACACGGGTTCGCTTTTTACACAGTCACGTGTAGGGCCCTCGTATACGTGGGTTACTTGTATCCAACTCACGTGTAGGTAGAGTTGGAATTTTTTAATTTCCTATGGTCAAAATTGTGAAAAATCATCTAGAAAGCATAAAAAATGATCAAAAGCATGATTAAAGGGTTACTTGGAAGATTTGAAGCAATTTGAACAATTGAATTTGATAGAGGAAGTTTGTTTGATTTTTTCTCCACAGATCCTTGCTCAAAACACAAATGACAAAAATGTGAGTCCAAAATTCCTTATATAGGTTGAAAAATGAAAATTATTTTTTCTAAAGTTGATTTTTATCTTATGGACTTTTTGACCTTTTGGCTTGGAGTGTCGGGAATGGGTTGTTTTTACAGGATATTTTGGAGACTTTTTTGAGAAATCGCTTTGATCCCATGACTGCAGACCCGTCATGGTAGGTATCACTTTCTTACTGGCATATAGGTTAGGGAATATCACTTTCCGCTGCATTTTTCATACTAGCCTCCATACTGCGATATTTTTTCCATAGGGTCGACCCCATCATGTCTTGATTCACAAACCATTTTCACTCGCCGACTTTTAAAATCATGACGTGATGGTAGAGCCAACCTTTACATGGGAATCTTAGTTAGATCCTCACTGACATATGTTGCCCATGCTGCTATATTGAGTAGGCTCGAGAGTCCTCTTTAGTCCTGCCATGACTTGTGCATTGGAGACTCATTCTCGTTCTTCTTCACTATTTTCTGGCTTTATACCCTAGAGGCTCCTTTGTGTTGAGTTGTACTACTGCATTGCATATTGACTATTTTCACCTTTTGGCCTTGGGTTGGCTTCACTTGGACTTGTGTTTAAGCCATGTTTTGACCATGTCTTTTGCAAAATCAACCTTGCAGTCACTTAGCCTCTGCAACTTGACACCCTTTCACCCGTGGAAAGAACATTCCTTTGAGTGTCATTGACTAGTTTCACCACCTTTCATTGATCATAGGAATGTTCCCCTTCTAGGAACTAGAGCATCTACTTTTTCAACACGTTCTTTCCACTGTACTATAGCATTATTTTATTCTTTTTTCAGGCTTCATAAGAAAGAAAAAGACAAAAAAAATTATATATCCCAAAAAAGAGTGGGAACGAGACATTATTTCTATATTTGATGGTAGCTAGAGTCATTCGTGTCGCCCTTGAACAAAGAACTCAAAAAATAAGTCTTTCCTCCATTGGGATGGGCATTAGTTTGACTTAGGAGAGCCTTAACCTTGTTATTGAGTCAGCACTCCTCCGATTGGTTATCTCTTCCAATCATATGCATGACAAACTTCTACAAAGTTATCATATGTTGCCATGTAGTCACAGTTAAGTTGTGCTTTTGTTCAAGGGAAGTAAACCTGAGTCGGCCTCTTTGCGGTGTCTCTTGACCTATTTTTCAATCTTCCATCCCTAGTTGTCAGAGTCATGTTCGTTATAACATCAGCTATTTGGTCCTTTGCTCATGCTAGTTTGAGAAGGTCTTCGTTGACTTCTTGCTGGCGGGTCTTGCTCTTATCGACTACGACAAATTTCTCTAAGGGCATACCTAGAGCTGCACCTTGGCCCTATTTTCATTATTGTTAGGTCACCTTGTGCTCAACATCAATCAGTATCATGGGCCTTTGACTGAGTGGTTTCCCTTGTGTTCGACATCAACTTTCATGATCACACATTGGGATTTGTGTGGTGCCTTGGTTTCCATTTGACCCTATTGGTAGATTCCTCGCCTCTATGAAAGCTTTCATTATTAGTTGGTTTAGCAGGTTTCTATTGTGTGCTAGCCACATCTTGTGTACGCTGGAAATGTGCTTTGGTTGGGTTACTACATATTTATTCATCTGATTCCTTCCACATTATTGGCCTACGGGTTACACTCACGCTAGATTGATGAAGGATGCCTTAATGCCTTCCTTCTAGTAGATATTTTCCCATCGAATTTAGCTCATTGCTCTGGGAAAGAGATCTAGAGTCCATTTGGCAGTACCTTAGGGTTTGCAGTCATCAGTGGCAGACTCCTTCACTATCGACAATGGGAAAACATCATTGTCTCCTAATTGAGAGATTATTCCAAGTGTTCGACTACAACTCATTTATTCACACTTGTTAGTTTGTACTAGATACCTTGGCTCTCATCATCATTATCGGTGAGTAGCCTCATGTTTGTTAACAGTATACATCAATGATCAGTAATCAAATGATTTCTCACATGGTCAACTTCAGATCATTTATTCCCATTGTGTATAAATGTACCACGGTGGTCAGTGAAGACCTCGGCTTTGCATCAACATTTCTTGGTTCACTTGTCAGTTGCTCTTATTTCTACTAGCTGACACCATCCACGTTATATGTTGCAGTTCCTTACAACGACATCCTATATGTTGGCACCCAAGTTGCAATGTAGTACCATTTATTCCACCATTTGACTTGGTACTTTTTGGATCAGCTTTATGACTTCATTGATCAGCTTTATACTTCAGCATCATTGATAGTTCTTTATATGTGATATTCAAACATGTACTTATTTAGATATGATCAGATGATCGATTATGCATTTTCAGTTCCTTTATACTTGTATGCATATTGTATCCTCTTTTGTACTTGACATAAGGACATGCTTTACTATCTCTGAGCATGTGTATGCCCACCTCAGAAAAAAGTTTCTTTTAGATCTCTTTCACTGGCTTGGCAGGTTGAATTCTGGTGAACTCCTCCTTGGTCTCATCATGATTCCTTCTATACACTTAATACATTTTGACCATCATGTACCCCTTTTGACCTCATATATTAGGGGGAATCTTTTATAGCACCATTTACCACACTTGGTAGACCTGATACTCTGATTATGGCTTAGGGCAACCCTTCCTTTCCAAGCTTGGTCCAAAATTTAAAAAATAGTGCTTTATTTCCTATACACTACTTTTCCCCATGATAAACGCGTGTACATGTGGGTTAGCATATACCCAACCTTCGTACATGTGTTAAAACACTTCAAATAATAAAATTTCCTTAATTTTAGGTGGAGTTCATGCGTTTTAGCTGTTACTCACCTCCTATAGCCTGTGGCACAACTGTTTCCCAACTGAAAAAACTAATTTGGAGAAGTATAAATAGATCTCCTTGGGAAGGCCTTAAGGGAGAAGAAATGAGATATTGATATTATAGTTGATTGATCCCTGGTCGAGTTTGATGAAATCCATGTGCCTCCTGCACTCCCCAAATATTTAGGAAAACCTTGTTTCCTCTTTTGATTTATCCTTCATCCTTCTTAAGATATCCTTGTGTATGATAATGGAGGAAGATTGTTGAGGTCGAGAAAGGATAGATTTGGAGGATGGTTCCACTTGGAGCTGGAGGAAGACTTAGGTTGTAGTTTTCCACCTTTCTTGTAGCTTACATCAATAAAGAAATGTTGTTCTGTTCCTGATATTAATCGTGTTTATGCATTGATCTATATTGTGATTTGTTTATAAATATTATATTAATGCATAATTGTTCATTCATTTATATGATCTAACGTATATATCATGAATATGCTTTATGTTTCTATTGTTGTATATGATTTTCTTGAATAATTTATAGGTTTCAAAGGAATCAGGAGAAGCAGAGGCTTTTCACCTTGTGGGATCTACCCAAATGTAGGACCTCTGGGTAAGGAAACTTCTTCCCAGTTCAGTAGAATAAGCATGTAGATTGTTTGTTTAAGCATTTCTTGTTGTTGTTTTCCCTTCGCTCTGTTGGGGTTTTCAACCCAAGGCCCTAGGGTGTTCTCACTCGCAACACTTGGCACACTTACATTACAACTGAGCACCATGACGAAAGAAATGACTTATCCATTTGATGAGTTTTGTCCAATTGTCAGTTTTTTCCTATATAATCGTTGTCTCATTTGTAATATATATTATGTAATAAATGATATGTAATGAAGTCCAAGGGACACATGTGTAATGTGAATTGCCACATATTAGAATGTGATGAGTCATTCATATAATATGAATAGTCATAGAAGTCAAATATTCATGAGGAATATCAGAGGTAATTGTTTCTTGTTATAAATAACTCCTCATAACTCAAGCAAAGGGGCCTTTGGAGGGCTTAGATTCTAGAGGTCTTGCCTTGGATTCTCTTGCAATACACAAGAGATAGACCATTCTTTGGAGAATCAAGTCGTGGCTTCGTGTTCCACTATTGGATACAATGTTTCATTCATGTAACAATGTACTTGGGATCTTGCACTTTTAATCAGAATCTCAATGAACCAACATTCCTTTATACATATATCATAGATATAGTTGGACTATTCTAGTTGTGTTTATGGTATATGTTTCTTTAATTACATACTAGGTTAATGAAATAATTCGTTTCTTAGTTATGACTATTATTGAATGAGTGCTATTATTCTTCAACAATTTTTGTTTATTGTGTGGACTAATCTGTAGGTATTCAACAAACCTTTCTCTATCTTCTTGGGTCCCCCTTTAGGATAACACTATTAATTTTCTAACCGGTGGCTCGTTTTCCTCTCCAGCCGTGGAAGTGTTCCTTGTACACCTTACATTAGGTGTATCACAAAGCTCACATCCTTGCAGACCCAAAGAGGTGTTGTGTTCTCTTGTGTTTGATCATGGCCAAGGCATATCTTTAAAAACCTTTCCAATGGTAGCTAGACCATATGAATGGATGGGACTCCTACACCAAATGGTTTGAGGTCTAATTGCGAATTCAAGTCAGGGGGATACCCTTACAATGTTGGTAGAATTCAACACCGTAAACAACATGAACTCATCTAGAGATGCAAGTTCTAATACAGAGGAGCTACTGAAGAAAATTGATGCGACAAATTATACAAAAGATCTTATCTAAAAGTTTGATGTAACATGTTAAATAGATGAAATCATACAAAATGTTGATGCAACTTGTGACACATAAGACATAATACCAATGGTTGATGATCATTATGATATAGAAAACCTAATGGATATGGACTCATATAGTGAAGATGAATCACAAGGAGTAATATAGAAAGATAGTGACAATAATAGAAGAAGCAAATGTGAAGAAGAATTGAACAACCAAATGATCTTTCCAAGATTCTTGTAAGACCTTGGGAAGAGTTATCATTCAACAAAAAATGAAATGGCTTGGGATATGACAAAGGAAGCATGATGCATATTTCAGATTACTCCAAACTAGTTTAGTTTGTGGGCACATGATTTCTTGAAGATATCTTGAATCTTAAATACAAATGACAACATTTTCAAAGAGTTGGTCACATGGTGAGTCAATGTTTTAATCTCCATACATGTCTTCATTTGGGAAGAGAAATCACTTATCAATAAAATGTCGAAACTAGAAGTAGACTAAAAATAAATTTAATTATGGTTGGATAAATTCTTGGAGATGGAGTTGAAAATTAAAGAAGCTACATTAGTCTTACTTCCTAGTCAATTCAGAGGTAAAGACACATAGAATAAAATGAAGGGGAAAAAAATATATCAATTAGGTATTCTAGATGAATTTAGGCATGTATTAGATCTGATTCTCTATATTATCTAAAGATAAAGATGGTACTCTCCACACCTCAAAGGGGGGAGAAAAATGATAAAAAAAAATATCCTACACCTTTAAGGTGGGGAATAAATTGATGAAATGAAGACAATTAATGGTAAACTAGAAACCAACACATTATTCAAATGAGATTGGTTAGTGGTCATCCAAAAGTTGCCATGTTATTCAAAGAAAATTGGTTAGTGGTCATTTAGAAAACACCACATTATTCAAAGCATACTGGTTGGTAATAAGCCATAAGTCACCAATATCCATGGAATATAATTAGTGGTCGATAAGAAAACCACCAAATGAAGTGAAAATAGTTATTGGTCAACCAACATAACCACCACCTAAGGAATCAAAAGCCCAACTTGGGTCCTTTCCTAGAATAAACTATTGAAAAACTTCTCACCTTGTGCCTGACATGGGGGAATATTAGATACCGGTCTTCAAGATTTGAAATCAATTGAAATTCAATCAAAATTTAGGAATTCCAACATAGGAATTGGTCTCCTCAAATAAATCAAAATCAATTATAATCATAAATAATTGGAATGTTTAGTCATAATGGCTAGAAGTGCCTTCCAAATATTGGTGGTTTCTCAAGCATATATTCATCAGAGATCAATTCAGTAGTTTCAAGTTGAATATGACAAAATTTATTGATAAAATAATTTAGACTTATGATTGAGGGTGGAAATGTTACACTGTGAGTACATAGAAAATCACAAATTTCGAGACAACATAGATATGAGTTGTAAATCTTATCTTTGATGAGGTGTTGGCATGATCTGCTGATGAGTTGTCTATGAGATCTGGATCTGGAATGGTCCAATTAATGTACTATAAATTCAAATCCTAACATCAATACAATGTGTATGATAATGGCTTAAGAGATTTTCCACCATTTGCTTATCTTGTCTTACTTGTGCCAATTATTAACATCAATGAATTAAAATGAAGCCTAGTCTTACTTGTGCCAATTATTAACATAAACTAATTAAAATGAAGTCTACGATGCTAATAATTTGATTTAAGATAATGTTGGAACCGCATAATTATATTACAAGAATATTATGAAATGTGGAGTAAATGTTAGATATAAGAGAAAATTGAATTAAACTCTAAAAAATATTAATTTCATAGAATCAAAAATCAAGTTCAACACACTATACATATGTGATAGGTAATAATAATCAACAAATACAATGTGCATATGTACGACAACTAAACAAGTAAAATAAACTATAAAGTTCTTTTAAACTAAGCAAAATAACTATGAAACAAATAGAATATATAGAGAGAGATAAGCCCAAGTATGCGCCTCAAAGATTTACTCATTAATGAATATCTATGCATAACCAATAATAAACCAAATAATTCTAATAGACAGTGTGAATTCCTATAAATAGGATGTTTCAAAACAATGTGATTTTCACAAAAATATAAAGTCAAGGAATATCATGAAGCCTTTACTCACTCCATACTTAGATTGTGTAAAGGCAATTTGCAATCGTGGAAATGGTTTTCATATAGGAATTTGTAGGGGAAATACATGCATGAAGCAAATAAATTAGGAAGCCTATATGCCTTCAACCTAGTGTCAGACCTTAGACTGTAGCCTACTTGCCATTGTTAATGCTATTCTAGGTTGTTATATGTTTAAGAGAATGAATTTAGATGCAATGCAATATTAGAATAAAACTATATTGGATCTATTTTCTCTCCTCCTTTGATAACATCCATCTCTTCCTATTTTATAGAAGACCGAGTGGGTAAGTGAAATATCACATGTTCCTCTTGGTTTTCCTCCAAAAACTAATTTCTAGTTTTTAAAATTTCAAATTTGGAGATCAATATGGGTAACTAGGTCAAGGCAGCTAGGATCTAGGATGACGAAGAGTTTGATTCAACTATAGTGCACTTTTATAAATTTGATGTTCATGAAATATTTAATTTTCACCATAATTTAACAACCCATTATCTTGATTTTGGAAATGAAAACCATAAACACATGATTAACCATTTGCATCCATCACATATGTCACACATACATACATATATAAGCATAGATTTTCCTATCATAAAGTTTCATTAACTACATGTCAAATAGATACAAATATAAAATGAATCTTATATTCCTCATGTGCTATGTTTAAAAAAATATGGATGATCAATCTAGTTTAGAATAAAACAAGTTTATGCAATCAAATAACATGCCTTTATGTGTCATGTTTGGTGAGGGAAATTTAGCAAGGTGATTTTCATGCTAATAAAATCCCCAAGCCACAATCATTCAAGCAACGGAAACAAAAAAAATGAAGGAAACAAATGACTATTTTCACAATTTGTGGGTTGCCTCTTTCCCTTTTTTTTAAGTTCAAAGGGTAGGTTGTAATGATAACTACTTTTATTCTCTCCAAAGACTATGCTGATGAGCACCAATATTTCAGAAAGAATGCTACAACTCCTAGAGTTACCAACTTTATTTTATCAACCCGGGGTTCCTACAAACTTGGAGGTGACAGTGTTATATGCACAAGTAAAATTTATGGTTCTACCTTTTTCCACTGTTCAGCTGGCGAGAGACCACTAGGGATTTCAAGCTAGACTTATATGGATTCAGAAGAAGCTTGATTGCTGATGAAAGAAAGAGAAATCTACTCTAGGAGAAAGCTTTTCTACTGCAATAAGGAAAATGATTGAAATCCTATGCTAAAAACACACCATTCTCTAACTAACTGATGAGAAAATATGCTTTACAAGAATGCCAAGCTAACATGTATGAAATGATACTATCTAAAGCATGGAGGTTCAAGACATCAAACATCACTACTATGCATGTAAAGGATTGAAATAAATATGTTTTTTTCTTTTTATTCTTTTTATGGAAAATCAAGTGTAAACCCTAATCTCTTTTGGTGATGTGGTAGGTGGCTTCGTGATGCTGGTGAGTGGTTGGGAGGTTTAGGAGATAGTTGGAAGGTTTAAGAGAACCTTGGGTGACCTGGTGTGGATTCCTAGAGGTTTTCCCTCAATTCGGCCTCAAAACATGCCACTACAGGAAAACCTGTAGGATATACTAGAAACCTACAAGATTCCCTGTATTTCTACATGATACAATTGAGAGAAAAATGATGGTTGCTGGAGCTGATGGAAGGCTTAGTAAATGTGGTGGATGGGTGGAATAGAGTGAGAAAATCCCTAGGAACACTCAGAACTTAAAACCAAGGTTAGGAGATGGTTGGATTTTCTCAACATGCTTGGAGGAATTTCTATGTAAAATGATGAGATTAGTGAAGGTCTTGGTGAAAGCAAGAAATGATTATGGATGGATGAATTTGGAAGGTGGTTGCCTGCTATGATATCTCTTTATACTTCTGAAGCACCTGCTCTGCATCAAACATTTATGATTGCAAAAAATTCATGTAAACAAGAAGAATTCTAACAAGCTAGAAAAGCAGAAATTAATGAACTAGTTGTCTACTTCATGCATGAGGGAAATTGATGAATAAAATGGAGTCATGGATGAGATATACTGTAAGAATGAAGATGGAAAATATGGTAATTAAATCCTACACTTTCAAAACTGATCAAATGCTGGTTCAAGTATAGTAAACTCTAAATCTTATGAGAAAATGGAAATCTTGTCTTTTTGGGGCTGCATAAGGGTCTTTTCCTCAAATCATGATCCTTGAGGGAAGAGGTGAGGCCAAGACACCTACTGAAAACTTTGTTGTGCTCCTTTTATCCCTTCTAACCTGCTACTGAAGTAAAACACAAATGGAAGCAAACTAATAAACAACTAATCAAATCTACATTACTTGCAACAGAATACTTCTAAAGACAATTTAACCATGAATCTATGAAACTAAGACAAGCATACATATACAAGAAGAGGAGCCTTTGTTGCTAAGGTTGGGTTCTAACCCAAGAGCTTCAGCCCTCTGAGTTAACTCAGTATCAGATCATGAAAAAGCTGATTCTTATTATCAAAACAGAAAAATTATATAGCAATGTCTTCCACAAGTTTGGAGCTTAGAAATAACTAGTGTTTTTACAACAAAAATTCAAATCCTAATGAGGCTATAGGCCTCTATACTTATACAACTAAAGTCCCCAACGACTTCCTTAAATCTAGGGAGGCTCGACTCCCAAACTCAAGATGAACTAACTTTTTGTCTATCATTTTCTCTACTTCCTTTTGATCTTCATCACTTGGCTGATTGCACTTTGAGCTGGTGTGATTAATGGAGGAATATTCAAATGTGGGAGGAGTAAATGAGGAGGATTTACCTCCTACAATCTCTCTCTCTTGTCCCATTTGAGTTTCAAACCTTAGTCTTGCCAAAATTCCTTGATTTTCTCTTCCAAACCTGCATTCAATGCATATTAATCCACTGGGCATAATATCTCACTTTAACTCATCTCATTAAACAAAATATAATCAAACATGTAATAAATTGTGTGAAGAGTTGATTTGACTAGCTAAGAGGTGAATTAAGGCCCATATAATTACCCATTGACGAGGCTCATCATCACCCCCCATTAAAAGTGTTGCTCATCCTTTGAGCAACTCAATCAATATCCATGTCTTTCATAGCTCTAGTTGCCTCCCTGACATCCCATGCTTCTGCTGTGGTTTCCTCTTCTTGTCCATAGAAATCCTGCCTTCTTTTCTACCTCCTGCCATTGCTTTCTTTCTTCTTCTTCCTTCCTTCCTTATAACATCCCCAAGAGAAGTGGTGGACTAAGTCTCAAACCAATCCAATTGACTTTGAGCCTTTGGATGGATTGCTTGTACATGGGTGTCCTGTTCAGTGCTTCTCTCATCCTTTGAGGAGAGTGGTACTCTCTGATCTTCAAACTGTATGGCAAAGTATTCCATCTCCTTAGGCAAGCTTGCATGCTGTCATCCCCTAACAATCTGAACATGTCCTCAAAATGTGTAATTTCTTTCTCTTGGGTAGCAAGATACTTGGGTGCAAGTTGAGGATCATTTGTAATTAAATTATGTGTACTAATGAGAGCCATTGGATTGGACTACTCAACTCTAATCATAAGAGGCTCTGTTTGTTCCCTTGCCAATATCTTCTTCATTTCTGCAGCCCTTGCTTCCTCATGGTTCATCCATGATGCCAAAGCCATCAACTGTAAATCCCCTAGCTTTGCATTAGGGTCCCATACATTCATATCTGTCAAAGCCATGTTATGCAAGTAGAACTCAGACATCTTAGCCCTATCTTCCAATGTGCTTTGATCACAAAGATCAATGAACTGTTTATAATCCTGGAATGACATAGTGCCTCTTTGTGCTAGGGTCTTGATTTGGAATTGCAACCACTGTTCCTTAAGGTATAGTGCATAGGACTTAGTTGGCATCCTGCACTGGATTGCTTCCAAAGATAGACTGGCCATGGATGCCAATTGATTCTCTCTTTCTTGCAGCTGTCCTTTCAACCATGCATTTTCTGCCTCCAATTGATTTTTCATTATGGCCTCTCTGTCCCTCAAGCTACTTAGTTCCCTTCCCATCTCTTTGAGTTTCTCCTCCATGTGACCAATGTCCTCCACTCCCTTGGACTTGGCAATCTACATCCATCTATGAGTTTTGGCTCTTTCTTTATTAAGCTCAAAGAATAATGGAATGACAATTTTTTGTGGAATGACCTTGTCCCCCTCAATAAATCTGTAGTAGGAGTCAACGTTAGGTTGAGGACTAGGTTCCCTTAGCTTTGGGTCCTCTCTCTTTGTTTTTGGCTACTTACTTCTTTCCTAATCCAATTTTTGAGTTTCCTATAGGTTTAGCAAAGTTTCCTATAGGACTGTCTCTACTTCCTGTAGGTCCTAATGTGTATCTTGTAGGATGTCCTTTCCTTTGGATGAGGTAGACCTAGTTACAGGCCTTCTCACATAGGTGATAGGAGACTTAGGGGAGATTTGTGCCGAGGATCCTTATTCTTGAGTTTTTATAGGAGGAGCCATCTTCTCCTGCTATTTAGGTGAGTCCTCAATAACAATGGGAACCTTGGTTGGAGTTTGGGGTTTTCCCTGCCTTATCCTTGTACTTTTCCTTGTTCTGAAGTATAAGGGGGTTTGCCTCTGTCTTTTGCCTTTTTGTTTGATAGGGGTGCTAAGGGCAATGAGGGCAGCTACTACCTCTCTCTCAGTGGGTTCTAGAGACACCCTAGGTGACTCCTCCTTGTCTTCTGCCTCCTCTTTTCCATTGCCCTTTTTACCTATGCCTTCCCCTCTTCTTCTCCCTCTATATCCTCATCTTGTTTATCAGTTTCCTCCTTGACATCTTCCTCTGTTTCTTCATCACCTTCTTTCTCTTTCTCTTCCTCTATATCCTCATCTATCTCCTCTTCATCCCACTCTACTTCTTCTCCATCTATTTAGGTCTCTTCTTCATACTTTTCACTGATAATAGGCTAATATCGTATGTGAGGGCTTTGATATCTTCATTTGTTTGCATGTCTCTAAAAATTTCCCATTGGATAGGTATTTTGAGGTTTTGGAGGGCATCTTCTATGATGATTCTAATTAACCCATGGTGGGCTAACTGTTGGTGGTTTCCTTCCTGCACCTTTATGCTTGTATCTATCAGTGATTGCAGAAGGAAGTATGGTATGCTGAGCCTGTGGTGAGGAGGTGTTTTTGCTCCAAATCTCAATTCTTCAAGGAGCCTAAAGTGATAACCATAAACCACACTATACCTACCTTCACATGATATGTATTTTATAAGGTGGTAGCTTACCTCATTCCAGGGGTATGGTAGGCTTGTTCTCCTTACTCCATTCTTGTCCTCAATGGGCTCCTCTCCCTCTAAAAAGAATTTCTTCTTGGCAGTCTGGCTATCTCCCTTGTCTTCCTTTCTCCAAGGCACTCCTAGGGGAAGTGTGGTAATTCTACTTATGAGTTCAGGGGTGAGCTCTATGGAGAGGCCTCTCACCACAACAGTGGCATGGGTTCTGGTTAGTGGAATGAGGGAGAGAGCAAAATCTCGGGCCACTTCATCATCATACCCCCTCAATTTCTCAAAATACCCCATCCAATTATGCCTCGTGAAGATTTCTAACATAGGAGGGTGTTGGTGAATCCTCACAGTGTTAATGGGCTCCCTTCTATTAAACCCCCCTGTCATTTTGTCTAGTGAATTTTGAGGAGCAGAGATGGTTGATACAAATTTTAATGCATGAGGAAATGTGACTGAAATACTTGAGGAGACAATTCCTTTACAAAACTATCAAATTCACTCAAACTAGGAGATTTTTCTATTCTATTCACTTGGAAAAATGGAAGGAAATGCAGAGCCTAACTCCTCACGATGTTTGTTGTACCCAACCCCTGCGTTTTCCCTTCTAAAAATGCTCTCGGCCAATCCTGTAGATTATCCGACTGTATCTTGTAGGATTCCTATGTAATCCTGTAGGAAGTCCTATGTGATCTTGTAGGAAGTCCTGCGTAGGAGAAAGATGAAAATTTTCTCTTCTGTAGCTTGCTTGGGTATGAGAGCAATTTTTCTAGAGTGAGCCTCGAGGAGATGAATGCATGGGTGCATGGGGATACATCAGGCTACCAACTGCACTTGCATATGGAACACAGGACATGTCCTCTTCCTCTTCTTGTGTCTTGGGACACTGTTCAACATATAACCTCACACCTACAGGAATAGGAACCTTCACCGGTTTACTATCCTGCATATTAAACCTCTGCAAGATTGTCTCGACATACTTCCTCTAGTTTAACCAGAGCTTCCTTTTTTCCCGATCTCTTTTAATTTCCATGCCCAAAATATAGTTTGCATCACCAAGATATTTCATGTCGAATTTGGAGGACAATTGGGTCTTCAAATCCTGGATAACTTCTTTGTCATTTCCAACTAACAACATATCATCCACATATAAGACCAAATAAATAACACGGTCACCAATTAATTTAAAATACACACAATGATCTACTTTACTTCTAGTGAAGCCAAGTCCCCATATAAATGTATCAAATTTCTGATACCACATCCTTGGTGACTGTTTTAACCCATATAGAGACTTCTTTAACTTACATACCAGTTCTTTCTTACCCTTCATTGCAAAGCCTTCAGGTTGCTTAATGTAGATCTCCTCTTCCAAATCCCCATGAAGAAATGTTGTCTTCACATCCATCTATTCTACCTCAAAATCAAAAGCAACAACAACAGATAAAAGTAATATAATAGAAGTTACCTTGGCAACAGGAGAAAAAATATCACCAAAATCAATTCCTGGCACCTGGGAATAACCTTTTGCTACCAACCGAGCTTTGTATTTCTCCACTTTTCCTTCTGCATTTGTCTTCTTTTTGAACACCCATTTGCTACCAATGGGTTTCCTTCCAATCGGCAACTCCACTAGATCCCAAGCCTCATTTTTGTGCAAAGATGCCATTTCATCAACCATGGCCTCTTTCCAGAGTTTTCCATCCTTTGAATCCATTGCTTCCTTCACAGTTCTGGGATCATCATCAGTAACAAACAAAGAAAAATTTGAACAAAAAGCAGATGGACTATACCTTTCTGGCTGCCTTCTTTCTCGAACTGATCTTCTCACAGTCGGAGTTTGTGGCTCTTCATCTTCTGATTCTTCTACTGTAGAGTCTGATTCTTCCTCCTTTAGCTCAAACTCTATCTTCTCAGGTTGCTTTGGTTGGACTTCATGTTTAATAACATCTCTCACCTCTCTAAACACAACATCTCGGTTGTACATAACCTTCCTTGTTACTCGGTTCCAAAGCTTATAACCCTTTAAACCATGCTTATACCTAATAAAGATGCACTTTTCAGATTTACTATCCAACTTTGTTCTTTTCTCCTTTGGAACATGTACATATGCATCACATCCAAATACCCTCAGATGTGAAAGAGGGGGTTTCTTACTAGTCCATACCTCTTGTGGAGTCTTATCCTCCAATGCTGATGAAGGTGACCTGTTGACCAGGTAACATGCAGTATCCACCACCTCTGCCCAGAATTCCTATCCTAACCCAACACCACTGAGCATGCTTCTTGCCCTTTCCATCAACGTCTTGTTCATTCTTTCTGCAACTCCATTTTGCTGAGGTGTATATGGAGTAGTCTTCTGCCGTGCTATACCACACTTCTTGTAGAATTCTTCAAATTCTTTACTACAAAAATCTCCACCATTATCTGTCCTCAACACCTTTATCTTCTTCTCTGTCTAGTTTTCCACTAGAGCCTTAAATTCTTTAAACCTATCAAAGACTTCAGATTTCTTCTTAAGGAAATATATCCATGTGTTCCTTGAGAAGTCATCTATAAATGATACATAGTACACAGACTTACCCAGTGATGGAACCTTCACAGGTACAAACACATCACTGTGCACAAGCTCTAATATATGTTTCGCCCTCTTACCACCAGAGGGGAAACTAACCTAATTCTGCTTCCCGTATACACAATTTTCACAGAAATCAAAATCCAAAGAGCTATTACTCATACCTTCTACCAAACCTTTACCTTGAAGTATTCGAAGGCCCCTCTCTCCAATATGTCCAAGCCTTTGATGCCACAACATATATAAATTTTGAATAATATAACACTTATTCACAGAGATTACCCTGATTATACACTATTTGCAGAATGCATGCATAATACATAACTTCCTCTACGTTGATCATCAATTTTGCAGAATTAAAAACAATGAAACATCAATCGCATGCGCACATTAACACAGTATGTACTGGGGAAAGCATACAGCTGAAAACCCCCAACTATCTGTATATTATAATGATAGAGAACATGTAACAATACATAGTACAATACTCCTCACAAGTACTCAGTACTATCTCCACCTGCTACACACAAACTAGCTCAGATCTGAATCAAGTCACAGGTTCAAATCTCCTCCACTGTCTACCTACCTCTACTGCGCAATCCAAAGTAAGAATAGAATTGATCCAAGCTCATTTTCCTTGGCTTGTACTGTGCAATCCTCATTGGAAATCTCCATCATTGATTGTGCAAATCTCATGCACAGCTATAGTCACAACTGATAGCAGTCTCACTCTTTCACCCACCTCTAACACTTGTCTCCATTGAACTGTCCATGCACTGAGTTAACTGATGTATTCTTTAGTTGCTTTATGAGTTAATAATTAGTGAATTAATTAACAATTAATTCACATCACTCATCACTAGTGTATTCTACAGTTAGACTAAATACAACTAGTTCAACCAAGTCAAACTGAACACAACTCCATCAACTCCTCAATCAACTCCACCAAACTCAATCACTTGAGTTCTAACTGAAGTCCATCATGCAATAGCTCAACTAACCCATAAGAAAAGCATATTTCCTTCTCGCAGTTGCATGTGCCACATCCGTAGCTCGAACTGAAGTGCTCTAAGAGGATAAGATAATGTTTATAGTCCAAATATTATTAAGAGCTAATAATATTCGACTGTTCTATTTTTAGACTGGCAGTCTAAAAATAGACTCTGCCCATATGTATAAAAATAGAAGTCCATCCATTTTTACCAACATGACCAATCATCCATAAATAGCATCCTGCAACTCATAGACCATGGTCCATATGTCTAAAAATAGACATAGTCTAAAAATAGACTTTGCGCCAAAAATAGCCCGCGGACTCACTTAGTGAAGGTGACTTCTTTTCACTAAGCTCCATCATCTTGTTGCATTTTCAACACTCCCTCTCAAAAAGATATGGATTATCTGCAACCCCTATCTTGCCTCTGGAATGTTCTGCATGCAACACATTTTCCCGGTCCACTTGCTCCAACAACACTTGGAACAAAAACACTCCCAACTGACCACTCTGTTGGGCTAGGAACATACTATGATGCTGAAGCTCCACCTGTTGCTGAAAAGTGCTCCCTCTCTGACATTTGCGCTACTGCAACATCTCCATGCATCTCGCACCATTGCACACCTCTCTGTGCCACCTAGCACTGTGCAAAACACTTGTGCATCTCACATTGCTGCAGCCTGCTAGCTATGCATTGTCATGGGATTCCCTACACTGTCACTCTCTCTGCTGCTCCATCTGCATCTGTCTCTACCCAATTAGTCAGTTCCTACTACTCCACATCAGGGCTCTCGTAGCAAGGTCTCATCCAAGAGGTTGGGTACCTCAAGGATCTGCCCCTCCTCCTTGGGACAATCACTTTATATCGCCCCACCTCCTACCTGGAGGTATGGCTGCATGTGATCCCTCAGCCCACCTGGCTCGAAGTTTCCCCCTACTAGAGGTCTCTACATGAGTAGATGTCTCTACTCGATCTCCTCTTAGCTTCCCTTGTTGTGGATGCTCCATAACCTCCTGAAGCCGCTGCACCAATCGTGGCTCCTCCACAATCGTCTGAGACTTCTTCTGGCTCTACATGTTGAGAGGTAATATACGCTCCCTCTCAACCACCAAGTCTCCATCAGTTGCCTCGCTGTTCAAGGCTTTACATGCATCTTGAACCTCAAGAGCATACAGGTTCTTGACCCGTGAACCAATCTGCTTCACCTATCTAGTGATGATGTGTCCAAGGAAAACCTTTCCCTTACTGAAGGCTACATCATAGCCTCTGTCTTCCAGCATCGCGATTGACACCAAGTTTCTCTTCATTCCTAGTACATACTTGACATCGGTCAAGGTAAGGCAAGCTCCATGCTCCCTCTGAAAAATAACCGTGCCTACACCTGAGACACTATACTTCTCATCATTACCCATCGCTATCAGTATCTGGATATCTTTCTCCTCCAAAGTACTGAACAAACTCTTGTCACCGGTCATGTGGAAAGAAGCTCCAATGTCAAGAAGTCAACCACTTCCCACCATGGATGAAACCATGCATGCAAAGAGTGTAAAATCCAACTCAAATTGTGAAGCAAGTGCCTCACCTTTAGATCCTTCCCTGGATCCCTTCTTGGATTTCCTCCGTGGACAATTTGAAGCATAATGGCCCACCATGACAATGAAAGCATCACACTTTCGATTTGTCAACCTTCTTCACATCATTGGAAGAACTGGATTCGGAAAGAGAACCCTTCTCCTTTCCCTTCTTTGCTTTGGTAGCCAAAGCGCAATTTTCTTCATCAGATGCCTTTGATGAAGATCCGTCCCTGGTATTCTGCTTGATCTCCTCTTGCACAAGATCCGACCAAAGTCTCTCCCATCTTGGAAATTTCTCCCAACCATTGACAGAGTCCTGATAGGAATGCTAACTCTTCGGAAGACCAATGAGAGCCAAGCTCACCAAGTCCTCATCATCGACAGCCACCCCCACACTTCCTAGCTCATCCCGGCATTGGGTGAACTTCGTGAGATACTTGGGCATACTGTCTCCATTCTCACACTTAATGTTTCTGAGTTTATCCTTGAGCGCCAACTTCCTCTGGTCGCTCTTGCTTTGGAATAAATCTGTCAACGCTTTCCACATCAAGTATGGAGAAGCCTTTCCATGTAGGCTGGATACAATGTGATCCTTCATGCCCTCCAACAGAATCCTTCGACACTTTGCTGTCTTCTTTTGCCAAGCCTCAACGTGAGCAGCATTAGTAGGCTTTGGGACCTCAACCTCTATGAAATCCTTCAACCCATTGTCATCTAACACCGCCTCCATCCTGTCTTTCCATGCAATATAATTCGAGCTGCCTTCAAGGGCATACTCCAATCGCAATCCATTGAAAGACATTTCAACTTTAACACCAAGAAAACACTGCTGCAAATTCGAATTCCACCAGCTCAAAACTCAACTGCTTCTGATCTAAAATTCGTGAGAACAAAGTATTTCTTGTACAGAGATTGACTGTATGGGCTTTTACCAGATATCTCACCTTCCAAAAGAAGGATGAATCTAGAGGCTACCTGGCCCGATTACAGACTCTGCCTGAAGAAATAAAATGTAATCACTTTCTGAATAGTAGATCCGATGATCAACTTCCACTCTGATACCATGTAGAAACGTTTTCTACAAATCAGCTAGCTCTGATACCATATAGAAATTTTGAATAATATAACACTTATTCACAAATATTATCCTGATTATACACTATTTGCGGAATGCATGCATAATACATAACCTCCTATACGTTGATCATCAATTTTACAGAATTAAAAACAATGAAACATCAATCGCATGTGCACATTGACACAGTATGTACTAGGGAAAGCATACAGCTAGAAACCCCCAACTATCTGTATATTATAATGATAGAGAACATGTAACAATACATAGTACAATACTCCTCACAAGTACTCAGTACTATCTCCACCTGCTACACACAAACTAGCTCAGATCTGAATCAAGTCACAGGTTCAAATCTCCTCCGCTGCCTGCCTGCCTCTACTGCGCAATCCAAAGTAAGAATAGAATTGATCCAAGATCGTTTTCCTTCGCTTGTACTCCACAATCCTCATTGGCAATCTCCATCATTGATTGTGCAAATCTCATCCACAGCTATAGTCACAACTAATAACAGTCTCACTCTTTCACCCACCTCTAACACTTGTCTCCACTGAACTGTCCATGCACTAAGTTAACTGATGTATTCTTTAGTTGATTTATGAGTTAATTATTAGTGAATTAATTAACAATTAATTCACATCACTCATCTAGTGTATTTTGCAGTTAGACTAAATACAACTAGTTCAACCAAGTCAAACTGAACACAACTCCATCAACTCCTCAATCCACTCCACCAAACTCAATCACTTGAGTTCTAACTGAAGTCCATAATGCAATAGCTCAACTAACCCATAAGAAAAGTGTATTTCCTTCTGGTAGTTGCATGTGCCACATCCGTACCTCAAACTGAAGTGCTCTAAGAGGATAAGATAATGTTTATAGTCCAAATATTATTAAGAGCTAATAATATTCGACTGTTCCATTTTTAGACTGGCAGTCTAAAAATAGACTCCGCCCATATGTCTAAAAATAAAAGTCCATCTATTTTTACCAACATGACCAATCATCCATAAATAACATCCTGCAACTCATAGACCATGATCCATATGTCTAAAAATAGACTTTGCGCCAAAAATAGCCTGCGGACTCACTTAGTGAAGCCGATTTCTTTTCACTAAGCTCCATCATCTTGTTGCATTTTCAACATAGCATGGTCTTTTCTCCAAAGACCACTAGATTTTTTGCTCCACTTTCAGGAAACACGGGACTATTGCACCCATCAACAACAGTGCTACCTTGCAGCTTATACAGAGTTCCAATCCGAACTCCCCGCATCAATATTAGAGCTCCCTGAACCATCTTTCAGGTATCCTTCTCGAACACTATTTTTACACCTGCATCATCCAGCTTGCTTACAGAAATCAGATTTCTGGCTAATGCAGGAATATGTAGAACACATGGAAGCATTCTAACCCTTCCACCTTGCAACTTCAACTTTACTTTTCTGTGACCAATGATTCTAGCTTTCCTGTCATCCCCCAAGAAGACATCACCACCATCATATTTCTCATACTCACAGAACCACTCTCTGTGGGCAGTGAAGTGAAAGGATGCACCTGAGTCAATCAACCATGCCTCATGATCTACATGTGTACTTGAAGAAGCCAAGTACACATCCCCACCTTCATCTGAGGTGGTTTTCACCTCTGCAGAAGGAGCCTCATCAGATTCCTTTCCTTTGTCAGGAGCTTTAGATTTACAATCCCTTTTAAAGTGGCCTTCCTTTTCGCATTTCCAGCACACCACCTTTACAGGTTTTCCTGGAGATTTAGATCTCCCTCTAGATTTAGATATCCCACTCGATGACTTATTTTTGTTTCTATTCTGGGACCGTCCTCATACAGACAAGGCATCACCATTCTGGCTCTCCATACTTTTCCATCTCATCTCCTTCGTCAGTAAGGCTGAGACTATTTCATCAAACTGCAAGGTAGTTGCATTGCTACCTATTGCAATAACTAGACTATCCCATGAATCTGGTAGAGAACACAACAAATTGATGCACTTATCTTCATCTGAAATTTTACTATCAACAGATGCTAACTGAATTACCACAGTATTAAATGCATTTAGATGCTCTGTCATTGAGTCTCCATCTTTCATCCTCAGGTTATACAACTTTTTTCGTAGGAACAATTTATTCACCAGAGACTTAGATTGGTACAAAGTCCCTAACTTGTCCCACAAAGCCTTTGCTGTAGCTTCCCCTGATACATTCAGCAATACTGAATCTGAGAGACACAATTGTATTGTGCTCTTTGCCTTCCGATCCAACTTCTTCCATTCTTCATCAGACACTCCCATTGGTTTAGTACCTGGATCTACCGCGATCCACTGATCTTTATCCACCAACAGATCCTCCATCTTGAGTTTCCACAACTCAAAACTTTGACCATTAAATTTCTTGATCTCTATCTTTCCACTGCTCGCCATCTTCTTTCACCACCAGAATCGATCTTGCAGATCTCCCACTGAACAGGGTCTACCACAGGCCCAAGCGAAACCCCTCAGCAACAAAGGCATCCCCTTGAAGCCAAATCTGCTCCGATACCAAATGTAGGTTTTAAACCCGTACAAAAATTACCTGCATACGAATTCTAAAACATAGAAAATAAATAATGCGAGAGCAGAGCACATAAAATACATATACACAGATATTTTCCCCTGGATCCCAAAATTGGGACTACTAGCTTGATTTTTCATTGTGTTCCTTTCAATGTTATAATACATATTTATACATGTCGAAGCATCCAATACCATGGACCGAAAACCATCGCGTCCAAAAGACATGTGCGGAAATTATGCACCAAACCATAGGTGGGTCCACCCAACCTAACATAGGGTCCAAAACCAAAATTTTCTGGGGCACTGCCCCGGACCCCATAAAGTGGGGTTACGGGTGCCCCTCAAACCCCATGTTAATTACATGGAAAGAATATAACACAACCCAACAATTATTTCCTCTTATGGTCGAGTTGAGTGAGGTGGTGTGCTGGTAGCCGAGGTACGATTTTTTTCTATTTTTTGACCGTTGGTCCCCACTACCACCTCATCATTCCCCTCTCCTCGTAATCAACTCCCACTTCGGGCATTCGTAGCCTTAACTTCTTTCGTCCTCCTCTTTTTTTTTACTTGACTGCTGCCATGTGTGGGAGGACCAACTGTTTTGTCTTTGTTGACTGAACGAAGGTGGCTAAGTTAACTGGCCACCTTTCACTTATAAAACAACTCACTCACAACCTTTACATCTTTTGACTACATTATGAAAATGAGAGATTGAATCAAGATACTTACCTATGGTGTTAATACCTTGTTGCAGTTTGTTGAAGACATGAGGTGCTTGCTGTGTGTTGGCTACATGTTATTTTTCGTTCCTTTTTTTATTGCTCTCTGATGATTCCCTTGATGTGCAGGTACCTGGTGTTGAAGATGATGGTGCTGTTACTACTCTGGAGCTTCTTTTGCCCTTGGATCTTCATGTTGGAAGCTTGCTGCAACTCATGATTTTTATTTTGTGGGATAGACTGCTATAGGATTTCCTACATTGTAGCTGCTTCTCCCTCAGAATTTTTAATCATTTCCATTGCTGGGACTTTGAGGATGATGACACAGATAGAGAGGAGGTCTAGGAGTGTGAATAATGAGAAGTACACTCAGGTGTTTTTCCCTTCTGCTCCCTATTTCATTTTCCTCTGTGTTTTCTCTTGAAGACTATGAAATTTTTTTGAAAATTGATTTTTTTTTTTATGATGGATGCAGGGGTGATCATGGTGGAGAGAGGTATGGTAATGAAGTTGTTATGTAGGGTTTTTTTTTTTTTGACATGGGAAGGTCAATTCCTTTCCTTAGGGTTATTGACTTTAGGATTCCGAAGCCACTGTAATTTGATCCTGTAGGTTTTCAGGGGATCTTGTAGGTTTATTGGGAATCCTGTAGAAAACACAATACCCATGCAAACTAAGGAAAATGAGTGAAAAAAATGAAAGAAATGGTGGAGTGATGAATGGTAATGGATGGGGAAATAAAAATATGAGTGGAATAGGTCCCTTTTCGATTCTCCATTGTTCTCTGATCGTCCTCTTGTTGACCTGCAAACAATTTTTCATGACTTTTCTTTTCTCTTTTTATTTTTATTTTTTTTCTTGAAAACAACTAGCCTACCTCCAAGAGGTTTTCATTCTAGCTGCTTGCCCTAGGTGCCTCAAGAGACGTTTTCACCCAGAGATCTTTTTTTTTTTTTTTTTTAACACCATTGGGCCACCCCAAGAGGTTTTTAGCTCAATAGCGGGACTTAGGTGCCTCATGGAGTTTTTCACCTGAGACCTTATATTTCTTTTTTCATTTTCTCAGTGACTTGATGAGGCAAGAGCTGAAGCTTGCTCCACCACCATCACTGTTTTATTGATACCATCAATGAACTCTTGCTTTGACATTTTCCTCTTGTAAACTTTCATTCTGTGCCCATTAACAAGTAAAGGAATGGCTTCTGCATATATGGTTCTGATTTGCACTAAACCATTATCATGACATCTCTCTATAACATAAGGCCCTAACCATATTGTCCTTAACTTGCCCTTAAAGTATTTATATCTGGAATCATATAACAAAGCCCAATCACCTTCTTGAAATTGCTTATCCTTGATGTTCTTATCATGCCAGATCTTCCTCTGAAGTTGAGTTACCTCTGTGTGTAGGAGGGCCTGCATTTTGAACTCATCTAAACCATTCAACTGGAGAAACCTCTCTTTTTGTGCATTGCTGAGATCTAGATCTAGTTGGGCTACCATCCTCAATGTGTTATACTCAAATTCAATGGACAACAGGGCCTTTTTCCCATAGACCAGCTCATAGGGTGTGAATCCAATGGTGGTCTTCCATGTGGTATTATAGGTCCAGGTGGCCTCGACTAGTCTATCTTCCCAATATTTCCTACTGCTATCAACCACTTTGGTCAAGATGTCCTCCAGCACTCTGTTGGTCACCTCCACTTGCCCATTATCTTGTGGGTGATAGGGAGTGGAGGTCCTATGCTTGATTTTGTGTTGGTTGAGCAAATATTCAATCATATTGGAGGTAAACTAGCTACCATGATCGGTGACTAGTTCTCTAGGGTACCCAAATTTGTAAAATACATTCTCCCTTAAGAACTCAGCCACCTTCTCCTCTATTGTTTCCTTAATTGCCTTGGTTTAAGCCCACTTAGTCAAATAGTTAGTGCACACAATGATATACTACTTTTGCTTGGAAGGAAGGTCAATAGGTCCAACAAAGTCCATGCCCCACTTGTCAAATGGCTCAAAAGTCACTTGAGGTTGCATAGGCATTTCATCTCTTGGAGTAGGCTTTCTCATCCTTTGGCACCAATCACACTAACTAGTATATCTTTTCACATCCTGATGAAGAGTGGGCCAATAATACCCAACTTGTAACACTTTAAATGTTGTCCTCTTTGCTGCAAAGTGACCTCCACAAGGCCCATCATGACAGGTTAGAAGGATGTCAAAGACTTCCTCCTCCTTGACACATCTTCTCAGAATTTGATCTGGGCCAAGTTTGAAGAGGTTGCCCCCAATCTAGGTGAAGGGGGCGCTCTTCCTCACAATCTTTCTTTTCTCTTTGGAGGACAAATTCAGTGGGAACTGTGTAGATACCAAATAGTTTGCTATGTCAACAAACCATGGAGAGAGAACTGAAATGGCGAATAAGTTCTCATCCGGTAACTGATCATCAACCATTCCCTCTTCACCTGTAGGAAAAGTTAATCTGGACAAAAAATCTACAACAACATTTTCCTTACCAGGCTTATCAACAATAGTTAGATCAAACTACTGTAGTAAAAGTAACCATCTAATTATCCAGGCATTCACATTAGGTTTATTCATTAAATATTTGATTGCAGCATGGTTAGTATGTACAAATGTTTGATAGCTTGTAATATAATTCCTAAATTTGTTCAATGAATGCACAACAGCTAGGAGCTCCTTTTCAGTCACTGTGTAGTTCAGTTCAGCCTTTGACAGATTCTTACTGATAAAGTAAATGGCATAAGGCAATTTTTCATCTATCTAGCCTAGGGCTACTCCTATGGCTTTGTGTGAGGCATCAACATGAATATGAAAAGGAAGGGCCCAATTTCAGCCTTGGAGAATCGATGTAGTGGTTAACTTGTCCTTCAAGGTGTCTAGGGCCTCTTGACAAGTTTTTGACCATACAAACTCAGAGTCTTTGGCCAATAACCCAAATAAAGGAGAAGCCAACTTGCTGAAGTCTTTTATAAACCTTCGGTAGTATCCATATAACCCTAGGAAACTTCTGATATCTCTCTGCTTTTGTGGAGGTGGGACCTTTTGGATGATAGCTATTTTGTTTGGGTCCACCTGTAGTCCTTGCTGAGATATTGAATGACCTAGCATGGTCCTTACAGTCATCAAGAATTCACATTTTTTGGGACTGAGAGATAGGTTCATTTCAATGCATTTGTGCAGAACCTTACCTAAGTTGGACAAAGCCTCCTCGAAATCACCTCCATAAGGTGTGAAATCATCCATATAGATTTCTACCGCATCATGGACTAACTCGACAAAGATACTTAGGACTACTCTTTGAAAAGTGGCAGGAGTATTGGATAGGGAAAAAGGAAGGAACCTATAGGCGAAAGTACCCCACAGACAAGTGAAGGTGGTTTTATCCTAGTCTTCTGGGCTGATTTGGATTTGATTGTACCCACTGAATCCATATAGGAAAGAAAGAGAAGAACATTTTCCCTACCAGGCCATCTAGCACTTGGTCGATGAAAAGTAGAGGGAAGTGGTCCTTCTTTGTGGCTTTGTTTAACTCCCTGTAATCGACACAAATCTTCCACTTACCATTTTTCTTTGGAACTAGCACCAAAGGAGAGACCCACTCACTATCTGAGATAGGGTAAATGAATCCTGCATCTAGCAGCTTTTGCATTTCTTCTTTGACTATATCTTTAAGAGATGGATTCATTCTCCTTTGGGGTTTCCAGACTGGCTTGAAACATTCCTTGATATAAATATGGTGAGTACACACTGAGGGGTGCACTCCCTTCATTTCTTTGTAGCTCCAAGCAAAGGCGTCCATATGTTCCGTTAGCATGTTGCACAACTTCTCTTCTTGGAGAACATAAAGAGATGGATTGATTTTCAAAGTTCTCTCGGGGCCAAATTCTATGGTTTTGACACGGATAGGGTTGGAATCGGCTAAGCATAGATCAATTTGATGGTTGTTTTGGGTTTCCTTTACTACTTCTTCTAAGGACAATGTACTGGGAGTTGGACTTTGGAGTATGTGTTCAGTCCAATCATCTTCATCTTGCTGTCCCCCTCCCATGGTTATTTCTAAAGTATAGAGTTGGGCAGAATAAACTTCATCTTCCTCCTCCTCTTCTAGCCACAAATCTAAGTCATGTTTTAGAGATGGCTGAGCAGGAGGGGATAGGACTAATTGCTTGGACATGTGCCCATTCTTGATGGTCATATTTCTAGCTTTGCAGCTAATGTAAGCATCGGCGGTGGCTAACCAGGGCCTCCCAAGGAAGAGAGGGTAACCAGTAAGCTTAGCCTTAGGTTGGAGAACTAGGAAATCTGCAGGGTATTCCCAAGAATCAATGGAGACCATCACATCTTCCGTAATCCCCTCAGGGGTCACTGTGGAGCGTCTACAAGTTGCAGAATTGTTGTGGTCTTCCTCAATGAACCTTGGAGGTTGAGCTTGAGCATGGTGTCCTTGGTCATCCCATTAATGGCAGCCCCAGGATCAATCAAAGTGTGTAGGACAATGGTGCCATTGATGTGCACATCTACTACAGGGCTTCTAGGGTCCAAATACTTTGGACAAGTTACCTGCCCCAGCATGTCAGACAACTGTCCAATGACATTAATGGTAGGGGCATCTCTTCTTCACCTCCCTGGATTCTTGAAGCACTTCTCCTTAATCAACTTGTTATAAATAGGTACATTCTTAATAGCTTGGAGAAGGGGAATTTTGAAACATGGGTTTTTCAATTCTCCTAGAAGTTCAGTCTCTTCTAGGGTAGGCTGGAATGGTTGGGCTAATCTCTTAGGAAGGGGTGGTGGATTTACTTTAAGCATGCTTTCCTCTCTTTCTTCCTCAACCTCCCTAGGTGGAGGTAGAGGTTGGTTGTTTGGAAGTACTCTCCTAGATTAGAGGTTGATTTCCTGGATCTCCACAACATAAGCTGGATAGGATGTATCTCCATTATATATTTGATGTGCCTGTCTATTGTTCAGGTTCAAATTTGGCTGGGCAGGCATCTGTCTTTGTTTAGGTGGAGTAGAGTGTAAAATTTATGGTTGGGTAGGTGGTGAAGGCAATAAAGTGGGAACATTATTGTATGGGGGCCTCCATCCCTGGGGCAGTGCATTCCACTGAAGTTGTGGCGAAGCATATGGTTGAAATGACTGGCTGGGAATGATACTGAGGTGCAAAGGACCAAGGAGGAGGTGTAGACTAGGAAGGATGAGCAGGGGGTTCCCAAGAAGGTATGGAATTCGTCTGATTGGGGTTTTAATATGCATGGGATGACCCTTGCATTCCCTACTGGTATGGTCTAGGCCCATGAGGTCTCCTTTGGTTTATGTAGCAGTGTTGCTCAATGACCCCTTCAGCTCCCTGATATACAACTTTGAGTCTAGGTAAAGAGGGGAACTTTTATGTGGAGTGGTTTTCTTCACAGACTAAGCAAATTTCAATAGAATTCAATGGACATTCATTCCTAGGGTGACTCCTGGTGCATCTAGGACAAAAAATGGCCAAGGCTCTCTCTAATTTCTCTTTCTTTCTCTTAATGTGCATTGTGGCCATCTATAGGGCAAGGGTTTGCAACATCTTACTTTTGAAATCCTCCAATATATTTCCAATTTCACCCTTGATGGATGAATCAGAAGAGGATGGACTAACCATAGGTTGACTACCCCTACCCTTTTTCCTGGCTGCCTTAGAATGGTTTCTAAAAAAATCTTGATATCCTCATAGGGTAATTGGTAGATATCCCCTCCTGTTAACAAGTGTAGGGTATCTAGATGATCTCCCCTTACTCCTCTAAGCAGGACCAACTTCAGTGACTCAGGGTGAAGTGTGCACTTGGCCCTTTTGTAGCTAAGCTAGAATCTTTCTTCATAATCCTCTAGGGATTCATCATTGCCTAAGGTCATCCTACAAATTTCATCTTTAGTGTCTTTAGACCTACAGTAGTCCTGATACTTTTTGTTAAAGGCTTGCTGCATGTGAGCCCAAGTTGTGATGCTATCTCCAGGTAAACCCATGAACCAACGCAAAGCTACATCCTTGAGAGTGGATGGAAAGAGTTTCAACTTCTGCTCATCATTTTTATAGTCATAGGTTCGACATACGACAATAAACTCAAATAAGAAAGTGTCTGAGTCTTCTGTGGTTAGGCCATGGAAATGAGGAAGTGCAGAAGGGCTTATCTTTTTCATCTTAGTATCCCCATTGGTTTCCCTGATGGAGAAGGCACCCTCAATTCTTTCTCTATTTCCTCTATCATTTTTGCTTTCAGCCATAGGTTTAGTAGGAAGGGGTTCTCCTTCTTCTTCCCTTGTAGGTTCTTCAAATATGTCTGGTTGCTCACCTAATGGTTCCTCCATTTCATAGCCATTGAAGAAGAGGGAAGGTTGGCTGTTTGAAGCAGTGGGGGTATTTGGAAAAAATTTCCCTAACTTATCCCTATTCCTACAAGGCATGAAAAGAAAATGTTTTTGTTTTGTTTTGTGTTTTTTCAAACTTTGAAAGTAATTGCAGAATTGAAATTGCAGACTAAATGAAAACTATTGACTGAATGAAAAAATTAACTACTTAATTGAAATCTTACTTGCAGAATGGAAAGGAAAGCAAAGAATGTAGAATGAAAAAGGAAGCAACTAAATTACTTTTACAGAAATGAAACTAATAACAGAATATTAGAAACAAGAAATAGAAGAAAGAAAGAAGTAATCACATCTTACTCAGACACCTCCTCGACAACAGTGCCAAAAAGTGATGAGCACCAATATTGCAGCAAGAATGCTACAACTCCTAGAGCTACTAGCTTTACTTTATCAACTTGGGGTTCGTATAAACTTGGAGGTGATAGTGCTGTATGCACAAGTAAAAGTGATGGTTCTGCCTTTTGTCATTATTCAGCTAGTGAGAGACCACTAGGGCTTTTAAGCCAAACTTCTATGGATTCAGAAGAAGCTTGATTGCTGATGAAAGAAAGAGAAATCTACTCTAGGAGAAAGCTTGTCTACTGCAATAAGGAAAATGACTGAAATCCTATGCTAAAAACACACCATTCTCTAACTAACTGCTGATAAACTATGCTTTACAATAATGCCAAGCTAACATGTATGAAATTATACTATCTAACAGCTCATGGAGGTTCAAGACATCAAATATCACTACTGTGCATGTAAAGGACTAAAATAAATCCTTTTGTTCTTTTTATTCTTTTTATGGAAAATCAAATGTAAACCCTAATCTCTTTTGGTGATATGGCAGGTGTCTTAGTGATGTTGGTGGATGGTTAGGAGGTTTAGGAGATGGTTTGAAGGTTTGGGAGACCCTTGGGTGACCTAGTGTGGCTTCCTAGAGGTTTTCCCTCAATTTGGCCTTATTACAAGCCACTACAGGAAAACCTACAAGATGTACTAGAAACCTACAATATTCCCTGTCTTTATATAGGATACAGCCGAGAGCAAAACGATGGTTGCGAGAGGTGATGGAAGGATTAGCAAAGGTGGTGGATGGGTGGAATGGAGTGAGAAAATCCCTAGGATAACTCAAAACTCAAAACCAAGGTTAGGAGATGGTTGGATTTGCTCAACATGCTTGGAGGAATTTCTATGTAAAATGATGAGATTGGTGGAGGTCTTGGTGAAAGAAAGAAATGATCATGGATGGATGAATTTGGAAGGTGGTTTCCTATTATGAGATCTCTTTATACTTCTGAAGCACCTGCTCTACATCAAACATTTATAATTTCCAAAAAGTCATGTAAACAAGAAGAATTCTAACAAGCTAGAAAAGCAGAATTTAATGAGCTAGTTGTCTACTTCATGCATGAGGGAAATTGTTGAATAAAATGGAATCATGGATGAGATCTACTATAAGAATGAAGATGGAAAAGATGGTAAGTAAATCCTACACTTGCAAAACTAATTAAATGTTGGTTCAATTATAGTAAACTCTAAATCTTATGAGAAAATGGGAATCTTGTCTTTTTGGGGCTACATAAGGGTCTTTTCCTCAAATCATGATCCCTGAGGGAAGAGGTGAGGCCAAGACACCTAATGACAACTTTTTGGTGCTCCTTTTAGCCCTTCTAACCTACTACTGAAGTAGATTACAAATGGAAGCAAACTAATAAACAACTAATGAAATCTACATTACTTGCAATGAAATACTTCTAAAGACATTTTAACCATGAACCTATGAAACTAAGCCAAGCATACAGATACAAGAAGAGGAGCCTTTGCTGCTAGGGTTGGGCCCTAACCCAAGAGCTTTATCCCTCTAAGTTAACTTAGTACTGGATCATGAAAATGCTCATTCTTATTATAAAAACAAAAAATTACATAGCAATGTCTTCCACAAGTCTGGAGCTCGGAAATAACTAGGTTTTTTACAACAAAAATTCAAATCCTAATGAGGCTCTAGGCCTCTCTACTTATACATCTAATGTCCCCAACGAATTCCTTAAATCTAGGGAGGCTCAACTGCCAAACTCGGGATGAACTAACTCTTTGTCTATCACTTGCTCGGCTGCCTTTTGATCTTCATGACTTGGTTGATTGCACTTCGAGATGGTGTGATTAATGGAGGAATATTTGAATGGGGGAGGAGTAAATGAGGAGGATTTACCTCCTACAATCCCTGTCCCTTGTGCCATTCAAGTTTCAAACCTTAGTCTTGCCAAAATTCCTTGATTTTCTCTTCCAAACCTGAATTCAATGCATATTAGTCCACTAGGCATAATATCTCACTTTAGCTCATCTCATTAAACAAAATATAATGAAAACATGTAATAAATTGTGAGAAGAGTTGATTTTACTAGTTAGGAGGTGAATTAAGGCCCATATAATTACCCAATGATGAGGCTCATCATATGCACTTTAAACCATGAAATGCTAACAAAAATTTTCCCTCCTTGCAAGTAGAAATTATGATGAATGGATGGAAGTAAATGACAAAACCTAGCACTACCTTCACTTCCAAAACAAAGAAACCTTGCTAAAACATATAACGTAACTCTCATAGTCCACTTATTATGTCGAAGTGCACTCTGACTCATATAAATTGATATGATAGCATGAAAATAAAGGGTTATATATTCACTTATCAAAACCAATGTTGAAAATAAATATGGATTATCTCATTATATTATTTTTCATCCATCTTGATGCTTTAAGAGTGAAAAAGGTGGATGAATATTCTCATAAGACCATTTTTAACGATGGGTCCTAGTTTGGCGAATTGGGGTTTTAGGCCATTTGAAAGTAGGTTGAGGCATCAAATGGAATTTTATAGGCATACAAAATTGTTTCTTAAGAACCACACCCCCTAACACTATTCTGCACATAGATATCTTTCCTATGGCATAAGAATAGCCTCAATCAAAATCCATATGAAAATGTTATGCCACCTAGAAGTTGACTTTCATATTTTGACTACCATGATTTGAGAGGACACTACATCAGCTCCCATTTTTCATGGAAAATTGGATAGCCACGTGATCATGATGAGGAAGACTCTAGAAGAGTCAATATTGTAACTCTAGTTAAGAGTTGGAGTCAAACTTAACCACTAGTACGCTATCAAGCTGTGTTACAATCAGATCACTAGGAGGAAAAGGGGATTCCATTCTATTTGAGTGCATTTTGTTCCATAGATGAGTAGAGCAACCAAGAGTGGATAAAGAGATAGAAAATAGAGAGGGTTTTTGCATTATAGCAGCCCATGAGCCACATGCCTCACTTATTTTTACTTGCATCCATTTCCATTTAGAGAAAGAGAGATTAGAGTAACCTCATATTTCAACTAGCGTTTCTCCGAAAAGGGTTTCCTAAGTCATATCTTGTGTTATTATGGCTATGAGTGATTGAAATTTTTTTCTATTCTCTATTTTGTGCATTTTCTATCTTACATATATAAAAGAAGTAACTTAATAAATCTATAATTCTAAGGAAAATAAACCTCATAGTATAGAATTCATATTTTTAGTATAAATTTATCAAATTTGTTGTGATGAAATGTCCGGTGGAATATCCACAGAAGTTTAAGGATTAAAATGATTTATAATAGAGCTCATGAAATGAGCTAAATCAAACAACAAATATGGAGTATGGAGCTATTTCAAAAATACAAGGGCATTCCCATTTCATTATCCATTATTGGATTCATGATGATGACCATTATTTTGACTCACTCGAATCAATAAACAAAACCATATAAACCAATGGTTTGTTTTTTCCAAAGGAAAAATCATAATCTTTCATTATGAGGAAAAATTACATGTAGTAGATGCTAGAGGCATATGCGATAACTGTAGGTCATGGACCTTGTCAAAAAATAGTTGTATCAAAATGTGTGGCCTTGCCACTCCTTGTATCAAAGTTCAGTTTGTATGTTTCTTTATTAGTAGAAAAAATATATACATACATATTGCTTTGTCTAAAAATTGTTAGCAATATAAAGATATAGTTATGGCCTTTCCACCCTATAGTATTCTTGATCTATATATGGCCTATGATGATACTGATAAAACTCTGATCCTTGCTGCTCAGTGATTATCCACAAGCCTCGGGGTAGTAGCGAGCCCTCCTTGGAAAGTCTGTCAGCATCTTCATTGTATTCCCTGTATATATGATGACAAGATGCTGTGTTAAAAACTGCTTTGAGATTGATGACTTCATCCAAAATATTTTGTAGTGAAATAGCATGACAATGATTTTTGTTGTTGAACCAATTGATGATGATTTGTGAGTCACCAAAGATCTGTATGGTAGTGCAGTTATGAGCAAGTGCAAAATGCAGTAGGTGTTTGAGAGTGATAAGCTCGGCAAAATTATTTGTTCCCTCCCCTAGTCCTAATTGAACTTTGTAGCAATGCTGTTCCGAGAGGTATAACAAGAAACCCCCTCCGCAGCCATGTGGTTGGGCAGCCCCATCAAAGAAGGCCCACGGCTGTGATTTATCAATCCATCCAGGGCCTGAGATTTTGCGGGTGTGTGGATTTGCCTCTTCTGGGATGTCATGATAGATAGCCACTGCCTTTGCAATGAGAAGTGGCCAGCGGGCGGATTTTTTCTTAAATATAATGCGATTTTGGGTAAGCCATAAGGTCCAGCAGATGATAAGAGGTAGGCAATGTGCCTTTGCTCCCTTGTGTACTGTAATCCAATGGTTCCATGCTTCAAGGATAGAAGAACCCTGCCATGCATTTTGCATAGAGAGTTGTTGTGTAATAGCTTGCCAAAAATGAGAGACAGATGGACAGAGCAAGAACAAGTGCTCATTTGTTTTAGATGCTTGTTTGCATAATACACACCAAATCGGGCTGTGTATAGATCTGCGCATGAGGGCTTCACCTGTGGGAGTTTTATTACTTAAAACACACCACATGAAGAGGCGTGCCCAAGGGGGAGTTTTCAGTTTCCATAGCTGTAGCCACCAAGCGTTAGTGAGCGTGGGCTTGCGGTCCAATAGAAGATGGTTATAGCCCAGTTTTGGAGTGTATTTCTCGTGCTCAGCTGGGATCCATACTAATACATCAGGGTCCTGATTGAGAGTTACATGTGCTTCAGACAACGCCACTAGATATGATTCCCAAGTAGGCTGCCATTGAACAATAATATCTAGATCATGTGTTGTTCTCCAAAGCTGTTTAAAAATGGTACTGTGTTCATGATCAGCAACCTATGAAATTTTCATGATATTCTTGTGTTTTAGATGATGAATGAGATCCGGATGCAATTGGTATTTGTTTCCTCCACCTACCCATGGATTGATACCTAAGAGAACGGATGTTCCATTATTGATGCGCCAAGCTAGGCCTGCTCTTATGAAAGGCATCATTTGTAGGATTGTTTTCCATACTATGGATATGCCCCCATGAGGCCAATCTTGTAAATGGACCCAGTCCATTGTTTGCTACAACCAAATGTATTTATGATATGTCACAGTCGTCCATAGATTTTGTGCTGTGAGAAGGGACTAGCTCATCTTGGCTGCAAGAGCTTGGGCAAAAATAGGCAGATCTTTTAACCCCCACCCCCCATTTTTTTGGCAAAGTGATTTTCTTCCAACTTGCCCATGCGAATGTTTTACCTTCCTTTTGGCCATTCCATAGATATCGACAACATAATTGTTGTAGACAGTCAAGAATTCCCCGAGGGAACCAAGTGAGTGACATCCAATAAACTGGGGTGGCTTCCATTACTGATTTTATTAGGACAAGTCTCCTTGCCCTTGAAAGAAATATATGGTTCCATATTTTCAACCTCTTCTCAATTTTAATCACTAACCAAATCCAGTCAGCAATCCGGTAGCTGTGGGGTTTGATCTGAAAACCCAAGTATTTGAGTCCATCCAAGAGGTTGTGTGATTGATAATGAAAATAATGATGGGCTACTCTATCCTCCTGTGGGGTGGTATATGACAGAGTAATAGTAGATTTTGACTAATTTGCAGCCATGCCAGTAGCCTTTTCAAAGAGGATTAGAATATCATAGAAGGAGGCTGAGTCCCTTATGTTGCCCTCCAGGAAGATCATGACATCATCTACAAAGAGCAGATGTGTAAGGTGGCAGAGTTCATTCATTTTCAGTCCTTTGAGTCTTCCTTCCCTTTTTGCTGAGCCGATGAGTCTACTGAGACCTTCCATCACTAATAGGAACAGAAGAGGAGACAAAGGGCATCCCTGCTGAAGCCCACATTCGGCATGAAAGAATTGGGATGCTGAGGCATTAACCAGAATACTAAATGAAGCTGTGGTTATGTAGTAGATGATCCAGTATTTGAATGCTAGAGGGAACCCTAAGTGAATTAGGATCATCTTGATGAAGAGCCAGTTTACTCGATCAAAAGCCTTAGCAAGATCAATCTTGAGGATAATGATTTTCAGATTCCTAGATTTAATAGAATGAATGGCTTCCTGAGCTGTGCCTATGGTTTCATGGATCTGCCTATTATGGAGAAAGGAAAATTGCTCAGGGGAAATATGGTGGGAGAGAATGGGTTGAAGCCAATTTGAAATGATCTTTGCAATGATTTTGTATAGGGTATTGCAGAGTGAGATGGGATGGAAGCCATTGAAGGATGTGGGTACCTCAGATTTTGAAATGAGAGAAATGAAGGTGGCGTTGATGGCCTCATACATTCGTCTAGAGGTCTGACACTCTTCAACGACATTGAGAAGATCGTTCCCAATGAGATCAAAAAAGGCTAAATAGAATTCAATGGGCCAACCACCTGGTCCAGGGATTTTATATTTTTGAAACCATTTTAAAGTCCCTTCAAGTTCATCTTTGGTGATTGGAGAAGTAATCTCATTTGCCACCTCCGGATCAACAAATCTTGGGAAATTCCCTGCTACTTGAATGATCTCAGCAAGGTTTGTAATTTGCGGCTCTTTGTATAGCTGTTGGAAGTGTGAGATACCAAGCTGGGATAACTAATTAAAGGTTTTTGCAATACCTCCCTCTAGGGTGGGAATTTGCCAGATAGTATTGGAGGCTTTCCTTACCTTGGAAAATTTTTGGAAATACCTAGTGTTCTCATCCCTAGCTTCGAGCTAGATTGCACGACTCTTGAGTCTCCATGTTTCCTCTCTTTCCTTCAGAATTCTGGCTCTTTGATTTTCCAACTCGATCAGGTTTAATTTGGCTTTTGCACTTAAGAAATCCCTATTGTTGTCATCCATAAGGTCCGCCAAGGCTGATTCCACATAGGTGAGGGTATGGGAGTCCCTTTGATGTTTCTCCTTTGCCCACTTGATAGTGAGCTTCTTGAGCTGATGAAGGTTTTTACAAAATCCCTCGGCCCAAGTGTGACCCTGTGAGGGAGGGTTTTGTGACCAGTAATTGGTAACCAGATTAATGAACAAGGGATCCTGTAGCTAGGTTGAGTTGAATTTGAACAGGGCCTTGGGCTTGATTGGCGGACCAGATATTTCTAGGAAGATGGGCGAGTGATCAGAGATGCCTCCGAACCCAACCCACTACCTGTAATGAGATAATCGCTGAATCAATGGATTTTTAATGACGAAACGATCCAGTCTTCTGGCAAGGGCTGCCTCCCCAACCCTTCTATTCCTCCAAGTAGGCAGTGGCCTATTCATGGGGACATTTGTGAGGTGGTCCTATTTGAGGAGGTTTTCCATGATATTAGAGAGTGGATCAATCTATGCCGATGATCCCCAGGACTCGTTGTATCCGATGGAAAAATTGAGGTCCCCTCCCAAAATCAAGTTGTAAGATGTGGTCAGGGAGAGATTGAGGAGATGTTTCTAGAAGGCCTCCCACCCTTGACATGGCCCGTACACATTCATGAGATAGAACTCCATGCCCATCTCCATAGAGAAAAAATCTATGCCAATGAACCCCTTTCCTACCCAAGTTGATTTAAGGTTTATAGATCGGGGATTATATCTCAAGGCCAGACCACCTGATCAACCCACAACATCAAGAGCAATGTAATCCCAACCCGGGCATATACTCTGCAGAACCCGTGTGATGTGATGAGCTTCCCCCAGGGTTTCTTGTAGAAGAATAATATCTACAGGCTCAACAGTAAATAATCTGCGGAGGGCTAGTTTTTTGGGAGAGCTAGCCAAACCTCTACAGTTAAAAGATAGGAATTTCATGGGGGAACCATGTCGAGGGTTTTCTTTGCTCTAACAACCCGATCTAATGAGGTCTATCTTCCCATGATCACCTCAGTGCCAACTCGAAGAATAGCATGCGATAGGTATGATCTATGCCCCCGGAGGGGTTTGATGGATGTTGAAGGGAGGGTCAGGCCTAGGCCAGAGATTGATTGGTTTGATTCCCTAATGGATGGGTGTGATCACAGGTTATATGGGTGAGGGGTTGCCAGGGTTGAAGAGGATGGACATGGGGTGTGCTTTGGATGAGTGATAGGGCAGGTGGTGGAGTAAGCCAGATCGCGAGGGAGAAGTGGACAGGAAATGGATGCAAGTGGGCTGGAACAATGTTGTGACGGTGCAATATGCATATGTTGTGCAGATGATGAATATACATAAGATAAAATAGAGGAAGAGGGAAGAGGAGTACCCGTTGAATGAGCTGCTTTTGCAGCTACCCTAGCTCAAGTCAGAGGAGGAGATAGAGGGCCTGAAGGGTATCCTAGGGAGTGCTGGACTAGCCTGGATGGAGTCACCTTTCGAGATGGATCTGGAGCGGCCACAGAGTGCTTCCTCGGGTTGTCTGAGGTTCCCTTTTCATCGCCGACTTCCTGTCCCACTATTGCTTTCAGGGGTTTCGGGACTAGAGGGCATTCTTTAAATAGGTGCCCAACCTTGTGGCACCTTTGACATCTAAAAGGCACCCCCTCATAATCTAAGATCTGAACCCTAGTGAAATTATGCCATTGCAGGGTAATTTTTTCTTCCAGACCTTCCCGGGTGTCCAGATGCACCAGAATGCAGGCTAGTGTTTGATTTTTGGACTAAACAATGGATTTGTCATAGTCCAGGAAGGTGCCAAGGGTATTCCCAATCCTTACAAACACTTCTTCTTACCAGTACTAGAGAGGTAGACTGGTAGCTGCAACCAAAGTGGTCCTGCTCCTATCTGCTCTCTTTCCGGATCAAATAGAGGGCTCCATCTTTTGAGCAGGACCGACGCCATTTCAATATGCCAGAATCGAGCTAGAGCCAAGTTCGTGTATTCTTCAAGTGCAAAGTGGAGTGAAAACCACCCACGAGGCAGTATCTAAACCTCCGGGAGCTGTATGAAGATCTGTCCCCATATATCTTTTACCCATAACCCCAATTGTTTTGCTGTGTATGTTCTTCCATGAACCCTACCCACCAGCACCTTCCTTGCTTTGTTGGTGACTTCCCCCATGGTAAGTCCTTCGTCGAACTTAATGGTGTAATCCTTACTAGATGCCTTTACACACTTTTATTTCTTCTTTCCTGTCCTTGGCGCAGTGGGATGATCCTGCAAAGGATCCGAGGGCTTATTTGTTGCAGGATGTGTCTCCGCCGACTTGACTCGGATTATCAGGGTATCAAATCACCCTGATGGAGGAGTAGGGTCCTGTGTTTTCTCGCAAGATCTAGGGTGTTCAGAGGTCTTTTGTGTATGTGCATATTCATTTGGTTCAGGGCTCGGGCAGGAGGATGGACTTCGAGTGACAACGAGGTCTGTGGGAGGCGCAGGGTCGAACAGAGGGGATGAACAAGAAGCTAGCAGGTTAAGGGTGCTAGGAGACAACGGCGGGCAGTCAAGAGCTGGCGAGTCAATGGAGAGGGACCCGATGTGAAGAGAGGAGTCCTTATGCCTGGGGAGGGAGACAACTGGCACCGGAAATGAGCTGGATGGTGCAGATGAAACAAGAGCCGTTTTAGGGTTAGGGTTGCAAAAAACGGCCTGTTCCGAGTATGGATCCAGTGAGTAATCCACTGCGTCAAGATCCATATTGTGAGGCAAATTCTATGTAGATTGACTGCAGCTAACCGTGGTTGAGGATGCGGCTAGGGTAAACGTAGGAAGAGCTGTGGCGTGCCATCCTAAATCAATGGTTTGTTATGCTAATGCTTGCCATTGAATTCCATTGTGAGTGGTTATAATATTTTTTGGTCAAACAAATTATTATTTGGATGAGAAACCTTTTGTATGTAATATAAACCTTATGTAAATTGTTGACAATGGTGGTTTAAAGTCATAGCCTTTGCACATTTCATTTAGATATGAGAATAGACCTTGATACCTAGAATCACTTTATTGGCTTAGAAATCACGCTTTGTCCTGTTGTAGGTTAGGAAAACTTTAGGGGCTAAATTTCATCCATGGGCTAATTTTCCATGTTTTTTTTCTTTCCAAATAGAGACTCGCAAAATTCCCATTTTTTCTAAATGGTCCATCCAAATTCTATAGGACAAAAATATTTTACATTAAAATCACCAAAATTATCTATAAATTGTATAAAATCGTATAAATTTGAATATTTTTACAAAAACATTGCTAAAATTTGTATATTTAACATTTTATGAAATAGAAAGGTTTGTTAAGGTTTCTACACTTTAAGGTAAGTATGATCTTTAAAATTTTCCATGGTTTTTAGTGAGATAAATTGAAACCAAATCAAGCTAGAATATGAGTAAAATACAAGCCACATAAGCATCATAAAACATATCCATACCAATGCATTCACATATTTTCATAATCTTCTCGTAGAAGCCTAAAATGAGTAAAAGAGAAACACGACCATATATAATCATCATTATGAAAACCATCATAATGAAAGGGCTTGTGATGAAATTTGACATAAAATCTACAAGGAAATCATCCACATGTAATTTCCAACTTATCTAGATGGACATAGGTGGTCATCCACCTATCCACTAACTCAACACGGTTTTCCATCTTGGTAATTTTTAGGTATTGAAATTCCAAGGAAATTTTGAGACCTTAAATAATTTTGTTTTTTCCATTGAGGGGATCAAGGTTTCCATGGATTTCCCATGTCTATAATAATTTTACTTATTAATTATATCTTTCCAATGAACTACTATGCACCCTAAATGGATATCACATGCAAAAGTTGCATCCCTAAGAATTTAATGTATCATCTAACCACCTTTGGGCTTACAATCCTTTTGCAATTTGTCTCCTATGGTTAGGGTATTGCCTCTTATGGTTTATTAATTTAAGTTGAAATATTATTTTTAGACTCTTGTAATGGCATCTTGCAAATGAGTATGGTTACATCCTTTCTCTTTGGAGATAAGCTAATACCATTCTAACTAGTTTGTATCGCTCTACATTTTATAGTGTCTTCCTATTTTTTTCATTAATACAATTTGGTTTTCACTATATTATCTTGGTTTTTCAATATTTATATGTGCATGTTTCCCTTCATATTCTTTCATTTCATTCGTTCTCCATATCCAAATTAATATCATAAGAGAAAACCTATTATTCATTGTTTCTTGGTGCATGTCTGTGATGAGATCAAGGTATAGAGAGTTGGGTCTTGAGCTAATCTCACTTGGGGAAAACCACTCTTATTAGCCTAGTCAACCTCCCATGGTAGAAGAAAGGAGAAGTGATGGAGTAGGATATCCTTTAAATTTGTTTCTTTACGAATCCATTGCATGATAGAGGAATGCGATGATGGAAAATTTCACCTACATCCTTCAATGCTACCAAAAATAGTTGAGGCACCTTCAAATAGTAGCAATTTCCATGGTGCAACAACCTTCAAGATACAAGTTAAATTTAATGTCCCTTTATTTTAAGTTCATATGGTTACATATGCTTTGGATAAGTGGTTAAATATATTATAGGGTTAATATTCTAATCAAAATATTTTTAACAATGAAAATAACACATTCATGTTCTTTACAGCTCTTTCTCATGTCAAATATTGGTGGGAAGATTGCTGGGAGAGACATAACATAGATGCGTCTATGTTATTTAGGAAAAAAACCACTTGTGTGACAGTCTTTAATGTCATCATTGAACAATTTCACCCTATTAGAAACTATGATGATAAATACATGAGATGGACAACTTTGCATCAAGAGAGAGACTAGATGGTGCTAGAGTACATCAATATATTCTACATGCTGTGCTAAAATCTAGGTATCTAAGAATTTAATTAACACCTATTTTTGGAGTATTGTAGTGGCATACATAGCTACATCCAAATACAGATGGATTTTTTGGACATATCATCACTGGGAGGTTCTTATTGATATGATATCAAAATCTAGAAAAATTAAGTAGAGGAATAAATGAAATTTTGGGTCTACAAATACATCATAACAAATGTATGGAAAAAGTAGCTCTAACATAATAAATTATAAATAAAGGAGATCTAGCCTCAAGAAAACAAGTCAAAATTGCAAGCAAATAATGGTAATGGTAATTTAAAGAAAGACACTAGAAAGTGGTGTGATTTCCACAATAGCCCTTGGCACAACTCTGATTGGAATGTCACTCAAAATGGTCATTGCTAGCTAATTTAAAAAAAAAGGGAATCTCACTTGGAATTTTATTTAGAGTGTAATAAGGGAAAGAGAATCATCAATGGAGAACACAATGTTATAATTGCAACCAAAAATATCCAACCATAAGAGTTAGAGGAGTTTGAGGAAGGGGAGCACCTTTTCTATTTATAGACATGGGTGAAGGGGAATCCAATACATTTCCTTGTTAAAAATGATAAATAAAACAACACAATACTAACAAAGGTCATAAATATATTGAATTTGTTAACAATGCAACACTCTCAACCATGCACCATTGGTTGGTTGAGCCAATGATGAGACATGCATGTCAACCATCAATATTGGCTATATTACGACATCAAGTCTCTCAAAGACAAGGTAATATGTGATGTTTAACAATTGAAGTATGTGGCATTCTTTTAGGGAAACCATATATGTGGAGACATCATTCTCTTTGTGATTCTAAACATTATAGTGTCATTTTTACTTTAGGAAGCCAACTCTATAGGGTATCATAGGTAGTTCATGCTACTTCAATTTCCTTAGTGTTGAAAGGAAATCTCCTAGACTAGAAAACTTATCCCCTGTTAGCACCTAAATCTGCCCTAGGCTGAAGGAAGGAAAAATTCAAGGTAACCACAAACCACTCTCAGTCTAGTAGCTAGCCCTACCAGAACAGGAGAGGGCTCTCTCCGAGTCACGCTCAGTAAATAGATAAACAAAACGGTCTGAGATGACTTACAACGAAATATTGATCTTAGGCTAGTAAGTGAATATGGATACAAGAAACAATTTTTATGAATGACTGAGCTTCTGGGATGTTATGGGACCAACAGATAGCAATGAACAGAGAATTTAATACAAAGGCCCAGATTACTCCGTGAGGCAAGACAGGTGGAAAGTGTAGCAATTTAGTTCGAAATAACGCGGAATGGAGAGATTGCTTAGGAGAGTGAAAAGGGCATAGGAACATGAATCCTTTTCAATAGAAGAAGAACACTGAACATGAAATTTTCCCACAGGCAGAGCAATAAAATTGAATTCTACCTTATCTAACTCAGAAAATTTCACTGGAAATGAACATGAATTGAATTATGAAACATAACGAAATACATATGAAAACATAAGAGACACATTTTCTACACTCACAACCACATGAATCTCATGAAACAGAGCCGCTGCCTTTCATTAATTCTCTGTCAAAAATATACAGTGAAGAAGCAGAGTTTCTTTCCCACAGTCTCCCAGAAGTTACAAGCCAACCAACCCTTTGCAAATAGTTTGCATACAATATATAGAATGTGCCATGAAGAGATAGAACGCCCAAGGGTTGGGGAGTTACTCGAATCATTACAAAATGGAGGTGAAGAGCCAACCATCAGCTACAGGTGCAGCGTTACAAACATGACAAATGGCTTGGGTGACCGTTTGCCTTCCTTCGCCACTTGGATAGAAGCCAATATGGAGAGAAAATACTTTAAATGCTGCCTTAGGTGCCAAAAAACCGAAATGTAGATGAGCAGGCCCACTTGGAGAAGTTGCGAATCGAAATTTTGCGAAACAGAAGCAAATTTGGCAATTTTTCCTGTGTGCGTCGCGCCATTTTCTCTGTGCGCCGCGCTACTTTGGAGCCTGATTTGAGGCACTTTTAGGTGTCCAAAATGTGCCCAAGTGTGCTTGTTGGAAATCCTGTCCTATCTACTTTCTAACCCAAGTGGAATTTCTGAATTTGGTGCTCATTTGCCCCTCCAAATCTTCATTCTCCCAAGATTGCTTCCTGTGTGTCAAAATAGGGGCAGAGAGGTCATTTTTTGGGTGTTTTTGACCTCCTGGAGACTTAGATCTTGCCCAAATTTCTTGTCCAAGTACCAGTAGTTGTGATTTTTCATGTTGAATCCAAAAATGCAAACCATTCTTCATTTGGAGCTCCCAATTTTTAGCGCTGCGCCACAGGGAGAAAAAACCTGTGTTTTGACCAAAAAATTACCATGTGACCAAAATTGCCCCAAATTTCTTGAAATTTGGGCTGGAGGTTCTCTAAGAGGCACTATGCTGGGCCACAGAAGCTTCAACCAAGATTCGAAGCTGATCTTGCTCTTTTGCCTCTTTTGCCTCTTTTGTTGCTTTGCTTAATTTTGCCTTCAAGCTCTTTATCTGGGCCTTTGCACTCATATTTCGTGCCCTGTAATGGAAGGCCATGTGTCTCAGTAAGGCATGGTCCTTGTCGGCCTTGTCCAGCAGTCTCTCCAGGTGGATGTTGATCCGCTCTAGCCAGGACTCACGGTCATTGTTGATCTCTTGCTCCAAGGTAGTGAGCTCGATCCTCCTTTGTTGGGTAGCTTGTCGATTCTCATGGATGTTTTGCAGCTCCATGATCTCATGCTGGTCCTCAAGCTGCTTGTTTCTCTGCTCCAAATACTTGATGATCCATTTGGCCCTCTCCACATTGAGTGACAAGTCTTGGATCTCCGTGTTCTGCTCCTGAATAGTCATCCTAAGTCGGGCGCTCTCCACATCTGCATCATCATCCTGAATGAGGATGAAATCGGCCTCCTGTTCACCTGATGGCCCCTCGTCATGCATGGGCTTCTTTTCCTTGTCCTGTACCTGTGTTTTCGATGTAGGAAGTGAGGCCCCTTCCACCCCGGGTGGAGATAACACTCGCTTTGCTACTGCAAACAAGTGCCTACTGCCTCTCTGATAGGTGATGGATACTGGCATAGCAGTGGTCTCATGGTGCTCATATTGATGAGAAGGACCACCTATCTCATGCTCTGCCTCTGCTAGTACCTCTAACATTAGCCACCCTTTGACAAAATTCAAAACATGCTAGGTGCTGGAAACATGACATGGCAAGAGGGCATGCTTGTAATTCAGTGAGGGTAGTGGGCTCATCCCTAACATGTTTGCCACTCTTGTGATGTCTCTTGGGAGCCTGCTCTTCCGAGGATGAGTCACTTTGTGTCTCCATCTCATACTCTGATGAATGTTGTGATGCCATGACTACTGTGTGTACTGTATTTAGGCTTCCCTTTGATGATGGTGTGAAGCTAGGTGTTGTTTGTGATATTTGCCACCAAGGGGAACAATGAAAAAAGGGAGTGTTAGGAGGGGGATAATATGATGGGAATAGGGGTTATGGGGAGAAGTTTTGTTTAGGGATATATAGGAGGGTTTGGGGATTTGATAGGGTAGGGTTTTTGGGGTTTTGATAAGGTAGGGTTTTGGGGTGTATATTTGACAAATAAGAGGAGGGGAAAGAGAATAGGGTTTGGTAGTGTTTTAGGGTAGGGATAATACGAAAAATGAGATAGGGAGGATAGGGAAAAATGGAGAGAAGGGAAAAGATGAGAGGTGAAAGAGGAGCCTTGGCATCAACACCACAGTTTTTCAACCCTAGAAACAATGGCTTTGGTGTTTTTAGGTGGTAGGGTTTAAGAGTTTTGTGCAACCATAAGCCGCCATGAACTATCATCATACTAACATAAAAATGGATGAAACACTGAGAGATTGACCCCACCTGGAAAATTAAAGGGATTGAAGGCAATTGGTTACAAATTTTGAGAAAAATAAGCCTTGGCAGCTCTATGCGCCGTGCCTTCCATGTGCACCGTGCCAGTGTAAATTTACACTGGAAAATTTCTCCCAGTGCGCTGCGCTCTCTATGTGCGTCGCGCCTTTTTTCAGGAGCCTTTTGGAGGCCTTCCTGGTGTCCAAATTGGGTAAAAGATAGCTCGTTGGAAAGGTATTTGAGTCTAATTTCCAACCCAACCATAATTTTTCAATTTGGAGTTCATTTTCCCTATCAAAAATCAAATCTTCCAAGACTGGTCAAAATGTGCCAAATGAGGCTGCCTGAAGGCAGGGTGCTGTTACAGTCAAATTTTGAATGCTTTCCTCAAATCAAAATTGAGCTCATGATATCTCATTGGAAAGATCCTTGTGTCTAGTTATCATTTGACTCATCACGAAAGTCATTTGGCTGACCAAGCTAGGAGAAAACTAGATTTTCCCAAGGTCACTCCAGAGGTGCATCAATTCTCTCGAGGAAAATATATTTTTGACATTTCTCCAAAACCATGACACCTGTGTAAAAAGTGAATGAGGTTTTTCTTCCTTGGAATGTTTTGGACAAAAAAAACTCTCAGTTGTCCAAAATTCATCTTTTCTTTCTCAGAAACATCATTGGAGTAAAACCTATCCCGATGTGTGGAACAAGAGATTTGTCGAAATGAAGTGAAATGAAGGGGATAAGTGGCTTCTAAATTCTTGGGAAAATTCTTGGAAGTAGGGAGGGATGTTAAGAAGTAGCGGAAAGTGGAATTTCAAATATTGAGTGAGGGGAAGGGGTCCAAAAAGGCAAATCACAGGTCCAACCTAGAAAATTGCCAGGTTGTAGGAAGAAACTAGGGTTTGTGCGAAAATGAGGAATTTGGGGGATCTCATTGATAGGAAGTGTTTGATAAGGTAATTTAAGGATAGAGGAAGGTGTATGAACATCAGGATCCACGTTTTGCCGATGATTTGACCGTCCAAGAGAAATTGCCTTCAAAACCCTAGGAGAGGGAAATGACCTTACCTAAGCGCAACTAAAGCATGAACAAGGTGTAAAATGACCCAGTGGAACTTGACATGATAATGAAAACCCTCTGAATGATGGTACACTCAGCTGAACGGTGACATGGACTGACATTTGGACAACTTTGACCGGAGTAAAAGCAAACCCTAGACCTAGTACCTAGTGACCAAATTTTGCTTGAAGAGTCACTGAAATGATAAAATTTGACCTTGACACCTTAAAATCACTTTGTAAGAGCATGTTTGATCTCTGTCAGAGGACTGACAAGACCAACTCTAACATCCCCTTCATGGCTTGGACAAAGTTGAAGGGAATATCACCATCATATTACCATGGCTTTAGCATAGGAACTTTTTGCAAGTATAAATAGGTGTACAAGGTTGTAGAGAATAAAAAGATATCTTCACCTCACTTGTAGGGGTTCCTCTAGATTGCTAGATCAAAAATTTAATTGAATTGATACCCCTTGTTCCTAATCCTAATGTCCCAATATAAACACTCACTTTTGGAGAATGTGGAAATAAAATTCCAAATTTTTAATCTCGTTGAAAAGGTCCATATTCAATAGAGTTCCTCGTCCTATGGGAGCCTAATAATGTTGGTGCAAAAGAAGGATAAGACATGGAGATGTTTTATTGATTATAAATTATTGAACAAAATCCCTATAAATAACTGATACCTAATATACTAAGTTTATTATCTTAAGGATGCAAAGTTATTTATTAAGATTAATCTAAAGTTGAGCTACAACTAGGTTCTAATTGAACAAACTAATGTATGGAAGAAAACCTTCAAGTCTACAGAAGTCCTTTTGGATTGAATGGTCATGCATTTTTGGATTGAATAATACTCCAACATTCATGAAGATGATGGATGGTATCTTGAGGATGTTCATGAACTATTTTCTAGTTTTACAGTTGGATGCTGTCCTCATCTTCATTACAACAAGGGAAAAACATTTGCACCACATCCAACGAGTCATAATTACCATATGGAAAAATAAGCTACATGCTAATTTGGAGAAATGTTCATCTGGTATGGTAAGAATTTAGTATTTTGGATACATCATGGATTCACATAGGGTGAATGCGAACCTAGCCAAGATCCAAGCCATCCACAATTGGTCAATATTGATGAGTATTAAAGGTCCACATCTTCTTGGGCCTTTCCAACTTCTATAGGTGGTTTATGTTGGGATTTTCTCATATTGATGGGTATTTAATTCAAGTGAACAAAGATGTATCTAAAGCTAAGTTTTATTTGTCTAATTCATAGTAGAAAGAATTATAGTATCTAAAACACCACCTCTACTATGCATCAATCCTCACTTTACAAGGCTTTCAACAACCATTTGAAATTGAGATAATTGCCTCCAACTATTCTATTGATGTAGTACTCACTCAACGTGGTTTTATCATTCCCTATCATGTTGAACACTATAATACGTTTCTTGTAGATATCTTATATATTCCAAGGAGATGTATACCATTGTGTAGGCATGCCATCAATGGAAGCATTATATTCTAGGAAAGGAAATGATCATTTACATTAATCAAAAGTTGTTGCAATTTGTTATCACCCTAAAAATTTTGTTTCTAAGCTTTGGAAAGATTGCCTTGTTTCTAGTCATAGTCTTATAGGTTTTGAGTCATCTCATCTCAATAAGTGTCATTCTCTTTTCCAAAAAAAGTTTCACAACCTCATTCCATGTCCTAGAAGCCTCACCATGTGTTTTGACATCAATTTGATTCCAAAGGATTGATGTTAGTCTTGGTCTAGTCTTTCCATGGTTGTTTTAGAGTCTAAGATCTAAAAGAGAGTCTTGTTGGTATGGTCAAATAGGTTCAATACTCTGTTCTTGCCTATCACTGGTCCCACATCACACATAAGTTCCATGTGTCAAGGTTTTCGTAGTGCAAAACTCACTCTAGGTATTTTCGTAGTGCAAAACCCAGAATTTGCACTGGCTGCGCTACAAAATCGGGGATTCTAAACTAGGAGTTTTCGTAGCGCGCTACGAAACCCCTGAAGCAACCTATTTCAGCATAAAAAACTCTGTTTTTTGCTTTTACTAGTCAACTTCCAGAAGGGTTCCTGAGAAGCTGAGAACTCAATTTTCAAAAATGAAAGAATGTTTTCTTCCTAACATACTCAAATACAAAAACCTCTTTCAGTTTCTTCAAATTCGTTATGAGGTGGGAGGAATTTATGGTTAAACTTGCACTATGAAATTGCTGAAAGTCAAGCTTTGTCTTCTAGTTTGAGCAGTCTTTTTCAATATCAGTTTCTGGTCACAGGAAAAGGTATTTTGGAATTTTGAAGGAGGTTTATGTTAATAAGCTCTCCAACTACAATAACCTATCTCACTTTCTTCATAAGTGTTTTCAGTTGGGAGATACTAAGCTTTCTTTGAAACCCTAATTTCAGAGAACAAATTTTTCCTATTTTACACGTGTTTTTCAAGGATAGATTCTGGACAACTAGAGAAGTGTTTTAAAAAACCAAGAGAGGTTTTTGTTCTAGACAACATGGAATACAAAATAGTTCTTCAGTTTTGTAAAATATGTCATGTATAAGAAGATAAAGGCTCTGTCCCATGTGCCAATTTTCAAGGATCCTAAACCTAAAAACAGGGAAACATGTTCCCTAATTTCTAGGGTTTATCATCAACAGTAAGGTGACAACGTGGGAGGCTTCATCAAATTCGACCTCATGAGGTTGCAGCTGTCAAAGAATGCTTTCAATTTTTAGATAAGGTTGTTGTAATCATAATAAGGAGTTACACTCCTAGTTGTATTAGGTCACTAGCACTGCTAGTTAACAACTAGTTCTAATTAATGGTTTGTTTTATGGTTAGAATAGGTGTCACTCATAGAAAATTCGAATTCTCTTGATGAGGGATGAAGGAATACATGTTGTAAATGCTTTATATAGAGCAAGAGGTCGAATTAGCAAAGGGTTGGAGACTTTTTGGCTCAGTTGTTGCTCTATGTGCAGACTGTGTATATTTTAACCTAATGCAGAATTTCTACTTAGACAACTCAAGATTCATGAAGAGTTCTTGTATGTTCTTGTTTTGATGGCATCTTCCAATACTTACATTGCAGTGGTGTTTACTTATGATACTCAGAATTCATCAATGATGCTTTGACTTCCTTCATAGATAAACTAACTGTGTTTCACTGTTTTATATTTGCATTTCTGCACTTGAACTCTATAATGCCTTGACTTCCATGCTAGGTAGAATGTTTTGGCTTCACTACTTAGGATTCAAAGAGAGTTTTTAATGTCCTATTGTCTCATGGCTTTCCTCTTTCACTTACTTGCAGTGGTATGAATACATGTTACTTAGAACTCATCAATGATGCTCTAACTTCCTTCATGTATTTATAAATTGTGTTTCCTTGCATTGTATCTTTGTTTTGTTGATGTATAAAAACTCTCTATGCCCTGACTTCATGTTAAGCTGATCTTGCTGTGGTACCGAAACATACTTTGACTCCATAGCCCAATGGTAGCCAGCCTTCATCTTTCAACCTATAAACATATACAATCACAAACCATAGAGTTAGCCATCTATCCATATCTTTAATCAAAATCATTAACCCTTTGAGAGAGCCCTCTCAGGCTGAAGAGGCTAAGCCTTAGCTAAAAGATTGGTTTGAAATATTTCCACTGAGATAGTCTGATCAGCAACCTATCAGGGTCCTATTTTGGTGATAACACAATTCATGCAAACATAGGGAAATTTATAGAATGAATGACATTAGATGTGGGCCATGTACTTTCAACAATTCCACCTAAACATAAATTACAAGAAGGGAAACATAAACTTGGTCATGGAATGTCTCAACCATCACCATTTTATAAATCTATTTGACACCCTAGAGTTAGAGGAGAAACCCTACCCTAACTTACCTCATTTAGTAAGCTAAGATACCCTTATACTAACCTTGGGATGACACTCATTGAAGCTTCATCGTTCCAGTTAGATTTCAATGGAGTGATTCATTTCTCTATTGTAGTGTGAAAAGAAAGATGAACTTTTAATCATCACTCCAGATGGTTTATGAGAGAGTGATGAAGGTCATATATTTTAGAATAACCATTTTTCCAAGGAGATCAATTTGAATTAGGAGGTAATGAATTGTCAATGGTATAATAATTGATGCCCAAAGATAATTTCTCTTTGATTTAGGTGTCCAAGTACATCCTCCCATCTCCTTGATAAGCCTACATAAGGATGCCATTTCTAGGGGAGAATAGAACATAAAGAGATATCATAGGTTTATGTTGGTGAAATTCTCAAGGGATCCTATATTCATGTCCAAATGAGCATTACTATGATTTATTAGTCAATGATGAGACAAAACCAAGGTATTATAAGGTAGAGCTTGCATCCAAGGTATATATTATAAGCCATTCTACCTTCTTTAATGTGGATTTCAATATATTTTCCCCAATAGTTGTCATCATTTTAATGCATTGGTTGGATTTGGATAAAATTGCATAATATAATTTAGATATGGCATATAAATCTAATAGATATTTGGTAGGATATTATATTTGGGTTCTTTGTTTGTGATGTGTGCAGGATACATGTGGGAGTAGTAGAGATAAGATCTATAGGAGTTGGAGCAGATTTTCAGCAGCTACTTCAGTTAGGATCTACATAAAAATTCATAGTTTAAGGTATGAAAATTACTTATCCATACTCTCAATCTATAAAACATTAATAGAGTGTAAATTGAGGGAAATTTATTAGACAGTCAACCCTTGTAACTGCATAAATCTTGGACAAACTTGTAGAGTACAACTCTTAGATACAGGAGGAAAAAATGGTTAACAAAACTACAAACTCCATTGGGGACATATCTATTTTTATTTATCTTTAAGTCACTGATAATTATTAATTTTTATTATTCCCTTATTCTTCTCTCATATTTTTTTATCTAGTTTTTGTTTTTCTTGAGTCAGATCCACCCTTAGTCATATAGATCTAAGCTGGTTTAGATTAGAAATCCTTATTCAAAACCTTCATTTCTATATCTCCTTGCTAAAGGAGTGACACTGTCTTCTTCATGGATCTTTGCGGCATTTCATAAAGTGATATTAGGCTCTTCATATCTCCATTTACTCCATGAGAGAGTGATGATGCCAATAAGAGGCCTTTTTGGGTGAGTTTTTTGTGTTTTCTTCCTTGATTCACTTTTATCTTGGATTCAAGAGGTCATGGAGGAATTGATTCCTATGCGATTATAATAAAAAATCACTCTTATCATTAGAACTCATCAAGTTTGGAGAATATGGGTCTCTCTTGTGTTCTTGGATTTCATGTTTATGATTTGGGTGTTTGAGTGATCTGTTTGGTGAAAGGTGATCCCGACAGGGTCTTGAGTGTTTGATGTTTGATATGTTTACCTGATTAGTAATTATTTCCTATATGTTCAAGGAAAAATTAGGAAAGTAAAGTGTTTTTATGTTATATCATGTATCTTTTGGTTAGGGTGTGTTCTCTTATAGTCATATTGGAGGGTTTGGTTTCTTGACTATCCCCATTGTTCTACATCCCTAAACTTTCTTTACTAGTTTGTTTTGTGTATTTGTTTTACTTATTAGATAGATAAATACTTACATTTAATTTTAAACAAAATTTGGTTATCACATTTGAGTGCTTGTATTTGAAAAATTACTTGGTAGTGTCGGATTGGATGAGAAAATTATACATCGGAATTGTCTTTTGAATACTTGAATGATTTGCGGTGTTCATTGAGAGAATGTGAGGTATTTGTTTTTTGTTTTTTGTTTTTTTTTTGTTTTTTTTTAAGAAGGAATAATTATCTCTTACAATTCCATAGATAGTTTTCATTTATTTAAAATATTACTTCATCATCTAAGTTACATATATATGGATTTTTGAGTCACCTAAACATAATACTTGTTTCACTCCATACCATTGTGTAATAGTAACCATTAAAATAAAGCACTAATGAAATCAATGTATGTTGTTTTGGTTTTTCAAAGTGGACTCAAAAGTATAAATTGAGCTTAGAGAAATCCAAGGGAAACCTAGTAAAGCGATAGGCTCTAATAACATGAAAAGATTACTAAAAAAGGGACACCAAGACATAGTTGCACAATTATATTTGTTAGATGTTCAACCATATCTATCCTATGCTCTAGTAGATCTTCAAAAAGTTATGAATAATCATACTAAGGTATTTGGAGAAATGCCTAAGGGTCTTCCACTTGTCCAAGAACATGACCAAGCTATTAATTTTCAACTTGGAAGTGTACCACCTAACATTAGGCCTTACAGATATCCACATGCACAAAACAATTATATTGAGTGTATGGTTAAGGAAATGTTAGAGGCAGGCATCATTCAACCTAGCCATAGTGCTTTCTATTCACCAGTGGTGATGGTTATCAAAAGGGATGGTTCATGACACATGTTTCAAGGCTATAGATAGCTCAAAAAAATTAAAATCAAAGACAAATTTCCTATTCCTATTGTTGATGAATTCTTAGATGAATCACATGGAGAAATTTTCTTTACTAAGTTGGATCTTTGTTTTGGATATCATCAAATTATAATGAGGCAAGAAAACATTCCCAAAACAACCTTTTGAACACATGAAGGTAATTATGAGTTTTTGGTTATGCCATTTGGACTTACAAAATAACCTTAAATAATTCAAAGCTTGATGAATTCTATTCTCAAACCCTTCCTTAGAAAATTTGTGCTAATTTTTTTTGATATGTAGTTTCAGATAGTTCTCAGAAGAAAAGGAAGTTGAGCTTAGAGGTATCAAATGGAAACCCAGTAAAGTGATAAGCTCTATATAACGAAATAATTACTAAAAAAGGGACACCAATATGTAGTTTCACAATTGTTTTCATTAGATGTTCAATCATCTTTATCCTTTGCTCCAGTAGATCTTCAAAAAGTTATCAACAATCATGTTAAGGTATTTCAAGAAATGCCTAAGGGTCCTCCAGTCTATGTAAAATAATTTCTTCTTGTTGCATTTATTCCTTTTACTATAATTGTTGTCAAAATTGAAACATAGTCACTTTTGTCTTCTTTCATCCATTTGTTGAGGATTTAACCTTGTTGGTTTAAGAAAGGGAGCCTGATTTTCTCTATAGTTATTAGTGACCAATTGTCTAGTGGCCATATTTTTACTTTCAACTTTCCTTGTGAGACTAAAGCATGATCTAGAAATTTAAGTTCAAAGAGATGCACCTCATGTTGGATACTTTCCTTTAAAGTACCCATAAATAGGTCTAACAATCTATCCTTCGAAATATTGTTTACTCTCAGACTCAACTTTTGGAATTGTTGAATGTGTTCTGTAACATGACCTTTTTCTTGAATATTTAACAATTGACTAAAGAATGTGTTTCTCTTAATATACCCATAATGTGCTATCAATTCCTCTATAAAAATGGACCAAGATATAACATAATCCTTTTTTCTTTCACAAAGCCATTGATACCATACATGTTGGTCCTATTTTAAAAACATGGATGTAATATTCACCTTTCGTAAGGATTCCACTTAGTGTAGATCAAAGTATTTCTCCATTTGACATATCCAAGTTATAGTATCATTACTATCAAATTTCCTCATATCAATCTTTGGAATGTAGTAGTTCCTTAATGCTGACTTGAAGCCCCGATGATGTGGATTTTGGATTGAAAATTCATGATTATGGTTTTGTGATTCAAAATTTGTGCTCTCCAATTGTGATATCGCACTCCCCATATGAGATTGATTCTCAACAACATGCTTCCTTTTATGTTCATGATTTCCTTGGATATCTACATCCCTTTTAGGAAGGCTCTCCAAGAGAATATTTTCCATGGAAATCAAGGATTTTTTCACTTCTTCCTTATTTTCATTCATCTTATTTTCTATTCCTTCCTTATTTTCATTCATATTCCTTTCTATTCCTTGCTTATTTCCATTCATCTTGTTTTCTATTCCTTTCTTATTTTCATTCATCTTATTTTCCTTTTTCCTTTTAATCTTTTCTTGAGAACCTAAGAAACCCACCTTTTTCAACATACTACAATCCATTTCATTAATTTTTTTCGCTAATTGAGATAACCAAAATTCTATGTCTTCACTTTCTTCATGAGTCAAGGATGACCCTTTAGTAGATTTAGTTGGTGTAGTAGATTTGTTTTGAGGTATGATGGAAAATAATAATAACCCTCCTATATATTACAAAAAAAAAGAGAGCAGATCTTCTAATGAACAATTAGGTCAATAGTAAGTTATGTACCTTAATTTAGATAATTTTAAAATGTGTGAAGATTTATTGATATATCTCTAAGATTTGAGAACTTCTAGATCCGAGAATTTGTTCTACAATACTTTGATATGTAGTTTCATATTTTTCTCAAAAGAACATGAAATTGAGCTTAGAGGTATCCAAGGGAAACCCAATAAAGTGATAAGCTCTAATAGCATGAAAAAATTACAATAAAAGGGACACCAAGATGTAGTTGTATAATTGTGTTTGTTAGATGTTCAATCATCTCTATCCTCTGCTCCAATATATATTTAAAAAGTTATCTACAATTACGCTAAGGTATTTGGAGAAATGCCTAAGAGTCTTCCACTTGTCTGAAAACATGACCAAGCTATTCATTTACAACTTGGAAGTGTACCACCTAACATTAGGCCTTACAAATATCCACATACACAAAAGAGTTAGATTGGGCATATGGTTCAAGAAATGTTAGAAGCGGACGTCATTCAACCTAGCCAAAGTGCTTTCTCTTCACTAATGGTGATGGTTATTAAAAAAGGATGGTTCGCGGAATATGTGTCAAAAACTATAGATAGATAAAAAAAATGAAAATCAAAGATAAATTTCCTATTCATATCATTGATGAATTTTTAGATGAATCACATGGAGAAATTTTCTTTATTAAGTTGGATCCTTGTTTTGGATATCATCAAATCAGAATGAGGCAAGAAAACATTCCCAAAACAACCTTTAGAACACATGAAGGTCATTATGAGTTTTTGGTTATGCCATTTGGACTTACAAGTGCACATTCAATAATTCAAAGCTTGATGAATTCTATTTTAAAACCTGTTAGGCCCCTATACTACTAGTGTAACCCCCTTATTGTTATTAGTACAACCCACTTATTATATTGATGTACCCATGTAGTGCCCATATTGTTACTATTGTGCCCCATAGAAGCCCACTATTGTTATTATTATGCCCTTACATTATTATTGTTATGTCGGCTCTGATTATGTTATGACCCCTTAGACTCCTATATATAGAAAGGAGGTCTTTTCATTTGTATCATCCAAGAATTGTTCATTTATGTAATGTAAAGGAGGTTGCCCACTCGAAGAGGCTGAATTATAAGGCGTTTATCTATCTTTTCTATCTTTTCTTGAGCTGGTTTCATAACATTTGGTATCAAAGCTTTGGATTCTAGGGTTTCGCTGCTCCAAACAGGTCATCGTGGAATTTTCGCTATAACATTTTTTCTACGATGTTTCAGAAGTTACAAAAAAAACCCATTTTAGAAGAAAGCTCGCTGAACCTTGGGTCAAAATTTCAGAGATTTTCGCGCTATATTTGCGGAGATATGATCTGAGGAAGTTGGTCTTTTTTCAGACTCCTGAATTACATTCCAAACAGGTGACTTGGGGAAAATCGTCATAACTTTCTCTTTGGGGATCGGATTGAAATTTTGTAAGAAGGTATAGAAAGAGGATAGATTGTAGTTTCTTGTATGCAATTTTCAGATCCAAAGGTCGAAACAGTGACTCGTGGAATGTCGTACAAGTTCGCTCTATTGAACTAGTCTATAATCAAGTCACTGTGGGAGATTTCGCATAACTCTTCCTTAGAGAATCTAATTTGGGTCAGACTGGTGGCATTGGAAAGAGAACAAAGAGGGATACCAAAGGTCACAATTTCATAACTTAAAAGATTCGAAAGTACGGAGTTACAGTCATTTCAAGATCGAGCTCCTAAAATCAAGAAAAAGCAAGATGAGGAAGTTTGATGGCAAGGATCCAGTAAATTGGATACTTTAGATGGAGCAATATTTTGATCTACATGGTGTACCACTGTTACAAAAGGTATGTATTGCATCTTCATATTTAGAACCAGATCAATTTTTATGGTATGAAGGGCTTTGTTCTCGTAAACAACTTGTTACGTGGTCAATTTTCATGGAGGAAATGATAGCACATTATGAGGATACAAAGAGCAACACCTTCTTTAGAGCAACACCACAACAATTGGAAAGAGTAAAAGGGCTTTGTGACATATTGGAAAGAAAAATTATGAAAACCAGGAAGCATACCCCTCACAACTATAAAGATGGAAGTGTTGTTTCTCCTAGCCTTCCACAACCTACAAGGGTTACAACACAACAATTAGAAGAAAAAAGAGAAAAAGGGCTTTGTTACAATTGTGATAGCAAATGCACTAAAGGTCATAAGTGTGCTGAGAAGAAATTATTTTACATAGATTATGAAGAGGAGGAAGAAAAGGATCAAGAAACATCAAAAGAAGAAGATATACGCCAGGACCCCATCCCAGAGAAAGAAGAAATGAATCAGACCATATCTTGTAAAGCATTGGCAAGAATTACCACTCCTCAAACTCTCAAGATAGAAGGACATATCAAGAAGAAAAAGGTGAAAGAAGTGAAAGATCACATCGAGAAAGAAGAAATGAATCCAACCATATCTTGTAATTCATTGGTCGAAATTACCACTCCTCAAACTATCAAGATAGAAGGACATATCAAGAAGAAAAATGTTCAAGAAGTGAAAGATCACATCGAGCATTAAGAAATGAATCCGACCATATCTTGTAAAGGATTGGAAGAAATTACCACTCCTCAAATTCCAGAGATAGAAGGACATATCAAGAAGAAAAAGGTTTAAGCAGTGAAAGATCACATTGAGCATCAACAACAAGTTCTCCAAATTTTAAAGGATAATGCCACTTCAGCGAAAAATCAAACGAAACAACAGGTAGATCAACATCATAGTGAAAAATGTTTTGATGTAGGTGATTGGGTATTTTTACTGCTACATCTCAAGCAAGCTATTTATGAGAAGGAAATGTTGGCAATACTACATGCACTTAAAAAATGGCGACCTTACCGAATGGGAAGACTCTTCAAGGAAGAGGATGTGGAAGCATTGCTTTGTGCTATTTCTATTATCCAACCAGATTGGATAAATGAAGCAAGGGATGAATGGAAGAAGGACGAAGAAGTATGGCCACTTATTCAAAAGTTGCAAAAGATCCCAATTCAAACAATATTGCCAGAAATTGAAGAGGAAGGAAAAATCATATTGGAACTTGGAGCAGTCATAGAAACAAGAACCCGACAGCGACGAAATCGATCAATTTCAGAGTATCTCATCAAGTGGAAGAACTTACCCGCTGAAGATTCCACATGGGAGGACAAGAATTTTATACAGAAGCATCAAGAACTACTCAAGCATTGAGGACAACGCTTTTTGAAGGAGAGGGGCATGTTAGGCCCCTATACTACTAGTGTAACCCCCTTATTGTTATTAGTACAACCCACTTATTATATTGATGTACCCATGTAGTGCCCATATTGTTACTATTGTGCCCCATAGAAGCCCACTATTGTTATTATTATGCCCTTACATTATTATTGTTATGTCGGCTCTGATTATGTTATGACCCTTTAGACTCCTATATATAGAAAGGAGGTCTTTTCATTTGTATCATCCAATAATTGTTCATTTATGTAATGTAAAGGAGGTTGCCCCCTCGAAGAGGCTGAATTCTAAGGCGTTGATCTATCTTTTCTATCTTTTCTTGAGCTGGTTTCATAACAAAACCCACCCTTAGAAAATTTGTGCTATATTTTTTGATGACATACTAATTTACAACAAATCTTAGGAAAATCATGTACAACATGTTGACAAGGTCTTGACACCATTGGAAGAGCAACAACTATATGGAAAAACTTCCAAGTGTGCTTTTGGAGTTCAAGAAGTGGAATATTTGGGTCATATTGTATCACACAATAGTGCCAAGGTGGATCCTAACAAAATCAAAGCTATGACGAATGACTAGTCCCAAATACCTTGAAGAAAATTAGAGGATTCTGAGGATTCATATGATATTACTGAAAATTGTAAAAGAATTATGGTCAAATAGCAACACCTCTAACAAAATTATTGAAGAAGGAAGCATTTTATTGGACTAAAGAAGCAACCAAAGCATTTGAAGTACTTAAATAGGCTATGTGTACAACTCTTGTCTTGGCAACACCTAACTTCAAAAAAATATATTGTACATTGTGATGCCTCAAGCCAAGGAATTGGTGTAGTTTTGATGCGAAAAGGAAGACCACTTGCCTTTGAAAGTAGTGAACTTAAAGGAAAGAACTTACTCAAACCCATCTATGCAAAATACATTTTGTCTATACTACATTCAGTTAAGAAATACAATCCATACCTAACAGGAAGAGACTTCAAAGTAGAAATAGATTATGATAGCCTGAAGTACTTTTTGAAGCGAAAACTATATTTAGAAGAGTAACAAAAATGGGTTATAAAGATGTCGGGTTACGAATTTTAAATGATCTAAAAAAAGGAAAACGAAATATTGTGGTAGATGCACTCTCAAGCAAAGAGGAAGACAAATGGTTCACTACGTGCTATTTCCATTCCACAATATAACTAGGTGGAAGAAGCAAGGAAAAAATGGAAGCAAGCTGAGAAGATATGCAAGATTATTCAACAACTATAGGAGGAACATGGTACAATAGAAAAATTTACAGGGAAAAATGATTTGTCATGGTATAAAGATTGCTTATACTTATGTAAGAATTATGAACTCAAACAAAAGGTCCTATTAGAATTGCACACTTCTCCTACAAGAGGACATTCAGGGTTCTTGAAGACATACCATATGATCAAGAAATATTTCTTTTAGGAATATATTAAATCCGATTTTCAAAATGTATGGTATGCCAACAAAATAAAGGAGAGACTATCAAGACCCCAAGGCTCCTTCAACCATTAACAATACCAAGCTAGCATTGGGAAGAAGTTTTAATCGATTTTATTGTAAGTTTACCCAAATATGAAGGAAAGAGTGTCATTATGGTAATGGTCGATCGAATGACGAAGTATGCTCACTTTTTCTCTTTTTCTCTTTTTCTCATCCTCTTAAAGCAAGTACTATGGAATAAGAATTCATGGAAATGGTCCAAAAGCTATATTTAATACCAAATATTATTGTAACTGATAGAGATCTAATTTGCACTGGAAATTTTCAGATTGAATTATTTTCTTGTTTGGGTACTCAATTTTCTCACAACTCATCTTATCATCCTCAATATGATGGGAAAACTGAGATTGTGAATAAATGTTTAGAATGATATCTACATTACTTTGCATCTAATAAATAGACAAAATGGGTCAAAAGGTTTCCCTTGCCCGAATGGTGGTACAACACATCCTTCCATACTTCATAAAAAAATGTCACCATTTATGGCACTTTATGGATATCATCCTCCATCCATCAAATCACCCTTGAAAAGGACAATAAACACTCAAGCAATATAGGACCACATCCAGCACCAGCAAGAGGTTTTCAAACTATTGAAGAAAAACTTGTTTATGACACAAAATAGGATGAAACAAAAAGCAAATCAAAATCTTAGTGAAAGTGAATTTGAAGTGGGGGATTTCATATTTTTGCAACTACAACCATATAAGCAAATGTCCCTCAAGTAGTAAAAGAAGGACAATAAATTAGCTTCGAGATGTCATGGCCCCTATAAGGTGTTGCAAAGGATTGGAAGTGTGGCCTACAAATTGGAGTTGTCTCCATATTCACATATATATCCATTCTTCCATGTGTCTTGCTTAAAGGATGTGATCGGTGATATGATGCTAGTCTAAAATATTCTACAAAAGATCAATGAAGAAGGGAAAATAATACTAGAGCTAGGTTTTTTTTTTTGGAAATAAGAACTAAGCAACCAAGAAATTGAGCAATTACTGACTACCTCATCTAATGGAAGAACCTATCAATGGAAGAAGCAACGTGGGAATATGAGTGTTATATTGAATGATTACATTTCTATTGTTATATTATTATGTAGGCTAGAACCCCTCATGGTCCCATTTTATTATAATTGTATCCTTTGTGTCCTATACACACACACACACACACACACACACACACACACACACACACACACACACACACACACACATATACATATACACATACATATACATACTAAGGAGACCTAATATTAGTATCATTAAATATTATCTTATTCATTGTATTTATTGTATAAGGAGGTCCCCCCTTGAAAGTGGACTATAATTATTGGTTTTTTTTTTTATCATTTTTAAGGTGCAAGGATCATAACATTCTAGATTTATCATTAGGAAACAAGATTTAAGGAGAAGAAGAAAGGAGAACAATTCTTAAATATAATATAAGAGGGAGGGTGAAGAAAGGTCAACCAAAAAAGAAAAAAGACAAAATAAAAAACACAACTAGGAAATGAAAACCCTAAAAGAAAAGGAAAAGGAAAAATAAATTAAACAAAAACAAAGGCTAATAATTTTTTTCTTTAATTTATTTTTCCATTTCCTTTTCTTTTATGGTTTTCGGATTTTGTTTGTGTGTTTTATTCTTATTTATTTTTGGCTAATCTTTCCTCTCCCTTCCTCTTATCTTATATTTAAGCCTTGTTCTTCTTTCTTATTCTTCTTGACTCTTGTGTCCTAACGATGGATTTGGTTTTTTGATTCGAAATGTTGACCTATCAAAATTTATACTATGGATTCCACTCCAGAAAACCAAAACATTTATCTCAATCCCATAGGAATCTAAAACCAACCAAAGTCAATCTATACATTTTTATTTGTAGGAAACCAAAAATAGACTAGGGTGTAGGGCCTTGAATTAGGGTTGTGGAGTAAACTCTCCAAGGTTATCAAAACCAAAACCAAATATCATTAGAGAGTGACTAAAATGCACTATCACATAAGTCACTTGTTGGGAAGCTCCTCTAACATAGGATTCAAGCAAGAGGTTGTATTCAGAACATGTGGGGTGATATCCCCTCTCCATTCATTTCTGTCATTTTCTATATTAATATGCATATGGGGATCTATTAAGGGAATGATTTTATTTGAAAAATCACGTATAGAGGTTTTGGTCTTAGATTCCAACCTATGCATGTGGTCCTGACCCAAAACTACCTCCCTGGTCATTTAATTACAAGGTCGTTCCTGCAAAGTAACCATTATTTAGCATAACCTTCCTAGGTGACTATGGGTGGGAAGTTCCAGTGGTATCTGATTAGATGTTATATCACCTTATCATTACTCCTAAGGGTGATTTTTTTTTCTATTTGTGGGGTCACTTGTGTTGAGAAAGGCTACTATAGGGAGGTTAGTGTAACATTTTTCGCTACCTTTCTAGGTTGGAATTGGACCCTCATCATCCAAAATTGACCTATGGAAGTCCCCAATATCCATTGTTTTTCCTATTGTTATATGTTATTTTTTTGTAGGTTTTCATTATTTGGTTTGAGTCCAGTTATCCATAGGGGTGTTTTATTTTATTGTTAACCATATTTATTCAATGTGGCTAGAAAAAATATCCATAGTTCTTGATGAAATTAGAACCTTCCTCTAGAAGAGGAGGTTCTTTATTACAGAGGCATAGAATAACACCCTTGGATGACTTATGTCTACAATAGCTTAGGATAATTATTTTTGGTTCTTATGGGGAGGAACAAGTTATACTTGAATTCATAGGCAAAATTCCACTAGTAAATGAAAATTATCCATTAATTAATATTATTGACCCTGTACTCATTAAGGTTGATCTTAATTGGATCATTATATTGTTTTTCATCTATATCAATAAATTTGGAGTGGAAAAAGTGGAGGAACCATCTCACGAGATTGTTTTTATAGGCAGGACCCAGTTTGGCGAAACATGGTCTGAAACTTTCCGAGAGAGTTTTGAGGCATCAAATTATGTTTTTCGGGGATAATTTTTTTAGCTTTTGTGTAGAACATTTTCATGCTATTCTACACATAGAGACCTTTCCAGCGGTTCAATAAGCATGTCAATTAGAGTTTGTATGCAAAAGTTATGCCACTCAGAAGTTGACCTCCCTGTTTTCACACCTATAGCTCGAGATGATGACGTGCCAGCCCCCATTATTCATGGAAATGTGGCTAGCCACGTGTTTGCAATGTAAAATACTCTAGAAGAGTATATTTTGTAACTCTAGTTAAGAGTTGATGTAGTCAAAATTAACCACTAGTAGGCTATCGGCTTGTGTTATAACCAGACCAATAGGAGGAAGAGGCATTCCATTATTTCGAGAGAATTTTGTTCCATAGCTGAGAAAAGATAGCCAAGAGAGATAGGAGCTAGAGCACATAGAGAGGATCTGTGCACTATAGCAGCCTATAGGCCACATATATTACTTATTTATACATGCAACCATATTTTTAGATAGAGAAAGAGAGCGAAGCCGCCTCACCTTCTAGTTGGGTTTTCTCTCGAAATGGTTTCCCAGAGAGCATATCTTGTGTATTATGTGTTGTATAATTTCCATTCACATGAATGCACTAATTATAGTTAAATCCACAAATCTTAAAGTTGACTAAATTGTAATAGTGTTGAATTTTCAAAGTTTTAATATATTATTAATATATCTGTTGTGATGAATTGTCCAGTGGAATATCCATGGAATTTTACAGATCAAAGGTGGGTGAAAAATTTCAAAATCCTTTTTCATTATTTTCTCATGAGATGTCTAGTGGGAGTGGATCCTCAACAAGGGGGGAGATATGATCTTCTTCACCAAGTGTCTTAGGGATTTCTACCATGATATCCTCATTACCATCATTAAGTGTGATAGGACCTACTCCATCCACATCTACCAATTTTATATTCTCTCTTTGGGGCATATGACTAGTATTTCAAACAACCCTTGATAGTATACCTAGTATTTCAGTGTCCCTATCTCCCACTAGATTTTTCCTTTGAGTGAGGCTAAACCAAATATCACAACTTGTAGTTGGGTGGTTTCCACCTAGATGTACTACACATAAAGTTAATGGGATAATCATTTGCAAGAGGTATATGGGAGTGGGGGAGTTATACCTATTCCTAGCAACTAAGGGAAGTAATTTTTTTAGTGGGTATCATATCCTTGGGTAAATATATCATTAGGAGGAATATGATTTGTTAGAGTCTCAAATGTATCTAGGAGTGCTTAATCATCTAGGGGAAATGTTCCCTCTAATACCATGTTCCCAATAATTGTTCTCACATTCAAGGATTCTTTCTCTTTTAAGAGTTATGCTAAGTCAAATATGGTCCCATTGGTATTAATTCTTTAGGGAGATACTTTATCCCTTGGGGAAATAATCTTTTTTACACCGGGTTTTCTCCAAAGCCCCATAACCATATGAGTCATAATCACTTTAGTAACCCATCAATCTTTGGAATTTATGATATGAGAAGACCTCAAGTTCTGTCTAGGGTACCATCTCTTCCTTTAGACCCATTTGATAATAATCAAAACCCATTTATAACATCACTTGACTTGCTATACTTGGAAAAACTCATGAATTCAAGAATGATCCCATATGCCATGACCAACAATGGCCACCTATGCTTAACAAACTACTCTCTAAAATTCCAAAGTTTGATGTAAAGTTAGGAGAGAAACCTAAAATGCACATCGCCACTTACCATTTGTGGTGTTCATATAACTCTTTAATGGATGATAATATCCATTTTCATCTCTTCTAGTGTAGCTCGACTAAGGATGCCACCAAATGGTATATTGAACTTGACTAGGAATCCTATTCTTACCATGCTGCCTTGAAAAAAGGATTTTTAAATCATTTCTAGTTACCCTCATAGAAAGAGATTGGAACATATATCATGTCTAACTTTAGGAAAGACACCTCTACCCACATTGTTGATCATATTCATGACTAGAGGTGATGAAAATAGTCAATTAGGACCAATATTCCTGATTTTTTTGTTAAAAGATTGGTTTACTCCATCCTTGCTCATGCAAATTTCCAAGGATGTTATAATGCCTAAGGCATATAATGAGGAGTATTATATCCTTTGTGCCCAACATCTTGACCTGATATATTCATAATTAGGAACCTCTATGATATAATTCCTATTTCTCCTTAGTCATTGATTGATCCCCCTCATTGAAAATTAGGACCACATGCTGATAGCATAGTTGGTTCTATATCCACTGAAACCATGAGCTAGTTAGTTGTACAATTTTGATACATGATTGTTTCACTAGAGGACCTATATATTATTCATAGTTATAAAATTAATTCATCCCTTGAGCATACCTTCATGATGAATTTTGTGTAGTTCAGACAATCAAATAATTCTCAACAACCTAGAGGGAGAAAAATAAAACCAAATAGAAGAACACTTTGAAAAATTCTCAAGGGAATTCACAAAACCAAAATACAATGGGTGGGGACACCATTTAAAATAAATGGGAGAATATGTTTCCATGCAATAATTTTCAATAATCCCATCTTACTCACAATTTCCTAAGAATGGATGATATTCATCACTATTTTGTATAGTAGTAAAAAACTCATTAACCCATTGTATTGATGAATCCATCCCTACACAACAACATAAAAAAATGGTTGCTAATTAGCCTTCTCCTCTACCTAGGGGCATGATAGGAAATATTTGACAAGATAGGCCATCACATATGAGCATTCTCATGTGTGATGAGGTAGTTATTTTGACAATGCAAGTGAAAAACTATGAGACTCTTGAGAATGGTTCTTCTTTCAAGGACCCTATGATCCCTACTCCATCCAATGAGCCTATCTCTGTAGACAAAACTTTAAAAACTATGATATTATGTACAAAGGGTTCTCTTCACTAGTTGACACATAATCCCAATGCATGTTTTTCCAAAAACTACAATATTATGGAGGATTTGGCCCATGCACAATGTGACATGTCTAGTTTGGAGCTTTTGCAAAGCTACCCCATGTAGCACATAACCCTGTTGATCACAATTGGAGGTCTCAATCCCTTTGAGTCCAATATTATTACTTTTGATGTAAACATGAGTTAGTATCAGTTATCCCATTATATTACTTTCCATATCCAAGTTTGAGTACTTGGGAAGAATATTTCCACACATTTGTGGATGATGGATCTTCCATTGGCATTATGGCTATGTCTTGCTTATGGGATTTAAGTTATCTAGTGTTCATGCACTCAAGCACTACATTCTAAGAGTTCCATGGCCACACATTTAAGCCAAATTGAGTTTTCCCAACATTGTCCATTGAGCTTGGGGGAAAAACCATCACTATTGATTTCAAAGTGGTCAATGCCCCATTGGATTCTAATATTCTCCTTAGGTGTAACTAGTTTTATGCCATGAATTCAACTAGGAAAAGTTACACCGTCGAATTCGGGCTCGATATCGCTAAAAAAGTCCCCTCCTTTATAAAAATTGCATTGTCAAAGGATTGGCCTTGTCAACTTGTATCGGAAAAAATGGCATACACGGAACCATATGGTTTATGATTGTCATTTTTCATTTTTTTCTTTCCTCAAGAAGGAAATATATTTATGATTGGTTGACTTTATTTTTTCATGATGAATAAGATAACCATTGTTGGCATTATTGTGCCATTTATTCGTGACACATCTTGAAATTATTCAAATTTTATTACAAGATTATTTAAAAACTCATCACTCATTGATATATTTCAAATTCCTCTACATGATACTTCGACTTATGTTGCTTCCATTCACATGATCTCTTCCATCACTAGTGAATCCCATCAATTCATCAACCTTTGGGTGGTGCCATATCCTTTGAAAATAGTGTATTATGGTGAGAAAATTGTACTTACTTTGATCAACATTTCCTATCAGATGATCAAATTGAAATTTGTTGATGATGATTAAAATATCTTGCGGGTTGGAGAACTTGATGAGTATCACTTTCGCTCATGGTATCTTTTTCATCCACATTCCAATGATTTCTTTAATATTGAAGTTCTAACTGATGAATTTATCATGGAGGTCATGGAAGTCCATGATCATCCCTTGGAGGAACTTCATTATTGTTCTTCTTGTCTTTCTTATGTGAAACAATTGGATTTTCACAACAAAATCCTCATTTTCTCTAGCCCCATTGACTGTTCCTAATCCCCCATCATGTTACTTGATGTTTTCTCGGAGGGGAATTTGAAAACATATCAAAAACTTTACCCATGAACATCACTATGAAACCAAGTGTCATGGATCATGTCTTGATAGGTGTGGATTGTTCCTTCCAAGAAATTGAAATTTACACTTCCCTATTCAAACAATTTCCCAATATATTTCATTGGTATTACAAAGAAATTCTAGGGATTAACCCATGGATTTTCAAACATGGATTAAGACAAATGATAGATCCAAACCAATTAAAAGTAGGCTTAAGATAGTGAACCTCCATAATGTAGCATTATGAAGGAAAAGGTTGGAAAACTAAAGGATGGGTTTTTCTATCTAGTTCCCTTAATGGAATGGATGTTCAACATCATTCTGATCACTAAAAAATGGGGTTCATTTTCATTTATTTTTGTTATAAGGATTTTAACAAATACTATCAAAAGGATAATTATCCAAACCCATTCATCGATCAGGTCATTGATTAGTGTGCCAATAGTGAAATATTCTCACTCGTGGATGGTTTATTTAGCTATATCCAAATACAAATCAAACTAGAAGAACAACATAAGACTACTTTCATATGTCCTTGGGGTACATTTACTTATAAGAAGCTTCCATTCAATTTTAAAGATGTTGGGTCACAACCATGTTGCATGCATTTCATGACATCAAACACATAGTGAAGTCATATCTAGATGACCTTGTTGCTTGCATCAATGGTGTGAAGATCATCCTTGTTGGCCTGCTAGTTTTTCATTATTAGTATCACTCTTTAACGCCTATTTCATCCATTTCTACCATTCTTTATCACATAATTTATCATGGTTTATCATATAATTCCATTTTATAATTATTTATGCTCTTATGGATAAATATTATTTCTTCTCCTTTATTTTTAATAAATTAATGATTATTATGCATGATTTTACCAATGATGGTTTATTAATAAATTTTTTGTAATATCACTCACCATTTTAGCCTCCAAGATATTTTCCAGATTGCATATTTGATCTCTAGCTCATCATTAAATATTCCAACTTAGAAATTCGCTGGAATAAGAAGTGATAGTTTTGCATTGGATGTTTCGGGCAAATGGAGAAGAATCTAGAAAATCCGAAACATGGGTTTTGTCCAGAACGGACCGAATTAGTTTTGAAGTAATAAATTTTCCCAAATTCGATCCGTATTAAGAGAAACAAAAGGTTCTCTAAAGACAATTTTCTCAGATTCGCTGTTGCGACCGTTTTCCAAATTATCTCAGTTGTAATACGAAATTCGACCTGTTCCTTTTGAATGTTGATTGAAAGATATTTCAAATATGATCTTGCTAATCAATTTGTTGTGAACAATCAAATTTTGTAATGGGAATCATATTGTAATCATCTCAGTTGTAACTTCTCTTTTCTCTTTGTGTATTTAAATGAGAACAGAGATCAAAGAGGGATATGGATTATTAGAGATAGGACAGGATAGGATAGGAGGAGAGGGGATAATGAAGAGATTTAGATTTTCGCTTGGGACCTCAATTGTAATTTCAATATACATAATGTTATTTTGAAGGACAAATCATATTGTAATGAGGAGTGAATTTAATGATTAATATATAATTTGCATTTCTCGTCATTCAGATATTCTGAAGTAGCTCGGCAGTATTCGTTGGTGGCTAGGGCCCAGTCTTTGGCGGATCTTACTGTTATTCCTTGTTTGATACTTCTCCATTTCCTGTAAGGTTGTTCTATTTTATATCTTTGCATTTCCTGCGAGTTTATTCTGTTTGATATCTTTTGATTTCCTGTGAGTTTACGTTGCAGTTAGTGTACTTTCCTTTATTTTAATCTCATGTACTTCGCAACTTTGTCATTTGATTTCATTTATGCTCATTGCAGGTTGAATTAATTATTAGTTAAGACATTGATTTTTGGTTGATTACGATAAGAGTGTGGTTAGTATAGAATTAGCTAAAAGAGATTGGTTAATGCTACTAAACTCTCGGTTGATGTTATTTCCATTCACATTGCTTAAATTAGAACATAGTGTGATTAATGTAGATCCAGCTGAAAGAGCTCAGTTACTGCTACAATAATCTCGGTTGATGTTATTCCCATTTGAATTGCTTGCTTAAGATTGGATTATGGTTTTGCTTGAGATTAAGTCCTGATGCTTAGATGTATTATTTCCCTTAAAAGTTACAAGCTTGAGATTTATGGTTTGATCTGTTTACTCTTGTATTGAATTTAATAGATTATCTTAAATCATTACTCTCTGGATTTATAGCTTGCACATATTGTGTACACTCTTGAAACAAAAAGACTTACCCAGGTTGATAATTAATGTGAGGCAATTAGGACTTTTAAAATACACCTATTAGCACCCAACAATCCTTCCCATATATGGGAAAATTTTCTTCAATCTCACTTCTATAACATTGGTTTCATCTCACTTAGGTGCATTTTTCATGGATTTTTGGAGGTTACTTGGCTTCAACATATCCAAGTATGTGATCATGGTGGATCCCTTGAAGGTTGAGGTGATCATGAACTTTCTTTCTCCTCATACTCTTCACCAATTAGAAAGTTTGTAAGGGCAATAAAACCTTCCGCATAGGCTCTCTTCCAATTATGCTAAGATAATGAAGGTATTTAGGAAACTATTGAAAAAAGGTGCACCTTTCATGTGGGATGATTAAGCTTAAATATATTTTAACACTTTGAAGAAATCCTTGATTTCAACCCTACTCTTCATCCCTATTGACTATGCTTAGGATATTTTCAATCTATCTTGTGGCCTCTAAATCGACCATTGGCATAGTTATTTTCCAAGAAGATGAGGAACACTAAAAAAATATCATTCACTACTTTAGCAAAGTTCTCCTTGGACCTAAGACTTTATATTCATGTTGAAAAATTATCCTTGACATTTGTTTATGCTATCAAATGTTTAAGGCATTGCATACTCTTGCGAAAGACAAATGTTGTTTTACATTCCAAATCTACATAACACATTCTTAGTGATCAAATAATTGGGGGAAATTACTCAAAATGGATTATCATTCTTCAAGAGTTCAATTTGGAGTTTATCACTTCAAAATCCAAGAAGTCATTGGCTTTCAAAGAGTTAATGTATGATCTTCCCTAGGCTCTTTAGAAAAATGTGATTGATGATTTGTTCCCAAATGAGTCATTATTCCTCATTAGCTTGTCTGATACATAGTATGTATATGTCTTGTTATATATTCAAACAAAATTCGTTTAGTCTCAATTATCTCATGATGAGTGTCGATGTATATGCTATCAGGCTACTTAATATCATATTATCATTGATACTCTTTATCACCAAAAATTTGTCTTGGTATTAGACTAATTTCTTACTCATAAAGAAGTTGAACAAGTCTTAAATGATTACCATGTTGGAGCATGTGGTGGTCATCTATATGGGTTTTTCACTCCCTAATAAATATTGCATGCCAATTTATTTTTTCCTTTGATATATAAATATTGTGTAATTGAAGTTTAGAAGTTCCATCCATATCAAAATTTCACTAAAAGTATGTGTGCACACCTTTCTCCACTTCATCCTATGTTTGTTGTTGAATTCTTTGCTAAATTGGGAATAGACTTTATGTAGTGTAATACTACCTCAACCAATGGATATGGATACATCATCATGCCATGGACTACTTTACAAGGTAGGCTAATGCCATGCCTACCATTTTTAATGATGGAACCATTGTGAAGCTTTTCATATTTAATCATATCATTGCATGGTTTGGAGTACCTAAGATGAGTGTGATGGACAATAGATCCAACTTTCACAATAAAATGATGATGGAACTAGCTTACAAGTTGGATTTTTGTCATGAGAACTTGACACCCTACTATCAACAAGACAATAACCAAATGATGGCCATTAATCAAATCTTAAAATCAATGATCCTAAGGATGCTAGGTATTCACAAAAGTAATTGGCATCTAATACACTTTTGCATGTGATGGGCCTACCAAACTTCCACAAAAACTACCACCATCTTTACTCGTTTCCAACTAGTTTATGGGGTAGAGGTAACATTATTGGTTAAATGTGAAATAATATCATTGAAATAATCCTTACAACTCTTACTTGGCACCGCTATCAAGGAAGAACACCTTTTATACTTGGACAATGTTGAGGACTAATATTGTTATGATATTTTAGCTAATGAGACTCATAAGAAATGTGATAAAGCCTAGTATGATGTGATATCCCTTGGCTTGATGTTTTTATGTAATTAATTATGCATATGTATGTTCCTTTTTAACTGTTCAAGTTTGAAAAACATTTGAAGAATTTAATTATCATAGAGTTTAGGCTTCTGTGATCCATATCAAGTTAGAGAAAGATTTCGGCGCATATCACATAGAATTTCATTTGTCGACGCGTTTCGAACCAACTAGTGTGGTTCATCGTCAGGACAAGTTGAAGAAACAGATCTAGCTCCTCATGTTAAATAGTCTGAGCTGAGCCTCCAACAGCTATCATCTCTAACGGCTAGTTTGACTCAAGTACAGGGGTCAAAAATAATTATAATATTTTAATTCTTAAAAATATAAATTAAGGACCTAATAATTTAAAAACTATAAGTTAATTAATAATGACCCTGAAAAGCCTCAAAAATATAAATAATATTATTTAAAAGTATTAGAAATAAAGAAAATCAAAACTTAATAATTAAAAACTATAGGTTAATTAATAAATAGTCAAATAAAAGCCTCAAAAAATATAAATAATTTTAATTTAAAAGTATTAGAAATAAAGACAATCAAAATAAATAATAAAAATCATAATTTAATTAATAATTAAAAGGAAAATTAGTTAATTAAATGACCTAATCTACAAAACTTTATAAGTTAAATAATAATTGGTTAAATGAAGAAAATAAATTCCTATTTAAAAGTATTACTAAAATGAACGTTAATCAAGGTTAAATTTTTTTTAAGTTAGTTACTAATTTAAAAGGAAAATTAGTAATAGTAATGAATAAATTAATTTCATATAAAAGTATTATTAAAAATTTTAATTAGGCTATAAGCTAAATGAATAAACTAATGATAATTAATAAAAGGTAATAAAGAAATCAAAAGGAAAATATGATAGATCTGAAATTAGATATAAGGAGTAAAGAATTAGAAATGAAAATTAGTTACATGGAGGCCCTTAAAAATAAACAATAAGCAGTAATAGGAATTAAAATGGAAATTAGGTAAAGGACCTTGAAATATCAGAAGAAATAGGATGCTATACATACGAATGAAAAAATAATAAAAACCAAAAATGAAAATAAAAATAAAAATAAAATACATAAATGAATAAATAAACCAATAAATTAATACATAAATCAAAAAAGAATAATACAATAAATAAATAAGAAAATAGAGATCAAAGACACCAAAAAGGACGAAAAAACGACTAGGCAGAGAGGGCTGGGACCCAACACCTACTGACTTTCCAACCATCATCTCTATTGAGATTGCTTGGTCTCTTTTCAATCTCAAGCGCTTCCCTGAATTTTCGATGATGGAAATGCGAAACCCTAGCAATAACACTGGCTTCTTCAATACAAACATGATGATTGGTTTTCTCAGCATGTTCAGCCAAAGCGGAAGACTTAGATCTCCTGTGCTTCAGATCCGCTGCGTGCTCGCTAATCCTCTGATTAATGGAACGACCAGTCTCCCCAATATAGGGGGTCCCACAGGAACAGGGGATCATATAAACACCCTTCATATCTTTAGGGTTGATGGGGTCCTTCACCGATCCGAGGGACGAACGAATGGTGTTCAGGGGCCTAAAGGACACAGGGATACTATGCCTCCTGAGAATCCTACCAATTCTATCAGTGGTCCCTTGAACATAAGGAAGATGGACACCAGGAACATAGGGCTTTTCTTAAAGCTTCCAAGAATTTGCTGGCGAAAAGAGAACCAAAAGATCATGTTCCTGGTGTCCATCTTCCTTATGTTCAAGGGACCACTGATAGAATTGGTAGGATTCTCAGGAGGCATAGTATCCCTGTGTCCTTGTTTGTCTGCTTGCTTTTGTCTCATTTTGAGAGAATAGAAGAGACTAAAGAGAAGTGTGGGAAAAGACAAGAAGGAAAAATTGTAGACCTATTATGCTCGAGGGGATACTAGCTAGATGCAACATCAAGGTTGGGAGGATCCAAGTACTTAATGATTAATTTTCTAGATATATTTTGCAATTGAGTATTTTGAACTCTAAACTGTGCGAGAGTTTGATGGAATTTGAGAAAATACATGTTAAAAAGTTTATATTCATATCCTAGTATTTTTGAATTCTGTTTTGTGAGTATTGAATGGTTTTTATAATAATGTTCAGAAATGATGTCTTTGTTATATTTTCTCTGTGTAGAAAATTGTTTATACAAATGGTTATGTGTGTGTGTGTCATGAAAATAGAAGAGGACATATTAGTAATTTTTTTTTTCTTTTTTTTTTGTGAAAAGAAAAACTGTGTGTATGTTTAGATACATACACACCTATATGTATATATATACAAAGTTACTATGTAGATATGCATATTTTTTTTATACATAATTGAGAAGAAGGAGGGAAGCATGCCTAAATACTCTCTTGAAGCTGAACTTACAAGTGTATCAATCAAGAGAAAGCAAAGGGACACAGGTTTGCGATTGCCATCCAAGACTAAAGATCATTGAAGACTCTGCATCACATAACCATGCAGAGATGAAGAGAAAACATATCCAAGAAGACATCCAACACTCAGCAACAATAGTGACTTGACATTGGCACATCATCAAGTAGTCCATGTCAGTAGTGTCATGTAATGAGTGGTCATATGCCACATCAGTGTTGTGGACCATATATATTGTATTCAAATGTATTGTAAAGTGGAAGTCCAAAGGACACATATGAATATGGAGAGTCATGTAATTTGAACAGTAATGAGGGTAGTCAAATAGTCACAAAGGGGAAGCATCACCCCTTGGTTATGTATACCCCCTCATTGTATGAGCAAAGGAATTTTCACCTTGGCTCCTCTTGCAAGGCATTAGAGAGATCAAATAGTTCTTTTAGGAGCAAGGAGTGGCTCTAATGTCCCACTATTTGGGCTAGTGATGTACAATGTAAACATGTGTCTTGGATTTTTTTCTTAATAATATAAGCCTTCAAGGCCAACACATTCTCCATGCATGGACTATGAATGTTTGTAAGACTATTTTGTGTATGTTTGTATTTCATGTTTGCTTTCACATGTAATAAGATAGTTGAACTATTTTGATTATTTTAGTGCATATATTATTAAGAATGTACTATAATGGTTATTATTGTTGTCCCATCCTCGTGGACTATTCCATGAGATAATAGACATATCTTTCCCTATTTTTTGGTTGTAACGATCGTCACATCTGTTGTGGACTATTCCACTAGATGTTAGACAAACTTTCTGGTTCATGTGTGTGTCTTCTTGGGTGGCACTAGTACCTCTCACTTAGAAGCTCACTTTTATCCCCCTTTGCAGTAGTAGAACCTTGACACAAGTGTAATTGCACACTCACTAGGCACACCTCCCTTGATTTTCGAGAACACCATTTCATCCCTCTCTCGTGTTGACAACTAGAGCCAAGGAAAATATTTAAGGATTTGGCAACTGAGCCTTTATACAGGATGGGACTTATACAAAAAAAGGTGTGAGGTCTGATTGGGACTTCATATCGGAGAGATCCTTTGAATGTTGGTGGGCCAAGCAATGTCAACATTTCTGGCGCTAAAAGGAGGGAACCCCATATTTTATGGTTGATAAACCCACTAACCCCATCATTCCATCTTATGGTCAAGGTAGAAACATTCATTTCACCTCCCCTACTCATGCTTCTAAAGTTGCTGACTCTTCTCAGCCCAAGCCTGAACGTGAAACTCTGTATGATCAGATTCAGGCCATCTACCCCATAACCCGTCAATTTACAAAAGTTGTTTGATTGATTCCAGGAGTAATGAGTCTTCCATATTCTCCAAAGAATAACAAGAATACCTCCACAGGGATAGTATTTTCCTTTTTTTAATATGTGGTTCTTGCCACTCTTAAAGAATTATCAGAATCTATGGAAAAATAACAAGATCCCCCACTCTTTCACAGTGGTGAAGGAGGCGACATTCTTCTCGGGGGCACAACTTTCAGCAGGACAGGCAGAGAAGCAGAAGAAGAGTAAGAAGAGCCATCAAACTATGATAAAGAAGAGGAGGAAAAAGAAAAGGAAGATATGGCAGACCAAAATATGGACTGGATAACTTAGGGCCCACTAGCACTTCTGGTTGTCCTACACAAGATTCCAAGGCATTCTGAAAAGCTCTTAACCAAGTATGACCCAGATAAGACAGTGAAGGATGAAGACCATCTGGATAAATTTTACCTACATCTGCAAACACTTGAGGTACGTTATGATGATGTTGCATGTATACTTTTACCATGCATCTTGGATGGTAGAGAAACTGTATGGTATCATAGCCTTCTGCCAAACTCCATCCAGAATTGGAAGGGGTTTAAGAAAAATTTCCTTGAAAAATTTACTAATGATAAGAACTCTGCCATGTTATTAAAATAACTCGGTAATATTAAGATGGAGAAAAAGAAAAAAGTAAACTATTTCAACCAGAGGTTCAATCGCATCTTGATTTTTTTTTGGAAGACATGAAACCTCATGACTCCATCACCATAGATTACTGCACCTCTGTCTTTCCAAAATGTATTTTGTCAAGTAGACTGCGAAACAAATAATGACAAAAAATTATGAAGAGGCTATTGTTGTCGAGAAGGACTTGCACTCTATTGGATTCATCTCAGATGACAAACCAACAAAATACTCCAAGGACATGGGTAAGAGGTCTCAGGTCTCTGTGAGTAAGGTTAAAGAGAAAGAACCATTTGATCTGGAAATATTGACCCGTCTTTTCAAGTCTCTGACTAATGAAATGGTAGAGCTCAAACAAAGGTCAAGCAAGACCACTGTGAACAATAAGCCTCCTAGATTTAATCTATTTAGAAGGATTGCATCTTCTAGTAGTAGAAACAATCAGCTGGCAAAGTTTGCATAGGGTTTCAGTGTCGTATTGAACATTGAGAAGATGTGCATAGATCAATATTACAAATTTCATCAAGAACATCATTAAGAGAAGATGTGACCATAGTGGAACCAAGCCATGAGCATGGTTTCTACAGATCTTGATGATTAAGTAATGGCTGAAGAGCAGACTGAGTCTACTAAAGAAAGGAATAAGGTATTGTAGTCGATGAAGCTTGAAGTGCGCACATGTGGTGAACATGTTGAACTATATACTTATAGCCTAAAAGAGTACTATCGATAAGCAACCTCCAAGTGACCTTCCGACCCTGAAGCAGAAAAATAGGTACAACCTAAGAAGACAAGGGTTGACCACTACAATTGAGTTACCAAAGCAGAAATTTAAAGAAAATATGTTAAGGAAGATCAACCCACCGACTAACTCAGTGAAAAACACTCAGATCAAGTCCAAGAAAGCAATCTCAACAAAAAGTGTTTCCAACAACAGTAATGACAGAACAATCCCTCCAGAAACCACAAACCAAGTTACATTCCTTAACACTTCATCTAGTCTTCTTGTTGTGGACTATAACATTGTTGGACATGGAGAAGGTTCGTGAAAATATCTCAATATTTGAATTAACAAAGATCACGATCCAGATGGACATCCTTCTATGGGAACTTGGGCAGACCTCCATAGGTAACACTACCTCTTAAGACAAGGGATCTAGTAAGTCTCCTAGTTCTCTCGAATCTGTACTCAATGCACTTACGATGGATGCAAACACACTCTACCTGCCTTTCTTGTTAACTTTCAAAAATTTTAATTTCAATGTACACAATTGCTTGGTTGATTCCGGTGCATCAGTGAATGTAATGCCATTATCTGTTGCCAAGAAAATCAATGCTAAATAGGAAAAAATAGATGCACATATTATTCAGTTGGACATAACTCATGTCCAAGAAATTGGTGAACTTAGATATGTCATCATCCGCTTATCATTTGATGGACGAGTTCACCAATGTATCAACATAGTGATTGTGGATGTTTTGGAATCATACAAAGTATTGTTGAGCAGAGAATGGTCTGGCAAGCTACAAGGGTACTTTTCCACATATTGGTCACACTTACGGCTTCTGTACAGGGGCAAAAATAATTAGATCCTGGTAGAATCAAAGAGATATATGAAACACATTGTCACTCCCTTGAACGGGCATAATGAACTAATGGCTTTCACAGAATTACTTTTCATAAATTGCTTCCTTAAAGTCAACTGGGGTGTTATCTTGCATAGCCATTCGTAGTTCCACCAAATACATAGTTGGATCTCCTTCCTTATCCAACTGGTGATAATGAACTTTGTATAATTAGTAGGAGTGGTAGTGTTACTATTGTAGTTCAAAATCCCTGTACATATGATGTTTGGACTATTTACTTCGATGGTTCCAAAACGCAAGAGGGCACCAGATCTAGTTGTGTTTTAATAGACCCACTACAGAGAAAGAACTTGATCTCTAGACGCTTAGAATTTGAGTGCACAAGCAACACTGTAGAGTATGAAGTACTCATCTTGGGCTTGCAAAAAGCCATTGACCCTAGCATTTCCATCCTGAAAGTGGTAGGTGACTCAAAAATTGTGGTGTGACAAGTATGTAACACTATACATTGTGTGTCACCTCTGTTGTAACATTCTTGTTTTTGATAAGTTAGCTATTAGATGAAAAAATCAAAATTCCATACAAAAATTGATAAGTTAGGATATCGACCAAAAACAACTTGGAAAATAAAAATGTTAGGAATCATTATTATTAAAGGTCCATATCAAATAAAATTAAGGTTGCTAGCTCAAATTGCACCTTTGAAAATGTTCTTTTAATTAATCATGCTTAAGTTCCTTAATTATCATTTAATTTTTGTAATAAAGCTTAATGACCTTATAAATAAGTCACATCATATACTTTTGTCATATTGGCGGAAATGGAAAAATGACACATTAGACACCAATAACCAACAAACACTTTTCAACGATGATTGTTGACTCCACTCGGATCAATGGCAGAGGAAGCCTTTCAGCCCCCCTTCGGCCGTTTCCTGTTAACCTGGGGGGGGTCCGAAAAGTAGTTTTCACAGCTATAGTTTTTTGCAGCGTGGTGCCTCCATAATGTTTCAGACCCCAAAGGCTTTAAACCACAAACCATTATGCCCCCCCCTCCCCCCGAAATCCGTTGTTGGTTTTCTTCCATTCGATTGTTGACTTCTTCCCACACCATATGCATCCGTTATCTCCCGTCCAATCACGAACCTCCACGTCACCAATCCATTTTCATTCACCCATTCACCACCTGCCACGTTATAATATCGTTGTTATATGATCCAAAGCCATTGTTGAGCCTAATTAACCATTTAAACATCTGTTAAGAATTAATTTGCATCCTTCTGCAAATTGATTTCCTACGGCTAGATATAAACAGTCAATTGAGCCCAATTGGACCTATAAATTCTCGCCGCCTCCAATATTTGCCACTTTTTTCTTCCATCCATAAATCAAAAGCACCATTTGTCATTCTACGTATTTTCACCGTTGTTATCCAATTTTTATTAAAACATATTCTAAATTCCCTTGCAGTAGGATGGCTCCTAAAACAAAGATATAGAAGAGTGTTGAAGAAGGGAATCCAATCATAATCTCCCTTGATCTGGATCATATGCCCCCTTGTAGATTCCCTTTTTAAGATCAATTACTGTGAATGTCAATTCGATTTTTATGAATTACATTCATGGTTAAAACTGAAATATGCTAATAAAGAGGACCAAATTCGCTTCTGGTAGACACTTCTACCATTATATTGTTTTCCTAAGACCCATTAGTTTCCCAATTTAATCTTTTGGTGTCAAGCCAGGTATGACCCTGTGCAAAGAACTGTGATGACTCAGGATGGAAAAATCTTGATCACCATTATTGCTCAGAGCATAAATCAAATGTTAATGATACCTCCATCTGATTCCCTTAGCCATTTCTCACCTGTAGCTCTCATGGATCTCTACAATAAACTTACCTTCCCACAAAGAGCCCTTTTCTTTGAACTTTTCCTACTAGAAGATGTCAAATTACCTAAGAGAAATCAACCATATTCATCTTCCATGTTCCTTGAAGCTAATAGACACATTATCTCTTTGTTATCATACCTCCTAGGTTATGAAAATGACCAATCTATTGATGAATCCATCCTTGGATTCTTTTCCACTTTTAGAAAAGAATATCAACCTGCCTTCATGTATAATTATAGCCACTTTTTGGATGATAATATACATGAACAGTTTATGAATTTGACCACTCAAGGAGTTTTCAGGTATAATTCAGTCATAATCCATTTAATTTTGTTTCAATAGGGAGATCTATTGCCCATTCAGTTGAACAGACAAGATGAGTAGGGAGTGAATCAATTAGTGATTCAATGGACAGAGTTAGTAAGAGCAGGATCATCTAACTTTACATTCTCTTAGTTCATTGATTCTTTTATACATCTAGTTCTTCAACTACTGAGCAGTCAGGCAGAGCCTAGAATTGGAGAAGAAATTAAAAAGACATTGCACCTATCAGAGCAGACTAAGACTAGTGACTGGTACCTATACTAGAATTACATTGAGATTAGGATCTATGGCAGTGAGTTGGTTCCATAAAAACTACCTAAGTATGTGCCAATGAGAATATTCTCACTAGAATACATCAGGCAAATGATAAATATGGATGAAGTCCGTTTTGTCTCAAGCAAGAAGAAATCATAGTTTAAATCCAAAGCCAAGGTAGGAGATTTCATTTGTAACACTAGGTCTGCAGGTACAAAGGCAGACAAATTACTAAAGAACATGAACCTCTAGCCAAGCTTCACTTGGTCTTATGATCCTTTTGGTATCATTTCAACTCTTAGAGTGCAGTTGAAGGAAACAACTTACAACCATACTCCTAGGCCAGAATTGGAAAAATTTATGAACCAGGAGCAATGGTCTAAAGGAACTCTCACAGAAGGTGATGAACATGGCATATCAACTCAACAGACAAATACTCCAACTACTCAGAGTACTCAGCATAAGAGAGCCAGAGTGGAAACTCTCTCAGCTACAGAGCCAAGTAAAGAGTACTATATCTTACAAAAGAAGTTGAAAACTGGACTATCAATGTCATCAGGAAACAAGCCACCAGAGATAACTGATCTTGGAGAATTGGAAGATGTTTCATCAGCAAGGACCACTAATCCCAAGCCTCCTTCTACTTATTCAACTGAACCTATGGAGATTATTCAGTCAACTGAGACCATCTCAGTAGGAGATGCAAATATCTTCTCAACATTTTTGGAAATCAAGAAAAAGAATGAAGGTCTTAAATCTCAAGTTTACAGTTAGTTTTGGAAATAGACATCCACTTCCTAGCATAGACTTCTCTCTGCCTTTGACAGTGAAAGAGGAAGGATGAAAATGGCATTTTTGCAGGCTCAAATTCCATTTCCCAAATCCACAGCAGACTACAAGAAGACCATCTTCTCATTTGATGTGAACCAGATACATCCCATTGATCTAATGGATTTGCATAGGCAATTAGGTGAGATGTTATTTTCAACAACTACTACAACTGCCATTTCTCTTTCCAAGCTCAAAACTACTTTGTCCAATGTATAGTCACAACTTAAGATTGGAAAACTGTCATCCTTATCTAAAGATAACAAGGTGAAGTCTTTAGAAGATATCATTATAAAGACTGGATATGATCCCCAAGACTATAAAGAAATTGAAGAAATACTGCAAAAGAAGAATGTTGAGATTACAACCTTGAAGAAATAGTTGAAGCTTCCTTCAACTGAGGATCCACAGACCATAGAAATGGTAGAAAATGAACAACACATGGAGGAGATGTTAAAGCTCATAATTGAGAGAAACATACAGATCAAGAAAATGGAGGAGCAGACAGAACAACTGCTCAAGGAAAAATAGGTAGTACAACTTGCTATGACCTCAATGACATCAATTCTAATGACAGGTGCATATTTAAGCTCATCTCCCACTGACATTGCTTCATCTTCAGCAACAGGTGAAACAACAAGCTTATCACAGGAGCTACAAGCACATAAAAAAAAAAAAGAGAAGTTACTCCAGAAGTTCCAAACCTTGGAGTCACATAAGGTAAAAAATGACACCTTGTATGTAGAGGAAATGAAAAAGTCACATAGGTTAGATCTCAAGATTAAACAGTTAGAAAGCAAGACTCTAATGGCAGACATTTTGGCCCAAGCCAAAGAGGACATCTAGTTAGATATTATCCACTCTATAATAGAAGTATGGCCATCCATACAAATCATTTTTGAGCAGCAAGAAATGATTGCTAAATGCATGACAGAGATAGATACCTAGAAGGAAACATTGGGCACAAAATCCAAAGAAGCATTAGGGATGATCATGGTATTAAAATCTAAAACTAGGCAGCAGTTACAAGAGATGAACATTCCAGATAGAACAACTACTATTTTGGAAATTAAGAAAGTCCTAGTGAAGAAAAATCTGTTAACTCAGCTGAAAACAAAATGTGAAGCTTTGAACACAACAATTAGAAGGTTTCATTCCAAATTCAGTATGTTGCATAAGAAAGGGTTACCAGAGATAGTGTCATTGAATGATCAACTAGTAAAATTGGAGGATTACTGTGAGAGACTATATACTATTGCAACAGACAACAGTCAATTTTGAGGGATAAAAAGACAGATTACTAGAAAAGAGTTTTTGGAAGCCTTAAGCTCTGACCTCACTATCAAATATGACGTTGGACACCTTTTTCTCACTAAACCAAATTTTGAGAGATATACCGAAGTTGATGAGATATTTAGAAGGATGGTAAATCTCGAGATACCTAGTGAGAAAAGGCGAGATCAACTGTGTGAAGCAATCAATTAACTTTTCATTCCAGCAAGAAGACAACAACAACATATTTTGAAGGAACAATCATCAACAACTTCCTATCTAATAGGGACACATCATGCAACAATTTTTCTTTTCCTATCTTCTTTCAACCTATTTGGTAATCAATTTAGGATATTTTGTTAAAACTTGTATAAATCTCTTCTATGAGTTATTAAAGGTGGTACCTTTCCATAAGCAATTTTGTAAAGCATTGATGTACAAATTGTTTCTAGATCACTGATAATAAAGCAAAGGATTCTGAATTTGCTGTCATACAATGTTGTTCTCTTCTGTAAGTTTTCACTGTGTTTCAATTCATTATGTTTATTTTGCATATGCTTAAGTTATACAAAGATATTAGGTGAGAATAAATATGTTATATTTATTCTTAAAATTCCTTCTGAAGTTATTATCATAAAGAGACTGAGATATTGGACTACCTGTCTGAAATTCTCCCTCTAAATCATAAAATTGTCAACATATTATGTAATTTTAAGAATAGTTTCTTTAACTTTTGAACATTGCACAAAGGTTTTCCCACTTATGATAATTTATATTTCTTTCTGAAATCTAAATTAATCATATCTTCTTACTATTCTTTCTACACCTTATAAATTCAAATCACTGTGTGAAGTTAAATAACAACCCCTTGATTATCTATTAGTACTATCTAAAAGAGTTAATACATCATTCTTACAGTTTGTTTTATGTATTGGTCCTCCATAAAAACCAAAACCAAAACCCCCAAAACAAATATCTTAGATGCTCTGGCATGATCAATTGACCATTATCATCTTAGAGGAACAACATCAATCTAGCGTTGTTGTTGGGGATTCGAATTTGATTAGGATTCCTAGGACAATAATATAAATCCTATTCCTTTAAAGGTGACTAAAGGTCTAGATAGGTAAAAATTCTTTACCTCGTGACTCCACTGTGCCAAACTTGCACCTTTTAAGCATACTAAATCCCATTCTGAACCTGACACAGTTAGTCCTTTGTCAGATCCAAAAAACCTAGTGGGAAGGGCCAACTCCAAAAAAAAACTTCAACCATCTTCTTCTTCTTCAACCTTGCAATCTAACGATATATTACCATTTAATCCCTATAGCAACATTCCTTACAAACCATATTGGACACAATTATCACTTAAGGTTTCTGAACTTTTGGACAGGGGACTTGATTTCAAATCAGCTTTCCTCATTCACTCACTTGAAACATGTCAAGAACCCCCACTACCAATAGGATCACCTAAATCTAAGTCTGACTTTGGTGTTCATTTACCTGAATACAAACCTACAGACTTCATATCCCCCACTACTTATTCATTCCCTTCCACTTTTGAACAACATGAAGCTTCCACTTCTAAACAACTTGAAGCTTTCAATTTTGAACAACCTGAAGGGACATTTTCTATATATACAAATCCACTCTTTGAAACAAAAGAGGATATTCAGTCACAGGTCCACAAGTTAATTATTAAGACTCCCTTAAATTCATATAGGAGATCTCCTCCTTCTTCATCTCCTCCTTCCTCACCTCCACATAGATATATACCTTCTTTATCACCATCTTCCTCTTTTTCTTATTCAACATCTACACAAACATCTCACACACCATCTTCTACTATGACATCCCAAACTATTGTACACGCTAGATATGTAGCTTTAGTTTTACCTCAAAACCTCAATGCATTCCCTCTAGGATATTTAAAACATCTTCCTAGGTATAATGGAGAAACTGGTTCCTCAGCTAAGGACCATGTTCAAGCATTTCTAGATTTTGCAGATAATATGAACATTGAGCAAGAAAATGTTTATATGAGGTTGTTTGTTCAATCTCTTGAGGGAAATGTGAGGACATGGTTTAGGCAGTTACCTGCAAATTTTGTTAGATCTTGGGATGAGTTAACAAATATATTCAAAGACCAATGGGGTGTAAAGAAAGATGCTCTTTACTTTTTGACTGAGTTTGAAGAACTTAAAAGAAACTTTGGTGAACTTGTATCTGATTTTATTAAAAGATTCAACAAACTTTACCATAAGATGCCCCCTGATTGCAAGCCCCCTGTAACAGTAGCCAAATATAGGTTTTCAAAAGCCTTTGAAGATGATTTTGTTGTAATGTTAAGAGAAAGAACTTCAAGGACTCTTAAAGACATGCAAACTAATGCTATAGAGGTGGAAGAAAATAGGGCTACCTCAGCCACTTTAAAAGCTAAAGAGGAAAAGGCCCAAATAAAGCTTAAATCTAGTCAAGAGGCCTCTACTTCTTCAAAGACTAAAACAAAAGATTCAAAAATTGATGAGATCACTTCACTTCTTAGAAATCTATCCAATAGAATTTCCAAGATTGAGACTCAACCTAGAACAGTTCAACAGACGGTCACTCAACCTCAAAATCAAAATCAAGGTCAATACAAAAGAACTCCACAATTACAAATTCTTCAAAGACCTAGTAATGATCAGTAGGTTCCAACTCCTTTACTGATAGATGATCAATAGCCTGATGAGAATACCATGACTATCACTGAAGATATTAACAATATGCATACCTCTTTTGGTCAGACCACTATTATTCCTCTTTCACAACATAAGCAAGTTCAAGAAGATCAAGAATCCTCACAGGTTTCCAAATACCATGCCTTCTCTGAATTCCTAATTCCAGAGCTGAACAAAAGATATGATCTTAGACCTAGACCTTGCCCTGGAAGACCTCCTAAAGAACCTCCAACAATTGAACCTCATACCAAAACTGTTGAAACTCAGACAACTACTATTTGACCATTAAATTAGTTAACTGATACAACTCAAATTCAAAAAACTATATTAACTGCATTTAATGTTGAAAAGGAGTTTGAAAGAGTTAAGATCCCTATACCACTTTCAGAACTTTCAAAAACCCTAGATATAAAAATCAAGTTTCCAAATGGATACAAAACACCTCTGTTGATGTTGAAAGTGATGTTATTAGCCTTCAATATGAAAAACCAACAGTTGTCTTTGGTCCTAGCTCAGATATGATAGATGAAATAGCACCCTCTTTCTATGTGACACTAAAGACAAATGACTCCATGCTATATAATTGTATGCTTTATTCTGGAGCATCACATAATCTCATGCCAAAAACCATCATGGATCATTTAAATCTTGACATAACTAGATCCTATCATGATTTGTACACCTTTGATTCCAAAAGGGGACCTTGTCTAGGATTGATTAAGGATTTAGTAGTCACTCTTGCCCAAATCCCAGTAAAGAGCATAATGTTAGATATTGTTTTCACTGACATCCCTACCAAATTTGGAATGCTCCTTTCAAGGTCTTGTTGTACCAAATTAGGGGGAACTCTTCAGATGGACATGTCTTATGCCACTATTCCAGTTTATGGGGGAGAAAAAATTAGGTTCTATAGAGAGGTTAGATTTGTCCACACTATATGAAAAACAAATCAACCAAAGAACCACCCCATCTATGTTATTGATCAAGATTTTGGCTGTTTTCAACTCTCTTCGAATCAAATACATGAATCTCAGGTAAAAATTGAAGATGTAATTGAAAACCCTGTATCAAATCAAACTAATGTATGGAGGCCGTTCTTTGATGGTTCTTGTACAAAGGATGGAGCAGGGGCTGGGGTAGTGCTAATCTCACCAGAAAAGGAAAACATTACACAATCATGTAAACTTGATTTTGAGGTTACAAATAATGTAGTAGAATATGAGGCTTTCCTTCTAGGACTACAATTAGCCAAGAGTGTAAAGGTACACAACCTGAGTGTTTTCACTGACTCAGAGCTCATTGTAAGACAAGTTAGAAATATTTTCCAAACAAAGTATCTTAGGCTTAGGTCTTATCGAAATGAGGTTTGGGATTCCATTGAAAATTTCTTTGATGCCTTCAACATAACTTATGTCCCTAGAAATGAAAACGTACATGCAGATTCTTTGGCTATTTTGCAAGCTCATTTAAAATTCCTGATCAAACAAAACTATTATACCAAATCCAAGTCAAATACAGGCCATCTATACCAGATAACCAAAAGCATTGGCAGGTTTTTGAGGATGATGAACAACTAAATTCTTTTCTTCAACTTGTAGGTGAATTTTATCTTCTGCAAATTGATGAAGAGAATCTTCATATGGTCAATCCTCAAGCTGCTAATGATCCATAATTAAACTCCAAGATTGAAAATCATGACATCATACAATTATCAAACAACTTCATTCCTAAAGGGTTAATCCCTTTATAGAAATTATTCAATTATAATGATGTCCCTTGAAACCCTCCATCCATTTCTCCTAAAGATGACATAGAAGAAATCAATATTGGAACCCAAGAACAAGTGAAAAATATAAAAATCTCTACATCTTTAGCCCCAAAAGTTAAAGATGAATATCTTAAGTTACTTAAAAAATACAAAGATGTTTTTTCTTGATCTTATGTTGATCTTAAAACTTATGACACATCCCTCATTGAACATATATCCCATTAAAAACTGAAGCTAAACCCTACCAGAAAAAACTCAAAAGAATTAATCCAGTTCTTCTACCAACTATTGAGAAAGAGCTTAAGAAAATGTTAGAAGCACAAATTATTCTTCCACTAAAATATTCTAATTGGATTGCCAACCTAGTACCTGTCAGGAAAAAGTATGGTGAAATTAGACTCTGTGTTGATTTTAGAAACTTAAATATAGCACCACAAAAATATAACTATCCATTAACTAAGATGGATTAGTTACTTCAACAAGTTTCTGAAGCCTACATACTTTCTATGTTAGATGGTTTTTTTGGTTATAATTAGATTATGGCGAACAAAGAGGATAGGGAAAAGACTGCATTCAAAACACCTTGGGGTACTTTCATGTATGCAAGGATGCATTTTGGTTTGACAAATGCAGGAGCTACATTCCAGAGATCTATGGATATATCTTTTGTAGGCCAGGTAAACAAATTTCCTGTTATTTATCTTGATGACCTTACAATTTTTTCTAATTCTGATAAAAAACATTTAAAGCACTTGATGAAGGTTTTTGAAAGATGTAGGAATGGAATATCATTGAATCCAAAGAAGTCTTTATTTTCTATCTTAGAAGGGAAATTTCTTGGCCATATAATTTCTAAAGATGGAGTAGTTATTGATCCAAACATAGTATCGACCATTCAGACATTAAGATTACCAAGAAATAAAAAAGAAGTTTAGGATTTTCTTGGTAAAATCAACTTTTTAAGAAGATTCATACCCAATTATGCTCAAATTGTTAAAGATATAATTGATATGCTTAAAAAGGGTCATGAAGTTAAATGGATTGTCTCTTCCAGACATGCATTTGATCAAATCAAGAAAGCTATTTCCAAAGCTCCAACCTGTAGGAATTTACAGGGTAAGTTCCACAGAAGAATACCAAAAGGACCAATCGGGTGTCAAGCCACGGATCAAGTGTCGGTAATACCGAGGTGAGAGTGAACCGTCGGATCACTACATATCGTGACCGTCGGATTGTAAGTTACAAAATGTACAACGGTAAAGAAACACACTTTACCTAACTCTAACCTAACTCTATACTAGACCAAGTTGAACTTAACTATATCCTATGTGTCGGAATATCCTAACATCCCCCCTTAAGAACAACTTGGGATAGGATTGAAGGATTTACAAATATGACACAATAGGAGAAGGAAGGAGGCACTAGAGCCTATCCCCCCTTAGTGACAACTTCCTGAACTCCAAGCATATATCGAAGTTTAGTGAACTTCGCCTCTGTGAGAGCCTTTGTGAAGATGTCTGCAACCTGATCATCCGTTGGACAATATTGCACTTCAAGAACATGGTCAAGAATGAGCTTTCTGATGAAGTGCATGTGTAGTTCAATGTGTTTGCTGCGCTGATGCTGGACTGGATCTTTGCATAGCTGATGGCACTTTGATTATCACACCAAAGTGTGGTTGGATGCTGCTGCTCAAAGCCAAACTCTGATAGGATCTGACGAAGCCACAAGGCTTCCTTACTAGCTTCCACGGCACCACGATACTCTGCTTCTGCTGACGAAAGAGAAATGGCAGCCTGTTTCTTACAAGCCCATGTAATAGGTCCTGAACCAAGAGTGAAGACATAACCGGCAGTAGACTTCCGATCATCAAGGTCACCAGCCCAATCAGAATCAGTGAAACCAACTAACAGAGGAGCTGCTTTGGCACTGTAATGAATCCCAAACTGTATTGTACCTCGAACATAACGAAGTATTCTTTTAGCTGCTTTCCAATGACTTTCACGGGGTTTTTGCATAAAACGAGCAACAAGGCCAACAACAAAGGAAAGATCAGGACGAGTATGGGTTAAATACAAGAGTTTTCCGACAAGTTGACGGTATAAGGTAGCATCAACTTCAGGAGAAGTACAAGAGACTGAAAGTTTGACTCCAGACTGAAAGGGAGAAGGGGCTGGCTTACAGTCTTCCATGTGAAAATGACGAAGAATATCACAAGCATACTTGGACTGGGAAAGGAAAATACCCTCTTGGGATTGCAAGACTTGAAGACCGAGAAAATAGTGTAAGTGTCCTAAGTCTGTCATTTCAAATTTCTTTTTAAGGCTGGACTTCACATGGTTTATAAGGTTGGGATCACTACCAGTAAGAATAAGATCATCAACATAAAGAACAAGGATGATGAGAGAGTTGCCCACTTTCTTGGTGTAGACAGTATTGTCAGAATGACACCTAGAAAAGCCAGATTCTAAAAGAAAGCTATCCATTTTGGCATACCAAGCTCGAGGAGCTTGCTTGAGGCCATAAAGGGATTTCTTAAGGCGACAAACGAGGCTGGAGTCTGTTTGTATGAAGCCAATGGGTTGTTCCATATAGATTTCTTCCTGCAAGTCCCCATGCAAGAAGGCAGATTTAACATCCATTTGATGTACTTCCCATTTTAAAGAGGCAGCAAGGGAAAGAACAAGGCGGATAGAGTTCATTTTGGCAACTGGAGAGAAGGTTTCAGTGTAGTCAATGCCTTCAACCTGTGAAAAGCCCTTAGCAACTAGACGAGCTTTATGTTGTTAACTTTCCCATCTGGTCCATACTTGGTTCTGTAAACCCATTTGCATCTAACAAGTTTGCGTCCCTTTGGTAGAGGAACAAGATCCCATGTATCATTTGTCATCAATGAATGATATTCTTCATTCATAGCTGTTTCCCAATGTGGATGGCCTGAAGCTTCTGCAAAAGTGTCAGGATCATGATTCACTGGAGCTTGAGCCAGTAAAGAAGAGGCTCTTTCAAACTGAGAACGTGTACGTCGCTGATCTGTAGGATCACCGGCAAGATCACCTGCTGCATCCCGAGTAGCACGGACCCATCTTGGAAGTTGAGGATCCTGAGAAGGTGGGGAAGGATTATCATCCTCGCTTTCATCATCAGAAGAAGAAATGTTCTCAAAGATAGAAGAGATGGAAGAGGTGGCACATCCGCCGGACTAGGCTCGCAGGCCGATTTATTTTCATCAAATTTTACATCTCTTCTAATGATAACATTTTTGGACTTAAATGGAATAAGTCTATAGCCTTTTACATCTTCAGAATATCCAACAAAAGTACATTTCTCACTCTTAGGTTCTAAGGCTTTATGCTTTTCATCTGGAATATGGGCCCATGCTTCACTTCCAAACACACGAAAGTGACTTACATCTGGTTTAATGGAACTCCAAGCTTCTTCTGGAGTGATATTCTCTAGAACCTTAGTAGGAGTGCGATTGATTATATAATTTGCACAATTAATTGCTTCGGCCCAAAAACTAAGACTGAGTCCTTTAGATTGCAGCATACAATTAGCCATTTCCTTTAAAGTGCGATTTTTCCTTTCAGCTACACCATTTTGTTGTGGAGTGTATGGAACAGTATGTTGCATTTGAATGCCATTTTCGGTGCAAAAGGTGATGAATGCATTTTTAACATATTCTCCACCATTATCAGTTCTTAGCTTAAGAATTTGATGTCCAGATTGTTTTTCAACGAATGCTTTGAAGGCCAAAAAGGTGGTAAATACTTCGCTTTTGAGTTTTAAGAAGTATACCCAAGTGCGTCTAGAGAAATCATCAATGAAAGTTAAGAAGTACTTGCAGCCAGAGAATGAAGCAACAGGAAGAGGACCACATAAATCACTGTGCACAAGCTGTAAAGGGGCTGAGGCGTGCCAAGAGGCACGTTTGTCAAAACTGTCCCGATGATGTTTTCCGAGTACACATCCGGAACAAACACCATCTTTGCAAGATACCATAGGAAGACCTGTCACCATGTTTTCTTTACAGAGATGCTGAAGGGAGCGATAGTTTAAGTGACCATACCGCTCATGCCAAAGTTTGCTCACTTCATCATTATGAGCAACAAATACTGAGGGAAGATGGGATGACCCAAAGTTGTGAAACTTATACAACCTTTTGGAATCATCAGCAAGACCAGTAGCTAGAATCTGTTTAGGATCTTTTAGATCCTTGATTACAACATCATGAGGTGAAAATTCAACGATTTTACCTTCACCTGAATGAGTTATCTGATAGACAGATAGAAGGTTGCAGGATAAGTTTGGAACACATAATACATCATTGAACTGACCATTGTCTAGATGAACAGTTCCAGTCCCTACAACATTAAGAGATCTATCATCACCAACATATATATTTTTGGTGTTACAATCATTTAAAGAAGAAAACATGGCTTGGTTTTTGGCCATGTGACAAGAGGCTCCAGAATCAATGAGCCACTCATGAGAATGAGAAGAAGAAGAAGATACATTTAATGCATAACTAGACTGAGATGATTGACGATGACATGCAGAAAATGTCGTTCCGGAAGTTGAAGTTGAAGTAGGCTCCAGATGGATGTTATGTTTCTTCATTGCGGCTTCCAAGGCTTCCATCTTCTTAAAGCATTTAGATTCTAAGTGGCCATCTCGATTACAAAAGTTACAATGTCTTTCAGTCTTCTTCCATTTGTTTTTATTGGCTTATCATATTGCTGAAATGATCTTTCATCTTGAGGCTGAGTTGGTTTAGGACCATTCCTTTGAGGATAAGACTTCTTAGGATTCTTTGAATTTGGATACTGCTGGGCGGCTAACGCTTTTGTGGAAGAGTTTCCAAGATTAAGAAGACCAAGGTGTAAGAGTTTTTCTTGTTCTCTTATTAAGGAATCACAAAAGGAGTCAAAGGAAGGGGGCTTGTAGTCTTTGCCTTGACAAATGAAAGCTTCCCTGGTAGAATGGAAAGTGGAAACAAATACAGAGTAGGCTGGCCCTAACTTAGTGAGGATGGAATAAATAAGGTTACCATCATCTTTCTTAACTTTAACACCTTCCAAGAGATATCTAAGGTTCTTGAATTTTTGACAAGAAATCTTCAATGCAAGAAAAATTATTAGGATCCAAAGTAAGCAGCTCATTTTCAAGTTGATGGGATCTAATTTCATTTTTAATCCCAAAAACTTTAGCAAGTTTTTCTAATGCTTCATGAGGAGTTTCAATTTCTGCAATGTGGAATCTAAGATCAGGAGAAACAGACATTCCTATCAAGCACGTGCTTGATCTTGTCGATTTTCCCATTTTTCGGCCTTGTCTTCATCTTTGGGTTTCTTCTCTTGGTCTGTGGCTATTCTGAAGAGACCTTTACTTCTAAGTAAATCTCCCATGTAGGCGACCCATTGGAAGTAGTTAGTGCTGTCAAGAATGACTTGGCATGGACTTTCCATTTTTGAAAAACAACTGAAGCTGAAGATGCTGAAAGTGAGTGGTCCAATGGATAGATCTCGAAAAAATAGGCGGTTTTAAAAAAACGGCTCTGAAAAAGGCTTCCGGATGAAGAAGTTATGGCTTTTTGAAAAAAAATTGTTGACGTTGCCGGCAAAGTGCGCGAATGTGCGGGAATGAAAAAATCCGCCCCCACAAAATGGAGACTTGAACCCAAGACCTCTACTCTCTTAAAAGGTCTTTGAACCAATTGATCTATACAAAAGATTTGAGAGAGAGAGAGAGAGAGAGAGAGAGAGAGAGAGAGAGAGAGGGGGGGGGGGGGGGGGGGGGGGGGGGGGGGGGCCTCGATTTGCGTGCTTGCCTTGGGAAGACTCTTTTCCCTACAAAACACAAAACACAAAACCCAACACGAATATCAAAGAAAAACGAACCTTACGGCTCGAAGTTAGCTTTAGCCAAAAAACTAGAAATTTAAAAAAAATCTCAAAGTTAGCTTTTAGCCGAAAAACTAAATATTTTCCTCAATGTTTCTGATTTTCCGAGATCACACTAAGGTGCAGGGAAAAGAGCATACGCATGAGAAAAATCCTTTCTTTCTGTTTCTGATTTGCCCAGATCGCACAGAGTCGCAGGGCAAAGAGCATACGCAGAAATGAAAGGTATAGATCCGGAAAAAAAAAGGCTAAATAAACCGAAACCGAAATAAGCAGAGAGAAAATGACAGTAAACTGCAAAAAAAAAAAACACATGTATACCTCCCGATCTGAAAAATGACGCAGCTAGGGCTACCGGAAACCTTTTCGCGTGAAACGAAAGGGGTTCCTCACTGAAACAGATGCTCCGAATGCAACAGAGCAGTCCTCTCGGCCCGAAAGCAGTCAGGAAACAGCAGATCTAGGAAACGACAGCCGCATGCAGTTCTACCGGCTTCAGATTTGGATCACCAACGGACGCGGCCCTCAAATAGCTTGATACCATGTAGGAATTTACAGGGTAAGTTCCACAGAAAGAATACCAAAAGGACACCGCTCACAACCAGATCTCAAATCAATACACCAGTATTTTTGACGTGGTTAAAACCCTAGAGTGCAAGGAGGGAAACAGTCCACGGCCTGTCCCAACGTGGGTACAGACAATTTATTAATCAAAGAATGAAAATTTACATAAGCTTCTCTCATGCACGGATTACTCGAACAATGACCCTCCATGCGCTTTAAATAGAACTCATGGACCAATCGGGTGTCAAGCCACGGATCAAGTGTCGGTAATACCGAGGTGAGAGTGAACCGTCGGATCACTACATATCGTGACCGTCGGATTGTAAGTTACAAAATGTACAACGGTAAAGAAACACACTTTACCTAACTCTAACCTAACTCTATACTAGACCAAGTTGAACTTAACTATATCCTATGTGTCGGAATATCCTAACACAACCTTGGCCAGACCTGATTATACCAAACCATTCAGTATCTTTTCCTTTGCCTCTGAAACAACCCTTGCTGTTGTTTTATTACAAAAGAATGAAGATTCACAGGACCAAACTATATCCTTTTTTGCAAATTTATGAGAGATGCTAAACTCAAATATGACATAATTGAGAAGCAAGCTTATGCCCTAGTCCAATCCTTCTAATATTTCAGGATGTATGTTTTACATTCAACCATCATAGCCTATGTTCCTAATAGTGTTGTTAAAATTGTTCTCACTCAACTAGATATTGATTAGAGGAGAGGTAGATGGATCACCCAAATTATGGAGTATGATCTAACCATCAAAACCACAAAGCTAGTAAAAGGTCAAAGATTAGCTAAGCTCCTAGCTAAATCTAACTGTAAAGTGCTAGGCATCAACTCTGTTTTGGAAATACTAGGGAGAATCCACAAGAACCTTCCCAAAATGTGAATGAGAAGAATCCACAAAAACCTTCTGTCTATGTAGAAGGGGTGAATCCATAAGAACCTTCCCAAAATCTTGAAGAAAAGAATCCACAAGAACCTTTACCTTCAGATTAGACTATTTCTGTACACATTGATGAGGAATTTCTTTTATCAGATTGGTATCAAGATATTGTAAATTTCTTGATTCATTTTGAGTGTCCTACATCATTTTCCAAAAGTCAATGTAAAACTCTCAAATTGAAAGCAGTCAAATATTGCATCATAAATTCAAATCTATACTGGAAGGACCCACTTAATATCTTGTTATTATGTTTAATAGAATTAGAGACTGAAGGGATCATTGATCAGTTTCATATAGGATTTTGTGGAGGACATTATGCTTGGAGAGAAACAACATATAAGATATTAAGGGCAGGATTCTATTGGCCAACATTGTTCTTACAAGTAGGAGAAAAGGTCAAAAGTTGTGTCCCTTGTCAAATGTTTGCTGGTAAGCAAAAACTAGCAGCTCTTCCACTTATCCCAACAATAGTCTCAACACCTTTTCTCCAATGGGGATTAGATTTTATTGGAGATATTCATCCTACTTCAAGCAATCAACATAGATGGATCCTCACTACAACAGATTACTTTACTAAATGGGTGGAAGCAATTTCAGTAAGAAATGCTACTGATTCAGTAGTAATCAAATGCATTAAAGAGAACATCTTATCTAGGTTTGGTTGCCCAACCCAAATTGTTACTGACAATGCCACAACATTTTCCAATGTTAAAATGATTGAGTTTTGCTAGAAATATCAGATTCTGCTACATCATTCAACTCCATATTATCCTCAAGGTAATGGTCTTGCAGAATCATCCAATAAAAGTCTAGTAAAGGTTATCAGAAAAACTTTAGTAAATCATAAAAAGAGATGAGACACACATATAATTTATGCAGTCTGGGCAAACAGGATTACTCCAAAGAGATCTACTGGAAAATCTCATTTTCAGTTAGTTTATGGGAAACACACAATTTTCCCTACCAAATTGGCCTTCCCTATTTTAAAGTTTCTGCATGATTCAATTGATGAACTTGGTGATTTTTCAAGGAGGATAAATCAAATCATTGAACTAAATGAAAATAGAGATGAAGTTTAATACAAATTGAAAAAGTATCAGAATAAGATGAAGAGTCTGTTTGACAGAAGAGCCAGGGAAAGGGACTTTAAGGAGGGTGATCTAGTTTTAAGATGTGATTCTAGAAGAGAAGACAAAGGAAAACATGGAAAGTTTGACAACCAATGGTTTGGACCTCTAGCTATTGCTGAAGTAAAAGGAAACAACACTTTTGAGTTACAAAATCTAGAAGGACAATATTCCACATTTCCTGTTAATGGAAGATTTATAAAGCATTACATTCAGTACTAAGAAATTGGAGTAGATTTTACACCATCATTGTAAAAAGTCTGGTGTTATTTTACTTTTTCAATTGTCAGTTTGATTTTTTTTACAACAAAGACTCTAGAGCCTGAGGATAAGGCACATGGATCTACAAGTTCTCTGCATTCTATAGGAGAACACAATCCCCAGTTGGAGTCGATGTTGTAACATTATTGTTTTTGATAAGTTAGCTATTAGATGAAAAAATCAAAATGCCATACAAAAAATGATTAGTTAGGATATGGAACAAAAACAACTTGGAAAATAAAAAAGGAAGGAAAAATGAAAATGCTAGATAAGCAACAAAAGAAAAATATTTGCTTTAGAAAATAAAATTAAGGTTGTTAACTCAAATTTCACCTTTGAAAATGTTCTTTTAATTAATCATGATTAAGTTCCTTAATGATGATTTAATTGTTGTAATAAAGCTTGATGACCTTATAAATAAGTCACACAATACACTTTTGCCGTATTGGCGGAGGCGAAAAATGACACATCGGGCGTCGATAACCAACGGGCACTTTTCAACGAGGATCATTCACTCTGCCCGGATCAATGACGGAGGAAGCCTTTCGGCCCTCGTTCGATCGTTTCCCGTTAATGCGAGGGGGGGGGGGTGTCCGAAAAATAGTTTTTATGGTTAGCGTTTTTTGTCACGTGGTGCCTCCATAATGTTTCGGACCCCCAAGGCTCGAAACCACAAACCATTATGCCCCCCTGAAATCCGCTGCCGGTTTTCTTCCATTCGACCATTGACTTCTTCCCGTGCCATATGAATCTATTATCTCCCATCCAATCACGAACCTCCATGTCACCAATCTGTTTCATTCACCCATTCACTGCTCGCCACGTTATAATATCGTTGTTGAGCCTAATTAACCGTTTAAACATCTATTAAGCATTAATTTGCATCCTTCTGCAATTTGATTACCTACGGCTAGACCTAAATAGTAAATTGATCCCATTTGAACCTATAAATGCTCCATGGCTCCAATCTTTGACACTTTTTGCTTCCATCCATAAATCAAAAGCACCATTTGTCATTCTATGTATTTTCACCACTATTATCCATTTTTTATTAAAATAGCTTCAGAATGCCCCCTACAGTAGGATGGCTCCTAAAGCAAATATACATAAGATTGCTGAAGAAGGGAATCCAATCATAGTGTCCCTTGATCTATATCATATGCCCCTTGTAGATTCCCTTTTTAAGATCAATGACTATGAATGTGAATTCGATTTTCATGAATTACATTCATGGTTAAAACTAAAATATGCTGATAAAGAGGAGCCCATTCGCTTCTAGGAGACACTTCTACCATTATAATATTTCCTAAGACCCATCACTTTCTTGATTTAATCTTTTGGTGTTAAGATAGGTATGACCTTGTGCAAAGAACTGTGATGACTCAAGATGGAAAAATCTTGATCACCATTACTGCTCAGAGCATAAATCAAATGTTAATGATACCTCCATCTGATTCCCTCATCCATTTCTCACTTGCAGCTCTCATGGACCTCTACAATAAAATTACCTTCCCACAGAGAGCCCTTATCTTTGAACTTTTCATACCAGAAGATGCCAAATTACCTAAGAGAAATCCATCATATTCATCTTCCATGTTCCCTGAAGCTACTAGACACATTATCTCTCTGTTATCATACCCCCTAGGTTATGAAAATGACCAATCTATTAATGAATCTTTCCTTGGATTCTTTTCCATTTTTAGCAAAGAATATCAACCTACCTTCATGTATAATTATAGCCACTTTTTGGCTGATAATATACATGAACAGTTTATGAATTTGACCACTCAAGGAGTTTTCAGGTACAATTCAGTCATAATCCATTTAATTTTGTTTCAACAGGGAGACCTATTTCCCATTTAGGTGAATAGACAAGATGAGTAGGGAGGGAATAAATCAATAATTCACTGGACAAAGTTAGTAAGAGCAAGATCATCTAACTTTACATTCTCTTAGTTCATTGATTCTTTTATACATCCAGTTCTTCAACTACTCAACAATCTGGCAGAGCCCAGAATTGGAGAAGAAATTAAAAAGACATTGCACCTATCAGAGTATACCAAGACTGGTGATTGGTACCGATACTAGAATTACAATGAGATTAGGCTATAAGGCAGTGAGTTGGCTCCATACAAACTGCCTAAGTATGTGCCAATGAGAATATTCTCACTATAATACATGAGGCAAATGATAAATATGGATGAAGTCCATTTTGTCTCAGGTAAGAAGAAATCACAGTTTAAACTCAAAGCCAAGGTAGGAAATTTCATTTGTAACACTAGGTCTGTAGGTACAGAGGTAGACAAATTACTAAAGAACATGAACCTCCAGCCAAGCTTCACTTGGTTTTATGATCCTTTTGGGATCATTTCAACTCTCAGAGTGCAGTTGAAGGAAACACCTTACAACCATACTTCCAGGCCAGAATTGGAAAAATTTATGAACCAAGAGCAATGGTTTGAAGGGAATCTCACAGAAGCTGATGAATAGGTCATATCAACTCCATAGACAAAGACTCCAATTACTCAGAGTACTCAGCATAAGAGAGATAGAGAGGAAACTCTCTCAGCTACAAAACTAGGTAAAGAGTATTATATCTTACAAAAGAAGTTGAAAACTAGACTATTGATGTCATCAGGAAGCAAGCCATAAGAGATAATTGATCTTGAAGAATTGGAAGATGTTTCATCAACAGGGACCACTGATCCGAAGCCTCCTTCTACTTCTTCAGCTCCTTCTTCAATTGAACCTATGGAGATTATTCAGTCAACTGAGACCATCTCAGTAGGAGATGCAAATATCTTCTCAACATTTTTGGAAATCAAGCAAAAGAATGAAAGTCTTAAATCTCAAGTTTACAGTTAGTTTTGGAAATAGACATCCACTTCCCAACATAGAGTTCTCTCTACCTTTGACAGTGAAAGAGAAAGGATGCAAATGGAATTTTTGCAAGCTCAAATTCCATTTCCCAAATCCACAACAAACTACAAGAATACCATCTTCTCATTTGATGTGAACCAGATACATCCTATTGATCAAACGAATTTGCATAGGCAATCAGGTGAGATGTTATTTTCAACAATGACTACAACTACCATGTCTCTTTCCAAGCTCAGAACTGCTTTGTCCAATGTACAGTCACAACTTATGATTGAAAAGCTATCATTCTTGCCTAAAGATAACAAATTAAAGTCTTTATAAGATATCATTATCAAGATTGGATATGATTCCCTAGACTGTAAAGTAATTGAAGAAATACTGTAAAAGAAGAATGTTGAGATTACAGCCTCGAAGAAACAGTTGAAGATACCTTGAACTGAGGATCCACAGACCAAATAAATGGCAGAAAATGAACAACACAAAGGAGGAGATGTTAAAGCTCATCATTGATCAAAACATACAGATCAAGAAAATGGAGGAGGAGATAGAAAAAATGGTCAAGGAAAAAGAGGCAGCATAGCTTGCTGTGACCTTAGTGACAACAATTCCAATGATAGGTGTAGATTTAAGCTCATCTCCTACTGAAATTGCTTCATCTTTGGCAACAGGTGAAACAACAAGGTTATCACAGGAGCTACAAGCACAGAAGCAACAAAATGAGAAGTTACTCCAAAAGTTCCAAACCTTGGAGTCACAGAAGGCAAAAAATGATACCTTGTATGTATAGGAAATGCAAAAGCCACATAGGTTAGAGCTCAAGCTTAAACAGTTAGAAATGAAGACTCTAGTGTCAAACACTTTGGCCCAAGACAAAGTAGACATCTGGTTCGATATTAGCCACTCTATAATAGAAGTATGGCCATCCATACAAATCATTTTTGAGCAGCAAGAATTGATTACTAAATGGAGGGCAGAGATAGAGACCCAGAAGGCAACATTGGGCACAAAACCCAAAGAAGCATCAAGGATGATCAGGGTATTAAACTCTAAAACTAGGAAGAAGTTATAAGAGATGAACATTCTAGATATGATAGCTACTATTTTGGAAATTAAGAAAGTACTAGTCAAGAAGAATCTGTTACTCATCTGAAAAAAAAAATGTGAAGCTTTGAACACTACAGTTAGAAGGTTCCATTCCAAATTCAGTATGTTGCATAAGAAAGGGTTACTAGAGATAGTATCATTGAATGATTAGCTAGTAAAATTGGAGGATTACTGTGAGAGACTATATACTATTGCAACAGACAACAATCAATTTGCAAGGATGAAAAGACAGATTACTGGCAAAGAGTTTTTGGAAGCCTTGAGCTCTGACCTCACCATCAAATATGAAGTTGGACACCTTTTTCTCACTAAACCAAATTTTGAGAGATATACCGAAGTTGATGAGATATTTAGAAGGATGGTAAATCTTGAGATACCTAGTGAGAAAAGGTGGGATCAATTGTGTGAAACAATTGATTAAGTTTTCATTCCAACAAGAAGACAACAACATCAGATTTTGAAGGAACAATCATCAACAACTTCCTATTTAATAGGGACACATCATGCAACAATTTTTCTTTTCCTATCTTCTTTCAAGCTATTTTGTAATCAGTTTATGATATTTTGTTAGAACTTGTATAAATAACTCTCTTCTATGAGTTATTAAAGGTGGTACCTTTCCATAAGAAATTTTGTAAAGCATTGATGTACAAACTGTTTCTAGATCACTAATAATAAAGCAAAGGATTCTGAATTTGGTGTGATACATCGTTTTTTTCTTCTGTAAGTTTTCATTGTGTTTCAACTCATTATGTTTATTTTGCATATGCTTAAGTTTTACAGAGATATCAGGTGAGAATAGATGTGTTATAGTTATTCTTAAAATTCCTTTTGAAGTTATTATCATAAACAGACTGAGATATTGGACTACATGTCTAAAATGCTCCCTCTAAATCATAAAATTGTCAGCATCTTATGTAATTTTAAGCATAGTTTGTTTAAATTTTGAACATTGGACAAAGGTTTTCCCACTTATGATAATTTATCTTTCTGTCTGAAATCTAAATTAATCATATCTTCTTACTATTCTTTCTACACACCTTATAAATTCAAATCATTGTGAAGTTAAATAGCAACTCCTTGATTATCTATTAGTACTATCTAAAAGAGTTAATACATCATTCTTACAATTTGTTCTATGTATTGGTCCTCCATAAAAACCAAAACCAAAACCCCCAAAACAAATATCTTAGATGCTCTGGCATGATCAATTGACCATTATCATCTCAGAGGAACAACAACCTCATCTTAGAAGTTATCAACAAGAGGTATGGCATCTTATTTCACATTTCCAAGATTTTAACATTATTTCTATTCCAAGAATGCATAATGCAGTTGTGGATGCATTAGAAAACGATGTTTTTAGGATGTCACCATTGAGGTATGGTTTTTCTATTGAAATTATCTATAAGCATTCCATCCCTGATAATATCTGATCCGGATTTAAACAGGAACGCAACAAATTACAGAGATAACCATATACACAAAGATGCAGCGGAAATAATACTTCATTTCATTAATGGAAAATACTGAAATATGCTTACAACCAGAAATGGAAATAAACCAGCTAGGGCGATGGTAGCTTATCTCTGAGAAGAGATGTGATGGCTACATGCCTCTGAACTGTGTTACAATGAGGCTCGAAGGCCTATTTATTGTTGAGAAACAATGGAAAAACCCTTAACATTCCAAAACCTAACCCTAGGAGATGAAACGCCAAACTGTGGGCCCCGTTTGGGGTAAATTGGTACATCAACTTCCGGGGGTCGTAACTTTGGCATATGATCTCCGTTTGACGCATACAATAGCTCGTTAGAAAGATCTATCCGAGCACTACCATTGTTGGAAGGGCCAACATCGGTCCATTTCATGGACCCATGTTGCCCCCGGATTCCCCAAAAAAACGTTGTTTAGGGCCTCAAAACGGCTCCGGAAGTTCAGGACCCAAAAAACTGCTAAAAATAGTAAGTTGTGCTACAATTAAGGAAACTGAAAATGCTGAGAAGGACAATGGTGGGGGTCCAGGTGGACTTGGTAGGTGGCCACCAATATCCACCTGGATCATTCCTCCCCCTTAGGAAGCAATGGTCCCCATTGTGTTGAGCTCCTCCATGAGATGAGGAAACTTTTGCTGAACTTGTTCCCTGGTGAGCCACTTGCCCTGCTGAAGGAGTTGGCCTGCTTTGACAACTCGATACAGTTGGATATTCTGTTGGCGAGTGTTCTTGATCTGTGTGTCCATGATCCGATCAGTTGCAACTTGTTCCATGCAATCTGGATTTAATTCTGTGCGTTTGAGCTGTTCTGCAATGTCGGATGTGTCTAGCAATGGTAGAAAGTATGGCCGAAGGCGGTCCACATTGAACATTGGGTGCAGGCCAAGGAATGGGGGAATGCTGAGCTCAAATGCATTGTCTCCCATAGCCTTAGTAATGGTGTAAGGACCATATCGGAGTGGTCTCAATTTTCGATAGGCTCCAGTAAGGCGTTCCTTTTGCAAATGCAACCAGACTTTGTTGCCCACCTGAAACTTGTGTGGCACCCGATGTTGATCATGTCACTGCTTGTACTTGGCATTTGATTTCTCAAGAATGTCATGGACCTACTGGCGAATATGTTGGATGCGCTCAATGAAGCTGGTGGCCTTATCTGTTTCGGACTAGACATGAGCTGAATTCATGTGAGTAGCTGCAAGTGGCATGGCCACATCAATGGGGCATAGTGGCTGGAATCCCAAACCCACTTGAAAAGGGCTATGGCCAGTGGAGCTGTGAAGAGCTCGGTTGTAGCTGTGCTGAACATAGGGGAGGCTCTCGTCCCATGTGCGTGGATGCTTTGAGTTATACATGCGCAGAATGTGCACGATCATCCTATTGACAACCTCTGTCTGGCCATCAGTTTGAGGATGGAAGGCTGTGGACTTCGTGAGTTTGGTGTCCAGCATTGACCAGAGACTGGACCAAAATGTGCTGAGAAACCGACTGTCCCGATCTGAGATGATAGACTGTGGGATCCCAAAGTGCACCCACACTCGTTCAAAGAAGAGTTTAGCAGTGGCTTCTGCTGTGATATTCTTCTTGCAGGCCATCATAATGGCCATCTTCGAGAACCTGTCGACGACTACAAAAACACAGTCATTTCCATGCTTGGTGGAAGGAAGGCCTGACATGTAATCCATGGAGATGGATTCCCAAGGTCGACGACGGGTAGGCAACGGGGTATAGAGGCCGTGCTTCTTAATGGTCGGTTTGGCAATGGCACAGGCAGTACATGATCTGATGTACTTCCCAACATCCTGTCGAAGATTCGGCCAATAGAAATAATTTTGCAGTACTGCCACTGTTTTCTCGACCCCGAAATGCCCAGTAGCCCGACTGTAGTGTGCTTCCCAAATCATCTTGGCATGCTCGCTTGAAGGAACACAAAGGTGACCGAGGTGGCATAATAGGGCATCCTGGAGGTGAAAATCTGCAACACGCCGACCCTCCAAGAGTGTCTGGTATGTGTGGCCGAATTCTGGGTCGCTCTTGTAGAGAAGTGGCCAATCAGAAGTCTCGTGTCCACAAGAGTTGAGCATGGTGGTTAACGCCATGATCGGTGGTCGACTGAGGCAATCTGCGACATTATTGGTGCTGCCCTTCTTATAATTGATATTCAAGTGGAACTGTTGCAGGTATGTAGACCACTTCTGATGGCAATCATTCTGCAATTTTCCTTGGGTCTGTATGAACTGCAGGGGTCGGTGGTCTGTGTGGATGACCGTTTCCTTCCCCAAAATGTAATGCTTCCATTGTCGGCAGGCCTGTACAATGGAGTACATCTCTTTATCATAAGTGGGGTACTTCCGGACTGTGTCTGAAAGTGTTTCACTGTGATATGCCACTGGATGTCCATGTTGAGTAAGGACTGCCCCAATAGCATAGTCAGAGGCATCTGTCTCGACCTCAAATGGTTGTTGTAAATCTGGTAACGCGAGCACTGGTGCCATGCAGAGGCGATCCTTCAACTCCATGAATGCCTTCTGTTGAGATTCAGACCAAAAGAACCTTGCTTTCGCCCCTCCCTTGGTGACCTGACTCAAGGGCCAAGAAATATGAGAAAACCCCAACACAAACCTGCGGTAGAAGTTGGCAAGACCTAGAAAGCTGCGGAGCTCTGTTAGAGTGGTTGGAGAGGGCCAATCCCGAATGACTTGGACCTTGGCTGGATCGACATGCACCCCCTGTTCATCAATGATGTATCCCAGATACTGAACCTGGGTCATGCCAAAAGTGCATTTCTCCAAATTGGCACATAGCATGTGTTGCCGCAATGTTTGGAGAACCTGTCGGATGTGGTGGAGGTGCTCTTCCCAACTCTGGCTGAAGATCAGAATGTCATCCAAGTATACTACTACAAAGGAGTTGGTGAATGGCCGCAAGATGTCATCCATTAGCCTCATAAAGGTTGCAGGAGCATTCGTCAATCCGAAAGGCATGACCAACCATTCGAAGAGGCCCTCCTTGGATTTGAAGGCAGTCTTCCACACATCAGAGGGTTCGATTGGTACCTGGTGATATCCTGACTTCAGATCGCTCTTGCTGAAATATTTCGCCCCCTTTAGTTGGTCTAGGAGGTCATCAATCCGCGGGATCGGGTACCTATTACGAACAGTGATCTTGTTCAGCGCCCGATAGTCAATACAGAGTCTCCACGTCCCATCCTTCTTCTGTACCAAGACGATCGGGCTCCCACAGGGCGATGAACTCGGACGGATGTGACCTTTCTGCAGGAGCTCCTGAATCTGCCTCTTGATTTCATTGTTCTCCAGAACGGAGCGCCGATAAATTGGTCCATTGGGTAGCGGCACACCTAGGGTCAGATCGATGGAGTGCTTGACTTGACAGTGCAGAGGAACTCCTGCCGAGAGGTGAAGATGTCCTCGTACTCCTCCACAATCTTGTCCATCTGTAGTTGTCGTGCAGAGGGACCCCGTCTGGAGGCCGCGGCCACTGTCTTCTTCTTTCCTTGAGGGCGTATCATCAGGAAAACAAATTTCCTGGTTTTGGAAATGATCTTACTGCATTGTTTTGCAGTAATCAAAGAGATGGCGGAAGGTGGTGCTACCTCTGGTATCCTGAACAACTTATTTCCCAATGTAATAATAACAGCACGGGGTCTTGATTCATACACAGCATGTCACTTCCACAAGTACGGTTGTCCTAGTAATACATCACAAACTTCAAGGGGAGCAATGTCACACAATACCTCATCTGTGAAGGGCTTGATGTTGTATGGAAGGTGACACTGCTGGCTCACGCGAAGATCTCGTCCTTGGTGCAGCCACCCAATGGTGTATGGTTGTGGATGTGTTGTGGTTGGTAAGCCCAACCGCTTCACGACCTCTGCCGAAATGAGGTTCTTTTGACTCCCACTATCAACAATGAATTGTATCGGGGAGCCCTTTACCCACATCTGAGAGTGGAAGAGATGCTCCTCCTCCTCTGGATCTTCGGGTTCATTTTTCTGGATCTTTGCGGTAGCAACAGTGGCGCTGGGATCCGCATCAATGATCTGCTTCCCTTTTTCATACCCCTTATCAGGTTCTGACTCAGAGTCGGAACATGCATCTGATTCTGAAACCTTTAGCTCAGCCACCAGTGACTGCTTGGCTCGACACTCACTTGTGTTGTGAGTGGAGCTCTTATGGAACTCGCACCATTTTCCAGTGTCCTTTCTCGGCTTCGCGGCGCTGTTCTTTGCTTGCAGCTTCGGCTGGTTGTCTTGGGTTGTGCCGCCTTGGCTTTGTCCTTTGTTCTGTGGTTTCGGGGCACCTTTCCCCTGCTTTGGATTCGCAGATCCAAAATCTCGCTTCTTTTGTTTCAACTTCTGCTCGACCTTGACGGCATATCGGTATGCTGCTCCGAGCGAGGGGATGTTTAGGAATTGTATTTCTTCCTGGATGTACTTGTGCAGGCAGCCACGGTATTTGAGTATCAAATGTTGCTCCGAATCCTTGATACCCAACTTTGTGCGAAGGGTATGGAAAATATTGGTGAACTCCGGCACGTCTTGGTCCCTTCCCTGTCGCAGCATGGTTCACTTTATGTATTCATCCTCATAGCTTCCAACAGGGTAGTACTGCTCCTTGACGGCATCCCGGAACGAATCCCAGGTGGGTGCGGCTGAAAATAGTGAGCCAGTACTTTCATCCTTCTGCTCGCAGTAGGTTTCCCACCAGTCCTTGACGTGGGGGGCTGCTTTGAGAAGAGCAAAAACAATCTTTTCCCGACTCGAAAAATCATGAACAGAAAAATAACCCTCTAGCAGATTTAACCATTTATCTACGGCATCTGCGTCTATCTGACCCTCGAATATGGGGATTTCAAAATTAACTTGTACCTCAAAGGGTGTGGCGTTTCCAGAGTAGCTGCTGGAAGCCGATGCGTCGCTTCTGGGTAGCCGCTGAAGGATTTGGGCAAAGCTGTCCATCATCGCGTTCCGTTGTCGCTCGAGGGCTTCTTCAAGCAAGATTTTGATGGGATCTCCTGCCCCCTCATCTTTCTTCTCGTTCGCCATGGGAGGCCGTCGGGATTTGCGAGGCTGGTCTTGCAAAGGTTCAACCAGTTCAAGCCCTAACTCCTTATATCCTGACCTTGTTGGGGACATGCAAAGAAAAACAGAGAAAAAGCAGACCGCTCTGATACCACTGATCCAGATTTAAACAGGAACGCAACAAATTATAGAGATAACCATATACACAAAGATGTAGCGGAAATAATACTTCATTTCATTAATGGAAAATACTGAAATATGCTTACAACCAGAAATGGAAATAAACCAGCTAGGGCGATGGTAGCTTATCTCTGAGAAGAGATGTGATGGCTACATGCCTCTGAACTATGTTACAATGAGGCTCGAAGGCCTATTTATTGTTGAGAAACAATGAAAAACCCTTAACATTCCAAAACCTAACTCTAGGAGATGAAACGCCAAACTGTGGGCCCCGTTTGGGGTAAATTGGTACATCAACTTCCCGGGGTCGTAACTTTGGCATATGATCTCCGTTTGACGCATACAATAGCTCGTTAGAAAGATCTATCCGAGAACTACCATTGTTGGAAGGGGTAACATCGGTCCATTCCATGGACCCATGTTGCCCCCGGATTCCCCAAAAAAACGTCGTTTAGGGCCTCAAAACGGCTTCGGAAGTTCAGGACCCGAAAAACTGCTAAAAATAGTAAGTTGTGCTACAATTAAGGAAACTGAAAATGCTGAGAAGGACAATGGTGGGGGTCCAGGTGGACTTGGCAGGTGGCCACCAATATCCACCTGGATCAATATCACTAATTTACACAATTTTTTATGATGACCAACATATACTGTGCTTTATGGCAAACAGTGACGTATTCAAAGATGCAGTCATCGATGAGGACAAGCATGAAAAATATTTGTTGGATGCAGCCAATGCAAGTAAAGGGAACCTCATCCACAAGGGCGTGGTATCATTGGAAAAGCTATATGACCTACAAAACCACTTCCACGGACCTGTCAATGCCAAAAACCATAATTCAACATTGTTGCATAAGAAAATTAATTTGAGAACAGATAAGGATCTGAAAAATCTTAGTACTTGTTGCACACCACAGGAGTGGCAAGCCTTCATCTGCTTATTGAAGCACTACAGTGATGTCTTCGCATGGACGTATGATGAGCTCAAGACACATGACATGTGAATCATCCATCATGTGTTACCTATTAAGGAAGGGGCCAAGACATTCCAACATAAGCTAAGGAAAGTATGTCCAACACTTGAGCTTGTTGTTTAGAAAGTGTTGAGAAAATTGTTGGATGCTCAGATCATATACAGAGTGCGACACTCGACGTGGGTGTCAAAGTTGTTCCTTGTAAGGAAGAAGTCTAGGGAGGTTCGCTTGTGCGTAGATTTCTAAAATCTCAACCACACCTTGGATAAAGACAACTACCTCATGCCATCCATGGAAAAAATATTGCAAACAATATCAGGTTCCGAAATGTTTTCTCTGTTAGATGGATATTCAAGATATAACCAAGTTTTGGTCGGAGAGCCTGACAAACTCAATACCACATTCAGAATAAAGTGGGGCACGTTCACATTCTGACGAATATCGTTTGGGATAATCAATGCTGGTCCAACATGCTATGGACATCGATTTCCTTAGACTCGTTAGGCATAGTGTACTAGTCTATCTTGACAATGTAACAAATTTCTCCAAACATAGGTAAGAACATCTACGCCACTTGAATAAGATTTTTGAGCGATGTCGCAAGTATGAGATATCCTAAAATGCCAAGAAAAGTATCTTTGCAATGTCCGAGGGTAATCTCTTGGGCCACATCATTGCTAAAAGTGGGATTAAGGTAGACCCAAATAGGGTCATGACAATCATGCAGATCCCTTCCCAGTGAATAAGAAATCCATGTAGTCTTTCTTGGGGAAAATCAACTTACTCCTCAAGTTCATCTCTAAAGATGCCTAGATTGTCAAACCAATATAGGAGATGGTGAAGAAGGATGTTGTCTACAAATGGGATAGAAGGGAAAAGGACATGTTTATTAAGCAAGCTATAGTAGAAGCACCCACATTGTATAGTTGAGACTTCAGTAAATATTTATTGATCTACACTTTTTCTTCTGATACCTCTCTTGCTGTTGTGCTGACTTAGAAGGATGAATTGAAAAATGAGCAGCCTATCTCCTTTATGAGAGCAAGTCTGCAAGGACTAGAGCTTAACTACCTTAGTGTGGATAAACAGGCTTATTCAATATACAAGGTGGTAAATCATTTTAGGCCCTATCTATTGAAGAACCATTGTGTTATGTTTGTGTTGCACCTAGTAGTCATATCACTGGATTTTCAACAAGATTTGGATGAAAGGAGAGTGAAATGGATGAACGAGTTACAAGAGTATGATCTAGATATCAATCCACTTCACACAATCAAGGGTCATGGTATTTTCCAACTAGTAGTAGAAGAAGTAAATATGAAAGAGGAAGAAGAAGAGCTCTTAGGATGGGAGCAAGAGATTGAGATGTATAACATTGAGCAAGCCTCCCCCACTATAAGCATAAAATCTTGGTACATGGATGTGTGCCAATACCTTGAGCATGATACAGTTCCCTCTCACTTTTCTGCATGATAGAAGAGGGCACTCAAACTTAAAGTATTATCGTATCAGTTGGTGCATGGGGTGTTGTTCACAAAGCACCACAACGAAGTACTTCTCAGGTGTTTGGAGGCGCATGATTCATAAAACATATTGGGTGGTCTCCATGACAGACCAGACGAGGGACACTTTGCAAGAAACATTATAACGCATAAGGTTATGTGGCTTGGTTTTACTAGCTTGCATTGTTCAGAGATGCTCATGCTTACGCTCGCAAGTGTTCGATCTGTCAAAGGTGTGCTAGCAGAAACAAGAAGTTAGTTGCCCTGCTGCAACCCATTACAGTTGAAGAACCTTTCAACACTGGGGCTTGGATATTATTGGGGAAATTTTCCCACACTCATCAAAGCAACACTGCTACATATTAACTACTACAGATTACTTCACGTGGTGGACAAAAGCAGTTCTGCTCAAACAGGTGAATGATCATGAAGTCATTAGATTTCTGCAACAGAACATCATTTCCATGTTCGGTGTTCCTACGTCACTTGTTTTTGACAATGCAACATACTTTTCATCATTAAGACTCTATGATTTTGCATTCAAAAATGGTATAATATTGAAGCATTCAACTAATTATTATCCATAGGGGAATGTTCTTACTAAATCCACGAACAAGAATCTTGTTTGCATTATAAAAAATACCATATTCTCTAAACAACGAAACCAGGACTCTACTTTGGTGAATGCTTTATGGGTTGATCGAGTCATGCCAAAACCTTCCCTGAACACTTCCCCTTACTTCTTGGTGTACAGAAAATAATCCATCCTCCTGCCGAACATCTACTTTCCTTCTATCCAACTATCACAAGAATCCCAATCCAAGCCATGTTTGTTAGTGCAGCCTAGGATGGACACCCTCCACAAGCTACATGAAGAAAGGTTGAAAGAAAAAGGAAAAATTTCACTTCGCCAAAGTCATATCAAGAGGTGGTTCAACAAGAAGTCTATAAGGAAAAACAACTTTAGTGTGGGTGACTTATTCTTAAAGTGGGACAAAGACCACGAGGATAAAGGCAAACACATTAAGTTTCAGTCCATGTGGATTAGGCCATTCACAGTGCACGAAAATGTTGGTGAGCACACATATTGTCTTCAGTCATTTGATGGGAAGATTGACTCTCTCCCTGTCAATGGCCAAGACTTGGAACAATATTTTCAATGAAAATGTAGGGCTGTGCCCTACACTGTGTACACAATATTTTCTTTTGTTTCTTGTTTGTTTATTTGGATCTTGTGTTGGTTTATGTTATTTGAATAAGTGTTTTTCATGAGTAGATAGTTGCTTTTAAGTATGTGTGTGGCTGAACTATAAATATTCTTGTGACACGTAAGCATTCGACTAGCCTTCTGTCTCTCTTCCTTATGGTGGTTACATATTTTGGCAGATGAAGTTCTGACGGAAAATACGATCCATTCATAAGGAGAGTTTTTTCCAACCATGAACCCATGTCTAGTTCGAAAACCTAATGCCCATACTTGGTTTTTTTTTTCTTTTGCTTTGGTGTTCACAAGCTTATCCTACTAGTAGAAATAGAGAATGGGAAAAATATAAACGAGAAAACCTAAATCAGAGGTCTCTATATGCTTCTCTAAAGGAACAACCTCTTCTACTCTCAATAATTCGAGATCCCTCTTCTGCCCTAAATAAATAAGTGCCTATGCACAGTTCTCTTTAAATAAATAAATAAAGGTGAAAGAATAGAAAGGCTTCCTGCACAGAGACGTGAAGTAAGCAACTCTACCGGGGTACTGTCCAGGCTCGCTAGTAGCAGAGTAATGTTTGAGTTCTTACATCACTCTGTCAGGGTACTTTCCAGGCCTATTGTCAGTGGAGTAACACAAGAGATGAAAAATTATACTATTAAAAATATTAAGCTCGTGAGCTACACTACCCTTCCAAGCTCGAAACATTGTGATTATGCTGAATCTCTTGTTGTGTTCAACTGAGAAGCTATAGAGGGTACCATGTATGTTCATGGGGTAAGCGGGAAGGCCAAAGTAATATGCATGGTGAATCAATACCCACTGAAGAACCAAGGCCCTACACAAAAGAAGTTAACCAAGACAGAGAAGTTGGAGTTCAACTAATGTGTCACCAAGTGTTGTAGTTTTTGCAACACCCTCCAAAATTTTGGCTTAAACTAAATTTCAGAGCCTTCCTTGGTCTTTTATGTTGTTTTTGCAAACATTAGAGCTCATTTCATGAGCTTTCTTGCAATGCTTTTATCCCTTTTGCATGTTCGTTTAACCAGCGTCTTTTGGCATGTTTGGTTGTCGTACAATGCTTGTGATCCTTTTCTAATGGTTTTGAAGGTTGGTCTTTGTGTATATGAGTTTCCCCAACCATGTAAACATATGTCACATCCATACACAAATTCTTGAACGCTGTCACACAAGTGTCATCACGGTCGTCCTAAATCCTATCTTAAGCCTCGCACTTGTTGTATCTTGTCATGAGGTAGTCACACAGAGAGAAATGATTTGTTTACATGTTCCGATGATCTATGTTGTTGTTTCATCAAAGTATGCTAAGTGTGTGATCACATTCAAGGTTCATCACAGTTCATCACTCATCCCACACAACCATTTTCAGAAAATCTTCCCAACTTAGCAACATAGCTTCAATAAGCCTCGCTTGAACTTTACACTTCACTAATCGATTCTATGACTGGGCTCTCTAATCTATGACCTTGCTAGTTGTAACTGTGCAATGCATAGTCATTTTCCTCTAGGGCTACTCCTCTGCACAATTTTTGAGCCCAACTCTCGGTCTTGACCCCCATAATTGCTCAGATGTGTTTCCTAATTTGTGTTGAACTGTGCACTTCACATGTTCAACCCTCAAGATTTTTCCTTGTATGTTGGAACTGCACAATGAATAGAATTCCAACCTCCCTTCGTATCCAAAACCATGCAGATGCTTCTCCTAGTTTCCTTTCCCTCAGCTGGACCCCACTGCCTCTAGAGATTGTGCAGTTTTGTCCTTCAAGACTTCTTGAGTTGGGTATTATGTAGTCTCAAAGCCCAAACTCTCCCCTCGACTGCTAGAAATGCACAATCTATAGTCATTGGGCCCTCTCCCCAGCTTGTGACTTGTCCTAGGCTCAGTTCATGGATAATAATGCATCATCTTAGACTAGGGGGTTTTTGGATTGATGTCATCCCGTCATGAGTGAATTGTAGGAATATATACACTATAAAGTCATGGCGAGATGATGAAGAAGGATAAGAAGGAGGGAAGCATGCCTAAAGACTCTCTTGAAGCTAAACTCACAAGTGGATCAATCAAGAGAAAGAAAAGGGACACAAGTTTTCAACTACCATCCAAGACTAAAGATCATTAAAGACTCCACATCACCAAGCCATGCAGAGGTGAAGAGAAAGCATATCCAAGAAGACATCCAACACTCAACAACAATAGTGACTTGAGATTACCACATCATCATCAAGCAGTCCATGTCAGCACTCATGTTATGTCATGTCATGAGTGGTCATATGCCACATCATTATTGTGGACCATGTATATCATATTCAAATGTATTGTAAAGTGGAAGTCCAAAGGACACATATGAATATGGAAAGTCATGTAAGTTGAAAAGACATAGAAAGTTGTACAGTCATGAGGGTAGTCAAAGAGTCACAAAGGGGAAGCATCACCCCTCAGTTATCTATACGCCCTTATTGTATAAGCAAATAAATTTTCACCTTGGCTCCTCTAGTAAGGCATTAGAGAGATCTACTAGTTCTTTGAGGAGAAAGGAGTGACTCTAATGTCCAACTATTGGGGCTAGTGATGTGTTATGCTCTTGACCTACAAGAAATTCTAGAATACCAAAAATGCAAAGAAATATAACCCAGAACACAGAATAAAATGAGAAAAACAACAAGTATTTTATTATTCATAAATAGATTCAATGTTCACTTGCCTCTTTGGGGGGCAACCTCTAGCAGAGTAGAGCTTGATTACAAATAAGACTAGATGATCTTTCCCTTACTAACTATGACTATTTATTGCTAAATGACCTCCAACAACCTAACAACTAGTGGTCCTTTGCATAACATGGGTTAACCACTTTATTTATTAACTATAGCCCATTTGCAACTAACCGTGGTCCCTTTCTTAAATTCCGGTCAACCACTCACAATTATTAATACGGGCTTTATTGAGTCTCTAACTAACTATGACTATGACTTGACCCATTGGGATTATTACATAAATAAAGGGGTTAGGGTTGGACCCTAACATGCCCTCCCCCATCAAAAGAAGCCTTGTCCTCAAGGCTGAAGTTGTGGAAACTTCTGAAGAATAGTGGCTGGTTCCCAAGTTGCATCTTCTGGAGAGGTGTCTTTCCATTTAACAAGGACTTCCTTGATCATGCAACTGTGAAGATGTATTTCACGGGTATCGAGGGCCTATTTTGGTTGGATCCAAAGTGAGACTTCCTCATCCAATTCAGGGATACTAGTTTGAATTCTGCAATTGTTCCCTACAACTTTCTTGAGGCATGATACATGGAAGACCAGATGGATTTTTGAAGTTGGTAGCAAGGACAATTTGTAGGTGAATACTCCAATACGCTGAAGTATTTGATAAGGTCAATAGAATTTTGGTGTGAGTTTCTAGCAGCCCTTTTCTTTGAGAGATGTTTCTTTATATGGTTGTAGTTGTAGGAATACCTGATCCCCTTCTTGAAATGTGTGCTCAGAATGATGTTGGTTTGCCTATTGCTTCATTTAGTTCTGAGCTTGATGTAGATTATCTTTGAGATGAGCTATCATGGTGGCATGGTCCTATAGGAGTTGATCAACTTACTTCACCTTAGAACATCCAGGGATACAAGAAATAGGTGAAGGTGGGAGTTGGCCATACACTGCCTCCTATGGAGTCATCTTGGTGGCTTCATGATAGTTAGTATTATACCACCATTCAGTTAAAGGTAGCCACTGTACCCATTGACATTTCTTTTTTGAAGTGAAACACCTTAGACATGTCTCCAACCATTTTTTGAGTGCTTCTATTTGACCATTGGTTTGGGGATGATAGGTGGTACTTAGTTGGAGTTGCGTGCCTTGTCACTTGAAAAGTTCTTGCCAAAATTTTCTTGTGAAAGTGGGGTCACGATCAAACACAATGGAAGTTAGCATTCCATGCAGTTTGAAGATCTAGTCCATGAAATATTGAGCCACCAAAGTGGGGGTAAATGGGTGGGGTACAGTGCAAAAATGAGCATATGTAGAAAGTTTGTCCACAACCACCATGATGACGGATTTGTTGCCCAAATTTGGGAGACCAATAATGAAATCCATGGAAACATCTATCGAGATAGAGGTAGGGTGTGGCAATGGCTGTAAGGTTCCTGGTAACTTGACTATTTCTCCTTTGTTACGTTGATACACATCACATTCAGCTACAAAACTAAGAATTCCATTTTTCATGCCATTCCAAAAGAAACAACGGCGAGTGTGAGCATAAGTCTTATGAAAGCTTGAATTCCTAGCAGTTGGAGATGAGTGCAGCTCTTCCAAAATGAAAGTTTTGAGGGTGGATGTCGGTGATATAACTATTTGATCCTTGTAGCAAAGAATGTCATCCTTCCAAGAGTAGACGTCTAAGGAATTAGGATCTTCTCTCAAGTTATTAATAAGTTGGGAGAGAGAGGGGTGTGAGAACCATTCCTTGCAGGCCTCTTCAATCCACTTTGGTATGAGAAGAGAGATTGATAGCAGGGTGCTTTCATCCTCAAATTGGTGTGATAAAGAATCATCTACTACATTTTCATGCCCTTTCTTGTAAATTATCTCATAATCATATCCCATCATTTTCGCCAGCCATTTATTTTGTTGTGGTGATGATAGACGTTGCTCCAAAATATATTTTAGGCTTTGATGGTCTGTACAGATTTGGAAAGTTTGCCCCAACAAGTTGTTGGGTGTTGAGCCTGATTATCTTCTTTATTCAGAATTATCACCGCATTGGACCCTAGTTCATAATGTGGCGGCAATGCCACCCGTAATATTTGCGCTGCAAGGGGGGTATAGGGGGGTGAAAATGATCTTTAGGAGTCCCCCTTTGGTGGGGGATCGGGGGAAGCACCCCCGAAGCTAAAAATAGATGTAAAATTGCCTTGTAAAATGTGATAATTTCTTAGTTAATCTGGGCCATTCATTAGGCAAAAATTTGACAGTAGAAGTTATGTTTAATTTAGGGTTTTTTGCGCTAGAAGGCAACCCCTTGCTATATATGAGGGAATTGTATTACGTCTATGTAGATTGCTATTCTAAGTGAGAAAGAAGAGGAGATTTTGTGAGAGCGAAGACGGAATTACAGTGGATCCATTGTAGGTTGTATCTCTTCAATTTGTTGGGTAATATAAAAGGAAGGACTGGCTATTTCTACGTGGACGTAGCCAAAATTAGGTGAACCACGTATATCTCTATTTCTCTTGTTTTATGTGTTTTTTGTGTTTATATTTCTGCAATATATTTTATGTGCTCCATTGCTCTGTAATATATAATTTTCTAACAAATCATATTGGAACCGAAGGTCTATTTGGCTGATAAACTCGCAGGAGAGAAGGGTTCCTGGTTCGAGTGGGAGCAATGGGGAAGATGGTAGGTTTCGGGTCAAAAAATTTAATAGACAAAAATCCCAGCTATGGAAGATGCAGATGGAAGATTATATGTATCAGAAAGATCTGTACCTACCATTGAGCGGAAATACAAAGAATACGATGAGTATGATAGATACAGAATGGGATATTCTCGACAGAAAGGCACTTGGAACAATACAGTTGTGCCTAGCGGCGTTGGTAGCATTTAATATTTCAAAGGAAACAACAACTGAGGGTTTAATGAAGGCATTGGCCAAACTATATGAAAAACCCTCGGCCTCAAATAAGTTATTTCTTATGAAGCATTTAATTAATATGAAGATGTCAGAAGGTGGATCTGTTGTTGATCATTTAAATGAATTTAATACAGTTACTAGTTAGTTAAGTTTTGTAGGCGTAATTTTTGATGATGAAGTTAGGGCTCTGTTATTTCTATGCTCATTGCCAAAAATTTGGAATGGTTTAGTTATGGCCATTAGTAACTCTATCTTTGGATCTAATACTTTAAAGTTTGATGATGTTGTCGGTGCAATCCTTAACGAGGAAATGCGATGGAAAAGCTCCAGTGAGACATCAGGTAATGCTTTGACCACAGAGACTAGGGGAAGAAAAATGGAAAGAGGAAAGAGCCCAGGATATTGCAGTAAGTCAAGGAAAGGAAGATTCAAGTCCAGATGGGGGATAGTGTATTGGAAATGTAGGAAGAAAGAACACCTGAAGAAAGATTGCAAGTCTTTGAAGGGAAAAGAAGGAGATGCACAACAAGAAAACAATCATCAAGCGAATGTGACAGGTGATGTGTTGCAAGATGCTTTGATTCTTTCATTATAAAATATTATTGATGGTTGGGTGGTAGATTCAGGGGCCTCATTCCATGCCACACCCGCTAGGAAACATTTTCATGATTATGTTCAAGGATATTTTGGACAGGTTCGATTAGGTGATGATAAACCCTGTAAAATCATTGGAATGGGTATAGTTTTCATAAAATAATAGAATGGAAATCAATGCCTATTGAAGGAGGTGAGACATGTTACAGATCTGAAGAAAAATCTTATTTCAACATGGCAGTTGGGAGGTGAAGCTTGTGTAACTACTTTTACAGATAATACCTGGAAGGTCACTGAAGGAGCCATGGTAATAGAAAAAGGAGAAAAGGTTGGTACATTGTATTTATGCACTAGTATTTCTAATTGTGTTAAAGCTTTAAAGGAGAAGATATGACACTGTGGCCTCATAGGCTTGGGCACATGAGTGAGAAGGGGATGCAGATTCTTCACTCAAGAAATTTGTTTCCAGGTTTGAAGCATGTTGATTTAAAATTATGTGAGAATTGTGTTTATGGAAAACAAAAGAGAGTTAGATTCCTTAGAGTTGGGAAAGAAAAGAAGAGTGAAAAATTAGAATTTGTGCATACAAATGTATGGAGACCTTCTCAGGTATCATCTCTCGGTGGATCTTGCTATTATGTTACTTTTATTGATGATGCAACCAGGAAAACCTAGATTTATTGTATTCGAAATAAATCTGATGTATTTGATACTTTCAAGAAATGGAAAGCTTTGGTTGAAAATGAGATAAGAAAAATGTTGAAGTGTCTTAGATCAGAAAATGGAGGTGAATATTGCAGCAAAGAGTTTGATAGGTATTGTTCAGAGAATGGAATTCTCAAAGAGAAGACAGTTCCGGGAACACCACAAGAAAATGGTGTGCAAGAAAGGTTGAACAGGACAATCATGGAGTGTGCAAGGTGCATGAGATTGCATGCATGATTGCCTTTACAATTTTGGGTAGATGTTGTAGATATTGTTGTTTATCTAATAAACAGAGGGCCTTCAAGCTCCTTGGATGGTGGTATTCCAGAGGATGCATGGATAGGTAAAAAGGTAAACTACTCATTTTTAAAGACTTTTGGTTGTGAAGCCTTTGCCCACATTAATAAAGAAAATAGAACAAAGTTTGAGGAAAAATCAAAGAAATGTACCTTTATTGGATATGGTTTTAATGATTTTGGTTATCGGTTTTATGATTATGAAAAACACAAAGTCATTAGGAGCAGAGATGTCATATTCAATGAAAAGTTTTTGTATAAGGATCAGCTGCGAGAAAAGAAACATGAAAAAGAAAACGAAGAATACATAGTACTTGATGAGATCACAGAAAAAGTGAAGGTGCCTGAAAATCATAATGATCAACAACAAGAACAAATACAACAACCACAATAGCAACAAGCACCTCAAACACTTGAAAGTGGTGTTAGAAGATCTATCAGGATAAGTAGAACCCCTAAACGATACTCTCCTTCATTATATTATGTATTGTTGACTAATTTTGGTGAACCAGAATGTTATGAAGAAGCAGTGCATGTAGAAACCAAGAAGAAGTGGAAGCAAGCCATGAAAGAAGAGATGGACTCCTTAGCACATAATTAGACTTGGGACATAGTCAAGTTTCCTACAGGTAAAACAGCATTGTAGAATAAATTGGTTTACAGGTTGAAGGAAGAATATGGAGGTAGAAAAAGGTATAAAGATAGACCTGTGGTGAAGGGGTTTGCATAGAAAAAGGGTATAGTCTTTGATGAGATATTTTCTCCTATTGTTAAAATGACTTCAATTAGAACTATTTTAAGTCTAGTAGCAGTTGAAGATTTGCATCTTGAGTGGCTAGATGTAAAGACAACCTTTCTCCATGGAGATTTGGAGGAAGAGATATATATGCAGTAGCCACAAGGATATGAGGTAAAAGGGAAGGAGAAACTAGTATGCAGGTTGAAGAAGAGCTTGTATAGCTTAAAACAGGCTCCAAGGTAGTGATATCTAAAATTTGATAGGTTTATGTCTAAACAAGGTTATACTAGATGTCACTCTGATCATTGTGTTTATCTCAAAAGGAAAAATGATGGCATCTATATTATATTATTATTGTATGTAGATGACATGCATGCAGGAAATAAATGTGCTCAAAAGAAAATTGGCAAAATCATTTGTAATGAAGGATTTGGGTGCTGCAAAACAAATCCTTGGTATGTGAATAATTAGAGACAGGAAGAATCGAAAATTAACATTGTCTCAGAGCGAGTACATAGAAAAGGTGTTGAAAAGGTTTAATATGCAAAATGAAAAACCAGTTAGTATACCTTTGGCTAGCCATTTCAAACTAAGTAAGGAGGTGTGTCCCAAGACTCAGGAAGAAATGGCTTATATGTCTAAAGTTCCATATGCATCAACAGTTGGAAGCTTAATGTATGCAATGGAATGCACATGCAGTGGGAGTTGTAAGCAGGTACATGAACAATCCAGGAAAAGAACATTGGATGGAATTGAAGTGGATTCTCAGGTATTTAAGAGTTACCACAAATCAAACATTATGCTTTGGTGGTTCAAACATTGCTCTACAGGGATATGTTGATGCAGATATGGCGGGTGATAGAGATAACAAGAGGAGCACAATAGGGTATGTGTTTACTATAGGTGGAACAACTGTCAGTTGGGTTTCAAAACTGCAAAGTGTTGTTGCACTCTCAACAATGGAAGCAGAGTATGTTGCTGCTACAGAGGCTAGTAAAGAAATGATTTGGTTACAAAGGTTTTTGGATGAATTGGGTAAGAAGCAGGAGTTGGGCAGGTTATACAGTGACATCCAGAGTGCCATACATCTTACAAAGAACTCTGCATTTCATTCCAAGGCAAAACATATACAACTCAAGTATCATTTCATACGGTCAGTGTTGGAAGATGGACAGTTGAAGCTAGAAAAGATACACACTAGCCAGAATCCTGCAGATATGTTAACAAAAGTTGTAACCATGGAGAAACTGAGATTTTTCTCAGTTTCAATTGGTATTCAAGTATGATGATGAAGATGAGAAATAGCCAGGTCCAAAGTGGAGTCATTGTCCAGCAAATGAAGCAGCAGTGGAGTTTCTATAATCAGTCTCCAAGTGGGAGATTGTTGGGTGTGGAGCCTGATTATCTTCTTTATTCAGAGGTATCACCACATTGGACCCCAGTTTGTAATGTGGCTACAATGTCGCCTGTAATATTTGCACTGCAAGGGGGGTCTATTGGGGGTAGAAGCGATCTTTAGGAGCTCCCCCCCCCCCCCCCGGCAGGGGATTGAGGGAAGCACCCCCGAAGCTAAAAATAGATGTAAAATTTCCTTGTAAAATGTTGTAATTTCATAGTCAATATGGGCCATTCATTAGGCGGAGATCTAACGATAGAAGTTATGTTTAATTTAGGTTTTTTTGCCCTAGAAGACAACCACTCGCTATATACGAGGAATTGTATTGCGTCTATGTAGATTGGTATTCTGAGTGAGAAAGAGAGAGGAGATTGTGTGAAAGTGAAGAGGGAATTACATCAGATCTATTGTAGGTTGTATCTCTTCAGTTTGTTGGATAATATAAAAGGAAGAGCTAGCTGTTTCTTTGTGGATGTAGCCCAAATTGGGTGAACCACGCATATCTGTGTCTCTCTTGTTTTATGTGTTTTCTGTGTTTATATTTCTGCAATATATTTTTTGTTCCATTGCTCTAAAATATATAATTTTCTAACACAAGTATGATCGCCATGTGTCTACTACATGTAAGATGGCCATCATTTCTTTCTCATAGGTAGATTGACCCAGATGTTTTCCACTCAGTTGTTGGCTGGTGAAGGCCAATGGTTGACCTTCCTACATTAATACAACACCAATACTAGTACCAAAAGCATCACATTCAATCAAAAAATATTTGGTGAAGTCTAGTAGGGCCAATACAGGAGTGGAGCACATGGCTTGTTTGAGAGCCACAAACACCTGCTGAGTTGCATCAATCCAGAGAAATGAATTTTTCTTCAGAAGATTAATGAGGGGTCTAGTAATGCGACCATAATTATAGACAAATTTGTGATAGTTGCCAGTGAGACCCAAGAATCCCCTCAAACTCTTCAAGGTTTTTGGTTGGGGCCAATATTGCATTGCCTGTATCTTTTTGGGATCAACCCTCACTCCTTCACAACCCACAATGTCTCCCAATTACTTGACATCTTCCACGCCTAAATAACACTTGGAAATTTTAACAAATAATTTGTGATTCCAGAGAAATTGCAAGATTAGGTCTACATGTTGAAGATGTTTGTCCCTGGGTAGGCTGTAGATGAGAATGTCATCAAAGAGGACGAGGAATTTTTTTTGGAGATATGGATTCAGCTGGTGGTTCATGAGGTTATGAAAAGTAGATGGAGCATTATAGAGACCAAATGGCATGGCCAAGAATTCATAATGGCATTCATGAGTTCAAAAGGTAGTCTTGGGAATGTCTACTTCTTTCATGCATATTTGGTGATAGCTAGAGTGAAGATCTAGATTGGTAAAGAACTAAGCACCATGTAGTTAATCAAGAAGGTCAATAACAATTGGAATAAGAAATTTGTCTTTGAAAGTGAGTTTGTTTAGGGCCCGAAAGTCTGAAACATGCACCATTCTCCATCTTTCTTTATTACCATGACCATTGGTGATCAATAAGGACTGATGCTAGGATGAAAAACACCAACTTTGAGGAGTTCCTTGATGATTTTTTCAATTTCATTCTTTTGGGAGAAAGGATATTGGTATGGGCACACATTAGGCAGTTGGGCCCCCAGGACCAAAGGGATGCTATGATCATGTTCACCCCTAGAGGGTGGAAACTCTTTAGGTTTGTCAAATACCTGCTCATGGTAGTCTAAGAACTATTGCATCTCAGGATGAATATGAGGAGTAGTGGATTCAATGGCCTGGATGGCATTAAATTGGGCGATGACTTTGTGATGGCCCTTTTTCAAAATCTTTTCTATTCGATGTGAGTTGATGATAGTAGGAGCACCTTCTTGGAGTCCACATAATGTATGAATGTGGTTGTTATACTTAAAGCTCATATATAACTCCCGGGAATCCATTGTGATTAGGCCCAGTGTGTGAATCCATTCATCACCCAAGAAAATGTCACAACCACCCATTTCAATAGCAAACATGTGGGTCTTTAGGTGGTAGTCTCCTATATGAAGTTTAATATTTTCACAGCGCCCTTCACATTTCATGGTCCCCCTATTAGCAATAAGGACTTGGAAATTAGAGACTGTGAGTACAAAAAAATGAACAGCTTCAGTGGCTCGCTTATGGATAAAGTTATGAGCGCTGCCACTATCAATTAATACCACTATTGGTCAATGTTTAAGAAAGCCTCAGATTTTGAGAGTTTGAGGTGAATAAATCTCGCCAAAGCATGTAGTGAGATAACTAGTGTATATGGCATAGCTGTGAGATCATTGTCAGGATGTGTTTCCTCAACTTCATCCTCAGCCCCCCCAAGGGGTGGGGCTTCCTCAGATGAGCTGTTATCAATAGCATCAATTTGAAAGAATTTTGGTTCCTTGCATTTTTCCCCAGGGAGTATTTGTCATCATAGTAGTAGCACAATCCTTGTTTTCTTCTTTCAACCATTTCTGTTGGAGACACCTTTTGAACCTTAAGTGTTTGGGCAGGGCCCTGAGCCTAGGTGGGATTCCCCTTGGCTACAAAATTTTGACTAGTGGACTCGGTAGCTAAGGTGATTTCCACCTTGACAGTCTTTTTACAAACGCCCATCCACATAGGTGGGTGGTGCATTCGGACATGGGCTTGGATGGCTTCTTTGAGACCACTGATGAAACACTCCAAGTATAAGTCATCTCCTCAGCCATCAGTTCTTATGGCCAATGTCTCAAAGGATACAATGTATTCTTTGATTGTGCTTATCTGTCGGAGCTTAGTGAGACAACCTAAAAAATTAGATTCCCTGTCATAGGGGTCACATAGGGATTTTGAGAACATGTTCCAAGTTATGTTCCTGGGATAACATTTCTGATGCCACTGCCACCATTCCCATCTCTCTTAGTCCAATTAAAGGTCTCCCACTCGTAGTTTATTTTGATCTTCACAGATATCATTAAGGGAGAAATAGTGTTCCATTTGTGCTACCCATACTGCAGGATTAGAGCCATCAAATTTGTACATGTCCAACTTGGGTGGCCGAGGGTGGGAATGTTGGTGATTTACATGGAAGTGAATGTGATGCCTATATTCTCCTTCGAGGTGTTCATCAACACTATGATCCTCCTAATGAGACTGCTGCATCATATTGGTGAGTTGTGAAAGCGTGGTGGTGATTCGGTTCATGTTGCCGTGGAACTCATCCAACCTTTTTCCAAGGCTCTCGATCTTCTCATAGGCCACAACTTGAGATATGGTACCTACCATACACAAACCTCAGTCAATTACTTAAGAGTAGTCTTCTTGGAAAGAGGGCGAGCTCAGGAATCTATTGGTGTGGGTCACTTGAAGTCACTTTGGAAAAGTTGGGACCGCCGGAAAATTGAGGCTGACAAGTGAATGGTACCATTATGATCAAATCGTCATCTTGAAGCTTATGGGATAAGTCTCTTGCAAGCATCCTAGGATGGTCTCAATTTTTTTCAATACTCCAAAAGGAGTTTTACTCCCCGTTGATCAATACTGCAGTGGCCGAATTCTAGAAAATTTGATCCTGCCCAATGTCCTGCGAAAATAGGGTCGAGACTATAGTAGTAGCAAGCCTCACTAAACAAAGGGTTAGATTGACACTGTGAAACCCCAATTGTTGAATGTGAGTTGTACGATGATGACATAACCCCAACTATTGGATTTGATTTGTATGGTGGCAACAAAACCCCAACTGATGGATATGGTCTGGACGAAAAGATAGTGGGCAATCTTCAGAGAGGAGTGATAGGTGCTACAGATCACAATATACACAGGGGTCCAACAATATTATTTGACCCAATCTTTTAGGGTGCTAACTAAGGAGGATCGATTTTACCCTTAGCCATACTACCTGACTACCCTAGCGTACGTACTAGTAATCTCCACGACTGTTGTTCTCAGTGTACTGTAGCAGCAAGACGACCAATGAATTATCTAGGGCTAGGTTTTAGGTGAGCCTAGAGGGTTTCCAATATACCCAAGGGTACGTGGAAGTGCAGTCTGTGTGCAGTTCTATCTAATGTGCTACTACTCGAAGGATTGCCCACAGGGGTTACAAGGGAGTCCAACAAGCGTGACCACCTCTTGTAGTTCTTGCGTGCATGCCTCCCCAAATCTATAGGTTTATGCGCTCAATGATAGAGCCCATGGTTTAAAGATGTCAGAACATGTCTCTAGTCTAAAATAATTCTGTGAAATCTGAAGGTGTAACCAGCCCTGGAAAGTGCTCTGGTACCACTTGTAATTCTTTTGACCTGCGAGAAATTCTAGAATACCAGAAATGTGAAGAAATATAACCTAGAACACAAAATAAAATGAGAAAAACAACAAGTATTTCATTATTTAGAAATAGATTCAATGTTCACTTGCCTCTTCGAGGGGGAAACCTCCAGTAGAGTAGAGCTCAATTATAAATAAGACTTGATGACCTTTCCCTTACTAACTACAACTATTTATAGCTAAATGACCTCCAACAACCTAACAACTAGTGGTCCTTTGCATAACATGGGTTGGCCACTTTATTTATTAACTATGGCCCATTTGCAACTAACTGTAGTCCCTTTCTTAAATGCAGGTCAACCACTTGGAATTATTAATATGGGCTTTATTGACTCTCTAACTAACTATGACTATGACTCGACCCATTGGGCTTATTACATAAATAAAGGGGTTAGGGTTGAACCCTAACATGATGTACAATGTAAACATGTGTCTTGGAACTTTTTCTTAATAACAAAAGCCTTTAAGGCCAACAAGTTCTTCATGCATGGACTATGAATGTTTGTAATACTATTCTGTGGACGTTTGTATTTCATGTTTGCTTTCACTTGTACTAAGATAGTTGAACTATTTCGGTTATTTTGGTGCTTATCTTATTGAGAATGTGTTGTATTGGTTTTTATTTCTATTCGATCCTTGTGGACTATTCCGCAAGATATTAGACATATCTTTCCCTTTTGTTGGTTGTAACCACCATTGCATCCGTTGTGGACTGTTCTGCTGGATGTTAGATAGATTATTTTGGTTCATGTGTGTCTCTTCCTGGGTGGTACTATTACCTCTCACTTAGAGGCTCACTTTTCTCCCCCTTTGCAGTAGAAGAACCTTGACATAAGTGCAACTGCACACTCATTGGGCACACCTCCCTTGCTTTTCAAGGACACCATTGTATCCCTCTCTCATGTTGATAGCTAGAGCTAGGGAAAATCTTTAAGGATCTAGCAATTGGGCCTTTATATCAGATGTGACTCCTACACCAAACAGTGTGAGGTATTATTGGGACTTCATACTGGGGAGATCCCCTTAATATTGGCAGGTCTAGCACCATCAACAAGATCTCAATTGGGCACCATTAAAATATATTAGAGAAAAAATACTTAACCAATGATCTGCTAAAGGAAAAGAACTTAATGTCCATAGAATTTCATAAATCTTTGAGATAGGAGGAAGAAAGGTGGAACTCAAAATCACATATCATTTGGCTAAGATCAAGGCAAAAAAATAAAAATTGCTTCCACAAGAACAATAAAACAAGCAATTTGAGAAATTATGTCAAAGAGATTACTATGCATGATGGTAGGACCCTTAATCAATTTACAAATATCAAAGAGGATGCATGTTCTAATTTTGAGATGTTGTGCACTAAGAGTGAAGGGGTAGGTCTAGAATATACAAAAAAAAGTTAGAGAATATCCCATTTATTATCTCCCTAAATGAGAATACAAAATTGATGAAGGAAATAATCAAGGAGAAAATACAATCAATAGTTTGGAGTCTTGCTTTGAAAAAAAACTCTAAGGTTGGATGATTTCACAATACATTTCTTCAAATAATGGTGGGATATCATTAAAATATATCTCATGGGCATGACACAATATGAATACAAGTCTTGGAGGATTTAAGGATGCACTAGTTCCTCCCTTTTAGTACTCATTCTAAAAGAAAAAAATCCCTCTTCATTTTGAAGGTTTCAATTCATCTCATTTTGCAATGCTTCATTCAAAGTGATGACTAAGATGATAGCTAACAAATTGAATCACTTTATACCCAAAATCATTTATGAGAACTAAGGTGATTTCATGTAAAATAGGTAAATCATGAACTAACATTATATTGTTATAATAGGTAGTGCATGCTAGCAATTACTATAAAAACAAAGGTATGAATATCAAATAGATGTGGATAATGAATTCAATAGATCACATCACTTTTTTCTCTTGAATATTATTTTTAAATTTGGTTTTATTTCTACATACATTAGATGTATTTCTACTTGAATTTTCAATCCATGGATAACCCACTTTGTGAATGAAAACCCCACTTCCTTCCTCAAAGAATCATAAGGCTTCAATAAGGCTTCCCCTTATCCCTTATACTATACATTATAATGGAATAATATTTAAGTATGAAACTAGAATTTGAAAGGAAATCAAGAAACCTCATAAGGATAAAAGTGGTAAGAGTGTAAAAGTCATTAACCACTTGAAATTGATTGATGACACTTTTTTAATGTGTATATTTTCAACCATTATTGTAGCAGGGTATAAAATGGTTTTTGATCTATTCACTTTAGATTTCAATGGCATGATAAACTACAACAAGAGCCAAATTTATGGTTCGAATGTAGGAAGAGGCAACTTGAAATCTATTTCCAAAATTATTTTATTCTCGCACCAAGAATTTTGGACTTTTATTAGATATCTAGGGATTCCTATTATCCTATCTAATCCTATATCCCATTCTTGGAAGAGTGTGTTTGGAAAATTTGAGTCCAAGTTTCAACAACATGGGTTGCATTAGTTGAATTTGATTGGAAGAGTTTTTCTAATTAAATATGTTGTCACGACTTTATCAATTTCCATTGTTCTATTATTTTATCTCTAGTGAATGTTATGCATTATTTATATAAAGGATTAAGGATATTTTTATGGCAATGAAGAAAGGGAGATGCTAAGAATTTACATTTAATTAATTGAAAAATTGTAATCTCCCCAAAGAACTATTGGAGAATGTAACTAGATTTGGTATGCATAATGAATTTGTAATCATGACATTGTATATTTTATATAAAAAGAGAAAAATATTTATTTATTTATTCAAGCATGGGTTTCATGCTCAAAGTCTAGGTCAAAGCATGTTATTCATGCTTCTAGGTCTTGTTGAGTCAAAGAAGATTTTTTTTCATGTATTTTAGTCCTATTTGGACTTGTTGTAACAAACGAAAATCATTATTTTTGTGTCTAGAAGGTCATTTTTTCCTCCAAGACCAAGGCGGCCTTGCCAAGTAGAAGTCAACCTATTCAACCTCTTGAGAAGTGTATATATAGCATGTGATATGAACTTAAACAAGAACAAAGCAACTTACAGATATAATCATAAACACAGAGATGCAACAGAAAACACTTCATTTCATTAATAGAAAAATATTGAACTATGCTTACAAACAGAATGGAAATAAGATAGCTCGGGCGATGGTAGCTTATCTCTGAGAATAGATGTGGCGGCTACATGCCTCTGAACTATGTTACAATAAGGCTCAAGGGCCTATTTATTATTGGAAAACATTAGAAAACCCTAAACAACCAAAACCCTAACCCCAGGAGATGTAACACCAAAGAGTTTTTGCCTCGTTGGGGTTAGTTGGGCAACCAACTTCCCAAGTTCGTAACTTGGTCATATTATCTCCATTTGGCGTGTACGATACCTTGTTGGAAATGTCTCATCGATTATTATAGGTTTCACCGCAAGCCCTTTTTAATGACCAAAAACCTGTTGCGGACCCCAAAAAAATGCCGTTTAGGGGGTCAAAAATGCTTTGGAAGTTTAGGACCTTAAAAACTGCTAAAAATAGTAAATGCTGAAATGAACAAAGAAACATATGAAAATTACTATGGGGTCTAGGTAGAATAGGTAGGTCATCACTAATATCCACCTGGATCATTCCTCCCCCCTTAGGAAGGAATGGTCCCCATTGCATGCAAAGCCTCCATGAGGTGAGGAAATTTCTGTTGAAACTTGTCTTTGGTGAACCACTTGCCCTGGTGAAGGAGTTTGCCTGCTTTAACAAATTGATATAATTGTATCCTCTATTGGCGAGTGTTCTTGGTCTATCTGTCCATAATATGATCAGTTGTGTTCTATTCCATGTAGTCTAGGTTGAGCTCTGTTGGTGTGAGCGTTTCTGCAATGTCAGATGTGTCCAACAATGGTGAAAAGTATGGCTGAAGGTGATCTACATTGAACATTGGGTGTAGACCAAGGAACGGTGGGATGCTAAGCTTTAAGACATTGTCATTGATGGCCTTAGTGATGGTGTATGGCCCATATCAGAGTGGGCGAAGCTTGAGGTGGGGTTCAGTAAGGCACTCCTTCTACAAATGTAGCCAAAATTTATCGTCCACCTCGAACTTGTGCGATACTCAATGTTGATCATGGTGCTGCTTGTACTGAGCATTAACTCTATCCAATATATCATGGACTTGTTGGCGAATGTGTTGAATGTGCTTAATGAAGTTGTTAGCCCTTTCAGCTTTAGACTGAACGTGAGACAGATCTACTTGAGTGGTTGCAAATGGTATGACCACATCAATGGGGCATAATGGTTGAAATCCCAGCCCTACCTGAAAGGGGATGTGGTCAGTTGAGCTGTGGAGAGCTCTGTTGTAGTTGTGTTGGACATAGGGGAGACTTTCATCCCGTGTGCGTGGATGCTTCGAGTTGTACATGCGTAGAATGCGTATGATCATCTTGTTGACAATCTCTGTTTGGACATCAATTTGGGGATGGAAAGTCATGGACGTAGTAAGTTTTGTATCCATCATCGAATAGAGACTTTACCAAAATGCACTCAGGAATATATTTTCTCAATCTGAGACAATGGATCGTGGGATCCCAAAGTGTACGCACACTTGCTTAAATAAGAGCTTAGCAGTGGCCTCTGCTTTGATACTCTTCTTGCAGGCTGCCATGATGGCCATCTTAGAGAATCTATCGATGACCATGAAAACATAATTGTCGCTGTGCTTAGTAGAAGGAAGGCCCGACATGTAATCCATGGAGAGAGATTCCCAAGGCCGGCTATGAGTAGGTAGAGGAGTATACAAGCCTTGCTTCTTGATGGTTGGTTTGGAAATGGTGCAGGCGATGCAGGATCTAATGTACTTCCCAACATCTTGATGAAGTTTCAGCCAGTAAAAATTACTTCTACAATACCACCACTATTTTCTATACTCCGAAATGTATGGTGACCCGACCGTAGTGCGCCTACCAAATCATCTTGGCATGCTCACTTGAAGGAAAAATGACGTGTCCCAAGTGGCATAACAGTGCATCCTGAAGGTGAAAATTTGGAACTTGCTTCCCTTCCCTGAGTGTCTAGCATATGTTGTGGAATTCTGGATCACTCTTGTAAAGATGTGGCCATCCCAATGTCTCGTTCCCATAGGAGTCAAGCACAGTGATCAGCGCCATGACCAGTGGTTGGTTGGTTGGCAGAAGCATTATTGGTTCTACCCTTCTTATACTTCATGTTCAAATGGAACTGTTGCAGATAGGTGGACCATTTCTGATGGCGATTGTTCTGCAACTTCCCTTGTGTCTGTATGAATTGTAGAGGTTGGTGGTCTGTGTGGATGATCATTTCCTTCCCCATAATGTAATGCTTCCTTTGATGGCAGACCTACACAATGGAATACATTTCTTTGTCATAAGAGGGGTACTTCCGGACTGTGTTTGAAAGTGTCTCATTGTGGTAAGCCATTGGATGCCCATGTTGAGTAAGAACCACACCAATAGCATAGCCAAAGGCATATGTCTCAATCTCAAATGGTTGTTTCATGTCTATTAATGTGAGCACTAGTGCAGAACAAAGGAAATTCTTCAACTCATAGAACACCATTTTTTGGGTTTCCAACCAAAAAAGCTTTGCTTTCACTCCACCCTTGGTGACTTGACTTAAAGGCCAAGTGATATGACAACACCCAAACATGAACCTATGGTAGAAATTGGCAAGACCCAAAACATTGCGGTGCTTTGTTAGAGTGGTTAGGGATGACCGATCCTGAATTACTTGTATCTTGGATGGGTCCATATGTACACCTTGCTCATCAATGATGTATCCTAGATAATGAACCTGGTTCAGTCCAAAGGTGAATTTCTCCAAGTTAGCACACAACTTGTATTGTCGCAAGGTTCGAAGGACCTATCGAATGTGGTGGAGGTTCTCTTCCCAACTCTGGCTGAAGATTAATATGCCATCTAAATACACCACCATGAATGCATTGGTGAAGGGTCGCAAGATGTCCTCCATCAGTCTCATGAAGGTTGCAGGGGCATTCGTCAATTTGAACAGCATGACCAATAATTTGAAAATGCCCTCCTTAGATTTGAATGCAATATTCCACACATCGGAGGGTTCGATAAGCACCTAGTGATAACCTGACTTCCAGTTAATCTTGCTGAAATATTTGGCCCCTTTGAGTTGGTCCAGAAGGTCATCAATCTATGGGATTGGGTACCTATTCCAGACAATGATCTTGTTTAGTGCCCAATAGTCAATACAAAGCCTCCAGGACCCATCCTTCTTCTGTACCAATACAATCGAGCTCCCACAAGGTGATGAGATTAACCTAATGTGCCCTTTCTGCAATAGTTCCTGAATATACCTCTTGATCTCATCATTCTCTAGAACAGAGCGTCGATAGATTGGTCCATTTGGTAGCGACACGCCTGGGGTCAGATCGATGGAGTGCTTGACCTGATAGTGCAGAGGTACCCCTGTGGGTGAGGCAAAAATATCCCTATACTCCTCCACGACCTTGTCCATCTATTATTTTTGTGCAGAGGAGCCCTATCTAGAAGCCGTGGCCACAACCTTCTTCTTTCCTCGGGGGCGAATCATAAGGAAAACAAATTCTTGGTCTAGGAAGCGATCTTACTGCATTTCTTTGCAGTGATCAAAGGGATGGTGGTAGGCGGGGCTACCTTCGGTATCCTGTACAAATTATTAGCCAAAATAATAATCACAAAGCGATGTCTAGAGTAATATACAACATCTTGATGATGAACAATCGTTGCTGGTTCGAAACGTCGATCATAACAACACACCTAATGCGAGATGAATCTGGAAGATTATTTACACAAGTATGAAGATCGTAGAAACATGAAATATGAAATATACAACATGTTGCTTCCACAAGTATGGTTTTCCTAACCATACATCACAAACTTAAAGAGGAGCAACATCACACAATACCTCATTCGTGAAGGGCTTGATGTTGTAGGGAAGGCAACATTACTGGTTGACGCAAAGATCTTGTCCTTGGTGAAGCCACCCGATGGTGTACAGATGTGAATGTGTTGTAGTCTTTAGGCCCAACCACTTCACAACCTCTGTTGAAATGAGGTTCTTTTGGCTCCCGTTGTCGACAATGAACTGTGGCGGAGAACCCTTAACACACATCTTTGAGTGGAAGAGGTGTTCCCCCTCCTCTGGATCTTTAGGCTCAATATTCTGGATCTTTATGGTGGCCACGATGGCCCTAGGCTCCGCATTAATGATTTGCTTCCCTTTGTTAGTTCCCTTATCGAGTTCTGATTCATAGTTGGAACCTACGTCTGATTCATAAGCCTTCAGCTTAGCCACCAATGACTGCTTGGCTTGACACTCCCTCGTATTGTGAGTGGAGCTCTTATGTAACTCACACCATTTTCTCATGTCCTTCTTCATTTTCGTGGTGTTTTTCTATACTTGTGGCTTTGGTGAACTGTCCTGGGTAGCCTCACCTTGGCTTGGTCCTTTTTTCTATGGTTTGGGGTCACCTTTTCCTTGCTTTGGATTTGCAGATCCAAAGTCCTGCTTCTTTTGTTTAAATTTATTTTCAATCTTGATAGCGTACGGATACGTCATGTCGAGTGAGGAAACTTCTAGGAACTCCATCTCATCCTGGATGTACTTGTGTAGACAACCGTGGTACGTGAGCACCAAATTCCACTCAATAGCCTTGATACCCAACTTTGTGCGAAGCTTATGGAAAATATTTGTGAACTCTAGCACATCTTGGTCCCTTCACTGCCGTAGCGTGGTCTAGTTTATGTATTTGTCTTCATAGCTCCCGACAAGGTAATATTATTCCTTGATGGCATCTCTAAATGAATTCCAAGTGGGTACGAATGAAAATAACGAGGGTCCACTCTTGTCCTTTTGTTCACAGTAGGTTTCCCACCAATCCTTGACGTGTGGGGCAGCTTTGAGAAGTGAAAAAGTAATATTTTCTCGATTGGAAAAGTCATGAACTGAAAAATATCCTTCCAATAGATTTAACCATTTATCTACGACATCTACATCTATCAGGCCTTCGAATATGGGAATATCGAAGTTAACTTGTACCTTAAAAGGAGTGGCACCTCCAGAGTGGTTGCTTGATGAAGATTCATCGCTTGTGGGTAGCTGTCAAAGGATCTGGGAAACATTATCCATCATCATGTCCCTCTATCACTCAAGGGCTTCCTCGAGCAACATTTTGAAAGGATCTCCTACCCCCTCATCTTTCTTTTCTTCCTCCATAGGAGGTCATCAAGTTTTGCGGGGCTGATCTTGCAATGGTTCAACTAGATCAAGCCCTAACTCCTTATACCTTGACCTCGTTGGGGACATGAAAAGAAAAATAGAGAAAGATCATACCGCTTTGATACCACTGATCCAAAATTAAATAGGAACACAAAAACCTACATATATAATCATAAACATAGAGATGTAACAGGAAAACACTTCATTTCAGTAATAGAAAAATATTGAACTATGCTTACAAATAGAATGGAAATAAGATAGCTTGGGTGATGGTACCTTATCCCTAAGAAGAGATGTGGTAGCTACATGCCTCTGAACTATGTTACAATGAGGCTCAAGGGTCTATTTATTATTGGAAAACATGAGAAAACCCTAAACAACCAAAACCCTAACCCCAGGAGATGTAACACCAAGATTTTGTGGGCCTCGTTGGGGTTAGTTTGGCAGCCAACTTCTGTGGGTCATAACTTGGCCATATTATCTCTACTTGGAGGATACAATACCTTGTTGGAAAGATCTCACCGAGTACTACAGGTTTCCCCACAAGATCTTTCCCACAACTATGGGCTTGCTGCAAACCCCAAAAAACACCATTTAGGAGGTAAAAAACAGCTTCGAAAGTTCAATACCCGAAAAAATGATAAAAATAGTAAATGTTGAAATAAACAAGGAAACAAATGAAACTGATTGGAAGGTCTAGGTGGAATAGGTGGGTGGTGACCAATATCCACCTGAATCACCATGAGACTTTGACTCATTCTGATACACTTCACAAGTTTAATTTGCAACAAGATAACAAGGCAATTAAGAGCAAAATATAAGGAGAAAAGAAGAATTAAAAGTGAAGGAGAGTTGGAAATTTTACCTCTTTCTTCTCACACATGTGAAAATATAGGGTTCCTATGCGAGTTGCAGGGTTGAGAATTGCAAGTCCAAATCACAGACCTAAAGTATAGGGCTGAAACTTTAATTGGGGAAAATTTTGGAGAGTTTGACCTTCGTTGACTTTGCAAGACTTTGACTTTTTTGAAGAGATTCTATTGGAGGGCTAAGATGGTGCTTGGAAGGAATCTTGCCTTTGGTCTTTGGATCTTGGAGGTATCTCTTTGATTTGATTCGAATATAAGAAGTGAAGTATTATTTCTAGGTTTTCTGCTTTGAGGCCCAATTTTTCCTTGGCTTGGAGCTTATATATTGTGTTCTTTGTGTCTTTGTGATCTTCTTGTTTTGGTAATTTCTTGATGAGGAAGAAATAAATGTAATAAAATTCCAACTAATATCAAAAGTAATTATCAAGTAAGGAAAGTCAATTATAATATAAAAATACTTTGATTTTAAAACATGGTATCAGAGCTAAGGTGAAGGAAGGAAGTTGGAAGATCACATCTTTGTTGGCACCTTTGTTGAAGAGAAATCTAGAAGTAGTCATCTACTCTTTCCTCTCAATGGAAAGCTTTATGAAGAAATGTCTCAAGACTCTTGGTAGTTTCATTGAAACTATCAAAGGATATATATTGAAATACATCTCCAAACCATGAAGATAAGTGATGTATGGAAGTTTCTTCTCCACTCTCATAGGTACTTTTAAGGATGATAATGTATGGGTTATTGACAATGGAGCTTCTAGACATATGACAGATGAATCTAGTCAAATCTAGACTTTATCAAAAGGGACCTCTTCTCAATCAATTGAACTTGGAAACAAGTAGAGCTACCCCATGAAAGTGATTGGAACTAATTCATTGGAGCTAGAGACCAGTGGAAGTATTCATATCAATAATATACTCTATGTTTTAGTTCAGAATAAAAAATTACTTTCTATTTCTTTCCTAGAAGATAAATGTGATAGGATTTATTTTGTTGATGGCAAAGTTTTGGTTTGGGAAAAGAGCTCTAGTATTTAACATTCTAAGATAACTGAGATTTGTGAGGGGATGTTGTATAGACTTCGTACACCTCTTCCTCAATCTTTAGTACAATTAGATGTTATCCCTTCTGAATTGTGGCATAGAAGGTATGGACGCCTTCACTATAAGATATTTCTATATTTGAATCAAATAGACATTGGAATCCATGATTTTAAAGAAGAGCATGAAGGAATCTGTAAGGGATGTGCTCTAGTCAAGAATGTGAAGAAAGTTTTTACAAGCAATGATACTATATCCAAAGATATATTAGTTATTATACACTCTGATGTATGTAGAACTATCTCAATAAAATATCTTGGAGGTAATATATATGATGTGACATTCATTAATGATTACTCTAGAAAAACTTGGAGGTATTGGAGAGATTTTAAGTATTCAAGAATGAAGTGGAAAACTTGACAGAAAGGAAGATAAAGATCCCAAGGTTTGATAATTGTGAAGAATATACCTCCAAAGAAATTATAGCTTTTTGCAAGGAATCAGGAAAAAAAAGGGAGCTAATTGTTCCTTATAACCCAAGATCTCCCTAAATTATTATGGGGAGAAGCATATATAACAATAGTCTATGTGCAAAATTGAAGTCCTCATGAAATTCTCAATAATATGACTCTAGAAGAAAATTTTGTAGGAAATAAGTCTGATAAGCACCAGTATTGCAACAAGAATGCTGCAAATCACAAGGTTATTGACTTAAATTATCAACCAAGGGTTCGTTCAATGTTAAGAGGTGTCGACACTAAATGTGCAACATACAATGTGTCCTTCTTTCATTGATCTGATGGAACAAAGTGAATACCATGAAATCAAACCTAAACTAATTGCAGAAATGGAAATGTTACCCTGTTTTCAAGAAATATAAATGTTGCTCACTTAAATGTAAATGCTAATTCTAACTACATAAATGTAAATGGTATAGTACTTGTAAAAATGTAAACATAAGCTGGAAAAATATAAATGTTGTAGTGAACCAAAACCTAGTATATGGAATGGAAATAACAATTCTTGAAATAGAAGCCATAGCTTAAGAATAAAGAAATAAAAATAATCTAACTTGCATGAATGAAATAGCATGTAATCCATCACTACATTCCAAAGAATTTAGATCCATTGACAAAGTTCATTGTATGTGGCAATCAAGAGAAACATTATTGTGCTATCCAATTCATAAATTTGTCAACTAACCTAAATTTCAGAGGTGAATTTAAATGGAGAATATACAAGTCTTAAGAGGTCTTTTATATTACTCAATCATGGATTTGGAGACTTGGGGTCATGATTCAAGACTAAGAGACAAAAAACAAGCTTTTAGAGCAACTCTGGTTAAGTTTACATGTGCTACAAGACTGCTACTAGACTACTACTCCTTGAGATAACTTGTCGGATGTCCAAGAAAATCAAATGAAAATGATATGGGACAATTTTTTTATAAATTAGGATGTCCTAGGACTCCATTCCAAGTGGAATCACTCAAAAACACCCTTGTTAACATGTGCTAAAAAATAGCAGAAAATTACTACTATAAAAACCAGAAATTCAAGAATTAGTGAGCTAGTTAACCTACCAAATGCCTAACCTAATCAAGTACAAATTTTATGGGGTGATTTTTTTTACTAACTTAAATTTGTTTTAAGACTTAATCCAAGTTAAATCAACTCAAAATAGGCTCATTAATAATTTTCTAAAAAACAGCAGAAGATTACAACTATTTTGCTACAAGAGACCATAAATTCTAGATTTGTGAACTAGAAAACCAATCCAAGTAGCTCAATAATGGATATGTTTTTCCAAAGTTTTTTTAAGGATGAATCATACTTGTGACTCTATAAATAACCTTCAAAACAACTCGCTTCAGTACTTTAAAAAATATGACCTACAACAAAAGGAACATGAATAGTACATGCAGAAATAAGAGATGCAAGTGAAAAATACATTCAAAGAAAATAAAGAAATTGTACAAGAAGGATATTAGGCTCCTGGGATGGCCAAGGCCAAGGATAATTAGAGTAATATGAAGGAAACTAAGATTTAGAAGCTAAAAATGGCATTAAACCCCATTATTTGAATCAATCCAAGTACATCCCTGTTAGAAATGAAAGTAGAACTACTAAATAACAAGTTTTCACCACAAGAAGATAAAGAAATACCTTCCCCTAGAGAAAAATCAGAATTGGTACTTAGAAAAAGTGATGAGAAAGAATTATCCTTGAAAGGACACAACTTTCCCCTCTAAAATCCCTAAAAAGCGGATATGGTTCCCAACACTAGGAATTTTCATTAAATGATAGGGAACACATTCCTCGATTTTCTCAATCACTAGAGCTCCAGAATTTGTTAATAATTTCATGATACATTGTTCATTTGTTATCCAATCTTGGTCCATATTTTATTAGAGAGCAAGTTCCTATATTATCTCATTCATAATTTACTCAATATTTTGCAAAAAAAATAAGATTAGGCACATAATATGAAATTATCACTAAACCATCTTAATGAACATATTATAGCTAAAAATATCTAATGCAATAAGAGAGGTTTAATGTGATGAATGATGGTTATATTGGACTTAACTTGGGTCTAATTTGAAGGCACATCAAATCCAAGTGTGGATCATCTCTGAATATTTGGATGTCCAATTTACATTCATATTCCAAAGGATAAGAGGAAGAAATTGGATCCCACAAGTACAAAAATCATCTTTGTTGGTTATAGTGCTTCATCAAAAGCATACAAAATATACATTAAAGAGGAGCATCATATTGAAGTAAGCATAGATGTCATCTTTGATGAAAATGTAGCTTACAAGATATCCAAAGATATCCAAGTTGATTTTGATGAAGAAGAAGTACCGTTTTCGAGGAAATCAAAAGGGACGAAGATTTTCAAGATCCTACATCTAATCATGAAGATGTTGAAGGACTTAGTGATACTATGTAGCGTGTCATCATTATAGAAACTCATAAGAAACCTGTTTGGTTGATGACAACTCTATAAGAGGCTGAGGGACATGCAAAAGCTAAGGGAACTTTCAGAGAAAGTAAGAGACCTAAAAGGTATTTTGGTTATGCAGCTCATATAACTAAGCTCAATGAAGTCAAACCCTCCTCCTATGAGAAAGTAATTGTGTTGGAATTATGATACAGGTGTTGTCCTTGATGGTAACTCACTCAGATGAAAGATCATGGTGCAGCATGTCAATAGCAAAGAATTATAGATCAGACTACAGAAAATGAAGAAAGAGAGGTATATGCAGGTTCACCTTGACCAAGCTACGTATACACGCAGGCTCACTGAACACAAGTAGCATATACATACACACGCACTTTCACAGAAGTAAAAGCGTGTATATGTTGAAAAACTAAGATTGTGATCTGAGGTATTTGGTCCAAGGTATTGTTCCTAAGTGGTTTTAGTCCATGGTATTGAGAAAGGCCTAAAACTATATAAGGAGGAGAATATCATTAGGCCACAGCATGCAGGTTTCGAATATCTGATGAAGTGTGAGATCTAGTATGCAGGTTATTGGCTTATGGTGCTTTGCTTGATCTGAACCAAGGATGAACCTTAGCGGTTGATAAGGGGTAAGATCTAATGATGGATCAGGATCTTAAGGCTTGAAATGAATTATCATTATATGGTTTTATCATGTATATTCTAGATCTTAATACTGACACGTGTTATTCTCTAAATGTTATGATTTGGGAATAACTGAAGTCTGGAATAGCTACAAAATTATGAATTAATATTTACAGATGTGTACACTGGTTGGCTTTGATAAAAGTGCGTATACACGCTGGTTTGACACATGGAAGTAGTGTATACCTTATGAAGTATGTTTCAGTTGTTTTTGTTTGCTGTTGCAGAGTTCTGGGTTCTGCTTTCAGTTCTGGTGACAGTGTTCTGAATGATTAGATTCAGGTTATGGTGATTGAGTTTCAGTGATTGGTTGATGAAGATGTACTTGATTATTGTATTGCAGTTATGATGTTGTTGATGGGTCCAGTATGAAAATTGAAGGAAACATGGCCTTCAGATTATGATGTTATGTTCTAGGAGTATCCAATCTAAAAATTTATGAAACGTGGTCCCCGGAGGAAGAAAGAAGGTCGTAGCCTCATGTAGGTTGGCACCTACGTACTAGTAAACATATCGGCTAGTACAAGAGCTAGGGGTTTGTAGCTCCCTTCCAGTAGAAGCTGGAGAACGAGAGAAGGTTGTAGCCTTCTGCAGGTGGGTTCCTGCGTACTGGTATGAGTCTACACTAGTACAAGATTGTAAACAGGTTTTTCTTATATTAAAAAGAAGACAGCAGTAGGGGGTTTTTGTCCCACATTGGGTTTCCACCTTAAATCTTGGTGTTCATGCGTGTTTCTTATGTGTGATGGTTTGTTCTATTATTACTGCACATGGTTACTATTTATATGGTTAATGAAGTACTGATGCACTGATTAAAGATCAACATATGATGAATTAACTAAATCATAGCTTTGTTGGATATATGTTGGTTGCCTTAAATACAGTTGTGTATAAACGCAAGTTACCTTCATTGAAGTAGTGTACAAAAATCAGCGTATGAAATTAAAAATTATTGATTTGACAAATACTTATTCATCCCCCCCCTCCCCCTCAGTATTATTTCCAACAATTGGTATCAGAGCAGGTCCTTCAGAAGAAGCTTGATCACTTGAAGGGAGATCCATCATCATGAGTAATAAAGAAAGTGTGGGATCCATCAGAATGCCAATCTTTGATGGGAGAAACTTTTTTTATTGGAAAATAAGAACCACAACCTATCTACAATCACTTGGAACGGATGTCTGGGAAATTGTGGAAGGAGGATATACATTTCCAACAGCAATTCCTACAGATATGGCAGGTAAAAAGTAATATGAAACCAATGCCAGAGTTGTCAATACTTTATTGGGAAGTTTGTCAAAATCAGAGTTTTTCAAAGTCATGCAGCTCAAATCAACCAAAGAAATATGGGACAAAATCATTCTAAGCTATGAAGGAGACTTTCAAGTAAAATGTGCTAAGCTTCAAACTCTTAGAATTCAGTATGAAACTCTTAAGATGCATAGTGATGAAAGCATAGCTAGTTATTTCCTATGTATAAATGAGGTTGTCAATTGTATGAAGAATATGGGTGAAGAAATTAAGGAAGTTACCTTAGTTGAGAAAGTTTTGAGATCCTTGTCTGCTAAATTTGAACCCAAAGTGTCTGCCATAGAAGAAAAACAGGATTTGCAGAATATCACTATGACGCAGCTTCACGGAATCTTAACTGCCTTTGAGATGAGAAAAGGAGGACCATAAGATATGAGAGAAGTTGCATTTAAAGCATCAGCAAAGGGAAAAGAAAAAGAAAAACACAATGAATCAGGATACATTTTAGAAGAAGAAGATGAGGTAAATTTTGTCAAGAAGCTTCAACGAGGTTTTGGAAGGTTCAAAGGTAAGCTACCTTTCAAATGCTTTTCTTGTGGTAGAGTTGGTCATTATGCTGCTAGATGCCCTCATGTCAAAGGAAAGATGTCTGAAGAAGGTAATAGAAGTTATTATACTCATGATGATAGTGATGGCTTGTCCAATAGTGATGAAGATGATCAAGAAATTAAACTACTCATGGCATATGAAAATAATGCCTTAGAAAAGGAAGATTTCCTTAAAGAAATCAGTCAACTTAAAATCAGTTTGGAAGAAAAGGATACAATCATAAACACAGTGACACATCAACTCACTGAAAAGGACAAACACAATGAAGTATTAGAATGTGAAGTAGTAAGTCTAAGAAAAGAACTTGAAAAGACAAAGACTCTAAATCTTAGATTTGCTAAAGGATCAGAAAAGTTAGATGAAATCATCAAAGTTCAGCGTTCGCCCATTATAAAGACTGGTCTTGGTTTTCATGAATCTATTGAAGGTGAATCTAGCTCACAAGGTGAGGCAAGGAACTCTAATGCAAAATCTGAAATGCTCAACAAGGAGATGAGAGGTGAACCCCATCAACAACCAAGGAAAGAAATTCTTCAAAGAAAATCTTTTACTCCTAACTGTGGAAGTAATAGTCAGTTATTTCCTTCAATGAATGATGTTGAATGTTTTATATGTCATAATTTTGGACATGTTGTAGCCAAATGCAGAAGTAGAATGGTTCAAGACTGTCATATAGAAATATCATCACGTTCCAGGTACTTTAAGGGATATTGTTTTTCTTGCAATATGTTTGGTCACAAGGCTATTGATTACAATAAAAGTAATATGAAACATGTAAGATGCTATGTGTGTAACAACTTTGGACATAAAGCAAGGGAATGCAGAAACAAATTTCAGACACCAAACCAAAAGGAGCATACATCATATCCAAGGTATTGAAGAAGATAGAATTATTTCTAGAAAGATGTGGCATAGCTCAGTTTATAGACATAACAAACCTAGGGGAAGTTGAAAGTGTAAAACTTCAGTATTCCAATTTTCATATGCAACTATTATGAAAAGAAGCTATGTATATACGCGAGTTAGAAGCTGCATAGTGGCGTATATGGTACTTTGAGGAAAGAGCAGTGGGACAAACTTAGGAAAAGGAGTCTAATATGGTTCAGTCACTTATCTGCTCTATTTGATGATGGTTACTATGTGTTGATGATTTGTAGAAATGTTTTGGTGCTAAAAAGTTGATGTATATCTTATTAATGATGATACCTTGATAACTCTCACTGATATTTTCAATGATTAGATCTGACAATGAACAATTGACACAGGTTCAAGGGGAGCATATGATTCTAATAATGCATTGTTGGCATTATCTTAGAAGATCTTGGTACAGATCCACATAGTTGTTTTGATTCAGGTGCCTCTTTTGATAGAAATATACAGGCTGTTGATCCTGATGTTGCTGATGGTGCAGATCATATATAGTGTATGATAGTTGTTGATGACTATCATGGTCTTTTTTAGATTGCTGGTCCTTTTTATAAATGTCATGTATATCATTTGATGTAAAGGTCATGAAAAGACCTAATTTGTAACCCCACTTGGTTGGGAGATTGATGTATGTATGAGTCATTTGTGATAGGAAGATCATACTCACTTAGTTGAGTTATAGAGTCATGTTATTTTTTTGAAAAATATTTTTCCAGATTTAGCATGTACTCAGGGGGAGCATGGATAGCATAATTTATGTCAAAGGGAGAAATTATCTTGGTCCACCCTTTGCCCTTGATGTCAAAGGGGAAGAGTGACTTGATGTTGTTGTTGCCATCAAGTCCAAAGGGGGAGATTGTTGGCATTATGATACAAGTGTTGTCCTTGATGGCAACTCACTCAGATGAAAGATCATAGTGCAGCATGTCAATAGCAAAGAATTATAGATTAGACTACAGAGAATGAAGAAAGAGAGGTATACATAGGTTCACCTTGAACAAGCTGCATATACATGCAGGTTCACTGAACACAAGTAGCGTATATGTACACATGCACTTTCACAGAAGGAAAAGCATGTATATGTTGAAAAACTAAGTTTTTGATCTGAGGTATTTGGTCCAAGGTATTTGGATCCATGGTATTGGTCCAAGGTATTGGTCCTAAGTGGTTTTGATCCATGGTATTGAGAAAGGCCTAAAACTATATAAGGAGGAGAAGATCATTAGGCCAAAGCATGCAAGTTTCGAATATCTGATGAAGTGTGAGATCTAGTATGCAAGTTATTGGCTTATGGTGCTTTGCTTGATCTGGACCAAGGATGAACCTTAGCAGTTGATAAGGGATAAGACCTAATGATGGATCAGGATCTTAAGGCTTAAATGAATTATCATTATATGGTTTTATCATGTATAGTCTAGATTTGAATACTGACACATGTGTTATTCTATAAATGTTATGATATGGGAATAACTGAAGTCTAGAATAGCTGCAAAATTATGAATTAATATTTACAGATGTGTACGCTGGTTGGCTTTGATAAAAGCGTGTATACATGCTGGTTCAACACATGGAAATAGCGTATACCTTATGAAGTATGTTTTAGTTGTTTATGTTTGTTGTTGCAGAGTTCTGGATTCTGCTTTGGGTTTTGGTGACTATATTCTGGTGACAGTGTTCTGAATGATCAGATTTAGGTTATGGTGATTGAGTTTCAGTGATTGGTTGATGCAGATGTAATTTATCATTGTATTGCAATTATGATGTTGTTGATGGGTCTAGTATGAAAATTGAATGAAACATGGCCTTCAGATTATGGTTTTGTGTTCTAGGAGTATCCAATCTGAAAATTTATGAAACGTGGTCCCTGGAGGAATAAAGAAGGTCATAACCTTCTCTAGGTTGATGTCTACATACTAGTAAACAGATCGGCTGGTACAAGAGCTAGGGGGTTGTAGCTCCCTTCCAGTAGAAGCTGGAGTATGAGAGAAGGTTGTAGCCTTCTACAGGTGGGTTCCTGCATACTGGTATGAGTCTGCACCAGTACAAGATTGTAAAAAGGTTTTTCTTATATTAAAAAGAAGATAGCAGCAGGTGGATTTTGTCCCGCATTGGGTTTCCACCTTAAATCTTGGTGTTCATGCATGTTTCTTATGTGTGATGGTTTGTTCTGTTATTATTGCACATGGTTACTATTTATATGGTTAATGAAGTACTGATGCACTGATTAAAGATCAACATATGATGAATTAACTGAATCATATGTTTGTTGGATATACACTGATTGCCTTAAATACAGTTGCATATACACCCAAGTTACCTTCATTGAAGTAGCGTACAAAAATCAAAGTATGAAATTAAAAATTATTGATTTGACTAATACTGATTCCCCCCCCCCCCCCCCCCCCCCCCCCTAGTGTTATTTCAAACAAATTGAACATGAAGAATGGAGGAATGAAATGCAAGAATAATACCAGTATATTATGAAGAATGATGTATGGGAAATTGTTCCTAGACCTAGTGACAACAATATAAATTAAAGAGGATCATCATATTGAAGTGAGAATAAAGGTCATATTTGATGAAAATGTAGCTTACAAGATATCCAAAGATATCCTAGTTGATTATGATGAAGAAGAAGTACCCTTTTTTGAGGAAATCACAAGGGATGAAGATGTTCAAGATCCTACATCTAATCATGAAGATGTTGAAGGACTTAGTGAGATTGTGTAGCATGTCATCATTCTAGAAACTCGTAAGAGACCTGCTTGGTTGAAAACAACTCTACAAGAGGCCGATGGACATGCAACAACTAAGGGAACTTTTAGAGAAAGTAAGAGAACTAAAAGGTATTTTGGTTATGTAGCTTATATGACTAAGCTCACTGAAGCCTAACCCTCCTCCTATGAGAAAGTAACTAAACATCAATAATGGAGGAATGAAATGCAAGAAGAATACCAGTCTATTATGAATAATTATGTATGGAAAATTGTTCCTAGACCTAGTGACAAATTTTTTATCACTTCAAAATGGGTTTACAAGATCAAACATGCAGTTGATGTGAGCATTGACAAGTATAAAGCTAGGTTTGTGGTAAGATTCTTTTCACAAAAGGAAGGAATTGATTATGAAGAAACCTTTGCTTCTATAGCAAGATATACAATTATTATATCACTTGTCTCTTTGGCTACCACTATGTGATGGAATATTCATTAAATGGATGTTAAAACAACCTTTATGAATGGGACCATTAATGAAGAGGTTTATATTGAACAACCTCAATGGTTCAAAATCCATAACAAGGCAACACACATCCGTAGATTGAAGAAGTATCTTTATGGCTTGAAACAAGCACCTAGAGCATGGTATTCTAGGATTGATGCATACCTATTAAGACTTGGTTTTTTCCAGACTTCTATAGATTCTAATCTCTATATTAAATTGGTCAAGAATGAACCTATGATCATAATTTTATATGTGGATGAATTACTTGTTACAGGTGTAGAACATCGAATACAAGAATGCAAGAGACAATTGGTAGCTGAATTTTACATGAACAATCTTGGGCTTATGCACTACTATGTGGGACTAGAGGTTTGGAATAATCCTAGGGAAATTTATCAGTCAAGGAAAATATGTGATCAAGATATTACAAAAATTTGGCATGATGGATAGTAAGCCAATGAAAAATCCAATGATTACTAATTTGAAAAAGTTGAGGAGTTCAAAATCTAGTCATATGGATCCTACATGCTCTAGACAGTTGATTGGCTCCTTAATGTATCTTGTGAATACTCAACCTAACATTTGTTTTTTAGTAAATGTCCTCATTAAATTTTAGATGGAGCCAAAGTATGAACATTGGATAGCAACCAAACACATCCTGAGATATATTCATTTGACCATACATCATTTCCTTAGATATGTTAATGAGATTCAACTATTGGGATATACAAATTCTAATTAGGTGGTAGTGAGATAGATGGTAGAAGCACTACTAGTGGATGCTTTAGTTTGGGATCTTCCATGCTCCCATGGATGAGCAAGAAAAAAGATATTGTTTCTTTGAGTAGTGGTGCAGTTGAATATGTTGTTGCAAATGAAGTCTGTAAAGAGGTTGTGTGGCTTAGAAAGTTGTTATCAGATTTATTTGAAGGACCATTGAGCCCCATAATCATACATTGTGACAACCAAAATTGAAGAAGGTTGACTAAGGACCCAATGTTTCATGCTAGAACAAAGCATATCAACAATAAGTACAACTATATAAAAATATTGGTACAAGATGGGGTCGTGAAGCTACATTATATCTCTACATATGAACAAGTAGATAATATTTTGACAAAGTCTCTTCTAAACAAGAAGCTTGAGTACTTAAGAAGCAAGCTTTGTTTAGTGGATATCTCTTCCCTAATTGAGAGGGAGTGGTGATGGACATTATATTCTTTATTCATGTTTCATGCACTAGGCCATGACTAACAATCATACATCTTAGTGAAGGCCATGGAGAGAGAATATGGTCTGGAGGATTGCATACGCATTTGAGGCTAGTACATCTTGAGGATTACAATACAATATAGAAGTAGTTTCTTAGACTGATACTCTTTGAGGATTGCAATCCAAGATAGAAGTTGTTTCTTAGACCAATACTCTTTGAGGATGAGGTAGGGAATCCAAGACAAGAGTAGTCGAAGATTATTGATATTATTTTAGGATTGCTAAATCTAAGATAAGAATAGTCCTAGAAGGAAAAACCTAGTGAACATCTAGATGGGGTGTGTGCCTTCAGAAGTAGTGTGATGTCTTACATAAAATCTCCCAACATTGTGCTTTGATCTAGCAAAGATATAGAGATTGTTAGTCAAGGTCTTTCTATGTTAACAATGTTGCTTATGACGTTGATACATAAATATGGCTTATCAATCTAAATCTTCCTATGAGAATACTTCAATTTGAGAATCCTTGTACCTCATGATGGAATTATGAATACCTCCCTAGTTAATAGGGAGTGTTGGAGAATGTAACTTGATTCAGTATTCATAATGAATTTTGTAATCATGACATTGTATATTTTATATAAAAAGAGAAAACATATTATTTATTGAAGCATGGATTTCATGCTTCTAGGGATTGTTGAGTCAAAGGAGAAGTTTTGCCATGTATTGTAGTCCTATTTGGACTTGTTGTAACAAAATAAATTATTATTTATGAGTCTAGAAAGTTATTTTGTCCTTGAAAACCAAGTTGACCTTGCCAAGGATAAATTGACCTAGAAGAGGCCTATTTGACCTCTTGAGAAGTGTATATATAGCATGAGACTTCGATTCGTTTTGAGATATTTCACAAGTTCAATTTGCAACAAGATAACAAGATAATTAAGAGTGAAAGTCAAGGAGAAAAGAATAAGTCAAAATGAAGGAAGAAGACTTAGAAATTTAACCTTTTTATGCTCACATGTGCAAAAATCTAGGGTTTCTATGTGAGTTTCAGGGTCGAGAATTGTAGGTCCAAATTGTAGACCTGAAGCAGAGGGTCAAAAATTTGATTCAAGCAGATTTTGTAGAGTTTGAACTTCATTTGCTTTGGAAGACTTTGACTGGTTTGAAGATATTTGATTGGAGGGTTTATTTGGTGCTTGGAAGGAATCTTGACTTTGGTCTTTGGGTCATGGAGGTCTCAATTTTATTTGATTTTATAAGAACAAAAGTATTCTTTCTGAGTTATCCCCTTCAAGGGGTTTTTCCCTAGCTTGGAGCCTACATCTTGTGTTCTTCGTGTCTTTGTGATCTTCATGTTTTGGTAATTACTTGATGAAGAAGAAATAAATGTAATTAAAGGCCAACCAATATCACAAGTAATTATCAAGTAAGGAAAGTCAACTATAATATGCAAATACTTTGATTTTCCAACAAGAACATGGAGGGATAGGCATCAAGGACCCATTGTTAATGAACCTTGTGATGAGCATTAGTATTGCAGCAAGGATGTTACAACTCCTGGGCTACCATATTTACTTATCAACCTGGGGTTCATACAAACTTGGAGGTGATAGTGTTGTATGCACAAGTAAAAGTGATGGTTCTGTCTGTTGTCACTGTTCAACTGGCGAGAGACCACTAGGGTTCCAAGCCAGAGTTCTATGGAGTCAGAAGAATCTTGATCCTTTGATGGAAGAAAGGTAAATCTACTCTAAGAGAGTTACTCTACTGCAGTAATGGAGAAAGCCAACATGTAATGCTAAACCACACCATACCCTAATTAACCATTTAAGAAGATATGCTAAGCAAAAATGCTAAACTAACATAAAAAAAAAATGCTACTATGTAAGTTGCGGAAGTAAGAAGCATCAAACAATTCTAATGTGCAAGTAAAGAGACTAAACTAAATTTGTTTTTGCTCTTTTGGTATTTTTACGCAAAATCAAGTATGAAAACTAATTAATCTTGTGGATGTGGCAGGTGGATTAAGGGTATTTGAGGATGGCTAGAAGGTTTATGAAGTGGTTGGATGGTGTGGAGGGTCCATAGGAGGTTTTTTGTGACTTCCTAGAGGTTTTCTGTCAATTTGGCGTCAAAACAAGTTGTTTAAGGAAAATCTATAGGATGTACTAGAAACCTACAGGATACAGCTAAGAGCTAAATGTGAGGTGTTGTAGATGATGGGAGGCTTAGGAAAGGTGTGTGATGGGTGGAATGGAGTGTTATAAGGTCTAGTATCATTCAAGAGTCAATATCCAAGATGATAGATGGCTAGATTCACTCAATGTGTTTGGGAGAATTTCAATGAAAAATGATGAAAAACTAGTGAGGATGATGGTGGTAACAAGGGATGGCTAAGGTGGATGAAGTGGAAGGTGGTTGTTGGCTATGAAGTCTTAGTATCCTCTTGAAGCACTTGCTCTACATAAAACATGTGTATCTTCCAAAAAGTTATGCAACAAGATACATTTTCATAAACTAGAAAAGCAGAATTAATGAGTCAACTGCCTCTACTATGCATAAAGAAAGTTGTTGAAAGGAATGAAAGCACGAGTGAGATCTACTGCAGAAATGGAGATGAAAATGATGACAATGAAATCTATTTTGCAACATTAACAAAATACTAAATTAAAGACAAAAACTCCGAAGCTCATTAAAGAATTAGAAATTTGTGTTTTGGGGGTTGTTTAAGGGTCCCTTCCTCAATTCATGGTCCCAAAGCGAGGACGTGAGGCCGAGACACCTATTAACAACCTTGTGGTGATCCTTTTTCTCCTTGATAATGTACTACTTGAAATAAGGCACAAATGGAAGCAAAATATCACACAACCAATCTAATCTACACTACTTGTAATGGAAATGCATCTAATAAGCAAATTAACAGTTAAGCTATGAATATACACTAAACATACATGTACAATCAAGAGGAGCCTTGGATGCTAGGGTTGGGCCTTAACCTAAGATCTTCAGCCCTCTAAGTTAACTTAGTGCTGGCTAAAAACAAAACTCATTCTTATTACCAAAACAACAAATTACATCTGTTAGTGCCTAAATCTACCTCAGGCTGAAGGAAGGCAGGTCTAGGGTAACATCAAACCATGCTTAACCCGGTAGCTAGCCCTATCAGGTCGGGAGAGGGCTCTCTCCTTGTCAATCTCAATTAGGATATTGCAACTAAGGCTTGAGATGACTGAAAGTTAATGCTGATTTTAGGCTAGGTATATTTGCTCAGAGGATTTTGATTGGTTTTAATGGTTGGTTGCTGGATCAAATGAGGAAGGCAGCTTTAGGTTTGGGGAATCAACTTAGATTTGTAGAGGTTTCTATGGGGTGAGGTAGGTAAGTGTTTTGGCACTTTGAATTGGGTGTGATGGTAAGTCTAAAGACTGGTGAGGAGTTGGAGAGGGCATGCAAAGTCCATGAGTCCTCTTCAAACAACAGAAAACATTAAGAACTAAATTTATCCTCAAGGCAGAGCACTAAATATCAATGGATTCTACCTAATTCTCTTAATTCATTTAGTTATGAAGAAAGAAATAGATGTTGGAACATATACACATAAGAGAAACTAAATAATAGAGGAAGAAACAATACCAAGAAACATTACCACAAGAATCCCACAAAATGCTGCAAAACCCTGGTCCAATTCCTTGCCAAACTGCAGAAGTGATTTACAATGAAGTTGAAAGCATCCACAAAAGTCCAACCCTTACAAATGACTGAGAAAGCACATAATATAGGCATCAAACCACCTATTCTAGCCATTAGGGGTCGAATCCATGAGTTAAGGAGCTGTTTCAACAACATCTAAACTAGGAACTAGAAAATAGGCAGTGGAACAGCTTGCCTCTAAAATTATGGAAACTGATTCATTCAACCTCAAACCACCTCTAACTGATGTATCTACCCCCTCAAGTCATTTTTCATCATATTTATACCATATTACATCATTAACCATTACAAATTTACTAAGAAGAAAAGAAAAAGTCAACTGATAGTCAAATCGGGCGAAATTCTAATTTTTTAGGCAAAATTGGCAAAAATTTGCCTCATGCGCAGCACCCTGAGCCTGATGCATAGCGCCACTTCAAGGCTAATTTTGGAGGCCTTACACTCATCCAAATCATCCCCAAGATAGCTTGTTGGAATGCCCTACCTGTCTAGTTTCTGGAATACTTTGAATTTCTAATTTGGAGGTCATTTTCCCCCTCAAAAGTGGATTCTCCAAAGACTGGTTCCTGTGTGTCCAAAAAGTGGTAGAGAGGGCACTTTTTGAGTGTTTTATGCCTTTTGAGCGACCCAGATCTCCTCCAAATTTTATGAAACTTTTTGGGTTTCATTCTTTTTCCATGAGGAATCCAAAACTACAAGCCATTTAGCAAAACACTGAGCCAACTCAATGCGCAGTGCTAGTGGCGCTATGCATCAACTGAAAATCCCTATGTTTTTAATTAAAAAATTGTAAAATGACAAAATTTCTCCAAAATTTCTCCAAATTTGGCACATGGGTCCCTCATTGATTGCTTTGTTGGGCTAGTGAAGCCTCAGCCAAGATCTTTAGCTTATCATGCTCCTTAAGTCTCTCCATGGAAATTTCGCTAAAGGTTTCTCTCTCATAGTCATACTCACTATCCTTCTCCATACTTTATAGTTGTTTCCCTTGTGATGACTGAGAGGAGTATGAAGAGATTTAAAAAGGAAAGCAGGTGAGAGTGAACAAGAATTGGAAAGGGATGAGGGGAATAAGTAAGGTTAATGAATGATGTAGGGTTTGGGAGTAATGATAGAGTTTGGGAGTATGGTAGGGTTTGGGTATATGATTATAGAGTTTGATATGTGAAGGGTAGGGTTTGGGAGAGAGGAGAAAGGAAAAGGAGTTAGGGAGGATGGGGTTTAGGAGATAGGTTTTGGGAAAATGAAATTAGGGGATAGGGAATAAACAACTATAATCTGTAGTGTATGAGGTAGTTTTAGAGACAAATTAGGGTTTTGAATTTTAGGATGCTAAAACCACCATCAAAGCATAAAAAACCCTATGTGAGATCAAAAGAGAGTTTACTTGCTTGGAGGAGAAATGCAGCAATGAGAGTGATTGGAGGTGAAATTTGAGGGTTTTTGAGGTGTTACTAGCCAATGTACATCACCTTGCACCCAATGCGCAGTGCCTCTCTTATGCATAGCGCCAGTGTAAATTTACACTGGAGAAGACTGCCTGATGCGCAGCGTCGACCCTTTGTTGCGTAGCGCTGACCCTCTGATGTGCAACGCCTCCCTGATGCGCAACACCTTTTTGCAGACGACTTTTGAAGGCCTTACAAGTGTCCAAATTGGGCATGTGATAGCTCGTTGAAAATATCTTTGTGTCTAGCTATCATTTCACTCATCAAGCAAGTAATCTGGCCAACCAAGCTAGGAGAAATCTTGATTTTCCCAAGGTCGCTCCAAAGGTGCAGCAAATCTCCTAAGGTCAATGATGTTTCCGATATTTCTCCCAAACCATGAAACCTGTGTAAAAACTGAAATAGGTTTTTCTTCTTGGGTCAATTATGGGAATAAACCTCTCTCACTTTTGTCAAATTAATCTTCTCTTTCTCAGAAACATCATTTGAATAAAACCTATCCCAATGTGTGGAACAGGGGATTTGTGGAAATGAAGGGAAACGAAGTGGATAAGGGGCTTATAAATTCTTGAGAAAATTTTAGGAAGTAGGGAGGGATGTTGGGAATCAGGGGAAAGTGGAATTTCAAAGATTGAGTGAGGGGAATGGGTCCAAAAGGTCAAAACACATGCCTAGCCTAGAAAATTGTCAAATTGTAGCAATAAACTAGGGTTTGTGGGAAAATGAGGGATATGAGTGATGGGAAGCATTTAAGAAGGTATATTAAGGATAGGGGAAGGTGTATGAACATCAGGACACAAGTTTTGTTGATCATCTGACCATCCGAGAAAAATTACCTTCAAAACCCTAGGAGAGGGAAATGGGCCTTACCTAAGTAAAACTCAAGCACAAACAAGGTGTAAAATGACCCATTGGAACTTGAAATGATGATGACAACTCTTTGAATGATGGTACACTAAGCTGAATGGTGACATGGATCAATACTTGAAAGACTTTGCAAGGGGTGAAAACAACCCTAGATCTAACATCTAGTGACCAAATTTTACTTGAAGACTCATTGAAATGACAAAATTTGACTTTGACACCCTGAAATCACTTTGTAAGAGCATGTTTGATCTCTGATGGAAGGCTTCAGAGACTAACACTAACATTGGCTCCATTGGGGATGGTAGCTCCTTGGAGGTGCCAAGAACATTGTAGACCAAGTAGCCTTATCCATTGGGCAAGGAGTCAAAAACTCAAACTGAAATGCACGACTGAAAACTGACAAATTGACGACACAAACTGACTTGAAACTGACTCAATACTAAAATAAAATTGAAAAAATGGAAAATATGCTCAAAAGGGAGCTTATTCAATAAAACTTACTCTAGTTGTTTCATTCATCACCTGATCAAGTGAAATGAAACAACCAATGCAACCAAGTAAGCATTCTAGTTGTTGTTTGAATTCTACGCAAGAACTTTCTTATGAACAACAAGAGAGAACTACTGAAAGGAAAATTCCATGAAAACTTGTAAATAGATCCATTGAATAATATGGATTCTCTATCCAACTCCAAAAACACTGCATAAGGATTTTGAAATTCATGCACACTAGGAATTAGCTTATCCAATGGATTACTTTTCTTCTCCTTGTACCATGAATGCAAACTTTCATCTAAGCACTGTGATGAGACTCCTGCTGAAATTGACAAAAGAGACCGATTGCTGGATCAAGTTTGTATCAATACTTGTTTCAATCTCATAGTTAGCTAGTGGAGAAGGACTTTTACTGTAGACATCATCCAACACATCAGCTATTGGATCGCGAAAAACTTGAAAATACTGTTGCAACCCATTTTCTATTGGTTCTAATGAGATTGCATGATTTTCTATAGGTTGCTCATTTGAAGATATACTATGCAATTTTCCCTTCAAAAACTGAAATGATTCAAAACAAAATGGTACGGAATCATCTTGCATCATTTGATCATATGGTCCAGCTTCCAAATCTTCATTTGCAACTTGACAATCAATGGCATTTGGGGGCTGCAAATCTAGATATGAGAAGTCTTGCACAAGGATTTCATTGCCCTCAAGATGGTCCAGATCAAGACTTGTTGACAGTTGATTTCTGATTGCATGAAAGTTGTCTCTGATGAACTGAAACGAAGCAAAACAAAAAGGCAAATATCCTTCACTTACTTCAAAATTTGCTGCACTTTCCTCCTCACTTCCATAGCTAATATGCATTGGTTGATCACTGTACTCGAGCTGCGGAAAGTGAACTTCCTCCTCCCACAAACTAGCTGTTGATTTGTCTGCAAGAGTAGCTTTTGTTTGGAGAACATAATCATCATCATCATACTGATAAAACTTAGGTAAATCATCAGTAAAAATTACATCATCAAGCATGCATGTCATATCAACAAATCTCTCTTCTCCTAGATGATCTACAAAACAATCATTATCAGGTCTATGACAACTGGGATAATAACGAAAATGTTTTGGATCAACAACTTGTTCCTCTTCAATCAGCGAGCCATGGTCTTGAACGTAATACACATTCCTTGTAGTGATCTTTTGCATCATCTCTTCCACTACACTTACCAAAATGTTGAGCTTTACCTCTAAATATGTCGATTCCTTTGGATCTATGTTCTTCACCTCTTCTTCCTTCAACTTTGCCCTTCTGATCAGCAAATTAGCCTCTACATCTATTGCACTATTTTGCATCTCTTCAAGTGTTGCAAGGTTCCTTTCTCTCAGCTGAAACTCCATTTCTGGATCAAAGGCATCCAGGTAGTGCAAGAGAGCGGATCCAGGAGGAGGTCTTATATTAACCGGCATCGAAAAATAGACTTGGTTAAACCTGGAAAAAAATTGTTGTACTGTCTCCCCTAGTAATCTTTTCAGTTGGTTGTACTCTTCTATAATCAAGAAAGGGTTTTGTCTGACCACCCACTTGTCAAGGAAAAATTTGACGAACTGCTGGAAATCTTGACTTTGCCTTGCAAAGAAAGAGCAAAAAGCCTAATACTGACATCCTCTTCCTCAACTTCAAAAAGGTTGAGAAAAGTCTCAAAATTCAATACATGTCTCTCAACAGTGATGTTGTCACATTCACCATCAAATCTTGGTAGATATAGGTAATGAGTTTTAGAGAAAGCATGGGATATAGGAGGTAAAATCAAAGGCTTGTATCTATCTGGAATTTTACAAGGTATAGGATTATGTACTGTTATAGACATATTTGGGCACTGCAACACCAAACTCATATGTCCATAAACTAAGGGCTCCTTAAGTCCCTAAAAGTTTTGTTTCAAACCTTAAAGGATCATGGTCAACTGATTACATCATTTCCCAGAAGTTCCACATGAAAAACTACTCATAATTGGCCAAAACTAGACAATATAGACTGCTCCATGGGCAAGGTGCGATGCATATTTACTGCCTAACTGGCCAGGTGCAATGCATACTCAAATTGCCTTTTGTAGGGTGCGATGAACAAGAATAGACAAATGGTAGAGATAGTTTGCAAGGTGGATGATCATGGAATCTTCCAGAAACTTCTCCTGTGACACTTGCCTTTCTGAATTCGCCCAGGGATGAGTAAAAGATCATGAAATCTCCAAGTGGAACGAAGAACTATCAGTGGCATGACACTAATAAAAAACCCAGAGCTGACTCACACCCTTGCAATACATCTATACATGGATCCCTCATCTGAGAGATCGAGAGGCTGGAATTTTGTATTTTGTAAGGAAGTTTTGTTGGTTTGTTGAGAAGATAAATTGCATTATTGGGTGATTTTCTTGTTCATGAGGTGAAGAGGGCTTCTACAACTGGGAGGATGATGTTGGATCAGACAGCTGGGTTGTAATCCTCTCATGCATTACTATTAATAAATTTCTTTGAGTTTTCCTCCATATGATCTTGTATTTGTGAATCTTATTGTTTATGAATGCAATTGTATGGTCAATGTGTTTCTGATTCCGCATTGTTTATGGTGTTTTAGATAGAGATGTTTTGATAGTTTGTTGTTACTTTGACTCTACAGGTACTCTTTGAAGTGGGACAAGTAGGAGAGGAGTGGCAAATTCTATCAAGGAAAGGAGAAATCAAGCTAGGATCAAAGCGGAAGATCCAGGTTGGTCCTCTTTTCTTCTATTCCATCTATCACACTTAAAGGAACTCTTGAAAAGCTTTCATTGTTTGTTTCTAAGATAGCTACCCGTCTCAGTGGGACTAGCAGTCGAATCGACACTAGTTTTCCCTGAAACAAAATGGCGACTCCACTGGGGAACGAATAGTTTGTTTTGTTTGTTTATTTTTTGCTTTATAAACTACGGACGGAGCCCGAAGTTAGCCAGCTAGCCTTCAAAACACCTTTTCTATGCAATTGCGAAGTAGATAAATGCTACTTCAGTCAATATCCGGGTTGGTTTATGAACTGAACATCTGATTTACAAAGCATCCTAAGTGCCCTTATGGTAGCTCAAAACCTCATCAGATCCTACCCTTATGATTTGTGTTTACTGTCCACCATTACTCAGCCTAAATCATTGAACTTAGCTGCAAGTTTTGAGCAAAAAACCAAGCTCAGTTTCGCTCCCTGGCCCATTGCACTGTCTGTAACTATGCAACCTAGATGCATCGCACCTCCTGTGTGGTGCAGGTGAGATGCATCAATGTTTCCCTATGTCGTAGGTGCGATGATTGAGTGAACTATGTTTTCTTCTCTGAAATTTGGTTTTTTCTCTTTGTTTTCAGCTTTATTCAGTAGTTTTATTGTTCATGATCAGTACCTTCTTGCTGTAACCATCTTCCTTCACATTATTTCAGCCTCCATCAGTTAGGAATTGTAAATGTCTTTATGTATTTGTTGATCACTTGCAATCCTCCTTTATCGAAAGTAGCCTAATCGAACTGTCGTTTTTGATGCAAGTGTCGTAATTGTCATTCTGAATCAAAAGAAGAGTGTCATAAAGTCTTCCTCTTCTAGATAGTTGATTGTACTTTTGTCATTATACTTGATTTTGAAATTATTAGTATTTCAAGTGTCGAAAACAGTTTTAAATTCGAAATCGAAAAGTGTCGTCTTAGTCTTCCTTTCGTTTTGAAAAGAGAAAATTGTTAGTACTGTCGCTTTGAAAGAAAATAGTTCAAATCTGTACTTAGCTTTCTTTTTGTCATTCACACATTAAGAAAGCGGAAAACAAATACATGCATGTGCATCTGCATTTTGACTGCTTGCAAAATTTGATTTAGGAAAGTGCATCTAGTGTGTGCTCTATGCTCTCTGCTGAAATAAAAATCGTTATCTTCTTTCCTTTATAGCTAGGATCTTCATTGCTAAAAGAACATAAATGACTGTCTATCATTTTAGATTGCATATTTAGGAATTTCACATCTATGTCAGGTGGTGAAACTTGAAAGACAAACTTCTAAGGAAGGTCAACTCTAAAATAAACCTCAATGAACATAAAAATGCTTTGGAATCTAACGCAACACATCTAGAAGTCTAGGCTAGAGATGTGTTCCGGCGTCGTAAAACTTGGTAACTATTGTTTTCATCGGAGGTTGAGTGATTCCTCCTCTTTGATATGATAAGTACTAGTACGGACTTGTGCTCCCCGTACCATCGAGTATATATTGGGAGACCACAATAGGCTGATATCCTTTATCCTTAGGAAGACGTGTCTGCCACCCTATTGATCGTAATGCACTGAACACAGCATTCGGGAAGATTGACTGCCGTACACAAATCCTTGGTAATTTCTCCATCATTTATCACCAAGGTGTATTTTGCAGTTTTACGATCGATTTGGTAAACCCTTTGTCTAGACTTCCAGAGCAGTCACTTTCGTTCCTTTTCGACTCCTTAAAAGAAAAGGTCCATCTGAGCACTTGTCACTTCAGACTCATTAAAAATCGAAGGTGACTAGAGTCACCTTTATTTTTTTATCGACTCTTAAAAATTGAAAAAGCAAGTTGTGTCAAAGTGTCTTAAAATTCATTTAAATCGGAATAAAATTTTTCCCCTTTAATTTTGAGTTGATCAAGTAATCCACAATCGTGGAAGAAAGTCAATCAAAACCCCATCGTTCGCGGAGACTAGAGAGTCAACCGTCTTCGACCCCAGAAAAGAAACCATCCCAAGCAAAGCATTCTCGTTTAACTGAGTCCAACTCACCTAATTTATTTGAAACTTCCGTTTCAACATCGTTAGAGACTATAGTTACTCCAATTATCTCTGGTACATCTGCCTTTATAGAAGAAGTTCCACAGTTACAAGAGGACATTAGAATTGATCCTAGTGTAACGGTAGACACGTCTATTCCTGAAGCAGATCCACGTAGGAATGATCAAGAAACTGAAGTTCACTTACCTGAACATTTGGAAGTTGAATTCCAGAATTTAGAAGGTGTCACCCCTCCAGTATCTGTTACTTTAGAAGCTACATTTCTTCGGCTCTAGAAATATTTTACAGACCTGACGGTCTACCTCTTCCACCTGGATTGATTGCTATAGAAGCGATAGTAGAGGATCTTCCACCCAGTACCCCAGTGCATTTTGGAACTGGTATCCACTTACATCCTTCTACTATAAAAGTTAGTTCTTTTTCATCACAAGTTCCTGTCGAATCGCCAGGAAATATTTTGGATAGACTAAATATGTCTGAACAACCATCAATATCTAGGACTATGTCAACTGACATAGCTACAGTGGAGCTTTCTGCTGCTGTTCCTACAATGATTGCTGGTATACCATCTATCCCGGCTAGTTATCAACAACAAGCCAGAGTCCAATCAGGGATTATTTCAACGACATGGTCAGTTCCTATTTCTTCATCCGGATTCTCATATGGTATTTCTTATGTTGAAACTCAGCAAGTTGATCCAATGTGTCTTCAAAGGCCAATCCACCCTTTAAGTATTGGATTACCACCATATGGGGGCAGTATGCCTTTTCATTGTTCCCTCCTGGAGAACAACCATATGAGAGTTTACAACAAAGTTCAGGTCAAACTGGAATTACATCTAGCGGTTGGGTACCAATACTGCCTCAACAACCAAGGGTTGTATATTCAATGCAACCAGTCCATCCTGTGTCAAATATTCCCACTACACCTGCTATTGTGACTATATCGCAAGTACAAGCGCTACCTATTGTATGTCAACCTCAAGTTTCTCAGGTTGCAATACAAAAGCCTCTCGTCTCAATGATTCAATCACAACCTCAGGTTAGTGCCTCCTTATCTAGAGTAACTCAGGCTCAAACAAGTACTATGACTCCTCATCTTGGTCAATCATCTAGTATTGGACAACAGCAAATGGTCCAACAACCATGGCTAGTTCAATATCAACAACCTTAATTCTAGCAATCATACCAAGGACCTGAGCAACATGTCTTTGTAAGTAATGGGAAACTACATTTCCAAAGCGGTTATCAACAGCCATACTATAATGGTTATGCCCATCAACCTTATCAAAGTTACCAGCATCAAATACATTATGTTGGTGTTGGGTCCCTATAATACTAGTAATTACCCCATTACTATTGTAGTTATACCCCTTATTTATATTATTGTGCCCCCATTGCCCCCATATTGTTATTAATGTGCCCATAGAATCCTCTATTGTTATTTTTGTGGCTTTATATTATTATTGTTAGGTCGGCTGGATTATATTGTGACTCCATAGACTCCTATATATAGAAAGGAGGTTTTGTCATTTGAATCATCCAAGAATTGTTCATTTATGTAATGTAAAGGAGGTTGCCCCCTCGAAGAGGCTGAATTCTAAGGCGTTGATCTATCTTTTCTATCTTTTCTTGAGCTGGTTTCATAACATTTGGTATCAGAGCTTTGGATTCTAGGGTTTCGCTGCTCCAAACAGGTCATCGTGGCATTTTCGCTATAACTTTTTTTCTGTGACGTTTCAAAAGTTGAAAAAAAAACCCATTTGAGAAGAAATCGCGCTGAACCTTGGGTCCAAATTTCAGAGCTTTTCGCGTGATATTGTCGGAGATATAATCTCAGGAAGTTGGTATGTTTGCAGACTCCTGAATTACACTCAAAACAAGTGACCTGGGGAAAATCTTCATAACTTTCTTTCTGAGCATTGGATTGAAATTTTGTAAGAAGGTACAAAAAGAGGATGGATTGTAGTTTTCGTTTATATATTTTTTAGAGTCAAAGGTTGAAACAGTGACACGTGGCACTTCATACAAGTTCACTCTACTGAACTAGTCTATAATCAGGTCACTGCGGGAGATTGTGCATAACTCTTTCTTGGAGAATCCAATTTGGATCAGACTAGTGGCATTGGAAAGGGGACATAGAAGGCTACTACAGGTCACAATTTTAGAACTGGATGATTCGAAATTACAGAGATACATCAGATTCAATATCAGGCTTCTACAAAGTAAAAAAGGTGTGTAGTTTTTATTTTTTATTTTTGCATAAGCTTGGTTTGAAGGAATTCAAAGGGCATAGTAAAGCATTATTATCGGTAACTGATGCCCCGAGAAAAGAAAATGCAAACACCTAGTAAGGAACCTGAAAGCTCTAGCATGACTCATGAAGAAGAGGAAGAAATGCTACATGATATATCAAAATTACAAGAACAAGTGCAACAAATGTCACGCTCACAAAAGCTAACAGATGCTAAGATAAATGGCGTGGAATCTAAGATAAAGGGCATGGAAGCTAAGATGGATGATCTGAAGACAGATTTGAGGACAGATTTGAAGACAGACATGGCAGATTTGAAGACAGATTTAACAAATTTTCTACAAGAATAACTTACTAATGGTGAAAAGGTTGTAAAGGAAACTCATGATGTGAACAAAAGAAATGTTAATCATGATTCCATAGACTCTAATGTTGGATCGAAGACCCACCATATTCCAAAAATCGATATGAGGAAGTTTGATGGCAAGGATCCCGCCACATGGATATTACAGATGGAGCAGTTCTTTGATCTCAATAATGTGCAAAACACACAAAAGGTACGTATGGCAACTTTATATTTGGAACCAAATCAATTTGTATGGTATCAATGGCTTTGTTCTCGTAAACAATTTATCACTTGGGCAATTTTTACGGAAGAATTGATAGCACATTATGAGGATACAAAAAGCAACACTTTTTTTAGCCAATTGATAAGTCTCAAACAAAAGGGTTCAATAATGGAGCACATTGAGGAGTTCCAAAAATTGAACATAAGGGTAAAAGATATTCCAGAGGAGCATAGGATTGATGTGTTCATAGGGTCTTTAAAGGATAATATCCAACATGATGTTCGCCTTTGGGAACCTGATTCATTAGAGAAGGCATTCAGGTTAGCAAGAAAAATGGAAAGCAAAATTATGGCAATCAGGAAGCATACCACTCACAACTATAAAGACGGAAGTGTTGTTGCCCCTAGTCTTCCACAACCTATAAGGTTGACACCACAACAATTGGAAGAAAAAAGAGCAAAAGGGCTTTGTTACAGTTGTGATAGCAAATACACTAAAGGTCATAAGTGTGCTGAGAAGAAATTATTCTACATAGATTGTGAAGAGGAAGAAGAAAAGGAGCAAGAAAGGTCAAAAGAAGAGGATATACTCCAGGAACAAAGCCTAGATGAAGAACAAATAAATCCGACCATATCTTGTAATGCATTGGCGGGAATTACCACTCCTCAAACCATCAAGATAGAAGGACAAATCAAGAAGAAAAAGGTAATAGTGTTGATTGATTCAGGAAGCACCCACAATTTTATTCATTGTAGGGTAGCAAAAGAATTGAATTGCTTCCTATATCCAGCACCAGAGTGTCAAGTGATGATTGCAAATGGAGGAACAATAAATTGCTCTGGAAAGTGCCATAATATCAAGCTATCCATGGGAGAATATGTATTGACTAGCCCAATGCTTTCCATTCCAATGGGAGGTGCTGATGTTGTACTAGGAGTCCAATGGCTACAATCCTTGGGTACAATAGCTTTTAATTTTCAAGAACTTTTCATCAAATTTTCTGTGGAAGGAAAGGAAGTTGAATTAAGGGGTATTGCAGGGAAACCAGGAAAGATAATCAGCTCTAATGGTATGACAAAGCTTCTAAAAAAGGAGCAAAGGGGTGTAATTGCACAATTATGTTCGCTAGATGTTTCCACATTAGAATCATCTATTTCTCCAGATCTCCAAAAAGTCCTGGACAATCATTCCAAGGTATTTGAGACTCCCAAAGGTCTCCCACCTATGCGTGATCATGATCATGCTATTCATCTGATTCCAGGAAGTGTTCCTCCAAACATCAGGCCGTACAGATATCCCTATGTCCAAAAAAGTGAAATTGAACGTATGGTTGCAGAAATGCTAGAGGCTGGTATAATTCAACCGAGTCAAAGTTCTTTCTCTGCTCCAGTAGTATTGGTGCACAAGAAGGATGGATCATGGCGCATGTGTCCAGATTATAGGGAGCTCAACAAGCTCACTATTAAAGATAAGTTCCCCATTCCTGTCATTGATGAATTACTGGATGAATTGCATGGATCAATTTACTTCACCAAGTTGGATCTTCGTTCAGGATATCATCAAATCAGAATGAAGATTGAAGACATTCCGAAAATAGCATTTAGAACTCATGAGGGTCATTATGAATTTTTGGTCATGCCTTTTGGCCTTACCAATGCACCTTCAACATTTCAAGGTTTGATGAATTCAATTTTCAAACCATTCCTTAGAAAATTTGTGTTAGTATTTTTTGATGATATACTAATCTACAGCAAGTCTTGGAAGGATCATGTTGAACATGTTGACAGGGTGCTACAACTATTGGAGGAGAAACAATTATATGCAAAAGATCCAAATGTTTCTTTGGAGTCCAGGAGGTGGAATATTTGGGTCATATTGTATCTCATGAAGGAGTTAAGGTAGACCCTAGCAAAATTAAAGCCATTAAGGAATGGAAAATCCCCACATCCATAAAGCATCTGCGAGGATTTCTTGGGTTGACAGGGTATTATCGCAAGTTTGTTAAGAATTATGGGAGAATAGCAGCACCTCTAACAACATTATTGAAGAAAGATGCATTTTCATGGACTCCGGAAGCAACAAAGGCCTTTGAACATCTTAAAGAGGCAATGTGCCAAGCACCGGTCTTAGCTACACCGGACTTCACAAAAACCTTTATTGTGGAATGTGATGCTTCAGGAAATGGAATTGGTGCTGTTCTAATGCAAGATGAAAGACCCATTGCTTTTGAAAGTCGTCCAATCAAGGGAAAGTTTTTAAGCAAAGCTATTTATGAGAAGGAAATGTTGGCAATACTCCATGCACTTAAGAAATGGCGACCCTACCTAATGGGAAGACACTTCAAGGTAAAAACAGATCATGATAGCCTTAAATACTTTTTAGAACAAAGATTATCCTCTGAAGAGCAACAAAAGTGGGTCACAAAGATGTTGGGTTATGACTTTGAAATCATCTACAAAAAAGGGAAGCAAAATGTGGTGGCAGATGCACTCTCAAGAAAGGATGAGGATGTGGAAGCATTGTTGTGCGCTATTTCTATTATCCAACCAGATTGGATAAATGAAGCAAGGGAGGAATGGAAGAATGACGAAGAAGTGTGGGCACTTATTCGAAAGCTACAACAAGATTCCAGTACGTCTGATACATTTAGCTGGAAAAATGATTCGTTATGGTACAAAGATCGCTTATACCTCTGTAAGAATTCCCAGCTAAAACAAAAGATTCTTATGGAATTGCACACTTCTCCCTTAGGAGGGCACTCAGGATTTTTAAAAACTTACCACAGGGTTAAGAAGGAATTTTTTTGGGATGGCCTTAAATCAGATATTCAAAAGTTTGTGGCAGAATGTTTGGTTTGCCAACAAAATAAAGTTGAAACAATTAAGACACCGGGTCTATTACAACCTTTATCCATTCCAAGCCAACGTTGGGAGGAGGTTTCAATGGATTTTATCACAGGTTTACCCAAGTCTGAGGGAAAGAGTGTCATCATGGTGGTAGTTGACAGACTTACCAAGTATGCACACTTTTGTGCATTATCACATCCATTTAAAGCCAGTACAGTTTCTACTGCATTTATGGAAACAATTCAAAAGCTACATGGAAACCCAAAGATTATTGTAAGTGACAGAGATCCCATTTTCACTGGAAATTTTTGGACACAATTATTTTCTTGTCTTGGTACTCAGTTAGCTCATAGCTCATCTTATCATCCTCAATCTGATGGGCAAACTGAGATAGTAAACAAATGTTTGGAAGGATATCTTCGTTGCTTTGTATCTGATAAACAGACACAATGGGTCAAATGGTTGCCTCTGGCTGAATGGTGGTATAACACTTCCTTTCATACAGCAACAAAAATGACCCCATTTATGGCACTTTATGGGTATCAACCACCATCCATCACATCATATTTAAGAGAAAATTCTAAGGTTCAGGCAGTGGAACATCACATCGAACATCAACAACAAGTCCTCCAACTCTTAAAGGATAACCTCGTGTTGGCACAAAATAGAATGAAACAACAGGAAGATCAACATCGCAGTGAAAAAGTTTTGATGTAGGTGATTGGGTATTCCTACGGCTACAACCATATAAGCAAATGTCCCTCAAGCAAGCTAAGAAGGATAATAAATTATCACCAAAGTATTATGGTCCATACAAGGTGTTGCAAAAGATTGGTACTATGGCATACAAATTGGAGCTTCCTGCAGCTTCTCGATTGCACCCAGTTTTCCATGTTTCATGCTTAAAGAAGGTTATAGGCGACAAGCTCCCAGTTCAAACAATATTGCCAGAACTTGACGAGGAAGGAAAAATTATATTGGAACCGGAAGCAGTTATAGAAACAAGAACTCGACAGCTACGAAATCGATCAATTTCAGAGTACCTTATCAAGTGGAAGAACTTATCCGCTGAAGATTCCACATGGGAGGATGAGAATTTTATGCAGAAGTATCCAGAACTACTCAAGCGTTGAGGACAACACTTTTTTGAAGGAGAGGGGCATGTTGGGTCCCTATAATACTAGTAATTACCCCATTACTATTGTAGTTATACCCCTTATTTATATTGTTGTGCCCCCATTGCCCCCATATTGTTATTAATGTGCCCATAGAATCCCTCTATTGGTATTTTTGTGGCTTTATATTATTATTGTTAGGTCGGCTGGATTATATTGTGACTCCATAGACTCCTATATATAGAAAGGAGGTTTTGTCATTTGAATCATCCAAGAATTGTTCATTTATGTAATGTAAAGGAGGTTGCCCCCTCGAAGAGGATGAATTCTAAGGCGTTGATCTATCTTTTCTATCTTTTCTTGAGCTGGTTTCATAACAGTTGGTATGCAAAGACCTACCGCTTAGGCGATTCCATCTTATCCTGGGTACGCTTCACCTAACCTGAATCAACAGTTGCCCTTTGTAGCAACTCTAGAATTACTAGATCTAAACTGTTTGATGAATGATCCAATTGCTTACACCCCTTGGTGGCCTGCGATTCCTCATAAACTTCCCTCTGATATTCCTAAATTCAATGGAAATCCAGGTTAAGATCCATCGAATCATGTGATGACATTCCATTTGTGGTGTTCATCCAACACCCTGAATAATGATTCGATTAGGCTTCACCTTTTTCATCGAACATTAACTAGTCTGGCAGCTAAATGGTATATAGAATTGACTAGAGCTTCATTTGATAACTTTAGCACCCTTGCCACTACCTTTTTAACCCATTTTCAGTTACCCATAAGGTACGAAATAGGGACAAAACTCCTTACCAACTTTAAATAGACGACAGCCACTCACATATCTGATCATATTCATGAGTGGTGGTGTCGTCAAAGAATGGTGAAGATGTACGTTCGTAATCAACTTTTAGCTGAATGGTTTATAAAGTCATTGTTAACCTCTATTATAGAGGATGTGGCTAAGGGAGGAGTTGTCACTGAAGAGCAAGTCATTGCTCATGTGCAATATTTAGACTTGATCTATACTTAGTCTAGCATGCTCTACGACAAAGTTCCTGACGCTCCTAGACTAGAATTTTCCGTTCCTCCTCCTCCTAAATCAAATAAAGACTCTCATGTCGGCGATGGCGTGATAGGTACGACAAGCACGAAAACCGCAAAGGCTACATCTAAGAAAGCCTGTATGGTTTCTAGTCAAAGAGTGGATGAGGAACTTCTCACCTCGGAGGTCAATGCCGTGTCAACCGACAAAGGCAAAAATGCTAAGCAACCATGAAGCAAGAAGAAAGGGAAAAACAAAAAAAAGAAACAGGAGGATTCGACTCCTGAGAAACCTTTTGGAAACCCTACTGGAAACAAGAAACCTAATCGGCCATGTTTCACATGCGATGAGGACCATTACACAAAAGATTGTCCACATCAAGCTGAAGTCAAGAAGTTTTTAAAAAAGATTTCAAATACCTCAACAGTATTGACTGATCCGTTTCCAAATCCAGAAACTAACCTGGTTACTAGCAATCGTGCTTCCCCATCCCAAGTGCTTATGATATCCATCTCAAAATAGAAAAATGACGCTTTGATATCTACAAGGAATAAGGATTATGGAAATCCACAATCATCGAACGACAAGGCTATAGATCAACCAATTAGTTTGACAACAAATTCGTCAGAAGTTGTTCCACCAATCATTCCGGAATTAAAAGTAAAACCGCCTAAGGGAGTAGTACCCAAATCGACGTTTAATCCTTGTGCTCAAGTAGCATAGAATTATAATATAGTGGAGGATCTGGCCCAATCACCATCCGCCATGTCGACACTTGAAGTACTACAAAATTTCCCATCCGAAAAACAGGCTTTGTTATCAGCAATAGGTGGGATTGATCCAGCGGATTCCAATCTAGTGGCCTTTAATCATAAAGGATACGAACCTTAGTTACCAGCACAACTCACTTTCCTCATACAGGTAAAAGCCCTCAAAAAAACTATTCATCGAACAATAATTGATGAGGGAGCATCTACCTGTATTATGTCGATGAGTTGTTGGAAAACTTTAGGCTCTCCACCCTTGTCACGATCATCAACGACATTGAAATCATTCGATGGAAGAACATACACGCCATATGGGATATTAAGTAACTTGCAAATCAAACTAGGGGCCAAGATAGTAGAAATTGAAGTCGAGGTCATTGATGGAAACCTTGACTACAGCATCCTACTGGGTAGGCCCTGGATTTATGCTATGGCTGCTATTGTGTCAACATCTTTTAGAAAGATTGCATTCCCCTTTCAAGGCAAAATCACAATCATTGACCAACTCACCTTCCTCCCTAATAGTTCTCAAGTTACCGGAAGCATTCCATTGATCCATGGAAGCTCTCAATCGCTTCCAAATATTGGAGCAGGTCTCCTAAAAGACCCTTCTTTAATGGGCACTTTTGCCCTTCCGCCTCCGAGTAATCTAGCGAAAGTGGCCACAATGGAAACCTGTCACATGATATCTTCTACATCATCATAGATTAAGAAAAACATTGGAAATTTTGTTAGCATGGATCATCGCCAGGTGTTGCACCCAAACCCCATAGAATTATTGTAGCAATCAATATTTTAGGCATGGGCAGCAAACCCAAATCAACGCTCGGTAAGCGTTTGGATAGATAGGTCTCTAGAGTATGGTACCTCTTTTGATCCTTGGTCGCATGTACATTCTACAGACAAAGGAATCATTCAGTCAATGATTATAGGAGAGACACCATGGGAAAATCACCACCATCATTCCCGACCTCAGGATAACAATGAGGATTACTCTAACAACCTTAATCATCCTTCAGTGTTTTATTTTCTATCAAATACTGTCAATACGGTGGATTCAGAGTGAAATCTGTCCAATATTGAAGAAACTATTGCCATTAATATCTTGACAAAACCAGATGTTGTAGATAATATACATGTTGGCAAATCTTGTTCTCCTTTAGAACTGGAAATATACTACGCTTTCTTTCATGAATTCAGAGATGTATTTGCTTGGTCATACGAAGAAATGCCAAGCATTGACTCGAGCATCGTTGAACATGAAATCAAGATGTATCTTGATGTCAAACCAGTATGGCAACGGCTTCGCCTGGTTCACCCGAAGAAAGCCGCTACCTTTAAAGAAGAAGTTGAAAAACTTTTGCATGCTGGTTTCATTTACCCCATTCCTCTCACCAATTGGGTATCGAATATTGTTCCGGTGATGAAAAAACAAGGAACGATTAGAGTGTGCATTGATTACAGGGATGTAAATCAAGCTTGTCTGAAGGACAACTACCCTACACCCTTCATCGACTAGATAATTGATGAATGTGTCAAATGTGAAGTCTTTTCATTTATGGATGGATTTTCCGGATACAATCAAATCAATATCTGCCCATAGGACTAGCTGAAGACTGCATTTATATGTCCATGGGGCACGTTCGCGTATTGCAAACTATCTTTTGGTTTGAAGAATACAGGGAAACATTTCAGAGGGCAATGAACTACACCTTCCATGACATCGAACAGATCGTTAAACCATATCTCAATGATTTACCGGCTCATTCACGAAAGCAGACTGATCATTCGCAGCATTTGAAAGCTATATTTCTACGTTGCCGACACTACAAGATACGACTTAATCCACACAAGTGCATGTTTTGTGTTGGTTCTAGTCAGTTACTTGGTTTTGTAGTTTGTAAGGACGGAATTCGACTCGACCCATGTAAGGTTTAGGTAATCATCAACATGCCTTCATCTTCAAATTTGCTTCAGATTCAGAAACTCCAAGGGAAAGCAAACTTTCTAAGGAGGTTCATTCCAAATTACACCGAACTTGCTAAAGGTTATACACGTCTTTTGAAAAAAGAAGTTCCCTTCAACTGGGATCAGGTTGCGCAAGCTTCCTTTGATGCTTTGAAAAGTTCCCTAGTAAAAGCATCATTAATGTATGCTCCTGATTATCAAAAAGACTTTAACTTGTATCTCGCTGCCACAGATACAACCATCGCAATGGTTTTAGTACAAGAAGACAATGGAATAGAACATCCTGTCTATTATTTAAGCCACAACTTAAATGATACAGAAAGCAAGTACTCCTACGTTGAAAAACTAGCTTTGGCAACTGTTCAAGCAGTACAGAGATTTTGACACTATATACTCTTTCGCAAAACTACCATTTTGTCAGATTGTAACCCTATGACCTACATCCTATCGCGTCAATTGTTAGGGGGCAATAATTCAAAATGGATATCCATTTTGTAAGAGTTTGATCTGGAATTCACCAAATCCAAATCAAAGAAATCTCTAGTTTTCACGGAGTTACTTTGCGACCTCCCATCGTCGTCCAATGATTTAACATCTCAAGCATCGATCGTGGATGAAACATTGTTTCTAATATCATCAAGCAACCCGTGGTACGAAGATATACTAATCTATCTCCAAACCCAAACCTTTAGGCCTAACACCTCTCGCTTAGAACAGCGACGTACTTGATACCAAGCAAAAGACTACATGATTGTCGGTGATACACTTTACCGTCGTGGTGTCGATACAGTTTTGCAAAGGTGCCTCACGCATGAGGAGGCCGAAAAAGTCCTGAATGACTGTCATTCAGGTGCATGTGGGGGGCATCTATCTGGCTATGCTACTGCACAAAAAATATTGTGAGCTGGCTACTTTTGGCCTACTATCTTCAAAGATTGCATAATAGCAGTAAGAAGTTGCCATGCTTGTCAAATTTTTGATCACAAAACCAGATTACCACCTGCACCACTGCATCCAGTAGTTGTTGTTGGCCCATTCACCAAATGGGGCATAGATTTCATGACATGTAATCACACCTCGGCTGGGGGGCATGGTTATATCATAGTCGCTGTCGACTATTTTACAAAATGGGCTGAGGCGATGCCTACATTAAAAAACAGCGGCGAAACGGCTGCTCTTTTCTTTTTCAATCATGTAGTCTCTAGGTTCGGTGTTCCATAGGCTATAGTCATAGATCATGGATCGCATTTTTGCAATCACATGATGGTTGAATTGATTGCCAAATTAGGACTGTCCCATGATAGTTCTACTCCATATTATCCGTAGGCTAACAGACAAGTTGAAGAAATCAACAAAGTCCTCAAGCCCATGCTGCAGAGAATGATTGGAGCCCACAAACGGGATTTGCATTTAATCTTGTACTCAGCTCTATGGGCATATAGAACCTCAGTGAGAAATGCGACTGGGTTTACGCCCTTTCAGTTGGTGTACAGCCTGGAAGCTGTCTTACCGATTCAGTGTGAGATTTCATCTCTAAAGCTCGCAATCGATCTACTTCCCGAAACTTCAGAGGAAGAGGCTCGTTTCTTGGAACTAATCCGCTTGGATGAAACCCATCATGACGTCGCGCTAGCTAACGAAATGCATAAGAAACATGTCAAAGCACAATTTGACAAAAATGTCAAGCCTCGTGTCTTCTCCGAAGGTGACCTGGTCTTAATTTATGATCAAGACTCTGATAAATTTGGAGCAGGTAAGTTCCAATCATTATGGATGGGCCCCTACATTGTTAAATGGGTATTAGCAAAAGGAGCCTACGAGTCGGTAGATTACGATGGAATTCCACTATCGCAACCTCGGAATGGGTTGTATCTTAAGCGATACTATGCTTGATCAAGTGTAGTTATCTCTTTAAATGCTTTTGTTTCATTTTTGTTTTCGTCAAGAGTTGTCATTTTGGTTAAGTAATCCACTTTGCATTTATTGCAGATGTTGGACTTTTTGGAAACATTCGTTGGGTATGCTGACGGAGCTAGTCGTAGAACACGGAACCTATCTTCTACAGCCTGGGCCATCTTTGATCCAAGAAGTGAGTTAGTGAGTTTCAGGGGGAGATGTATTGGTCAATCAATGAACAACATTGTTGAGTATAACACATTGATAGAGATTCTCTCTAATACCATTTCGCATGGCATACACCGACTTATTGTCAGGCTAGATTCACAACTCGTCATTCTACATCTTACTGGCGTTTATTCAGTTCAGAACCCATCTATCTATCGTATGTTCCTAAGAGTCAAGATTTTGGAAAGGAAGTTTGATTCCATTCAATAGCAACACATTTCCAGAAACTTAAACACTTTAACTAATTCATTAGCGAATTATGTGTTAGACAGACATTTGCAACATTTGTAAAGAAAAGCATTTTACATCAACACTTGCATCTAGATCACATAACTTAAGCAAAATAAACTCTGAAAATCAAAAATATATAACTGTTTATAGTTTCACATAATTTTTTGTATACAAGGCAAAATTGGTCATGTGACCAAGAAACTCAAAAGTAAATGCAGAAAAGCATCCTATACTAATGATGCTAGTGATAGCATGTCACCGCCTGTGCGATCATACGCAGGAGCCTAGTCCATCGACTCAGAACACCAATAGTATGGCACTCTAGCCTCAGAGGTAACTCGTCGATCCTCACATCCTAGATACCAAGGATAAGACCCTCGATCTGATCCTACAAAACAGCCAGGGTCTCTGCTATGTCCAAATCACAAAGGACATCCCTCCCTACAGCTTCTCCAGCTGGAACGCTAGCTTTCGCCCTTGGGCGCACCACTGGTCTCACTAGCCCAACATCTGCACAAGTACATGAGTTTAATTAGTCTCAATAAATCACAAAAAACATTATAAAACTGATAAACAAAGATATGGTCAAAATCTTTACCTATCACACCCCACTACTCGCCAGCCAGCAACACCAAATCCAAGTCACCTCAGAAGTCCATCCCGACATATGGATACTCTGAGAAGACCATCTCCTAACAATCAAACCACTCAAAGAAGGCATCAAAGAAAGTAATCTGTGGCTGACCAACATGTTTGGCCATGAGATCGACCCATCTCTGCATCCTGTGTTCCCTTGGTGCTGGAAGTCCCAATGAAATATGTTGTGGCTGCATCAGTGGGATCCTCTCTAAGGCAAAGGCAGTCAAAATGGAACCGTATCCGAAGTTCTTGGATCTTTCATTCTTTACCTTGGAGAGTTGTTCTTTTATCATCGAAAGTACTGCATCACACCAGTTGAATACCTTTGGTTCTAGGCATTCTAAAGCATACTGCACATAAGATTTGTTCACCAAATGAAGAGCTGCGCTACTAGCCAATCTAGCAAAGGTGAATAAAATGGTCCTCAGAGACTGATCAGTGACATCCCAGATATTGATCTTGCCATCTCTACTAGGCTGAGATCCATCTCTACAAAGCTGATGGATATAATATCTCACCGATTCGCCCCCACGGGCAAATCCAAACAGTGAAAGAGAGGCACCACACCTCGATAACCCCGTCAAAAAGTAGATGTACTTGACTGTCAGTGGGATGGATTTACGTCTAATCTGAAACACCTGGTTGATCAGATCCCATGCATCGAGGAAATACTGCAACAAGCTTATTTGTTGCCTCATGCTAGATATACGGAAGAATTTGAGCAAACCACAGTTTCGCAATGTAGTAACAGTACCCTGATCATGTAAGGCAATCATGTCTTCTTCTTCATGCTCGCATTCACACCATGTGATGACCATCTTGATCCAACAAATATCTGAGTCACAGACAAAAGATGAATTAGGATCCAAATTTGAGCAAAAACAGGCAAAACTTTCATGAGGAATCACTATGCAAAGTTTCCCTTCTAGGCCCATCGCACCTTACCTTTGGACTAGGTGAGATGCATACTGACTGGCCAGTACATAGCTCAGTATGCATCGCACCTTTCGATATAGGGCAGGTGTGATGATGGGAGAACGTTTTCTTAAAACCCCAAGGGCTCAGAAAAAGGGGAAAACTTGCTCAAATCAGAAAAGGATGGAATGAAAATGAAGAGCTCAGGGTTAGCTCCTACATGGTCTTGACGGCGTGGAGAATAGTCCACCCGATCTCCCGAAATCAGCTGATGAAGTTTGGGGTAGAAAACCACTTCAGAGCTCCAAATCCCAAATTTGAAATGAAATGGTAAAAATGAGGGGTAAAACTACTTTTTATGTTACTATTCACGTACTTCAAGTAAAATGTTAGTTTTTAATTCATTTTTCAAGCATATATATGTGTATTTCTAATCAATTTGATAGAGCAATTAAGTAGGTTGAACGACCGAGAAAAGAATCTAACGTGTTAAACAGAAAACTAAATATCATTGACTAATATCAAGAGCAATGTTCCAGCAGGGTTCAAGCTCGTTAAAAATTCAACCCGCACTGAGCACATGTTGGCACAAGGTTCAAGCTCATTAAAAAATAAACCCACCTTTGGTAAATAACCTTTGTGATTGCTTTGCTATCTGCCCTTTTGAACTTTGGTTGTGTTCCTTCCGTCACCTCCATTTCATTTGGCCAACCATATGCTTCCACTTGATTGTTTACCCTTTTGAGAAACATCTGCGACGAGTGATTTTGATTGCCACCCTCTTCACACTGCCACGTTTTGAGAAGTTCCAAACTTACCTGGAACCAGCTGCTACCCAGAAATATCACTCGTTCCTAAAAAAGAAGCCTCTTTTAAACTCTTTTTAGACTCATTAAATATAAAAAGATCATTGAGCTATTAGACTTCCCAGCTCGTTAAAGTACGGGGAATACTATCCCTGTCATATATTTACGCCGTAAGGCGTCCCCTCTGAAAGGAACTCCCCTCCATGCAACCGTGTCTCGATGTAGGCCGTTAGATGGATTGTTAGACGATTAAATAATCTCCAGCCATTAGATCATCAATGAAGAACGTTCTGATCAGTGAAGAGTCGCTCGCCCTGAGGTCTGAAGCGACACAGGTTAGTTTTGCATATCCTGCGTCAAGTGTACAAGTTTCCTGTTTCTCAGGCTCACATTTTTAAAGAGTCGTGGACGGAATTCATTCATACTTCTGGTGTTTTATAGCTCGCTGTTGAAAGCTCTGACTGCCTTTTACAGTTGAAATTAAGGCAATGATTGATCGTTCCACTGGCAGAAACCTCGGCATGCGCGAGGGACTGAGACGGTATTTCATACGATCTTTAATGCTGTTTTTTTCTTCTTTTATGACTAATTACAAATTAGCTGATCTTGATCAGTCAATCGTTTCTTCCAGCGAAGCTATGTATTTGCTGTTCCTGTTAATCTGCTATTTTTTCACTTTTGGAAAAATATAAAAAAATCTTACCGACTGCGTTTTACAGTTGAAATTGCGGCAATGATTGATCGTTCGACTGGCAGAAACCTCGGCATGCACGAGGGACTGAGACGGTATTTCGTGTGATCTTTAATGCTGTTTTTTTCTTCTTTTATGATTAATTACAAATTAGCTGATCTTGATCAGTCAATCGTTTCTTCCAGCGAAGCTATGTATTTGCTGTTCCTGTTAATCGGCTATTTTTTCACTTTTGGAAAAATATAAAAAAATCTTAATCCTAAAGATTTTAGGCCGATGACATCGATATTATATGATCTTTGAAGCTTTCGTTCATGCACTCATTTTTTTCAAAATTTGCGTGAAATTTCTATTAAATTCAACTAGCTACTTCTTCTGTTGTATTTCAAGAATCTTTTTCTGACTGAAAGTCTATAGAATTGGAATTGTTTTGTTTCTCCCATAAATCCTCTAGCCTTCTTTATAAAATTGTAATTTTTTTTGCAGTCCCATAAATCCTTGGGGCCTTCTTTGTAAAACTGTAATTATAATGGTTATCCTCAGCTTCTTCTTCATAAAATTATACTTGTTTTCTTCATCCTTAGATTAGCAGTTTGTGAAACTATAATTGTTTTGTTTGTTTATAGATCCTCAGGGTTTTCTTTGGAAAATTATTTAGCAGCTGCCAAGTTTTTCTGGTTTTATTACAGTGAAAGATTTTCCACCAAACTGTTTGGATGCCTTCTCATACAATCCTTCATTTTTTTTCCTCAAATTATAATGGTTTTGTTCGGTCCAGAGATAAATATTTTTTCTTAAATTGTAGTTTTGCTTCTCCCATTAACCCTTATAGTGTTTATTGGTACTTTAGATGTTGCTCTATAGAAGTTTATGGACTTTTACATTTTGTCACATTCTGAATGATCCACGCATTCATCACCAAGATATAAAGGAAACTTGTTTTGTACCTTCCATAAATTCTCAGTATTTATCAGTTTGAATGACCCCGGGAAGAAAGGGTAAATAGAATGAACATAGATTTGTATTCTCGTTTTGATTTTTTGTTTGTTTACCCATTTCCAGGCCCTCCAGCGCAAGGAATTCTGTGAGCTCACCCATAATTGGAAGAAATTCTTTTCTTATGGCTTTCAGACTTCTCAACTTCTCATTTCAACACATCTGTCAATGTCAACTCAGCACATAAAACAGAGAAGGTACCCTTCATAGAGCAGGCAGGGTCATTCTGGAGTGTAGAAGTTTATGGACTTTTACATTTTGTCACATTCTGAATGACCCACGCATTCATCACCAAGATATAAAGGAAACTTGTTTTGTACCTTCCATAAATTCTCAGTATTTATCAGTTTGAATGATCCCGGGAAGAAAGGGGAAATAGAATGAACATAGATTTGTATTCTCGTTTTGATTTTTTGTTTGTTTACCCATTTCCAGGCCCTCCAACGCAAGGAATTCTGTGAGCTCACCCATAATTGGAAGAAATTCTTTTCTTATGGCTTTCAGACTTCTCAACTTCTCATTTCAACACATCTGTCAATGTCAACTCAGCACATAAAACAGAGAAGGTACCCTTCATAGAGTAGGCAGGGTCATTCTGGAGACTAGTCAAGATGAATGCCCCAGAATGGGCCTATGCCCTACTAGGATCCGTAGGGTCCATGGTCTGCGGTTCCATAAGCGCACTCTTCGCTTACATCTTGAGTGTCGTGCTGAGCATCTATTACAACCCTAATCTGTTATACATAAAAAATGAAATCAAGAAATACTGCTTTGTTCTGATAGGGATATCGTTCGGTGCCCTCTTTTTCAATACGGTGTAGCATTCCTTCTGGGAAATCGTTGGTGAGAATCTGACCAAGTGGGTCCAACAGCCAATGCTTGAAGGTGAACAAAACGGTTTCCATGAAAAAATTCAGATTGACATGGCATTCTGAATATAGTCACATTCAGAATGACATGGCATTTTGAAATTGAGATAGAAGAGCACAGGATTTTCTTCTTTTATCGTCTTCTGAAGATTCAATATATGCATTGAGTGCTACCTTACCAATGGAGAAAAGTAAAATTTAGATATTACATCAAAATTTAAAAAGTCATACTTCTTAGACTGAAAAATGATTTTCTCAATTAGCCTATGATATTCTGAGGATATTAACATTGCTGTTATTGGACAGTTTGAAGTCCTTGATAAGCAACTGAGATTTTTTGTTCCATTTTGCTGACCAGGCAGTAAAAGTGGTTACAATAATGCTTTCAAAAGGTTATACCCTAGGAAAAGATACTTTAAGCAAAGCCAAAGAGTTAGACGAGAAGTATCAAGTGATGGACATTGCTGCAGCAAAGGTGGCATATTTTGGCAAATTTTTCGAAGAGAGAGTCACCTAGGACTTCCATCTGACATTTATCCACCAATGTTGCAGCATCAACACAACCCACAGCCTGAAACTCTTTGGTCAACTGTATTGAGGGTCAAGGCTACCAAATTTTAACCGTCCCATCATCATTGCAAGTGCTTCAACTTGCTTCCAGACTGCAGCCTGTTGGACTAGTTACTAGACCTTCTTTGCCTGGGTAGATGATATCCCTCCACCTGCCAGAATAAAGCTCTTATGTCTGTCCAGGGTCTATGTTATTTTCTTTGAAGGAATCATATGGTTACATTTTGTATGAATGGCACTGCCTTTTGATTTGTTGGGAATTTCAAATTTACATCAGATGGCCAATAGGATTATAATATTATTCCTTTTTTTTCTTGATGTCTCTTGTTAATCTGGATTCAATGGAATTGGACATTTGTATGGCTCAGTTATCATAGTACCAAGGTAGATTACAATTGACATTAGTCTGCTTTGATGGCTCTTGTTAATCTGGATTCAATGGAGTTGGACATTTGTATGGCTCAGTTATCATAGTACCGAGGTTGATCATAATTGACATTAATCTGCTTTGAGCTTTGGATGCCACTATGCATATTTTGACTATGGGGTCATATTATTCGTTGCATATAGTTTAAGCTAGAATTTTGGATACTACATGGTAGAAACAAGTGTTGCTGGGATTGTATCCCTATTCATTATCAGTAGAATGACTAGTTTAGGTTGCCAACACTTCAATGTTGAGAGTACAAAATATTTGATATATTTAGGTTTTTAATTTAAATTTTTTATGAGTGGGTATTGTAAGTTGCTGGTGTTATCGGTGTATGATTTGACAGGAAACTTGCAAGCTATGAAGCACATCAAAAATAGGAGAAGGAGGAGGAAGAAGAGAAGTTTTTGTTAAAGAGGCAACAGGAACTTGATGCATTTTATCAACAAAACAATGGTGTTGTACCTCAATATAATGACAAAAATCACATTCGAAACAAAAATAGTTTTCATGGGGCCAATAGTGTTAAAGTGACTACATTTGAAGCGGAGGCTCTTCGGAAAATGAAAGCATTTTGGCTGCCATTAGCAACTCCCGAGGCTCAAGCAAAAGTTGAGGCACCTTCACTTGATACAATTTGCCCAGAGGGTAAAGAGAAACTGAAGTTGAAGTCTCTTTTTCCAGTTATTTTTACCAAGGATCGACATGATAAAAAATTTGAGGTTTTGGGGGCCAGTTCTATTTGCCCTAGTTGCAAAGATACACTAACAAACAGGCATACACTAATGGCAATCAGCACTTGTGGCCATATTTATTGCATAAAGTGTGCAGAGAAATTTGTTAAATTAGATGGGGTTTGTTTTGTCTGCAATAGAAGCCGCAAAGAAAAGCATTTGATCACGCTGGAAAAAGGAGGTACTGGATTTTCTGGTCACGAGGACCACTTGGAGGCAACCGATTTTAAACATGTTGGAAGTGGTTCTGGCATGGGACTTATGAGGCCAACAGTTAAAACATGAACATCAAACTCATGTTTAACTACTATGTACAAATATGATTAAGCAGTCTTAGAATTTTAGTTTGTTGGATTTCATAAATTTGACCAAATAAAGCTTGATTTGCTTTTCTGTTCTAATTTTGAGGCTCTTATGCATCTGGAGTTTTAGGATGATGGTGCATCTCTTTTCAGGCATGTGATCGAAAAATCATGCAGGCATTTACTTTTTACTCCATATCATCCTAAGCTTTCTTTAAGACGGTTTGGAGGATTTAATTATGTTTTGTTCTGATATATATATATTAGTCAGCCTTGTGCAGTTAGCATGGTTCTAGGAATATGATAAGCATGGTATTAGTAAATATGTGGCATTTGTATGAGAATATGGTTGCCTCTGTGTCATAATTTGTTGGATAGTATGTATGCTGTAATAATATCCTCGGTGCAGTTCATGGAATCAGATATTCTTGACTATGGAACGGAATACGCTAAAACATCATTATTCAAGAGATCAGTCCTAGTGCTGTATGTATAATTTAATTGCGATACAAAATATCCGATTTCTGATGCCATTGATATTTGATTGGGCTTAATATATAGTTTGCTCTTTTTCAGTATCTTAGCTTTTTTGCTTGGGGGCTACTGATATCCATGAGTGACCATCGATGAATTTGATAAAATAATTTCTGTGCAAAATTTTGTAATGCTCACTTAGTGAACTCGGGCCCAATCTCAATCATATCTCTCGCATGCTTTTCCGTTGCTCAAGTCAATTCAGCAAAAATCTTAGCAAGAATGGACACTATGTTACTTTATGTAGATTTGATTTTTGTCGTATATTCATTATTGATCATTATGAAGGAAAAAGGAAATGTTCTATTAAGCTAGATCTTCGTTATAGAGAAAATTGGAAGTCTTCGAGGCTACAGATGGCAAAATCCCTCGTAATATTGGCGTGATATACATTAATCTTTATAACATATTTAACAGATTGAAAAGACTGATTTATGGAGTTGCAGAAATGTTATCAAGTTCAATGAAATCCATTCTTAACAGCGTAAATTTTATATATCAGGACTTCGTATGTAGTAGCACCCCCTTCTTTGATGCCTAAATCTGAAAGTTGAATGTTTCAATGGAAAAGGAAACATCACAGAAAATAAAATATGAATGCACACCATGTAAAATACAACTCTCAAGAAGTAGCTTCTCCCAAAATATAGTATTTTTGTATTTTCCTTCTATTGTATTTATCTTAGAATCCACATCACCCAATTGTGCTGCAATTAGACCATAAAGTGTCCAACAAATGGAGTTGAACCAATAAAACCATTTCCACCGTACAAGAATTTTCCACCGAAGAACACAATAAACCCATAGAAGAGATTCCAAGAGGAGTACAAGAATTTTCCACCAAAGAACACAATGAACCCATAGAAGAGATTCCAAGAGGAATAAAAGGTCGATGAAATGATTGAAGCAATGTGGTAACCTGAAGTAATAACAACTGACATCATCCCAAAGTATGTGAAGTAGAGGAAAGTGAAAAATATGAAGAAGAGGAACCATAAAATTTTGGCAAATGTCCACTCAAGAGAAATCATGGAGCAAACTCAAACTAATTTGCATTAGTAAAAATGAGTAACAACTTACCACATCCAAGGCTTAACTCAATTCTTTTCAATGTGAATCATGTTTATTACCATACTTTTGGAGGTGTGCCTCAAATCCTTCTTTATGCATGTTGAAATAGGGTATCAATGTCTTCTGCATGAGCCTCGATGAATATGTGTTGAATATGTAAAGAAAAGAAAGCATTTTGTGTTGTTGCTAAATTCTTGTTGCATTTGCTTTATGAAACAGCCTGATTGTAATGCGGATCTTGTAAGGAGGTTAATGCCTATCATGTCAAAAGGGTCTTTAATTACAAAAAGGAAGGTTTATCGCTCCTCATCATTTGACTTTAGTTTTTATTTGTTCTGTATTGGTGTCCTATAGTTTCCCTAACCAACCTATATATTCACTTTCTAGTAGTTGTGGAAAAGAAGAGACATTACTTATATTTAATTTACAGTGCATGTTTTTATGGGTAGCACATCTAAAAATTATATGTTCTCTCCGATCTTTCTCGATCTTGCATAGTTCCCCAAGAAACCTAATAACAGGATCCATTACCTGAAACAAAACATAAAAAATGGGACAGAAAATGCCCACAAACCCAATTGGAGGATTCCATGAAAAACCCTAATACAGGAACGATTTCCGTCAGAGGACCAGTAACACCCAAAGAGAAAACCCTTATAGAATCCTATAAGACACTGGTAGCAGGAACCTATTTGCCCAAATCAAGGGAAAACAATACCCAGTACTCCAAAAAATTCAAAACTAAAAACTGGGTTTATTTAGGATAACAAATCTTACCTCTTGATGTCTTTCTTTTGCGCTAACAGGCATTCTAGAATGCATTCTTTGCAGAAGAGGTGGCCCTTCTGACAGTAGAGGGGATCTATCAATGGCTTCAGGCACAGAGAGCAGGCATCAAAGGGCTTAATGGAGTCCTTGTCGAGCCTTTCCTTTTGAGTACCATACCCAAGCTTTCTCTTCTCGTCGTATGTAAAGAACGCCAAGTCATTGTTGTTCTTTGAATGCCTCTGCGGCATCTTCGCTAACTCGGGGATTTACGATTGCCGGCGACAGATACAGGACATAAATGGTGCATGTCTCAATCAGTCATTAACAGAGTCGGAGGTGTCACTGAATTGTCCCTGGGTGGCGAGCTGCAGAGCGGAGGAATTGCAGAGCGGGAGGCGCCGAGTCGAGGAGGAAGGTGAGTGAGCAGCCCGCGAGATTGCAATTCCTCATTTCAAATTGGAAATGGCAATAACTCTCCACAGCTGCAATTCCAGCTCAGATCCGATCTGTCAGGGGATGTCAATATTTCCAACTCCGATCGGATTTTCTGTCAGGGAATGTTAGGATTGCCAGGGGAGGGTGGCGGAGCTAGGGGAGGGTGGCCGAGGGCAGAGGGATTACCGGCAGCCAAAGTCGGATGATTTTCCAGGCGGTGACGAAAATCGGGCCATTCCTCCGCCTAGGTAGACTACTCCATGGAGAAAAGTAAAATTTAGATATTACATCAAAATTTAGAAAGTCATACTTCTTAGATTGAAAAATGATTTTCTCAATTAGCCTATGATATTCTGAGGATATTAACAATATTGTTATTGGACAGTTTGAAGTCCTTGATAAGCAACTGAGATTTTTTGTTCCATTTTGCTAACCAGGCAGTAAAAGTGGTTACAACAATGCTTTCAAAAGGTTATACCCTAGGAAAAGATACTTTAAGCAAAGCCAAAGAGTTAGACGAGAAGTATCAAGTGATGGACACTGCTGCAGCAAAGGTGGCAGATTTTGGCAAATTTTTCGGAGAGATATCAAAAGCAGCTTTGATTACAGCTAGGCATGCAGCTTGCAACGCAGGAACAACACCTGTCAACATCAGTTATTTTGCAACAGGAGCATTGATGGTTGCTGGGGTTCTTGACAGGGAAGCCAAAGCTGCTGCTAATTTTGGTAATAGGAATAATGCAACAAAGAAGTAGACTTGAAGTATTATGGCACTATAAATTTAGAACTGTAATGTAGTGGTGTTGGCCTTCAGGTTTATCTGTCTCATAATTAAGTATGCTTGTAATGTTGCTTACCCTGCCATAGTCGTTCTTGTATCAAATCAATTTTATGGTCTCTGTATATGTGTTTAAATGTTTGATCTTTCTGCAGCCCTTCACATTGAGATACACTATATATATGTGGGCTTCAACCCCCAAATGCATGCTAGACAACTGTTGACACTAGCTAACATCAAGATATTGGAGACGCTTCAGACCACTCAAGCGGTTGGGCAGCTTTTTGATGTTTGTTTTGGATAAATTTAGGAACTTCAAATGTTTTAAGTTCCCAATAGACGTGGGCAATGACTGGATGGAAGTATGACTTAGATCTAACACAGTCATCTAAAACAAATAAACAACGTCTTCATTCTATATTTTTATTCATTCCTTCAAAATATTTGTTAATTCTGTCCTGAATTTCCTTTACACCCCCTTCTTTTTCCTCGGACACTTTTATCTGTCTGAACGTCAACAGCAGTAGCGCTTCAATGACAAATTTGGGTGATACTGTAAGCCACACAAATTGGTCGAAACTATCTCAGACCTTTTGGTTGTTGAATACCTCTTACACCAGAAGGGTTTTGCCCTGTCCTCCCATACCCACAATACCAATCACTTTGAATCCATTTTCCAATATCCACTGCCTGACCTTTTCAGTATCTTCCTTTAATCCCACCACTTGAAATTGAGATAGAAGAGCATAGGATTTTCTTCTTTTATCTTTCTTATGAAGATTCAATATATGCATTGAGTGCTACCTTACCAATGGAGAAAAGTAAAATTTAGATATTACATCAAAATTTAGAAAGTCATACTTCTTAGACTGAAAAATGATTTTCTCAATTAGCCTATGATAAATTTAGGTGATACTGTAAGCCACAAAAATTGGTCAAAACTGTCTCGGACCTTTTGGTTGTTGAATACCTCTTGCACCAAAAGGGTTTTGCCCTGTCCTCCCATACCCAGAAAAGCAATCACTCTGAATCCATTTTCCAATATCCACTGACTGACCTTTTCAGTATCTTCCTTTAATCCCACCACTTGAGATTGAGATAGAAGAGCACAAGATTTTCTTCTTTTATCTTCTTATGAAGATTCAATATATGCATTGAGTGCTTGAACACCAACAATAGCATTGAGGGAGGTCAGATATTTGAGATATTTAGCACCCGTGTGTATCTTTGTGATTCTTTCCTTTAGTTTCCTAATGTTCTTGCCCATTCTATAGCGGAAAATTATGTTGATGAAAATAAGTTTGCCCTGCTCGCATTCCTCCACTATGTCAACAGCATTAGTGAGAAAATCCTCATGTTTGTTAAGCCAATTGGTCACTGACTCTCGCATCCGTCAATAGGCATTTAATGGAATTAACCTCATCACAAATGAATTCAAAATCTTCTTCCCTAACTGCCTAACCAACGCAAACTTGATCCTCCATAATAGTTTTGGCTTCGCTTTTGGTTTCAACTTCTGGTGTTGGAAATACCATTTTATCCTTTAACGTTTATTATTTTTGTTTTATTATTATTGCTTGAATTTCTTCTTAATAAGTGGTTGTGTTTCTTTTGGTTTTAGTGAAAGTATGGGCTCCAATGTTGGCTCTCTTATTATGGAGTATAATTCATCTTTGAGAATTTTTCAATTATTAAATTAGGTTAGTGAATTGCTTAAAATATTAAATTTATTTCAAAAAGTTTTTGTTACTTTATAGGTTAGACATTGGCTTGAAATATTAAACTTATTCCAAAATGTTTTTGGTACTTTATAGAAAAGGCGTAGATTGCTTGGCTCTTGAAAATAATGAAGGGAAAATACATGTTAATCTATTACTTGTGCTCTTTGACTGAAAAATACAAAGTGATAGAAAAATTCATATTATGCTAATTGAGGAATGTTTTTCGCTTGTCGAACTTATAGTATTGAATTTAACACACTAACACTTTACAACAATGAACTAACAATATTCATGATGAAAATAGCAAGATGGAAGATTTATCTGCATAATGAAAAAGGCAATATAGGAGATTCCAATCACGTTCTAAGGAATTTTTTAAAATGTGGATGTGACAAAAGGTTGTTGTGGAAGGTGTTGTTTGTATATGGGAGATTTCTTGATCATTGTGTATAATCCTAATGTTGATAGATATGTCTACTAAGTGGTTCCAGTTAATGGGGCATTGATTTGAGCGTTCAATATATTTGTATTCTTTATCAAAGTATTCTTTTGTTGTATTTGTGTTCTTCAATTTATGCCTTACGGCGTTTCCTTTGCAACATGGTGCAAATGCTAGTTTAATCTTTTTGGACTTGAGGGATTATTAAACAAAAAGATCGAGCGATTTTCTTTGTCGACTCGTTAAAACTATCTAAAAGTCATCACTTTCATATTATTTTACACTTTTTTGGACTTAAGGGATTATGCCACGAAAAAGGATTATTGGAGTCTCCTTTTCATCCATTTTCAGACTCTCTAAACAAGAAAAGGATCGAGTTATCTTTGTCGTTAAACTTGTTAAAACAATAGCGACAAACTTGTCCACCCAGACAAGAACGAGTATCACTGACGCTAGGCTCACTAAACACAAAGCAACAGGTTTGCTCGAAGGGCAAATTATAGACCAAGCATATGTTATCCTCCTCAAGCTTGTCAAAAATAAAGAGGTACTGGTCAGCAATGACTGGGGAAAAATGGGAAGAAAACTTGAAGAACTCTATTGGTAGCAAGTCACTCTTGAACGTGACACTTTCACTTCGTCACTGTGATTGAGTTGGGTTGGGTTTCCGTTCACTGTCACCATTGGTCTGTCGTGCCATCCATGGGGTTAACGCTACCGGTCCATATCAGTGTCACCAATATGTTCAAGAGAAGTCATTTAGAGAATTCACCATCTATCAAACGCCTCATCCACTGCATTACATCCATGCTTCATTTTTCATGACCGCCATTCCTGAACCTCATATCATCAGATCGTTTTCGCCTCCACAAAAATCATTTGCTCTGTTTCGCATCGTAGATGTGGGATACATCAAGGCCCTCCTACAAAAGGTCATTTCTTGTCGACATCAGCTCATTATCCAAGAAGTTGACTTAGAAACAACTCTTTCAATACTTTGAAGCTTGCATGCCTCAATGGCAAGTTTCTCACTTCCGGCAACAGGTTTACATCAATGACCTTTGATCGAAAGACTTTGCGTGGTGTTCGACATCAGCTCATATATTCACGCCATGTGAATTGTACTGTAGTACCTTAAGGGTCATCATCATTATCGGCGATTCCTCTCGCATCTATTAACAACTTACATCATTGGCTGGTAATCAGGCAATGTCTTTCCATGTTCGACTTCAGAACATCTTTTCACATGGATCGACTTGTACATCAGACGAAAATTGCACAAGTTTTGAAGACCCCGGATCCAGTTTCATCCATTTGGGTTGTGATATATTCAGGAAAATAAAGACATCAATTGTACACAAAAGCTGCACAGATAGTCACCTAGCCAGGGAAGATGACTCTTCATGCGAAAAATCACAAGTCTACAACAACAGACAATTGTTTGTCCTATGTACATGAAAATGAATTTATAAAGCTGAGCATGGGAATGCCCGCCTCAGCTAGATCATGAAAATAGTATGATGATGATGTATTGTATTGTATCTTATATAGGTCACCTTCCAGTTTGAATACCTCGAATCCTCATGAATAAAGCATTTCACCCGACATCAGAAGATTTATGACCTCATGCTTTAGGGGGCAGCTGTTATAGACATATTTTGGCACTGCAACACCAAACTCATATGTCCATAAACTAAGGGCTCCTTAAGTCCCTAAAAGTGTTGTTTCACACCCTAAAGGATCATGGTTAACTGATTACATCATTTCCCAAAAGTTCCACATGAAAAACTACTCAGAACTGCCCAAAACTAGACCATACAGACTGCTCCATGGGCAAGGTGCGATGCATATTGACTGCCTAACTGGCCAGGTGCGATGCATACTCAAATGGCCTTTTGTAGGGTGCGATGAATGAGAATAGACAAATGGTGTTGGAAATAATACTGAGGGGGGGGTGAATCAGTATTATCAAGCCAAATATTCCCTTTTAAAAATCAGAGGATATACACTACTTCAGTTAGTAAAACCCGCGTATATACGCAACTATGTAGAAGGAAACCCACGTATACAATGCAAACTTATGATTTACTTTATCTTTCAGATGTTGATTATTAATCTGTGTATCTGAGTGAAATAAATAGTAACCAGACCAGTAAAATAGAATAGAAGACAGTCACACACAAGAACACAAGATATAAGGTGGAAACCCAATGTGGGTGAAAACCACCTGCTGCAATTTGTCTCTATCTTTCTTTAATTAGAAACTTCCTTTTACAATGTACTGGTGCAGTCCTTTACCAATACGCAGGCTACAACCTGCAGAGAGCTACAACCCTCTCTCGTTTTCCAGCTTCTCCTGGAAGGGAGCTACAACCCCCTTAGCTCTTGTACTAGCCAAGATACTAGTATGTAGGTGCTGGCCTACTGAAGGCTACAACCTTCTCTTTCTTCCAGGGACCACGTTTCATAAATTTTCAGACTGGGTCCATGAACATCAATCAATCATCAAGTATATCTGCATCAAACAATTTCCTTTTCCCCAAATTAGCACTGAATCAAGTAAACACTTCTCTGACAGCGGTACCCAGAACACAGTAACAGTAACCGCACACCAAATTCTGAACCCAGAATACTGAGTATACGCCGTTTTCATTCACTGAACCAGCATGTATATGCTCTTTCACTTCACTGAACCTGTGTACAGATCTATAAAGGATAATTCATTCTTTCAAATATTCAGACACTAATTAACCCAGATTGTCAGATTTATATATCAAGCATGTGCCTCATATAACAGATCAAAATCATACGAAGATACTATTATTCAAGCTTAAAGATTATGACCCATCAATAGAACTTATCCTTCTTTATGCGCTAAGGTTCCTCCTTCATTCAGATCCAGATCTGCACCATAACCCCAGTCACAAATATTTCAAATCTAGCACTTATTAGATATTCAATTCATTTAGATTAATTGCCTTGCCAAATGATCTCCTTCCTCTTTTATAGTCTTAGGCCTTTCACAATACCACGGTCCAAAACCATAATAACAAAATACCATGAACCCAATACTTGGGGTCAACACTTTTGGATGCAATACCATGGACCAAAACCATAGGATCAAAAATTGTCGGACTAATACCATGAGCCAACCATGAAAGTGTGTGAACTTTTCTCTTCATGAAAGGAACTTTTCTCTACATGAAAGTGCGTGAACTTTTCTCTATATGAAAGAAACTTTTCTCTGCATGAAAGTGTGTGAACTTTTCTCTACATGAAAGAAACTTTTCTCTGCATGAAAGTGCATGAACTTTTATTTACATGAAAGAACCTTTTATCTTCATGAAAGTGCGTGAACTTTTCTCTACATGAAAGAAACTTTTATCTTCCTGAAAGTGAGTGAACGTTTCTCTACATGAAAGAAACTTTTATCTTCATGAAAGTGCGTGAACCTTGCTGCACTATAATTTATCATCTGAGATGAGTTGGTTGCCATCAAGTAAAACATATGTATCATAATGCCAACAATCTCCCCCTTTGGACTTGATGGCAACAACAACCAATCACTCTCCCCCTTTGTCATCAAGGGCAAAGGGCAGACCAAGATAATCTCTTTCCTAGATAAAATTTCTGATGCCCATACTCCCCCTGAGTACCCACTGAAATCTCTGAATGAGCTCCCCCTTTGTATATGCCAAGGTGTACCACTCTGTCCATGCTTCCTTTGAGTACATGCTGAAGTCTCTACTCTGCTGAAGTGTGTTGTTCATTCTCCCCCTGACTATAAGCAAGGTCTGCAAAAAGACGTTTTACAAGAAGAACGATGACTTATACATCATAAAAGACCTTCCTATCACCAAAAGACTCAATACATACATCCATCACCCAACCAAGTGGGGATCATCCACCCAACCAAGTGGGGATACATTAGAGAATTACATGTGACAACCAAATACATTACATCTTCATCCCAGGCATAGTGGGGAACCAAAAATAGGCCGTTACATGACCTTGACACCATAAAAGAGATACATGACATAGAGACGAAATATCTAGAGCAAGGCTTATGAAAGACACAATAATTGATAGCAACAGCATCTATCAATCACCATTCAGATCAGCAACCATGATTTCCTTTTGTTCTCCCTCTACATTTGTTCCACCTGAATTCAACAACAGTTGTGAACTAGAACCAAAAGCTTCTGAGATAATGCCAACAATGCATCATTAGAAGTTTATCTGCTCCCCTTGAACCTGTGCCAGATGGTCTCTGTCAGACCCATACCAGATTATCTTCAACCAGAGCCTGTCCCTACTGATATCCATCAAACCTCCATATACGCGACTGTCTCTACACAAACCTGCGTATGTACGCGGATCCTCCTTAGGCAACTCGCGTACCCCCATTTTTCTCTGAAATAGACAAGATTTAACAACAAGATGATGCATCAACTACACCCAGCTTCTGTCTGAGGTATTCAAATGTCTCCCTGGGCAGTGGTTTGGTGAGAATATCAGCAACTTGTTCCTTAGAAGGAACATACTCCAACTTGACCTTTTGTTCCAACACTTGTTCCTGGAGAAAGTGATACTTGATTGGTATGTGCTTGGTTTTTGAATGCATGACTGGGTTCTTTGAAATGTTGATTGCACTTGTATTATCACATAAGATGGAGATAGGTGGTGTACAAGTGATTTGAAAGTCCTGCAAGGTTTGCATCATCCAAAGAAGTTGAGTGCAACAAGATGTAGCAGCCACATATTCCGCTTCAGCTGTAGATAAAGCAATCGAACTCTGTTTCTTGCTGAACCAAGATACTAATCTGGAACCCATAAAGAATGCTCCACCACTTGTGCTCTTTCTGTCATCCACGCTTCCAGCCCAATCTGCATCTGTATAAGCATGTAGAGTGAGATCTGTATCTCTAGGATACCATAAGCCATAGTTTTAAGTTCCTTGAAGATACTTGAAAATTCTCTTTACTGCCTGAAGATGGGTTTCTTTAGGATTTGCCTAAAATCTTCCAACTATTCCAACTGCATGCATGATGTCTGGTCGAGTACCTGTCAAATAAAGAAGACTTCCAATGATGGATCTATAGGTTGGTTGATGCACTACTGCAAATTCATCATTTTCACTGAGGCTGCATCCTATAACCATAGGGGTACACACTGGTTTTGAATCTTCCATGCCATATTTCTTCAAGATCTGCTTGAGATACTTGGTTTGACACAAAAAGATACCGCCTTCATTTTGTTGAATTTTCAATCCAAGAAAGTATGTCAGTTCTCCAAGCAAAGACATTTCAAATTCTTTCTGCATCACCAAGGCAAAGTTTTGACTCATAGCTTCTTCATTGTTGCCGCAGATAATATCATCTACATACACAACAAGTATTAGCAATTTGTCATTTTCAATTTTTATATAAAGATTGCTATCTGTTGATCCTTTTGAGAATCCTTGTTGATGAAGATATTTGCCCAAACGGTAGTACCAAGCCCTTGGAGCCTGTTTAAGATCATAGAGAGCCTTTCTTTAGTCTGCATACAAGATTTGGATCATTCCCAAGAATGAAACCATCTGGTTGCTCAATGTACACTTCTTCTTCTAAGTCTCCATTCAGAAAGGCTGATTTCACATCCATTTGAAATAATTTGAACTTCTGAAAGCTTGAGAGAGCAAGGAACATTCAGATGGCCTCTAGTCTAGCAACAGGAGCAAAAGTTTCTTCAAAGTCTATTCCTTCTTGTTGAGCATACCCTTTACAAACAAGTCTGGCCTTGTTTCTAATCACTTCTCCATTTTCATTCAACTTATTTTTAAAGATCCATTTTGTCCCTATGACATTCTTCTCTTTTGGTCTAGGAACCAACTCCCAAGTGTTGTTCTTTTCGATCTGCTCAAGTTCTTCATCCATTGCCGTGACCCAGCTGTTAACACTCAGGTTGTCCCTTGGCTCCTTAAGGGATACGGCCGAGGTAACCACAAACCAATCTTTAGACTGCATGGCCTAGCCTACTTGCAATCAGAGAGGGCTCTCTCTTTAAATTTAGCTTTGTTTTGGGTTGATTTTAGGCTAGTTATGCTGTTCTTTGGGTTTTGTTTTGATTTTGGTGGGAAGGATGATGTTTTCAAGCAGAGTTGAGATGCATATTATGAGAAGTTCAAACCATTGGGCATGGAGTCATGGATTAGGGCTTGCTGTTGGGTTTTCTTGGTCACAAGAGGAATACAGAGTAGGATAGCTACACATAAAACAATACCAATTGCTAAAAAAGATGGAATGAAGGCCAGAGATGAAAGGAAACTAAGAATCTTTCATCAGCTAGCAAAGAAGGAAGGTGAATGAATGTTTATCTAGGAGCAGTTAAGAATTCCTAAATAACAGTCATATGTGATGGAATTAGTGTAAATATGAGCCAAGGGGTATTCATATTCATAGCCAATTCAGAGGAAAACATATAGAAATAACAAGAACTGAGCATAGAGTGCAATCAAGCAAATCCTAAGCTATTCTTCTTTCTTGCTATTTGGATCATGACACATAGATGATATAGCAAACATTAAACTGAAAACAGAGGTGAGAAACACTTATTGAGCCATGTAGTAGCACAGGAATTCCACAGTCACTCTTCAGCCATTAAAAACACAACAGATAGTTCAATCATCCAAGCATTCCAGCAGTCTTTGATTATAGATGCTTTCAAAGTATACAGCGCAAGTCTAAACTCTGGATTATCAACCAACCAACCCTTTAAACAATGAATCAGGGTGGTTTATATAGGGAAAATATCCCAAAATATCTATTACAGCAGATCTTAAAACAGATCTGAGGGAAATGAGTGCCTTTTAATCTAAGTTATCCTGAAATAAATGCATAATGATCTATCTAAGTGCTGCGCTGGGCAGCTGCCTCAAAAAATGAGTGGAAATGCGTCCTTATGGCTCTGTGCTGTTCACTTAGCCATAACTGCGCATTGGTGTCTGATCCACTGCTGTTATGTGGCTTTAAATGCTTTAATCACTGATCTGAGAGCCTTGAGTGGCTTTGCCGCTTTCTTTGACTTTGATGGGGGGCTCTTTAATGTTCACCTGCTTTGATATTGTCGATCTGATACACTTCGCCGCTTCACTGATACACTTTAAATTTAATTCGGGCTTTATCTTTCCTCTGATACACTTTAACACTTGAATCGAGCCACTTTCTCTCTCTGATACTCTTTAACTATCTAATCGCCCCTTTTTCTGCCAATTTAATGCAAAAATAACTGCTGCAATGATTTCCGTGGCCTTTGGAATGCTATCGGCGCTTGGCCGATCAAAATAATGCTTAATCTGAAGAAAACTGCCAAACAGAGGAGGATCTGCAACCTGATAACTGTGCTGAGGCCGAGGCTGGCTTTCTGAAGCAAAACTGGGCTTTGGAGCGATCCAAAATGGCTTAGAAATGCATGATTTTCTTTAACTGGAGCCGGGCGCGGGCGCTGGAAGAAATCCTGTGAAAAATGGCTATTTTCCCTTTACACAGCCAAAGACCCATTTACACGCAAAAATCGCGAAAATTTGGAGCGGGAGCGACACTGTAGATTTGCTTAAATCCTGGCCGTTGGATCTAGCGCGGGCAGATCCAACGGCTAAGATTTAATCGCTAAGTCGCATCGGCGAAGACCATCAGGGGCGGGTATTATATGTATGCATGTGAATAGTGACATAGCGATCGTCGATATCACTTCGGCGATCGGCTATCGGGGGATGCAATGGGCGATATATGATATATGGGCGGAGCGATATGGGGGGGGCGCGATTGAATATGGGCCGTCAGATCTGAGGGCCCGATCCGACGGCCACGATTAAATCGGCGAGGGCATTGTAATATGTGATATGATATATGCGCGATGCGATATGTTGTCGGGTGCGACAGTGATATCGCATCGGCGGAGGGAGAAGGGGGCATATATATGGGGCATATAACTCTGCGATACGCCGATTGCAAAATCGCATCGGCGGGGAATGGATCGGGGAGAACCATAAAGGGCCAACACTTGATCGCTGCGACCTCCGACAGCGATATCGCGTCGGAGGGGAGGGGGAGGCAATCGGAGGCATGTTTATACATCGGCCAAGGCATAATATGATCGGAGGAATGATTTATGTGATCGGAAAAGGCTTTTTAAAGCTTTGGAAGGTTTCTTGAGGCCTCGGAAGGGGTCTGATAACCAAAAAAGAGGAATTTCATGCCTTGGAAGGAGTCCAAAGGCACTTTGAAGGGAGTTTATGTGTTTTGAGAAGGGTTTTGAGCCTTGAAAAGGTTAAAACATGGCTAATGGAGGGATTTTTCACATCAGAGGAGGGAAATTATGCATAGGAAGGGGTCCAAATGCATTGGAAGGGGATTTATGAGCAAAATGAGGGTTCTCACTAAGTTTCAGGCAAACTTAGTGATTCCCTATCATATTTATGGTTATTTTTCAACCAGGGGGAGGGGGTATGTATTTAGGGGAGCTATTTAGCATATTTTAGTAAGGGGAAGGGAAAATAGATAGGGATTTACATAGTAGAGTTAGAAATTAATATGGTTTGTGACAAGAAAGCGCTAAGGATAGAAATCTTAGGCTATAAAGGGGAGAAATGACTCATAGAGTGAATAAGAGTACTCCTAAGCAAAGTAGACCTTTACTTAGGTAAATGATATGAAAAATGATGAAATTAAGAGATATCAAGCAGATCTTGACCTCTTTAGGGGAAGTTAGTGAGTGATTTGGGGAAAAATGAGGAAGGGGAAGTTAGACATGCCTCGCTTGAGCTGATCCAAATGGAAAACTGCCTCATACTTGTGATATGAATAGATATAATATTTAAAAACATGAAATGGATCACAAATCATCATTCTGCCACCTCAGAACTACCTACCCGGCCTACTTACCTAGCATTTTTTCTTCTTTTTGGTTTGGGTGCACTTGAACTAGCAAACCCAAGTCTTCAACTTTTCTTTTGGCTATCCTCCTATCTTAATCTACCCTTATTGCATTCAGGGGCTCATATTAAGCTGTTGAGCGCCCAAGATTCTCTACCTATCTACCAATCTGCCAAGATTAAACAGTTTGGACAGATATACATCTCTATATTCTAAAACAAGCAATTGAAACCTAGGGAGGCCAAGATTAAGCTGTTTGGCCTTCCCTTAACTGAAAAAACTCTTCAAAAATGGTATGATTCTTCAAAAATGGAACTTGATGGAAATATGGAACCTTGCAGCATGAAAAGATGACATATTTGGCATTTTCTACTGTCAATCATGAAATATGAACACCTATTGCAATAGGAGGCTAACAGTGGCTCCACTTGGGGATGGCTTTTCCTTGTGAAAAGCCAAGAACAGCAGGTCAGGATGCCTTGATTTTCCATTGTTGCTGTAGACTGAAATTCTCCACTATTTTTGATACTATTGATTGAAATTTTGGATCCTTTGTGCAGCACTTTTTTAACTGAGATATTGTAAATTACAACATTGTTCTTGCCTCCTTCTGCGTGCTTTAAACATATACAAATCTGCATGAACACTTCTTTGAAATAAATTCAAAAATAGGGATCAAAATGATGCGCTCTTGATCTGAGATTAATGCAATGACAGAGACCTGAAATGGAGTACTTGCTTTGGTTCTACCTTTAAAGAACTTTGCTGCACTGTTCCATTATTCGGCCTGCTATAAAAGCAAAAACAAAGTGCTGAAAATATAAAATATTAATGTACAGATAATATACAGAGCTGCGTTGCATCTAAAAGGGGTCATGATAATGCTTCAATATGCGGCCATTAACAGGGCCTTCCTTAGCTGTGCTGCCATCTATAGTCTTCAGGAAATATGTATTGTTGTCCTACACAGTAGAAATAATAAAAGGGCCTCTCCACAGGAAATCGAACTTGCCATGCTTTCCTTTGTCCTCTCTTCTTGAATCCCATCTTAAAACTTTGTTGCTGATGAAAAAATCTTCGGCCTTGGTTCTTCTATCAAACATTTTCTTTAGCCTTTCTTGCAAAATTTGATTTCTGTGATAAACTTGCTCTCTTGTTTGCTGCAAATGGATGGTTTGGTTTATTCTTCTTTGGATATCATTGGGCTCAGCTTGAATTTCTTGCAGCAATTTGATAACAGGGATTTCCAAAGAAGAAGGGAACTTGGCCTCCATGCCATAGACTAACTCATATGGGCTCATCCCAATGGATCTCTTGGTTGACAATCTGTCTGCCCATAGGGCATTTACTAGATTTTTGTTCCAGTTCTTCTTGTTTTCTTCCAGCACTTTCTTAATGATATTGATAAGGCTTTTGTTGGATGATTCGGCCAAGCCATTACCTTGAGGGTAATAGGTTGTGGAGTGGCCTAAGGTAATGTGAAATTTGTGGAAAAAACTGATCATTTTCTTGGGTTTGAATGCAGCAGCGTTGTCTGTAATGATCTTTTCAAGGCAGCCAAATCTGGACAAAATATTGGTTTCAAGGAATTGGATAATGGTGGAGTCATTGGCTTGCCTACATGGGATGGCTTCAATCCACTTGGTGAAATAGTCTGTGGCTGTTAGAATCCACTTATTCTGGCCAGAAGAGGATGGATGGATTTCTCCAATGAAGTCTAGACCCCATTGTTGAAAAGGTTTCTCGGTTGAAATGGGCTTAAGGGGCAAGGGCAGTAGCTTTCTTTTGCCTTCAAAGATTTGGCATTTGTGGCATGAAATAGCAAACTTTCTCACATCAGCAAACAAAGAGGGCCAATAGAAACCAGCCCTTAAAATCTTGTCAGTAGTGGACTTCCAATATAAGTGCCCTCCACAGTACCCTGCATGGAATTCTTTCATGACACTGTCAGTTTCATTTAAAGTTAAATAGTTAAGCAATATTCCTTCATGATTCTTCCAAAACAGGGCACTATCTAAGACACAAAACTTTGATGCTTTCATTTTTAAAAATCTCTTTTTGGTTCTGGACAACCCTGGGGGAGCAAACTGGTTTAACAATATAAAACAAATATCAACATACCATGGGGATTGCAAAAAATCTTCACTGATCTGTGGAGTCGCCAGCTCCTGTTCATTGTCCAGTTGATTAATGTCTAAGGCTTGAAAATTGGTTTCGGACATCAATTTGACTAAACCTTGTCCCTTTATCAGCTTGGTGGGTTTTATCTCAATGTCATACTCAAGGATATTGGCAATCCATTTGCCTCTTTTGCCTTTTATGCCTTCTTGAGTTAATATGTCTTTTACAACAACATTTGGCACGTAAGCAATCACATGTGAATATAAAATGTAAACTCCGAAATATTTGATTGCTTTAACAAGGGCATAGGCCTGCTTCTCCATGATTTGGTACTTTAAGGGAGCATCTCTAAGGGCTCGGCTGAAAAATGCAATTGGCTTTTCATTTCCCTGGTCATCTTTCTGTAATAGGACAGCAGCTATGGAATGTTCAGATGCAAATGAAAAAATGATGAAATCCTTATCAAATTGAGGACTTGTGAGGACTGGGGCTTGGGTTAAGGCAGATTTTATGCCCTCAAAGGCTTGCTTGGCCTCTAAAGTCCATTTTACCTTGGAATCCTTCTTTAGCATGTTATTTAGCATTCTTATCAGCTCGGCCAAGTTTGGGATAAATCTCCTTAGGAAATTGATCTTTCCTAGGAATGCTTGCAATTCTTTGATGTTTCTTGGATAGGGGATTTGAAGAATGGCTTGGATCCTTTCCGGATCAATCCTAATACCATCTTTTGAAATGATATGGCCCAGCAATTTGCCTTCTTCTAGGCCGAAGAGAGACTTCTTAGGATTTAAGGAAATGCCATATTTCCTACAGGTTAGGAATACTTGCCTTAAGTGTTTAAGGTGCTCTTGATCAGATTTTGAGAATGGGGTAAGTTCATCAAGGTAGACCACCAAGAAATCATGGAAATCTTTGGCAAATGCAATGTCCATGGCCCTTTGAAAGGTAGCACCTGCATTCTTTAGCCCAAAAGGCATTTTCACATATTTAAAGGTTCCCCACGGTGTTGTAAAGGTTGTCTTGTCTTGGTCATCCGGGTGAACAAGTATTTGATTGAAACCTGAAAAGCCATCTAGCAAAGAGATTCTAGATGACCCCACTACTCTTTGTAGAATGTGGTCCATTTTTGGCAATGGGTAGTGGTCTTTAAGGGAGACTTGGTTCAGATTTCTTAAGTCCACACATAGTCTAATCTCACCTGTTTTCTTCCTTGTGGGAACAAGATTGGATACCCATTCTGAAAATATAATGGGTGCTATGATACCAGCCTCAAACATTCTCTTTACTTCTTTCTCAATCAAGGGGAGAAGCATAGGATTGATTCTCCTTAGTTTCTGTTTGAAGGGATTTTGATTTGGCTTTAAGGGAATGGTATGTTGAATAACAGAGGTGTCATAGGACTTGAGGTCCTCATAACTCCATGCAAAGACATCTTGGAACTCTTTAAACAAGTCAACATATTTTGGCTTTTGATCGGGAGGCAAAGACTTGGATAGTTTAATCATTTTGGGCTTCTCTGCTGTCCCAATATTACAGTCTTCCACAACAGCGTTTAAGGGCTGCATCTTTGGCTTTCTAGGGACATCATTTGAATCAAATATGTCTTCTAATGGAGTGAGGCCAGCAGGCAGAAAATTGTCTTTTAAATCAATGATTTCGGCCTCTGTTTCAGCTATTTCTTCTAAATGCATTTGCTTCAGCTCTTGCATGTTTTTCTCATAAAAAATGGTTGGGTGCAGCATTTGATTTGCTGCTTCAGCTGTTATAGTTTGTTGATTTTCGTTCATTTGCTGTTGTGGGTCATCCATGGCATCTTCATCAATGTTCAAGCTTGAAAACTCTTGCTGTAAAGTCAAAAATTGTTAATCTGTGCATCATTTTCAAAAACTTGCCAATCTTTGACATTATTAGGGACAGCAGGCTTGTGCTTTATCTCAGCAGTAAAGTGGTGATTGGGCTCAAAAGGCAGCTTACAAGTGCTAGCAAAAGTAGCTAGGCTGTGCGCATGTATGTTATGGCTTCTAGAAATCTTGGCAAGCTTGGATTCGGTGAAGGAATTGAGTATTTCTGTGGCAGCAGACCTATAAGCTCTTAGCCTATTGTCGTTAGTGACAAAGTTGCCTTTCATTTGTTGTATGATCAGGTCGGAGTCACCTAGAATGGAAACTTTTGCAGCTCCTAGAGCTTTGAGCAGTTTAAGGCCTAAGAGGAGGGCTTCATACTCTGCCATGTTGTTGGTACACTTGAAATTCAATCTATAGGCATGACCCTCTGCATGATTGTTTAGGCTATTATGGATCCATACTCCTGCCCCTGCTCCTAGCTTGTTAACTGAACCATCAAACTCTAAATACCATAGGATTTCTTGCTCTTGCTCTTGCCTAGTATTGAGAGTTTCAATCATTTTAGGAATGGGCAGATTTGAATTTTCTGTTTTATTGAGTTCCTCTTGTGTGCTGGTTGCATTGATTGTTTTGACAATTTCTTGGGTATGGGCAACCGTTTCTTCATTTGTGCATGTTTCTTGTTCTAAAGCCAAAGGCTTATCATCAGTGGGAGGAGACACATCATCATTAAACAAAATAAAAGAGTCCATATCAGAATGGATTGAATAAATTGGAAAGTTTTGGGGCTTTTCCTCACTACTTACCACATACTTCATCAATGTTTCTCTATACAATCTCTTTGGTTGCCCAAAGACTGAAATAGTGGCATAAGAGAGGTCTAATTGTAAAGATCCTTGGAGTTTGGCTCCCCAAGATCTTGATAACAGCATGCCATACTTTGGTGGAATGTCAGCAACCACCACATCCATTAGTATTGTTTTGTTGGGATATTGGACTAAAGACACACATAAGTCTTTGATTAAGCCTAAACACTTGACCTGACTTGAGTCAAAGGAGAATAAGTCTTTGTAGGGTCTTGTAACATCAAGGTTTAGTTTCTCCATTACAGCTTTGGGCATAAGGTTGTGTGAGGCACCTGAGTCAAACATAGCATTATGCAATACTTTATCATGGATGTGCAAACTCACATAAAAGGGTAGGACAGCTCCATTAGCAGATTTGCCATCGACTTCAGGGCCAAAAAGGAGCTCAGGTTGATCATCTAACACATTCACATCATCCCTATTCTCTGGCATTTGCAACGATCTTTTGATTTGCTGCCTATAGATATCATGCTTTGCAAGTTCAGATAAAGGGATGGATATCTTAAGTTTGGCAATTTCTGCCTCTAAATCAAATGGTTTATCCGATTGGGTTTTAGTATTGTGAGAGGCAGGCTTCCCTTTTTCCATTGGAGTATCAGCGATTTGCTCTTGTTCTTCATTGATTTCTTGAACTATTTCTGATTTGGAAAGGCTTTTAGGAGTGTTGTTTACATTTTCCTTTGAGGGAAAAAATACAAAAGGCTGATTTTTAGAGGGCTGAACATCTGTGACATCCTCTATGGTTACTTCTTTTGGATTTGGGACTGTTTTATCAGCAGTTTCTATGAGGGCAGCCTTTTCTTTGATCTTCTTAGGCTGCTTGGTATCATTTGGTTTAACATTTTCGGGCACATCTATGGTTCTTGTCCTCAGCTTATACTGTTTGTGGACCTCATAAACAGCTGAATCATAACCTTGTTTAAAGTCAAAAGACTCACCAGACTTAGTCTGAAATTGATTTATGTCATGGTCATCTTGGTCTTCCTTAGTTAGGAAAACATATTGTTCATTCTTCAAACCCATTAGGTTTATGTGAGTGTCTTCTATTGGTTCGCTAGATGTGGATGCTTCAGCATAGTTTTCATGAAAAGGAGGTCTTATATCATGGTCAGGATTAGCCCTTCCAACGTTTGGGTTCTGATTTTTCCTAAAATTTGGGTTTCTGATAGTATTACCTTGTTGTCCTTCCCATGATGTTTTTCTTTCAATAGTTCCCATTCTATTTTCAAAGCTGTCCATACCTTTGATGATTGTATCCAATTTTTGCTCAAAGGCTGAAGGTTCATCTTTAAAAGTAGTTCTTCTCTCAGCTCTTGCTCTGTTTCGTTTGGCAATCAGGTTTGCCTCCACACTAACAGCTATATTCTGCATCTCTGCTAAGGTTTGAGGGGCTCTTTCCCTCAATTGATATGCCATGTCAGAATCAAATCCATCAGGGAATTTGTATAAAGCAAGATCAGGTGGAGGCCTAAGGTTTTGTGGAATAGCATTGTAAATATTGTTGAACCTAGCACAATAGTCTAAGACAGCTTCTTGAGGGCCTCTTTTGATAGTGTCATACTCAGATAGGATTTGCAGTGGATCTTTCCTTTTCTCCCATCTGTTGAGAAATGTCTGGTAAAGGGCCTCTGGGTCAGCTATGGAATTTGCAGTAAGAGCTCTAAACCAAGGCCTTACATCTCCAGTCAAACTTTGGACAAAAATCTTCATTCTTACACCATCATCATCTATTTCATAACTCTCAAAATAGTCCTGCATTTTCTTGGTATGTTGCAGGGCTGTGCAAGAACCAGTACCATCAAAATATGTGATTTTAGTTTGGTAATCCTGAGGCATAGCCCCTGGATTTGCAGGTAACTGTAAAGGTGCATATCTATTAGCCATGTTTACAGGGATAAGTGGAACAGCAGGGATAAATGGAACAGCTAGAACAGCTGTGATAACAGTGGTAGTATGTGCAGTGAATGGAGGTGTGGAAAAGGTGCTTGGAGAGGTGGATGATGAACAAGGGGAAGTAGGGGATGAACGAAACAAAACTTTAACAGGGGTTGGAAAACAGCTTGGCTGAACTGTTTCAGGACTAGAATCAGCAAGATCTTCTTGTTTTTGTTTGCTGAGGTTTCTAGGGATTAAATTGGGATTATCAAAAACAACTGGGGGATTTGGGTTTGGATTTGACCTTGTATTACGAGTTTTCTTCTTGGGAGCCAGCTTCTAACTTGTTTTTTGGAATTTTCTCAACATTTCCCCAGTGGAGTCGCCAGTATGTTAACACTCAGGTTGTCCCTTGGCTCCTTAAGGGATACGGCTGAGGTAACCACAAACCAATCTTTAGACTGCAGGGCCTAGCCTACCTGCAATCAGAGAGGGCTCTCTCTTTAAAATTTAGCTTTGTTTTGGGTTGATTTTAGGCTAGTTATGCTGTTCTTTGGGTTTTGTTTTGATTTTGGTGGGAAGGATGATGTTTTCAAGTAGAGTTGAGATGCATATTATGAGAAGTTCAAACCATTGGGCATGGAGTCATGGATTAGGGCTTGCTATTGCGTTTTCTTGGTCACAAGAGGAATACAGAGCAGGATAGCTACACATAAAACAATACCAATTGCTAAAAAAGATGGAATGAAGGCTAGAGATGAAAGGCAACTAAGAATCTTTCATCAGCTAGCAGAGAAGGAAGGTGAATGAATGTTTATCTAGGAGCAGTTAAGAATTCCTAAATAACAGTCATATGTGATGGAATTAGTGTAAATATGAGCCAAGGGGTATTCATATTCATAGCCAATTGAGAGGAAAACATATAGAAATAACAAGAACTGAGCATAGAGTGCAATCAAGCAAATCCTAAGCTATTCTTCTTTCTTGCTATTTGGATCATGACACATAGATGATATAGCAAACATTAAACTGAAAACAGAGGTGAGAAACACTTATTGAGCCATATAGTAGCATAGGAATTCCACAATCACTCTTCAGCCATTAAAAACACAACAGATAGTTCAATCATCCAAGCATTCTAGCAGTCTTTGATTATAGATGCTTTCAAAGTATACATCGCAAGTCTAAACTCTAGATTATCAACCAACCAACCCTTTAAACAATGAATCAGGGTGGTTTATATAGGGAAAATATCCCAAAATATCTATTATAGCAGATCTTAAAATAGATCTGAGGGAAATGAGTGCCTTTTAATCTAAGTTATCCTGAAATAAATGCATAATGATCTATCTAAGTGCTGCGCTGGGCAGCTGCCTCAAAAAATGAGTGGAAATACGTCCTTATGGCTCTGTGCTTTTCACTTAGCCATAACTGTGCATTGGTGTCTGATCCACTGCTGTTATGTGGCTTTAAATGCTTTAATCACTGATCTGAGAGACTTGAGTGGCTTTGCCACTTTCTTTGACTTTGATGGGGGGCTCTTTAATGTTCACCTGCTTTGATATTGTCAATCTGATACACTTCGTCGATTCATTGATACACTTTAAATTTAATTCGGGCTTTATCTTTCCTCTGATACACTTTAACACTTGAATCGAGCCACTTTCTCTCTCTGATACTCTTTAACTGTCTAATCGCCCCTTTTTCTGCCAATTTAATGCAAAAATAACTGTTGCAATGATTTCTGTGGCCTTTGGAATGCTATCGGCGCTTGGCCGATCAAAATAATGCTTAATCTGAAGAAAACTGCCAAACAGAGGAGGATCTGCAACCTGATAACTGTGCTGAGGATCCAAAATGGCTTAGAAATGCATGATTTTCTTTAACTGGAGCCGGGGGCAGGCGTTGGAAGAAATCTTGTGAAAAATGGCTATTTTCCCTTTACACAGCCAAAGACCCATTTACACGCAAAAATCGCGAAAATTTGGAGTGGCAGCGACACTGTAGATTTGCTTAAATCCTGGTCATTGGATCTAGCGGGGGCAGATCCAACGGCTAAGATTTAATCGCTAAGTCGTATCGGCGAAGACCATCGGGGGTGGGTATTATATGTATGCATGTGAACATCGACATAGCGATCGCCGATATCACTTCGGCGATCGGCTATCGGGGGATGCAATGGGCGATATATGATATATGGGCGGAGCGATATGGGGGGGGGGGGCGATTGAATATGGGCCGTTAGATCTGAGGGCCCGATCCGACGGCCACGATTAAATCGGCGCATCGGCGATCGGCGGGGGCATTGTAATATGTGATATGATATATGCGCGATGCGATATGCTGTCGGGTGCGATGGCGATATCGCATCGGCGGAGGGAGAAGGGGGCATATATATGGGGCATATAACTCTGCGATACGTCAATTGCGAAATCGCATCGGCGGGGAACGGATCGGGGAGAACCATAAAGGGCCAACACTTGATCGCTGCGACCTCCAACAGCGATATCACGTCGGAGGGGAGGGGGAGGCAATCGGAGGCATGTTTATACATCGGCCAAGGCATAATATGATTGGAGGAATGATTTATGTGATCGGAAAAGGCTTTTTAAAGCTTTGGAAGGTTTCTTGAGGCCTCGGAAGGGGTCCGATAACCAGAAAAGAGGAATTTCATGCCTTGGAAGGAGTCTAAAGGCACTTTGAAGGGACTTTATGTGTTTTGAGAAGGGTTTTGAGCCTTGAAAAGGTTAAAACATGGCTAATGGAGGGATTTTTCACATCAAAGGAGGGAAATTATGCATAGGAAGGGGTCCAAATGCATTGGAAGGGGATTTATGAGCAAAGTGAGGCTTCTCACTAAGTTTCAGGCAAACTTAGTGATTCCCTATCATATTTATGGTTATTTTTCAACCAGGGGGAGGGGGTATGTATTTAGGGGAGCTATTTAGCATATTTTAGTAAGGGGAAGGGAAAATAGATAGGGATTTACATAGTAGAGTTAGAAATTAATATGGTTTGTGACAAGAAAGCGCTAAGGATAGAAATCTTAGGCTATAAAGGGGAGAAATGACTCATAGAGTGAATAAGAGTACTCCTAAGCAAAGTAGACCTTTACTTAGGTAAATGATATGAAAAATGATGAAATTAAGAGATATCAAGCAGATCTTGACCTCTTTAGGGGAAGTTAGTGAGTGATTTGGGGAAAAATGAGGAAGGGGAAGTTAGACATGCCTCGCTTGAGCTGATCCAAATGGAAAACTGCCTCATACTTGTGATCTGAATAGATATAATATTTGAAAACATGAAATGGATCACAAATCATCATTCTGCCACCTCAGAACTACCTACCCGGCCTACTTACCTAGCATTTTTTCTTCTTTTTGGTTTGGGTGCACTTGAACTAGCAAACCCAGCTCTTCAACTTTTCTTTTGGCTATCCTCCTATCTAAATCTACCCTTATTGCATCCAGGGGCTCAGATTAAGCTGTTGAGCGCCCAAGATTCTCTACCTATCTACCAATCTGCCAAGATTAAACAGTTTGGACAGATATACATCTCTATATTCTAAAACAAGCAATTGAAACCTAGGGAGGCCAAGATTAAGCTATTTGGCCTTCCCTTAACTCAAAAAACTCTTCAAAAATGGTATGATTCTTCAGAAATGGAACCTGATGCAAATATGGAACCTTGCAGCATGAAAGGATGACATATTTGGCATTTTCTACTGTCAATCATGAAAAATGAACACCTATTGCAATAGGAGGCTAACACCAGCATTCATCTTTGCATGCCTCTTTTACATTTTGTGGCTCAGTGGAGGAGAGCAAAGCCAAATAGCTTGAGGCTTCTGCAATTGTTCTTCTTGTTTGTATACCTGCCTCTTTCTGCCCCAAATATTGAGATTCTGGATGATTCTTCTAAACATACCTGGATGGAGTCTTCTCTTCTATCCTTATCTATTCCTCTGGTGCCTCTTGAGGTTCTTCTTCATCATCAGTCTGATTTGGAGAGTAGTCTTCATCCTCTTCGATATTTTCATAATTTACTTGCCTAGGAATGTATCCTTTTTCATCAACCACTACATCAATGTTGTCAACAATTCTTCCAAGTCTTTTATTATAACACTTATATGCTTTGCTGTGGGGAGAATAACCAAGGAGAATTCCTTCATCTGCTCTAGGTTCAAGTTTGCCAAGTTGTTCATCATTATTCTTAATATAGCATTTGCTTCCAAAAATTTTGAAATGCTTTACCAAAGGAGTCTCACCATACCAGAGCTCATGAGGAGTTTGAGTGCTATTCACTCGGACATTTGTTTTGTTGAGAATAACAACCGCAGCAAATGCAGCTTCACCCCAGAAGGTTGCGGGAGTTCCAGACTCATCAAGCATAGCACGAGCCATTTGTTGGACCGTTCTATTCATCCTTTCCACCACTCCATTTTGCTGAGGAGTCCTAGCTATAGAGAATTCCCTTCTTATTCCATGTTCTTCACAGAAATCGAAAAATTCATTTGAGGTAAACTCCCCACCTCTGTCGGACCTGAGGCACTTAATTTTGTGATCTGATTCGTTTTCAGCCAAGGCTTTGAAGGATTTGAATTTTTCGAATGCTTCGTCTTTGTGCTTCATAAGTCCTAACCAAACCATCCTGGAGAAGTCATCAATGAATAATATAAAGTATTCTTCTCCTTGAGGTGACCTTGTCCTAAATGGACTACATACATCTGTATGGACTAGCTCAAGAGGCCTGCTAGCTGATCCTTCCTTCTCAGGGAAGTTAGTTCAAGTTTGCTTACCAAACTGACATGATTTGCATATTGTGTTGTCTAGAGTTTTGATATATGGAAGACCACAAACTGCCTGGTATTTGCATGCTTTCCTTATTTGTGAAAAGCTTAGATGCCCCAACCTCCGGTGCCATAACCAGTGTTCATCATCCTTGCTCAAATAGCATTGTTGTTGTCCTTCTTAAAATATGTATAAATTATTTGGAGTTCTTCTACCTTTGATCATTGTTTTTCCTGTATCAAGATCACGAACACTACATCCATTTGATCGAAATATTACCTCAGTTCCTTAATCGCACATCTGACTGACACTCAGTAGATTATGCTTCAAGCCATCAACATACAAAACATTTCCTGCTTTGACCTTTTCTTTCAACTGAGCAGTGCCTCTTCCTTTTATGACTGCAGGGGTATCATTTCCAAAAGAAACTTTCTTTCCCTTTTCTAAAACACTATATGATTCAAGTTTTTCTTTATCACCTGTCATATGCTTCGAACATCCACTGTTGATGTACCATAGATTTTCCTATCCTTCTGCATAAAAAGCTATCCCACATCTTTCTGGTTGTGGTTCCTTTATTCTCCATGTTCTGGTGCTTGAGGCTTGTTCCTTTGTCTGCGGAAACCTACTCCTGCATTCAGAATCTTCATGACCGAAGTTATTACAGATAGAACATTCAATTTCATTTTCAAGGGCCGAAAAGTTGTTATAGGTCCTTTTCGTAATCCCAGTCATACTTCTTTGTTTTTGAGATTCTCTAGTCATGATTGTTTTATAGGCAACACATTGAGCTGCTTTGTGACCAAAGTTATGGCAAGAGAAACATTGGCCATTGAAGAAACTTTTGCGATTATCAAATCTACCAGCCAAATGATTGTAGTTTCTATTGTCATCCATTCTTGAAGCAAATTGAGAAGTTTTTACCTGTGGCTGGTTGTAGCTTTTGTTCACCCTTAAGATGGATTGCCCCTGATTTACCTGGTAGTCTTTGTTTATTCTTGATGTAATTCGTCCCTGTTTTACCTGGTGATCTCCATTGGGCTTTTGCTCATTCCTCCTTGCTGCATCAAGATAACTCTTTGAGGTGGATGCTTGAGATGCTTCTCCATTATACCCCAGACCTGTCTTGATTAGTGGAGAACGTTGTACATTGATAATCTCATCCAGAGTTTTAGATCCTTTAACAAATTTAAGATTAAGAGCCTTTGTTTCCTAAATTTCTTTTCTAAGGCCAACAATTTCACATTCTAACTTCTCAAGAAATTTTTCTTTCTCATCAAGTTGGAATTGCAAAGTATCAATGATCATATCTTTGTCTTCTAAACATGTTTTGAGTCTAGAAATATCTTCATAAAAACCATCTACATCTATAGCATCCATGTAATCATCATCTTCAAAAGCCATTAAAAGTTTATAATCATTACCTCGTTCATCTTCGTCACTATTTGATAGGCCATCACTGTCTTCATGAGTGTAGTAACTTTTCTTAGTTGCATTTTGTTTCTTGTTTCATCTAACAGGTTCCTTCCCTTTGTCAATCTTATCCTTATGAGGACACTTGGCAGCATAATGACTAACTCTTCCACAAGAAAAGCATTTGAAAGGTAACTTACCTCGGAATCTTCCAGCACCCCGTTGAAGATTCTTGACAAAATTTGATTCTTCTTCTTCTTCTGACACGTGTCCTGACTCATAGAAGTCTCCTTTGCTTGAAGCCTTGAAAGCAGCTTCTCTCCTGTCCGATGGTCCTCCTTTCCTCATTTCATAAGCAGTTAGAATCCTGTGCAGCTGTGACATGGTAAGGTTTCATAGATTCTCTTTTTCTTCTATTGCAGAAACTTTAGATTCAAACCTAGGGGACAAAGATCTTAGAACTTTTTCAACCACAACAGCCTCTTTTATTTCTTCACCCAAGTTTTTCATACAATTAACAATCTCATCTACACGAAGGAAATAGTTAGCCACACTTTCATCATTGTGCATTCTGATATTTTCATACTGAATTCTGAGGGTTTGAAGTTTTGATCGTTTTACCTATTCATCTCCTTCATAGCTCAGAACAATCTTGTCCCATATTTCCTTTGCGGATTTATACTGCATAACCTTGACGAATTCTAATTGAGATAGACATCCTAATAGGGTATTGACTGCCTTTGCATTTGTTTCATATTTCTTCTTCTCAGCCAGATCTGTAGGAGTTGCCGATGGAAAAGTGTACCTTGTATCGATGATATCCCAGACTTCTGTACCAAGAGAATGAAGATAGGTAGTAACTCTTACCTTCCAATATACGAAGTTTGTCCCATAAAAAATTGGTGGCCTGATAGATGCTTCTCTCTCGTAGTTGCTCATGATGATGGATCTTCCTCCAAGCGATCAAGCTTCTTCAGAAGGACTTGGCTCTGATTCCAATTGTTGGAAATAATACTGAGAGGGGGGGTGAATCAGTATTATCAAGCCAAATATTCCCTTTTAAAAATCAGAGGATATATGCTACTTCAGTTAGTAAAACCCATGTATATACGCAACTATGTAGAAGGAAACCCGCGTATACAATGCAAACTTATGATTTACTTTATCTTTCAGATGTTGATTATTAATCTGTGTATCTGAGTGAAATAAATAGTAACCAGACCAGTAAAACAGAACAGAAGACAGTCACACACAAGAACACAAGATATAAGGTGGAAACCAAATGTGGGTGAAAACCACTTGCTGCAATTCGTCTCTATCTTTCTTTAATTAGAAACTTCCTTTTACAATGTACTAGTGTTGTCCTTTACCAGTACGCAGGCTACAACCTGCAGAGAGCTACAACCCTCTCTCGTTTTCCAGCTTCTCCTGGAAGGGAGCTACAACCCCCTTAGCTCTTGTACTAGCCAAGATACTAGTATGTAGGTGCTGGCCTACTGAAGGCTACAACCTTCTCTTTCTTCCAGGGACCACGTTTCATAAATTTTCAGACTGGATCCATGAACATCAATCAATCATCAAGTATATCTGCATCAAACAATCTCCTTTTCCCCAATTAGCACTGAATCAAGTAAACACTTCTCTGACAGTTGTACCCAGAACACAGTAACAGTAACCACACACCAAATTCTGAACCCAGAATACTGCGTATACGCCGTTTTCATTCACTGAACCAGCGTGTATACGCTCTTTCACTTCACTGAACCTGCGTACAGATCTATAAAGGATAATTCATTCTTTCAAATATTCAGACACTAATTAACCCAGATTGTCAGATTTATAGATCAAGCATGCGCCTCATATAACAGATCAAAATCATACAAAGATACTATTATTCAAGCTTAAAGATTATGACCCATCAATAGAACTTATCCTTCTTTATGCGCTAAGGTTCCTCCTTCATTCAGATCCAGATCTGCACCATAACCCCAATCACAAATATTTCAGATCTAGCACTTATTAGATATTCAATTCATTCAGATTAATTGCCTTGCCAAATGATCTCCTTCATCTTTTATAGTCTTAGGCCTTTCACAATACCACGGTCCAAAATCATAATAACATAATACCATGAACCCAATACTTGGGTTCAACACTTTTGGATGCAATACCATGGACCAAAACCATAGGATAAAAAACTGTCAAACTAATACCATGAGCCAACCATGAAAGTGCGTGAACTTTTCTCTTCATGAAAGGAACTTTTCTCTGCATGAAAGTGCGTGAACTTTTCTCTATATGAAAGAAACTTTTCTCTACATGAAAGTGCATGAACTTTTCTCTACATGAAAGAAACTTTTCTCTGCATGAAAGTGCGTGAACTTTTCTTTACATGAAAGAACCTTTTATCTTCATGAAAGTGCGTGAACTTTTCTCTACATGAAAGAAACTTTTATCTTCATGAAAGTGCGTGAACTTTTCTCTACATGAAAGAAACTTTTATCTTCATGAAAGTGCGTGAACTTTTCTGCACTATAATTTATCATCTGAGATGAGTGGGTTGCCATCAAGTACAACATATGTATCATAATGCCAACAAATGGCAGAGATAGTTTGCATGGTGGATGATCATGGAATATCCCAGAAACTTCTCCTGTGACACTTGCCTCTCTGAATTCACCCAAGGATGAGTAAGAGATCATGAAATCTCCAAGTGGAACCAAGAACTATCAGTGGAATGACACTAATCAAAAACCTAGAGCTGACTCACACCCTTGCAAGACATCTATAAATGGATCCCTCATCTGAGAGATCTAGAGGCTGGAATTTTGTATTTTGTAAGGAAGTGTTGTTGGTTTGTTGAGAAGAGACATTGCATTGTTGGGTGATTTGCTTGTTCATGAGGTGAAGAGGGCTTCTACAACTGGGAGGATGATGCTAGATCAGACAGCTGGGTTGTAATCCTCTCTTACATTACTATTAATAAAGTTCTTTGAGTTTTCCTCCATATGATCTTGTATTTGTGAATCTTATTGTTTGTGAATGCAATTGTATGGTCAATGTGTTTCTAATTCCGCATTGTTTATGATGTTTTAGATAGAGATGCTTTGATAGTTTGTTGTTACTTTGACTCCACAGGTACTCTTTGAAGTGGGACAAGTAGGAGAGGAGTGGCAAATTCTATCAAGGAAAGGAGAAATCAAGCTAGGGTCAAAGCGGAAGATCCAGGTTGGTCCTCTTTTCTTCTCTTCCATCTATCACACTTAAAGGAACTCTTGAAAATCTTTCATTGTTTGTTTCTAAGATAGCTACCCATCTTAGTGGGACTAGCAGTTCGAATCAACACTAGTTTTCCCTGAAACATGTACAGAGGGTGTAGAATCAGTATTTGTCTCTTGAGGCTCATCAGTTTTAAGATGGTCATCACAAAATTCAGAAGAAGGGTCTTGATCAAGATCAAAGGCATGCGCATATTTTGTATCCACAATGTTCAAAAGGAAAGAATCAAATGCAGATCTAGGATCTTTCCTCGAATACAATATACTCTGCAAAGCCTTCTTGACATTCTGGGGAAAAGAGAAGAAATAATTTATAACAAAGCACAAAATGTCTTGGATGAAATTCCAACTTGAATACCTGATCTTTCCATATTGTCCTCTCATGATGTTGCTAGTCAGGTTCATCCTCCAGTGGAGTCCTTGGATCTAATCTCGAAACTGATTTGGAATCGCTAGGTGAATGATTTCAGCCTTGCTATGTCTGATCGTTGTCCACCATCAACAATCAGATCTAAACTTGATTACATTTTGTTGAGGAACACAAAACTACGTTCCCCAGTGGAGTCACCACTATGTTAGTGCCTAAATCTACCTCAGGCTAAAGGAAGGTAGGTCTAGGGTAACATCAAACCACGCTTAACCTGGTAGCTAGCCCTAACAAGTCGGGAGAGGGCTCTCTCCTTGTCAATCTCAATTAGGATATTGCAACTAAGGCTTGAGATAACTGAAATTTAATGCTAATTTTAGGCTAGGTATATTTGCTCAGAGGATTTTGGTTGATTTTAATGGTTGGTTACTGGATCATATGAGGAAGGCAGCTTTGGGTTCGGGAAATAAACTCAGATTTGCTGAGGTTTTTGTGGGGCGAGGTAGGTAAGTGTTTTGGCACTTTGAATTGGGTGTGATGGTAAGTCTAAAGACTGATGAGGAGTTGGAGAGGGCATGAAAACTCCATGAGTCCTCTTCAAACAGTAGAAAACATTAAGAACTAAATGTATCCTCAAGGCAAAGCATTGAATATCAATGGGTTCTACCTAATTCTCTTGATTCATTTAGCTATGAAGAAAGAAATAGATGCTGGAACATATACACATAAGAGAAACTAAATAACAGAGGAAGAAACAATGCCAAGACACATTACCACAAGAATCCCACAAAATGCTGCAAAACCCTGGTTCATTTCTTTGCCAAACTGTAGAAGTGATTTACAATGAAGCTGAAGGCATCCACAAGAGTCCAACCTTTACAAAAGACCGAGAAAGCACATAATATAGGCATCAAACCACCTATGCTAGCCATCAGGGGTCGAATCCATGAGTTAAGGAGCTATTTCAGCAACATCTAAACTAGGAACTAGAAAATAGGCAATGGAACAGCTTGCCTCTAAAATTATGGAAACTGATTCATTCAACCTCACACCACCTATAACTGATGTATCTACCCAATCAAGTCAATTTTCATCATATTTACACCATATCACATCATTAACCATTACAAATTTACTAATAAGAAAAGAAAAAGTCAAATGACAGTCAAACTAAGCGAAATTCTGAGTTTGTTAGGCAAAACTGGCAAAAATTTGCCTGATGCACAATGCCATGAGCCTGATGCGTAGCGCCACTTCAAGGCTGATTTTGGAGGCCTTCCACTCATCCACAGTAGGCCGAAGATAGCTTGTTGGAAATCATTTCCTGTCTAGTTTCTGGAACACTTTGAATTTTCTGATTTGGAGGTCATTTCCCCCCTCAAAAGTGGATTCTCCCAAGACTAGTTCCTGTGTGTCCAAAACGTGGCAGAGAGGGCACTTTTTGAGTGTTTTTTGACTTTTAAGTGACCCAAATCTCCTCCAAATTTTATGAAACTTTTTGGGTTTCATTGTTTTTCCATGAGGAATCCAAAACTGTAAGCCATTTAGCAAAATACTAAGCCAACTCAATGCACAGTTCCAGTGGCGCTGCGCATCGGCTAAAAATCCCTATGTTTTTAATTACAAAATTGTAAAATGACAAAATTTTTCCAAAATTTTTCCAAATTTGACACATGGGTCCCTCATTAATTGCTTTTTTTGGCTAGTTAAGCCTCAGGTAAGATCTTTAGCTTATCAAGCTCCTTTTTGCTCCTTAAGTTTCTCCATGGAATTGTCACTAAGGGTTTCTCTCTCATAGTCATACTCACTATCCTTCTCCATACTTTATAATTGTTTCCCTTGTGATGACTGAGAGGAGTATGAAGAGATTTAAAAAGGAAAGTAGGTGAGGGTGAACAAGAATTGGAAAGGGATGAGGGGAATAAGTAAGGTTAATGAATTATGTAGGGTTTGGGGTATATGAGTATAGGGTTTGATATGTGAAGGGTAGGGTTTGGGAGATAGGAGAAAGGAAAAGGAGTTAGGGAGGATGGGGTTTAGGAGATAGGTTTTGGGCAAATGAAATTATGGAATAGGGAATAAACCACTGTAATTTGTAGTGTATGAGGTAGTTTTAGAGACAAATTAGGGTTTTGAATTTTAGGATGCTAAAACCACCATCAAAGCATAAAAAACCCTATGTGAGATCAAAAGAGAGTTTACTTACTTGATTGGAGGAGAAATGCAGCAATGAGAGTGATTGGAGGTGAAATTTGAGGGTTTTTAAGACGTTACTGGCCAATGCGCAGTGCCTTGCACCCAATGCGCAGTGCCAGTGTAAATTTACACTGGAGAAAACTGCCTGATGCACAGCGCCGACCCTCTGATGCGCAGCACCTTTTTGCAGATGACTTTTGAAGGCCTTATCGGTATCTAAATTGTGTGTGTGATAGCTTTTTGGAAATAGCTTTGTGTCTAGTTATCATTTCACTCATCAAGAAAGTCATTTGGCCAACCAAGATAGGAGAAATCTTGATTTTCCCAAGGTCACTCCAAAGGTGCAGCAAATCTCCTTAGGCCAATGATGTTTTCGACATTTCTCCCAAACCATGAAACCTGTGTAAAAATTGAAAGAGGTGTTTCTTCTTGGGTCAAGGATGGACAAAAATGTCTTTCACTTTTGTCAAATTCATCTTCTCTTTCTCAAAAACATCATTTGAATAAAACCTATCTCGATGTGTGGAACAGGGGATTTGTGGAAATGAAGGGAAACGAAGTGGATAAGGGGCTTCTAAATTCTTGAGAAAATTTTAGGAAGTAGGGAGGGATGTTAGGAATTAGGGGAAAGTGGAATTTCAAAGATTGAGTAAGGGGAAGGGGTCGAAAAGGTCAAAAGATAGGCCTAGCCTAGAAAATTGTCAAATTGTAGCAATAAACTAGGGTTTGTGGGAAAATGATGAATTTGAGGGATATGAGGGATGGGAAGTGTTTAAGAAGGTATATTAAGGATAGGGGAAGGTGTATGAACATCAGGACACAAATTCTGTTGATCATCTGGCCATCCAAGAAAAATTACCTTCAAAACCCTAGGAGAGGGAAATGGGCCTTACCTAAGTACAACTCAAGCACGAACAAGGTGTAAAATGACCCATTGGAACCTGAAATGATGATGAAAACTCTTTGAATGATGGTACACTAAGCTGAATCGTGACATGGACCAATACTTGGAAGACTTTGGGAGGGGTGAAAACAACTCTAGATCTAACACCTAGTGACCAATTTTACTTGAAGACTCACTGAAATGACAAAATTTGACTTTGACACCCTGAAATCACTTTCTAAGAGCATGTTTGATCTCTAATGGAAGGCTTCAGAGACTAACACTAACAACATCAAAAGAACTGTCACAAGTTTTGCATCTCGAAAATAGAGTAGAGTTTTACAATCAAAAATCTAAATCCTACTAAGGTCCAAGGCCTCTCTACTTATACATCTGAAGTCCCCATTGACTTCCTAAAAATTAGGGAGGCTCGGCTCCCAAACTTGAGATAAACTAGTGCTTTGTCTCTCACTTGCTTGGCTGCCTTCTAGTCCTCATGATTTGGCTATTTTCACTCTGAGCTGATGGAGGAATATTCGAATGGAGGGGTAGTAAATGAGGAGGATTTTCCTCCTATAATCCCTCTCCCTTGTCCCATTCGAGTTTTAACCTTGGTCTTTGCCAAAATTCCTTGATTTTCTCCTTTAATCCTACATTAAATGCATATTAGACCACAAAGCATAATATCCAACTCTAACTCACCTCATAAACAAAATATAATCAAAAGCATGCAATAAGTTATGAGAAAAGTTGGTTTGACTAAGCTAGGAGGTGAATTAAGGCCCATATAATTACCCAATGATGAGGCTCATCATTGCCCCCTATTGAAAGTGGTGCTCATCCTCTAAGCAATTTAATCAATATCCATATCCTTCATGGCTCTAGTGGCCTCTCTGACATCCCATGCCTCTATTGTGGTCTCCTATTCTTGTTCATAGAAGCCTGCTTTCTTTTATACTTCTTCCCACTACCTCTTTTTTTCTTTTTCTTTTCTCCCTTCTAGCATCCCTAAGAGTAGTGATGGACTGAGTTTTAGGCCTATCCAATTGACCTTCAACCTTTGCATAGATTGCTTATACATAGGTGTCCTGTTGACTGCCTCCCTCAACCTTTGAGGAGAGTGATATTCTCTTACCTTTAAGTTGTATGGCAGGGTGTTCCATCTCCTCAGGCAAGCATGTATACTATCATCTCCTAGCAACTTGAACATGCCCTCAAAATGTGAAATTGCTTGCTCTTGGGCAGAAAGATATCTAGGTGCCATCTGAGGATCAATTCCAATCAAATTATCGGTACTGATGAGGGCAATGGGATTTGATTGTTCAGCTCTAATCAGAAGAGGTTCAGTTTTCTCTCTTGCCAATATTCTTTTCATCTCTGCAGCTCTTGACTCCGCATGGTTCATCCATGATGCCAAATCCATTAATTATAGCTCTCCTAGCTTGGCATTAGGGTCCCATACATTCATGTCTGTGAGGGCCATGTTGTGACAGTAAAACTCAGCCATTTTGGCCCTATCCTCTAGTGTACTTTGGTCACAAAGATCAATAAACTACCTGTAGTCCTAAAATGGCATGGCTCCTCTCTATGCTAGGGTATTAATCTGAAACTGTAGCCATTTTTCTTTGAGGTAGAGAGCATAGGATTTAGCTGGCATCCTACACTGGATTGCTTCCAAAGAGAGACTAGCCATACATGCCAACTGATTCTCTCTTTCCTGTAGCTGTCCCCTCAACCATGCATTTTCTATCTCTAGTCGATTTCTCATTATAACTTCTCTATCCCTCAAGCCACTTATCTCCCTGCCCATCTCCTTGAGTTTCTCTTCCATGTGCCCAATGTCTTCCACCCCCTTTGATTTGGCGATGTGCATCCATTAGTGAGTTCTGGCCCTCTCCTTCTCAAATGCGAAGAACAGTGGGATTGCAAATTTTTGAGGTATGACCCTGCCTCCTTCGATAAACCGGTAATAGGAGCCCAGGTTAGGTTGGGGGAAGGGTTCTTTTTTCTCTTGGTCCTTTCTTTCCAATTTTTGTGCCTCCTATAGATTCAATAGAGTATCTTGTAGGACTGTTTTTGCTTCCTGTAGATTTGGCTATGTATCCTGTAGGATTTCCTTTCCCTTAGATGAAGGGGATCTAGTAGTAGGCCTCCTCACATAGGTGATAGGGGATTTAGGGGAAGGCATTTTTCCTTTTTGTGTAGGGTAGTCTTCAATCACAATAGGAATTTTAGTTGATGTTTGGGGCTTCCCCTGTCTTATTCTTGTGCTCTTTCTTGTCTTGAAATATAATGGGGTCTGCCTCTCCCTTTTTTCTTTTTGCTTGATTGGGGTACTAAGAGTAGTGAGGGAAGTTGTTGCCTCTCTCTCAGTGGCTTCTGGAGACACCCTAGGTGATGACTCCTTGTTTTCTATACCCTCTTTTCCATTGCCTTCTTGCTCTATGTCCTCCCTATCTTCTTCTTCTTGTAGATATTCATCATCTCTATCAGTTTCCTCCTTAATTTCCTCCTCTCTTTCTTCATCATCCTCCTTCTCTTCTCCCTCTTCTTCTTCATCTTCATCATGTTCCTCTATGTTAGCTCCTTCTTCATCCATCTCATCCTTTTCTTCTTATGTATCTTCCTCTTCATGTTTTACTTCCTCTTCACTGACAATAGGACTGACATCATAAGTGAGAGCTTTGATGTCATCCTCTGCAAGCATGTCTCTGAAAACTGACCATGTTATAGGAGTTCTGAGTTTTTGGAGGGTATCTTCTACGAGGATACTAATCAACCCATGGTGAGCTAACTGTTGGGAATTCCCCTCCTTCACTTTGATTCTTGAGTATATGAGTGATTGAAGCAGGAAGTATGGTACGCTGAGCCTTTGGTGAGGGGGTGTTTCTGCTCCAAATCTTAATTCTTCAAGGATCCTGAAATGATAGCCATATACCACACTATACCTACCCTCACATGAGATTCATTTGATCAGTTGGTAGCCTACCTCATTCCATGGATATGGAAGAGTTTCCCTCGTTACTCCATTTTTGTCCTCAGTGGGTTCCTCACCTTCTAAAAAGAATTTTCTTTTGGCAACCTGGCTATCTCCTTTGTCTTATTTTCTCCATGGTATTCCTAGGGGGAGTGTGGTGACTCTGCTAATGAGCTCAGGGGTGAGATCTATAGTGAGGCCCCTTATTACAACAGTGGCGTGGATTCTGGTGAGTGAAGTGAGGAAGAGAGAAAATTATTGAGCCACCTCATCATCATACCCTTTGAATTTTTCGAGAAACCACATCCAATTATGTCTTGTGAAGATTTCAAGCACTTGGAGGTGTTGTTGGATTCTCACAGTGTTGGTGGGTTCTCTCCTATTAAACCCTCCTGACATCTTGTTGGTGAAGCTTGAGGAGAAAATGAGAGGGTTGAAACAATTTTTTAAATGCAAAACAAAAACAAAGATGTCTGTGTATATAATTCCCTTCACACAATTGCTATATTCACTCAACTTAGAGGATTCTTGGTTAATTTAATTGCAAAGAGGGATGTAATTATAGAGCCTACCTCTTTAGATTATTTGAAGTGGCCAATTCCTGTGATATCCCTTCTCAACTCTTATCTGCCAATCCTGTGCATTCTCCTGTAGGAATTCCTGTGCAGTCCTATAGGAATTCCTGTGCAGTGAAACGATGGAGTTTTGCTTCCAATGGGTTGCCTGGGTATGAGAGCGAATTGAGTGAGGTATTTTCGAGGAAGTGAAATGCATGAGTGCATGGGAACAATGTTTTGTTTCCTCTTATGGTGATTTGGGGTGAGGTGGTGTGCTAGCAGCAAAGGTACGTTTCCATTTTTGGACCATTGGTCCCCACTACCACCTCATCATTTCCCACTCCTCGTAATTAGCTCCCACTTCATGGATCAATATTTTTAACTACTTTTTGTCCTACTTCTTCTCTGTCTTTGAGTTTATTGCAGCCACGTGTGAGAGGACACCCAGTTGTGCATGTGTTGACTACATGAAGGTGGCCAAGTTAACTGGCCACCTTTTTACTTATAAACCAACTATCTTGTAACCCTTAAAAAATTTTATTACATGATGCATATGAGAGAGCGAGCAGGATACTTACCAGAGGTGTTATTTTGTGTATTTGTTGCATGCTATTCTTCTTCTTCCTCTTGTTGTCTGCTAATGGCTTCTTTGTTTTTGCAGGTACCTGTGGTTGAAGATATGATGTTGCTACTTTGGAGCTCCTAGATCATCATGATGAAGACTTGTTGTTGATGTGATTGGTATTCTGTGGGATAGGCTACTACAGGATTTCCTACAAAATGTCCTGTAGCTACTTCTCCCTTAAAACTCTTTAATCATTTTTCTTGTTGGGCTATGAGTATGGTGACATGGATGGAAAGAAGGAGTGGGAGTGTGGAGAGAAAAGAATATTTAGGTGATGCTCTTTATTCCTCTATGTTTCCTTTTTTCGAAGGCTGGAAAAAAACTCTTGAAACTAAATTTTTTTGAATGGTGAGTGCAGGGATGATGATGGTGGACAAGGTGTGGTGATAGATCATGAAGAGGGTGAATTTTAGGGGCCTAACAAGTCCATCATTTTCCTTCTAATTGCTTCTTGTAGGTTTTCCGGGTCACTGTGATTCCTATAGGACCATCCTGTAGGTTTTCATGGGATCCTGTAGAAAACAAAGTCTTTTTATAAATTGAAGCAATGGAGTGGAAAAAAAATAGAAATGATGGAGGGATGCATGGTAATGAGTGAACAAATAAATATGTGAGTGGCAGGGGTCTCCTTGGGATCCTCTTTTGCTCCTTGACCGTCCTCCTTGCCCACCTACAAATGGAAATTTCATGATATATATATATATATATATATATATATATATATATATATATATATATATATATATATATGTTTTTTCTTTTGAAAAACAACTAGGTTTCCTCTGAGAGGTTTTCACGCAGGGATATTTCTTATTCTCTCTCTTCTTCTTTTTTTGACACCATTCAGCCGCCTCAAGAGGTTTTCAACCCAATGATGGGACTCAAGCACCTCATGGAGGTTTTCACCCGAGTCCTTATTCTTTTTTTTTCGTTTTCTCAGTGATTTGATGAGGGAGGTGTTGGAACTTGCTCCACTATCATCATTGTTTTATTGATATCATCAATGAACTCTTTTTTTGATAAAGTTCTCTTGTAAATTTTCAATTGGTGTCCATTAACAAGCAAAGGAATGGCTTCTTCATCTATGGTTTTGATTTACACTGAACCATTATCATGGCATCCTTCCACAACATAAGATTTGAGCCATATTGTCCTTAACTTGCCCTTGAAGTCTTTATACCTAGATTCATATAACAACACCCAATCACCTTCCTAAAATTGCTTCTCCTTGATATTTTTATCATGCCAAATCTTCCTCTAAAATTGAACTACCTATGTATGTAGGAGGGCTTGCATTTTGAATTCATCCAAACCATTCAACTGGAACAATCTCTCTTTCTATGCACTACTGAGATTCGGATCTAGTTGGGTTGCCATCCTCAATGTGTTATATTCAAATTCAATGGACAACAAGGCCATTTTCCCATAGACCAGCTCAAAGGGTGTGAATCCAGTGGTGGTCTTCCATGTGTTATTATAGGCCCAAGTGGCCTCAACTAGCCTTTCTACCCAATCCTTCCTATTTCTACTCACCACTTTGGTCAAGATGCCCTCCAGTGCTCTGTTGGTCTCCTCCACTTTCCCATTAGATTGTGGATGATAGTGAGTGGAGGTTCTATGATTGATCTTATGATGGCTGAGCAAGTCTTAAATCATGTTGGAGGTAAAGTGGCTACCTTGGTCTATGACCGGCTCTCTAGGATACCCGAATTTGTAGAATACATTCTCCCTTAGGAACTCAACCACCTTCTCATCTTTTGTTTCCTTAATTGCCTTGGTTTCAGTCCACTTAGTCAAATAATCAGTGCACACAATGATGTACTATTTTTGCTTTGAAGGAGGGTCAATAGGCCCAATGAATTCCATGCCCCACTTGTCAAATGGCTTGAAAGTCACTTGAGGCTAGAGAGGCATTTCATCTCTTGTGTTGGGTTGTGCTATATTCTTTCCACGACTAGCGCATGTAGTTAACCAAGGGGTTAGAGGGGGGGCAAAGCCCCCCTTCGTTGCGCCAATTATGTAGCGGGGTGGGGGGGGGCGGGGGGGGGCGGTCACAGGGGGTTTGAGGCATACCGTTAACCCCACTTTATGGGGTCCGAGGCAGCGGCCCAGAAAATTTTGGTTTTGGACCCTATGTTAGGATGGGCGGACCCACCTATGGTTTTGTGCATGATTTTCGCACGTGTTTTTTGGACACGATGGTTTTCAGTCCATGGTATTGGATTCTTCGACATGTATAAATATGTATTATAAAATTGAAAGGAACATAATGAAAAATCAAGCTGGTAGTCCCGGTTTTGGGATCCAGGAGAAAATCTCTGTGTATATGTGTTTTATGTGTTATGCTCTCGCATTGTTTATTTTCTATGTTTTAGAATTCGTATGCAGGTAATTTCTGTATGGGGTTAAAATATACATTTGGTATCAAAACTGTTTTGGCTTCAAGGGGATGCCTTTGTTGTTGAGGGGTTTCATTCGGGCCTGTGGTAGACCCTTTTCAGTGGGAGATTTGTGAGATCGATTCTGGTGGTGAAAGAAGATGGCGAGCAGTGGAAAGATAGAGATCGAGAAATTTAATGGTCAGAGTTTTGAGTTGTGGAAACTCAAGATGGAGGATCTGTTGGTGGATAAAGATGAGTGGATCATGGTAGATCTGGGTACTAAACCAATGGGAGTGTCCAATGAAGAATGGAAGAAGTTGGATCGGAAGGCAAAGAGCACAATACGATTGTGTGCCTCAAATTCAGTATTGTTGAATGTATCAAGGGAAGCTACGGCGAAGGATTTGTGGGACAAGTTAGGGACTTTATACCAATCTAAGTCTCTGGTGAATAAACTGTTCCTGCAAAAAAGGCTGTATAACCTAAGGATGAAAGATGGAGACTTGGTGATAGAGCATCTGAACACATTTAATACTGTGGTAACCCAGTTAGCATCTGTTGATATTAAAATTTCAGATGAAGATAAGTGCATCAATTTGTTGTGTTCTCTACCAGATTCATGGGATAGTCTAGTTATTGCAATAGGTAGCAATGCAACTGCCTTGCAGTTTGATGAAATAGTCTCATCCTTGCTGACAGAGGAGATGAGACTGAAAAATATGGAGAGCCAGAATGGTGATTCCTTGTCTATACGAGAACGGTCCTAGAACAGAAACAAAAATAAGCCATCGAGTGGGAGATCTAAATCTAGATGGAGATCTAAATCTCCAGGAAAACCTGTAAAGGTGGTGTGCTGGAAATGCAAAAAGGAAGGGCACTACAAAAATGACTATAAATCTAAGGCTCCTAATAAAGGAAAGGGATCTGATGATGCTCCTTCTACAAAGGAGAAAACCACCTTAGATGAAGGTGGGGATGTGTACTTGGCTTCTTCAAGTACACATGCAGGTCATAAGGCATGGTTGATTGACTCAGGTGCATCCTTTCACTTCACTCTCCATAGAGAGTGGTTCTGTGAGTATGAGAAATATGATGGTGGTGATGTCTTCTTAGGGGATGATAGGAAGGCTAGAATCATTGGTCGCGGAAAAGTAAAGTTGAATTTGCAAGGTGGAAGGGTTAGAACACTCCCAGGTGTTCTGCATATTCTTGTACTGGCCAAAAATCTGATTTCTATAAGCAAGTTGGATGATGTAGGTGTAAAAACAGTGTTCGAGAAGGATACCTGCAAAATGGTTCAGGGAGCATTGGTATTGATGCAAGGAGTTTGAATTAGAACTCTGTACAAGCTGCAAGGTAGCATTGTTATTGATGGGTGCAACAGTTATGTGGTTCCTGAAAGTGGAGCAGAAAATCTAGTGGTCTCTAGAGAGAAGACCATGTTGTGGCATCAAAAGCCTTGGACATATTAGAGAGAAGGGTCTTCAAATACTTCATGGTAAAGGTATGGTAGAAGGTATGAGTAATAGCTCTCTGGATTTTGATTTTTGTGAAAATTGTGTATATGGGAAGCAAAATCGGGTGAGTTTCTCCTTTGGTGGTAAGGGGGTGAACTTGTGCATAGTGATGTGTTTGGACCTGTGAAGGATTCATCACTGGGTAAGTCTATGTACTATGTATCATTTATAGATGACTTCTCAAGGAATACATGGATATATTTCCTTAAGAAGAAATCTGAAGCCTTTGACAGTTTTAAAGAATTTAAGGCTCTCGTGGAAAATCAGACAGAGAAGAAGATAAAGGTGATGAGGACAGATAATGGTGGAGAGTTTTGCAGCAAGGAATTTGAAGAATTTTGTAAGAAGTGTGGTATAACATGACAAAACACTACTCCATATACACCTCAGCAAAATGGAGTTGCAGGAAGAATGAATAAGACATTTATGGAAAGGACAAGAAGCATGCTCAGTGGTGTCGGGTTAGGACAGGAATTCTGGGCAGAGGTGGTGGATACTGCATGTTACTTGGTTAACAGGTCACCTTCGTTAGTGTTGGAGGATAAGACTCCACAAGAGGTATGGATTGGTAAGAAACCCTCTCTTTCACATCTGAGGGTATTTGGACGTGACGCATATGTACATGTTCCAAAGGAGAAACGAACCAAGTTGGACAGTAAATATGAAAGTGCATCTTTATTGGGTATAAGGATGGTTTAAAGGGTTATAAGCTTTGGAACCTAGTCACACGGAAGGTTGTGTACCGCTGAGATGTGGTGTTCAGAGAGGTAAAATATGTTATTAAACATGAAGTCCAACCAAAGGAACCTAAGAAGATAGAGTTTGAGCTTAAGGAGGAAGAATCAGACTCTACAGCAAAGGAGGAATCAGAAGATGAAGAGCCACAAACTCCAGGTGTGAGAAGATCAGTTCGAGAAAGAAGGCAACCAGAAAGGTATAGTCCATCTGCTTTCTGTTCAAATTTTTCTTTATCTATTACTGACGATGATCCTAGAACTGTGAAGGAAACAGTAGATTCAGAGGATGGAAAACTCTAGAAAGAGGCCATGGTTGATGAAATGGAATCTTTACACAAAAATGAGGCTTGGGATCTGGTGGAGTTGCTAGCTGGAAGGAAACCCATTGGCAACAAATGGGTGTTCAAGAAGAAGACAAATGTAGAAGGAAAGGTGGAGAAATACAAAGCTCAGTTGGTAGCAAAAGGTTATTCCTAGGTGCCGAGAATTGATTTTGGCGATATTTTTTTTCTTGTTGCCAAGGTAACTTCTATTAGATTACTTTTATCTGTTGTTGCTGCTTTTGATTTTGAGGTAGAACAGATGGATGTGAAGACAACATTTCTTCACGGGGATTTGGAAGAGGAAATATACATGAAGCAACCTAAAGGCTTTGCGGTGAAGGGTAAGAAAGAACTAGTATGCAAGTTAAAGAAGTCTCTGTATGGGTTAAAATAGTCACCAGGGATGTGGTATCAGAAATTTGATACATTTATACAGGGACTTGGCTTCACCAGAAGCAAAGAAGATCACTGTGTGTATTTTAAATTAATTAGTGACCATGTTATTTATCTGGTCTTATATGTGGATGATATGTTGCTGGTTAGAAATGACAAAGAAATTATCCAGGATTTGAAGACCCAATTGTCCACCAAATTCGACATGAAAGATCTTGGTGCTGTAAACTATATTTTGGGCATGGAAATTAAAAGAGATCGAGTAAAGAGGAAGCTCTAGTTAAACTAGAGAAAGTATATCGAGACAATACTGCAGAGGTTTAATATGTAGGATAGTAAACCAGTGAAGGTTCCTATTCCTATAGGTGTGAGATTATCTGCTAAACAGTGTCCCAAGACACAAGAAGAGGAAGAGGACATGTCCCGTGTTCCATATGCAAGTGTAGTCGGTAGCTTGATGTATGCAATGGTCTATACTAGACTATACATCACACATGCAGTGGGAGTATTAAGTAGGTTTATGTCAAAACTAGGGAAGGAGCACTGGACAATAGTGAAGTGGGTTTTCAGGTATTTGTGAGGCACTAGTGATTATGGTTTGTGCTACCAAGGAAGACCAGTATTGGACAGAATGTTAGATATTCATGGCTTTGTTGATGCAGACTGGGGTGGAGATCTGGATCAAAGAAGATCTACAAGTGGGTATGTGTTTAACCTATTTTGAGGTGCAGTCAATTGGATGAGTAAGAAACAATCTGTAGTGGCACTATCAACTACAGAGGCAGAATACATGGCAGCCACTCATGCAAGAAAGGAAGTAGTTTGGTTGCAGAGATTGTGTTCAAGTATGGGGTTAGTATAGGGAGCTATAAGGATAGACTGTGACAACCAAAGTGTAATTTTCTTGGCAAAGAACCCTGCATATCATTCAAAGACAAATTACATTGATTTTCAGTATCACTTTGTGAGGGATATGATAGAACACAAAAAGGTGTTGCTAGTAAAGGTCGACACTTTGAAGAATACTGTAGATGCATTGACAAAATCTGTGAGCTCTGAGAAGTTCTCTTGGTGTAGAGAGACAATGGGAATTTTAGGGCTGGAAAAATGACTAAGCTCTCTTGTGGCCCCTGTGGAAAGAAAACAACAAGTGGGAGAATTTTGGGTTGTGTTATATTCTTTCCATGACTAGCCCACGTAGTTAACCAGGGGTTAGAGGGGGGGCAGAGCCCCCCTTCATTGCATCGATTGTGTAGCGGGGGGGTCACAAGGGGTTTGAGGCGTACCCGTAACCCCACTTTATGGGGTCTAGGATAGCGCCCTGGAAAATTTTGGTTCTGGACCCTATGTTAGGATGGGTGGACCCACCTATGGTTTTGTGCATGATTTTCGCACATGTTTTTTGGACGCGATGGTTTTTAGTCCATGGTATTGGATGCTTCAGCATGTATAAATATGTATTGTAACTTTGAAAGGAACATAATGAAAAATCAATTTGGTAGTCCGGGTTTTGGGATCCAGGGGAAAATCTTTGTGTATATGTGTTTTATGTGTTATTCTCTCGCATTCTTTATTTTCTGTGTTTTAGAATTCATATGCAAGTAATTTCTATACGGGGTTAAAACCTACATCTTGGAGTAGGCCTTCCCATCCTCTAGCATCGATCACACTGACTAGCGTATTTTTTCACATCCTGATGAAGAGCGGGCCAATAATAGCCTGCTTGTAACACTTTTACTGTTGTCATCTTTACTGCGAAGTGACCTCCATAAGACCCATCATGACAGGTTAGAAGGATGTCAAAGACTGCCTCCTCCCTGACACACCTTCTCAAGATTTGATCTGGGCCAAGTTTGAAAAGATTTCCCCCAATCCAAGTGAAGGGGGTGCTTTTCCTAACTATCTTGCTCTTTTCTTTGGAAGACTACCTTGATCTTAACACATAACTTCTTCATTCAAGGATTCATATATGGGAAAAGAGCAAGATAGTTAGGAAAAGAGGATTCCTAACTATCTTGCTCTTTTCTTTGGAAGACTACCTTGACCTTAACACATAACTTCTTCATTCAAGGATTCATATATGGGAAAAGAATTTAGTGGGAAAGAATTCTCTAGAAAGCACACTTCTTAAGAAAACAATAGAGATATCTAGACTCTCAAGAAATCAACAATTGATGTAGGAGCATTCAACTCAGAAGAATCATTGTATTTTAGTAGACATAGGAAGGTCTTGTGTTTTAAGGAAGTTGGTTTCCTAAGTGTTGAATTAATGTAATTATAAAAGTTTTGAGTGATTTTAATGAGAGAAGCTAGAATAGGCATTTAATTAAGTATAGTGAGGCATATTTGTAAATTTTCTCGAATGTTAGAGAACATAAGAGATTTAGGATAGTTGAGAGATTTGAGAATTAGTTGTAAATCTTAGATTAGGAGTTGGTTTCCTGATTTGTGGATTAAAGAGGATCCTTAGGGATAAAGATGAGATTTTAGGATTTTGTTGAGAATTTTATGGATCTAAACTTGGAATTGGTTATAGAATCCTTTGGTATAAATCTAAGCCAAAAAGACAGAGAAAAAGTTAGTCAAGTGAGATAGTTAGTCAATTTAGATAGTTAGAGGTTTGATTGTAAGCCTACGGGTAGTTAGGAAAATAGAGGCCACTGATACAGAAGATCATACCAAGGAGAGAGTTCCTGTGTAAAGACTTGTTTATTAATACAAATAACTCGATTATGAGTTTATGTGTGTGTATGGAGTAATTTAGTTATAAACTGTGTGTGAACTAGTGTAAGTTCTATGTAATAGAGGTTGTAGGTGGAATTCAAGCATGACACAGAGAAGAAGTGATATGAAGGATCGTATTGGATCATTTGAATCCATTCAAAGGATCACAGTTGAGATTCATGAGTGACTGTGTTAAGAGCATGCATAGTTAAGCTCACGAGGAAGTTGTGATGCAGGACATCTAAAAACTAGAAATCCTGAAGTAAGCCTGAAACCACAGAAGCACACTGAAGAAATGGCATAAAATCAAAGTAAAGAGAAGGATGAAGAAATGAGGTGACGATGCATAGGAGTCATTGGATCTATAAGATCAACGAACGAGGCTAAAGGAAATGGGCAGCCAAGATTAAGTCACGCAACACTAAGTAAAAGAAATGAACGGTGGAGATTAAACCCAAGTGCTTGCAGAAGGTGAATCACGAAAGTAGATCTAGATCATCAAATTGATAGATCTATTAGATCGACGGTGATCAGCAACTACAGGGGTAGGGGAGTACGGATTTTCTTGTTCATGGTTGAAGCCCTGCACTCACTCTTAGTTTTCGATCTCATATTCAACTCTTAGGTCATAGTCAACTGCAGGGGATAAGATGTTTTTAGTCCGTGTGCTAGTTGAAGTCCCACAAATCATAGACTTGATGGCCTCTTATATCTAACAGTCATCGCACGCCAATTAGCTCGTACAATAGTCAAGGAAGAAAGACGGGTTTATAAGTGAAAGCTGTTTATCGGGTGGAGAAAAAATGGTAAGTGGTAATTCAGGTTGGTCGCTCGATTCCATTTAGCAGTCGACACGTAGAATGTTGGAGGAGAGAGGAAAATTCTTTACCGGATGGGTAATCCTTGTGCAAGTGGCTTGCTCAATATCGTTGTTAACTATTGGATCAAGTGTGCTTTGATCAATGGTGGGGGATCATCGATTAGTTTCGCATTGCAATATTTCATGAGTGGATGAACCTTGGCCTTAAGAAAATGCGATTTGCGATGTGTGATGCTCAGTTGTATCATCAACTGTCGGATTGAAGGGTGAGATCAACAACGGAGATTGAAGCTAATAGATCTTGGACCTGAGTAGATCCGAGAAGTTTATCAATGCAAGTTAAGTTCATTTGAGTTTTGGCGGATGAATGGGTTTAAGTTTTGATGCGATGTGACAGCTGTTGATCTAATGGAGTGAAATCAACGGTGGAGGTTGAATGCGATAAAGGTGAGCATCGAAAAAAGAATGTGCAAGGTCATGGAATGGTGGAAAGTGCAATCACATATCGCAAATCGGGAGTTTTGAATACCATATTCTTAAGAGTCCTTTGAATCTTCGCGATTGTGATAAATGATGAGTTGGCACGTAGAGTTGGGGAATTTCTAACTTAAGACATGTTTTCCGCTGGAAAGGTTGACTAAAGTTCAGACTATTGAATAATCAAATAAACAGTTTTGCATGAGATTTAATTAAGGGCCTTAAACCTTTATTTCAGAAGTTTTTCACCATGGATCAAGTGATTAAGGCCTGGGACCAATGACATGCAATTTTATTTGCATAATGTGGGTATTGTCTACTTAGGTTGGCATTAAGTGGTATTAGAGCAAAATTGTGGTTGAAACATTTGGTATCAAAGCAACACAAGGAAATTATGTGTGAAAATTTCTTTGAAATGAATTTAGAAAAAAATTATGTTTTAAGATGTGTATGAAGGCAAGAAGAGATCATATTTTAGTATGACAAATAGTAGGCACACAGAGATAATGTGTAGCAGAACTTGCAGATGTAAGGGAATAGAGGACAATCCATTCAAAGTGCAAGAGAATGGTAGAACAAGATCATGTAGAGATATTGAAGGTGAGATGATATGTTTCGTTTTAATTTGATTCGAAGATTGGAGAGTTGTGTTTTTATATTGATGCACAGGTAGAAGCATAAGAAGGTGAGAAGATTGCAACAATCTAGAGCAAGGAGTGATCAATTGGTTCCAGAGGAAAGAACCAGAGAGATGCCAAAAGACTAAGCTCAAGGAAGAGAAGCTTAATGAGGCATATGTGGCAAGAAGGAGACTTGTTACTGCAAGGGTTTTGTTGTAGCTCACAAAGGCAATTCCACAAAGGATGTGGGTAGAATTGCTAAGGGATGAAGGAAGATGATAAGACTTTCTAAGTGAAAGAAGAGGTGGTCAGAACCAAGTATTTCATTGTGATTGAAATACAAGAGGACAATTGTGTTCTTAGAAGATGTAGATGTGTTGAACCCTAGAAGGAGCAAAGAGAACTGCTCAAAAGAGGTTCCAGAGATAGAGAACCAAGTGCTTGCCAAAATACCAAGTACAGAGGAAATCTTGGTGAGGTAAGTGGCAATAGGGAGAACTTGTTGTTGTAGAGGCTTTATTGCAGCTCATAATAAGTGAGTAAGGAGCTCATGAAAATAGAGATGGAGAAGAGTATGACTACTGATAGTCATAACAGAGGTTTTGAGGAGAACCACAACAGAAGGAAAGTGAAGAAGAAGAATGCCAGGGTAAATGGCAAGAGGATGAGTCAAGAGGAAATTGACAAAGAGATTGTTGAGATGAAAGAACAACTCAATGTATTAAGGATGATACTTGAGGAAAACCAAAGACTAGGTTGGGTATTAAAGAAGAAGCCAGTGAAGTGGTCTAAGTTATAGAGAAGGCTACAACAGAAGCAAGTAAAGTGGCTGATGGAAAAACTCAGAGAAGCTGAGTTGGAAATGGAAGTGTCCATTTGTGAACTAGATCAGGGTGAAGTTCTGGGTGAAGAAGAAGGAATTATTGATGATTTTCTGAATTGTTGGACAAATGTAGACCAACAGGAGAATGTAAAACCTTATATTATTGAATCTAATAATTTTGATGTGATTACAGGTTTTGCAGAGGATGAGAAATCTTTTGAAGCTGTCAAAAGTATAGAAGAGTTTCTTTCAGAAGATAAAAACTTTGAAGTAAAGAATGATGGAGAATGTCTCTTGAATGAGAAAAGCAATGAATTATTGCAGTAGAAATAATTTAGTAATATGTTGATGTTTGAAGTTGTGACAACACAGGAAAAATTTATTGTGAAAGGAGATGAAATTCAGTCTGAAGAACTAATATGTGAAGCAACAGTTGAGACTGTTGAACCTTGCAATTTTCAAATTGACAAATTGTGTATAAATACATGAATCATAAGTAATGATGAAGCACTTATGGAGTGTCACAGAGAAATTGAATTGTTGCAGTATTTGTTGGGAAATTCAGAGTATGACAGTGTGATTGTAGAGGAAGGAGTTCACTATAGTGGACAAGAGCAGAAAAACATCATTAGAGCAGATGATGTGGAGGCGAGACTAACTGATAGCCTTGAGAGTACTTTAGAGAATTCTTTAAAGAGGTTGAATCAGCATACTGATGTGCTGATAGAAGAGGAGAGATCAGAGCATCATACTGAAGTGTTGCCAAAGGAAGAAGAGGCATTGAGGCCTTATGTTTTTTATTTTAATAATTATTTTGTGAGTGCAGGTTTAGTTGCAGATGCTGGAGGAAATTTGGCACGGACGAGTAACCAAGTAAAGGCGGTAGAAGAGGATTGTTGGCATATTGGGGCTTGACCCAGGTTTGGAAGAGTTATTAGCCAAACAAATCCTGCAGCTACTGGCCCTTTCGGCAATAGTTTGTGGAGCACGAACTGAGGTCTCACCCGAGGTAGCAGGAGAGGGTGTTGGAACCAGGTTTCCACACCCTTGGGATGTCTTGATGTGGTTTGGAGGATTCGCGCACCATTCTATGGCCTCGCGCCACTTTGCTCCCATGTAGATCCGAACAAGGAATATCCTTACTACTTATCAATACTGAGTTTGTTATAGATCAGATCTACTTCTTACGGTCTTTAAGCAAACATTTAATATAGATAACCAATGTGCACACCCAGAAATGTTATAGATTTGCATAAACTCATAAGATAAGCATAATCACACAGATCAAACAGATATTTAAACCAGAATTAACCAGATCCATAATATTTCAGGAGCAACACAGTATTTCAGAATCAACTTATCTTTATTCAACTCCTTGCCAATACAACCAGATCCGCCTTGCGCACTCAGTTGCAGGGGTCCACGCACACAGCTGCAGACTCTACCAGGCCTCTGCGCACACAGCTGCAGAGCCTCTATCTCTCTACCAACACCCTTTACTCAGACTTACAGACGCTTCAAGACTTCTCTCTTCACAAACCCATTACATTCAGGACCCAAACATACATTCCAAAAACTCACTTCTAACCATAGAGCCTTGCTCTATTTATACATTCCCATGGTTCATGGCCCATGGGCAAGCTGACTCACTTCTTATTATTTTACATTATTTCAGGTGGACAACCCTTTGACTTGACTTCTTACAATTCGCGCTCCGTGCACTTCGCGGAGTCTTTACCCAAAATTGCGGGCTTTGAGCCCCAAAACTATTACGCGGGGCCTACATTACCCAATGGTCCCCCAAGAAAATCATCGTGACTCATCCCGAGTCACTCGGTTGGTGTGATAATCTTCGTGCGGAGGTTGGTCAACAACTTTTGTGCTTCGCTCATACTTGCAGCAAACTCCTACGCCATATGTTGTACCCGTTCGATGCGAGCCGCTGACACATCAGCCTCTATTTCAACTACTTCACTGGATGCATATTCAGCCTGCATGTGTGCCACCTTGTGCTCAATGGTGCTGGAAACCGTGAATGCCTCATCAAGCCATGGCTGGAGACATTCTTTAAGCACAACTTCCTTATGCCGAGCCGCATCGACCCCTGCCTGGAGAGCCTGGGCCTCCCTCATTCGGGCCAGTCGTTGTGTGATGGCGACTGATTGTATAGTTCCTTGGATGTTTTCATACACCTGCTGTAACTCCCGCACTTCTGTTTCCACCTGCTGTAGCATTGGGTCGTCCTATAGAGATGTGAGCATCAATAGGGACTGATCCAACAATCCTAAGCAATCTTGGACCGCGCGCTTTATGACTTCCAACTCTGCTTGAATTTCGTCGCGTCGTTGTTCACAAGCCTCTAGGGGTGTGGGTGGTTGTGCGTGTCGCCGTAACTCCGCAATCTGCAAATTTAATTCCCACTGAGCTCTTGCAGCCTCTTCCTGGGCCGTACAGAAGCCTGCTGTCATGTGATGGATCTTATCAATTATTGGGAGTTCTGCTAGGACAGCAAACTCTGGTACCTTGCTACAAGCCTCTGCCATGGCTTGCTCCATTTCCTAGTTGTGGGCAATCAAGTCATCACGCTGTAAGCTGACTTGCTCTAGATTTGCCTAATGTTCTGTTAAAATTTGGAGGGCATGGCCTTCCCTGACACGCAGCTCAGCATTTATCACATCCTGAAATTTGTAGACAGTTTTGCGAGGTAGAGCGGTCAAATTCAACTCCCAACATCGCATGTCCCCCTCAGTTTCGGCTCGGACCACACCTGTTGGCAACAATACAATGTTCATTGTGTGACTACGCATGGTATGCTCGATGGCGGTTATCTCATCCGAGAGGTTTAGTAACATTCCTTCCGAGGGTCACACTTGAAGTGCTTGCAGCTATGCTCTGAGCTCCCCCAACACAGTTGTCTACTCCATCATCAATGCCTCCAATGCACCGACAGCAACATTGCGCACTGGTTCGCTGCTTTCCAAAAATTCTTTTTCCAAGGTCTTGGTAGTTTTTGACTTCTTGTGGGCATGTGGCGATTCCTTGTTGCGCGACCTTTAGCCTTGGGGAAAGTTCGTGATAAGGTCCGTGCGCTCCTGTGTTTCATATTCCTTCTGCATGTCCTGTTCCGAGGACATTCCCTGATCCTCCATAATTTGGTTGACAAGTGCTTCCTATGTCGCTTCTTGCAGCGGAGCGGCCTGTTGTCCCTATCGTGCCCTTTCTGCCAGTTGAGTGAGTCATAGCTGGATTTCCTTCTTTCACTATTGTGCTACCATCCTTCCTAATGTGGCCATGTCCAAAGCGTGCCACTCTAGAGGCCATGTTGCCAATACCTTGTAAATGGCATTGTTTGTCGCAATAAACGAGAGTTTGACCCATGTTCACTTTGGATCCTTCCGTGCCCACATATATAGGTTGTGCATGTCTGCTTTGAACTCGGCCGTGCTGAGAAACCTATCGTAGACTGTTGGGGACATCCACAGTTTGCGCGCGATCCGTGTTTGGATACTCCCTTCCATGAATATCCAAAATATCTTGATCTCCCGGACCCTCATGGCGTCCTTCGTAGCCCAGAGCGAAGTAAAATGCACTGCTTCAGGTAGGGTGGGCTCAATGCTCGGAAACTGGCTACCCTATAGCAATTCTCCTGTAACCAGAAGGATTGATATTAGCAACCATGCATAATGGAAAGTCTTACCTTTCTCTTGTGCTTCCTTGCAATTTGTTAGAAATTCCTTGCATAAGAATTGCGCCCAGTTGAACTGGACTCCTTCTGCACACTACCTTGCAAGTGCAATAATAGGGGCTGGCACCTCGCCTGTGCGACATTTTTTCATAAGTTTACTGGCTAGTAGCTAGGTGGTGACTCACACCCTTTCGGTCGTTGATGCTCACAATTACATACCCACGCTTCCCTTTTTCCAGCTTATATTTGGCCTTCATTGTTGCTGCCAGACCCACTTTGCTACTGGTTCCGGTGATATCTGTTGGGTCGTTCCCTTTAATCGACAAGTGAGTAATCCGGTGGACTAAATCGGATGTGATCGGAATCGGCTCTTCTAACCAGAGATACCCATCATGGACCAAACAGAGTAGCTTTCGGATCACAAAAATGGTGATGGGCGCACGGTGATAGTAAGGTATCCATCTTGGCTGAAGTAAGCTCACCTTTTCCATGCCCAGTAGATCCCAATATTCGAACTTGATACTCGGTACTCAACCCAACGGCAAACCATCAAACCTTATCTCGTCTGGAAGAAGCAGGGTTTGTAGTGTACTCTTTACAACATCCAGGTCCTTCGGTATCTTTGTCGTGTCGTTCCATGGGGAGACATATATGGGTAATGGAGATATTTGGAATGCATCTTCTTCGTCCTCATCTTGTGCTTCAATCTGGGTGATTAGGTCTTGCAAATCATCGTCGTCCTCGGTGGGTTTGGTGGTGATGGCCTTACCCTTAACAGCTACTGACCTTTTGCTAAATCTTAGTGACACCCTGACTGGACCCATCATTTGCTTGTTTTTTTGGGGTCGCGGTGTGTGTGGGGACTTTGGCACCTCGGGGTCCATAGTCACTTCATCTAGTTCTTCCTGGGTTGGGTGCAATTCTTCCACGAACCGTGCTTGGGTTCTTTCCATGGAGATCATGGGGCTTTTGGTGGTAGGGTGTTTATTGGTTGTCACTGGTTCAAATCTCACCTTTCCTAGTGTTGGCCAGAGGGTGTTATAGAAGCGTGTAGATTTGAATATATTCCTTCCCTCCATTTCTCGGTCATTAATAGCTTCTAGTCGGCAAATCTTTTCATATCTATCTCAGAACTTCTATCTTAATGACCCGTCGTCTACTCCTCTCTGTCATAGCTGGAACTTCTTGTCAGGAATAGTGGCATTAACAGTCACCTTCCAACCTCCCCACGTGGCAGCACAACCCTTTTGGCGCAGCCGCGGTCGTGCTATCCGACTAGTCCTACACGGGTCCTTCTTTCTATGCTGACCTTCTGCAGGCTTGTTTATAGTCTTGCGCCCTCTTTCAACTGCAGGGAGCACTGAGACTGTGCTTTCCACAGCTAGTCAGGTGGTCGCACCTTCGGTGCGATGTCTCAGCTTTCCTGCTAGCCTGGGCTGCAAGCACCTATCAAGTGCCTTTGTAGCCGCTACCTCTTTGTGTGCTATTGCGTGGGGTGTATCCTCTCGTAAGTGCGGGCGCAGCCTGTTAGGTAAACTTGACTCAGGATAGAGTCAAAGTTGATGAGGTTAAACAGTGATGGTTTTGGGCACATGGTATTGTGCACCCATAGTATTCTACCCATGGTATTATATGTAATGGAGCTTATAAAAGGCTAGAAGGACTTCATTGTAATGCAAGACCTGGAGGTGAGTGGTGAAGGCTCACTTGGTCGGATTGGCTAGGGTTTTGGCCAATGCTAATGAGATCTTATTAGGTTGGGTTTTTCCCCGGATTTGCGGTTTTCCCGGATAAACATTTGTGTTTATGTGTTTATGGTTGTTGTTGGTTATTTTCTTATATATATTCCTCTCAGTAATTATTTATGTTATTTCAACAAGGCAGTTAGGCGGTGAAGGTTGTGTGACAACTTTCACAGATAAAGCTTGGAAGGTCACCAAAGGAGCCCTGGTAATAGCAAAAGGCGAAAAGGTTGGTACATTGTATTTATGCAATGGTATTTCTAACTCTATTAATGCTTTAACTTCCAAAGGAGCAGATGCAGCATTATGGCATCATAGGCTCGGACACATGAGTGGAAAGGGGATGAAGATTTTTCACTCAAGGAATTGACGGGTTTGAAGAATGTTGATTTGGACCTCTGTGAGAATTGCATTTATGGAAAACAGAAGAGAGTCAGATTTCTCAAAGTTGGGAAAGAAAAGAAGAATGAAAAATTAGAGCTTGTGCATACAGATGTATGGGGACCTGCTCAGGTATCATCTCTCGGTGGCTCTCGTTATTATGTTACTTTTATTGATGATGCAACTAGAAAAAATTGGATTTATTGTATTAAGAATAAATCTGATGTATTTGATACTTTCAAGAAATGGAAAGCTTTGGTTGAGATTGAGACAGGAAAGAAATTGAAGTGTCTTAGATCAGACAATGGAGGTGAATATTGCAGCAAAGAGTTTGATAGGTACTGTTCAGAGCATGGAATTCGTAGAGAGAAGACAGTTCCAAGAACACCACAAGAAAATGGTGTGTCAAAAAGGATGAACAGAACAATCATGGAGCGTGCAAGGTGCATGAGATTGCATGCATGATTGCCTTTACAGTTTTGGGCAGATGCTGTAGATACTGTTGTTTATCTAATAAACAGAGGGCCTTTAAGTTCCTTGGATGGTGGTGTTCCAGAGGAAGCATGGACAGGAAAGAAGGTAAACTACTCTTTTTTAAAGCCTTTTGGTTGTGAGGCCTTTGTCCATATTGATAAAGAAAATAGAACAAAACTTGAGGCAAAGTCAAAGAAATGTACCTTTATTGGATATGGTGTTAATGATTTTGGTTATCACTTATATGATTACGAAAATCACAAAATCATTAGGAGCAGAGATGTAATATTCAACGAAAAGGTCTTGTATAAAAATCAATTGCAGGAAAAGAAACAGGAAAAAGAAAACAAGGAACCCCAAGTCAAGTTTAAGGGGGGAATTGTTAGGTAAACTTGACTCAGGATAGAGTCAAAGTTGATGAGGTTAAACAATGATGGTTTTGGGGAACATGGTATTGTGCACCCATAGTATTCTACCCATGGTATTATATGTAATGGAGCTTATAAGAAGCTGGAAGGACTTCATTGTAATGCAAGACCTGGAGGTGAGCGGTGAAGGCTCACTTGGTCGGATTGGCTAGGGTTTTGGCCAATGCTAATGAGATCTTATTAGCATTAGCCAAATCCCTGGCCAATCCAACCAAGTGAGCCTTCACCACTCACCTCCAGGTCTTGCATTACAATGAACTCCTTCCAGCCTTTTATAATCTCCATTACATATAATACCACGAGCAAAATACTATGGGTGCACAATACCATGTGCCCCAAAACCATCACTGTTTAACCTGGCCAACTTTGACTCTATCTTGAGTCAAGTTTACCTAACACAGCCGTGATAGCAGGGTCGCGGCTCATTCTGGGTCTGCGGGAAACCCGTCCGGGCCTGATTCACTTATGTATAGACTCGCGCAGCCTGCGTAGGTGTCGCTACTTTTCATCCTACTGATTTCCTCTAGCACACCTTTCTTTCTTAGCCATGCCCATGGTTCATTGGTTTCACGAGGCCTACTGCTACCCTACTTATTCTGAGCTCCCTCCTATCCTATTGTTAACAATGCCTTCTTTCCAGTATAAGCCCATCGACCCCATGGTATCCGCACCTTCCCAGTGGGCCATTTTATCAGGTGGACACTGTGCGTGCTCCCCCCTATTCCCCTCCTAACTTTGTCACAGGCCGATGGTGAACCAGATTGTAGGTTGGGTCTCTACACAACATACACCTGCAGCCTACACTAGCGATGGATGCTTACCTCGTCCAGCCCTCCAACCCATACATGCACCTACCTTCGACATCCGCGCCACTTTCACGGAATCTTTAGGCCTGTATTCCCTTTGTGAGCAATTGTCACGCACGGTGCCTCTCAAGGGCATCCTGCAGCTTTTGTCTTCGATTTATCGTTTTGCATTGGTCGACTGGCTCCTACATCTTCGTTGCATCCTCATCAGCTGGCCACTCCTTGGCCTCTATTTTTCACATGTCTTAGTGACCTAACCATCCTGTTACAATTTATTGTCATTACCTCATGCAATCGGTTCTGCCATCACTCAATATCTTCATCTGAGTCCAACATGCAAGAACTATCACAGTCCCATGAGATTCTTCTGTCTGCTATTGGATTCACCCAGTCCTGATCTTGCGTTGTGATTTGGTCGATACAGTCCAGTACATCGTCACTATCTTTGCCGCACACTAGCTCCATATAACGTGCTCCTTCGGTTGGGTCTAGTGGAACCACTACGCGGAGAGATTTTTTTTCGAATATCATTTTTCGTTTCGTTAGGTTGATGACTCCATTCATATCCATTGCCCAATCTATCCCTAACAATGTAGGATATGGGTTACTGTCATACATGATTTCTATGACCTCAAAATCGGTTTGAGTGCTTGCACCGTTGATGTCTACTGTAACTCCTTGCAGTTTTCCCATAGGCAAGATCTTCTATTGGTTCGCCATCCATAATTGGATAGGAGACCATTGTAGTGTGGGCCTGCCCATGCGCTCCCAGGTCTATTAGGTAGGACATTTGCATCGGACCCCAAGTCCAGAATGACTTGATCCATCTCATAGTCCCCAATCTAGGCAGTCAATCGCATTTCCCGCCTAGTGCGCAATGCATGCTTGCCTAGTTTCCAGACCATTCAAGGTTCATCTGATCCTGCACACCTAGTTATCAACTCTTGCAATCCGTTCACCTCTTTAGTATCTCATAGTAGCTTCATGCATGTTTCTAAGCAAGTAGTTAGCATAGAGGTATCTGACTCCATTTGATCCTTGCTGCCCAAAGTAGAAGCTTCAGCGAAGCTCTTCTTAGCTTCCATAAATTTTTCCTTCGCATGCTCCAAATCAAATTCTGGTTGTTTGGTAGGGGCCTTACGCACCCACGCATTTCCCTCTGGTTGCTTCCCCTTATCTTATCCTATAGTTGCATCACTTCTGAGCATCATATTCACGTTAGGGTCTTCTTCGCATGGTTCAGCCTTCATCATTTGGACATTCTAAGTGGGAGTAGCCGCAAGCACCCCTTTCTCCTGCATCTGAGCAATTAGCGTGGGGAAATCGATTGCTTCGTGTTCAAATTAGTAGCAGTATGGGCAACAAGCTTTGGTCAGGTTCATACATTCACGCTCGTAGTGCCCCAATCCTCCACAATTATAGTAGATTAATTGTCCCCACCCGCTTCCGGGTTCCATTCTCCCTCAGCCTTGTCCGCGTCCTTGGAATCCTCCCCATGCTATTGCTGCGGTGGGATCCTTCCCGTGCGCCTCCATCTACATCCTATACACAAGTGTTCGATCCATCAACAATTCATAACTTCGGCAATTTCTTTCATCACCCCACCATCCTACAAAAGTTGCGAAATAATTGATGGGGGAGGGGTTGTCTCAGGTTCTGTAATAGATGATAGTTGTCTGTAGCATGCTTTCCTCCCCCCTGACAGATCGTGCACCAGAGTGCAGCCAATGCACTTGGCTCTGCTGGTACCTCTGGTCGCAATGGTATTGGTCATCCCATTGCCACATAGTTCGCAAAGACTAGACAATGATTCTTATTGTGGCCCTGGCCCTTACATTTGATACACCACACCTCTTCACGCACTTCTAATCGAGGCATCTATCCTTGTTTCAAACTTCGCATCTCTAAACATAGGTTTTGTATTTGCGCGTGGATTTACTGAACTCCCAACCCCGAATCTTGTATTGGGGTTTTGTGCAACCTCATTGCAGTCTCTAATGCTTCAGCTTGGGTTGAGATATTTTGCTGTGATAGCACCATCCTTAGATGTGGTGTCAAAGATGCCACAAACCACATGTAGTTTTATGCATCCGTCAATGTCATGTTAGCCTCGCAAATTGTGCTTTTCAATCTCTGATCCAGATCCCACAGGGTTTCATCAAATAAAATCGTGATTTCCTTGAACCCAATAACTAACTGCATTTCTGATTTAGGTTGACTAAATTCCTTATTCAATGCATCCTAGATCACCGCTATTCCCGCATTCAGGTGATCACTTGAGTACTTTATATACCATGTCAGCACACGGTCCTGTAGCATGCTAACCAGAGAAGCCTTCTTGATGTTCTCATCTGTTACTCCTTGGGCTTCCCACACAGCCTTTACCACGAACCAGAACTGCTATGGTTCCTCATTTCCTATGCCCCTAAGTATTGGCAACTTGATCGCACCTGCCATCCCAACCCTCGGTGGAGGCGGTGGGGTAAGTGAAGATGGGTTTGATGCCAGTGAAGTAGGTGGTGGCATGGACAGTGGTGGTATCAGTGGAATGCGCTGATTTATCAGTCGGACTATGCTTCTCGGAGAGAACCCTGCGAGTTCTTCCTCGCTTTCTCGTGAAATAGAAATCAAAGGACTATTCTCTAAGCATTTGATTCCCTTGTAGCCTCTTCCACTCTGCATTACACTGGACATTAATGAACGTGCATAATCCGTTTTTCACACAACAACATTTTAATCCAAGTATTCAGTGATTTGATATACTTACCCCGTGGTCCTCGGAGGAAGCACCTTTATTCTTCACTATAACTCACAGTAGTGTCTATCGCGAACTCAGTAATAAATCTTCCTATTATCTGATCCAACCAGTGATCTACTGCACGTGCGATTTTATCTTCAGATGCTTCTAGTCTGCGCACCAATTCTGGAGTCCACACAATGGGTTGATCTAGTCTGCACCTTCCCATGCTGTCAGCTAGACTCACGATCCACTCGTACAACTCTATCGAGAATGACACAAAGAAGATCTCGTGTATCTCTATGTATATAAAACGATCTAACCACCTTTCTTCTGATACCCGCTAATTCCTGTTTTCTTGAACCATAAACTCGTGAAGCTTCTGATCCAACCAATCTTCAAGCTCTTTCTTTGTAGGGTTCCAATGTTGCGACATCAGACATCCCTTAGGTAGATCCCAGTCCTGGCAATGGAACCATTTGTTGGCTTATTGGGGCTTGACCTAGGTTCAGAAGAGTTATTAGCCAAACAAATCCCGCAGTTACCAGCCCTTTTGGCAACAGTCCGTAGAGCGTGGACTGAGTTCTCACTCGAGGTAGCAGGGGAGGGTGCTGGAACCAGGTTTCCGCACCCTTGGGATGTCTTGATGTGGTCTGGAGGATTTGTGCACCGTTCTATGGCCTCACACCACTATGCTCCCACGTAGATCGAAACAAGGTAAATCCTTACTACTTATTATTACTGAGTTTGTTATAGATTAGATCTACTTCTTATGGTCTTTAAGCAAACATTTAATAGAGATAACCAATGCGCGCACCTAGAAATGTTATAGATTTGCATAAACTCAGAACATAAGCATAAGCGCATAGATCAAACAGATATTTAAACCAGAAATTAACCAAATCCACAATATTTCAGGAGCAACACAGTATTTCAAAATCAACTTATCTTTATTCAACTCCTTGCCAATACAACCAGATCCACCCTGCACACTCAGCTACAGGGGTCTGTGCACACAGCTGCGGACTCTACCAGGCCTCTGTGCACACAACTGTAGAGCCTCTATCTATCTACCAACACCCTTGACTCGGACTTACAGACGCTTCAAGACTTCTCTCTTCACAAACCCATTACATTTGAGATCCAAAAATACATTCCAAAAACTGACTTCTAACCATAGAGCCTTGCTCTATTTATACATTCCCATGGTTCGTGGACCATGGGCAGGCCGACTCACTTCTTATTATTTTACATTATTTTGGGTGGACAACCCTTTGACTTGACTTCTTACAATTCGCACTTCGTGGAGTCTTTACCCTACTCTTTACCCAAAATTGTGGGCTTTGAGCCCCAAAACCGTTACGCGGGGCCTACGCTACCCAACAAGGATTCTGTGGAATAATTTAATCCATGGAACAGAGATGTTCAATTGCTAGAGAGAATGATGGAAAGTCAGGATTCAATGCAGAAAGAGATAATCATGAAAGAGGGTAAGGATGAAAGGAAGGCAAAAAAAGTAAGAGTAAGAGTAAGAATTCGACAACTTCAAAGAGAAGAACAATAGTTTGAAGAGTTAGTGAATAGTAGCAACAACTTGAAACAAAGAGAAAGAGGTAGAAGTAAGTGGCAGAGTATGGACCAGTCCAAGGATATGCTGGAAATGGAGATTGAAGAATTATGGCAGTTGATGATGAAACAGTCCAGGATGAGGGAAATGACAGCAGGAAGGATGATCAATCAGAACTTAAACCTAATTAACATGGAGGGGAAGATGAAATAGAAGACAGAAGACATACAGTAGTAGCAAAGGTGTAGAGCATTCAGACAACTACAAACTAAAGTTTGGGACCTTGGAAGTTTTCTACCAAAATATGAAGACACATGATCAAGAGATCGTGAATGTTTTCTACTTTGGGAGTCTGATGCAGGGCATTCAGCTTGGAAGAATCATTGTATTTTAGTAGACATATGGGGGTCTTGTGTTTTAAGGAAGTTGGTTTCCTAAGTGTTGAATTAATGTAATTATTAAGGTTTTGAGTGATTTTAATGAGAGAAGCTAGAATAGGGATTTAATTAAGTATAGTGAGGCATATTTGTAAATGTTCTCAAATGTTGGAGAACATGAGAGATTTAGGATAGTTGAGAGATTTGAGAATCAGTTGTAAATATTAGATTAGGAGTTGGTTTCCTGATTTGTGGATTAAAGAGGATCCTTAGGGATAAAGATGAGATTTTAGGATTTCGTTGAGAAGTTTATGGATCTAAACTAGGAATTGGTTATAAAATCCTTTTGTATAAATGTAAGCCAAAAAGACAGAGAAAGAGTTATTCAAGTGATATAGTTAGTCAAGTTAGATAGTTAGAGGTTGTGAGTTAGAGGTTTGATTGTAAGCCTACAGGTAGTTAGGAAAACAGAGGCCACTGATACAGAAGATCAGGCCAAGGAGAGAGTTCTTGTGTAAATACTTGTTTATTAATACAAACAACTTGATTTTGAGTTTATGTGTTTGTATGGAGTAATTTAGTTATAATCTATGTGTGAACTAGAGTAAGTTCTATGTAACAAAGGTTGCAGGTGGAATTCGAGCATGACACAGAGAAGAAGTGATATGAAGGATCATATTGGATCACTTGAATCCATTCGAAGGATCACAGTCGAGATTCATGAGTGACTGTGTTAAGAGCATGTAGAGTTAAGCTCAAGAGAAAGTTGTGATGCAGGACATCTAAAAACCAGAAACCTTGAAGTAAGCTCGAAACCATAGAAGCACACTGAAGAAATGGCATAAAACTAAAGTAAAGAGAAGGACGAAGAAATGAGGTGACGATGCACAAGATTCATTGGATCTATAATATCAATGAACGAGGCTGAAGGCAATGGGTGGCCAATATTAATTCACACAACACTAAGTAAAAGAAATGAATGGCGGAGATTAAACCCAAGTGCTTGCGGAAGGTGAATCGTGGAAGTAGATCTGGATCGTCAGATCGACGGATCTGTTAGATCGACGATGATCAAGAACTGCGGGGGTAGGTGAGTATGGATTTTCTTGATCGTGGTTGAAGCCCCACACTCACTCCTGGCCATCAATCTCATATTCAACTCTTAGGTCAAAGTAAACTACATGGGATAAGCTTTTTTTAATTCATGTGCTAGTTGAAGTCCCGCAAATTGTAGATTTGATGGCCTCTTATATCTAATGGTCACTGAGGGCCAATCAGCTCGTACAATAGTCAAGGGAGAAAGGCAAGTTTATAAGCAGAAGTTATTTATTGGGTGGAGAAAAAGTGGTAACTGGTAATTTGAGGTGGTCACCCGATTCCATTTAGCAGTTGACACATAGCACATTGGAGGAGAGAGGAAACTGCTTTATCAGAGGGGTAATCATCATGCAAGTGGATCGCTTGATATTGCTTTTAACCATTGGATCAAGTGTGCTTTGATCAACAGTGGGGGATCGTTGATTAGTTTTGCATTGCAATATTTCATGAGTGGATGAACCTTGGCCTTAAGAAAATGCGATTTGCGATGTGTGATGCTTGGGTGTATCATCAACCGTCGGATTGAAGGGTCAGATCAAGAGCAGAGATTGAAGTCAATAGAGCTTGGGCCTAAGCAGATCTAAGAAGTTTATCAATGAAAGTTAAGTTCATTTGAGTTATGGCAGATGAATGGGTTTATGTTGTGATACGACGCGACAGCCGTTGATCTGATGGAGTGAAATCAATAGTGGAGGCTGAATGCGATAAAGGTGAGTGTCAAAAAAAAATGTGCAAGGTCGTGCAATGGTGGAAAGAGCAATCACACATCGCAAATCGGAATTTTTGAATACCATATTCTTAAGAGTCCTTTGAATCTTCACAATTGCGATAAATGATGAGTTGGCACATAGAGTTGGGGAATTTCTAACTTAAGACATTTTTCCATTGGAAAGGTTGAATAAAGTTCAGACTATTGAATAGTCAAATAAACGGTTCTGCATGAGATTTAATTAAGGGCCTTAAACCTTTATTTGAGAAGGTTTTCACCATGGAGCAAGTGATTAAGGCCTGGGACCAGTGACATGCAATTTTATTTGCATAATGTGGGTATTGTCGGCTTAGGCTGGCATTACTTTCTCCTCCCTAACACACCTTCTCAAGATTTGATCTGGGCCAAGTTTGAAAAGATTGCCCCCAATCCAAGTGAAGGGCGCACTTTTCCTGACTATCTTGCTCTTTTCTTTGGAAGACTACCTTGATCCTTACACATAACTTCTTCATTCAAGGATTCATCCATGGGAAGAAAATTAGTGGGAAAGAATTCTCTAGAAAGCACACTTCTCAAGAAAACAATAGAGATATCTGGACTCTCAAGAAATCAACAATTGATCATCAATCTAGAATCTAGTAAAGTAAACAATCTCTCTTATGCGATCTAAATTCCCTTGTTTCCTAGAAAACATGAAAGAATTTAGCATATGGCATTATTTGATTTTATATGACAATAATATTGGCTAATGAAAAAAAGTAACTCTAGTTCATTGATTTCAAAACATATTTTTTGTTGAAAATAATAATAAATATTATAATTCTTAGAGTATAGAGTGAGGAGCATGTGTGAGCCTCTATAAACCCTTGTTTGGATCATTATTGTGTTATCTATGTATTCATCCTAATGGGAGTTTTCACCCTATAAATTCTAAAGCACTAGTTGTTTATACCTTGGTCTCATCCTTAAGGTGGTCAATTAGACTTCTGCCTTCTAGATTCATGATAAAATTGAAATCAAATACCTGAGATCAACCTTCATTTAGAAAATTCAAGGAATATGGCTTTAGCTCTAGCCAAATGGGGGTTGATTGAATAGTTCATTAGCATATGATCAAATAGTTCTCTTCAACATATATATAATGCATTACTTTTTATGGATGAAGTTTTTATGCCTTTCTGTTGAAGATAAGGAGGATCAAGATTTTATTTTTATCAACATGTATTATCCTTTCAATAACAATAGTATTCATTTGAATGGTTGGACCCCATACTTCAAATCTAAACACAATGTCCCATGAGCAGTTCTTATTTCATTTTTCTTTCTACTTGTTCAACTCCATTGATGGAATGAAGATATAATGTGATGTATTAGAAGTACATGAAAATGTATAGAGATAGAATCATAACCAAGGGATGGAATATTTTCTTCTACTTGTATCTACTTGGAGAAAGGGATTTCTAATGTAATTTAGCTATCTCTAAATAGTTGGAAACATATACAACTAGAGGATTATGAGAAGTCTTCTTTTAAATGAAATTCATGCCATGAGTATGGTGAGTTTACAAAGGATTACAAAAAGCAAAATCAAGAAGAATAAATAGTTAATGAAAAGGAGGAGTAATGGAAAAAAGTAAAAAATAAAAAATACAATGCAAATTTTTTGAGACCTTCATGACTACCTTAATCTTTGCCAATAGATTTGGGGAATCCTTAACCCTTTGGACTAGGACAATCTAGAAAGTAAGCTATATGGATAGATCCTAGGAAATCATATTCTCAAGTTTTATTTGATAAATATCCTAATTAACCAAAGGAAGGGAGTTTATCCCTTTGATCCAATAATCATGAGACTTCATCTTTCATATATAAATGACAATTGAGCCAATAAAAGTGCTACATATATATATTTCAATCCCTATCTTTTAGGAAAATCTAGAAACAATTATTTCTCTAGGTGTAGAAAGTAGCATTTCAAATCATTGGGAAGGAATAAATCAAACCCCACAAAAAATAATTTATTCTACAAAAATATCCACTCATTAAAGTGCTTAATAATAGGTAGAGTAGGAAGAGAAAGCTAAAGAAGAAACAAAGAAGAAAAAAGGTAGGTTGAAAGCTAATTAAATAAGTCAGGGAAGTAGTATATAACAAGGAGACATAATTGGGCATGTAAACCAATGTACAAGAAAATATGGCCATGATCTTTTGGAATATCAAAAAGCCAATCTTAGAAACTTCAATGACTAATGGGATAAAAAAAACCTTAGGAAGCAATAAATTTCATCTACTAGAATAAGCATCTGATCCAAGGTAGTAAGTTTACGTGTTAGTATGAAATTCTTAATAGGTGTACCAAATATGATTCACTTAAGTCACTAGTGACAAGTGACCCTAACAACAAAATGTGGCCACTTTTACACTTTAGATCTACAAGAAAAACAATAAAACCCCGCAAGAAAATAGATGATGCAAGCACAAAACATATAGCAACAGTAAAGGAAAGTGCAATAAACCAATAGAAAGACTTCAAATGAATAATATTTTATTAGAAAACACGTGGTGAAGAATATTTACAATATGGGTCTATAAATCCCCCTCTGTTAGATGGTTCCTTTTGATGTCCTTGTACTTCAGCAATCTTATTCTTCTCTCTCAAATATGCAGAAAATCCCAAAAAGCAATATTGAACTCAAGTGGGAGCTCAAATGGCATGAGATGATAATGGTGATGATGATCATGGTGAAGAATGAATGGAAAAACTTCTTATTTATAACAAAGTATTGAGCTAAACTAGGAATTCGAAAATAATAAACAATTATTGACCAAATCCAAATCTAGTTGTTGAGAATACTTTATTATATTTTTTTGGAGGAAAAATATATTAAAAATGGTAAAATATCTTTATTTATAAAATGGTTGAAGTAATTAAAAATTAAAATGATTTATTAGTTACCTTGTGTGAATTAGAAATAACTACTAAATAATGGTTTAACAATTATTCCAAAAATAAGAATAAGGAATAATAAATAAATAGTGATTTATTTAATTATTCCGAGGTGATTTAGTCAAATGTGACAAGGAATAATTATAAAATAATGATTTAATAATTATTCCTAGAGAATATTAAATAAATTTTGATTTATTGAAATATTCTTATGGGGGTTTTAAATTTTATTTAGAAATAATTTAATAAAAATGGTTTGCTAAATTATTTTCTATGGTGAAAGTGATTTTACGATGGTAAAATTAATCCTACATGGTGTATTTTGATCCATCTAGTTAGAAATGGCTAGGTGACCATTTTTCAGGTGATAAAATATTGCCCCCCAATGTACGAGCATAAGCATCAAATTGTATGACTCAAGTATGTTGTAGGTTACACTTCCACGAGACACCAAAGGGGAGAGTGAGAGAGAGTTGAAGCGATGCAAGGAAGGACGAAGAAATGGAGGGGGCGAGACCTATTAAACTGATATAAGGCTCCTTTTATTTTGGAGTACATGATCTCAAATGAGGTGGGGGAGGCATACCCATACTCACCGAGATAATTAAGTACAAATAATAATGGGGTACCCAACAATGTGGGACTAAGCTACAAAGTACATGATACATGATATGCTAGCATCAATGGGTTAGAATGTGATACAATGATAGAATGGTTCACATATACTTAATGTGCTTGGAAACAGAGGCCAGAACTGAATACAATAGTATTTGTTGATATGAGTACATGAGGAATAATGTCCCTCAAGTTGACATGGTGAGGGGATATCACAACCAAAGAAGATCTGCTGAATAGGAAAGGGCTCTAAATATCTGAATGGATCATCTAGAGGGGACATGCATACTGTGTGTATTGTAAGCAGTTGAAGCCAAACAAGTAAAATATATGGAACTGTATCTGAGGTTGGATCATAATCTACGGTCATTCGGGCATGTGGATGCCTACCAAAAGTGCCACCCCCTAATGAGGTCTAGAACATTACACACACACCCTCGAAATATTGGTACAATCTATTGGATCACTGAACCATCAAGTGTATGATTCTCGAATGTACGATGAGTTGGATTCAAGCAAGCGACAAACAACCAAGTCAAAGGGAAATGATGATTCCCTTTGCTTGATCTGAGGCACTGAAAAATGATGAAAGCTGGAACCAAGGTACATCGCCCTCTAGACCACTCTCCTAGAATAAATGTGTTGAAGTTGATAGAAGAGGGCCTGCCAGAGGTGAGGTAATGAGGATTCTTCAACAAAGGCACGAGGATCATAGAAATGTGACTGATGGATTAACACTAGGGATGATGATGGAAGGATACAAGATGAGAGGCATAGTGACAACGTTCCTTGTCAGAGCATGATATTCATGGTTGACCTGACAGTGACTAATTGGATTCTAGAGGGGATGGTCAATTACTCAGACAGAGGCTTTTCAAAGATGGAGAAGTATATTTGGAGGAAAAATATGAGAAAAATGGGATGAATGTGACACAAATATGGATGATACACTGTAACAGGATGTAAGGGGACTCATAACATAATGCATAGATGCAAGGGTGACTCATCTATGATGCTCTAAACAAGGGTGACTCGATGATTCTGCCACATTTGAGGAGGCCCAAAGGGGACCATAAAAACATGAGTAAAAAATGGTTACCCATGATGAAAATTGACATGTGATTCAACTAGTGAAAAGGTAAAGTGGTACTAGAGTACAAGTAGCTCATGTGAATAAGTTATATTTTAATAGGCAACAAAGTGAGACATTTTGGGAAAAATGACTTGTTGGTGAAGTATCAAATTACTAAAAACAAAAAGAGACCCATTATAGAATTCGGTGTGAGATTTCCAATGGTGTTGATGGTTCATCAAACCAATCAACAATTTGGTTGCAATGGGCGATAGAAAAACTAGGGTTTTTCCTGTAAAAGAGTGTCTTGCCCCAAAATCCAATTCATTTGCAAATTGATTTGTTGGAGAATTTTGAGAGGAGGAGAAGACCCTAAATCTTGGTGAGCTCATTGCTAACAAACCAACCATTGGAATTTTGATCTGCAACTTTCATGAAGGTGGTTTCACTTATCTAAAAATGACCTTGATCCTTCTTTGAAGGATGGTTCTTGGTGAAGAATGAAGGTAAGAAAGGAATACATGAATGAAATACTAGACAAGGTTTGGGATCATCACCACCCACAAAGTCAATCGTGGGGACCTGGTGGTAAGTGTGGAATCACATAGAGTAGATTGTTTAAATAGATTGTATAAATTATCTACGATATGTGATGTGTATATGGCTCATCGAAGAGGTCAATAGGAAAAATTGTCCAAGGAATGATAGGATAATCTACCATACCTATATCATTGGGTTCTACACTGAGACTTATGTTAATCAAGTGAGAAGGTGGACAGGGACCATCATTCCCCCAAGCATGGGATATTTCCCCCTAGCATATGATGATGGAGGGGACTTGTCAAGTATGAAAAGGTGGGAATGATGCCCCTAGCTAGATGAATTTTTGGAGCACGATTATGTTCCAAGTTCTCTAATAAGGGATTTAGGAATTTAGCCCAAATGGCATGAGATCCTCTAGAGGATGATGAGGAGATGTAGGGGCATATGTGGCCCCCAATTTTATATGTATGGATGTAGCATGGTATGGACATGCTGAATGTATTTAGAATAGTGGAATCTAAACACATTTTGATGATGTGGTTCATCATTTGTTGTTTATGGTTGTCTTCTTATGGGAAGAATGGATAGATATAGTTAGAGAAAGGAAATTGTGGATTACCAATCTCATTTGGCACTAAATATATGAATCAAATGGACTAAAATTCTAGGTTTTCATACACAGTGTCACCATATCAAAGAACAGCTTCGAATATAATGAACCGATGCCCACCTAGACAACATGGAGGTTAAACAACAACAATATCTAAGGGACTGGGTTGTTGATATAACATGGAGGAATGATTGAGTGGATCATCCCTAGAGTGATTTGAAGTGATATGAGAATGTATAAGTTCTTCTAATAGATCATTTTTCTTCTTCGGGGAGGGAATAATATTTATTGCAGATTCAATATGATTATTATATTTTATCCAATGGGGAAGAATAATGGTACTATAGTCGACACTACCAGATGCACTAGGAGGGTTAGGAAGAATTTCTTCTCATGGACTCTTGAAAATGGATGCCCCCTTATCCAAAAATTGACTAGAAATGTAATGGCCACGAGGTGGATGTCATTCGAATGCATGGGTTCAAAGTAAGGGGTTATTGAATCAATCGAACTCACCATGGATGAAGTCTTTGTACACCACAATATATTGATCATGAGTTTGTTGTGAAAGAAAATATGCACAATGGTGCATATCATGCCAAGGATAATCAAGGGTGGGCATGGCTTCCATGAAGTCTTCTTCAAAATGAAGGATGGGAGGACAGGAGGAAGAAGGACCACATGATGAGGAACTACCTGAGGCATCTTCATGGGAGACAAGGTTCACATGCGAATCATCATAATGGTTAGGGAGATGAATATTATATGTGACATCTACCAATGTTGAGACTGAAGTATTTTCCAAAGAGGGTTTGACAAAATCACAATAGGAAACTCCAAGAGAGTCCCAATACATCAATCCCATGGATGATGACAGGTAGAGAATAAGGGCATAACTATTTGCCATCTCGACATCAAGAGGAGGGATCATAATGGGTGGTTGAGAGACCTCTTTTCCTAGCGATGCATTGGGGTTAGGACCCGCGGGTAGAGTAAATGTGGAGGCACTATGAGAGACATCTAATTCATGAAGGACTTGAAGTGTATCCTAGAAATTTTCGAGACAGGGAAAGTGATGGGAGTAATGCCCATAGTTATCACACAAAGCACAAGGGTGATTCATGCGTAAGGTTATGTTCTTATTAGATGTTTCAAGTAAGGTGACATGGACCTTGGGAATGTTAGAATCAGGAAAGGTATCAAAAACCACACTCTTCGTATGATGGACCTTAGGAAAGTTGTTAGTGGCATGCCCAATAACATCACACAAAGCACATGGAGGAGCAGGCTTCGGAAGTTTAGGAAGGGTGGGGTTTGGTTGCATTGTCTTGTCTTTAGTTCCCTTTTCCTGGGCTTCCCCCCTCCCCCCACCAGATGCTTTCATAGCAGGAATAGTGGTCTATTGAGGTTGTTTTGGAACAGAAGGAAGCGAAGGAGTTGGTACAATGGGTTGAACTAGAGTCAAATTTGTATAAGGTTTGAGTTGGTCAGGAGGAGTTTTTGCGGGAGGATCAATGTACCAGACTGGAATCCCTAAGGTAATATGTGGAAGAATCAACGTAGCCATTACAGGGGTAGGAAATATTCCTGGTGGAAAGAATAAGAAATGTAACTAACTAGAGGGGTAATGACCTGTAGGAGATGCTCCAAGATGAGAGAGACTTGGGGGAATGGTTTCGGGTGGAAAAGGACTAGGTGAGATACTGACGAGAGGAAATTGGCTAGGAGGAATTATACCTAAAGGGTTAGTTGATTTTGGAGTATGAGGTTGTAGAGGAGTTGGTTGTTGAGAAGGCATACCAGACCACTTGCCCATGGCCCATGACGCTTGAAGCATGAAAACAATGGAAGAGCTAGGCTTAGAAGTAGTAGGGAGAGTGCCATAATAAGCACCAAGTAGCATGGAATATTTGTAGATGTCAGGAGAAACATCAGTGAAGGACAGGATAGTATTACTGGGATTCATCGAGGAGATAGTGGTCCGAGACAAAGGATCATATCCCTTCAACTGAGTAATAGTGATGATCTTTTCATTGTGAGGAAACCACATCTTGCGAAAAACAACTATTGTGAAAATAGACATGGCATAGGTGTAACTATAAACTAAAGGGGAATCAATGACTTTGATATCAATTGAGACTGTCTTACTAGCAATATTAATTGGATAGTTGCGATATAAACCGAGCGGCTGTGAGGGGTGAGCATCCTAAGCATGAAGAGTGATAGTGGATGAGGGTAAATCAAGGGAATCAAGTTGCTTCCAAACACTAGTGGCCATCACATAGGTGGAGGCATCGTCGTCTATTATACATCGCTAGACAATGACATTTTTATGGAGACTGGTATTTGAAAGGCAATAGATGAAGGAAGGATGGGATGTTCAACTTTTTTAACATCAAAGAAAATCATATGATTGTCAAAGGGATCCACAGTGCCCAAAGCAAATAGTAGAGCTTTATGTTGGGATGGGAACATCTGGAGGACTTCCAGCATTGACATGGCTGTAAGAGACTGCACTAAGTCATATAATATGTTATAGGTATGGGAAGCTTTAGAAGAAGCCAACATTTTGACGTAATGGACCTTTGGGGATCTTGGGGATCACCTCGACCTTAGGCTGAGGGATTTGTAGCATACCATTTGGTGATGGTAGGGGCTTAGTGGAATCTTTGGGTTGGGAATTAGTCATTGACTTTGTAGGAGACCTTTCATATTGGTGTGACCAAGTCTAGAGGTTGCTTGTTCGGTGTTGACTTCTTCGAAATTCATCATGAAAATATGGTGATTGTTCTAGTTATATTCTGAAGGTTAAGGGGCTGTAGTACCCTGTGTGGTTTGGGAAGCCACATATTCTTGATGAGGAAAAGGGTTGGTAAGCACAACTGGTTGTGATGAAGTAGAAGGGGGAGGAGATGGAGCAATGTACTAAGGTCCCTTAGAAGCAACTACTTAAGCTTCCCATGCTTGGCACATCTGAAGTAAAAGGGGACACTCGTGGGTATAATGGAAAAATACCTCATAATAGGCACAAGGTTTGTTCATTCAAAGAGCCTTATTTTTCTTGGGTTGTCCACCATGTTGCTGGGTTGCGGGATTAGGATGGTCACCCTTAGGGACATTATGTGGTGGACCTTGGTTTCCCTAATTAGTAATTACCTTGAGATGGTTGGTTCTGATTACCCTTCCCCTTGTTTCTTCTCTTGGGGTTGGGGGGATTGGTTGCACTCTACTAAGCATATAATTCACCTTGAGGAGGTGGTTGTTGTTATGGTAGAGGTGGGGGAGGAATGGGAGGTTGGGGAACTACTGCCGGTGGGGTTGGGGTGTTAGGCAGTGCATAAGGAAAGTAAGGATATGAGGAAACATTATGATAAATAGGTGAAATAAAAAATAGCCTTGGTATCTGCTGATGCAGATGGGAATATGAATATAACATGTTGGGACCTGGATAAGTGTTTCCATGTGAAGGATTAAGAGGGGATAGGTGTAAGAGGAACTCGTCCCCCCTAGGTTTGACCATAAATAATGAGAATCAAAGCATATGGTGGAGGTTGAGGGTGTGATATGGATCCAACGATACTGTCAAAAGCATGAGATTCCCATGGTGCATTAGTATTACCAGATTGAGGCATACCAAGAAGGATATTATAAACATAACCTGATTGTGCATAGATTAGGTCATGTTTCAAAGCTATCTGGAGCACTTCTTCTTTAGACTAGGGGAAATGAGAGAAACACCTTTAATTATGGGGGCCAAAATCATTCTAAGGAACCAATCCATATAGACACAATATTAAAATTAAGGGGTCCTACCCATGCTCCTCCTTCTGCGCCATTCTTGGACATGGTCAAAAAGGTGGGTGGCATAAGTTTGATGAAAAGAAGTCAAGGGTTCAGTACCGATGTCATAACAGAGAGGTAGCTAGAAGTAGGATATAAATGATTTTGTGAGAGTTGCAAAAGTGGAATGGGAGGCATGTGGTTGGTCCACATACCACTTGGTAGCAACCCCAGTAACTATGCATCAGAAGAGGCGAAGATAGATGGAGTCTTCAGTGATGGAATTTGATGAACACCACATGTGAAATGAGTGAACATGATTTGTGGCGTATTCTCCAGAATCTCCTTCAAACTTGGGGATGTCAGAAGGAAGATTGGTAGGAATAGGAGGCCAATTTTGGCTATGGAGACGAGGATCATTGATGAGCCTGCTGAAATCAGGGGTGCTCAAACCAGGAATATAGGGGAGAAATGGAAGATTGGTGACCATACTAGTAGAGGTTCTACCTGTGGGGTTACCTTGGTTTCCTACACCCATGTTGGTGCCTAACATGGTGGCAGTAAAGATTTGGGAAGATGTGGAATCAAAGGGATAATGGGAAGAAGTAGAAGAACCACAGTTAGAATGGGGGATTGGTGGAGGACTAGGAGGATGAACTTAAACTCGATGGGGAGGAGTAAGGTTTCCTAAAGGAAACTGGGGGAGAAGTTCACGAAGTCTTTGCGACAAACACCTAGGGGTGCAATGATGTCAAGACAAAGATGAGTCAATAGATTAAAGGGTGATGATAGGACAAAAAGAGAAACAAACAACAAGAAAGCACCTAGTGCAATGGTGCTAAGTGTAAACTAACTATATTAATATGCTACTCTAATTTAATAAAATACATCCTATCAAAGAAAAATGACCTCTAGCCTATAGGTGATATAAATCCTTAAATAGTTCCTAGATCTATTGTTTCATATAGCCTTCTAAGAGAATTCTTACTTGACAAAATATGATCCCCATGAGCAGAGTTGTCTAGAGAAAGGTGGGGCAAAGAACCAACTTCTACCCCCATCCAGTCCTATAGGGTGTTTTCATATGATAGGTCACTATTATTACCTTTTTCCCATGGGGATGGTCAAGTATTGAGCTTCTTGGTGATCAACCAACGCACATGATTCCCTTGTTGAAAAGTGTGCAACAAGAAATGCTTGTTGAGAGTGCAACAAGATGATGGAGCTTAGTGAAAAGAGTCGCCTTCACTAAGTGGGCCCGCAGGCTATTTTTGGCGCAAGTCTATTTTTAGACTATGTCTATTTTTAGACATATGGATCATGTCTATGGATGATTGATCAAGTTGGGAAAAATAGATGGACTTCTATTTTTGATGAAAGTGTGAGTGATCACAGTGTGAGTGATTACAGTGTGAGTGATCACAGTGTGAGTGATCAAAGTCAAAAATAGAAAAGTCAAATATTATTATCTCACAATAATATTTGGACTATAAACTTAATCTTATTCTCTTGGAGCACTTCAGTTTGAGCTACGGAAGTGGCACATGCAGCTGTCAGAAGGAAATTCGTTTTTCTTATGAGTCAGTTGAGTTGTTGCATGCATGACTTCAGTTAGAACTCAAGTGAGTTGAGTTTAGTGGACTGGAGGTACAGTTGATGGAGTTGTGTTCAGTTTAGCTTTGTTAAACTGGTTGTATTTAGTCTAACTGATCAATAGACTAAAGATGAGTTGGGTGAATTAGTTATTAATTAATTCACAAGTTATTAACTCATAATGCAACTATAGAATACATCAGTTAACTCAGTTGCATGTCAGTGCATGTTCAGTTCAGCAGGGAAAGGTGTTAGAGGATCAGATTGCTATCAGTTGTGACTATAGCTGTGCATGATGATTTGCACAATCAAAGGATTGAGTATGCCAATGAGTTTGCTCACGTATCTTCATGATATTATAGCTGTTGCTCACGTCCAACATAGTGTGGGTGACTATTTTGCAGTGTAAAATCAAGTTTGGGAAGCTATTCTCATCAGTTCTCGAGCAGGTTTGAGCAGTGGAGGCAGGCAAGCAGCGGGAGAGATTTGGAGATCAAATCTGAGCTGTATTGTGTGTAACAGGTGGAGATACTTGTGAGAAGTATTATGCTTTGTATTGTTACATGATTCAATCAATATAATATACAGATAGTGTGGGGTTTTTAGCGAGATGCTTTCCCCGGGATACATACTGTGTTTATGAGTTTGATTGATGCTTCTATGTGCGCCTGTGAATGTTTCTGCTTCTGTAAATTGATGATCAACGTAGAGGAGATTATGTATTATACATGTTCCGCTTATAATTGTATGATCAGGATAATCTCTGTGAATATGTGTTAAATTATTCAAAATTTCTACATGGTATCGGAGCTAGATGATTTGTAGAAAAAGTTTCTACATGGTATCAGAGCTAGATAATTGTTGAAAAAGTTTTTACATCCCTGCCATAGGTTGGGTAGCCTTAAGGAGAACCACTCACAAGATGACCTAACCTAACTTCCTCTAAATCGAGTTTTTGATGCACTCTAACTTTAGACCATGCGATGGTGAAGGATTTTAAGCTCCCTAATATATCAATTTCTATTTCTCCATGTAATTGATCGATGCATGTTATTGGAAGCCTATCCCACTGATCCTACACTTAACTACACAGATTGTTTGGCCCTGGTGCCCAATTGGGTTTAACCTATGTGTGTTAGATTATTATTATGTGGCTTGTTTCAAATCTTGGCTTGGTGGTGTTAACCAAGCTCACGTTCGCTTAGGGTGTGAGTGTAAAATAATGTTTCAAGTGGATGAGTTAATTGATCATGTTTTAGGATGTCATGTGCTGCTAAAAATAAAGTGGTGAAAAGCTGTAAATAATGTTGAAACTGGATAGTAACATATACACACCCAAAAAAGAAAATAAGAAGAAAAGAAAGAGGTGGAAAACAAGCTACTCAAAGACACACTTATGGCTCGAAAGATCTAAGGCCAAAGGGACTGGGATCTATAGGCAACAATCTATTGTAAATGATGTAGAAAATCAACAGAGAACAAAGGGTAAACAACTGGTAAAGGGTAGAAAAATGGCTGCAAAATGAAGGATACTCAAGGGGATCCTATGGAGGCAAGCCAACACTAGATTCAAAGTGGAATAAAGTGATGTAAAAAAGTGTCTAAAGGGACTGTTATAACCTTCCAAAAAGACTAAAAAATAGTGGCTGAAACTACTGCAAACTAGACTCCTCACTTTAGAAACCCTTTCCCTAAATGGTGGAGGTGTACTCTAAACCCTAGGGGGGTTTTTCCTTCCTCAATAAGAGTTTTCTAAGCAAATCCAAACCTAGATGTGACATAATAAATATAAGAAACCCTCCTCGACACACATGTAGCAGCCATGGAAAAAAAATGAAAAATGCTGAAAAAAAATTCTTAAAAAGGCAAAAAAAAGCTACTGACTTGAAAATTTTGTTGGAACACAGATGAGGTGCTGAAAAGTGCATTGGGAAGCAGAAAAGAGCCTGAAAAGTGTGTTTTGTTCCCGAAACTCGCACTCAGGAGGTCTCACCCAGATTTTGTCATCTCCTGCTTGAATGGTACCTATGACCTGCGGAAAGATGCAAAACCTCAACCGAAACGAAGAATTGTGAAAAATACAAAGTAGAACTAAAAACAGAAATTGAGAGGCTAAAAATAGTTGGAAAAATACTGAAGAGGGTTGAAGCAGTAGTCACCAAGGTTTTGAATTATTACACTAGTGGAGTCACCATTTGTTAATATGAAAATTCTTAGTAAGTGTGCCAAAATTTCGTCACTTAAGTCACTGGTGACAAGTGATTGTAACAACAGAATGTGGTTGCTTTTACGCTTTCAATCTGCAAGAAAAACAATTAAACCTTATAGTAAAATACATTATGTAAGCCCAAAACATATAGAAACGGTAAAGGAAAGTGCAATAACCCAATAGAAGGAACTTAAATGAATAATATTTTATTAGAAAACACCTCGTGAAGAATATTTACAATATGGGTTTGTGAATCCCCCTCCATGGGATGGGTCCTTTTGATGTCCTTGTGCTTCAGTGATCTTATTCTTCTCTCTCAAATATACAAAAAAACCCAAAAAGAAAGATTGGACTCAAGTGAGCGCTCAAATGGCATGAGATGATAATGGTGACAATGATAATGATCATGGTGAAGAATGAATGGAAAACCATCTTATTTATAACAAAGTAAGCTAAACTAGGAATTGAAAAATAATAAACAATTATAGACCAAATGAAAATCTAGTTATGGAGAATACTTTATTATATTTTTGGGAGAGGGAATATATATTCAAAATGGTCAAATGTTTTTATTTAGAAAATGGTTGAAGTAAATTAAGAAATGAAACACTTTATTAATTACTTTGTGAGAATTAAGAAAAGCATGAATTTGAAATAGTTGTTAAATAATTTTTTTGTAAGTCGATATTCCCTTCATATGGAGAAAAAGATGTAAAATCGACAAAGAGAAAAGAAAGTGGTATCACCCCGACCAAGCTTTTTGACCAATGTGTTGAGTGATAAAAGGTGTCTTTTTAACTCCTAATTATCTTCACATTAATTGTCAACCCAGGGACAGTTTTCTATTTCAAGAGTGTACTCAGTCTGAGGCGGCTATTTACTCAAGAGTAATGTTTTGCAGTATAGTGCTTAAAATCTAAAAGTAAATGAATGCTTGAAATAAAATCTAATCGGAACAACAAGAAACTGAAATGTTTCGTAACTAAATCATTTACTCAAACAATCATCAGTTGAGGACTCAGTAATGATAACTCTCTCCCCTATAAACTGATGCAAATGAAAATCAATCATAGGCAAGATCTCCAATCTGAGAACTTAGACAGCTATAGTCAATGTTCTTTACAGTTGTTGATCTTTCAATCCACACTAAAGCAATTAACTGGAAATGATAAATCAATAATGCTGCTAACAGAAATGGAATAAACACACTCACTACAATAATACTTAAAAGAAAAACCAAATACTTGCAGGAAAGAAATGAACAGCAAAGCTTATTTAGTAGGAATGAACAACAAAGCTATTTCAATAGAAATGAACCGCAATATGTAGTGAACATCAAAGTTTGAATATGAACAGCGCAACTTTATATTTGAAATGAATAGCATAAAAATATAAGTTGAAAATGATAATAATCTCTGTTATGATGGAAAGGAACGACCACACGATTTAATCACGGCTTATGCAATAAAACAATTTCATAAAATATTAGAACAGCACATTGTAAAAACATGAAACTGTAAAACAATATGATTCAAAGAAATAAGAATTAAATCAAACCATCACATGACTGGAACTGTAAAGATATAATACAGAGCAGCAGCTTAATCCACCAGAGGCTGGGCCCTTAGCCGCCAGTGGATGCTGCTAGGCTATTTTAGATAAGGCGAGTGAATAGCAACCCTTTTATTTATTCATCATCAAACTCTGAAATCATTACAACAGCAAAAGCCTTGAGAATTACAATGGTAATGCAACAATCCCACTTTCCTCCTATCCCATCCTATCCAATCTCTAATAATCCCTTACTTAATCTCTCATAATCTATTCCATCATGAATAATCAATCATTAATTCTGAATCCCCTTCTCTGATCTCTGTTTTCATTTAAATAGAGAGAGAGCAGAGAGTAGTTACAATAGAGTTGATTACAATATGATTCTCATTACAAAATTAGATTGTTATCAATAAATTGATAAGCAAGATCATATTTGAGATATCCTTCCATCAATCATTCAATAGGAACAGGTCGAATTTGGCATTGCAGCTGAGATAATTTGGAAAACGGCCACACAGTGAATCTGAGAAAAACGTCTTCAGAGAACCTTCTGTTTCTCTTAGTACGAGCCGAATTTGGGAAAACTGTTCATAGCAAAACTAATTTGATCCGTTCTGAACAAAACCCATGTTTCGGATTTTCTAGATTCTTCTCCATTTGACCAAAATGTTCAATGAGAAATCGTCACTTCTTATTCCAGCGAATTTCTGAGTTGACACATTTAATCATGAGCTGGAGATCAAATCTTCAATCTGGAAAATATCTTGGAGACTAAAAATGGTGAGTAATGTGACAACTAATTTATTAATAAATCATTATTGGTAAGATCATGCATAATCATCAATTTATTAAAAATAAAGGAGAATAAATAATATTTATCGATAAGAGTATAAATAATTATAAAATGGAATTATATGATAAATCATGATAAATGACATGATAAAGAAGAGTAGAAATGGATGAAATAGGTGTTAAAAACTAATAATAATAATGACATATTAACAGCCCAACACACCCCCAAACTGAATATATTGCATGTCCTCATGCAACAAAAAACTAAATATATTGCATGTCCTCATGCAACCCAAAGACAAAACCCATGTGTTAACCAAGCAATAAAAAATTTGTTCATCCCAACTCATGAAATGGATGGAATAAATGAATTCTTCCTCAAATAATGAATATTCAATTTTAGCAATGTTGATGAAAGCGTAACAATTTTTACATTGACGTTCAAGTTATATGTATATAAAGTTGCAACAAAATATGATATAAGTAACAACAAACTTCATTAACCATTTTCTCAAAAACTACAAACCAGATTTTGTTGAAATTTTGCAAGTAGATTTCTACTATATTAATGCTTCTATGATCGAAAAATCAGATTTTTTTGATGCACCAATCATGAGATATAAACAAAATGGTTGTAGGTGATAGTGCATGATTTCCGAAATTTTATGAACTAGTTTAACTTGAAATTATCTGGGTTTGTGTATTTTAATAAACGTTCGTGTTTTCCAGAAATCACAAGAATTGAATTCATAGTTTTAAAAATATATGGAAATCAATTTCTGCATTGTATAAAAATGAAATTGTATGCCTTAAATGAGAAATAAAGTAGAAAACATCCATTATGCATAGCGATGCCTCCCCCAAACTGAAGAATTAGCATTCCCTCATGCAATGCTCGAAAACAAATTGAGATGGTCACTACCATCTATTGAATTCTATGTTTGGTGTAAAATAACATGGAATAAGAGAGGTGTTGAGAATGAATAAGAATATTAATGGATGATAAAGAATATTAATGACATGGTCATAAGAAAGAAATAAATGAAAGCAACACTCTCACAAACTGAAAGATGATATGCCACTGAAAAATGGGAAGTGGTAAAGATGTGGAATGAAGAATGATAAATAATGCTCAAAATGGATTTTCATGAAATCCTCCTAAATTCGTAATAAATCAGAAAATTATGCTATTTTACCTCAAGTTTTACTTCCAAAAAGAAAAATGTGGAATGACATATATGGACTCGCATTTGCTGAAGCTGATGTAGGTAGAGTTGGTACTGAAAGTAATGCAAAAGGTGGAATCCAAGTAAGCACATCATGTCTGAAAAATTGTTCACGTTCGCGAGTTGCTCGAGCCTCTTCTGTTATTTCCAATAGTGTGGTCATGTTGCGAATAGAGTTTCCCCCCATATTTTTTGTTCTCCTAAAAACAAATCACTATTTTGCATACAATGTTCTTGAATCCACAGTGTTAGTTTTGAATAGCAACAGATAAAATGCATGCAAAAATTTCAATCAGAAAAGCTTTCGTATACATGCAATACTAAGATTTTGTCAAATCAACAAGTTATGGCAGAGTGCAGTGATTATATTGCATACTATCCCATAATGCATACATTCCCCCCTCTAATTGAAAAAGGGGTTCCATGACCATAAAGCATATATAAGGTGTTGTGCTGACGACAAGGCAAGGGAACGAACAATACAACAGTAAATGAAGCAGAGTACACATATCAATAATAGGACAGCAAGAGGTATGGTTATAATGAGAGCAAAGTGTGTAAACATAGTTATGAATAAGAGATGGGACACTTTGGATTGATGATAAGTTATGCCAAAAAGAAGATTTTCTGACAGTATTCTAGCTGAAAATGATGCGATTGATCTGAAAACAATTTCTCATGTGTAAAGGTTCAAAACAGGGAAAAAATTAAGGAAATAACTTCTCTGATAAAAAGAAAGAATAAGAAAAAGGTATTATAGTAATAATTGACGATAAGATATAACTTCAATACTATAAGCAGAGCCTCTGCTGCCAATAAGCATCCATAGCCTCGGCAGGGTTGCTTTTTAACCCATATGAGCCAGGATCCTCAATTTATAACTAGAGAGTTCCAGTTATGTTCTACAGAAGTGATCAGTGAAGTGATCAGTGTGCTAGCATGGTAACCAGATAACCACACTGCCATTCACTGGGATGTAGCAAAAGTGATCAGGTCGGCTCGTGATGAGACCTCCTATTTCAACTATAACTTGGTTATCCAATGGATCATAACCTTGGTGTGGTGGCCATAATGGCAATGTCACTTTGTTACAGCCTTATGAACATGGTAGACTGGCTCGTAATGAGACCCCCTATCCTCTATCTGTGAACAAAATTTTGTTGTTATTACACATTTTTATGATAAAAAGAGGGAGGCTCAGTACTCCTTAAGAGCAGGGATGGTGGAAGAGGTTGAACATGTCAATAGAAAAAAATATACCCATAATCTCATTTAGTACAGACAAAGAAGATTATAACCAGGAAGGGTGGAACCAACATGGTATTAAGATAATCAATCAGTATCATGTACAATAGAAAGTGATGCAGTAAAATAGTATATAAATAATTGTGTCCCTTTTGAAAATAATCTATCATCGAGGAGTTGTCCTGTTAAAGATCATAACGTGAATGATATTAACTTGCTTCAATAGAATCCATAATTCTTATCCTCATAAAAGTAGTGTACTTCATGCCATGAAAGAGAATCAGTGAAATGTGGTTAAGATGAACTAGGAATAATCTCACAAGAGGAAAGAAGGGTTGTTCTTGAAAATACTCCCAAAGTATTTCTCCCTTGAATGAACAACAAAAACACTCGAAAAAGTGATGTTCCTTGTAGGGAACAGCAAAGGAAATGCACACCAACAACAAAAATACACACAAAAAAATGTTGTTCCCTGTAGGGAACAACAAAAAAATACACCCAAAAAAAGTTTTAAATGCATGCGAAAAAGTGTTGTTCCTTAAAGGAACAGCAAAAAATGCGAAAATGTTGTTCCTTTGAAAGGAACAGCAGAAATGCGAAAGTGCTATTCCTTTGAAAGGAATAACAAAAATGCGAAAATGTTGTTCCTTCGGAAAGGAATAGCAAAAGTGTTGTTCATTCGAAAAGGAACAGCAAAAATGCAGAAGTGCAGAAGTGTTGTTCCTTCAGAGAAAAAATAGCAAAAATGCAGAAGTGCAGAAGTTTTGTTTCTTTGGAAAGAAACAACAAAAATGCAGAAGTGTTGTTCATTTTCGAAGGAACAGCAAAAATGCAGAAGTGTTGTTCCTTCAAAAAGGAACAACAAAAATGCAGAAGTGCAGAAGTGTTGTTCCTTCGGAAAGGAACAACAAAAATGCAGAAGTGATGTTCCTTTGAAAAGGAACAACAAAAATGCAGAAGTGTTGTTCCTTTGAAAAGGAACAACAAAAATGCAGAAGTATAGAAGTGTTGTTCATTCGGAAAGGAATAGCAAAAATGCATAAGTGTTGTTCCTTCGGAAAGGAATAGCAAAAATGCACAATCATAAAATGCAAGCACACAAAAAACGAATTAGTTGTTCACTGCATTGATGCTAAGGATGGGTTACAATTTGAAGGAAGCAACACCTGAAACACAAAATATAAGAGAAATCAGAAAAGAAACAACATTTTATTTAAAAACAGTATGTAAATAAATAAATTAAGTTACAACAGCTATGATGTTATGTAAAAAAATGATCTCTTTGAAAAATGTTTTGGCAGCAGTGACAAGACATGAATTTTCAAATGGAAATCAATTCTTCATTTCTTCTATTATGAATCCGTTGGGTAATGAGTTGGATGAAATTCTCTTGTTTCATTAAAATTTCTTTCAAGAATCGCTCGTCCATAAATTGACCTTCTTTATTCTCCTAAGACTTGCAAAAAAACAAGTGTCTACCTGCAATAAAACATTAAATCATGGAGAAAAAGAGATGATCAGGCTCCCCTAATCCAAGAATTATGCAAAAAATAACAAGTAGTTACTCTGTATAACAAATCCACGGAGAAAATAACAAAGTAAAATTTATTTGTCACTTGCGGGAGAGCAGTGGCCAATCATGCTAACCTGTAGTGTTTTAATCACAACTTCTTTGTTTTTCGTCCAAATTGAGTGATTTGAAAGCCAGATGAGAGCTAATTTAAAGGTATATCTCCAATAGAAATAGGTTTTAAAAATTCAATGATATGATATGTCAATTTTACTTAGAACAACCTGCATAACGGAGACATTTTCGATAACCCCACTTAGAACAATAGTGGATGTTTTAAGCATAGATTATTCGTTTGATGTCGGATTTGAATGATTCAAATTGGAAATGAAATTAGACTTATTTATTTATCTCCAATAGAAACTAATTTTGAATATAAGAAGAATTGATAAGTCAAATACTCTAAAGAACAACCAGAAAAACAGAGTTTTAAGAGTGTTGATTTATGATAGACAGACAGTATTTTGATCATAACTTCCTCATACGATATCGAAAATGAGTGATTCAAATTTTCTTGTAAACTAGATTCATATGGAAATCTACCATAGAAGCTTGTTTTAAAAATATGGTCATTTAGGCCTTCAAAAATGGACTGTCCCAACTTTGTTCTTGAGTTGCCTGTTAGACACATTGTCACTGTTTTGGTTCTAAATTTTTCGTTTCAAATCTAAATTGAGTGATTCAAATTGGGTTGGAAAGAAAATAGTAAGGGATACTTAGGATAAAAACATATTATAAAAATATATTCATTTAGGCCTCAAAAAATTGACTGTCCCGGCTGTGTTTTCAGAAATTTCATCAACCCCACAAGTCAAAAAATAAAAACAAAATGTATTTATTTATTCCCTTATTTATTTTATTTTCTACACTAACCTATTCTGATTTTAAAAATGAATATGATTACGTATAGGAGTACTTCCAATGGAATCATTTTCGGAATAGGGCTTCATGTATGCACATACCCAAATTTGAAAAATGCATATTAATGAATATTAGGGTATGAGAAGCCAACTTCCCTTGAAAAGATGATGTCAAAAATTGTTGAAGTATGGAGTGATGCTGCAAACAAATGATGGAGTGAAACCAATCTTCAATTTCGATATCCATCATATCATGAAGTTCTTGAGATTTTAAAATGGTTTGTTGATGCAAACTAAAAGAAACCTCATTTTTTTCCATAACTTCTACAATTTTTGAATTTGAAACATTCTGAATCTCATTGTAAGTTTTCTCTAATGGCACATGTGAGATAGAATGGGTGGGAAGGGTGCGTAAATTTTGCAGTTCAACACTATAAGCATGTTGTACTAGTTTATTATGGTGAGGGTGTGGAATGAGTTGAGCAGGAAATTGTGTACGGAATGGAGCATTTTGATGATGTGGTTGATTCGGTTAAGTGGATGATTTTGATAGGAAACTAAGATGTTGTGGAAGAGCTGGTGGAGAATATGGAGGACGTGATTGTGCTACAGGATGAGGGAGAGTAATCATGCAATCATAAGACAAACCATGCCAAATTTATAGACAATATTGGTGGTGGTTATATTGAGATTGACATCGCTGCCCTAACACATTAGTATTCCATAATGGATTATGCAAGTAAGAGAATGAAGATGAAGTGTTTTGAACCATACCTATAGGCCATGATCTCCATGGTTTTGACCTTGTTGCAGCTTCCTCATCTTTTTGATATGAGACTTCCATCCTAGATAAGGAAGAAAAACTATCTATGGGATGCTCCTTTCGGTCATGAGGGAAAAACACTTCAACAAATTCTTGATTTTTATGAACCCGCAAAACATCCAATTTTTCATTTAGAGAGCTAATAAAATCAACTTTAAAATTTTCAAATAAAACATACATTTCAGCTCTTATGTCTCTTGTTCTTGTGGCAGATTTGGAAAAGAAAGAACAAACATCTCTAGAATTCTTACCAGCCTTGGAGATTCCTCTTGAATACCTTATGCACAATTCACAAACATCATCATATGACAACTGAAAAACATCACCTTTTCCTATCAGATTTAAGAGTTCTAAAAATTCATCTTTGATTCCTTTGAGTAGGAGTGTTTTTAAGATCTCTTTTTCCAAATGCTTATATTTTGATTTTTGAAGGTTGTAATGAAATCGATCTACATAGTCCTCCAAACTTTCATCTTCCCTTGTATCATATTGAAAATATCTTCATCGGCCTTGCAATAGTCTTGGTACTTCTTCAAGAATATGTTCTTCATGTCCTCCCATGTTTGGATGCAGTTCCCACCTAGGCTCATGAACCATCGGAGAGCTGCTCCTTTTAGAGTAAGAGGAAACACTTTCAACCTTTGATCATTAGTACAATAATCATATCCTCTACAAAGTATTTCGAACTCAAATAAGAATTTATCTAGATCTTCATTTGTCAAGCCATGAAAATTTGGTAGAGAAGATGGGGGAATTATGTACATTTGTGTCACTCCTACTAGATCTTTGATAGGAAATTCAAAAGTAGAAATGTGAGCCATTTCTTACCATAATAGAAGATGTTCTTCATGTGTTTATTTGAGGCTCCTTCTTCAAATGTTCCTGTCAATTGGTTAGTGAAATGGGTGGTGCTTACATTAGCACTTGAATAAAATCATGTGATTCGTTTTTCAAAATTTCTATTTTTTTCTTAGTCACTTACACAGAAATTCAAACATTTATTTCTACCCTAAGTTCTTTAACAATCCTGTTGGAAAGCGGGCAGGGGAGCAGGAATTTTACATGCTCCGTACGCAATTTCTTATCTTCCATTTTTAATACCCAACTCTTTCCTAACATGCACCCATCAGATGCACACTACTCTTTAGAAATGGCTACACTCTCCCCGGCAACGACGCCAACATGTTGAGTGATAAAAGGTGTCCTTTTAACTCCTAATTATCTTCACATTAATTATTAACCCAGGGATGATTTTCTATTTCAAGAGTGTACTCAGTCTGAGGCGGCTATTTACTCAAGAGTAATGTTTTGCAGTATAGTGCTTAAAATCCAAAAGTAAATGCATGCTTGAAATAAAATCTAATCGGAACAATAAGAAACTGAAATTTCTATAACTAAATCATTTACTCAAACAATCATCAGTTGAGGACTCAGTAATGATAACTCTTTCCCCTGTAAACTGATGCAAATGAAAATCAATCATAGGCAAGATCTCCAAAATGAGAACCTAGACAGCTATAGTCAATGTTCTTTACAGTTGTTGATCCTTTAATCCACACTAAAGCAATTAATTGGAAATGATAAATCAATAATTTTGCTAACAGAAATGGAATAACACACTCACTGCAATAATACTTAAAAGCAAAACCAAATACTTGCAGGAAAGAAATGAACAGCAAAGCTTATTTAGTAGGAATGAACAATAAAGCTATTTCAATAGAAATGAACCGCAATATGTAGTGAACATCAAAGTTTGAATATGAACAACGCAGATTTATATTTGAAATGAACAGCATAACAATATAAGTTGAAAAGGATAATAATCTCTGTTATTATGGAAAGGAATGACCACATGATTCAACCACAGCTTATGCAATAAAACAATTTCATAAAATATTAGAACAGCACGCTGTAAAAACATGAAATTGTAAAGCAATACGATTCAAAGAAATAAGAATTAAATCAAAACATCACGCTACTGGAACTGTAAAGATATAACACAGAGCAATAGCTTAATCCACCAGAGGCTAGGCCCTTAGCCGCTAGCAGATGCTGCTGGGCTACTCCAGATAAGGCGAATGAACAGCGACCCTTTTATTTATTCATCATCAAACTGTGAAATCATTACAACAGCAAAAGCCTTGAGAATTACAATGGTAATGCAACAATCCCCCTTTTCTCCTATCCCATCCTATTCAATCTCTAATAATCCCTAACTTAATCTCTCATAATCAATTCCATCATGAATAATTAATCATTAATTCTGAATCCCCTTCTCTAATCTCTGTTTTCATTTAAATAGAGAGAGAGCAGAGAGCAGTTACAACAAAGATGATTACAATATGATTCTCATTACAAAATTGGATTGTTCTCAACAAATTGATAAGCAAGATCATATCTGAGATATCCTTCCATCAATCATTCAATAGGAACAGGTCGAATTTGGCATTACAGCTAAGATAATTTAGAAAATAGCCACACAGCGAATCTGAGAAAAATGTCTTCAGAGAACCTTCCATTTCTCTTAGTACGGGCCGAATTTGGGAAAACTGCTTATTGAAAAACTAATTTGGTCCGTTCTAAACAAAACCCATGTTTCGGATTTTCCAAATTCTTCTCCATTTTTCCAAAACATTCAATGTAAAATCATCACTTCTTATTCTAGCAAATTTCTGAGTTGGCACATTTAATGATGAGCTGGAGATCAAATCTTCAATCTGGAAAATATCTTGGAGGCTAAAAATGGTGAGTAATGTTACAACCAATTTATTAATAAACCATTATTGGTAAAATCATGCATAATCATCAATTTATTAAAAATAAAGGAGAATAAATAATATTTATCCATAAGAGCATAAATAATTATAAAATGGAATTATATGATAAATCATGATAAATGACATGATAAAAAAGAGTAGAAATGGATGAAATAGGTGTTAAAAACTAATAATAATAATGACATATCAACGACCCAACACAATGTTTTCAACAAGTGACAAAAATACAAAAAGGAAGCTAAAGACAACGTCCACAAAAGAGAGGGCCAGAGGCACCAAAAGACAGACAATACATAAAAACACACCTAAGAGCATATTAGTCATCAGATGTAATAGAAGGTGGGTTGTTCGAGGATGTTCTTGGAGGAGGTGGGGATGGAAGTTTCACTGGAAATGCCCTTCGAAGTGCACCACCCAAGTCTCCAACTTTTCCATTTTTACTGCAAGGTGGTTTTGGCATTGTCAGACCCCCACCACTCGCTCCTTGACCTGGAACTGAAAGTAGTACATCCTATCTAGCATGGCCATCAAATCAACATGCTCCTCCCGACAAACTCATTCTGCTGCATCCACCCGATCCATCATAGTTTGAATTATTTCCCAACAATTTTCCAAACAACAGTGTTGAAGTTCATGCTGGAGGGAGATGAATGCTTCCCAAATCCCCGGTTAGCTATTCCTCCTTGTCGTCTACCACCAAAATGTTGAGTTTGTTGTGCCCACACACTACCGCCACACAACTAGATCCTCACTTTCCTCCACCATGACCACTGCGCAATCCCATGCCAGCACACCAGAAGTGACCAACAGTCTTGCCACCTCGACCTTCACCAACCGACACTATTGCTAATTCATCTTAGCCCACAGATCTTGGCATGGAAAAAAGGGAGGAGCACCCACATCATGCAAATGATTTCATTTGGCTTGAGTCGGGACGGCAAACACCAACAAATTTCAAATCCATCCTGTTGGACTATGCCCCGACCACCACCCCGAGAGACAAGACTCCCAACATTCTCAAAATTCCTCGAAAGGCCACCTACTATGCCTCATCCACCACCTTGCCACCATATGGGAACCTCGACATGAGCTTAAGCAACAGGAGAAGGAAAAGGTGGGGAGAACATGCCCCAGGCCGACACTCCCCATGAAGCTCTGTACAGCCCACACTAGGATTTCGACCCAGTGTATTCCATGAGGATGACTCTATTGCCACCTCTGCTCACCAAGAACCACCCATTAAACCACCAGTTACGCTAATTTATAGGCGAGTATTCAGAAATGAGGACTTCCACCCAAACAAACTACCACTCCCTGCTATACCTCCTGCAATACCACCTTTGGGCTCCTCTCTCAACCCAAGCACTCAAACATGCTAAAAACCATAGAAAACTGAAATAACAATTTCCCTCATTTACCAACGTCCACACAATACAGGCGTAGTAAAGCCCGTGATATCTTGGGAAAAAAAATCTATTGAATTCACCATACCAAAAGTCACAGAAGAATATCGAATACCTCCTTCTGAAACAAAAGGTCCTCCATTGTCACTTACACTTATGCACAAGACACCACCCAGGATCCCAACACCAAACCAAGACACAAATGCAAATGCCAACCTTCCTCACCATCCTGCCTGTTAACCTTAGAACACCCCCATTCTTTGAGATGAAACAAGGTCTCGCACAATTGCAATAAACTCTACCAGTACACCTATCATTGTGTTGGTTGAGATGAGGGGTCCAAGAGACCAGTTCTCCGCCGATGAGCCATCTGTTGTCATTCACGGGAATCAGTTGCCACGTGCTCCGAGGTTCTCACCCCCATCAGGGAAAATAATTATTAAATAATGGTTTAACAATTATTTCAAAAATAAGAATAAGGAATAATAAATAAATAATGATTTATTTAATTATTCCACAATGATTTATTCAAATGTGACAAGGAATAATTATCAAATAATGATTTAATAATTATTCCTAGAGAACATTAAATAAATGTTGATTTATTTAAATATTCTTATCGAGTCTTTTTATTATAATAAAAAGTAATTTAATAGAAATTGCTTACTAAATTATTTTCTATGGTGAAAGTGATTTTACTATGATAAAATTAATCCTACATGGTGTATTTCGATCCACATAGTTAGAAATAGCTAGGTGATCATTTTTTGGGTGATAACATTAGGGTAAAATCATTAAGGAACTAATAGCATTGGAAAAACCATCGATCATCCTAATCTAGAGGCTAAAGAAATTGTTATAATATGGAAGCATCAATGGAAGTAAAGTGATAAAAGGTTGTAAAATCAACGGGTGCTTTTGGTAGCCTTTGCACAATTTATAATTATTAGATATGACATTTATAATTAACTCTTTAGACCCCACATTGGACATTAATGACTTTATCTCATACACAAATAGGTTTAAATATAAATATGTTCAATGAGTGTGTTCTAGCCTTGTACAAAGAAAAAATGGACTTATGGGGTTCTCTATGTTGAATTTTGTAGCTATGGTCAATCTTCATAATAATATTTTATCCCTTGAAACATATAATAGAAATGTAATACATGTTCTCTATGTCATATTTAGTGTTTAGCCCTTGAAATAATTAATGTAAAACATGTTCTTCATGTCGGTATCAAAAGAGAAAATTTTGAATTTTAAATTTTTGGCTCCAAACTTGTCAATTAAACCCTCCTTCAAGTCAAGTAAACCTTAGTGAAGAGACACCCATTTGAATAGGAAAAACATTATATAAGGCACTTGACCTCCTCCAGAAGGCACCATTTGATCTCACACAAGACAACAAATATTTTGGGATTAAAGCTAAGAAGAAGGACAAAGAAGAAAAAATAAGGATGAACTCATCTCCAGTTTTTCTCTCTTTTGACTTTGCACATGTGACTTTCTGGGTATATTATGGGCAGCAGTTTGAACTTCTAGGCAATAGTTTATAAGAAGCAAGGCCAAGATTCAGGGTAACAGGGCCAAGATTTTTGGCAAATTCTGGGAGGCTGAAATTCAACCTCGGCAGATCAGACAGAGCCAAAGTTGTTGGGCTTGACTAGAGGGAAGTTTGACCATGTTTGAACATGATATTTACTAGCACAATTAGGTGTATCTCTTTTTTAACTAAATAATTTCTCTAAGGAAAAGGTTCTTGAGTTTTATCTCCTGGTGGGTTTTCCTATGGTAAATATTTTGTTGTCTTTGTGCATTGTTATCCCTAATGTCCTTATGCATTTATGGTTGAATTTTGAAGTGTAATTTCTTAATGATAAAGTGGAAGTGCTAAAAAAATATCTACATCATTAGAAGTAATTATTAGTATTTCAAAAATTAGTTCTTGTCTCTATTGCACTTGAGAAATTAAACATCGTATCAGAGCTTTAGTGAAGGAAAGGACATTGAGAGCACTATTGAAGAGCTTGGTAAAGCAAAGATTACTTTAAGTGTCCTACATCTACAATCTAATTGTGTGTCTATATCCATGGGTTCCTTTGTGGAGTCAAAGAACAAGCTAGAAGGAGCTACAAATTTCAAAGCTTGGAAGACAAGGATTGACCTCATCCTCATAAAGAATGATGTCTTGGATATTGTAAAAGGGAAAGGTTACTAAACCTTCAGATGATGAAGGGAAAGAAAAATATGAGAAGGATGACATCACAACTAGAAGTATTATTGTGGATTTTATTAGAGATCATTTAATTCCATATGTCGCAAATATTGACACTTCAAAGAAGATGTATGAAGCACTAGTTGGATTATACACTATCAACAACATTGGTCAAGCAATGAGTTTGAATAATGAGATTCGTGATGTTAAATGTCAAAGAATGATACTATAGCCTCATATTTCATGAGGATTTCTCAATTAAGATATCAAATTCAAGAAACTGATGAAATCATTTCTAATTAAGAACTTGTGATTTCAACAATTGTTGGTTCTCCTTATTCATGGGATTCATTTACATCTAGCATATGTGGTAGGAAGTAAATTCCAAGTTTTGAAGAACTATGGATATCATTTACTCAAGAATAATCTAGACTTATATCAAAGTGAAATATTCAAATATATGAAGAAGGTGATTCTCAAGCATTTGCAGCACGTTCCAAAAATTATAAAGGAATAAAGAAGTTTGACTTTCAAAAAAGAAATTAAGGTAAAAGACTTGAAGGTAGAAGACTTGATCCTTATGGAAAGAAAGATATGTTGAAGTTTCAATTCTATAGTTGTCACAAATATGGTCATTTTAAAAACCAATGTCCTAAATGATTGAATGATAGGAAGATAAAGGGAACGCAACATGCTACCACAGAAGACATTGATGACCATATAAAGAAACCCAAGAATGAGGACTCAAGTGACAAAAATTTCTTCTGTTTTTCTTATCTTACAGGTTCTGTTGAAGATAGTGATGATTTATGGATAGTAGATAGTGGTACTTCAAGACACATGACAAGAGATCATGACAACCTCACAAGTTTAATGGAAAAAAATATTATCTCAAAAGGTAGAACTTGGTGATAACAAAAATTATGCAGTCAAAGGCATTGGGAAAACATCCATTGAGATGGGATCAAGTGAAAACATTCATCTTAGAAACATACTATATGTATCAAGTTGGAAAAATAATTTGGTTTCTATTTCATGTTCAGAAGAAAAAGGAAACATGTAGCATTTTTTGATGGTAAAGTCCTTATATGGCCCAAAGGCTCAAGTATAGACTCTGCTAGAGTAATTGGAGTTAATGAAGGAACGTTGTATAGACTCTTGAAAAAACCAATTCAAGCATTAATGCATAATGATATCAATCTATGTGAATTATGGCACTGAAGGTGTTCTCCCCTTCACTATAGAGCCTTTCCATCTTTAAATCAGATGGTTTCAGCTGTTCCAAAATTGAAGATAGAGCATGAAGGAGTATGTAAAGGTTGTATGCTTGGGAAGAACATCAGTAAGCCTTTTCCAAGAAGTGAAAGTAGGTCTAAGGAAATCTTGGATCTAGTTCATTCTAATGTATTATGTTCAAGTCCAGTGAAATCTCTTGGAGGCTCTCTATACTATGTAACCTTTATTGATGACTTCTCTCACAAGACATGGATTTACTTCATGAAAACCAAGGATGAAGTCTTTAGCAAATTTCAAGAGTTCAAGACTGAAGTAGAGAACTTGACAAGAAAGAAAATCAAGATTCCAATATCAGATAACGAAGGAGAATACACTTCCGAGGAAGTCATTTCCTTTTGTAAAGAAGTTGGGATTAAGAGGGAGTTGATATTCCCTTACAATCCACAAAAAAATGGAGTTTCTAAGAGGAAGAACATGACAAATGAAGAACCTATTAAGGAAATAATGCATGATCAAGACTTTCCTATGTTCTTATGGAGTGAAGCATCTATGATAGCCATCTATATTCAAAATATAAGTCCTCATCTAATCTTGGAAGAGAAGAACTTTGAACAAGCATTCACTGGGTAGAATCCAAAGGTTGGACATTTAATAATGTTTGGTTGTCTAGTTTACGTTCATGTACCCAAAGATAAAAGGAAGAAACAATAACTTTAAGGAAATAAAGGAATATTTGTTGGATACATGAGTCATAAAAGGCCTATAGAATCTATGTTCCAGGACAATGACAAGTTGAAGTTAGCAGAGATGTCACCTTTGATGAGAATGTTTCCTACTAGAATTCTAAAGAATTTCCCATGGTCTCTAATGATTATGAGTAATGTGAAGCTCCCAAAGAAGAAGATCTAGGTACATCCAATCCTTCACAACATCTTGTAGACCATCAAGAAGATTCAAAAGGGCCTAGTGAACCAATAGATCCAATTGTAGTTCCTAAAATTAAGAATACGTTAGGTTTACTTAAATATACCTTGTAGGAAGTAGAAGGACATGAAGCACCATATGGAACCTTTAGGGATAGCAAGAGACCAAATAGGTATTCTAGATATGCAACATTTTTTACTAATCTCATTGATTTTGAACCTTCCGCCTATGGGGAGGAAACTACCAAGCAAGTTTGGAAGGATGCGATTATGGAAGAATACAATTTATTGTGAAGAATGATGTATGGGAAATTGTGACTAACCCTGAAGGGACATCAGTGATGAGCTCCAAATGGATATAAAAAATTAAGCATGTAGTGGATGGCAGGATTGAAAAATACAAGGCAAGATTTATGGCTAGAGGATTCTCCTAGAGAGAGGGAGAGGATTACAATGATAATATTTCTCTTGTTTCAAGGTACACCACTATTAGATCTATTATTTCTATTTTTGCTTCTATGGGTTGGAATTTACAATAGATGGATGTAAATACTGCTTTCAATACTAGTTTTATTGAGGAATAAGTGTACATAGAATAACCTCAAGGTTTTGAGGTTCGTGGGAAAGATTCTAACATTTGTAGATTGAAGAAAGCCTTGTATGGACTTAAGCAATCACCTAGATCCTAGTATTCTCAAATTTATGGCTACCTAACAAGACTTGGTTTCTCTAAAAGTGATGTTGATCCAAACTTGTATATGAAGGTTGTGAAAAATGAACCTACGATTTTATTGTTGTATGTTGATGAGTTATTTCAGACATGTATAAAGCATCACATTATTTAGTGTAAGAGGGAGTTGGATATTGAATTTGATATGAAGGATCATGGCTTAATTTAATAATATTTGGGACTAAAAGTTTGGAATAAGCCCGGTGAAAATTTCCTTGGTCAAGGAAAGTATATTATCAATATCCATGAGAAGTTTGGAATGATGCACTGTAAATTGATGATAATTCTCGTGGTGACTAACTTGAGGAATTTGAGAGACACTAAGTTAGATATGGTAGATCCATCCATGTACCAGAAGTTGATTAGCTCTTTGATGTATTTGGTTAACATAATGTTGAACATTTTCTTTTAAGTGAACACTTTGAGCCATTTCCAGGTCAAACTAAGACATGATCATTAGATTGCAACAAAGCATGTATTAAGTTATTTATGTGGTACAATTCATTATGGTTTGAGATATGTATCAAACAGTGATATACAACTATAGGGATATATAGATTCAAATTGTGTAGGGAGTGCAGAAGATAGAAATAGTACATCTGAAGTTTTCTTCAGTTTGGGATCCGCTATGATTTCATGGATGAGCAAGAAGCATACATCCATTCCACTTAGCATTGCTAAGGAAGAGTATATCACAACCAGTTTAGTGAGTTGTGAATTACTGTGGCTTCGAAATTTACTCGCAAGACTATTTGATCAGGTGTTGGAAATTACTGTGATATATTGTGATAATCAAACAATTTTTTTGTGAATCTTACAAAAATTCATTTTCCCATGACTAGTCAAAGGACATTGATATTAAGTACCACTTCGTTTGTGAAATGATGTAGAAGGGAGTAGTGAAGCTTCAATACATCTCCACTAATGAGAAGATAGCTTATATTCTTAAAAGTCCTCTATCTAGAGTGAAGTTTGTATGCTTCATGGATAAGCTTGGACTTATTTGTAACACTTCCCTCAATGAGAAGGAGTTCTAATGTGATATAATTAGGGACATACATTCTCTGTGTGTCAAATATGGCCAAATTAGGAATAATGGTCCTAGAGGCTTGGAATCCCTTAATTGAGTGGTTTCCTTTCAACATCAGGCTTAGATTACTCTCCAAATAGGTTGAGTGAGCTCCTTTAGCATCATGGCCTAGAAAGAGGCGTTTTTAGTTGGGACTAGATTACTTAAATGAATTGAGTGTGTCCATAAGGTTTCACCACGAGTCAAAGAGTTTGACTAGGATGATGGCGAACTAGGACTAGTCAGTATACCAAGGGTCAGAGGGATTGAACAAAATCATGGTGAGTATTTGATGCTAATGATGTACCATATGTGAGAAGTACCAACGATGATTATGGTGATGATACACACTAGGTCATAGCTGTCGATTGAAATTATGGTAACTTGTTGATGTTGATGATTTACCATGTGTCACATTTGTTTATCAGGATTATGGTAAATGGAATTATGTTAATGATGAGTTTTTATAACATTTCCTTAGAGAAAATTTTCAACATGAAAACATCTAAACATTAATTATGAATACCTCCCTAGCTAAGAGGGAGTGTTTAATTTTGTAGCTATGGTCGATCTTCATAATTAATATTTTATCCCTTGAAATATATAATGAAAACATAAGGCATGTTCTTTACGTCATCTTTATTATTTAGCCCTTGAAATGATTAATTTAAGACATTTTATTCATGTCATTATCAAAAGAGAAAATTTTGAATTTTGAATTTTTGGCTCCAAACTTGTCAAATTTACCCTCCTAATTCAATTAAAATTGGCCCCAATGAAGAGACACCCATTCGGATAGGTAGAAAGTTATATATAAGGCATTCAACTGTCTCCACAAGGCACTATTCAATCTCAGATGACAAGAAATATTCTTGGCATCCAAATGAAGAGGAAGAAGGAAAAAGAAGAACAAAGAAGGAAGAATTCATATCTAGTTTTTATTTCTCTCCTTGACTTTACACATGTGAATTTATGGGAATATTCTACGTAGTAGATAAAACTTCTAGGAAGTAGGGCTAAAACTCTCAGCAATTTATTATGGGCAGCATGGCCAAGTTTTTTGGCAGATTATGGAAGGCTAAAATTTGGCCTAGGCAGTGTCTATCGAAGTTTTGGGCTTAACTAGAGGATAGTTTTACCATTGTATTGTTGGTTTGTTTGACCATCATATTGACTAGTCAAATTAGGTGTATCTAATGTTGAACTGAAGAATTCCTATAAGGAAAAGGTTGTTGGGTTTTCCTAGGGTAAATCTTGTGTTGTCTTTGTGCATTGTGATCTTTACTATCCTTATGCATTTATGTTTTAATTTTTGAAGTGTAATTTCTTAATCATAAACTAGAAGTGTTAAAATAATATCTACATCGTTAGAAGTAAATATTAGTATTTCAAAAATTAGTGCTTGTATCTATTGCACTTGAAAAATTCAATCCATTAGTTGCAATGAAATATATAAGATTCCATCATAATAAGAGGGTATTTTAATGTAACTTTAAAATAGAGTGGGGGGGGGGGGGGGGGGGGGGGGGGTGTGGTTTGTAGTGTGGTTTGAGATCCTTGTAGAGAGTGAATGTAAGATTTGATTTCTTAATGGGAGTTGTAGACAAAATATCCTATAAATGTAGGTTTAGCTAGTTAAATCAGAGATTAGGCCAAGGATTCATATAAACCTATTGGAAATAATACTAAGAGGGCGAGGGGTGAATCAGTATTATCAAATCAATAGCTTTTTCATTTCATACTTGAATTTATATATGCTACTTCAATGAAGGTAACTCGCGTGTACATGCAACTATCTTTAAAGCAACTAGCATATATCCAGCAAACTTATGATTTAGTTAATTCATCATATGTTGATCTTTAATCAGTGCATCAATACTTCATTAACCATATAAAAAGTAACCATGTGCATTAATAATAGAATAAACCATCACACATAAGAAACATACATGAACACCAAGATTTAAGGTGGAAACCTAATGCAAGACAAAAACCACCTGCTATTGTATTCTTTTAATATAAGAAAAACTTGTTTACAATTTTTTACTAGTGCAGACTCATACCAGTACACAAGCACCCCTTTGTAGAAGGCTACAACCTTCTCTCATTTTCTAGCTTCTACTAGAAGGGAGCTACAACCCTCTAACTTTTGTACTAGTTGGTCTATTTACTAGTACATAGGCGCCGACCTATAGAAGGCTCCAACCTTCACTCATTTTCCATCTTCTACTGGAAGGGAGCTCCAACCCCCTGGCTCTTGTACTAGCTGATCCATTTACTAGTACGTAGGTGCCAGCCTACAGAAGGCTCCAACCTTCACTCGTTTTCCAACTGCTACTGGAAGGGAGCTCCAACCCTGTTAGGCCTCTATACTACTAGTGTAACCCCTTATTGTTATTAGTACAACCCCCTTGTTATATTGTTGTACCCATGTAGTCCCCATATTATTACTATTGTGCCCCATAGAAGCCCACTATTGTTATTATTGTGCTCTTACATTATTATTGTTATGTCGACTCTGATTATATTATGACCCCTTAGACTCCTATATATAGAAAGGAGGTCTTTTCATTTGTATCATCCAAGAATTGTTCATTTATGTAATGTAAAGGAGGTTGCCCCTCAAAGAGGCTGAATTCTAAGGCGTTGATCTATCTTTTCTATCTTTTTGTGAGCTAGTTTCATAACATTTGGTATCAGAGCTTTGGATTCTAGGGTTTTTCTGCTCCAAACAGATCATCGTGGAATTTTTGCTATAATCTTTTTTTTCGGCGCCATTTAAGACGCTAAAAAAAAACCCATTTGGGTTGAAATCATTTTGAACCTCGGGTCCGAATTTCGGAGCTTTTCGTGCTATATTTGCGCAGATATGATCTAAGGAAGTTGGCCTTTTTGTAGACTCCCGAATTACATTCCAAACAGGTGGCCTGGGGAAAATAGTCATAACTTTTATTTTGAGCATCAGATTAAAATTTCATAAGAAGTTACAAAAATAGGACGAACTGTAGTTTCTTGTGTATATTTTTTAGATCCTAAGGTCAAAACAATGACACATGGCACTTCATACAAGTTCGCTCTTCTGAAATGGTATATAATCAAGTCATCTTGCGAGATTGTGCATAACTCTTTCTTGGAGAATCTAAATTCGATTAGATTGGTGGCATTGGAAAGAGGATGCAAAGGGCTACTGCAAGTCGCAATTTTAGAACTTAAAGCTCTGAAACTACAGAGTTACAGTCATTTCAAGATCAAGCTCCTAAAATAAAAAAAAAGCGAGATGAGGAAGTTTGATGGCAAGGATCCGATAAATTGGATACTACAGATGGAGAAATATTTTGATCTACATGGTGTGCCACTATTACAAAAGGTATGTATTGCATCTTCATATTTAGAACAAGATCAATTTTTATGGTATAAAGAGCTTTGTTCTCGTAAACAACTTGTTACGTGGTCAATTTTCACGGAAAAAATTATAGCACATTATGAGAATACAAAGAGCAACACCTTCTTTAGAGCAACACCACAACAATTGGAAGAAAAAAGAGAAAAAGGGCTTTGTTACAATTGTGATAGCAAATGCACTAAAGGTCATAAGTGTGTTGAGAATAAATTATTTTACATAGAGTATGAAGAGGAGGAAGAAAAGGATCAAGAAACATCAAAAGAAGAGATATACGCCAGGACCCAACCCCAGAAAAAGAATAAATGAATCTAACCATATCTTGTAAAGCATTGGCAAGAATTACCACTCCTAAAACTCTCAAGATAGAAGAACATATCAAGAAGAAAAAGGTTCAAGAAGTGAAAGATCACATCAAGAAAGAAGAAATGAATCCAACCATATCTTGTAATGCATTGGCTGAAATTACCACTCCTCAAACTATCCAGATAGAAGGACATATCAAGAAAAAAAATGTTCAAAAAGTGAAAGATCACATCGAGCATCAAGAAATGAATCCGACCATATCTTGTAAAGCATTGGAAGAAATTACCACTCCTCAAACTCTCAAGATAGAAGGACATATCAAGAAGAAAAAGGTTCAAGCAATGAAAGATCACATCGAGCATCAACAACAAGTTCTCCAACTTTTAAAGGATAACGCCACTTTGGTGCAAAATCGAATGAAACAACAGGTAGATCAACATCGTAGTGAAAAATGTTTTGATGTAGGTGATTGCGTATTTTTACTGCTACATCTCAAGCAAGCTGTTTATGAGAAGGAAATGTTGGCAATACTACATGCACTTAAGAAATGGCGACCTTACCGAATGGGAAGACACTTCAAGGTAAAAATGGATCATGATAGTCTTAAATACTTTTTAGAACAACTATTATCTTTAGAAGAACAAAAAAAATGGGTCACAAATATGTTGGGTCACTGATTTGTAATCCTTTATTGTTAACATGTTTTACTATGAACTGTCATCTGTGTGAGTTGCCATCAAGGACAACACCTGTATCATAATGCCAACAATCTCCCCCTTTGGACTTGATGGCAACAAAAACATCAAGAAACTCTCCCCCTTTGACATAAAGGGCAAAGGGCAGACCAAGATATTCTTCCCCTTTGATATACATTAGGCAGACCATGCTCCCCCTAAGTACATGCTGAATTCTCTAATTAAGCTCCCACTTTGCACATGCTGAGATGCACTAAACCATCCATGCTCCCCCTGAGCACATGCAGAGTCTGAAAAAATATTTTTCAAAAGAATAACATGACTTTATAACTCAACTAAGTGAGTATGACCTTCCTATCACCAATGACTCATACATACATCAATCTCCCAACCAAGTGGGGATATACCAAATTTTTATACATGACTGAAATAGAAATTATTACATCATCCTTCCCATGCATAGTGGGGTTACAAATTAGGTCTTTTCATGACCTTTACATAAAATGATATACATGACATTTATAACAAGGACCAACAATCTAAACAAGACCATGATAGTCATCAGCAACTATCATACACCATATATGATATGCACCATCAACATCTGTCAGCAACATCAAGATCAACAGCCTGTATATCTCCATCATCAAATGAGTCACCTAAATCAAACGACTATGTGGATCGGGTAATATAATTATCTTCATGTACCATAATGCCAAAAATGCATTATTAAAAGCATATGCTCCCCCCGAACCTGTGCCAGCTGTTCACTGTCAAATCTAATCATTGTAAATATCAGTAAGAATCATCAAGGCATCATCAATCAGATATATCTCAATTCATCAACAACTTATGAGGGCCAAGAGAACTTCTACATATTATAGTAGACTGTAATCATCATCAATCAGAATAGAGCAGATATTTGATAATTGATTGAACCATATCAGACCCCCTTTTTTGAGTCTGTCCCACTACTTTTTCCTCAGACCAACATATATGCGACTGTCCAACTTCAAACTTGTGTAAATATGCAACTTGTCTTCATGAAAATTGTGTATGAGATTTAGAACACTGAAGTTTCACACTTTCATCTCCCCCTGAGTCTGTTATGTTTGTACACTGTGCTATGCCACATCTTTCTGATTGTATTTCCTTATTCTTCCACATCTTAGCATGTGATGATGTTTTCTCCTTTTGGTATGGTGCTCGAAATTTGCTCCTACATTCCTTTGCTATATGTCCAAGCTTGTTACATGCATAACATCTTACATGTTTCATATTCCTTCTATAGCAACCAATGGATTTGTGACCAAACATATTGCAAGAAAAACAATATCCCTTAAAGTACTTGGAAGTTGATGATCTTTTTGTGTGATGATCTTGAACCATTCTACTTTTGCATCTTGTTGCAACATGTACAAAATTATGACATATAAAACATTCAACATTATTCATTGGAGGAAATAACCGACTATCACTTCCATAGTTAGGAGTAAAAGATTTTCTTTGAAGACTTTTTTTCCTTGGTTGTTGATGGGGTTGACTTCTCATCTTGTTGAGCATTTCAGATTTTGCATTAGATTTCCTTGCCTCATCTTGAGAGCTAGATTCACCTTCAACAGATTCATGAAAACCAAGAACAATTTTCATGGTATGAGACCTTTGACTACTAAGAATATTATCCAAAATCTTAGTGCATCTTGAAATCGTAACAGTTTATCCTTTTCTTCTAATTTACCTTTTAAGATATTTACCTCAACCTGATATTGTTCTTCCTTTTCAAGATATTGCTTCTTCATGATTTCCTTAGCCTTTATTCCTTCTTCCACTTGTTGCCTTAATTTGAGAATCTCATTTTCTTGTTCTTCATCTGCTTGAAGTAGTTCTTCATTATGCTTATTTGATTTTTCAAGATCTTCTTTTAAAGAGAGGATCTTACCTTCAATACTTTCATAGTAACTGGATCTATCTTTAAGTCTCTTGATTGTTGTACTCTTTTCATTTACTTCATTTCTTAATGATGTCATTTCATCCTGCAGCTTTTGACATTGATCTTCCTTTTCCTTGTACTGAGATTTTAATCTCGTAACTTCTTCTCTGAAGGCACACTCCCTTTTGCTAAATAGATCTTATTGATCTCTAATTTTATCTACGAGTCTTTTAACTTCTACCTCTATGTTTCTTTCACAATCACTTTCAATACCTTCAACATTGCTTGAACATAGAAAAGTATCACTAGAAGACCAAAAATTTGTACCTGATACTTCTTTTGTTTGTTCATATTCAATCTGAGGTGATTTTGAATCTGAATACTTGCTTCCACCTAATGGCCAATTGTCTCTCCTGTTGTCCCTGTTCCTTTGAGATGTCTTCTTTTTCTCAGGCGCTTTCTTCTTTAGCTTTTTTCCCATTATTTCTATGATTTTCCTTCAAGCAATCAAGCTTTAGCCAAAGGAATTGCTCTGATACCAATTGTCAGAAATAATACTAAGGGGGGGGGGGGGGTGGTGGGGGTTGAATCAGTATTATTAAATCAATAACTTTTTCATTTCATACTCAAATTTATATATGCTACTTCAATGAAGGTAACTTGCGTGTACACGCAACTGTCTTTAAAGCAACCAACGTATATCCACCAAATTTATGATTCAGTTAATTCATCATATGTTGATCTTTAATCAATGCATCAGTACTTCATTAACCATATAAACAGTAACCATGTGCAGTAATAACAAAATAAACCATCACACTTAAGCAACACACATGAACATCGAGATTTAAGGTGGAAACCCAATGCGGGACAAAAACCACATGTTGTTGTCTACTTTTAATATAAGAAAAACTTGTTTACAATATTGTAGTGGTGCAGACTCATACCAGTACACAGGCACCCACCTGTAGAAGGCTACAACCTTCTCTCATTTTCCAGCTTCTACTAGAAGGGAGCTACAACCCCCTAGCTCTTGTATTAGCTGATCCGTTTACTAGTACATAGGTGTCGGCCTACAAAAGGCTCCAACCTTCACTCATTTTCTAGCTGCTACTGGAAGGGAGCTCCAACCTCCTGGCTCTTGTACTAGCTATTCCATTTACTAGTACGTAGGTGCTAGCCTACAGAAGGCTCCAACCTTCACTCGTTTTCTAGTTGCTACTGGAAGGGAGCTCCAACCCCCTAGCTCTTGTACTATCCAATATGTTTACCAATACATAGGCACTGACCTACAAAAGGCTACGACCTTCTCTCTTCCTCCAGGGACCACGTTTCATAAATTTTTAGACTGGATGCTCCTATTACATAATAATACACATGAAGGCTTCGTTTCATCAAATTTTCATACTGGACCCATCAGCAACATTGAAGCTCAAAATAAATCACTACTGCAATACAATCATCAAATACATCTGCATCAACCAATCAATTAAACTCAATCATCAATCTCTGAATCAACCAAAACTCAATCAATCACTGAAAACCCATCAGCACTAAAGCAAATCACAATAAATCAATCTGAAAATTTAGAACATTGTCACCAGAACATAGATCAGAACCCAAAACTCTGCATTAACAACCAGAACAAACTGCAACTTCAAACATCATTTTTCATATTGTATACGCTACTTTGATGTGTCAAACCTACATGTATATGCACTTTTATCAAAGTGAACCAATGTACAGATCTGCAAATACTAACTTAAAAACTTCACAGCTATTCCAGACTTCAGTCATACCCAGATCATAATATTTTCAGAATAAAACATGCGCCAGTATTCAGATCTAGACTATCCATGATCAAACCACATAATGATAATTCATTTCAGGTCTTATGATTCTGAACCATCATCCATCATCAACCACTTAGGTGCATCCTTAGTTAAGATCAAGCAAAGTATCATAAACCCATAACCTGCATATTTGATCTAACTCTTCATAAGATATTCAGTACTTGCACACCCTGGCCTAATGATCTTCTCCTCCTTATATAGTTTTAGGCCTTTCTCAATACCTTGGACAAAAACCACTTAGGACCAATACCTTGGACCAAATACCTCAAACCAATACCTCGGACCAAATACCTCAGACCAATACCTCAGACCAAATACCTTGGACCAAATACCTCGGACCAATACCTTGGACCAAAACCTTGATTTTCCATCTCATACACGCTTTTCCTTCTGTGAAAGTGCGTGTATATGTATACGCTACTTTTGTTTTGTTAACCCACGTGTATATGCTGCTTGGACAAAGTGAACTAGCGTATACTTCTTAAACCACTCTCTTTCTTCAATCTTTAGAGTCTGATATGTAATCCTTTGTTGTTAACCTGTTGTACTATGAACTGTCATCTGTGTGAGTTGCCATCAAGGACAACACCTGTATTATAATGCCAACACAACCTGCTTGGATCAATTTTCAATTCAAAGTGATTTTCTTTTGACCAAAAATATAATCTCATATAGGATTCTTCCATGGGTGGCAATAGATCATCGACCCATAGTTTTTGTAATTTAGGGTATTGCTAATTTTGAGCCAATTTGATTTATATTCAATCCATTGTAAATCCAAGGTGAACGATGTGTTGGAATTGTAACTAAGTTCAACCTTCATAATTGTCATTGTATCAATATGTATTTTATATAAAAACAAACGAAGAAGAAAATTATTATTTTCTAGCATGTTCTTCATGCTTTGTTTTGGCCTAAAGAAAATGTAAAAGGCCATGTTCTACATGACCCTTGAGAAAAGAAGAAAAATTAACTTTTTGTAAGTGTCATTTATCCTTCCAAGTTGCCAAGTCAGCCCTCTAGAAAGATAAGTTTGCTTTCCCAAAGGATGTGTATCTTCACATGAATGAAAACCTATATATTAGAACATATCCTCCACCATTTGAAAAAAAAAAAATCAGGTATCTTCTATGAAAAATTAATTTGGATTTGTGGCATGGAATTTGAGGATTATAAAATGAGTTTTATGTGGCACCTTCTATATTTGTAAATTCGAGTTACATAAGACATCATCTGTGTGATGCAAACTATAGGAAGACACCATTATCTCTATGATGTGAGTTACAAGAATAAACCATTATATTTGTGATGTGATCTAAATGATGATGCCATTATCTCTATGATGCAAGGTACAAGAAGACGTCATTATCTCTATGATGCAAGCTACACGAAGACATTGTTATCTCTGTGATGCGAGGTACAACAAGACACCATTATATTTGTGATGCGAGCCATAGGAAGACACCATTTTCTCAGTGACATGAGCTATAGGAAGACACCATTATCTTTGTGATGTGAGCTACATGAAGACACCATTATCTCTATGATGTGTGCTATATGAAGACACTAGCCTCTATGTGATATGAGCTACTATCTTAGTGTAATGTGAGCTATAGGAAGGCCATCATCTTTGTAAGATGAGGCATATAAAGGATAAGCAAGGAGCATATTGGCTAGCTATATTATGAACAAAACATGCTAGAGTTTGGAGGGATGACTTGGAATTTGGATCAATGGTTAGTTTGACTTGGATTTCTCTTGTTGACGAAGAATCTACAAGGAAAGGATTGTTGGGTTTTCCCCTTGTTTGCTTTTCCCCAGCCTCTAGCCTAATCTCTAGTGTCTCTTGTATATTGTGAACTTTATATATATATTTGAATGTAGACCTTCTTGATGACATTCGTAAATGAAGTAAAATCTAAAAAGAAACATAGATAACAATCACATGTAATTATCATGCTAAGAAATTCTTGTTTTCAAGTGAATTTCAAAATGGTATCAAAGCTAGATTCACACTCCAAGGGAAGTCTAGTCCAAATTGAATACAAGAAAAGTGTGAATCTCTCTTAAAAATTATGATCTAGACCGAGTTGGAGTTGTTGATCGATTTTACAAGAAATGTCCTTGGAAATAATAGTCTAAGTCTCTTGTTTTGGATGTTTAGCACTTATGCTGAAATTGTCTTAAGGAAGGTATGCAATGGAATCAAGCAATTTTGAGGATAATACATCATACTTTGTGGAAAAGTCAAGAAGCTCAAGTTATCTCTTTGTGGAAAGGAATAAGTATGAACCATCTATCTCTGTATGGAAGGCCTAGATGTGAAGTCCTATTTTTGTGGAAACCACAAATCCAAGGATCTTTTCTCTGTGGAATCTACATGTTTGAGGGTCTATACCATATATATCTAAGTTTTGTACAAGAACCATAAAAGAGGAAGTCTGTATTAACTTAACAGTTGAAGATCCTTGATGATGAGTAAGCTTCAAGTTTGTGGTAAAACATCGAGTTTCTATAAATTCATCAACATCACAATTCAAAGATTATCAAGGATGGGATTGAGTTTCTATAAAATATCAGTTATCCAAGCTTTTATGTTAAAAATATGAAATTTTGGAGTGACAAGGATTTTCCATTATAAGTAAATATTTGAATACAATAAACTAGTTCGAACAATTGTGATAATCTCCTCCTCCTTAATTCTATGATCCAAATGCAATTTGATCTGAGAAACATGATATGAGCCATGTGCTTTTGCATTGTCAATCTAGTGAAAACAACTTTAGATAGATGATGATGGTAAAGTGAATAATATCTATGGTAAAGAGCATTTACATTAACAATTTTCAAAGTCTCCATGACATATGGCAATAAAAAATTGCAGTATTTATACTCTATCTCTATAGTACCCAAATTGAAGTGATTCAACTCTACAATGTTACAATTTGTACAAAGAAAAATATGATGAGAAGCTCAAGTATAATTCAAGAAGGCATAAATCTTATAATCTTGAAGGTCGAAGATCAGAGGTAATTTTGATTGGAGGAAGACAATTTACATCAGTTGAAAGTTGAATTATCTTTGTTACAAGGGACCAAACCACAATCAAGATTATGTATCTGATCTCTATAAGAGTGAATAGGTAAGGTTGAGAAAGGTATGTATAATCTTTTAAACTAGGCAAAGATCTAAAATTATTTCAAAATTCTTCAAATTATGATAATCTTAAGGATTTATATATTTATAACGTTTCATCAATTCATTACATAATGATCTATATTTACTATGAATAAATCACATTTAGATATTGTTGGCATCTAATGTAGTTTGAGTGCTGCCATCATAAATATTCATATACATGTATGTGAAAATTAACATTTTGTGATCATAATGAAGTTTCAAGGCTTGTCAATGGCATTTCTAGGGCTTATAACTAACATATTAGCATAAGTGTAAAAGTTGCAATTTGAAAGTTGAAAAGTATTGAAGACTTTGGATATTGAAGTATTTAGGGTTTGTAAATCCTAACAAAGGTTTGAATTAATAAACCCTATGGAAAACTCTAGGACTGATCATTTCCATTGACAAAAAGAAGCCCTATCTCTTGGAAATAATAGAAATGACATCATGTTGATGCAAGAACAAGAATGTAAAATTAGAAAAGGTCCAAGATTGAGAGGGAGGTGACCTTTCTCAAAAACATAAGTACTCTATATCTCTTTTCATTAATTTCTACTATTGCAATGGTCAGTTTTGCTTAATTTTATTTGTTCTTCCATAGATTCCTAATAAAATTTGTAGTTCAATATTAAGAGCTACCCAAGACTTGGAAGAAGATCAAAGAATGGGGAGAATGTGACAAAGCAAGAAGGCTTTCCTGAATTATGAAAGAACTTGAATGGAGAAAGAGAGAGAACAACTTGTAGTATGCATTAGATCAAGCATGCACCACATAGCAACATGGAAGCAAGAAGGTTCTCCTAGTAAGAGGAAGAGGATAATATTAAGATGATTGTCTCATTTAGAAGAGTTATCCCTAATTTTGAAGAGGCCTAATGATTAAATATGACCTCATACGTTGGGAAAGAAGGAATCATGAGTCAAGGTAGAAATATTGACTTCAAAAGGATATGGAAGAAAAATTTTACATGAAGGATTTTACACCACAACTTGGTACTTAAGGATACATCGACATGAGTGTTGATCACAGAGATACTACTAATGGTTGGGAACTGGTATGGTTTCATGGAAGAACATGCAGTAGGATTATGTTGCATTGCAGAGGCATAAGAAGATATGAAAGTTTTTATAATTAGTTGTGAAGTAGTTTGGTTCCATAAATGTTTAATATACTACATGTTGGCGTGTTGGATTCAACACTAATAGATTATAATAAGGTGTATGAATATTGACAAATAACTTGGTTTCTCATAGAAGTGTGAATTGCTTTATGATTCAATAATATGGTGCAAGTAGTTGCCAAGACTTCCACAAATGAATAGGTAGCTTATGTAAAGGAAGTATGAGTGCTTCTGAGACAATCTTGGGATTTTTCATATCTCTTCTCTGATTGAGAGGGAGTGAGTATGGAAACATTATTATCCATGTGTCATATACTATGTTCATGACTAACAACCATAAGCCTAGTGCATAAACACCAGTAGGGAAAATGGTGGGATTAGATAAGCATTAGGGACTAACATTATTGAGATATGTACTATGACCAGGACTAACCACCATAATTCAAGTACATTGATCTAATATAAGAATGGTATTGAGGACAAATATTTACTTGTGCCAAGCATTTTTAAAATGGATTAGGAAATGGTCCTATGAGAACATACATTAGTGAACCTAGGTGGAGTATGTCCTCAAAGAGGCGATGTGGTGTCCTATTGAATGCCTCCCAGCATTGTGTTATGATCTAGCGGAGAGATAAAACATGCTTTTCAAGGCCTTGGTAATTTGAAAATGTTGGTTATGATGATGATATCATCATTGATTCTTATCAATCTAGATAATTTCTTATAGAAGTTCTCAACTTAAGAATATATTGATAAGTCATTATGAATACCTACCTAGTTAAGAGGGGTTGTTGGAATTGTAACTAGGTTCAGTCTTCATAATTGTCCTTGTATTGGTATGTATTTTATGTAAAAATAAAAGAAAATATATATATTATTATTTTCTAGCATGTTGTTCATGCTTTGTTTTGGGCTAAAGAAAATGTAAAAGGGCATGTTGTTCATGACCCTTATGAAAACAAGAAAATTTGAATTTGTGTAAGTGTCATTTTTCCTTCCAAGTTGCAAGTCAACCCTCCAGAAAGACAAGTTGGCTTGCCTAAAGGATGTGTCTCTTCACATGAACGAACAACTATATATTGGCACATATTCTCCACCATTAAAAAAAATTGTTCGTGTCTCTTCTGTGAAAAAGTAATTAGATATATGGCTTGGAATCCAAGGCACATAAAATGAGTTATATGTGGCACCTTTTATCTCTATAATTGCAAGTTACATAAGACATATCATCTATGTGATGCTAGCTACAAGAAGACACCATTATCTCTTTGATGCGAGATATTGGAAGACACCAATATCTCTTGATGCAATCTATAGGAACACACCATTATATTTGTGATGTGAGTTACAGGAAGACACTATTATCTCTGTAATGAGAGCTACATGAAGACACCATTATCTCTATGATGTGAGCTATAGGAAGGCACCATCATCTCTGTGATGTGAGCTATAGGAAGACACCATTATATTTGTGATGCAAGCTACAAGATGACACCATTATCTCTGTGATGCAATCTATAGGAAGACAACAATCTCTGTGTGATATGAGATACTATCTCAGTGTAATGCAACCTATAGGAAAGATATGATATTTGTAATATGAGGGATATGAAGGATAGGTAGCAGCAAATTGGTTAACTATCTTATGAAAAAAACATGGCAGAGTTTGGAGGGTTGCCTTGGAATTTGGATCAGTAGTTAGTTTGACTTTGATTTCTCTTGTTTATGAAGAATCTGTAAGGAGAGGATTATTAGGTTTTTTCCCTAACCTCTGGCCTAATCTCTAGTGTCTCTTGTGCACTTTATTTATATCTTTGAATGTGTAATTTCTTGATGACATAAGTAAATGAAGTAAAATAAAAAAATAAGCATAGATGATAGTCACAGGTAATTATCATGATAACAAATTCTTGTTTGCAAGCAAATTGCAACATAATGATGGGTATCATTTTGATTGATTGTAATAAGTGAATTGATGACTCCCTCATATATATTTTGGAACAAAAATTAAATTCTATTAAGATAACCTTAAAGGAATGGGTAATTTAATGTGCTCTCCTCATAAAAGAGTTAATTAAGAGCTTAGATATCAATTGCCCAACAGTCAAAATAGATTGGAGAATGAAGGCTTAACTAATGGTCCGCTAAAGGAAGAGAACATAGTGTTTCTGAAATATATTAAATCTTTGATATAAGAGGAATAATAGTGGAGGTTGAAATCACATAGGATTTGGTTAAAATTAGGGGATAAAGGTACAAAATACTTCCATATGCAAGCTAACACAATGAACTTGATAAATTATGCCAAAGAGATTACCATGGAATATGGTATGATTCTTAATAAATTTGTAGACATTAAAGAGGCCATTTTTATCGCCTTATTTGTCACCTTGATTTTAGTTGAGAAATCTACATCAGTTATCTAGATGAGGCATTGAGAAATTTCTTTGGGAAACCCACATTCATAGCTTCATCACTCTTGTTGCACTTGAAGGGAGTGATGCATCACTTTTTTCTTCCTTACAAGGGGTAATGATCACCCTATGTCCCTTAATAGGGCATAGGGTGATCATCAGAGAGAAATAAATAATGTATTTCTCCCTACTAGTGTTGCAAGATAGATGAAGCTATGAATATGGGTTTCCCAAGGTAGATAGTTAGTATCTCAACCTAAATACAGAGCTAGGTTTCTCATCTAAAATAAAGGGTGAAAAATAAGGTTATAAGAAACACATTTTCATAGGGATGTACATTGATATTTCTCCTTGCAATGGAACAAGAAGTGATGCATCACTCGTTGCCAATGTAGAAATAGTGATGAAGCTCTAAATATGGGTACTCCAAGGTAGTTTCTCAATGTCTCATTCAGATAGTAGAAGTAGGTTTCTCAACTAAACTCAAGGTTGAAAAATAAGGCTATAAAATTACATGTCGTCATTTTGAGGTATTGTATATTAAAAATGAAGAGGTAGATATAGAAGATACAACATAAATTTTAGAGAATATCCCATCTATTTTCTTCTCAAATGAGAATAAAAAATTGATGAGGGAAATAATCGAGGAGGAAATTCAATCAATAATTTGGAGTCTTGCTCTAGATAAAGCTTTGTGGTTGGATGGTTTCACAATACATTTCTTCAAAGAAATTGGGATATCATTAAAATATATCTCATAGGAATGAGAAAATATGTATATAAGTTTAGTAGAATCAAAGAATGTACTAATTCCTCCTTTTATAGCACTCATTCCAAAACAACCCAATCCCTCTTCATTTTCAAGGATTAGACCTATATCACTTTGTGATGCTTCATAAAAAGTGCCAACTAAGATAACAGAATATAAATTGAAGAACCTTTTCTGCAAAACATTCTTAAGAACCAAGGTTGTTTCATATCAAGGAGGAAAATCATGGACAAAATTGTATTTCCATAAGAATTAGTGCATGTCAATAAAGCCAACAGAAGCAAAGGTATTTTTATCAAATAGATAAGGCTAATGCTTTCGACAAAGTGCACCAATATTTTCTTTTGGATATTATTTTTAAATTGGCTTTATTTGGCACCTTCATTCAATGGATTCATGTTTTCATTTACTATTCATGTATATCCACCTTGATGAATGGAAAGCCCAATTCCTTCTTCAAGAGGAGTAAAGGGATTCACCAAGGATTCCCCTTATCCCATATTCTCTACATTATAATGGTATAATATTTAAGTAGGAAGCTAGAATTTTAAAGGAAATTAGGCAATCTCCTAGGAATCAAGGTGGTAAGAGATGCCAAAAGAATTAACCACTAGGAATTTATTGATGAAAATTTTCTAATGGGTAGAGATTTAACCATTTTTGTAGCTAGATATAAAAACGTTCTTGATCTCTTTAATTTAGCCTTTTTTGATAAGATAAACCACCACAAGAGCTAAATTTGTAGTTGGAACATGAGCAAAGGCCACTTGCAAACTATTTCCAATGATATTTTACTCTTGCACCAGGAATCTTGGACTTATTTTAGATATCTCTGGGTTCCTATCAACCTATCTAATGATATAACCCATTCTTAGTAGAGTGTGATCCACAAATTTAAGAAAAAACTCTAGCAATGGGGGTTACATCGGATGAATTCAATAGGGAGAGTGACGCTAATTAAATTTATCCTCATAAACATTACAATTTGTATTTATTTTTTTTATATCCAATGAATGTTATACATCAAATGGCTCAAGAATTAAGGATTTTTTTATATCAAGCAAGGGAAATGGAAGGAAATTCCATTCAATGAATTGAAAATTTGTAAGGGTGGCCAAAGAACATGGAGGGATAGCTATCAATGACCCCTTGCTAATGAACCTTTCTCTTGGCACAAAACTACTTTGGAGGCTCATCCCTAGATATAACCCTTGGTGGAAAAGAATTCTCTGGAAAACATATTGCTTAGGAAAATAGAAGATGTGTCTAAACTCTCTTGAGAAAATTAAGAATGAATCATTAATCTACAAACTAATAAAGGTTGTAATCCCTCTGATGCAATCTAAATTTCCTATGATCCCATAAAACATGCAAAATGTTAACATATGTATATTATTTTAAATGATACATTAGAGGAAATTTTATCCTAAAAGTTCCCATGAAATTTTCATGTAATTTCCATGTCATAATATGTAAACCAATCAAAATCCTTTAAATTTAAAAATAGGTACATGTAAATATTTTGTAGGGAAAAGAAGAAAACTACTTTTTTTAGTTGTATTTTTGGCTTATCTCCTTATAGGTTTACTCAAATTTCAAGTGTGGACACTCATTGGATGCAAAATTAAATTCCACATCCAATGAGTACACATTATGCATACTTCTAAGAAGACACACATTGAGAAAAAATGAAGATACATTAAAAAAGTGTGTTGAACACACTTTTTTAATGTATCGTCAAGTTTTATCAATGTGGATATTCTCAAAAGTATACATAATGGGGACACATTTAATTCCACATCCAACGAGTGTCTAAACTTGAAATTTGAGTAAACTTATAAGGAGATAAGCCAAAAATACAATTAAAAAAATTAGTTTTTTTCTTTTCCCACCAGAATTCATAGCTCTTATTTTATTATTTTAACTATTATTTTATTATTTTTCCTTAGAAGACCACTTTTAGGCTGAAATTTCCTCTAATGTTTTATTATTTGATTTTCTAGGATATGATATGTGTGACCAATGGTATCATTGGGCCTAAAGGGACAACTAAAACTTTTGTTTTTTTGGGACTAGATATCACTTCAAATAATAAAGTAAATGCATATGCATTGTGATAAGGAATCAATATTACTAAAGGAATAAACATGTAATTGATCAAGGTGATTAGAGACTCTAGGGTGATTATCAACGATATAACCAAAAATAATTTTCTTGGGGACATACTTCAAACCTCAAACATAGATCGAAGTAGATAAATGTGAGGCTTCTTTTTTGATATAAAATATTATCATGCTCTTTGATAACACATCAAAGAATTATATCAGTGGGAAAAGGCAAGTTCAAATTAAAAGAAGGGAAAGATTATGGTTAATGGTGTATCGATTCACTAATTCATCCCTTAATAAATGTGTTGTACACTGACACATTAAATGTTAGTATCCCATCATGTGATGAGTACTAATAAATCAATCAACATTCATATTGCATGTAATCCCAACTAGTCCTTTAAACATTTTAACTTTAATCTAAAGAGACATAACCCATGTGCTCACATACTACTAAATTTTCTCTCACATGATATTATTTCTATTCATTACATAATCAGCTCATTGTGGAATAATAGTTTTAATGTTTGATAGGCATTGGGAGATTTTGAATATTCTCAAGAAATTCATCATTCATTTTTCTTTGTTTAGGTTACTTGGTCTATTACAAGGAATTATGGGTTTAGAAAGTGATCTCCTTTTTGGTGGATGACTAGCATACCTCAGGTTGCTAGTAAGAACAAAAGACACAAATACGACCCATGTGTTGAATTCAGTGCCAATCATGATAAAATTGCAATGTTAAGAGGCATATACCATTTAATATTTAGGATTAGAGGGGATTCCATGGCTCTTAGGAGTAAAGGTGCTTGGATTTTTTAGTTGATAGAGCATGTAATATTCTTACATAACACAATATTTTTGTAGGCCATCTAATGCATTGGAGTGATTTGTAAGAGATTCACAAAGAAGCCATGAAGAGAAATTTCATTATAATAGGCCTTGTTTCTTTAATATTACTACAAACATCCATGAATTGCGATTCAAATTACATCATAACTAATAGAAATTATGGGGTCTTTAGTGGCATCAAAGCAACAATTGGTAGTTGTATAAGTTGAATGCAATCTTCTTTGGAATATGATACTCAATCTACATAAGGGTGATCAGAGAATGGCTTCAAACCCAAAAAAATCAGCTAGTTCATCTTGAATAAGGTTAAACGAAGATGAATCTATGCACCAATATAATGAGAAGATGGAGCCTATGATCCAAGAAGCTGAACCAACCAACAATTATAGGTTTGGAAGATACTACTAGTCACTATGCGCAGTGTTGATTTAAATTCTTTTTAATAATTTAAGATTTTTAAACACTTTCTATAGAATATATAACAAAAAGAAGCTTTGGGTATTCACACAATGATAAGAACCTTTTTGGTTTTTGGCTTGTGATAGGATTAGCTATTATTTTGTTATAGTAATGCAAAAAAAATTTAGCTTCTTCTAAGACCTTTTATTAATACATGTTACCCAATATTATTTGAAAAAAATATATCACATTAAATATAAAATTTAAGATATAAAGTAAATGATCCTTGTGTGTGTGTGTGTATTTATTTTTAAAGTTTGTTATCTATTTTATTACTATGTAACAATAAAATACATTTGTACATAAACTGATAAATTGTGAGCTTTGACATGCTTATAAGAGCTAAAGAAACTCCATGTAGAAGAGGTGTAAATGTACTATTCAATCACAAACCAAAAGAAAGTACTTGTAGCCTATGCAGTGGGAAACTAGGAAATATATACTACTTTCTTAAACCAGATTGTCTATTGCAATATTGTCATACAGAAACTAGGTTATTGTTACTTCCAAAAGTAAGAAGTAATTATAGTATAGCATAGTATAGAAAGACATGATCATCAAATGAAAACACATAGAACCTTAAGAACTAGATATATTAGACAACTGATAAAATTACGTAGAAGGGGTGGTTGAAACCACAATAGGGTTTTCCTTTAATTTGCTAGATGTAGTGGAGACAAGGACTCCCCCATGGTTTCTTAGTTTATCACGTGTGGAGAGTGACCAGAAGGGATGGTTGTTTATCCATGTGACTAAGACATTGGTCGAGCTCCAAGTTGTAATCCTCATGGGCTTGCAGGGTGTGAGCAAAATGATTACATATGCCAATAGAGCTTAAGGGTACACTCAAATTTAGTATCTCAGGTTATACTAGTGCTAAGATCCTTAAATAAGTGTTGATCCATGTATTCCACTGCCTCATCTAAGTAGTGGGCCTCTCTTTCTTGACCTCCTCCTTTAGAATGCTAGAATGTTTCTTGATGTTAAGTAGACAAGAGCTATGAAAATATTTGGTAGTGTCCCTAGCTACTAGCTCCACTATAGTGGGACACTTTAAATCCTTTCCATGGAACTTTAATTATGGATCCATAACTGATAAAGGTTGGAGAATTAACCAAACCTAAAAGAGCATACAAAGAAACAGACTATTAATTACCCAATGTTCAAGACAAAACACTAAACAAAAGACCATCATAGAGGTTGTTCAAATGCATAATTGGATCTTGTGTTATAAGGGGAGTCAGACACAACCTACATGAAGAGAATTAGTGTCATAACTCTTCACCATTATGCTTGTAGAGCCTCAACCCATCAAGGCAACCATTGCCTATATGTGCTCTACACCCACTAAGTCTCATACCATCGGGATATGGTGTGATATCAAATTCTGCATGTAGAGGGAGGGCTTCTGAATAACATGTGGATAAATGATCCTCACTTATATCCATGGAAAATTCCTAAGTTCTTGTCAAGTTGGCATCCACTTGATACATGGGGATATTATATATATAATATTTTTTTTTTAAGTGACTTTATTCACTTTAATTCAAAAACATTTGAAAATTTTTGAAAAAAACTACTTTAATTTTAGGTGTATTAGATATGAAAAGATAAATCAATTACATGTAAAAAATTTATTATTTCAAATGAATTGAATTATTTGTCAAAGTTTGCTAATTCAAATGGATTTAGATATTTTCCCTTTATAAGATGAAGTTTGAAACTAGAAATAATTGAGAGGAGACACCAAATAAATCCAACAATACTAAGGGTTGGTATAGCTAAAATATTTGAATATCAACTTTATTTTATTTAAGTTATTAATATTCGCCAATCTTGGATTTGCTTCTAGATGTAAAATGTATGTGAGCAAAAGTGGTGTCTGGCGTTTCAGGTGGACACTCCACCCATCATCATATACAAAGAAGATAATAATTATAATTATAATACTAATAATTACAATATTCATATTCATAATCACCATATGATCAATAATGGCAACTATAACAACAACAACAACAATCCTAATAATACCATCATTGATAAAAACAATAGTAATGATCATAATTTTGATTTTAATAATTATAGTAGTGTTAATAATACTAATAATAATAGTCATAATAATGGCAATTATAACCAAATGATGATGATAATAATAATAATATCATCCAAAATGTCATGAGTGTGTTGGTCTTGCTTGGTTTTTCCCCTTCCCCTTCTCCTTCACTTCCTCCCTCTATTATTAATCTATCTTCCACAATCTTGGATCACCCAACCATTGGTATCTTTCAGAGAGGTTTCAAATTCACCCTTGTCCCCCACCACATTCCCAACGAAGATATTTTATGTTCTATTGAATTTATTTCCCTACATCTTCCCCCACATGAGGCTAAAGAAATTTTGCAAGATTGTGGTAAAGTTCTTTGACATTCAAGAGCCTCGAAGCCTAATCTTCCTAAAGATGAACTTTTATCCATCCATCGATAACTCAAATATCATCATGTTCAAAGCGAATAAGGGAAATGCTAGTTTGTCATGAAGACTTGTGATTATGAGTCCAAAATCCTTGACCTCCTATCTTCCCCATATTATAGGCCTCTCCCCAAGAACCCATCAACACCATTAATAATTTGATCACCAAATCCATCAAATCCTCCTCTTTAGATTCCAAAACCCAGAATCCCCAAACCCCTAAGATCTATGGGAAACCCAAAATCCATAAAAAAAAATATATCCCCCTTCATCCAATAGTCATCGCTATTGGTGCTCATACTCATCCCCTTTCTCATTTCTTAGCCTCCAAACTCCAACCCTTTGTAGGAAATTCCTCCTCCTTTATCAAATACTCCAATAATTTTATCCTAAAAACCCATCACCTTGTCCTTGATCCCAATGACATTATGGTTAGTTTCAATTTAGTTTCCTTAGTAACTAAGATTCCTGTCCACGAGGCCCTTAAGATGCTTTCCAATCTCATTGACTCTGAAACTCTCAATTTCATTAGCATTTGCCTCTCCTCTACCATTGTTACCTTTAAATGTACTTGTTATGAACAAATTGAAGGCACAATGATGGGTCCCTCATTATCCCTTGTTATAGCTAACATCTTCATGGAAAATTTTGAAGAATTAGCTCTTAAAATTTCTCCCTTTAAACATAAGTGTTAGTACCATTATGTTCACAATAATTTTTTCATTTGACTTCATGGTTGTCTTGCCCTTATTTCCTTCCTCAATCATCTCAGTAACATTTCTCCCCACATCCAATTTACCATGGAAATCTAGAATGACAATTCCCTTCCCTTCCTTGACATTCTTATCTCCCATCAACCTGATGGTACCCTTACACACCAAGTTTATCAAAAAAAGACCCATATTGATAGATACCTTCATTCCCATTCCCACCATCATTCACAAAAGGATGTTGTCCTAAAAACCATGTTCACCACAACCTTACGAATCTCTACCTCCCAAATCATTGTTTAGGAAAAATCCCACTTGTCTAAAGAACTAATGATTACTCCTCCTCGAAAATTCATAGAGCCTTCAAGCTAAACCGTAGTTCTCAACCTAAATCCTCAATCTCTCACCCCACTAGTGTCGACAACCTGTATCTCTTTTCCCTATATACATGGTACCACTAATCATATCTCCAAAATTCTTTTTGAAAAGAATATTCAACTTTATTTAAACCCTATAAAACCATCAAAAGCATCTTCACACCTATTAAAGATAGATAAGTTTTGATGCTTGGTCTAAATGTTTATTAGATCCCTTGCTCTATGGAAAATCCTATATTGTCCAAACTAGTAAATCGCTCTAAACCAACCTCAAAGAAAATGTTGCTAACATCAATCATAATTGCACTACCAAATCATCCATCACAAAACATTTACATAAATATAACCACCTCATTTTCTTTGGTGATACTAAAATCATGGCTTCAAAACCCTTCTATACCACTCAAAACATCCTAGAAGTTGTTGAAATTGAAAAGCACCAAAATAATTTCAACCGTGAATATGGCTACAAACCATGTCATTTTGAGAACCCTATAATTCACCACCTTAGTCATTAATTTCCTCTGTTTGTTTTCTTTTCCTCCTCCCCCCTAAAGCTTTTTTGTTTTTTTGGCTTGTTCTCATCCTTCAACCTTTCATCACTTATTTTTTCCCTTTTCCATTTCCTTCAAATTTTCCCTCTCTCTTTTCACGTGTACCTTAATTCTAGATCTATTTCTTCTTTTTCAATCTCAGGTATTTTAAAACTCTTTTAATTTATTTTATATCTTTATCTATACTTAATAATTAATTTATTATCTATTAATTTGTCTCTTTTAATTTAATTTATATCTTTATCTATAATTTATTAATTTGTCTTAATTTCTCCCTCAACTCCTAATATTTTCTCATTCTCCCTCTATCTCATTATCTTCCTTCAGCGATTCGTCCTTTTTCTTACTCCCTAATTTTTTTTTATCTTTTTTCTTCTTTTTCATTTATAGGCCTTTTTCATCTCTTTTATTTTAATTTATTGTTGTTTTCTTCCACATATTAATTATTTTCGTTATCTTTAGTTTATTATTTTTTCCTAAATTCTTCATAAACGTCTCTTTATCCTTATATATATATTCACATTCATATCACTCTCTTTTTATCTTTCATTTGGCTTTCTTGTCTAAGTGTCCACAAGAAATGTTAAACACCACTTTTGCTCACACATAGTTTACATCCAAACAAAAATATTCAACCGTGGTAGAAATTTACATTCACATATTCCTCAACCTTTCATCCCATAGATTAACATCTTAGGTTTATTCTCATTTTTATTTTTACATTATTTAAAATTCATATATAAATTGCAAATTTATCCATTATCATCTTCTCTTCTTGTTTTATATTTGATTATTAATAAGCATGCTTAAGACAAGATTAATTACAAATCGTTTTTCTCTATGTTACATTGGATTTTGATGAAAGAAGCCATGTGTAAAGCTAACAAGAATCACTAATGTAAGGTATTTAATGCCACCTTATTTAGCTATATATTATTGGATAATATTTTTACACTTCTAATTTAATATACACAATATAAAACACTCTACAACAATGTACCATTTTTTATTTTTAAGCCTAAAGAAGATGGACCTCCTGACGTGTCACAAGGCTACGTTTCATGTACGTTCATGTGACGCGACGTGTCAGAAGGCTGACTTTCATGTGACGCGACGTGTCAGAAGGCTACCTTTCATGTGACGTGACGTGTCAGAAGGCTACATGTGACATGACGTGTCACAAGGCTACGTTTCATGTACGTTCATGTGACTCGACGTGTCAGAAGGCTACCTTTCATGTGACGTGACGTGTCAGAAGGCTACATGTGACATGACGTGTCAGAAGGCTACCTTTCGAAAGTAAATACAGTCTGAAATAATGTCGTTTGGCTCTTTTCTCATTAGGTTTTAGTATAATGTTTGCTTAGTTTATTCTTATTAATGTAGCTTATTAATCACACTTAATTAAAAAAGTCTACAAGCGATTGTTCTGTGTCGCTACCTAACCGGAACATCATATTTAACCGCGATTTTGCCTTTGCTGCTTTTGACTAATCAATTTCTTTGGTATCTTTGCTTTAAGATTTGGTGGTTGGTAACTACTTTTCATGTTTTCTTGAGCATTATCATTTTATTTCAGAAAACATCCAAAAACCGGAACTAATGTCTATGTGAATGAGGATACCCCATGTCAAGATAGCATATTTGTCAACAAGCTACGTGGCATAAAATTATTGGCATATATAAAATATATGTAATTTATAGTATCATTAGATGGGCTAAGGTTGTTGCCTCTATTTTGGGCCCCTCATGAGTTTGAATAATCTGAAGAACTGGTTGGCAGCAGAACATTATTGCTTGACAAAGTCTGCGTAGTCAAACTATATACTAAAATCGAATTTAGTAGCCTAATACATTGTATGAATTCGTGCGGTAGAAAAGGATTGACAATTACAATAGTGTGAGTCATCAAATTTCCATCGATCAAGGGGTCTAAGATGTCAATTCCAAGGGCCACTCCCTCCAATTTGAGAGGAACACTCTAAGAAAGTATTGTGATCATTTGAAAATAATGAGAGTATTGTGATCATTTGAAAATTACTAGTATTGCTGGTGGCTAGGAATGTCATCAACACAACAAGATACAGGTTACTCATTGCAATTTATCAATAACCTAAAATAAGTTTAAAAAACCTATACAAAGGTGGGTTTTGATTCATCCATGAAAGTTTGCATCTTGTATTTTACATGATTAGTTTGATTGGTTTTTCAAGAGTCATGAGGATCTATAAGACAAGAAGTCTCATCAACTTTAGGTGCAATAAAGAATGACATCCCATCAAAATCAACTCACACAATCATAATCCCAAGTCATTGATGCGGAGACCTTTGGTAGAGTAAATGTTTCCTCATGCATTGAAAACAATAGTTGGAGTGAACTATATTCACACTATGAATTGGCTCTAATGAGGCATGAATCGAGCCTATAAATGGTAACCATGGGAAGCCATTTGGATAAGGGAAGGAAGAGCACAATTATGTTGCCAATGTTTCTGTTGAGATCATAAGTTTTTGGAAGCGTCAATTGGTTTGTGTTACTTTGCATACAAGCTTAGATTTCACCATTCTTGAAAGCTTGGCCACCTTCTCGATAGTGAGAGAGAAGAGATCCAAGGATCCACAAAGGACATTCCTTGGGAGCTTGAATTGGACCTACGTGTTCTACTCCAAGTTTCATAGTGTATTTCATTCAATGCCCCAAGGCTTCATCTATGAGAATAATCAGAAATTTTTTCTCCCCGTCACCTTGAGTCTATTTTTTGTTTTATTTCTTGTCATGTAAGTATTATTTTAATTTACTTGTTTATGCAAGATTTTATTTATTGGAATTAAACCTAATCATCTATTGTTTTTTGTAATAGTGCAACATTACATTACAACAAGGTTCATTTAGTCCAACAGGTTAGAAGAATAAATAAAACTGAATGATGACTCCATTGATTTATAATCTTCATTTCTCTCTTTGGCTACTTAGATGCTCTTTCTCACTATTAATTGTGTTGTAGGTAACCAAAATGTCTCACATAGAGTTTGGAACTACTTACTTTGTTTTTGATATGAGCATTTTAATTGTTTTTAATTACAAAAATGATATGGGTGACTATTGAAAGAGAAATAACACTAATTGCATAGACAACCAATTCACCTTCTACAAGAATCCCAAGGCTATGAGTCCTTTACCTACACAGATCCATAAAATTATAGTTTTATTTCAAAATTTCATTATACTTCTAGAATGAAGTTGCAACCCATAATTACCTCCTCACTTGTGTTATTTGAGTAGATAGTTCATTCTTGCAAGTATATATAAGTCACTTGGTGGGAGTAAAAATAACCATAATTATTTTCCTTTTGCCACATGGATGGTTACCTTCTAAATCATTTGAAAATTTCATTTACATTTATTCGTTTGTGGGACTAGAAGTGTGTTGTTGTGTCCAAATATGCTCTTTATTTTGCACCTATTGTGACATGGATGAATAAAAGATGATATAAGGCCTCTATCTCACTTAGTAGTATATTGTAAGAACACATAGATTATATAGGAGAAAAAATAACACACTCACACATATGCATATATTTATTTTTTGAAAGGAAATAATCTCACATAGTTTAATTAGTACGAAAAGTAATAGATTCCATGATATCCATATGTTGCAATTTTACATGTGATCCACACCATTTTAATTGCACATACTGCATTCACATGCGTAAGTTCCTTTTTCCACTCTTTGGTTAGTATGCTCTTCCTTCCATGCCCATAAGCAATATCACGGAATAAAAACCGAAGTTATTTTGAAGGAACTCAGTGTAACTACACCTTATATTAAAATAAGTTAGACCATCACCCCAACTAAAGGACTTCTTAAAAGAAACACTAAGCTAACCAACTAAAATCCCCCATCAAGGGGTCACAAAAGAAAATTTTAATATGGCTAGGAAATTGTTGGTAGGCATCTAATAAGCCCCCTTTCTCAATACTAGATTTGAAACTTAGCAATTATCTTATAGAGTAATTAAAATCTTCCATCATCAAGGTGCCAAAAATCTAAGGTAAAGGGATGCCCATGAAGGGTTGGTGGCTAAGATTTGATTGTTCTTACAGGGCCTTCTTGATTCGCTGAACTCTTGTGAGGTCCTTGGCCTTTGGCCATATTTCCAATAGCCTATAATCCCTCTACCCACACTGAATGAAGTAGCCTAATGACCACAACATAGGGAATCTACCAAAGGTGGTGATCAGGGGATGTGAGTGCACCTAGATGCAATTTTGAATGGCTATTAAGAAACATTGTTAGGCACATCAAAACATGCCCCCAACACCCCTCATTATAACCCCATATTAAACCTTCACTATCATTTTTCTAATGAATTAACACCTCATTGTTGAACTCTTTTGAAAGGCTCAATTAATTTTGAATGAAAGGATATTAGGTCGTATATGATATTGAGCTTTTACCTCTATATTTTCTCCTTTTTCAAATTATTTTGTGATAAAATTTCATCTTATCAAAACAATTTACAATAGAAATGGTTTCATCCATTATACTTCACTTGTTTTTTATTTTAGTTTCATTGCTTTGATTTAGCTAGGTTGCTTTATAGCTAGTTTAATTCCCCTACCTAAGAAACTCACGCACTTTATTGAAAACCAAGAACAATAAAGGACCCCTTAACATCCCTGTGATCTCAATGTCTACAAGGCCTTCCACTAGTGTTTTGAGGTGTCCCTAGTCTTACTATTGCACTAGCTAGACCTATCTCTCAGTGCTCACCTTTGAACACTCAATAGAATTAAGAGAAATTTTTCTTGATACCACACCTCTTTGCATAAATTATCCTTTTCACCATGTGAGTAATTACCTAACATAAATAATGGCAAGCACAAAACACCAAATATTCCATTTATGGCATTGCTAATCCTCCTAGATTTAACAAATCTTAAAATTTACCCCATTGCTCTTGACCCTTCACTATCGACCAAACTTCCTTCTACTATTCCAAAATTCAAAGGAAAAAATAGGTGACCTTACTAATCACATCACAAAATTTCATTTCTAGTGCTTCTTCAGTGGCATCATTGACAACTTAGCTCACTTGATACCTTTTCAAAGAACCTTAATTAGCCCATCAGCGGAATGGTACGTGAGTGAGAAGTTTGGCATTCATGTCAACTTCACATCATTGGCCTAGTCCTTTTTAATCTTCTTCTAGTTACTAGTATGGAAAGGCATGGAAGTGGATATTATCACTAAGTTTAGGTAGAATTCATCCACGCATATGATGGATCATCTACATGAATGGTGGAGATGCCACAACATATACAAAATAGAGGTTACACCAGAACTTCTTATAGACTTCTTCCTCAAGTATATTTTGCACATCCTCACAAAGGACATAACAACCACCATGCTTCAATATTTGAATAAGTTATCTTGCAATCTCAACATTTTGATTTAATATACACATAATTAGAGTACTTTTACATAGTCATCTTAATTCTCCTATCTCCAACCTTTCAATTAACCCAAACCAAGGACACCCAATGTGTTGATGGACTTAATGGGACCATGTCACACCTTAACCCATATGGTGGAAGCCCTCCTTCATATGGTAATATCCATCATGGGAACAACTATGGACCACCCTCATCATTTCCAAATATGGAAAGACCATCATATGCTCCCAATACCATGGAAACTTAGCAAGAAAATCCAAAGGTCATTAGGCTAGTCAACTCATTGCCCAAATTCCCCCTTAAGGCATACAAGATAACCCTCCCAATGAAGGGCCTTCCTATAAAAACCAACAAGCTAGCGAGGAAATTTCCACATCCTAAAACACGCATGAGAATCCCCCTTAAGGGAATCCATGCTACCCCTTTCCCTGACCCATCCCAAAATAATATTATACCATCAAATGTTCAATAACATTCCAAGGTTAATTTTCTTTAGCCTCCCCTCATGCAATAACGACAAGCCTTTGTGTAGCTAAACATGGTCAAACTTGCTTCCCATTATAAAACAAAAACAAGAAGAGGAAAGGTAAGAGAAAAGGAAACCAAGAATAAGGGTGAAACCCTTAGAACTAGAATACCCAAGTTGGGTTAGGCAAAGTTTTAAGGATTGAAATTTATCGTAAATTTTAGAAATCTTGGCTAATATTACTAGTCCCTCAAATGTAAACTATAAAATGTTTGGCAATTATTTTGTAAAAATATTCAAGTTTCTAATGATTTTATCTAGTCTATATAAAATTATAATAAATTTGTAAAACGATTTTATCCAATAAAATTTGGGCAGATAATTTTTAGAAAAAATGGTTATTGGCAAATCTGTTTTTTGGAAAAAACATGGAAAATTAGGCCATTTTGAATATTGGCCTCTAAATTTTTCCCTAGTTGGGGGAAATACCAATAATGGGAAATAAAACTAGAACTCTAATAATAATAACCCACCCAAGAAAGGAGAGAACAATGGACTTTGCACTAACTCCCCTTATGCCTTATGTGGGGAATTCAACCATTATACCCATAATTTCCACCATATATTTGACCTTAAATTCAATGAGGAAAGTATGGGGAACAATGGTCCCTCCACCCCATAGCGAGCGACTCCCCCTCTACAAAATTTCCCTCCCTCCTAGAATCCTATAGTCCTACATGCTCCTTTCCCTCCTTAAGAAGTAGTAGTTGCTTAGCAAGAATCTAGGCCATCTAATCATAATCCCAAACCCTATTTCTTGCTAGCTCTAGTCCACCCAAGTGACCTTACAAATCAGGATATCTACATGCATTCCACTAACATACATTTTTAGACTCATAACTATCATTATGACGTCCTCTTAAGCTTAAACCAACTTCTTTTGATACCTGTACATCTATTACTAACATACCTTTAATGATTCCATGTCCTACTAGTGACCATGCTCCACAAGTACCACCTCTACAATGTACCACAAATAACCCATATGAGAGGGAAAGTCACAGCTACAAAATTTTGGACAAACTGTCTCAAGACCCTATAGTCATGTCTATGCCAGAGGTATTGCAAATGTGATTTTCTCAAAGAAAGGCATTTCTCTCAACACTAAGGATAGTTGATCCCTTTGACTTACGTCTCATCACATTTGATTTGGATAACTATGAAACTTGACTCTCATCCTTAATATCATTCCAAATCCCCATCCCCATTCAAAATTCCTATTTGCAAGCTTTTGCGGATAGAATTTGAAGAGAATTTGCCCATAATATGATCCATAGTTTCATTTATAAGTTGATATTTCAAGTCCAAAATAGGACCCATCATCAGGATAGAATGATTTGAGAGAAGGGGGAGATGAGGAGAGATACAAATATAAATAAAGGTAGGGAAGAGTGAAGTCAAATAAGCCTATGGTTAAAAACCTAAAAACTAACAAGCTAAAAGCCTAAAAAGTATTAATATATAGCATGCTAATATTAATATATAGTATTAGTATATTGATATACAATATGATAATATCAATATAAGCCCTTATTAGTCTTAATAATTTGATTAATAATAAATAAAAGTCTTATACCTAAAGCATCATTTAAAAAAAAAGGACCTAAACCTAAAACTTGACATAGTCTATTGATTATAAGTTAAACCTAGAATGTGCCCATGGGACATAGAATATATGATGATGGGGTGTATTGTAAGTCACTATGTGATGTGAAGGTCACCGATTCGAAACTCTATGGGAAAAAATTGAGCCATGTTAAGGGTTGGTCTAGCCCAGGTCGGGTGTGATCCCGAGGTGATTTTGATGGCTTAGATGCCCCTCGATCACATTTTATTAAGCCATAGGTCAAGCCTGATGTAATCTCTAGAGAACTCAGACAACTTGAAAAAAAAATTGTTAAACCTAGAATTAATTATTAATATAATACAAGGGTAATAGTAATAACATTAAAAACTATTAATGTTAAGCGTATGATAATATTAATATAAACCCTTGGTTTAATAATAAAGACAAGCCCTATACCTAAAGAATCATAAATAAGACCTAAACCTAAAAATGAGTGATTAATGCTAGACCTAAGCATTATAAGTTACATCCTAGAATGAATTATTAATAATAATATAAGTTAAACCTAGAATGGATTATTAATATTACATGGGTAATAGTATTAATATTAAAACTATTAATGTTAATAGTATGATAATATTAATATAAACCTTATTAATATTAATAATTTGTTTATAGAGATGAATTATAATTTTAGTGAAGGAATTGATATGACAATGGACCAATGAAAAGAGAGGAAAGAAAGTAGGGGAATGGATAATAGGTAAAGAGAGGGAGGGGGGGGTGGGGGAAGGGGGAAGTTTCATAAGGAGAATCAAGGGGGGAGAGGGAAACATATACAAAAGGAGAAACAAAGAAGAACAAGAGGCATATGAGTTGAGTGATGAGAGGGAACCAATTACTACTTACCACAAGTCCACCATCACAACTGAGTTTGTTTGGATGTCTTAGTATCTCTAAGGATTCCATGAATCTTCTTCTGAAATATTGGTCTTCTTTGGAGATTATCTCTGTGTTTTCAAGACATATGTGGTGTTTAGTGTGGAGGGAGTGTTCTGCAAGGATAGAAGTGTGAGTGGGTTGATTCTTTATGTTTTCTCCATGTTATTTAATTATCACCTTGAAGGATCTCCTAGTTTCACCAATATAGCACATACCATAAGAGTAATTGATTTCATAAACTCCCTTGAATTGATGTTGTTCAGTGCTATCTTTTACGAATCTCATTTTTTATTTGACCGTCTCTAATGGTTTGAAAACAGACCAAATATTTATTTTCCTAATAACCTTGGTTATTTTATCAATAACACCATGAATGTATGGAGATGTGCTTTCCCAACATGATACTATGAGTTTATTTAGTTTTGAGGAGAGTTCTTTCCTGTCTTTTCCCTCTTGATAGCTTTAGATATGTTTTTTTTTAGCTGATTTCCTTGAATACCTTAGTGAGGTGGTTCAATTCTTCCTCTAAGTTTTCATTATCAGATATCCTTACAACACTTAAGGCCAAGGTATTCAAGACTCCAATTTTTTTAGTAGGGTAGTGGTGAGAGTCTGCATGGAGGTGCCTGTCAGTATGTGTCTTCTTTCTAAATACCCGATGTCTTGAACTCCTATCCTCATGCCATGCAATTACTACACAAAGGAAGGGAAAATTATTATTGTCCTCATGTTCCATTGTGAACTTGATGTCCTCTGATATTCTGTTAAGGTGTTCAAGGAACTTCTTGAGTTCATCTTTCCCATGTTGGTCTTTAACATTCATGTCATTGACATACCTTTTCCATTGATTTGGTTTCAATGGGTATTAGTCAATTTATTTCATTTTAAACCTTTTCATGTAGATACCAACTACAGTACATGATAGTGGGGATAAAATTGTTTGTTTCCATCAATGCATTATAGAGGAAGGAGCATATACATGTATAATGTCCAAACATGTGTGGCAAAAGTTGGGTTCCTCTAAATTGATATCTTCTTCCATCACTCTTAGGGTTTATGATTGTTATCCTTTTCAACCATTTGGTCTCACTCTCATTGATCTTGCAAGTAAGACTATCTACATTGACATGAAGGTTATTAACTCCCCATTATGTTAAAATATGGAAGGATCCATATGTATTCCATGAAGGTCATAGCTCCCTTGATATTCCACACAATGAGATTCCCCCATAACAGGAATATTTTCGCTATTGACCAATTAACACACTACAATCCACAACCCTCACCTATTACAGATAATTCCCTACCACTCCTTTGGTCCCAACATGAAGTCACATCCTTTACCAAAATATGACCTAGAATATTCGAAGATCCTTCCCTTCTAAGCAGTTACCTAGCCAACAGACCACTTATACAATACTATAAGTCACCTATTCCCTATGTGGTTTCAACTACCATGGAGGAACCCTCCACATCATCACTAATTATCGAGTCAGTTTTTGAGATGAGATAATCCATGGAAATCCATAATGTTCCATGCTCAATGACCTAGATTCCATTCCTATGCCCACTCCTTGGAGTGAGAGCCTACCAATTAGTGTCCAACCTGACCTTGCCAGATATGGTCTTGGCCATACTAAAATGGTACTTTGAACCTTATGTTGTAACCCCCATGCTATTTGTGACACCAAACTACTTTTCACAGCTAGTACCACTCCTTGTTGGTGACATATTAGTATAGAGTAAAATATCAACTAGGGGAAATTCAAATACTACCACATGTACCAAAAAAGCTATTAAGGGAACATATAAAAATAAATCAAATGAAAAAATTTTGGCCACCTCGTGAGCCCCCTCTTCCTTGCACTCTTTTCAATGTGTAAGGAAACCCCACCAACCTATGCTTCACTCCTCCTAAGTTGTGAAAATTTTCTCCAAACTCTAATGATACCACCATTGTTACCTACCCCAACTTTTGTTAGAACCCCCACAAGATATTCTACCATAATTGGCAATAAAACTTGTGTACCAACCATCTCTATGCCATATTCTCAAAACATGATCATTACACCCATCGTTATCCCAATCTCCCCTGCTTTTAAGACATGTTGGCTGCAATTTTTTCAAACAATTGTCCCATTCCCTCTAACAAGCATTCTACCATACCTACTTGTGACACCAAATGCATCCACTTATTTCGACATATCCACATCAATGAAATCATGGAATAGTTTCCCATGTGGACTATGTGGGAAAGATGACCACCACACCTATATTTTCCTATTGATAATAAAACACCACATGCCATTATACATTATGTTTTCATTGATGGTAACAAGATATTATTGATGTCAAGGGGAAGGTTCAAAAAAACAACAACAACAGCATTCATGATGACTAAGGAAGCAACAAGCCTCTCCATGTAGTATGATAGCTAGGATTCTTACCAGATCTCATCAAAGGTGCTTGAAGTTATTTGATCTTTTTTAAAGTGGTAATGATGTCCAAATGACCCTATAAATAATACGGTTGCACAGTTCTTGTAGATACATTTCCAATGGTATATCCTGCTCTGAAAAAATCTTCGTGGAAGAGAAGTTATGGCTATTTTAAGATCAACATTAAATAGAGGACCTGATCTATAGTGCAAAAACAGATGACACCAAATTCGTTAACGAGTGCAAAAATTCAAGGAAGATTGACCACTAATCAGGAAATAAACCTTCTCTGATGTGTAAACATGCACACTATTTAACACCATTAAACAATGTGCATCTTATATCTAATCCAACTGTGATCAAATGGATAAACTATGAATAGAAAAGATGCATGGAGCTTAATCATCCACATGGACCATTAAGACAATGACACATGACACACTTTGACTAGCTAGAAGTAATGACGTAGAACCCTAGATGATTGACACATGGCTCTTTTTCATAGTCAATGATGACGCAATAGCTCAGACACATGGAAACAATTTATAGGACATGATGTGGCATGTCATGTGATGTGGCAACTATGTGGCTTGACATGACACCTGCTGACATCATCATCATGATGTGGCACTGCTAAGGGCTACCCTATGGCAAGGACAAATGGCAGTTTTGGATTCGTGAAAAGCCCAAAAATTAATGATGTGTGGCACCCATCATGGGGTGTCACGTGGCATGATGAAATCATGCTATTGTCATCACATGGATGACCAATGACCTTAGGATCCTAGTCATATGGGCACAATCATATGGTTGGCTAGAGCCAAAAATCCAAATTTGTGGCACTAGCTTTATGATCGTCTCTCAAATCATGGGACCACCATATGATTATGCATTGCATAAGATCATGGGCCAGTTACAATGTGAATAAAACCAAGTTAAAGACACAATGAACTGAGGAAGTCTAGTTTGATTTTTGGATAAATTGAGCAAGTATATTATTTTATGTGTTCTGGTTTAGATACGGAAGTGTGGGAAGGCTTATTGGATATGGTTTGAATGTTATGAAATGAGCTCACAAAAAGATAGAAAAGATAGATGAATGCCTTATAAATCAGCCTCTTCGAGGGGGAAACCTCCTTTACATTACACAAATGAACAATTCTTGGATGATACAAATGACAAGACCTCCTTTCTATATATAGGATTCTAAGGGGTCATAATATAATCAAAGCCGACATAACAATAATAAGGTAATGGCACAATAATAACAATAATGGGCTTCTATGGAGCACAATAATAACAATATGGGGACTACATGGGCACAACAATATAATAAGGGGGTTGTACTAATAACAATAAGGGGTTACACTAGTAGTATAGGGACCTAACATTGAATGGTTCATTAATGTAGCCCTAGTTCAAATTGTGGGCGAGGTGTTTTTTTTTATCACTCATAACTATAATTTGGTGAAACTTTGTAACAACTGACCACAAAATTTAAAGTTTTATATGATGACGAGGCTTATATTAATCTGACTGCATTTATAATTGACAAAATACAAGCATTGTTACCAAAGATTCAACTATAATTGGTGTATATGACATGGTTTTAGTTTTGATTATGGTTGAAGCTGGGTGATTCCATGAAGTCCCTGTTTTGATTCATTTCCATTGATCGGAGAAACCACATAAGTGATGACCAGACTGGCAGGTCATGATGATAGGACATAAAAATGGCATGTTGGTAGGATTTCCATGACTGAATATGATGTTAGCACAAGGACTATCCACAAGAGTGTCCATGTCCTTGGCTCCATTGGAAATATAGCATACACAATAATATGAAATTGGGAGGATGAGATTACAAGCCCTAATGTGTAGCGGAGCTAATTACAGTCGGTGATTATAAAGCTGAGGTCAAAGGTTCAATTCATTGGGTTGAAAGGTTTTGAATATTTTGTATTTAATTTTATTTTACTGCTAAATTTTTTCATTTTGCTGAATACTTAAAATAACCAGCAATGTGCATTTCGTCACACTAGCATTGAAAAATTCCCATTTTTAGAAGCACACCCAAAAGAGGTAAATTGTAGAACATTTAACTATATATATATATATTATGGCTTTCATGAGTTTCTGGGGTTAATATTAGTCCAAATTGAGATTTGGAAGATGTGTAACAATCAGGGCTTAGTCGAGGCTTGCAAAGCCATGCTAACAAATATTTAATGACCATAATCTCCAATTTATGTTTTGAATATCTATGAGAAGGTTGCAATGGCTTTTAAATATGGTGAATATAGGTTCCAAGAAGGCATTTGAGTGACTAGATTGTTGAGTTGGTTGAAGAAAAGTATGGGCAATAGAATGACAACCAACAACAATGATTAATATGGATTTTTGATAGGGATCGCAATATACTGGTTGCAGGTTGTTGTAGTGTTGTGGTTGTAGGTTGTGGAAATCTAATGGTTGCATGGTCTTACAATGGCAAAGAATTGAGATTGTGATTGCAAGTTGTCATCATTTATATCATAGCATTTTCATTGAAAATGAAGGTGGATCTAGTTTCAAAACGATATAAAATAGAAGTCCACAAAGAATTGAAGAAGGATGTTGGAGCTTAGAGTCGGTTAGAGTTAGCTCATCATTAAGTTTGGAGCCTCAATCAGGTTAGATCCTAGAGCAGGTTGGACCTTCTTTTTGGGTTTTCGATAAGGTATATTAATGAAAAACATTTAATGCTGATCTGGGGTCTGTAGACTTCGAGGAAGATCACCAGAAATGTCAGAGAAATACTTTGGCAATCTGCAAAACAAAACCCTAGTTTATCTAGAAAGCTACTTACCTTGAGTTCCTACACACTACTCTAATCCTACACTTAAATATAATTCATTAGAAGGAAAACCCTAACTATTACACACACCAATCTTGCAATATTGTTAACAATTGAGAGCAAACCTAAACTGAAAAGTAAACCCTAACTATTAGGAATTAAAAGGAAAAACCCTAACCACTGACAGATAAAGAGAAATCTCTAATTATAGATCAATTTGGAAATGAAATCCTAATTATTTGTGATTAAATATCAAACCCTAATGAGAGGCAAACCCTGGACTCAAACTTTTGAAAACTCCCACACCAATAAAAGAAACCAATTCTTTTGTGGATTTGCACTACTTCTCTGTGATAATAAATACCAAGGAAAGTCTTTAAATCTATTTGAGACTTATGTGAATCCAATATGAAAACATATTAACACTATTCAAACCTCCATACCAATTTCAAACCAACATAACAAACTCAATTCTCTCAAACTCATTTCTCAAAAGGGGAAGTTTGTACATGTAATTTATGGAGTTTTTGTTTAACAACATGGTTCAACTCATGAGGATATTTCTATAGCAATGCTGTTATGAAACCAGCTCACAAAAAGATATAAAAGAGAGATCAACGCCTTAGAATTCAGCCTCTTCGAGGGGACAACCTCCTTTACATTACACAAATGAACAAGTCTTCCATGATACAAATGAAAAGACCTCCTTTCTATAGATAGGAGTCTAAGGGGTCATAACATAATCAGAGCCAACATAACAATAATAATGTAAGGGCACAATAATAACAATAGTGGGCTTCTATGGGGCACAATAGTAACAATATGGGCACTACATGGGTACATCAATATAATAAGTGGGTTGTAATAATAACAATAAGGGGTTACACTAGTAGTATAGGGGCCTAACATGCCCCTCTCCTTCAAAAAGCGTTGTCCTCAACGCTTGAGTAGTTCTTGATGCTTTTGTATAAAATTCTTGTCCTCCCATGTGGAATCTTCAGCGGGTAAGTTCTTCCACTTGATGAGATACTTTGAAATTGATCGATTTCGTAGCTGTCAGGTTCTTGTTTTTGTGACTGCTCCAGGTTCCAATATGATTTTTCCTTCCTCTTCAATTTCTGGCAATATTGTTTGAATTGGGATCTTTTGCAAATTTTGAATAAGTGGCCATACTTCTTCATCCTTCTTCCATTCATCCCTTGCTTCGTTTATCCAATCTGGTTGGATAATAGAAATAGCACAAAACAATGCTTCCACATCCTCATCCTTGAAGAGTCTTCCCATTCAGTAAGGTCGCCATTTTTTAAGTGCATGTAGTATTGCCAACATTTCCTTCTCATAAATAGCTTGCTTGAGATGTAGCAGTAAAAATACCCAATCACCTACATCAAAACGCTTTTCACTACAATGTTGATCTACCTGTTGTTTTGTTTGATTTTGCACTGAAGTGGCGTTATCCTTTAAAAGTTGGAGAACTTGTTGTTGATGCTCGATGTGATCTTTCATTGCTTGAACCTTTTTCTTCTTGATATGTCCTTCTATCTCTAGAGTTTGAGGAGTGGTAGTTTCTTCCAATCCTTTACAAGATATGGTCGGATTCATTTCTTGATGCTCGATGTGATCTTTCACTTCTTGAACATTTTTCTTCTTGATATGTCCTTCTATCTTGATAATTTGAGGAGTGGTAATTTCGACCAATGAATTACAAGATATGGTTGGATTCATTTCTTCTTTCTCGATGTGATATTTCACTTCTTGCACCTTTTTCTTCTTGATATGTCCTTCTATCTTGAGATTTTGAGGAGTGGTAATTCTTGCCAATGCTTTACAAGATATCGTCTGATTCATTTCTTCTTTCTCTGGGGTGGGGTCCTGGCGTATATCTTCTTCTTTTGATGTTTCTTGATCCTTTTCTTCCTCCTCTTCATATTCTATGTAAAATAATTTCTTCTAAGCACACTTATGACCTTTAGTGCATTTGCTATCACAATTGTAACAAAGCCCTTTTTCTCTTTTTTCTTCCAATTGTTGTGGTGTAACCCTTGTAGGTTGTGGAAGGCTAGGAGAAACAACACTTCCATCTTTATAGTTGTGAGGGGTATGCTTCCTAGTTTCCATAATTTTGCTTTCCACTATGTCACAAATCCCTTTTACTCTTTCCAACTGTTGTGGTGTTGCTCTAAGGAAGGTGTTGTTATTTGTATCCTCATAATGCGCTATCATTTCCTCCGTGAAAATTGACCATGTAACAAGTTGTTTACGAGAACAAAGCCCTTCATACCATAAAAATTGATCTGGTTCTAAATATGAAGATGTAATACATACCTTTTGTAACAATGGTACACCATGTAGATCAAAATATTGCTCCATCTGAAGTATCCAATTTACCGGATCCTTGCCATCAAACTTCCTCATCTTGCTTTTTCTTGATTTTAGGAGCTCGATCTTGAAATGATTGTAACTCTGTACTTTTGGATCTTTAAGTTCTAAAATTGCGATCTGTAGTAGCCCTCTGTGTCCTCTTTCCAATTCTACTAGTCTAATCCAAATTGGATTCTCCAAGAAAGAGTTATGCACAATCTCCCAAGATGACCTGATTATAGACCTTTGCAGAAGAGCAAACTTGTATGAAGTGCCACGTGTCACTGTTTCAACCTTTGGCTCTAAAAAATATATACAAGAAACTATAGTTCGTCCTATTTCTGTACCTTCTTACGAAATTTCAATCTGATTCTCAGAGAGAAAGTTATGACGATTTTCCCTATCTCACCTGTTTGGAATGTAATTAAGGAGTCTACAAAAAGACCAACTTCCTCAGATCATATCTCTGCAAATATAGCGCAAAAAGCTTTGAAATTTGGACTCGAGATTTAGCGCAATGTCTTCTCAAATGGGGCATTTTTTTTTGCTTCTAAAACATCGCAGAAAAAAAGTTATAGCGAAAATTCCACGATGACCTGTTTGGAGCAGCGAAACCCTAGAATCCAAAGCTCTGATACCAAATGTTATGAAACCAGTTCAAGAAAAGATAGAAGAGATAGATCCACGCCTTAGAATTCAGCCTCTTCTAGGGGGCAACCTCCTTTACATTACATAAATGAACAATTCCTGGATGATTCAAATGAAAAAACCTCCTTTCTATATATAGGAGTCTAAGGGGTCATAACATAATTAGAGTCGACATAACAATAATAATGTAAGGGCACAATAATAACAATAGTGGGCTTCTATGTGGCACAATAGTAACAATATGGGCACTACATGGGTACATCAATATAATAAGTGGGTTGTACTAATAACAATAAGGGGTTACACTAGTATTATAGGGGCCTAACAAATGCACCCTTCTTTAATCATCAAAAGGTCATCACAGGGTATACGGCATAAAATTATGTTTCTTCTTCAAGAGAGCCTTATTTTTAAATATGGTTTTTTATAAGGAACAATACAAGTTTTATATGTAATCTACAGGCATCTCAACTCTTTGTTCCTATACAACAAAATAAATTGTCTCTTGAGATTAAGCTACAAGGGAATCAATGATCACAAAGGTTTGATAAATTAAATTTCAAATGCGCACTTCAGGTTTCAATCTTGAGAAATGACATAACCACAAAAGGATCAACATGCAATAATTACAAGGACTTGGTAAACAATTTAGTAAAATATTTAATATAAGTTGTAGGAAGTTGTATTCCCTTCCATCTCATTCCCATGCAATGATCCACACCTCGAACCCTGCTTTATCAAAACATTACGCACACATATTTTCTCAAACTGAGGCTTGATGTTCTTCTAATAAAACTTGTGCATGCATTTTTGTTGTTAATATGAAATTGATGCAAATTCAGAAGTATTTGAACTCTAGAAAAGTATGTTGTCAAGAATATACATTAGAGAAATACCACCTTATAATTACAAGAATTCAAAAAATAAAAATTCAATGTAATCTACAAGATGTGAATGCAGTGATTTCTATAAGTTTTACTTATAAAAGAAACACAAATATGTATATGGAGGAGTGGTTTTCACTAGAGGTTAAAATGGTACGAAATCCAATACAAGGAAACTTTATAAACGACACTCTATTGCCCAAATGCATAATCAAATCTAAGTCTAGATCTATTAACTTCCCGAAACAGAATGCAACTATTATAACAATATAAGACTTGTAGAATACTCTTGTTGTGTTTTCTTATAGAGGCTATAGGACATGTATCTAAAGCTAATATCCCCTTTGAAGCAATTCTTTATTCATATCAAGCATAATCCTAGCAAGAAGACTGAAGCAACACAATGATTAAATTAAAGTCCCTTTATATATCTGTATCAAAAATTCCTTCACCATATACTCTGTGAAGAGAGAATAAATTGATTTTTAAAAGAATCTTACAAGAGTCTCGACAGTTTTAACAAACCAAACACATGTTTCTAGATTGATATAAACCAAATATAATGAATTAAGCCAGAAGGCAAAGTGCTTAATCTCTGTTTCCAAGAAACCACCAGATCTAAAGATACCAACTAGTACACCAGAAACTGAATGCAGATCTAAACCTGCATAATAAAATGAACAAAAGAAAGGGGGAAACAGGCTTGGTCGGTAGGCCCAACCAATCAACTCGTGCCTCCTAGGAAATATTCAGGTCACCAAGTAATCAAATAACAACAATACAATGCAGAACCTGACGTAAGCTTCCACTAGAACATTGTTCAATCTCTACATCGTGTGGAGAGAGCATATTACAGTGCCATAAAATGGTTGTTCTAGAATCTAACCCAACAGCAGAAAGCTCTAACAATATTTCCCCGATAGTATCACTCTCCCTTTCAAGGCCATGGTTTGGCCTTTTATAATTTTTACAATTACATAATAGGCCTTGAAAAAGCCAAATAAAGTATAAACAAGATCTTAACATTGTTCCATCGAAATAATATCTGACACGACCATTAGTTAATCGGAGAGTACAAATCTAATGCATAATTTTGCATTTTTTGCAAATCTAGGCATGATCCTAGAATTCTAGAAAAATTGCATTTCTCACAAATCTGCCACAAAGTACCCTTAAGGTCTCCAAAACCATTCCTAATTGTGGAAAATTTTCCAAATATTACTCAATTTCCTATACTAGGAGAAAACCCCATATTCCAAAATTTTAGAATTCATCCTCATCTGCATGTAAATCAAGGAGGAAGTTAGCAGTTTGAAAAATGGTGTGAATTTGGGGTTGAAGCATTAATTAATTTCTAACAATCCATTTATATGACCTAGGTGTGTTTTGACTGATATGGGAGCATGAAAAAATCATTATGAACACAAACCAAGTGTTAGTTTCCTCCCAAAAGTGTTTTAATATGTCGATCCCCAAATTAGTGTAGGAGCAAGTTAGTGAAGGATAAGTGCACCTATGACTTTCAAATAGGTTACCAAATAGTTCCAAACACGTACTTGTACTTCTAGCTATCATTTGTCTCTGTGGAAATCTAAGATGATAAAGTGGTCCATATATATTCTAACTCTCTTACATGATCTTTATGTAGTGTAGGAACATGACAATCTATATTAACACCATTTTACTGAAAATTAGTCCTAATAAATGCATATAACAAAGGTATTTTTTAGATAAAATACAAATCAAGCACAAATATTTGCTATTACATCAAAAAAGTGTAGAAGTATGAGGTATAGGTTCATAAGCTAGTAAAATAAGGAAATAAGCAGACATCATATGAATAAAAAGATGCATTAGATACAACAATTTCAGGGCTTGGCATTTACCCATATTGGTAATCTTGCATGTCCTCATGCAAGTGAATCAACTATTATACTATCACTCCCTTGCAAAAAACATAATTGAAACATCTGCATGTGACCTTGCACTCGCAGTAATGCTCCTGCAACTCTATGTAACCAACAATTCCTCTGCTAGATATAGTTCTTCTGAAAAAAATACATGTTGGTTGGTTTTTGTACTGGATTCTTTATTCATTAAGACTGATCCAAAAGACAATCAGATGCCAGGGCTTGATGAGCCCCAGTATTGCAGCAAGGATGTTGCAACTCCTAGGGTGACCAACTTTAGTTTATCAACCCGAGTTCGTACAAACTTGGAGGTGGTAGTGCTATATGCATAGCAAATGCAATAGTCTACTCTTGTCACTTCTCAACTAGGGCGATAGACCACTAGGGTTTTTCAAACCAGTCTTCTATTGACTAGAAGGAGGCTGAATACTGACAGTGAATGTAAAGCTATTTTTAATGCAGAAATTAAATGCTTGCCTATGTTAAGGAAATGAAAGTGTTGAATAGAAAATGATATGAAAATGACATGAAATCACCTAGCTAGGAATTAACACACATTACTTGCAAAAGAGACATAATTTAACCTTGCATTCTATCATCTAGTAATCTGGACTAAGGAGGCATGGAAATTATCCTAATATTGTTAAGACTGATGTATGCATGCATTAGCTAAATATTGCAGAAAAGAGTCTTTTGGTTTTTCAATTTAGAAATGTAAATTGTAAACTAATCAAGCTGATCTTTTGTAGGGAAGGAAGGTATGGGAAAACTGGTCAAAAATGGCATTGAGGGGTATGGAGGTCAAGTTTGAGGCCTTCCTTAGGCTCTGATCATTATTTCTGCCAAAAACAGTCTAAAATAGGCTGCTACAAGGTTTCCTGTAGTTGCTACAGGGTTTCTTGTAGTTACTACAGGATGTCCTGGTTTACTACAAGAAACTTAGATGAAAGTAGTAGGAGGGTAGGGAAGGTGAAAGGAAGTGATGGGAAGGTTTATGATGGTGAAATAATGTATGGGGAAGGTGAACAGTGCCCAAGGATCAGCCCAACTCTTCAGGATGGTTGGATTTGCTCAAGGTGGTTATCCACGGTGGCTACAAAACAAAAATTTGAATTGATGGTTGGTAGGGTTTGGCGAGAGGTGGAGAAGACTTAGATGAGGATGGTGGAATGATTTCTCCCTGCTAATCGGTAACTCTCGCAACAACAAATATTCATTTCTTCATTTATGCACAATTTTATGTAAATGTGGAAACGATGAGTTGAATTTGTGAAACTAATTTATTGATTGCTAGTGGATCAAATGTATGGGATGAAATGATTTCTAATCTATAGAAAACTTAAGAAACCAAAATGACAATTTCAAGCACTTCTAAGAAATCATGAACAATGACCTACTCAACAAGAAACCCTAAGCTATGTAACAACTAAAAGATAACTCTATTTTTGGGGCTATGAGAGTGGGGCCCTCAAACCATGATCCCATGAGGGAGATGAGGATGAGGCCACTGTCACAAGCTTTTCTAAAGTCTTTTCTTTCACTACTATAACACTGATCTACTTCTCCAACTAATGGAAGAAAAACTAACCAATCATTCAAAGACTTGCAAATTAAACAAAACAAAAATAATTTCAGAAGCTAATCTATGATTCTAATCTAAGGATACATGTACAAAAAGAAGAGGAACCTCTACTGCTAGGGTTGGGCCCTAACCCAAGAGCTTCATCCCTCTGAGTCAACTCAGTGCTCGATCAAAGAAACCCTTTTCATTATCACCAAAATGTCAAAAATAACATGAGAATAATAGTCACAATATCTTAAGCTCGAAATTGCCTCTTGGCTATAATAAAAAGTAAAATCCTAATGAGGCCCTATGCCTTATTATTTATACAACTGAAGCTACCAACAAAATTCCTTAAAATTAGGGAGGCTTGGCTCCCAAACTTGAGATTAACTTGTCTTCAACTATCACTGGCTTGGTTTCCAATGAACTCATTGGGATTGGTTTCTTGTAACTTCGAGCTGATGAGATCCAGTGGAGGAATCTTCGATTGATTGAGGAGTTAAGGGAGGAGACCCAATCTCCTAAAATCCCTCTTGCTTGTCTACTTTGAGTTCCTGCGCTTAAATTATCCAAAAAATTCTCCAAATCCTGTAATTAATGCACATTAGGCCACATGACATAACATCTCACATTTACCCTTCTCACTAAGAAAAAATATAATAAAATATGTAAATAAATGTGAGAAACATTGATTTTAATAAGCTGGAGAGTGGCATTAAGGCCCAAATAATTTACCTGTTGATAAGCCTCATCATCACCCCCTACTAAAAGTGTTGCTCATCCTCTGAGCAACTTAGGCTATGTCCATGTCTTTCATAGCTCTTATGTCCTGTTTGACATCCCACACCTTTGTTGATGGAGTTTCCTCTTGTGGATAAAACCCTCCATGCTTTTCTATTTCCTCCCACTTCTCTCTTTCCTCTTCCTCCTTTCTACCTTATAACATACCCAATAGCAAAGGTGGACTTATTTTTAAACCAATCCAATTGATTTTGAGTCTCTGAAGTGCATTCCTGTATAGTGGGGTCCTTTCTAGTGCATCTCTCATCCTTTCAAGGGAATGATACTTCCTAATCCTTAAGCTGTATGGTAGGGTGCTCCATCCCCTTTTGCATGCTTATTGGCTTTCATCCCCTAGCAATCTCAAGGTGTTCTCAAAATGTGTGATTTCTTGCTCTTGTGTAGCTAGGTATCTTAATGCAAGCTGGGGATCATTGGCGATGATGTTTGTAGAAAATATTGTAGATTCACAAGCTAATGCACTTTTCTAAAGCAAGAGACATGAATCTACTTCTACTCTTTACAGCGGAAGCCCATAAACATCGAGCAAAGAATACTCAATAGAGGAGAAGAGTCAAACGCACATAACACAATAAATATTCGGGGAAAGACACAGCTCAAAACCCCACTACCTGTTTTTTATTAATCTGGAAAATTAAGATGAAATTACAATACTTGTTCTCTAGAACAATTCCAGCACTCGGAAAAGTCAATCTCCAACTCATAAGAAAGCTCAAGGCTAAAGCTTAGCCTCTTCACAAGCTCTCCAAGTCTCTATTCCAATGTGTAATTCCTATGAAGGATAGATTGTATTTAAAGGGAAATAAAGCCTCTAAAAATAGTGCAATCGCTCAAGGATCAGTTCCTGAATGCATGCACTATCAGTGCAACTCAGAAAAATCTAAAACAGATAGTACATTTTCCCTGCACTCTAGTCTCAACTGGGTCTTTCTCATAATCGACATGCATGAGTTTTTGATGAGTAAATATTCAGTTAAATAGAGTAGCACTGGTGGAGTTCATTAGCATCACAACTTACTATTATCTCACTATTTGTTCTCTCAATCAATTTGAGAACTAATTTAATTGAAATGACTCATGAAACTGAGTCTTCTATTTTACAACTCATAAATAACTCACACTAGACTCCTACAAAGTAGGGAGAATATATACATGACTTCTAAAAGACTTCCAACTCAAATTTCCTAAGTTAAATAAGTTTAATAAACTTAATTTATCTATTTTAAGTTGCTATGAGAATAGAATTCGAATTTAATTCACAATTTAATTCAAGGAAAAATTAAACTAGAATTTCTTGTTGCCATTTCTCAACACTCCCTCTCAACAAGAAATGGATTATCAACTACCCCGATCTTGTCTTTGTGGAACTCAAATTTACATCTTGACAATGCCTTTGTCAAGAGGTCAAAATCTTGCTCCTCTGTGGGAATGTAATCTAAAAACATGATCCGCCTCAATACAAAATCTCTGAGATGATGATACTAGATATCAATATGTTTGGACCGATCATGAAAGACTGGATTTTCAGAGGGTTTGATACAACTCTGATTATCACAATAAATCACTGTCGGGTCCATCTACTAACCAAACAAACCAACCAAGATCTTCCTCGTCCAGATAGCCTCACATGCTACCTGACTTGCAGTCATGTACTCTGCCTCTGTCGAATTGAGTGCAACCAATCTTTATTTCCTATTTTACTAAGAAATTGTCGCTGAACCAATACTGAAAATCCCTCTTGATGTGCTCTTCCTGTTGGATGGAATCCCTGCCCAATCTACATCAGTGAAGCCTTGAAGCTTCACTCCCTCTGTCTATTTGTACCATAACCCAAACTGAGTAGTGCCTCTGACGTATCTCAATACATGCTTTTCCACCTTCCAATACAACTTGGTAGGCCTAACCATCGCTTGACTAAGATGGTTAACTACATAGCACATATTCAGTCATGTGTTCATCAAGTACATGAGTGAACCCACAAGCTTCCTGTAAATAGTAGCTTCCACTACTTCCCCTAAAGTAGCATCCTCCTTCCTCCAGTTACCAGCTAGAGGAGTCTCCATGGGTTTACTACTCTCGATGTGGAATCTCTTGAGTATCTTGTTGGCATACTTTCCCTGAGATAAAAACAACCCCCCATCTCCCTACCATACTTCCATGCCAAGAAAGTAATACATGAGCCCCATGTCCTTCATCTCAAACATTTGATGAGCTTCTCATCACCTATCAGTATGAGATCATCTACATAAAGTACAATGATCAACAACTTACCTTCCACCCCTATGTGATACAGGTTTTCATTCGCTTCACTCTTCGTGAATCTCAACCCATTGAAGTAGTTATCTATCCTGGTGTACCAAGCATGGGGTGTGTGCCTCAACCCATACAATGATTTCTTGAGTCGGCAGACATGCGAATCACGGTCAAAGGTTTCAAAACCTTCGGGCTGCTCTATGTACACTTCTTCCTCAATCATGCCATTGAGGAAGGTAGTCTTCACATCCATTTGATGGATCTTCCAACCCGTCTGTGCTAATAGTGCCAAACTAGATCTGATTGATGAGTACCTTGCAAAAGGAGCAAAGGTCTCATCATAGTCAATCCCCTCTACCTATGAAAATCCACGGGCCACAAATATGGCCTTATGCTTCTCCACACTACCATTTGTAGCTTGTTTTACCTTGTAAATCAAACAAGAGCTCACAATTGACTTGTCCTCTTGTCTTGGGAACACATCCCAAGAATTGTTTCCAACTATGGAGTCATACTCCTCTACCATTGCATCAACCCAAATCAGCTACTGCACTGCTTCCTAAAAGGAATATGGCTCTGACACAAAACATGCACCCATAAGTTTCATGTATCCAGCGTATCTCTCTGGTGACCTCCTCTATCTATGCTGAGAAGAGGGTGCTCCCACATTCTCCCATGCATCATCCAACAATTTATCAGCCTCTCTAGTGCACTTTCTTCCCTCTCTGGAAGACTCTTCCTGAATGGATTTCTCCACTCTCTGAACCTCTGCATGTGGCTGCTCCACATCAATCTGAGGCCCCTCAACCTTAGGAGCTAAAATCTCCTCATCCACATGTAGCTCAAGCTCCCTATCAAGATATACTTGCATGGCCTTCTCCTTATCAAACCTGATATCCCTGCAAACCACTGTCATCCAACTGGTCAACATGTACACCCGATAGTTGTGGGGTGTATCAATGTACCCCACAAAGATCCCCAACTCTGCCATTGGCTCAAGATTCTTCCATGCATCTTTGGTCACATGGCAATAAACCGATGACCCAGAAAAGCTGAAGTGACCAACATCTGGCCTCTTACCATAATAAGCCTCCTCTAAGTCTTCATCTCAAGTATCCGATGTGGGGTACGTTTCTGAACATAAACCGATGTGTTGCATGCCTCAGTCCACAAGTGTAGTGGTAGGCCTTGATCATGCAACATCACCCTTGCTGCCCCTAGTATGCTCCTGTTCTTCCTCTCGGCAACCCCATTTTGTTGAGGGTTATGGGGTTTCGTCAATTCTTATTTAATCCCTTCTGCTACACAAAAGTTCTTAAACTCGTTGGAGACATACTCATCACCGTTATCACTCCATAGATCTTTAACCTTCTTTCCTGACTCTTTCTCTACCAATTCTTTGAACTCACAAAACTTTGTGAAAGTTTGATCCTTTTTCTACATAAAAAATACCCAGCATTTACGAGAATAGTCATAAACAAATATAACATAATACCTGTGTTTGGCTATGGATGCTATCGAGAATGGTCCACACACATCTGATCGGACTCTCTCCAAAATAGACTATGCTCAACTGTCTTTGTCTCTAAAGGAATACTTGGTATATTTTCCCTAGTAGAGATTTGCTACAATATTTTCAAAGCCCCATGATGCAAGTAGCCCAATCACCTATGCCACAACTCATCGATGTCTCAGCTGAACATCTTTTCTGCTTTTGAACTCAAAGCAACACAATCCTCTACCTCTATCTTATAGAGTTTCTAAACTCGAACCCCTATCCTCTTTACTTGACCCATGGCTATGTGTTGAAGGAATGCCTTTCCTTTCGAAAAGATGACATCATAGCCTCTATCCTCAAGCACGACAATAGATACCAAGTTATTTGTCAGTCTGGGTACATGCATAACATTCATCAAGGTTTGTGGAGACGCATGCTCCCTTTGAAAAGTAATAGTGCCCACACCAGTAAAACTATACTTACCATCATCACCCATCTCGATATGCATCTTGAGATCTCTTTCCTCTAGTTCACTAAATAACTCTTTATCGCTAGTCATGTGGAAAGAAGCTCCACTGTCTAAGTACCAAACACTTCCCATCATTGAAGGCACCATGCATGTAATGATGGAAAAGTCCAATTCGAATTGGGAGGCCAAAGCCTCACCTGTTGCTCCTCTTGAGGACTTCTCCTTGGACTTCTTCAATGTAAAATTTGTATAAGTGTCCCATCTTGTGGCAATGAAAGAATTTAAATTTCGTCATGTCCTTCTTCTTACCTCCATGACAAGAATAAGATTTGGAATGGGAAATTTTACCTTCCACTTCCTTTCCTTAATCGCTAAGGCACAGTTCTCTTCATGATCAGTCTTTGAGGGAGAGCCATCCCTGGTGTTCCTCCTAATCTCATTCTGCATCAAATCTTACCATAGTCATTCCCAATCTGGCAGCTTCTCCCCATCATTGACAGAGTCCTGATAACTATGCCAACTCTTTGGGATTCCAAGAAGAGAAAGGCTCACCATATCCTCCTCGAAAACCATGATTCCAACACTTCCAAGTTCATCCCAACATTGAGAGAACTTAGTCAAATATTTCGGAATCATCTTGCCTTTCTCCATCTTGATTTTACAAATTTTATCCTTAAATGCCAACTTCCTTTGATGACTACTATTCTGATACAAGTCTATCAATATTTTCCACATAGAATGTGGGGTTTCCTTTCCATGGAGCCTCGAGATAATATGATCTCAAACTCCCTCAATGATTATCCACCTTGCCTTCGCCAAACACTTCTTCCACTCAGCCAAGTTCTGTGCATCAGTAGTAGCTGGCTTAGGAATTAATTGTTCAACAAATTCCTTCAAGCCATTGTCCTCTAGCACAACCTCTATCCTCTCCCTCCAAGCTATAAAATTCAAGCTTCCTTCTAAGGCATACTCAAGCCTCAACCCATGGAATTCCATCTTCTAATCCTAAAGTATGTGTTGCAAATTCAACTTTCACCTATAACCCAAAAACTCAAAACTTCGAATCTCCTCTAGAGAGCTGATTTTAAATCAACGATATCTCCCTCATTCGAACTTCGATTCGGCCAATTTATTTTTTTAATTTGGGTATATTTTCCAAAGGAATCTAGATCTGCTATTTGTTTTTGAAAAAATTTCACTGAAAATTTCAGATCTTCTTTGCAAACACTCAGCCTAGAAAAAAATCTTGCTTCGATAACATGTAGAATTATCATGTAGATTCACAAGCTAATGCAATTTGCTAAAGCAAGATACAATAATATACTTCTACTATTTACAATAGAAGCCCATAAAACATCGAGAAAAAAATAATCAATAGAGGAAGAGAATCAAAGGCATATAACACAATAAATATCCATGGAAAGCCACAACTCAAAACCCCACTATATGTTTTGTATTAATCCGGAAAAATCAAGATGAAATTACAATGCTTGTTCTCTCCAGAACAATCCCATCACTTAGAAAATTCAATCTCCAACTCATAAGCAAGCTCAAAGCCAAATCTTAGCCTCTTCACAAGCTCTCCAACTCTCTATTCCAATGTGTAATTCCTATGAAGGATAGCTTGTATTTAAAGGGAAATAAAGCCTCTAAAAATAGCGCAATCCCTCAAGGATCAGTTCCTGAATGCATGCACTATCAGTGAAACTCAGAAAAATCTAAAACAAATAGTACATTGTCCCTGCACTCTAGTCTCAACTGGGTCTTTCTCATAATCAACATGCATGAGTTTCTAATGAGTAAATATTTAGTTAACTAGAGTATCATTGGTGGAGTTCATTAGTGTCCCCACTGACTGTTAACTCAGTATTAGTTCTCTCAATTAGTTTGAGAACTAATTTAACTGAACTGACTTGTGAAAGTGAGTCTTCTATTTGACAACTCATAATTAACTCACACTGGACTCCTATAAAGTAGGGAGAACATATACATGACTTCCAAAAGACTTCCAACTCGAATTTCCTAACTTAAGTAAGTTTAATAAATTTAATTTAACTATTTTAAGTTGTTATGAGAATATAATTCGAATTTAATTCAAGGACAAATTAAACTAGAATTTTTTGTTGCCATTTCTCAACAATGTTGTGGGTGTTAATGACAACCATAGAATTGATCTATTCTGCTCTGATGCAAAGGGGCTATTTTTCTTTTCTTTCTAGCACCCTCTTCACCTACTTAACCCTGGCCTCCTCATGACTCATCCATGATGTAAGGGCCATTAGTTGTAAGTCCCCCAACTTTGCATTGGGGTCCCACACATTAAAGTCTATTAAGACCAATTTGTGCAAGTAGAATTCAGATACCTGGCCTTATCCTCTAGGGTTCTTTTGTCACATAGCTCAATGAACTGCCCATAGTCTTGGAAAGGAATAGTTCCCCATTTTGCTAGTGTCTTTATCTAAAATTGCAGCCATTTATCTTTGACGTAAAAGGCATATGATTTTGGTGGCACCTTGTATTAGAGTGCCTCCATGGAGAGGCTTGCCATGGTGGCCAATTATCTCTCTTTTTCCTGTAACTGCCTCCTTAGCCATGTGGTTTCTTCCTCTAGTTGAGATCTCATAATTCATTCCATGTCACTTATCTTGCTCAACTCTCTTCCCATATCTAGTAGCTTCTCTTCCATATGGCCCACATCCTCCAAATTCTTTGATTTGGCAATCTACATCCAGCGATGTGTCCTTCCTCTCTCTTTCTCAAGATCAAAGAATAGAGGGATGGAAAATTTATGTGGTATTACTCTTCGTCCCTCTATGAATTTGTAATAAGAGCTCAAATTGGGTTGTGGGCTAGGTTCCTATAGCTCTTGCAACCCTCACTTAGATGTCTTTGGATAATCTTCCCCCTCATGTACTTGTGTTGTTGCTTCCTTTCCTTCCCTTTGTCCTTGTTGTCCTTCCTGCTGCTTTTTCTGTGTTTCCTGTAGTGCTGACAAAGTTTCCTGTAGGACTGTCTGAGTTTCCTGTAGAAGGCTTTTTCCTTTCTGAAATGGGGTCAAAGGTGCCTTGTGTTGCTTTGCTGATTCTGACCTGGTGACAGGCCTCCTAACATAGGTGATGGGAGACTGTGGGGAAGCTTGTTTTGATGTGCCCTCTTCACCTTTTATTTCCAGGGAAACTAGATTTTCTTTCTCTTTTGGTGAGTCCTCAATAATGATTGGAGTCTTGGTGGGTGTTTGTGGTTTCCCTTGTTTGATCCTAGTGCTCCTCCTTGTTTTGAAATAGAGGGGAGTCTACCTCTGTCTCTTCCATTTTGACTTGATAGGTGTGCTTAGGGAAGTCAAGGTAGCAGTTTCCTCCCTCTCAGTTGGTTCAGGAGACAACCTTGGAGATTCCTCCCTTTCCTTGGTGTGTTCCTCAGGGCTTTTTTCTTCCTTCTGTTCTTTCTCTTCACCTTTCTCCTCTTCTTCCTCTTCAGGTTCTTCTTCTGCCTCCTCTTCAGGTCCTTATTCTTCCTCTTCAGGTTCTTCTTATTCCTCTTCAGGTTCTTCTTCTGCATCCTCTTCACCACTATAGGTATTTCCCCTATCATATTCAAGGGCTTGTGTTTCAATCACAGCCTCTTTTTCCATGTATCTGAATGTGGACCATTCAATGGGGATTCTCAGCTAGCTTAGGGAATCCTCTAGTATTAGCTTAATAAGTCAATGGTGTGCCAATTTCTGATGTTTTATCTCTTGGAATTTTAGGCTCATGTCTATTATTGATTGCAATAATAAGTAGGGTATACTGAGTCTGTCAATGGGTATCCCTTCCCCAAATCTCAACTCATGGAGGAGTCTAAATTGATAGCCATAGACTATACTGAGCCTCCCTTCACAAGAGATATATTTGAGAATACGATAGCTCACCTCATCCCAAGGGTATGGAAGGATTTCCATTCTTATCCCATTTTTTTCCTTAGTTGGCTCTTCATCCCTTAAGAAGAAGTTTTTCTTTGCAAAACTGCTTGCAGTCTTATCCTCCTTTCTCCATGTCATCCCTTATGGAAGTGTAGTGATTCTACTAATTACTTCAGGATAAATTGTAATTGAAAGTCCTCTTACCACATTAGTAGCATCGATTCTAGCCTGAGGGTTAAGTGCCATGTAAAATTCTTGAGCTACATCATCATCATACCCTTTGAGCAGCTCAAAGAATCCCAACCAGTTATGCCTTCTAAATATTTCTACCACAGGGGGATGGAGGTGTATCCTGGATGTCTCTGTGGGTTCCCTTCTATTAAACCCTCTTGTCATGTTCCTTTGTTAGTTGGATAACTGTAGGGAGTTTGGTAGGTTGGCCTTAGTTTTTAGGGTGACTGAGAGTTTATATTAGTGGTTGACAGCTACAATTTCATCCTATCTCCACACAACTTTCAAATTGTTCACAATTATTTTAAAACTCCTAGGCCCACTGTAATCACTTAAAAACTCAAATTTTTCTATTCCTAGCTATCAATTCAAAGCATAGGAGATATGGGCCACCTACCTTTCACTGTGATGTTTTGGATGAGGAGAATTTCTAAGCAGTTGGACCCTATGCACCTCCTTTTAGCGTTCTCTGTGAATTTCCATTATTTCTTGTAGCTCCCTGCTTTTCCTATAGTTTTGTTTCCTGTAGGGTGGCTGAAATAGGTTTTCCTCCTTGATGGCTCTCCAAGGTGGTCTCGGTCCTCTCTAATCTCGAAATGAACAAATGGTGCATGAGATTTTGGAATATTTTCTTTTTATGGTTGATTCCTTGGAGCGCTATATTGGCTGGCAGTGTATGGGATTTCCTCTTTGGGACCATTGGCCCACCGTTAGTTATCATGCAGCCTCTCCTCATAATCATCACCCACTCTCACACAACTTAACTCGACCACCTTTTCAACTCATTCTTCTTGATGTGATGTTTCCATGTGTCAGGCTGACTAGGAGTTCACTTTTTGTTTTCGAGCTGAGGGTGGCCAAGTTAACTGGCCACCTCCAGCTTATAAAATTAACTTTTTCATATTCCTACACTTTTACTATATCGTACTTAGGGAAGAACTCAAATGAGGTGCCATACACATTCCTTGTTGGGTTTTGTTATATTCTTTCCACGTAGTTAATAGGGGGTTTGAAGGGCACCCGTAACCCCACTTTATGGGGTCCGGGGCAGCGCCCCGGAAAATTTTGGTTTTGGCCCATATGTTAGGTTGGGTGGACCCACCTATGGTTTTGTGCATGATTTTCGCACATGTTTTTTGGACGCGATGGTTTTCGGTCCATGGTATTGGATGCTTCGGCATGTATAAATATGTATTGTAACATTGAAAGGAACATAATGAAAAAATCAAGCTGGTAGTCCTGTTTTGGGATCCAGGGAAAAATCTTTGTGCATATGTGTTTTATGGGTTATGCTCTCGCATTGTTTATTTTCTTTGTTTAAGAATTCGTATGCAGGTAATTTCTGTACAGGGTTAAAACCTACATTTGGTATCAGAGTTGTTTTGGCTTCAAGGGGACGCCTTTGTTGCTGAGGGGTTTCGCTCGGGCCTGTGGTAGACCCTGTTCAGTGGGAGATCTGCGAGATCGATTCTGGTGGTGAAAGAATATGGCGAGCAATGGAAAGATAGAGATTGAGAAGTTCAATGGTCAGAATTTTGAGTTGTGGAAACTCAAGATGGAGGATCTGTTGGTGGATAAAGATCAGTGGATCGCGATAGATCCGGGTACTAAACCATCAGTAGTGACCGATGAAGAATGGAAGAAGTTGGATCGGAAGGCAAAGAGCACAATACGATTGTGTGTCTCGGATTCAGTATTGCTGAATGTATCAGGGGAAGCTACGACAAAGGCTTTGTGGGTCAAGTTATGGACTTTGTACCAATCTAAGTCTCTGGTGAATAAACTGTTCCTGCGGAAAAAGCTGTATAACCTGAGGATGAAAGATGGAGACTCGGTGACAGAGCATCTGAATGCGTTTAATACTGTGGTAAGTCAGTTATTATCTGTTGATATTAAAATTTCAGATGAAGATAAGTGCATCAGTCTGTTGTGTTCTCTACCAGATTCGTGGGATAGTCTGGTTATTGCAATAGGTAGCAATGCAACTGCTTTGCAGTTTGATGAAATAGTCTCAGCCTTGCTGACGGAGGAGATGAGACGGAAAAATATGGACAACCAGAATGGTGATGCCTTGTCTGTACGAGGACGGTCCCAGAACAGAAACAAAAATAAGTCATTGAGTGGGAGATCTAAATCTAGAGGGAGAACTAAATCTCCAGGAAAACCTACAAAGGTGGTGTGCTGGAAATGCGGAAAGGAAGGGCACTTCAGAAGGGATTGTAAATCTAAAGCTCCTGATAAAGGAAAGGGATCTGATGATGCTCCTTCTACAGAGGCGAAAACCACCTCAGATGAAGGTGGGGATGTGTACCTGGCTTCTTCAAGTACACATGTAGATCATGAGGCATGGTTGATTGACTCAGGTGCATCCTTTCACTTCACTCCCCATAGAGAGTGGTTCTGCGAGTATGAGAAATACGATGGTGGTGATGTCTTCTTAGGAGATGATAGGAAGGCTAGAATCATTGGTCGGGGAAAAGTAAAGTTGAAGTTGCAAGGTGGAAGGGTTAGAACACTTTCGGGTGTTCTACATATTCCTGCATTGGCCAGAAATCTGATTTCTATAAGCAAGTTGGATGATGCAGGTGTAAAGACGGTGTTCGAGAAAGATACCTGCAAGATGGTTCGAGGAGCACTGATATTAATGCGGGGAGTTCGGATTGGAACTCTGTACAAGCTGCAAGGTAGCACTATTGTTGATGGGTGCAATAGTTCTATGGTTCCTGAAAATGGAGTAGAGAATCTAGTGGTCTCTGGAGAGAAGACCATGTTGTGGCATCAAAGGCTTGGACATATTGGAGAGAAGGGCCTTCGAATACTTCATGGTAAAGGTATGGTAGAAGGTATGAATAATAGCTCTCTGGATTTTGATTTCTGTGAAAATTGTGTATATGGGAAGCAGAATCGGGTGAGTTTCCCCTCTGGTGGTAAGAGGACGAAACAGATATTAGAGCTTGTGCACAATGATGTGTTTGGACCTGTGAAGGTTCCATCACTGGGTAAGTCTGTGTACTATGTATCATTCATAGATGACTTCTCAAGGAATACATGGATATATTTTCTTAAGAAGAAATCTGAAGTATTTGACAGGTTTAAAGAATTTAAGGCTCTGGTGGAAAATCAGACAGAGAAGAAGATAAAGATGCTGAGAACAAATAATGGTGGAGAATTTTGCAGCAAGGAATTTGAAGAATTTTGTTAGAAGTGTGGTATAGCATGGCAGAAGACTACTCCATATACACCTCAGCAAAATGGAGTCGCAGAAAGAATGAACAAGACGTTGATGGAAAGGGCAAGAAGCATGCTCAGTGGTGCCAGGTTAGGACAGGAATTCTGGGCAGAGGCGGTGGATACTGCATGTTACCTGATCAACAGATCACCTTCATCAGCGTTGGAGGATAAGACTCCACAAGAAGTATGGACTGGTAAGAAACCCTCTCTTTCACATCTAAGGGTATTTGGATGTGATGCATATGTACATGTTCCAAAGGAGAAACGAACCAAGTTGGATAGTAAATTTGAAAAGTGCATCTTTATTGGGTATAAGGATGGTTTAAAGGGTTATAAGCTTTGGAACCCAGTCACACGGAAGGTTGTGTACAGCCGAGATGTGTTGTTCAGAGAGGTAAAAGATGTTATTCAACATGAAGTCCAACCAAAGGAACCTGAGAAGATAGAGTTTGAGCCAAAGGAGGAAGAATCAGACTCTGCAGCAGAGGAGGAATCAGAAGATGAAGAGCCACAAACTCCGGCTATGAGAAGATCAGTTCGAGAAAGAAGGCATCTAGAAAGGTATAGTCCATCTGCTTTCAGTTCAAATTTTGCTTTGTATGTTGCTGATAATGATCCCAGAACTGTGAAGGAAGCAATGGATTCAGAGGATGGAAAACTCTGGAAAGAGGCCATGGTCGATGAAATGGCATCTTTGCACAAAAATGAGGCTTGGGATCTGGTGGAGTTGCCGGCTGGAAGGAAACCCATTGGCAGCAAATGGGTGTTCAAGAAGAAGACAAATGCAGAAGGAAAGGTGGAGAAATACAAAGCTCGGTTGGTAGCAAAAGGTTATTCCCAGGTGCCGGGAATTGATTTTGGTGATATTTTTTCTCCTGTTGCCAAGGTAACTTCTATTAGATTACTTTTATCTGTTGCTGCTGCTTTTGATTTTGAGGTAGAACAGATGGATGTGAAGACAACATTTCTTCACGGGGATTTGGAAGAGGAAATCTACATGAAGCAACCTGAAGGCTTTGCGGTGAAGGGTAAGAAAGAACTGGTATGCAGGTTAAAGAAGTCTCTGTATGGGTTAAAACAGTCACCAAGGATGTGGTATCAGAAATTTGATACATTTATACGGGGACTTGGCTTCACCAGAAGCAAAGCAGATCATTGTGTGTATTTTAAATTAATTGGTGACCGTATTATTTATCTGGTCTTGTATGTGGATGATATGTTGCTGGTTGGAAATGACAAAGAAATTATCCAGGATTTGAAGACCCAATTGTCCTCCAAATTCGACATGAAAGATCTTGGTGCTGCAAACTATATTTTGGGCATGGAAATTAAAAGAGATCGGTCAAAGAGGGAGCTCTGGTTAAACCAGAGGAAGTATGTCGAGACAATACTCCAGAGGCTTAATATGCAGGATAGTAAACCGGTGAAGGTTCCTATTCCTGTAGGTGTGAGGTTATCTGCTGAACAGTGTCCCAAGACACAAGAAGAGGAAGAGGACATGTCCCGTGTTCCATATGCAAGTGCAGTGGGTAGCCTGATGTATGAAATGGTCTGTACTAGACCAGACATTGCACATGCAGTGGGAGTATTGAGCAGGTTTATGTCAAAACCTGGGAAGGAGCACTGGATAGCAGTGAAGCGGGTTTTCAGGTATTTGCGTGGCACTAGTGATTATGGTTTGTGCTACCAAGGAAGACTAGGATTGGATAGAGTGTTGGATATTCATGGCTTTGTTGATGCAGACTGGGCTGGAGATCTGGATCAGAGAAGATCTACAAGTGGGTATGTGTTTAACCTATTTGGAGGTGCAGTCAGTTGGATGAGTAAGAAACAATCTGTAGTGGCACTATCAACTACAGAGGCAGAATACATGGCAGCCACTCATGCAAGCAAGGAAGCAATTTGGTTGCAAAGATTGTGTTCAAGTATGGGGTTAGTACAGGGAGCTATAAGAATAGACTGTGACAGCCAAAGTGCAATTTTCTTGGCAAAGAACCCTGCTTATCATTCAAAGACAAAGCACATTGATGTTCAGTATCACTTTGTGAGGGATATGATAGAAGACAGAAAGGTGTTGCTGGTAAAGATGGACACTTTGAAGAATACTGCAGATGCATTGACAAAATCTGTGAGCTCTGAGAAGTTCTCTTGGTGTAGAGAAGCAATGGGAATCTCAGGGCTGAAAAAATGACTAAGCTCTCCTGTGGCCCCCTGTGGAAAGAAAACAACAAGTGGGAGATTGTTGGGTTGTGTTATATTCTTTCCACATAGTTAATAGGGGGTTTGAAGGGCACCCGTAACCCCACTTTATGGGGTCTGGGGTAGCGCCCCGGAAAATTTTGGTTTTGGACCATATGTTAGGTTGGGTGGACCCACCTATGGTTTTGTGCATGATTTTCGCACATGTTTTTTGGACGCGATGGTTTTCGGTGCATGGTATTGGACGTGATGGTTTTCGGTCCATGGTATTGGATGCTTCGGCATGTATAAATATGTATTGTAACATTGAAAGGAACATAATGAAAAAATCAAGCTGGTAGTCCCGGTTTTGGGATCCAGGGAAAAATCTCTGTGCATATGTGTTTTATGGGTTATGCTCTCGCATTGTTTATTTTCTTTGTTTAAGAATTCGTATGCAGGTAATTTCTGTACAGGGTTAAAACCTACATTCCTTCCTTCGCTTGGTTGCTGCATGTTGAAGGGTGGATTTGTTGTGCTTATTTATGTTCAGTTAAGTGCTTTACCTTGGTCATTTTTTGTATATTTCTTCCTATTGATGTGGTTGTCCTCTTTGTTGCTGTGTACAGGTGCTTGGTCTTGTTGCTGTTGCTGCTGAGCTTTGGATGGGAGTCATAGTGTTTACAGGGGTGCTAGAGCTCTTTGCTTGCCTTGGTGCTGAAGGAGAGTGCATGGAGAACTGTTGCTATGAGAGCACAGGCTGTTATAGGGTTTCCTGTAGTTACTACAAGAAATCCTGTAGCTGCCTTTTTCATCATTATTTCTTGCATTTTTTCACATGGAGGAGGAATGGGTGCTGATGTAGGAGTGGAAAGATGGAAATGGAGGGGACGGAGTGGTAGGTGGGTGAGGCCAATGATGACATGGCCCTTGGAAGTTTTTTTTTTTCTTTTTTTTTTAAGAGTGGTTTTTGATGGACAAAGAGGGTGGTATGGTCATGAGTTGGTGTTGGGTGAGAGGTGGTTAGGTGTATGGTCCCGTATTTCAACCTAGAATATGCCTGCATCTCCATTTCCCAATCATAATTTCATTCCTATAGAGTTTCAGGACATCCTATAGTACTACAAGAAACCTTGTAGAAGTCAGAAAACTGCATACAAACTGGTTTTTGATGCTTGGAAGTGAGGATGGATGATGGAGAAATAGTAGTCATGTGGGATATGAAGTGAATGAAGAAAGAATGGGGTGTTGTTTGGCTTGATGTCCTCTTAACTGTAAGTCCTTCGTTTCCTTTAAAAGCCTGCAAAAATCACATAATTTTATTAGTGGGCAGGTTTGAGGTCCTTGCCATGTCATTTTTTTTTCTTCTTTTTTTTTAAAGACACACAAGTCGCCTCAAAGGAGGTTTTCAATCTATCTACCTACCCTAGGTGCCTGAAGGGACGTTTTCACCTAGGATCTTTTTATTTTCCTTTTTTTCACTCTTGGGCTGCCTCAAGGAGGTTTTCAACCCAAAAGTTGGCCTTAGGTGCCTCATAGAGGTTTTCAGCTAAGTCACTTATTTTTTTCCTTTTTTTCATTTTTTTAAAAAATAAAACTTTATTCAAGAATTTGGTGAGTTGGAATTTGAGACACTTTCAAGCACACTCACTTCCTTACTGATGGTACTGATGAACTCTTCCCTTGACAAAGGACTTTTATAGGATTTTAATCTATATCCATTGACCAACAAGGGGATACCTTCTTCATCAATGGTCCTTATTTGCATAGCCCCATTGTCATGGCACTTCTTTATCAGATATGGGCCCAGCTACATGGTCATCAATTTTCCTTTGAAGTCCTTGAACCTGGAGTCATATAGTTGAGCCCAATCACCTTCTTGAAAACCTTTGTCTTTGATGTTTTTGTCATGCAAAACCTTTATTTGTACTTGAGTCACTTCTGTATGTAGGAGGGCCTACATTCTGAATTCATATAAACCATTGAGCTGGAGCATCCTCTCTTGTTGTGCCTTTGTAACATCAAAATCCATCTATGCTTCCATTCTCAAAGTGTTGTACTCAAACTCAATGGAGAGCAGAGCCTTCTTCCCATAGAACAAATCATAAGGGGTGAAGCCAGTGGTTATCTTCCAAGTTGTATTATAGGCCCAAGTGGCCTCGACTAGTCTATCAACCCAATATTTTATGTTGTTTCTCACAACCTTTGTGAGAATGCCTTCCAATGCTCTGTTGGTAACCTCTACTTGTCCATTGGCCTGAGGATGATAAGTAGTTGACTTCATGTGCTTGATCTTATGCTGACTCAACAGATTTTCAGTCAGGTGTGATGTGAATTGAGCGCCCTGATAAGTGACTAGATCTTTAGGGTACCCAAACTTGTAAAACACATTCTCCCTTAAGAACTCAACCACTTTCTCTTTTGTTTCTACCTTGACAGCCTTGGTTTCAACCCACTTTGTCAAATAAACAGTGCACACAATTATGTACTTTTTCTGGCCTAATGATGGATCAATCGGCCCAATAAAATCCATGCCCCACTTGTCAAATGGATCAAGAGTTACTTGAGGTTGCAAAGGAATTTCATCCCTAGGATTAGGTTTCCCCATTCTTTGGCACTGGTCACATCGATTAGTGTATCTTCTTGCATCTTTGTGGAGAGTGGGCCAATAGTAGTCAACTTGCAGTGTTGTCCTCTTGGTTGCAAAGTGACCTCCACAAGGCCCATCCTGATAGGACAGAAGGATGTCAAAGACTTCCTCCTCCCTAAGACATCTCCTCAGAATTTGATCTGGGCCTAACTTGAAGATATTGCCCCCAATCTAAGTGAATGGGGTGCTCTTTCTTATAATTATGTTATTCTCCTTGGAGAACAGATTTGGAGGGAACTGTGCGACCACTAAGTAGTTGACTATGTTAGAAAATAAATTCTCATCTGGCAGCTAATCATCAACCATTCCTTCCTCACCTACAGGCAAAGAAAGTCTAGATGAAAAATATGCAACTACATTTTCTCTACGGGGCTTATCATTGATAGTTAGATCAAATTGTTGTAATAAAAGCAACCATGTAATGATTCTGGCATTCACATTAGGATTGTTCATCAAATATTTAATAACAACATGGTCAGTATGTACAAAGGTCTGCTAACCAGTGATGTAATGTCTAAATTTATTCAAGGAATGGACAATAGCTAGGATCTCTTTTTTAGTCACAGTATAGTCCAATTCAGCCTTGGACAATTTTTTGTTGATGAAATAAATGGCATATGGAAACTTGTCATCTATCTGGCCTAGAGTTGCTCCTATAGATTTGTCATAGGCATAAAAATGGATGTGGAAAGGAATAGCCCAATTTGGGCCTCAGAGTATAGGTATGGTAGTCTACTTGTCCTTTAAGGTTTCTAAGGCCTCTTGGCAGCTTTCTGACCAAAAAAATTCAGAGTCCTTTTCCAATAGTCCAAACAAAGGTGAGGCTACTTTGCTAAAGTCCTTTATGAATCTCCTATAGTATGCATCTAAGCCCAAGAAACTTCATACATCCCTCTGTTTCTGAGGAGTAGGGACGCTCTTTATGATAGCAATTTTATTTAGGGCCACTTGCAGTCCTTCGTGGGATATTGAGTGATCTAGAATAGTCCCTGCATGCATCAAGAACTCACACTTCGTGGGACTAAGGGATAGGTTCATTTCAATGCATTTGTTTAATACTTTCCCCAAGTTAGAGATATACTTCAGTAAATCACACCCATATGGAGTGAAATCATCCATATAAATTTCTACAAAGTCATGGAATAGCTCTGCAAAGATGCTCAAGACTACCCTCTGAAAAGTTGTAGGGGCATTACATCATCCAAAATTAAGGACCCTATAAGCAAAGGTACCCTAAGAAAAAGTGAAGGTGGTTTTACCTTGGTCCTCTGGGCTGATCTAGATCTGATTGTAACTAGTGAATACATCTAGGAAAGAGAAGAACTTCTTTCCTGCAAGACCATCCAAGACTTCACCAATGAAAGGTAGAGGGAAATGGTTTTTTTGGTGGCTTTGTTTAGCTCTCTATATTCCACACAGATCCATTCTTCTTTGGGACCAAAACCAGAGGAGACACCCACTCACTATCTGAGAAATGGTTTTTTTGGTGGCTTTGTTTAGCTCTCTACATTTTCCATTCTTCTTTGGGACCAAAACCAGAGGAGACACCCACTCACTATCTGAGATAGGGTAAATGAACCCTGTATCAAACAACTTTTGAAGTTCTTCTTTAACTATGTCTTTGAGGGTTGGGTTCATTCTCCTTTGAGGTTGGTGCACTGGCTTGAAACCTTCCTTGATGTAAATGTGGTATGTACACACTAAAGGGCTCACTCCTATCATTTCCTTATAACCCCAGGAAAGGGCATCCAAATGCTCTCTTATCATGTCACATAACTACTTTTCCTGATGTACAAAGAGAGAGGGGTTGATTTTCAATGTTTTGTTTGGACCAAATTCTATCATCTTGACATGAGTAGGGCTTGATTTAGCTAGGCACAAATCAGTACAAGGGTTATCATCAACTTTCTTTACTAACTCATCAAGAGACATGGTGTTGTGGGGCTGATTCTAGAGGATTGGATCAATCAGGTCATCTTCATTAGGTTGCCCCCCTCCTATAGTAGCATCTAGGGTACATATTGGGTAAGATGTGGTATAGTAGACTTCATCTTCCTCCTCCTCTTCCAACCATAAAGGTAAGTCATGCTCTAGAGATGGATGAGAAAGATGGTACAAGACCAATTGTTTGGACAAATGCCCATTTTTAATGGTCATGTTCCCAACCTTGCACCTTATGCAAGCATCCACAGTGGCTAACCATGGGCTTCCAAGGATGAGAGGATAACCATTGAACTTGGTCTTAGGTTGGAGAACTAAGAAGGATGAGAAGATAACCATTGAACTTGGTCTTAGGTTGGAGAACTAAGAAGTCAGCAAGATATTCCCAGGAATCAATGGAGACCATCACATCCTCAACAACTCCCTCAGGAGCTACTATGGACCTGTCTACAAGCTGCAAGATTGTTGTGGTCTTCCTTAATGATCCTTGGAGATCCAGTTTAAGCATAGTCTCCTTAGTCATCAGATTGAGGACAACCCCAATATTGATCAAGGAATGTGGGACAATGATACCATCAGTGTGCACATCTACCATAGGACTTCCAGGGTCTAAATACTTTGGGAAGATCACTCCCCCCAACATAAATCAAGACAGTTGTCCAATGACATTAATGGTATGGGTGCCTTTGTTTCTACTCCTAGGATGTTTGAATAATTTCTCCTTGATTAACTTTTTATAGATGGGGACATCCTTGATAGCTTGGAGGATTGGGATTTTAACATACAAGTTTTTCAATTCACCCAGAATTTCAGTCTCTTTTGGGGTGTGCTGGCTAGGATGGATTAATCTCTCAGGAAAAGGAGGTGTATTGGGTTAAGGAACACTCTCTTCCTTTTCCTCTTCAAGCTCCTCAAGTGGAGATGGAGGTTGATTATCTGGAAGCACTCTTCCAGACCTGAGGTTGATTTCTTGAATTTCCATAGCATAGGCAGGGTAGGATGTCTCTCCACTATAGACATGTTGTGCCTGTTTTTTGTTCGGGTTTAGATTTGGCTAAGAAGGCATATGAGGTTGCTTAGGTGGAGTGAAGGAGTTATGGTTGAGATGGAGGTGGAGTTAGTAAGGTTGGATATTGGTTGTATGGGGGCCTCCACCTATGTGATGGTGTATTTCACTAAGGTTGTGGGGGAACATATGGCTGAAATGATTGAATGGCAAGTTGGGAATGTTATTGAGGTGTAAAGGACCATGGAGAAAGTGTGGACCATGAAGGATGAGTAGGAGGACACCAAGGGGGAATGGATGCATTTTGGTTAGGGTTGTAATATGAGTAAGATGCCCCTTGCATGCCTTATTGGTATGGTTAAGGTCCTTGATGCCTCCTTTGGTTGATATAGCAGAGTTTTTCAGTCACACCTTTGGTTCTTTGATACATAGCTTTCAATCCAGGAAAAAAAGGCACTTGTTTGTAGAGTGGTTCTCCTCATAAACCGAGTTGATCTCTAGAAGGTTCAATGGACATTCATTTCTAGGGTGCCTCCTGGTTCATCTAGGGCAAAAGATAGCTAAGACTATTTTTTCTTCCTCCTGCTTCCTCTTGATCTGCATGGTGTCAATTTTCAGAGCAAGGGTATGCAACATTTCTCGATTTCATTTTTTATGGATGTGTTGGAGGAGGATGAGCTAGAAAAGGATTAACTAGCCCTACCCTTGTTTTTGGCTACCCTAGAATGATTTTTTGAAAAATGTCTTGATATCATCATAAGATAACTGGTAGATGTCCCCTCCTGGCATCATGTTTAGGGTTTCTAGGAGATCTTCCTTGATCCCTCTAAGTAGGACTAGCTTGAGTGATTCAGGATCGAGGGTGAACCTGGCCCTTTTGTAGCTAAGTTGGAACCTTTCCTCATAATCTTCCAAAGACTCATCATGTCCCAAGTTCATTCTAAAGATTTCCTCTTTCGTGTCTTTGGACCTACAATAATACCTGTACTTGTTGCGAAAGGCTTGTTGCATTTGAGCTCAGGTAGTGATGTTATCCACATGTAAACCCATGAACCAGCATAAGGATGCATCCTTAAGGGTGGATGGGAGCAACTTCAACTTCTAGTCGTTAGAGGTATAATCATAATTTCTACAGATGACAACAAACTTAAAAAAAAAGGTATCAGGGTCCTCTGAGGTTAATCCATGGAAGTGAGGAAGGGCAGAGGGGCTTATGTTTTTCATCCTAGCATCTCCATTAGTTTATCTAATGGGAAAAACACCCTCATTTCTATTTTCAGTTCCATTTCTGTTTTCAATCCCATTTCTATTTTTAGCCATGGTGTAGGTTGGTGGAATGGTTTCTTCTTCTTCTTCCCCAATAGGCTCTTGAAAAATCTCTGGTTGTTTGCCTAATGGGTCCTCTAGCTCACAGCCACTGAAGAAGAGGGAAGGTTGGTTGTTTGATGGTGTGGGGGTATTTGGAATTTTTTTTCCTAAGTTGTCTCTACTCCTACGAGGCATGAAAGAATTTTTTTTTTTCTTTTAGGGTTTTCTCATAACTACTTGCAGAATGGAAGGAAAGCAGAAATTGCAACTATTTGATGAATGAAACTACTTTGCAGAATGAAAAGAAAGTAGAAATTGCAACTATCTATTGAATGAAAGAAAAAGGAAAGAAAGAATTGCATCTATTTATTGAATGTCAAATGGAAAGAAAAGCAAAAATCACATCTACCTAGACACCTCCCCAACAACAACGCCAAAAAGTGATGAGCCCCAGTATTGCAGCAAGGATGCTGCAACTCCTAGGGAGACCAACTTTACTTTATCAACCCAGGGTTCATAAAAACTTGGAGGTGACAGTGTTATATGCACAACAAATGCAACAGTCTACTCTTGTCACTTCTCAACTAGGGCGATAGACCACTAGGGTTTTTCAAACCAGTCTTCTATTGAATAGAAGGAGGTTGACTACTGATAGTGAATGTAAAGCTATTTTTAATGCAGAAAGTAAATGCTTGCCTATGTTAAGGAAATGAAAGTGATGAATAGAAAGTTCTATGAAAATGACATGAAATCACCTAGCTAAGAGTTAACACACATTACTTTCAAAAGATACCTAATTTAACCTTGCATTCTGTCATCTAGTTATCTGGACTAAGTAGGCATGGAAATGATCCTAATATTATTAAGACTAATGTATGCATGCATTAGATAAATATTGTAGAAAAGATTCTTTTGGTTTTTCAATTTATAAATGTAAATGTTAAACTAATCAAGTTGATCTTTTGCAGGGAAGGAAGGTATGGATAGACTAGTAAAAAATGGCATTGAGGGGTATGGAGGTCAAGTTGAAGTCCTACCCTAGGCTCTGATCATTATTTCTACCCAAAACTGTCTAAAACAGGCTGCTATAGAGGGGAGTCTTCCTCTGTGTCTTCCCTATTGACTTGAAAGGTGTGCTTAGGGCAGTCAAGGTAGCAACCCCCTCCCTCTCAGTTGGTTCAAGAGACAGCCTTGGAGATTCCTCCCTTTCCTTGGTGTGTTCCTCAGGGCTTGCTTCTTCCTTATGTTCTTTCTCTTCACCTTTCTCCTCTTCTTCCTCTTCAAGTTCGTCTTCTGCCTCCTCTCCGGGTTCTTCTTCTTCCTCTTCAGGTTATTTTTCTACCTCCTCTTCAACACTAGAGGTATTGTCCCTATCATATTCAAGGGCTTGTATTTCAATCATAGCCTCTCTGTCCATGTCTCTGAATGTGGACCATTGAATGGGGATTCTTAGCTGGCTCAGGGCATCCTCTAGTATTAGCTTAATAAGTCCATGGTGTGCCAATTGCTGATGTTTTCCCTCTTGGACTTTTAGGCTCATGTCTATTATTGATTGCAGAAAGAAGTAGGGTATACTAAGTCTTCTATCAATGGGTATCCCTTCCCCAAATCTCAACTCATGGAGGATTCTAAATTGATATCCATAGACTATATTGAGCCTCCCTTCACAAGAGATATATTTGAGAGTATGCTAGCTCACATCATTCCAAGCATAGGGAAGGCTTTCCCTTCTTATCCCACTTTTGTCCTCAATTGGCTCTTCATCCCTTAAGAAGAAGTTTTTCTTTGCAAAAGTGCTTGCAGCCTTATCCTCCTTTCTCCATGGCATCCCTTGAGGAATTGTAGTGATTATGCTAATTACTCCAGGATAAATTGTAATTGTCACCACAATAGTAGCACTGATTTTAGCCTGAGGGTTAAGTGCCATGGAAACTTCTTGAGCTACATCATCATCATACCCTCTGAGCATCTCAAAGAATCCCAACCAATTATGCCTTCTAAATATTTATACCACAGGGGGATGGAGGTGTATCCTGGATGTCTTTGTGGGTTCCCTTATGTTAAACCCTCCTATCATGTTCCTTTTCTGGTTCGTTGACTATAGGGAGTTTGGTAGGCTGGCCTTAGTTTTTAGGGTGACTAAGAGTTTATAGTAGTGGTGGATGGATGCAATTTCTCCCTATCTCCACACAACTTTCAAACTATTCACAATTCTTTTAAAACTCCTAGGCCCACTATAATCACTTAAAAAATCAATTTTTTTGTTCCTAGCTATCAATTCAAAGCATAGGAGATATGGGCCACCTACCTTTCACTGTGCTGCTTTGGATGAGGAGAATTTCAGAGCGACTGGACCCTATGCACCTTCTTTTAGCGTTCTTTGTGAATTTCCATTGTTTTATGTAGCTCCCTGCATTTTCTGTAGTTGTTATTTCCCGTAGGGTGGTTGAAACAGGTTTTCCTCGTCGATTAATCTCCAAGGTTTTCCCGATCCTCTCTGATCTCGAAATGAACAAACGGTGCATGAGAGTTTGGAATACTTTCTTTTTATGGTCGATTCCTTGGAGCGTTGTATTGGCTGGCAGTGTACGAGATTTCCTCTTTGGGATCATTGGCCCACAATTAGTTATCATGAAGCCTATCCTCATAATCATCACCCACTCTCACAAAACTTAACTTGACCACCTTTTCAACTCATTATTCCTGATGTGATGTTGCCACATGTCAAGCTGACTAGGAGTTCACTTTTTGTTTTCAAGCTGAGGGTGGCCAAGTTAATTTTCCACCTCCAACTTATAAAATCGATCTTTTCATGTTCCTACACATTTACTATATTGTACTTAGGGAAGAACTCATATGAGGTTCCATACCTGCTCCTTCCTTCTCTTGGTTGCTACATGATGGAGGGTGGCTCTGTTGTGCTTCTTTTTGTTCAGGTAAGTGATTTTCCTTGGTCATTTTTTTGTATATTTCTTCATGTTGATGTGGTTGTCCTCTTTGTTGTTGTGTGTAGGTGCTTGGTCTTGTTGCTACTGCTGTTGAGCTCTAGATGGGATTCATAGTGTTTACAGGGGTGCTGGAGCTCTTTGATTTCCTTGGTGCTGAAAGAGAGTGCATGGAGAGCTGCTATTGCGAGAGCACATGCTGCGATAGGGTTTCCCATAGTTACTACAAGAAATCTTGTAGCTACATTTTTCATCATTTTTTCTTGCCTTTTTTTAAATTGGAGGATGAATGGGTGGTGATGTAGGAGTGGAAGGATGGCAATGGATGAGATGGAGTGATAGAGTGGTAAGACCAATGATGGAATAGCCCTCCTTCAACCTAGAAGAGGCTTGCATCATCATTTCCCAATCAGAATTTCATTCCTATAGTACTGTAGGAAACCCTGTAGAAGTCATAAAATTGCATACAAACTGGTTTTTGATGTCTGGAAGCAAGGATGGATGATGGAGACATGGTAGGCATGGGAGATAAAAGAAATGTGAAAAAAGTTGATTTTAATAAGCTGGAGAGTGGCATTAAGGCCTGTTAGCACTCAGGTTGTCCCTAAAGCTCCTTAAAGGGATACGGCCGAGGTAACCACAAACCAATATTTGGACTGCAGGTTCTAGCCCACCTACAATCAGAGAGGGCTCTCTCCTAATGATTTAGCTTTGTTGATGATGATTTTAGGCTAGTTATTGATTTCAAGGGGTTTTGTTTAACTTTTGGTGGGAAGGATGATGCTTCCAAGTAGAGAGGTCGGTATAGTATGAAAGTTTCAAACCATTGGGCATGGAGTCAAGGAGTAGGACTGCTGGTGCATTTTCTTGGTCACAAGAGGAATATGGAGCAAGATAGCAACACATGAAACAACATTCAAGCTAAATGGAGATGGATTGAAGGCTAAGGAATGAGAGGCAATTAAGAATCTCTCATTCAGCTTAACAGAGGGAAGGTGAATGAGCTCTATCTAGGAGCAGTGAAGAATCCCTAGATAACTGTCAAACATGGGTGAATTAGGGGAAATATGAGCCAAAGGGAATTCATATTCATTACCAATTCAGATGAAAACATAAAGAAACAACAGAAATTGAGCATAGAGTGCAATTAAACAAAGTCTAAGCTATTCATTTTTCCTGCTATTTTAGATGGTGACATATGTATGATATGAGCATATATCAATGGAAAACAGAGGTAGGAAACACTTATTGAGTCATGTTGCAGCACAAGAATTTCATATTCACTCTTCAACCATTAAACAAATAGCAAACAGTCCATCCTCCAAGCTTTTCAGCAGTCTTTGATTAAGGAAAACATCAAGTATACAGAGCGAGTCTCTAGTGGAGTGAATCAACCAACCAACCCTTTAAAACAATCTATAGGGTGGTTTAAATAGAAAATATTTACAAACCTAGATCTTGAACAGATCTCAAAGGAAAAATATCTCAGAAAATATCTCTAAAACAAATCTCAAACAGATCTATGGAAATCAATGCTTTCAGTCCTAATTTGTGCTGGAAATAAATGCATAAAATAGCTCTAACAGCTGCGTTGGGGCAGCTGGCATTTCAAAATATTGATCTAAGGCTGCTCATGAGACAGCAGCCTCAAAAATGGATGGAATGTGCTCCTTGAGCCACGCGCTGTCCCTCTGCTCATAAGTGTGCCTTGGGCCTGCAGCGCTGTTCCAAATGTGAGGCCAGATATGTTGTCTCTGCAATAACTCTGCTTTGAAATCCTTGTCTGCGCCTTCAATTGGCTTTAAGGCCCAAACTAGGAGTTGGTGAGCCTTTTATGGCTTAGAGTTGTTTTGTTGACTTTGCTGAGGCCTTCTTGATTTCATCTGCTTTGTAAAACCTTCACTGATACTCTCTGCCGCATCAGGGATCCTTCGTGGCTTCAAAAATGCTCTAAACTATCAAATCATCCCTTTATGGCCGCTGTTTGGCCCAATATCTGTTGTGCGGCCCTTTGCTGCCTTTGGGAGGCTATCGGCGCTTGGCCAATCAGAAAAATGCTCTTAGAAATGATAAGAAGGTAAAACTGGAGAATAGCAGAGCCCTGGAGGTATGCCGATGAAAAAATCCCTGCACTTGGAAGTGTTTTGGGCATAAAGCGATTCGAAAATAGCTGAGAAAACCCTGCTTTCCTTGTACCTATGGCGGGCGCGGGCGCTGCACACAAAACAGTGAAAAATGGCCTTTTCCTTATAACACGCAAAATGCTTTAAAAACTGCGAATTTCATGAATTTTGGGCGCCCAGCGATTACTATTCATAAGCTTAAATCCTGGCTGTTGGATTCGGCGCGGGCTGATCCAACGGCCCAGATCTCATCGCATCTTCGCTGATCGGCGGACATCGGGGAGCTGCGCATTAACATGTTATAGAAGCGCCGATGGGCCGATCGCCCATTGGGCAAACAATGGAATGATGCGATATATATGGAGCGATGGCGGGTGAGCGACGTGATCAAAGCTATTGATCCAGGGCCCGATCCAACGGCTCCCGATCAGTCGGCGTATCGGCAGTCGGAGGGACCGGGGGTGCAGCCCTTAAATAATGAAGCGATGCGATATTATAACATGTGATGCGATAGTTTAAAATATATGCGATACAATACATATATCGCGTCGGCGGTAGGGCGGGGCATTGTAATATGAATTGGATTGATGCGATGCGACTGCCGACTGCCGATGCAATATCGCAATCGGCGATCAGTGGTTCACCATAACACATGCTTTATACCACGATGCTTGCGATATGCCGATAGGCGAAATCGCATCGGCACTTGTTAATCGCGCTCCCATATATGTGCTATGTTAACACATGACTCCCCCTCCCGACTGCGATATCGCATCGGAGGGGGTCCAGGAGGAACTTTTATGCAATCGAACCAAGAATTTTAGAAAAACGCCAAGCCTTATGAAATCGGAGGAGTTTCCTTTAGTGTTTTGAAGGGTTCTTAAGGCTTCGGAAGGGGTCCGAAGTGTAAAAAGAAGGCTTTAAATGCATTTGAGGGATTTTTGGCCCAAAAAGAGGGGTTTTATGCATTGAGAAGGTGGAAACAAGGCCAAAAAGATGGTTTTTATACATTTGAAGGGAAAATAATGCTTTGTGAAGGAGTCAAAAAGCATTTGGGAGGTTTTATGGAGTGATGAAGGGTTTTATGCATCGGAAGGAGTCCAAAATGCATTAGAAGATGGTTTGAGGGGGGCAATGAGGGTTCTTGCTAAGATTCAGATAAACTTAGCAATTCCCAAGTGTACTTATGGTTATTTTTCAACCAAGGGAGGGGATAAGTATATAGGGGAGTTATTTAACATAGTTTTAGTAGGGGGAGAGGAAATAGATAGGGAGTTACATAGTAAAGTTAGTAGTTAACATGATAATGATAAGAAAAAGTGCTAAGTATGAGATCTTAGGCTATTAAGGAGAAATAAGAGTTGTGGAGAAAGCATGAACATTCCTTGAGTAAAGCAGATCTTTACCAAGGCAAATGATATGAACATGATGAATCTAAGAGGTATCAAACAGATCTTGACCTCTTTAGGGGAAGTTAGTGAGTGATTTGGGGAAAGAGGAGGAAGAGGAAGTTATACATGCCTCGCTTGAAGTCCTTCAAATGGAAAACTGCCTCAAACTTGTGATATGAATGGATATGACACTTGAAAATATGAAATGGATCACAAGTCATGATTCTGCAACCACAAAACTACCTACCCGGCCTACTCACCTAGCATTTCCTCTTCTTTTGGTTTGGGTGCACTTGAACTAGCATACCCAACTTTTCATTCTTTTCTTTCAGCTGTCCTCCTATCTAAATCTACACTTATTGCATCCAGGGGCTCAGATTAAGCTGTTGAGCACCCTTGTTTCTCTACCTATCTACAAATCTGCCAAGATTAAGCTGTTTGGACAGATGTTCATCTCTATATTCTACAACAAGCAATTGAAACCTAGGGAGGCCAAGATTAGGTTGTTTGGCCCTCCCTTAACTGAAAAACTCATCAAAAATGGATTGACTCATCAAAAATGGAACACAGCAGTGGCATTTAGACTAGCACACTCTCATGGCCTCTTCTTTGGCCTCTTAAGGAAATATGGAACATTGCAGCATGCAAAGTATGACATATTTGGCATGTAAAAATGTCGATCATGAAAGATGAATACCTGTTGCAACAGGAGGCTAACAGTGGCTCCACTTGGGGATGGATTTTCCTTGTGAAAAGCCAAGAACAGCAGGTCAGACTGCCTTGATCTTCTATTGTTGCTGTAGAATGAAAACTTCTTTGTGCTGGCTGTTAAATGAATGGGACTTTGACATCTGAACACAGCATTCTCTATAACTGAATTGTTGTGAAAATGAAGCACTGCCTGCTTTCTTCTGCGTGCTTAATATTATATACAATGTTGCCTGAGCACTGCCCTTGAAATAGATCCAAAACATGGATCAAAACTGATGTAATTTCCCTTATTTTTTCTTTGACCAAGGGTGTTGATATGAAACTAAAAACGCTCCTCTGTTTTGATACTATTGACTGAAGTGGGAAGCTTGATTGTAGCACTTCTAACTGAATTTGATTTGATATAACAACGTTGCTTTGTCTTGTTCTGAGTGCTCTGTATATAGTTGAAACTGCTTGTTCCTTTCCTTTGAATACGCTTCACAACAGGAAAAAATGGAGCATTTTCTTTCACTGGCTGCCACATGATTTAAGCTTGAACTCTGAACGCGGCCTCCTTTAAACATGAATCGTTGTACAATACAGTGCTGCCTCTTTTTAACACTGAGTGCTTTAAATACATCTTAATTGGTCTTGAGCATCCTTCTGCGCTTTATTTGAAGACAGGGATCGAATATGGATAATTCTTTTTTGACATCAATTTCACAAGAACAGAGAGCTGGGTGCTGCGTTCTATTGCTCCTTTCACTCAAAACTGCGTTGCACACTTATGCTGAAACCAATGCAAAGACAGAGCCTTTGAAATGGATGATTTGCATGGGCTGTGCCTTATAAACTTTGCTGCGCTTTTCTCCTGAGAATGATGCTGTGACTGATCGTTAAAATAGAGGACTACCTTGCTCTGTCTCCATAACTTCACTGCTTGGTTCCAAGCAATCGGATTGCTTATATTAAAAAAAAAAGGAAAGCGCTGACATATATACAAACACTAATATACAAATATATACCCAGGGGCATTGTATCCCTTAAAAGGGATCTCGATAATGTTTCAACATTCGGCCATTTACAGGGTCGTCTTCCACTGTGCTGTCATCTATAGATTTGAGAAAATACGTGTTATTGCCCTGCACAGCGCTGATAACAAATGGGCCTTTCCATAAAAAATCGAACTTTGCATGCTTTCCCTTGTCTTCTCTTCGTGAGTCCCACCTTAGAACTTTGTCACCAATGTAGAAATCCTCAGCCTTGGTCCTTTTGTCAAATGCTTTCTTCAGCCTCTCTTGCACCATTTGAGCTCTGTCATACACTTTCTCTCTGGTTTTCTGAATATGAATGGTCTGATTTATTCTTCATTGAATATCATTTGGTTCTGCCTGAATCTCTTGTAACAGCTTCATAATAGAAATGCCCAAAAAAGATGGAAACCTGGTCTCCATACCATATACTAGCTCATAAGGGCTCATCCCAATGGATCTCTTTGTTGAAAGTTTGTCTGCCCAAAGGGCATTTGTGAGCTTTCTATGCCAGTTCTTCTTGTTTTCTTCTAAGATCTTCTTGATAATACTAATCAGACTCTTGTTGGATGATTCGGCCAAGCCATTACCTTGAGGGTAATAGGCTGTAGAGTGGCCTAAGGTGATATGAAATTTATGGCAAAAATTGATCATCTTTTTGGATTTGAAGGCAGCAGCGTTGTCAGTGATGATCTTCTCAGGGCAGCCAAATCTAGAAAGGATGTTGCATTCGAGGAATTGGATAATGGTGGAGTCATTGGCCTGCCTACATGGGATGGCTTCAATCCACTTGGTGAAATAGTCTGTGGCTGTTAAAATCCACTTATGCTAGCCTGAGGAAGAGGGATGGATTTCTCCAATGAAGTCAAGACCCCATTGTTGAAAAGGCTTCTCGGTTGAGATGGGCTTAAGGGGCAAGGGCAATAGCTTTCTTTTTCCTTCAAAGATTTGGCATTTGTGGCATGAGATAGCAAACTTCTTTACATCTGCAAACAAAGAGGGCCAATAGAAACTAGCCCTTAAAATTTTATCAGCAGTGGACTTTCAATATAGATGTCCTCCACAGTCCCCTGCATGGAATTCTTTCATGACATTGTTAGTTTCATTCATGGTTAAAAAATTAAGCAATATGCCTTCATGATTTTTCCAAAATAATGCACCATCTAAGACACAAAACTTTAAAGCTTTCATTTTCAAAAATCTTTTCCTGGTTCTGGACAATCCTGGGGGAGCAAACAAGTTTAACAATACAAAACAAATATCAGCATACCATGCGGATTGCAAAAAGGTTTTACTGATCTATGGAGTCACCAGCTCCGGTTCATTGTCCAGTTCATTAATGTCTAAGGCTTGAAAGTTTGTTTCGGACATCAGTTTGGCTAAACTTTGTCCCTTTATCAGCTTGGTTGGTTTTATTTCTATGTCATACTCAAGGATGTTAGAAATCCACTTGCCTCTTTTGCCTTCTAACCCCTCTTGGGTTAATATGTCTTTTACAACAGCATTTGGCACATAAGCAATCACATGGGAGTATAAGATATAAATTTGGAAATCTTTGATTGCTTTAACAAGGGCATAGGCCTGCTTCTCCATGATTTGGTACTTCAAGGGCGCATCTCTTAAGGCTTGGCTGAAAAATGCAATTGTCTTTTCATTTCCTTGGTCATCCTTTTGCAAAAGGACAACAGCTATGGTGTGATCAGATGCAAATGAAAATATGATAAAGTCCCTATCAAATTGTGGACTTGTGAGGACAGGGGCTTGGGTTAAGGCAGCTTTGATACTCTCAAAGGCTTGCTTGGTTTCAAGAGACCATTTTACCTTGGCATCCTTTTTTAACATGTTGCTTAACAGTCTTATCAGCTCGGCTAGATTTGGGATAAATCTCCTTAGGAAATTGATCTTTCCAAGGAATGCTTGCAACTCTTTTATGTTTCTTGGATAGGGTATTTGAAGAATGGCTTGGATCCTTTCCGGGTCTATTCTAATACCATCTTTTGAGATGATATGTCCAAGTAATTTGCCTTCTTCAAGGCCGAAGAGAGACTTCTTGGGGTTTAAGGAAATGCCATATTTCCTACATGTCATAAATATTTGCCTTAGGTGTTTGAGGTGCTCTTGATCAGATTTGGAGAAAGGGGTAAGGTCATCAAGGTAAACAACCAAGAAATCATGGATTTCTTTGGCAAATGCAATGTCCATGGCCCTTTGAAAGGTAGCACCAACGTTCTTTAGGCCGAAAGGCATCTTCACATACTTAAATGTTCCCCACGGTGTTGTAAAGGCTGTCTTGTCTTGGTCATCCGGGTGAACAAGTATTTGATTAAAACCTGAAAAGCTATCTAGCAAAGAGATTCTAGATGACCCCACTACTCTTTGTAGGATGTGGTCCATTTTTGGCAATGGGTAGTGGTATTTTAGGGAGACTTGGTTTAAATTTCTTAGGTCTACACATAGCCTAATCTCACCTGTTTTCTTTCTTGTGGGAACAAGATTGGATACCCATTCAGAAAATCTGATGGGTGCTATTATGCCAGCCTCAAACATTCTTTTCACTTCTTTCTCAATCAAGGGGAGAAGCATAGGATTGATTCTCCTTAGTTTCTGTTTGAAGGGCTTTTGGTTTGGTTTTAAGGGAATGGTGTTGGATTACTGAGGTGTCATAGGACTTCAGATCCTCATAACTCCAAGCAAAGACATCTTGGAATTCTTTGAACAAATCCACATACTTTGGTTTTTGATCAGGTGGCAGATTTTTGGACAATTTAATCATTTTGGGCTTCTCTGCTGTCCCAATGTTGTATTCTTCTATGGCAGCGTTTAAGGGCTGCATCTTAGGCTTTTTGGGGACATCATTAGCATCAAACATGTCTTCTAATGGAGTGAGGCCAGCAGGCAAAAAGTTATCTTTTAGATCAATAATCTCGGCCTCTGTTTTGGCTATTTCCTCCAAATGCATTTGTCTCATCTCATCTATGTTTGCATTGTCAAAAACAGTTGGGTTTAGCATTTGTTTGGCTGTTACAGCTGTTATAGCCTGCTGATTTTCATTTGTTTGTTGTTGTTCATCCGTCATAGCATCCATGTCAATGTTAATATTTGAAAACTCATGCTCAAGAGTGAGGAAATTGTTAATCTGGGCATCATTTTCGAACACTTGCCAATCTTTAACATTATTTGGGACAGCATGCCTATGTTTTATCTCAGCAGTGAAATGGTGATTTGGCTCAAAGGGAAGCTTGCATGTACTAGCAAAAGTGGCTAGGTTGTGTGCATGAATGTTATGATTTCTTGAAATCTTGGCAAGCTTGGATTCAGTGAATGCATTGAGTATATTAGTGGCAGCAGTCCTATAGGCCCTCATTCTATTGTCATTAGTAACAAAGTTGCCTTTCATTTGTTGTATGATTAAATCAGAGTCACCTAAAATGGACACTTTTGTAGCTCCTAGAGTTTTGAGCAATTTAAGGCCTAAAAGGAGAGCCTCATGCTCTGCCATGTTGTTGGTGCATTTGAAATTTAGTCTGTAAACATGACCCTCTGCATGATTGTTATGTGTATTGTGAATCCATATTCCTGCCCCTGCTCCTAGCTTATTAACTGAACCATCAAACTCTAAATACCATGTGATTTCTTGCTTGTGGTTAGTATTAAGAGTTTCAGTCATTTTAGGATTGGACAGATGTGAGTTTTATGTTTCATTGAGTTCCTCTTGTATGCTGGTTGCATTGATTGTTTTGATAGTTTCTTGGGTATGGGCAACCGATTCCTCATTTATGCATGTTTCTTGTTCTGAAGCCAAAGGCTTATCATCAGTTGGAGGACTTGTTTCATCATTAAACAAAATAAAAGAATCCATATCAGAATGGATTGAGTAAATAGGAAAGTTTTGGGGCTTTTCCTCACTACTTACCACATACTTCATGAGTGTTTCCCTATACAGTCGCTTTGGTTGCCCAAAGACTGAAATAGTGGCATAAGAGAGGTCTAGTTGGAGAGATCCTTGGAGTTTTGCTCCCCGAGATCTTGATAAGAGCATGCCATACTTAGGTGGAATATCAGCAACCACCACGTCCATTAGAATTGTCTTGTTAGGATATTGGACTAAAGACACACATAAGTCTTTGATTAAGCCTAAACACTTGACCTGACTTGAGTCAAAAGAGAATAGATCTTTGTAGGGTCTTGTGACATCAAGGTTTAGCTTTTCCATAACTGCTTTGGGCATAAGGTTGTGTGAGGCACCTGAGTCAAACATAGCATTGTGCAAAACTTTATCATGTATGTGCAAACTGACATAAAAGGGTAGAACAGATCCATATGTTGATTTTCCATTAACTTCTGGACCAAACAGCAGCTCAGGCTGATCATCAAGAACATTCACATCATCCTTGTTCTCTGGGATTCACAATGATCTTTTGATTTGCTGTTTGTAGATGTCATGTTTGGCAAGTTCAGATAAAGGGACGGATATCTTAAGTTTGCCAATCTCTGCTTCTAAGTTAAATGGTTTCTCCAATGGAGTCTTTGTGTTGGCAGTAGCAGATTTCCCCTTTTCAAGTGTATTTTCTGTGTTTTCCTCTTGATTATCAACGTTATGGTGAGTGATACCTTGCGGTATTTCTATTTTGGGAAGGCTTTTAGGAGTGTTGTTCAAATCTTCTTTTGAGGAAGAAGGTGGCAGAGGCTGATCAATAGAAGGCTGCATGTCTGTTATGTCCTCTACAGTCACTTGATGCGGGTTTGGGACAGTTATATCAGCTGGTTCTGTTATAATAGCCTTGCCTTTAATCTTGTTGGGCTGTTTGCCCTCCTTTGGTTTGCTAGGTACAGGACTGTCAATGGTTCTTGTTCTTAATTTATATTATTTGTGTACCTCATACACAGCTAAATCATAGCCTTGTTTAAAGTCAAAAGACTCTCCGGTTTGGGTTTGGAAATGAGTGGTATCATCACTGTTTTTGTCTTCTTTGGATAAGAAAACATGTTGCTCGTTCTTCAAACCCATTAGGTTTATGTGAGTGTCTTCTATGGGCTCACTAGAAGTGGATGCCTCTATATAGTTTTCTTGGAAAGGAGGTCTTATATCACGGTCTGGGCTAGACCTACCAGCATTAGTGTTCTGAGTTTTCCTGAAATTTGGGTTCCTAACAGTGTTGGCTTGCTGCCCGTCCCATGATGATTTCCTCTCAACGTTTTCCACTCTATCTCCCAGCCTGTGCATGCCACTGATAATAGCATCCAGCTTTTGGTCTAAGGCTGAGGGTTCTTCCTTGAAGGTGGTTCTTCTCTCAATTCTAGCTCTGTTTCTTTTGGCAATTAGGTTTGCCTCCACACTAACAGCAACATTTTGCATGTCTGCAAGGCTTTGAGGGGCTCTTTCCCTTAACTGATAAGCCATATCAGTATCAAAACCATCAGGGAATTTATACAAGGCAAGATCAAGTGGAGGTCTTAAGTTCTGTGGTATTGCATTATAAACATTATTAAATCTTGCACAATAGTCCAAGACAGCCTCCTGAGGGCCTCTTTTGATGGTGTCATATTCAGATAATATGTGCAAGGGGTCTTTCTTTTTCTCCCATCTGTTGATAAATGACTGGTATAAGGCTTCTGGGTCTGCTATGGAATTGGCTGGGAGTGCTCTAAACCAAGTCCTGACATCACCTGTCAAACTTTGGACAAAAATCTTCATTCTCACACCATCATCGTCAATCTCATAGCTTTCAAAGTAATCCTGCATTTTCTTTGTATGCTGAAGGGCTGTGCAGGCACTTGTGCCATCAAAATAAGTTATTTTAGTCTGGTAATCCTGAGGCATAGCCCCGGGATTTGCAGGCAGCTGTAAAGGTGCATATCTATTCGCCATATTCACAGGGATAAGTGGAATAACAGGGATAAATGGAACAGCTGGAACAACTGGGATAATAGGAGTAGTAGTGGTAGTATGTGCAGTGAATGGAGGTGTGGAAAAGGTGCTTGGAGAGGTGGATGAAGAACAAGGGGAACTAGGGGTTGAACGAAATAAAACTTTGACAGGGGTTGGAACACAGCTTGGCTGAACTATTTCAGGACTAGAATCAACAAAATCCTCTTTTCGCTCTAGTTTCCTGAGGTTTCTTGGGATTAAATTCGGATTTTCAAAAGCAGCTGTGGGATTTGGGTCTGGATTTGACCTTGTATAACGCGAATTCTTTTTGGGAGCCAACTTCTAGCTCGTTTTTTTTTTTGGGGGGGATTTTTCTAAGAATATATGGGTTAGAAAGAAACTTTTGAAGGTCTGGTTCTTTCCCAGCGGAGCTTTCCAACTTGATTTGTGAAATTATCTGAGGATTGTCCCCAGCTGAGTCGCCATTATGTTAGCACTCAGGTTGTCCCTAAAGCTCCTTAAAGGGATACGGCCGAGGTAACCACAAACCAATCTTTGGGCTGTAGGTTCTAGCCCACCTGCAATCAGAGAGGGCTCTCTCTTAATGATTTAGATTTGTTGATGATGATTTTAGGCTAGTTATTGAGTTCAAGGGGTTTTGTTTAAGTTTTGGTGGGAAAGATGATGCTTCCAAGTAGAGAGGTAGGTATAGTATGAAAGTTTCAAACCATTGGGCATGGAGTCAAGGAGTAGGACTACTGGTGCATTTTCTTGGTCACAAGAGGAATATGGAGCAAGATAGCAACACATGAAACAACATTCAAGCTAAATGGAGATGGATTGAAGGCTAAGGAATGAGAGGCAATTAAGAATCTCTCATTCAGCTTAACAGAGGGAAGGTGAATGAGCTCTATCTAGGAGCAGTGAAGAATCCCTAGATAACTGTCAAACATGGGTGAATTAGGGGAAATATGAGCCAAAGGGAATTCATATTCATTACTAATTCAGATGAAAACATAAAGAAATAGCAGAAATTGAGCATAAAGTGCAATTAAATAAAGTCTAAGCTATTCATTTTTCCTGCTATTGTAGATGGTGACATATGTATGATATGAGCATATATCAATGGAAAACAGAGGTAGGAAACACTTATTGAGTCACTTTGCAGCACAAGAATTTCATATTCACTCTTCAACCATTAAACAAATAGAAAACAGTCCATCCTCCAAGCTTTTCAGCAGTCTTTGATTAAGGAAAACATCAAGTATACAGAGTGAATCTCTAGTGGAGCGAATCAACCAACCAACCCTTTAAAAAAGTCTATAGGGTGGTTTAAATAGAAAATATTCACAGACCTAGATCTTGAACAGATTTCAAAGGAAAAATATCTCAGAAAATATCTCTAAAACAGATCTCAAACAGATCTGTGGAAATCAATGCTTTTAGTCCTAATTTTTGCTGGAAATAAATGCATAAAATAGCTCTAATAGCTACGCTGGGGCAGCTGGCATTTCAAAATATTGATCTAAGGCTGCTCATGAGACAACAACCTCAAAAATGGATGGAATGTGTTCCTTGATCTACGCGATGTCCCTCTGCTCATAAGTGTGTCTTGGGCCTACAGCGCTATTCCAAATGTGAGGCCAGATATGTTGTCTCTGCAATAACTCTGCTTTGAAATCCTTGTCTGCGCCTTCAAGTGGCTTTAACGCCCAACTAGGAGTTGGTGAGCCTTTTATGGCTTAGAGCTGTTTTGTTGACTTTGCTGGGGCCTTCTTGATTTCATCTGCTTTGTAAAACCTTCACTGATACTCTCTGCCACATCCAGGCTCCTTCGTGGCTTCAAAAATGCTCTAAACTGTAAAATCATCCCTTTATGGCCGCTGTTCGGCCCAATATCTACTGCGTGGCCCTTTGCTGCCTTTGGGAGGCTATCGGCACTTGGCCAATCAGAAAAATGCTCTTAGAAATGATAAGAAGGCAAAACAGGAGAATAGCGGAGCCCTGGAGGTATGCCAATGAAAAAATCCCTGCACTTGGAAGTGTTTTGGGCATAAAGCGATTTGAAAATAGCTGAGAAAACCCTGCTTTCCTTGTACCTGTGGTGGGCGTGGGTGCCGCACAAAAAACAGTGAAAAATGGCCTTTTCCTTATAACACATAAAATGCTTTAAAAATTGCGAATTTCATGAATTTTGGGCGCCCAGTGATTACTATTCATAAGCTTAAATCCTGGCCGTTGGATCCGGCGCGGGCCGATCCAATGGCCCAGATCTCATCGCATCTTCGCTGATCAGCGGACATCGGGGAGCGGCACATTAACATGTTATAGAAGCACTGATGGGCCGATCGCCGATATCGCATCGACGATCGCCCATCGGGCAAACAATGGAATGATGCGATATATATGGAGCAATGGTGGGCGAGCGACGTGATCAGGGTCGTTGATCCGGGGCCTGATCCAACGGCTCTCGATCAGTCGACGTATAGGCAGTCGGAGGGACCGGGGGTGCGGCCCTTAAATAATGAAGCGATGCGATAGTTTGAAATATATGCGATACAATACATATATCGCGTCGGCGGTAGGGCGGGGCATTGTAATATGAATTGGATTGATGCGATGCAACTGCCGACTGCCGATACGATATCGCAATCGGCGATTGGCGTTTCACCATAACACATGCTTTATACCACGATGCTTGCGATATGCCGATAGGCGAAATCGCATCGGCACTTGTTAATCGGGCTCCCATATATGTGCTATGTTAACACATGACTCCCCCTCCCGACTGCGATATCGCATCGGAGGGGGTCCAGGAGGAACTTTTATGCAATCGGACCAAGATTTTTAGAAAAAAGCCAAGCCTTATGAAATCGGAGGAGTTTCCTTTAGTGTTTTGAAGGGTTCTTAAGGCTTCGAAAGGGGTCCGAAGTGTAAAAAGAAGGCTTTAAATGCATTTGAGGGATTTTTGGCCCAAAAAGAGGGGTTTTATGCATTGAGAAGGTGGAAACAAGGCCAAAAAGATGGTTTTTATACATTTGAAGGGAAAATAATGCTTTGTGAAGGAGTCAAAAAGCATTTGGGAGGTTTTATGGAGTGATGAAGGGTTTAATGCTTCGGAAGGGGTCCAAAATGCATTAGAATATGGTTTGAGGGGGGCAATGAGGGTTCTTGCTAAGATTCAGATAAACTTAGCAATTCCCAAGTGTACTTATGGTTATTTTTCAACCAAGGCGAGGGGATAAGTATATAGGGGAGTTATTTAACATAGTTTTAGTAGGGGGAGGGGAAATAGATAGGGAGTTACATAGTAAAGTTAGTAGTTAACATGATAATGATAAGAAAAAGCTCTAAGTATGAGATCTTAGGCTATTAAGGAGAAATAAGACTTGTGGAGAAAGCATGAACATTCCTTGAGTAAAGTAGATCTTTACCAAGGCAAATGATATGAACATGATGAATCTAAGAGGTATCAAGCAGATCTTGACCTCTTTAGGGGAAGTTAGTGAGTGATTTGGGAAAAGAGGAGGAAGGGGAAGTTAGACATGCCTCGCTTGAAGTCCTTCAAATGGAAAACTGCCTCAAACTTGTGATATGAATGGATATGACACTTGAAAATATGAAATGGATCACAAGTCATGATTCTGCAACCACAAAACTACCTACCTGGCCTACTCACCTAGCATTTTCTCTTCTTTTGGTTTGGGTGCACTTGAACTAGCATACCCAACTTTTCATTCTTTTCTTTCAGCTATCCTCCTATCTAAATCTACACTTATTGCATCTAGGGGCTCAGATTAAGCTGTTGAGCACCCTTGTTTCTCTACCTATCTACAAATCTACCAAGATTAAGCTGTTTGGACAGATGTTCATCTCTATATTCTACAACAAGCAATTGAAACCTAGGGAGGCCAAGATTAGGCTATTTGGCCCTCCCTTAACTAAAAAACTCATCAAAAATGGATTTGACTCATCAAAAATGGAATACAGTAGTGACATTTAGACTAGCACACTCTCATGGCCTCTTCTTTGGCCTCTTAAGGAAATATGGAACATTGCAGCATGCAAAGTATGACATATTTGGCATGTAAAAATGTCGATCATGAAAGATGAATACCTGTTGCAACAGGAGGCTAACAAGGCCCATATAATTTACCTAATTGAGCCTCACTAGGGCTGTCATAAGAATGCTAAACTACAAGGATGGTGTTATCATTGAATAAAATAGCCAATTATTAAAATTTTCTAAAAAGCATCTCAAAAGTAGTCCAAATCAGTAGGTATTCACCTCAATATCCTCATTACAAATAAAGGTGACATAATTTCAAATCCATGGCATTAAAGATAGATATAAACATGGAAAAATAAAGATAACAAAATGATACCTTCCCAGGGTGACCATCTTACCATTATCCAACATATTGTTGAAGATTCTATTGTTCGAGAAAAATGAATCGCCTGCACTAAAGGTCCCACATCCATGAAAACCTTCTTATTTCTAAAAGATAAAACTCCAAGGCACAATGTTGGACGGATATTAAATCCATTCTCAGAGAGATATGATAATGAGTTCATGGAAAGACAAAGATGACCAAGTAAATCATAGTGTAAGATTAACTTTAATACCATATGCAAAGTCGTTATTACCAGCACACGTCTATAGCTTCGACATGGTTTCTATTTAACCCAATGACATATTTGTGTCCCATCTATTAGATATAGATTTAGATTCATTTAAAAGCATTTACATTGGTTTAGAAATTAACTAAAGGTCGATGTCCTAGCTTGGTAACCAGCTAACAATAGCACCATTCACAAGAACTAAAAAGAATGAACAAGTCAGCTCGTGATGAGACCTTATGGCTTCCATATTTTCAACTGAAATCCATTACCTTGGCTTGGTGACAAGTAGCAGTAATTTCATTCTTGTTAGGACCCATGATCATAGTAGGTCAAATCATAATGAGACCTCCTATCCCTCAATTAATCCTTTTAAAATAAAATTTAATTATGATTAACCTTATATAGGTTTCTTAATATGTGGGGAGGAAAATCTACTCCTTAAGAGTATGGGATGGCATCCAAATTTTTTAATGACTAATATTTAGTGGTTGGCCTTGCTACCCTAAAGACTCATTTTAAAGAAAGCAGCTCAGATGATGACTGGAATATTCCTCTAGTTAATCATATTAGGGTTTTCATGAGAGCTCATTATCGTTTTATAGGAGTGGTCCACCATAGGAGGCTTTTCCTCATTACCTTCGAAGAGAAACTTGAAAAGGTTTCTTAGATAATAGTTTGTTTAAGTGACTAGGCAAGGATTAGGGTTTTGGGCTTATGAAGGGAAAGTGTAATGATAAATCCCCCTGATTGACCCAAGGAATAATCTCAACCATGTGAAATGGAGAAAAAAACTAGATAATCAACATTCAAAGTCACTTTACAAAATATGAGGCATTAAGAATGAATTTCTTCTGACAATACTTACTATAGGAGTGCATAAAAATAGAAATTTAAATAGTTATGCCTTAGGGAATTGCAGTGTTGTTGTAATAGTTTTATTTCATATGGCATGTTTATCCATTTCTATTATACTTCCCTACCCTAATTTAGAGAGAGAAATATCTCGTTCAAATATAGGAGTGCTTCCATTGTAACCATGTGCATAACATAATGCTAAATGTGCTCACACCTAGGTTTAAAAGGAGACTTTAACACATACTAGAGTGTCATAGACTAGTTTCTTTATCTGATGTGGTATCAAGGGTTTTCGAATAATGAGAGAATAAGGTGTGCTGAAGATTATTTGAAACCAGGATTTAATGGGATCCACATATTTATGATTCTCTAACTCATACAAATATTTCACAACTTGATAATCACTCTCTTGGAGGCACAAGGGATCTGGTAAAACAAAAAAATAAAAACCCCTCAATTTTGGGCTCAAATATCAACCGTTCATATTGACGGGAATGGTTAAGAGAAATTATAGGGTTCTTCTCTTGATGAACTTCAACAAAAAATTTAGGACAAGTTCCAATCATATATTTCTCCTCTAATGGTCTTTGAATCAAGGCTTCTTCCTTGGGTAAATGTTCTGTAGTGATAGGAAAACTTCTGAATTTACTCCTTTCCTTGATTTAGAAGATGGGACATTGCATTCAATAGGGGAGTCAGTGGGAAGAAAAAGTGGTTTAAATTTTTGTGCAACCTCCTTGTTTGGATTAGGGTCTAGGCTATGATTTTAGCTAGGGTTTGAACTAGGGTTCGGGTTAAGGCTTAGACTAGGATTTGCGTTTGGATTAGGATTTGGGCTAGGGTTTGGATTATGGTTTTGATTGGGATTTGGTCTAGAGTCTAGGGTTCAGATTAAGGTATGGACTACGGTTAGGTTTAGGGTTTGGATTAGGGTTAGGGATAGGGTATGGACTAAGGTTGGGTCTAGGGCTTGGATTAAAGTAAGGTTGCACAAGTAACTGGGACCATAGACGAGGATGACTTGATGATACGTTGGATGGAAATTGCAATTGTTATTGTTGTTTAGGTAATTGATTTTGCATGGAAAACTACACTAGAGAGGAGGCTCTAAACCATTCTTGAAGCCATGGGGATATCTGACTCAAGGGAGAGGGCCAAGGAGAGGGCCACTATGGCCATATGGTAGGATGTTCACTAGAAGGAGAACTAAATTTTTCCCATGGAGCTGTAGGATTATAATTTTTTTGAGGAACCCGCTGAGGATAATAAACATTATTCCAAGTATTAAATGACGATGGGGGTTGACTTATACTTGGAAATCAATTCAATTCCTTACTTGATTCCCTAAATACTTCTAGTAATCTTGGTAGTGATGGGAAATGTTCTGTTGAATGGTATCCCTCACAAATTCTGCAAACTTTTAGACTACTAAGTGAGCACCTTCTGAGGAAGTGATTCTTTCTACAATTGGATCAAAATATCAAAAACGGTTCTTCATCCTTCTTTTGTTCTTCCTCTGTAGCAGCATCAAAACTTCTCATTGAAAGATTCCTCAAAATACAATTTTTTTGTGCTCAACAAGCTTCTGGTATATCCTAACATCACATGGATGAGTATATAGGTGAGGGGGGGTCATACAACACTTCAGAAATGAAAAACCGTAAAAAATATAAACAAGATATGTAGGAGAGAAACAAGTTCAAAGGAAAAGAACTTGCAAGAGAAACTAGGTAAAAATAAAACCAAACTGCAATAGGTCACCAAGGTATATCCCCTAAGCACCTCCCTGACAACAATTCCAAAATTTTGGGTGTTTGATAAGGAATATTAATGGAAAAACATTAAATGTCAATCTGGGGTTTATGGACTTCGAGGCGTGACAATAGAAATGCCAGAGTAAGACTTCCACGATTTTCAAAACAAAACCCTAGTTTGTCTAGAAACCTGCTTACACCTTGAGTTCATGCATCCTACTCTAATCCCGCAATTAAATATCATTCATTATAATAAAAGCATAACTATTACACACACCACTCTTACAGTCTTGCTAACAATTGAAAGAAAACATGAACTAAAAAGTAAACCCTAACTATTGGGAATTAAAAGGAAAAACATGTAAGGTCCCACCTTACCAACCATCAATAATATAGAGATGTAGAGGTCACATTAATTAGTAATACTCATTTTTTTATTTAACTTATAATATGAGTAACTTGGTTATCATGAAGATCAAGTTCCTTCATCTATTTAAATATAAGAATATCACATAAGAAGTTAAGGATAATTTTCCCTTATGACCAATTCCAAAACACATTTCCTCTCAAGTTTAAAATATGATAGCATGTGCTCTTTTCATACTTATACATAAGATCTAAGTAAGAGTGGAAATAAATTCTACCATAATTACATGTGCGAACATTAAGCTAGATCAACCTATTTGATTTCCTAGATTATGCTAAATAAGCTTCATTTATTGACTCTTGATATCATAACCACAAAAGTATCATACTTCTTTTACAAAAATCACATATAAGTGTATGGGTATTAACCTACCTATAGCAAGGTAACTGAGGGAACAATATGTCTCTCTTCATCAGTAAATCTAATAAATATGATTTGTTTATGAAATGGAATAAAAAAATATATTGACCCAACAACATTTCCAAATTGATCAATTAAAAATTCCCAATCCCAATTATTAAGGCAATGCTGTAATCATGAGAATTATATAATGAATGTTGCAACAAAAGCAACTACTGTTACCAATTTAGAAGCATGTTATTCTTCAAAAAGTGTCATGTAAAACAATGAAACTACATAAATTGGCACAAGTAGTTGTTTTCTATAGTCATTGAAGCACAAGAATGCACCCATGAATACATGCAGCTCAGACAAAACTTATTATGCTCACTTGCACAAAATCCTACAAAAATAGCCACTGTAAAATTGTTTCCAACGACCCCCTTTTTTTTATGAAAAAACTAGAGAATAAAAGTAAAAACAATCCTATTCTTGATTCACAATGCAACAATTTATTAAATTAATTTTCATGTTCATACCAAAAACTTGTAGACATGGGAAGCTACATCCATCAAATAGTGTACTCATAAATGTATAGTACATAAAAACTACAGTAAGTAGGACTTTTACTTTAGTAATTTATATGCACAAAAACTATAGACATTCATGCCTTTTGACAAACTCTTTGCAAACATGCAATCTACAACAATTGAGGCATTTTGACAAACACTTTGCACGCATGCAATGTACAACCATTGAGGCATTTTTTAAAACACTTGGAAACAATGAATTTGAGATTCTTCTTCAAACTGTTCAACTCAGAAAATTTAGAAATTGAAATTTCAAATGTTGGTATCTTAAAACAGGGACTAAACAATCTTAGTTTTTCATCAAAAACTCAAAAACAAACGCATATAATTGACAACAACAATCTGTAAAATCTCCCAGATTTTCGATCTGGGTTCTGAAAAGTATGTTTTTGGAATCAAATGGGGGATTAAATGGAAATAAGGCACGGATACCCCCTGATGTTGAGAGGAAACACAACAAAAAATTCCAGGGATCCGATTTATTAAACCAACAACAAAAAAAACATTCCTACTATCTTATTTATCACTTTTGTCAAACACTTAGTGCGCAAACTTCATCTACAGTTGTACATGGAGGAAAAAAACTCAAATTTATGATAATATGGTATTTTTGTCAACTCATGGAAACCTAATATGGATAAAAAATCATTATAAAACAAACTTAAAACTTTGGCAACACATTATTGTTTTAATCCCCATGCATGTACATTCTCAACTACAACTACCATTTATTATTGGTTACCTCATAACTAACTCTGTAAATATCTCATAAACATTCACAAGTAGCAATTTCCAATGAATTTTAAAGTTCTACAACACTTTTAAATTAATAATAAACTAAAATTCAAGAATGGTTATGAACATACCTGACAGTTTATTTATACAATTCCAAAAACATGGGAATATACTCCAGCTCCAATGAGATTATGCTCCAGCTCCAATATCCTTACCAACTAATTGTGAACCATCCAATTTTCCTCCCAACCATATCCAGGAATAACTTCTCCCCCTGGAACCCCCGAGCTATATAATCTCACAAGCAGTACCAAAATATAACAGTAGAGAGATATACAAGGCAAACTGAGGAAGATAAATTTCACTTCCTCTCAATACGAGTCATGGAAAAATCCACTAGGTAGAACTAATTAGTAATTTAGTTTAGGAATTTCATATTCATTTCAACAACATTTGGCTACTCTCCAAGACTCTCCCTCTCACAATCCTCTTCAAGTGTCTTCAACTCTTGGTATTACAATGCATCCCCCTCCCAAGTGAGAATACATGAGACATATATATAGGAGGAGCAACAAATTATTATCATAAAGGAGTAATATGCATGCCTTTTATTCCATTTAGAGTAGTGTAACTCGTGCCATTAATGAGAGGTATGCATGCCTTAGTTAAGGAGAGTGTAACTTATGCATTAAAGAGATCGTAAAAGGAATATTTTATGACATGTCTTTAATGAGTGTAAGAGGAATATGACATTCTTTGATGAGTGCATAAAATAGAGTGTAATGTATTATTAAAAGAGAGAGATATTTACAAAGACCCATGTGAGTCATCGAGGAGAGAGGAGATGAAGGTGAATTGTAATCCCTTTTTAATAATAATATCATAGTCTCATAAAAGATAATAATATTAATATTAATGGTATTAATAATATTGAGGATTAAGTCGAGATTGAACTATTAGGATTGATTAATGATAAGTTAAGTTATTTTCCTTCAACTTTAATTGATTACCCATTGATTGAAGGTTATTTAATATTTTTCGAAAGTCATATTTGAGATGCTAGACACGACTTTCTATTTTTAGAAATTCACTCCATAATTGTCAGAAATTGGATTTTATTAAGGAAATTCATCCCTACGCTGCCCATGAGTGGTATTTTTCTTCTTGAGAATAGGGATTCCACATCCCTATTGAATACATCTCCATGCCTTAGTAGATTGAGGACTCCGCGCCTTGATCTACTCTAAATATCCAAGATTTCACACCTTGATATTTTTAAATATTCAAGGCTCCGTGCCCTAAACATTTTAATATAGATCCAAGGCTCCATGTCTTTATTTTTCATGGATTTAGGACTTCGTGCCCTAATTTCCATTGCTTCTCATCTACTCTGCTTTGAAGCTCCACGCTTCACCTTAAGGTACTAATTGTGAGCTCATACCCATATGATGGTTCATTGGTAAGGCCTTGTTCCAAGACCTACACACATCACAATCTCATATATCAAAGGAATCAATTGAATTTCATAATTAACTTATTCACATTTTACCAAATATTGTGCATGAATTCCACAATCATTTTGGTTTTGGGGAAATGACTTCTGCAACCATTTATAATTTGGACATCCTTGTTTGAAAATAACCACATCACCTGTCACATCCTACTCAATACAAGATTAAGCATATAATCATAAAAATTATGTATCATGACTTCCACAGTCATTTATAATTTGAGAATCCCTTTTTGAAAATAACTATGTCCCCTTTCACATCTTGCTCAATACAAGATTAAGCATATATAATCATGCAAATCATGTATCGTGAGTTCTACAGTGATTTATAATTTGAGCATCCTTATTTGAAAATAACCAAGTCCCTTGCCATATCCTGCTTAGTACAAGATTATGCATATATAATCATACAAATCATATATCATCCATAAATCATAATTAACCATATGTTCCACATAACCTTGATAATCCATGGATCTATGTGTCTCAATCATAGATCAACATGTTGGAAATAATACTAAGAAGGGGGGGTGGGGGGGGGGTGGGGGGTGGTGAATCAGTATTAGCAACTTAACAATATTTCATTTCCATAAACAAATTTGTATACACTACTTCTGTTAATGCAACTTGTGTATATACGCAACTGTGTTTAGAGCAACCAGCGTATACCTTGTAAACTTATTATTTAGTCAGTTGATCTTTAATCTATGTATCAGAATCATATAAGCAGTAACAGGTATAGTAAAAACAAAGCAGACAATCACACACAAGAACACAAGATATAAGGTGGAAACCCAATGTGGATGAAAACCACTTGCTGCAATTTGTCTCTATCTTCTTTTAATAAGAAATTATTTTTACAATATTTCTGTATTGGTGCAGTCTTATACCAGTACGCAAGCTTCTACCTGCAGAAGGCTACAACCTTCTCTTTTCTTACAAGGACCACGTTTCATAAATTTTCAAATTGGATCCATCAATAACATCAATCAAACATCAAATATATCTGCATCAATCAATCTCCTTTGCACCAACTAAAACTGAATCAAACAATCACTTTTCTGAAAGTTGTAGCCAGAACACAGTAACACTAACTAGAACCCAATGCAGAACCCAGAACATTGCAACAACAAACAGAAGTAGCTAAAACATATTTTATGATACGTACGCTACTTCAATGTGTCAAACCTACATTCATACGTTGTTATTTGAAGGCATACCTACGTATACGCCATTTTGAAATGTCGAACCAGTGTGTATATGCACCTTTGCTATACTGAACCTGCATATAGATCTGTAAAAGATGATTTAACCTTTACAACTATTCAAACATCAGTTATACCCAGATCATTAGATTTACAGATTACGACATGTGCCAATAAAATATCAAAACCACACAAAGATACTTCTCTTCAAGCCTAAAGATCTTGACCCATCAATAGAACTTTATCCTTCTTCAAGCGCTCAGGTTCCTCCTTGATTCAGATCCAGCATAACCCAATGACCAGTAGTCTAGATCTTGCTCTTCATTAGATATTCAATGCTTGAGTACTTTTTCCTAATGATTTCCTTCTCCTTTTATGGTCTTAGGCCTTACTCAATACCATGGTCCAAAACCACTTAGAAGTAATACCTAGGACCAAATGCCTGGGGTCAACACTTTGGTCAAGATACCTTGGATCAATATCATGGGTCAAAATACCAGGGACCAAATACCACAGACCAAAACCAAGTTTTCCAACATGTATGTGCTTTTCCTTGCGTTAAAGTGCATGTATACGCATACACACCTTTTGTTCTACTAGCCCACATGTATACGCGGCTTGGTCAAGGGGAACCTACGTATACTTCTTTTTCTTTCATTTTGTGAGCCTGAACTATGATCTATCATCTGAGTGAGTTGCCATCAAGGACAACACCTGTGTCATAGCGCCAAACCTGTGTCATAATGCCAACAATCTCCCCCTTTGGACTTGATGGCAACCCCAAGTCATTCTCCCGCTTTGTCATCAAGGGCAAAGGGTTATGCTCCCCCTGAGTACATGTTTAATTCTCTGATATGCTAAAGTGTGCTGGTCATGCTCCCCTTGACTATAAGCAAGGTCTACAAAAAGATGTTATATAAGAAGAATATGACTCTATGCATCATAAATGACCAAAGACTCATACATACATCCATCTCCCAACCAAGTGGGGATATACCAAGATTGACTCATCCATCCAACCAAGTGGGGATATACCAAAAGTTTATACATGATAAAATAAGAACATTACGTCATCCATCCCAGGCATAGTGGGGAAACAAAATAGGTCGTTACATGACCTTGATAATAAAAGATATACATGACATAGAGACAAGATATCTAAAATCAGCAACTATCATCAGCAGCATCTATCAATCACCATCCAGACCAACAACCAACAATTGTGAAATTGTACCAAGATCTTCTAATATAATGCCAACAATGCATTATTAGAAGTATATGCTCCCCCTGAACCTATGCCAGATGATCACTGTCAGACCCATATCAGACTCTTTTCATCCTGAGTCTGGCCCACTGATATTCTTCAAACCAACATATACATGACTGTATCTACAGCAACCGACGTATGTACGTGGATATGCTTCATGAAACTCACGTACAACCATTGTTATCTGGAACAAATAAGTGTCAACAACAAGATGATGCATCAACTACTCCCAGCTTTTGTCTGAGGTATTCAAATGTCTCTCTGGGCAGTGGTTTGGTGAATATATCAACAACCTATTCCTTGGAGGGAACATACTCCAATTTGACCTTTTGTTCAAGTACTTGTTCCCGGAGAAAATGATATTTGATAGGTATGTGCTTGGTCTTGGAATGCATGACTGGATTCTTTGAAATACTGATTGCACTTGTATTATCACATAGAATGGAGATGGGTGGAGTACATGTGATCTGAATGTCTTGCAATGTTTGCATCATCCAAAGGAGTTGTGTGCAACAAGATGCAGCAGCCACATATTCTGCTTCAGTTGTAGATAATGCAATTGAACTTTGTTTCTTTCTGAACCAAGACACCAATCTGGAACCCATATAGAATGCACCACCACTAGTGCTTTTTCTGTCATCCACGCTTCCTGCCCAATCTGCATCTGTATATGCATGAAGTGTGAGATATGTATCTCTAGGATACCATAAACCAAAGTTTTGTGTCCCTTGAAGATATTTAAAAATCCTTTTGACTGCTTGAAGGTGTGCTTCCTTTGGTTTTGCTTGGAATCTTCCAACTATTCCCACTGCATGCATGATGTCTGGATGGGTACCTATTAGATAGATCAAACTACCAATCATGGATTTGTAGGTTGGTTGATGTACTGCTGCTGATTCATCATTTGCACTGAGGCTGCATCCTATTACCATAGGAGTACATACTGGTTTAGAATCTTCCATTCCATATTTCTTCAAGATCTGCTTGAGGTACTTGGTTTGTGATAGAAAAATACCATGTTTATTTTGTTGAACTTGTAAACCAAGAAAATATGTGAGCTCACCAAGAAGGAACATGTTATCACTTAAGAATTCTAATTCCCAAATTGCTCACATTAGTTTGAGGGTAAAGGTTCGGTGCTAGTCTAGGTTTGATTTTTGTTTGTCTTAGAGTCTGAATCTTAGGAGTCTTGATGGTATGCTTAAATAAAGGTCAACCATTCATCCTCATTCATCAATGGTCTCATAACTCACACAATTTCCATGTGTCAGCTTTGTTCAAAGGTTATTATGTGCTACAAAGCCCTTTAGGTGATTTTGTAGCACATAAATCATTTTTAGGTGTTTTCACAGCGCATAAATCCTTTTTAGGTGTTTTCGTAGCGCAACATGCTTTAGGTGATTTCATAGCGCATAATCCAGATTTTACACTAGCTGTGCTACGAAATCGGAGATTCGTGCAATCCGTAGCAAATCTTTCCTAACTGTCAAATCTGTCAAGTTCAGTTATGGTTGCATCATTCACTGTCAGCTTATACACTCCACATATCATGTCCAACCGCTTATCTCCATCATTACAGTCGCTACTCGGTGGGAGGACAAAACATTTCAAATACCCGAGGTGGTCGACTGTAATGTTCAATTCCGTAGTTGGATTGTCCCTGCAATAAAGGAAGCACAATTCATCAGAAAGGTCAATACAAAGCTAAGAGCTGGGATCTGAGTCATGAAGAAGCAAATTGAAGAGTTGAAGCTGCAGCTAAGGCAGTGGGAAAGATCTCCTTAAGGAAACCACACATCAAGTAAGGTTATGTTCCAAATTTTGATGGTTTTCCTTGTTATAATTTTTCTTGAAGAATCATACATTTCCACTCAGTTTTGAAAAGCTTTGGAGCAGTTGAAAAGAATGTTTAAATATAAGGAAGCTCAAGATAGCAAATTTTTGGTATTAGGCTGTGTTTTGGTGATTACACAGCAGTTTCGTAGTGCGCTACGAAACTGCTGAAGATGATGCCTAATGCACAGCAGTTTCGTAGCGCGCTACGAAACTGTTGTAGCTACATAATTAAAACTCAGTCAACCAATTTTGAGGGACCGAGGGGAAATTTTTGAAAAAGGAATCTCTTCAAAGGATCATGTAACAGGTGTCAACATTCAACAAGGGAAGAAACAGGTGGAAGAAACATATATTCGAACTCTAAACTTTTTGTTATAAAGTGATCAGAGTTACTACAGTTCATGATATGTCAGACAGCTTGGAGGAGGTCTTGTCTTCACACATGGAAAAGGTCGACAGCACATCAAGGACGTGGCATTCTAATATATTTTTGTATAATCAAAGAAGAAGGACATGGTTCATTGGTTTCGAATATCTTTGAGGAAAACCAAAAGCAGATAAACAGGGGCAGTTTCCTACTTTTCAGGAGCAATGGAGAAGATGTGACATTAAGGGCCAGCAGGCAGCTACAAACACCTACCACAGCTAAACTAAAAGAGACCACTTGTCAAAGAACGAGAATTGATTGTAATTAATGCTATTATTAGCATGATATGGAGTTAGACTCCTATTTGCCTTAGATCTCTAAAAAGTCTAGTTAGCAGTTTGTTACATTTAATAGGTAGTTAAAGTTTGAATAGGTGTCATAAGAAGTAGAATTCGAGTTCCCCTCATGTTGGAGGAGGAATCTCAGCCTTGTAAAAGAATTCTATATATAGGAGAGAGGGAAACGTACCAAGGGTTGGAAAATTATTCAGAAAAGCTCTGATATTTGGCTTTATGTAAGGACTATGTTTTAGTAATGCAAGATTGGCTTTGCTTCTTAGGAATCAAGAGGGATTTGATGCTCAAAATGTGTTGTATTATTCTTTTCTCAATATTTGCAGTAGTATGAATGTGTAATTACTTAGAAATCACTCATGGTGCTCTAACTTCCTTTATACATTCATAGACTGTGTGGTCCTATATGTTTCTAGTATGTTCTAAATGTGTTGAATCCTGAATGCCCTGACTTCTATGTAAGGTTGATATCATTGTTATATTGAAACAATGTTGACTCCATAAGCCCAATGGATATTTTTTAGTTGTGTTTCCACCAATTACATTTTTCTACCTTTGTTTCACAAGAGTTAGCCATCTTAATCATAATCAAAAAACATTAATCCTTTGAGAGAGCCCTCTCAGGTTGGGGAGGCTAAGCCTCAGCCTAAAGTAGGTTTGAAAGAGTTACTTAAGGTCTTCCTGGTCAGCAGCCTTCCAGGGTCTTATTTTGAGATAACAGGACATTTCAAATTCGTTTTGCATTATTAAAGCAAAGTTTTGACTCATTGCTTCTTCATTACTCCCAAAAATGATATCATCAACATACACAACAAGTATTAGCAATTTATCATTGTCAATTTTTATATATAGATTGCTATTAGTGGATCCTTTTGAAAAACCTTGTTGATGAAGGTATTTGTCAAGATGATAATACTAGGCCCTTGGAGCTTGTTTTAGACCATAGAGAGCCTTTCTGAGTCTGCATACAAGTTTTGGATCATTTCCAAGGATGAATCCGTCTGGTTGCTCAATATATACTTCTTCTTCTAGGTCTCCATTAAGAAAGGTAGATTTCACATCCATTTGATATACTTTGAACTTCTGAAAGCTAGAAAGAGCAAGGAACATTCTTATGGCTTCAAGTCTAGTGACAGGTGCAAAAGTTTCTTCAAAGTCTATACCTTCTTGTTGAGCATACCCTTTAAAAACAAGTCTGGCCTTGTTTCTAATAACTTCTCCATTTTCATTCAGCTTGTTTTTGAATATCCATTTGGTTCCTATGACATTCTTATCATGAGGTCTAGGAACTAATTCCCAAGTATTATTCTTTTCAATTTTCTCAAGCTCTTTATTCATGGCCTTGACCCAACATTCATATTTGCATGCTTCATGTACATTTTGTGGTTTGATGGAAGAAAGCAACGCTAGATAGCTTGAAGCTTCTGTAATAGTTCTTCTTGTCTGCACACCTACCTCTTTCTGTCCCAAAATTTGAGTCTCTAGATGATTTTTTTGAACATATCTAGATGGAGCCTTTTCTTCTGTCATTATCTACTCTTCTGGTGCTTCATTGGTTTCTTCTTCTTCAGCATTAGTCTGATTTGATGTGGAACGATAATCCGCATCATCTTCCCACTCTTCATTTTTTACCTACTTTAGATTTTCGCCTGCTTCATCAACCACAACATCAATACTTTCAACAATTTTTCCTAGTCTTTTATTATAACACTTGTATCCTTTACTTCGGGAAGAGTAACCAAGGAGAATGCCTTCATCTGCTCTAGGTTCAAACTTGCCAAGTTTTTCATCAGTCCTTTTGATGTAACATTTTCTTCCAAAAACTTTGAAGTATTTTACAGTAGGAGTCTTACCATACCAAAGTTCATGAGGAGTTTGAGTGTTGTTTACCCGAACATTCATTTTGTTGAGAATAGTGATGGCAGCAAATGCAGCTTCACCCCAGAAGGTTGCAGGAGTTCCAGACTCATCTAGCATAGCACGAGCCATTTTTTAATAGCTTTGTTCATCCTTTCTACCACTCCATTTTTCTGAGGAGTCCTTGCGGTAGAGAATTCCCTTTCTTATTCCATGTTCTTCACAGAAGTCGAAGAATTAATCTGAGGTAAATTTTCCTCCTTGATCAGACCTGAGGCATTTGATTTTGCGATCTGATTCGTTTTCAACCAAAGCTTGAATGCTTTGAACTTTTCAAATGCTTCGTCTTTATGCTTTAGAAGTCCTATCCAACACATTCAGGAAAAGTCGTCAATGAACATTATAAAGTATTCCTCTCCACGAGGTGACTTTTTCCTTGATGGACCACATAAATCAGTATGGATAAGTTCAAGCGGCTTACTAGCTGATCCTTCCTTCTCAGGGAAATGTGTTCTGGTTTGCTTACCAAATTGACATGATTTGCATATTGTATTTTCTGGAATTTTGATGTCAGGAAGATCACGAACAGCCTGGAATTTGCATGCTTTCCTTATCTGAGGGAAGCTTAGATGCCCCAATCTTCTGTGCCATAGCCAGTGTTCATCATTTTTGCTTAGATAGCATTGTTGTTGTCCTCCTTTGAGTACGTATAAATTTTTTGGAGTTCTTATGCCCTTGATCACTATTTCTCCTGTATCAAGCTCACGAACAACACATCCATTTGATCGAAATACTACTTCATTTCCTTGATCACACATTTGACTAACACTCAACATATTATGCTTTAAACCATCAACATACATAACATTCCCAACTTTGATCTTTTCTTTTAAGAGAACATAGCCTTTACCTTTTATGACTGTAGGGGTGTCTTTTCCAAATGAGACCTTCCTTTCCTTTTCTAAGGAACTATATGACTGAAGTTTTTCTTTATCACCTGTCATGTGTTTCGAGCATCCACTATCGATGTACCATTGATTTTCTTGTCCTTCTGCATATAAGGCTATACCACATCTTTCGGTTTGTGGTTCTTTCTTTTTCCATGTTTTGGGACCCAATGAAGCTTGCTCCTTCTAAGATGTTTTCCGAAATTTACTTCTGCATTCAAAGTCTTCATGACCGAAGTTGTTACAAATAGAGCATTCTATTTCATTTTCAAGAGCAGAAAATTTATTGTAGGTCCTTTTCATGATCCTAGTCACATTCCTTTGATTTCGTACTTCTCTAGTCATGATGGTCTTGTAAGCAACACATTGAGTAGCTTTGTGTCCAAAGTTATGACATGAAAAACATTGGCCATTAAAGAAATTCCTGTGATTATCGAATCTACTGACTTGATGATTGTAGTTTCCATTGACATTTATTCTTGAAGAAAATTTAGAATGATTTACCTGTGGTTGGTTATAGCTTCTGTTCATCTTTGAAGTAGATTGAACTCGATTTACCTGATGATCTGCTTTAAGCCCTCTGCTGACGATTTTCAACCTGTTCATTTCTCCTTGCTGCATCAAGATAGCTTTTGGAGGTTGATGGCTTCTATGCTTGAGATGGTTCTTCAGTATATCCAAGACCTATCTTTATCAGAGGAGAATGCTGCACTTTGATAATTTCATCTAAAGTTTCTAATCCTTTAGCAACCTTAACATTGAGAGCTTTTGTTTTCTCAATTTCTTTTCTTAGACCCACAATTTCACATTCTAACTTTTCATTGTGTTTTTCCCTTTCAAGTTGGAATGTAAGTGTATCTATAATCATACTCTTTTCTTCTAAACAAATTTTAAGTTTAGCAATTTCTTCGTAGAGACCATCTTCATCTAAAGCATCCAAGAAATCATCATCTTCAAAAGCCATCAGAAGTCTATAATCATTACTATTTTCATCTTCATCACTATTTGATAAACCATCACTATCTTCATGCGTATAGTAGCTCTTCTTATTTACACTTTGTTTTCTATTCCATTTTGTTGATTCCTTACCTTTATCAAGCTTATCTTTGTGAGGACATTTGGCAGCATAATGACCTACTCTTCCACAAGCAAAACATTTGAAAGGTAGTTTACCTCTGAATCTTCCAAAACCCGTTGAAGGTTCTTGACAAAGTTTGATTCTTCCTCTCCTTCTGACGTATGTCCTGACTCATTGAGTTCTCCTTTTCCTGAAGCTTTGAATGCAGCTTCTCTCATATCTGATGGACCCCATTTTCTCATTTCGAAAGCAGTTAGGATTCTGTGCAGCTGTGACATAGTAATACTCTGAAGATCCTGCTTTTCTTCTATGGCAGAAACTTTTGATTCAAACTTAGAAAACAAGGATCTTAGAACCTTTTCAACTAAAGTAACTTCATTTATCTCTTCATCCAAGCTTTTCATGTGATTAACAATCTCATCTATACGTAAGAAATAATTAGCTACACGTTCATCATTGTGCATTCTGAGAGTTTCATATTGAATTCTGAGAGATTGTAGTTTTGCACGTTTTACCTGATTGTCTCCTTCATAGCTTAGAATGATCTTGTCCCATATTTCTTTGGCAGTTTTGAGCTGCATAACCTTAATGAATTCTGATTGTGACAGACTCCCCAATAGAGTATTGACAGCCTTTGCATTTGTTTCATACTGCTTTTTACCTGTCGTATCTGTAGGATTTGCTATCGTATCTATTCCAATAGATTGAAGATAGGCTATGGTTCTTACCTTCCAATAGACGAAGTTGCTCCCATCAAAGATTGGTGGCCTAATGGATGCCTCTCTTTCGTAGTTGCTCATGATGGTATATCTTCCTTCAAGCAATCAAGCTTCTTCTAAAGGACCTGCTCTGATACAAATTGTTGGAAATAATAATGAGAGGGGGGGGTGAATCAGTATTAGCAACTTAAAAATATTTCATTTCCATAAACATATTTATATACACTACTTCTGTTAATGCAACTTGCGTATATATGCAACTATGTTTAGAGCAACCAGCGTATACCTTGTAAACTTATTATTTAGTCAGTTGATCTTTAATCTGTGTATCAGAACCATATAAGCAGTAATAGGTATAGTAAAAATAGAGCAGAAAATCACACACAAGAACGCAAGATATAAGGTGGAAACCCAATGTGGGTGAAAACCACCTGCTGCAATTTGTCTCTATCTTCTTTTTACAATATTTCTGTACTGGTGCAGTCATATACCAGTACGTAGGCTTCTACCTACAGAAGGCTACAACCTTCTCTTTTCTTCCAGGGACCACGTTTCATAAATTTTCAGACTGGATCCATCAATAACATCAAATATATCTGCATCAATCAATCTCCTTTGCACCAACCAAAACTGAATCAAACAATCACTTTTCTGAAAGTTGTAACCAGAACACAGTAACAATAACCAGAACCCAATGCAGAACCCAGAACACTGCAACAACAAATAGAAGTAGCTAAAACATATTTTATGAGACGTATGCTACTTCAATGTGTCGAACTTGCATTCATACATTGTTATCTGAAGGCAGACCTGCGTATATGCCATTTTGAAATGTCGAACCAACATGTATACGCGCCTTTGCTATATTGAACCTGCGTACAGATCTGTAAAAGATGATTTAACCTTTACAACTATTCAAACATCAGTTATACCCAGATCATCAGATTTACAGATTATGACATGTGCCAATAAAATATCAAAACCACACAAAGATACTTCTCTTCAAGCCTAAATATCTTGACCCATCAATAGAACTTTATCCTTCTTCAAGCACTTAGGTTCCTCCTTGATTCAGATCTAGCATAACCCAATGACCAGTAGTCTAGATCTTGCTCTTCATTAGATATTCAATACTTGAGTACTTTTGCCTAATGATTTCCTTCTCCTTTTATAGTCTTAGGCCTTACTCAATACCATGGTCCAAAACCACTTAGAAGTAATACCTAGGACCAAATACCTGGGGTCAACACTTCGGTCAAGATACCTTGGATCAATACCATGGGTCAAAATACTAGGGACCAAATACCACGGACCAAAACCAAGTTTTCCAACATGTATGCACTTTTCCTTGCGTGAAAGTGCGTGTATATGCATACGCGCCTTTTGGTCTGCTAGCCCGCGTGTATACACAGCTTGGTCAAGGGGAACCTACGTATACTTCTTTTTCTTTCATTCTGTGATCTATCTCTGAGTGAGTTGCCATCAAGGACAACACCTGTGTCATAGTGCCAAACCTGTGTCATAATGCCAACACAACATCCATGTCATACACCTATGTCCAAACTAGGATACTGTTGGCTTGAGGGGCCCTTACCCAGGTTCGAAGTTAATTAGCCAAACAAATCCCTACACTACTGGCCCTTTTGACAATAGCCCACGGAGCGCGGACTGAGGTCTCACCCGAAGCAATATGGGGGGATGCTGGAACCAAGTTTTTGCACCCTTGAGATGTCTGAGGGGTCGGTTTAGTCCAACTTTGAATACCTTTGCTCAGGTCGCTTTGCGCACTATCCTGACTTGTGAGGCCTTCATGATCTATTATAATCACCTTCGCGCAGCCCTCACCAAGGGCTGAGGTAATTTCACGCTGCCCTTGCAGCGATCTGCGCTACTTCCCCAAGTTATACCGCGGATCTTACTTATCTTCTTATAACCGCTAGTTATCTTCACATAAATAGATACTTTATCTTATATTCACTTTATCAACACATTCATATAAGTTCACGCATCATATAAACAATGGAAATGAAATTTATATTTGATACATTCAATGCACAAAACAGGAAAATGATACACGGAAATGATGGAAAACTTCTCTTTATTACTTCTCCAAAGGTTACAGACTCGACCCACCCTCCGCACTTAGATGCAGACTACTAGGCCTCTACGCACTCAGCTGCAGAGTCTTCTCCTACTCTACGACCCAAAGACTCGACTCTACACTTAGATAAGACTCAATTCTTCATCCTTCATTCATGACTATCATTCTGTTATTTACAACTTAGAGCCTCACTCTTTTTATACAATCCCATGGTCCACGGATCATGGGTAGATCTCTAAAGCTAACATTACATTACAAAGATGAGGGCGGACAACCCTATGACTAATTTACAAGCTCGCACTCCGCACCCACAAAATGCAGAGTCTTTACATCAGATTTAGTCAAAATATGGGTTTTAAGCCCCAAAAATTGCCTTGGGGGATCCCACACCCAACAAATACCAAAGAGAAAACATCAATAATATGCACTTAACCAAAATCAGTATCATAAGCACATAACAACAGTGTGACCTAAACTTGGTCTATAGAATACAAGCATATACATAAGTCTAACATGCATAATATTTATATCACTGCTTCAAAATCACCCTCTCCAAGTGTCATCAAAGCTATCTCACCAAGAAGGGACACTACATTTAATGGACAAACATTTAATGTCAATCTGGGGTCTGTGTACTTCGAGGCGCAACACTAGAAATTCCAAAGTAAGACTTCCACAATTTAAAGAAAAACCCTATTTTGTCTAGAAACTTGCTTACACCTTGAGTTCGTGCATGCTTCTCTAATCCCACACTTAAATATCATTCATTAGAATAAAACCTAACTATTACACACACCACTCTTACAATCTTGCTAACAATTGAAAGCAAACATGAACTGAAAATCAAACCCTAACTATTGGGAATTAAAATGTAAAACCCTAAAGAGTGACAGATAAAGAGAAATCTCTAGTTACAAATCAATTTGGAAAACAAACCCTAATTATTAGCGATTAAATATCAAACCCTAATGAGAGCCAAACCTTGGACTCTAGCTCTTGACAACTCCCACACCAATAAAAGCAGCCAATTGTTTTGTGGATTTGCACTACATCTGTGTGATAAGAAATAAAAATCCAAGTCTTTAAATATGCTTGAGACTTATGTCAATCCAATATGAAAACATCTTAACACTCTTCAAACCTACATACCAATTTCAAACTAACATGACAAACTCAACGCTCTCAAACTCATTTCTTAAAAGGGGAAGTATGTGCATGTAATTTTTGGAATCTTTATTTAACAACAAGGTTCAACTCATGAGGATACTTTTGTAACAATTCACCCTTCTTTAATCATCAAAATTTCATCACGGGGCATACAATGTAAAATTATATTTCTTCATCCAAGAGCCTTATTTTTAAATTTGGTTTTTTATAAGGAACAATACAAGTTTGATATGTGATCTACAGATACCTCAACACTCTATTCCTATACAACAAAATAAATTGGCACTTGAGATTAAGCTATAGGGGCATTAATGATAAAAAAAAGTTTTATAAATTACATTTCAAATGTGCACTTCAAGTTTCAATCTTGAGAAATGACACAACTACAAAAATATCAACTTCCAACAATTACAAGGATTTGGTAAATAGATTATTGTAACATTTAATAGAAGTTGCAGGAAGCTGCATTCATTTCCAACACATTCCCATGCAATGATCCACACCTTGAACTTTGCTTTATCAAAACATTACACACAAATATTTTCTCAAATATGAGGCTTGATGTTCTTCTAATAAAACATGTGCATGCATTTTTGTTGTTAATATGAAATTGGTGTGTTGTAGCAGCTACAACCACCCTCCAAAATTTTGGATCGCATGTAAATTTCGGAGCCTACCTTCGATCCTGCGATCGATCATTCCTTGGTCACTTGTTGGTAAGGTGATGATCTCAAGCTTTCCCCCTTGATCTTCAGATTTTTTCATGCTCTCATCCTTTTAGCATGTTTCATCTTTGGGCATAGGGATTATTGTTTGGCATGCAAAGGGAATGTTGTTTTTTTTCAAGGGAATCATGTGCATATGAGTTGTTATCATCACATAGACATGTTTCACACTCACTTCACGCACTCTTGTCACGAAGGTTGTTGCATCAAGCAAAACATATCTTATACATTCTGGATGGTCTATGTTGTATAGCTAAGTGTGTGTGTGTGATCATAATAAATTCTTATCAATGGTTACATATGTTTCATTGATCTCACACTTAGCCAATTTCCCAAGCAACTTAGCCTCATCCAACTTCTTGGAGCTATGCACTTTCCTTATACAACCGTCAAGATTTCTCCCTTGCCTACTAGAACTGTGCAGTGCACATAGACCCCAACCTTCGTTCGCATCCAAAACTACACAGTGGTTTCATCCAGTGTTCTTTCCCCAACCAGAACCCACCATCTCTAGAAACTATGCAGTATTGCCTCTCAGCTGCCCGGGCTACACTACACTCAGAAACTACACATAGATGTCCTCCTAGGACCCCATCCTACAGCAGTGTACTGTGCCTCAAAACTACAGTGTTGTCCAAGATGCCCTATCTACCTTGCATTCAAAAACTCTGCAAATGGGCCTCCCAAGGATTCATCCCAGCAGGAGTCACTAGCCACTAAAACTGTGATGATCTATCTCTTAGTAACCATAGGAAAAGGTGACATGCTGAGATCACTCCCAAGGAGTTGAGGAGAAGGACCAAGAGACCAAGTGATGGAAAAATATCAGGACCACATGAAAACTCTGTCGGATGCATGATCATCACGAGGTTAAGTATGGTAAGTAAAGAACACCTTTAGAAGTACAACTCTTAGTTGATTTTGTAGGACTGCTTGTCATTGTCATATCATCCTGTCTTCAGTAAAATGCATGTGTGAAAACACAAAAAAATTCAGTTCATGTGTTTCCTCTACATGCCGTGCTTCCTTTTTGTTTGTTTGACCAACTATCATCTTCACCATGTTGATTTCTATGTCATGCCTGCGACCTTGTTCTGGTGATGTTCAAGGTTTGTGCTTGTGCGCATGAGTTGTGTTTGATATGTAAACATATATTACACTCACACACGAAGTTGTAGACAGTTTCGCGCAAGTGTCGTCATGCTCATTCAATGATCTATCTCAAGTGTCACACTTGTCGCTCTCAACCTTTAGACAATCACACTGAGACATGTTGTCTTGTTGGTTTGAGGTGTCTTTTCATCAAGTCATGTTGAGTGTGTGTTCGTAAGGTCATGTATACATGAGTTCACTTTCTCACACACTTAGCCATTTTTCCAAAAATCTTTCGTCTAGACCACCCTCCATTAGTCGGACCTCTGCTGAGTTGCACTGCACAATCTTAGCCCAAAGTGACCAAGCATTGTTGACCAGAACTGTGTAGAGCTTGAGGCTTCCCTTCAGGAAGTCTACACTGCATAATTTTGGAGTCAACCCAGTTGACTATCACCTAGAACAACATAGAAGTTGCCCAAGAATCCATCTTAGTCTACACTTCCCGCAAGTCTATCCATCAATCCTCACACCGGTCAACCAGAAAAATTGACTTGACAGTGACCCACGGCTGCACTCATCTCCAAAACTGCACAGTAGTTGTCCAGCCTACCTACTTGCACTGCCTGAAGAAACTGCGTAGACATGAGGGACAGGCACCTGTTGCCTGTTACTGCATTGTCCCGGGAAATTGCGCAATTCTTCCAGGCAGTCCCCGTGCTAGCCTGCTCTCCACTCCTCCTGAAAATTGCGTAGTTTTCACTCACAATCTACCTGCTGCCCGACACCCTACTCAGCCTGGAAACTACACAGTGATGTCCTGCTTGCCTGCCTCCTAGAACTGCGCAGTTATTACTAGCAAACTCATGCATACCGATCCTGGCCTTCTCTAGAAAACTGCACAGTTTTCACTGCCAGTGCCTCCTGTTGCCCGTGCTGCCTTCCTTAGAAAAAATACACAATTTTTCCTCCCAGCTGAGCCATATCCCGTAGATGTCACAGCTGTCCCAGACTACTCATCCCAGCCTCCTAGTGACCTTTGTGCAATTTTTCTCAAAAGTGTCCTAGAGCCTTGCATCCTAGCCTAACATGCGCTCTAAATTGTTTTAGAGCCTTGTCATTCCTCCCGATCACTTGCACCCAGAAACAAAAGACAATGCATCATGGTAGACTAGGAGATTTCTTGATTTGATGTCATCTCTTCATGAGTGATTGCAGAAATAGGTACATGGATGAGACATGGCACGATGATGAATGGGATGAACAAGGAGCACACGCTAGAAGACTTTATCGCAGTTGGACGAACACACGAAGCATACCAATTAGCAAGTGAATGAGACACATGCACATGCATGAACCATCAAGCGAACACAAAGACCATTGAAAGACTCTGCACACTTTCCCATGTGGAGGCGAAGCTATGGTACACCAAAACAACACTCATCACTCATCAGCACAACAACTTGACACAAACAACACAACCAACATGTACATACCAGCAGTGTCATGTCGAGTCACCTCGGCCACATCACTACTTTGGGTCATACTTGTGTAATCAATGTAATGTAACGTGGAAGTCCAAGAGACCCACGTATGAAGTTAAAGAGTCATGTAAGTCGAACAATCATGAGGGAAGTCGAAGAGTCACAAGGGCCAGTTTCACCCTTGGTTATATATAACCCCTCATCTGTACATGCAAGGGACTTTTCACCTTGGCTCCTCCCACATAGCCTTGAGAGTCTGTAAGCTTTTATTTGATGAGCAAGTAGTGGCTCCAATGCTCCACTATTGGGGTTAGTAATGTATGGTGTATGAAGGTGTCTTGGAACTTTCGCTTAATTTAGAAGCCTTTCATAGGCCAACGAATTTTCACACATGTATTGTATTCATTTGTAAGAATACTCTTTGGACACTTGTAATGCATGTCTCGCCCATGTGGACTACTCTGCCGGACACTCAACAAACTCACTCTTGTAAACTTGTTATAACGACCACCACACTTATGTGGACTACTCCACTGGGTGTTATACGTGCTATCTGTTCACTTTGTGTTTGTGACTTCCACATCCATGTGGACTACTCAACCAAAATATGTGGAGATCATGTTTTGTTGTGTGTCTCTAACTAAGTTGGGACTATTCCCTTCTGACTTGAGACTCACTCTAACCATCTCCCTCTGCAGTGAAAGAAATTTGACACAAGCGACACTAAGCACTCACCAGGCACACAAACCTCATTGTTTGAAGACTAAGTATACCAGTCTCATGTGCTGACAAGCAAGAGCTAAAGCATATCTTTAAGATAATGGCAACTAGCCCATCATACCGGATGGGAATCCTACACCAAACAGTGTGAGGTCTAGTTAGGACTTCATATTGGGGTGATCCCTTGAATGTTGGCGTGTCCAGCACCATCAACATGGTGTAAATTCAATAAGTATTCGAACTCTAAAAAATTATGTTGTCAAGAATATACATCAGAGAAAAACCACCTTATAATTTCAAGAATTAAAAAAATAAATATTTTTCAATGTAATCTACAAGATGAAAATGCAATGATTTCTATAAGTTTGACTTATAAAAGAAACAAAAATATGTATATGGAGGAGTGGATGTCACTAGAGGTTAAAAAGGTACGAAATCCAATACAAGGAAACTTTATAAAGTACACTATGTTTCCCAAATGTAGAATCAAATATGAGTCTAGATCTATTAACTTCTCAAAATAGAATGCAGTTGTTGTAACAATATAAGACTCACATAATACTCTTGCTGGGTTTGCTTACAAAGGCTACACGACATGTTTCTAAAGCTAAGCTCCCCTTTGAAGCAATTCTTTATTCTTATCAAGCATAATTCTAGCAAGAATACTAAAGAAACACAATGATTAATTTAAAGTTCCTTTATATATGCGTATCACAAATTCCTTCACCATATACTTTGTGAAGAGAGAATAGTTTTATTTTTGAAGGAATCTTACAGGAGTCTCGATAATTTTAACAAGTCAAACACATGCTTCCAGATTGATATAAGACAAATATAAAGATTTAATATATAAGGCAAAGTGCTCAATCTCTTTTTGCAAGAAACCACCATATCTAAAAATACCAACTAGCACACTAGAAGCTGAATGCAAATCTAAAATTGTATAAGAAAATGAAAAAAACAAAGGGGGAAATGAGGTTGGTTGGTGATCCCAACAAACCAGCTCGTGCCTCTTGGGAAAGGTTCAAGTCATCAAGTAATCAAATAAAAACAATAGAATGCAAAACCTAGCATAATCTTCCATTAAAACATTGTGTAGTCTTTACATTGAGCGGAGAGAGCAGAGTCTAGTTCCCTAAAAGGGTTGTCCTAGAATCTAAGCCAAAAATAGAAAGCTATAACAATATCGCCCCAATAGTATCACTCTTCCTTTTAGTGCCATGGCTTGGCCTTCTATAATTTTTATAATTACATAACAGGCCTTGAACAAGTCAAATCAAGTCTAAACAAGATTATAATAGTTTTCCATAAAAAAAAGATATGATACAAACATTATTTAATCGAAGAGTACAAATATTATGCATAATTTTGCATTTTTTGCAAATCTGGGCATGATCCTAAAATTCTGGAAAAATTGTCTTTTTCATAAATATGCCTCAAAGAACCCTTAAGACATCCCAAACCATGGAAAATTTTGGAAAAACTCTTGCAACTTACTTAATTTCTTATACTAGGGGAAAAACCCATGTTCTAGAATTTTAAAATTCTCCCTCATTTGTACGTAAATTGAGGAGGAAGTTGGACATTTGAAAATGGGTGCAAATTTGGGGCTGAAGCATTAATTAATTTCTAAAAATCCATTTGTACAACCTGGGTTTGTTTTTATTGATGTGGTAGCATTAAAACATCATTATGCACCCAAACCAAGTGTCGATTTCCTCTCGCAATTGTTTTAATATGTCGATCCCAAAATTAGCCTAGGAACTGCACTTTAGTGCAATAATAGGTTAATGAAGGATACGTGCATCTCTAACTATCAGATAGGATCCAAAATAGTTCCAAATACGTGCTTTTACTAGCATCTATCCTTTTCCTCTATGGAAATCTCAGATGATAAAGCAGTCCATATATATTCTAACTCTGGTAGAGGATCTCTATGTAGTGCAGGAACAAGACAATATACATTAACAACATTTTAATGAACATCAGTCCTAAGAAATGCATATAACGAACTTATTTTTTAGATAAAATACAAATCAAGAAAAAATATTCGCTAATGCATCAAAATAATGTAGAAGTACGAGGTATAAGTTCATAAGCTGGTAAAACAAAGAAATAAGCAGGCATCATATGGGTCAAAAGGTGCATTCGATATAACAATTTTGGGACCAGCCACTGCTCATCAGTGAGGTTAGTACCTCAATTAGGATGTAGCTTATAGTGATCAGTTGTTTTCATATTTTCAAGGTTGGTGCCTCAATCTTGTTGTCGTCTACAATGAGTAGTCGATTGCATATTTTCAAGGTTAGTGCCTTAATCGAGTTGTAGCCTACCACAAGTGGGAACTTGCATATCTTGGGGGTAGTTTCCTCTAGCATATTAGAGCCTACATATCTATGTAATGAATATAACATAAAGAATAAGAAGGATTTGTGATTTTCTCCTGTATAGGTTTCTACATTAAAAAAAAAAAAAAAAAAAAAAAAAAAAAAAAAAAAAATTTCTATATATATATATATAGATATTTCTTTATGATGTGATGGCTTTTTGATGTGTTGATAGCTTTATAATGCATTTCACTTTATTATGATATGATGATATGGTGTTTAAGGCTATGATGCATTATTGCTTGATTGATTGATGATGAAAGGTTATGAAATGGTAAAATGGCTCTCACATTGATTCACCCCCCTCTTAGTGTGACCTTTGGGCCAACAAGTGGTATCAGAGTGGGTCATCTTTAGGAATAGTTAACCAGTACTAGAAGATGGATCCAAGGAATCTTGGCAAGGACTTAGATGCAACATCTATTATGTTTCTGGAATTTTAGTTGGAGGAAGTTAAGAGAAAAATTGAAATCTTCAAAAAGAAACTTGATGAAGTCTAAAAATAGCTAGGGGAAATAGAAAGGTAGTTGGAGTAGAAGAATGACATAATTTCCCATCTCAAGTAAGATGCATATGTCACAAGACATTTATCTAAGGAAATTTAGGAAGACGCTAAGACCAAAACAAGCAGCAAAAGGCAATCCTCTAGCTACCACATTTTTTTATGGTTATTGTTTTCTATGTTATGCATTCAATCATGAGGCAACTAATTATGATTGTGGGAGAATTTGTTTACAAAATCACATCTTTCTATGTCATAACTTTGGATACAAGACCAGGGATTGTAAACTAAATCAAATAAGGGAAAGGAGTTCCCTCAAAGTATGGAAAAAGAAGGAATAGAAGTGTGGTCTCATACTATATGCCCAGAAGTAAGAGAACAAATGGTATGTCAATAGTGGTTGCTTAAGGCACATAAAATGGGATCAAAGAAAATTTATTAGCATCAAGGAAATAGATGGAGGTAAAGTAAACTTTGGAAGCAATGCATCCAGACTTATTACTGGTAAAGGAACAATCAACACTAATAATGGAAGAACCAAAGCCTAGGATGTGTTGTATATATAAGAGTTGAAGCATAATTTGTTAAGCATCAATTACATGTGTGATCAAGAATTTGATGTAATATTCAACTCCAAAAGATGTGAAATTAGGAATTTAGATACTAGTAAGTTGGTAGTAAGATATATCAAAACAAATGGAAACACACACACACACACAAACATATATATTAGATCAGTTAAACATTGAAAAATGTGGTGTTTGAAAAATGGATGAAAGTTGGCTAGGGCACAAAAGATTGGGACATATCAATTTTGACAACCTACTGAAGATTACAAGAACACAAGTTGTCAGAGATATGCCTAGAATTTCTAAATCTCACGGTGAAGTTTGCAAAGCATGTCAACTTTGTAAGCAATCGAGAGTGTTATTTAATGCAAAAGAGTATTAAACATCCCTACCATTGGAAATTATTCACACAAATTGGTGTAACAAGAGCATATATTGGGACTTTGTTTGAAAACCTTAAAAATGATATCATGAGTTTCTTGTCCTCTTAGTTGGTATGTTATAGGTAAAATAGAGGCAGATTGAAACTGAACAAGATTTTCCATATCCTATCCTAAATGTAGGAAGAAGCATCCTCTTAGGAAGGGATGCCCACTCAACATCATAGAAATATGTAACATGTGTGAATGAGAGCATCCCATAGGACATTTCCCATCATTGCTAGGATTAAAGGTAGTTTAGAAGGAATCTGAGGATTAGGTTAAAACAACATACTTCATTGGCTCCAATAAACCATGGAAAAATTGGCCACCGGGTATGGTCCAAGACTCTTTCTCTTCTTTTAATGCATGGCCCAATATGTACAATCCTCAACACGTTTCTTATCAAATGCAATATCCTATAGCTCCTTGGAAATTTCCTAACCCTCCTTTGGTACAATATTCAATTCCTTGGATTTATTGGGCTTCTCCTCTAAATAAAATACTTCCATGGCCTCAAGGATGGTGTGAATCCTCATTCTCAAATCTGATACCTATGCAGTTATGAATGCATTAGAAACAACTGGAACTTCCCTCTAATGTACCACAAAGTAATCCTCCTTTATGACAATAATTATTTGTATAGCATAACTCTTATCCAAATAATAAGGCAACACAACAAGTTGAAGCACCAATTTTCCCCACTTACCATATATCACCTATTGAATGCAATGAGGTAGGATTATGATTAGGGAGAATAGTAAATCCAAGAGTTTCCCTTGTTATCATAAAAAATGAGTGAGATAGTTCCCTTAAGGAACAAATTCTAAATCAGGGATCATTTAAAAAATAATGGTCTAAACCCTCTATAATAACAAATGATATTTCTAATACTGAGACCACTGTAACTATTGATGTCACTGTAATAGTCAATATTCCTATGACAACGATGTTGCAGATATAATTAAAACTCATGTAACAGTTAATACTACTACTACGGTAGGACCTGTAATAGCTAACACTACTATCAATACTAAGACTTTTCTAAACCCACCATATCCATAAAGATTGACCATATATAAAGTTACCCCTCAAATAGGGACCAATTTTCTAAAAGAGATAAATAGTTTACACGTTTTAATTTCACTACTTCAAGCAATTAGAGATGTCCCAATTTATGGAAAAATAGTAAGGGAATTTTGTGTCAAAATACCTGCTATGAAACTATGAGATCCACCGACTATGCATGTGGTAGGAAAATTGTCAGAATTAATGATTCCACCCACCAAACCTGAGGACTCTGGGAATCCAACAGTAATTGTTCATGTTGGAGGAATAACCAACCCTAATACACTAGTTTATTTGGGTGTTGCAATAAATATAATGACCATGGATACCTTTGAAATTTTTTGAATTCACCAATCTAAGGCCAACCCCTATTATGTTGGAACTAGCTCATAATTCTAAAATCTGACCTAAAGAGATATTGGAGGATATAGTTATGTTAGTTGATTATTGAGAGTACCCAGTTGATTTTGTAGTGTTACAACCCAAGAATCACTTGGGAGGACACCCCCTGATTTTAGTAAAACCTTGGTTGGTCACTATAGATGCATTTATCAACTACAAATCAAGATTTATAATTGTATTTTATGGGAATACTACTAAAAATCTTGTTCTTTATCCTCCATCTAAACTAAGTGTTGATTCTGAAAGACCTCTATGGCCTAAATTTGAGCTAGAAGGAGATGACATATGACCATATCTTACTATAGGAAAGGCCTTATATTTTAAAAATGAGGCAGAGGATGACACCATTAGAAGTTTTATTAATGACCCCTCTACTATTACAAAACCAATGTCCCAACTATTGATTTCTATAATGGAGAAACCCAATGAGTATGAAGTTTTTGAGGATCTCATTATAAAATAAATACCAATTTACCCAAGTATTAAGAGTATTCCAGTTGAGATTGAGCTTAGATAGACCATGAATATTAACCCTAATATGCCCTCTATGCAAACATAGGAGCTGGTACAATTGTTGAGAAAGTATAAAGAAGCTTTTGCATGGGACTCTAAGGACATGAAGGATATTCACCCTGATTTATGAACTCACCATATTTATTTAAAAGAGGGTTCCCATGCTATCGACAACCTCAACAAATAATGAACCCAACCTTGAGAGATGTTATTAAGGAAGAAATTTAAAAACTCTAAAATGCAAATTTAATCTACCCAATTTTTTATAGTCGATGGGTATCTCCGCATGGAAAGTGGAGAATTTGTGTTGACTACATGGAGCTCAATAAATCCACTCAGAAGGACCAGTTCCCACTACCTTTAATTAATCAGGTCCTTAATACCTTGTATAGTAACACATTTTTTTCATTGGTTGATGGGGTAACAATTATAATAAGATTCGTATTTCACCTAAAGATTAAGACAAGAACACCTTCACGTGCGCTTGTGGTACGTTTTCTTATAGATGCCTTCCTTTTGGACTCGGTAATGCACCACCAACCTTCCAACGAGTTGTGCTATGAATATTTTATGATCTGTTTAATGATTATATGGAAATTTTCATGGATTATTTCACACGATATAGAAATGAGTTTAATGAAGCTTTACATAATCTGGAAAAAGTTCTTGAATGTTGTATACAAACCCATCTCTCTCTTAGAAAATAAAAGTGCCATATGATGATAAACAAAGGAATCATGATGAAACACTATCTCTTTGTTGTAGGTATATTGGTCAATCGAACAAAACTTGAGGCAATCCTCAAGACTCCTACTTCTAAGACACAGAAAGGGGTATGCATTTTTTTAGGGAATGCAAGTTGTTCTAGGCACTTTATACACAATTTTCATCTCCAATATTTTCCTACTATCATAAGATAAATAATTCATGTGGACTAACAAGTGTAAAATGATTTTACATATATTAAGAAGTGTGTAACAACAACCCCCATTTTACAAGGATCAAATTAGACTTTGTTGTTCCACATCTCCACAGATTCTTGAAATACAACCATTAGGGCTATGCTAGGGTAATAAGAAGGAAATGAGTTTCATGCCATCTACTATATCAACAAGAACTTGAGTTCTTTAAAATTAAATTACATGTTAATTGAAAAGGAATTTCTTGTTGTTATACATGATATCAACAAATGTAGGCATTATATTATGGGTTATCAATTTTTTGTGCATACTAATCATTTGTCTATTCGGTTTTTAATGAATGAACTACTCACAGATGGTAGAGTTACTAGGTGGTTGTTGTTATTGCAAGAATTTGACATTGCCATTGTAGAAAAACCTATAAGAGATAATATTGTTGCTAAATTTATTTCTAGATTTCCAAATAGCGATGAAAATCTTCTTGTTGAGGATTCTTTTCTAGATTAATATATTTATGTAGTTTCCACTTACTCACCTTGGTATGTAGATACTGATAATTAACTTACTGTAGAAAAAAATCCACAGTTTTCTCTAGGGAGAAATTAAAAATTATTCAACAAAGTGCTCAATATTTTTGGTTGTATGGTTGTCATTTTCATACTGGTTGAGATCATCAAATTAGGAGGTGCGAAATAGAATATGGAATCCATGAAATTTTAAAGCCTTATCATGATTATCCTTGTGGAGGAAATTTTGTTAATAGGAGAATAAGTCATAAGGTGCTTCAGACAGGCTATTTTTGGCCTACCATCTTCCAAGATGCAATAAAGTATGTACAAGGGTGTGACAGCTACCAGAGGATGGACCAACCTATCTAATCAGATGAAATGTCATTGCAACCTCAATTGGTGATAGAACCTTTTGAGAGGTGGGTTTTAGATTTTGCAGGACCATTCAACCCTTCATCTTAACAAAAGTCTTATTTTAGTATGCATAGATTATGTCACCATGTGATTTGAAGCTAAGGAACTTACTAAGGATAATAAAAGACTACTTCAGACTTCCTATTTGAATATATTTTTGTTCGCTACGGAGTGCCAAATGAATTAATTACAGATGGAGGGGCACATTTCACTTCCTAGGTGATAGAGAAACTTGTCAAGAAATATAAGATACATCACTGAGTCACTTCAACCTACCATCCATAGGATAATGGACAAGTGGAGAGTACTAATAAAGTGCTCAAATAAATCCTTACAAAGACTGTGGCAAGCCACCATTGAGATTGGGCTAGAAGACTTCCGGAGGTGCTCTGAGTTTACATAACTACTTGGTGGAACAACATAGGTTTTTATCCTTATGAGCTCGTGTATGGTAAAGACCTTGTATTTACAATTGAATTTCAAATAAATAAACTTAAAACGACTTTGGAGGTGAATTTGGACTTAATTATAGCACAAAAGAATCGTCTAGATCAATTAAATGAATTGGGAGAGATGCACTTCACTGTTGTGCAACGTATTGATATTATCCAATAGTAGCGTGCCAAGTGGCATGGCAGGTTCATAAAGAAGAAATTGTTTCATAAGGGTGATTAGGCTTTGTTATATGATTCCATATTTAAGGATTTTAAGGGAAATATTTGTATCAGTGGCTAGGTCCTGACAAAGTTGATATAGTATTTGACAATGAGATTGTAAAGCTAACAACCATTGATGGGTCGCAAAAAAAAGTTGTTGTCGATGGACATTGTGTTCAGTTGTATCACAAGCCAACTTATAAGGATTCATTTGTTGCATTGTCTCAAATTCATTGGGGAAAACGAATTTTATTTATTTATTTTTATTTATTTATTTATTTTTTCTGCGTTGCCAACCATTTGATTTGTTTCTTTTATTGTTTAATAAATAAATAAATAAAATAACATGTTTAATGGTGAAAACCCTTTTTGGGGTACAATTAGAGAACGTGGTGGTTAAAACTCAACTTGCTCATAGTGAACATATCCTTTTTCTGCATTGAACAATCTTATGATAATTTTGTTGTTCCACCTATCACTGGTTTGTTGATATTGAAGGTTCAACATAACTGATGACATTGAAGCTCAATGTTCCTATTACTACTGGGAAACCAAATAGTGGAGACTTAATTGTTGCTGTTTATATAAAACCAAATTTACCTATCAAGCACCAGATGTTGCTACTGATACACACTAGTTGTACATGTTGACCACTAGATGTTGTTGTTGATACACAGTAGATGTGCCTTCCAATCATCAAATGTTATCATAAGCAAAGTCTTGTCTATTATCAATAATATTTGGCTATTACAATGGACTTTGTTGTTGACTGCACTACTATTTTTTTTGTTGTGACCATATGGAATGGATCGACCAAGGACAATTTCTATGAATTTTCCATCAAGGGCTTCCAACTGAGTCAACATTATCATGTCAGCCACTACGTCAACATGATTGGTAAGATCATATAGGTAAACTTATATCATTTAATTTAAATACTGGAAATTATGTGTGACATTGATTGTTCTGTTACAATGGTTGAGGACAACCTTCATTTCCAATTTGGGTGGGGGTGGATTTGTACCATACTTTTGTACGATACACCATCAACACTCTAATTTGGCATGATTTTAGTTAAAAATTTTGCATGCATAATTTCATTAGTTATATCACCTCGATGTCATTAATCTAACGTGACCACTTCAAATCCAATTGTATTATCCACGCCACCTTCTAATTATGGCATGAAAAATTTTATTAATACCCTACTGCAACTAAAAATTACCAATTTTTATGAGCTTAATGCCATCCTTCCAACAAGCAATTGCATGCATGGTTGTTGCACTTGTCACAACATATATGCAATAGCAAGCCATGGAAGGATAAACTATGCATCATGAACCAGATTCTATTGAGGCTTTGAGGGATTATCCAAAAGCTTATAGGATATTTGAGATCGAAGGTTTGCTAGCATACTTCAATAGGCTACAAGGGTTTAATGAACATATTGCCTTAGAATTCACATATAATTTGAAAGCACAAGATTCAGTCATAAGAGGAGTATAGATAGTTTTTATGGAGGAAGTCATCACTAGGGTGATGAATTTACCTCAAAAAAGGATGTGTTGGTTTAACAAAAAGACTATGTTTCTGATAACCAGGGGCACATTTTTATGAGAAGGTGAAAATATAAGGAATATAAGGAGAGAGGTATATACAAAACTTCTCTTCCATACCCCTGGGAAGATGTAGCCTATTTTATTCAAAATTTCATCACCTATGAAGGAATATTTGGGATAATTTTTAATTATCACTTCCAATTGCTGACACACCTGCCTAATGGGAAACTAGTCAATCTGCCCTATTTTCTTTTGAAATCATTAAATCATATGGAAGATGTTGTTCGACACTCTAAGTACCCTAAAATACGTGTAATGAATCATGGGTTTACTAAGCTCATCATTTTTTATTCACAAGAAGAACATGAAAGTACATGGGCAAGGTTGTTGGTCATTGCAAGAGTACCAACTTGAGAAGAGAAAAAACAAAGTGAGTTTGAGGAGCAAGGTGGAGATGCTGAAACAAAAGAAGAAGGGTTGAGCAGGAGGAGTGATTCCCCTGCTAATACACCTACTAAAGACCCTCAGGAGGAAATTCCTAAAGAGACCCTTCCAACTGATATACTAGCAAAGGACTCTCATACTAAGAAAGGAATGCATGTTGAAACACTAGTGGATGTTACCAATGAACAATATGAATGTTTTGAATATGGGGCATATCATATTATGGAAGAAAAACCCACACAAAGGAAAGGGAATAAAATATTGTTGAAGAAATTCGTGGGAGGGAAATTTCCAAGCAAAGGGGCTAACGTCACTATTACATGATCATCTCCTCCATCAGCCAAAACCCCCACTGCTATAGAAGAATTGAAGGAGACAGAGGATAAGGCCAAAAAGGTTAGGGAAGATGAATCTAGGTGAAAAAAATATGATACTCCCCCTTTTGGTAAGTTCGAATCTTTCCTCCTACCTCAACAAGTCGAAGATTTAAGAAAGGAAAATCAAAATTTAAGAAATCAACTTTCTATGCTTAGAGAAAAATCAAAGGCTAAGAAGCATCTAGGATTAGAAACCCTAGTTGAGGAAATGGAAATGATGGATGTACCTTTTTCTCCCTCTGAAACTAGAAAAGTTAGAAAACCATTATGTAAAGTGTGTGGGGAACTTATTGAAGAAGTTAGTTAAAGGGGAAGAAATTCATAAGCTTGTAACTGTTTTAGTAGGGGTACAAGAAGAAATTGAAATGGGGAGCATGGTATTTCAGGTGACACAAAAAAGAACCTACTAAATATCCTGATACCACACAAGAGCCAATAGTTGAAGTAGAGTAACTTGAGAAGTTTCAGGCCGTGACACAAAAACTACTGAAGATGTTGCTATTGCACAAGAACCAACAATTGAAGCGGAGCAATATAGGGAAAATAAAATTGTTGGTACAAAAGAACCTACCAACGATGATAATGACATAAAAGAACTAGTATTTTAGGTAGTACATTAAAGGTAAAGGAGGAGGAATTAGAAGAACAAGAGAATCTAAAAAAAATTGTTAAAGATATTGTTGTAACAACAATAGAGACAATACAACCTAAACCTAAAGAACATTTGGATTCAATATTTTTACTTATTGAATTGGGAAATGGAGATGACTAGAAGTCCCATTAAAGGAAGGAACAATTTCATTATGTGAACATAGAAAAAATTTCCATAACCTTAAGGAATCTTGGGCCAAGGAGTTGATGCTTCAGAGATTAAAATGGGAATATCAAGATCTAAAAGTTCTATGCAGAAATTTAAAAATGCTTTGCAAAAACTTGAAAGTTCTATGTAGAAGCTGAAAGTACTTTGCAGAAAATTGAATGGAACTAAATGTACTTTGTAGAAAGTTGAATTTACTTTGCATAAAATTAAATGTTTTATGTTGTTACAATTACTTATAATTCATATTTATTCTTCAAAACTTTTCAAATCAACAATTGTAGATAGAGCATAAACTTAAGGATCGTATGAAGACATCAAATAAAAAATATGAGACACTACAATTTTGGTCCAATGGCTAGGGCAAAGCCCTTCAAGGGGGAAAACCCAAATGATTCTTATTTTATTAGATTTCTTCATTTGTTCAGCAGAGTACAAAGAGATATCGAGAGAGAGAAAGAATGAATAAAGTTACCAGTGTCTAATCAATTTGCATTTGAAGTACACTTTCTCTTTGCTTGAAGATCTCCTCCTCTTGATTAGATTATGCCCTTCACAATTGTGTATCTCTTCCCTTACTCTTTCTCTTCACTAGCTCTCACACTTCTCTTGCACATACTCAACTCTTTCTCTCCTTCTTCACAATGAAACATGTTACTCTCAACTCTCACTTGCTCTTTCTTAAATAAATGAGAAAGGAGAGGAGTTACAAAATGAATTCATGCCTTGAGCCAATAATAGGAGAATTGAATTCCATGAGGGAGGGTTTACTTAAGGAGAAGTGTAACTCATCCCAAGGATAGCGAGATAGGTACACTTGTATTGAAGAGTTACAATTCAAATTAGGGAGAGAGAGAGTTACACTTAGACATGAGAGAATATTTGGTGAGAGTTACAAATCGAATTGAATGAGGGAGTTACAAGTGCATTTAATGAGGAGGAGTTACACTTTTTCCATACATTGAATTAGTGAGGGAGAGTTACATTCTCTTTAGTGTGGAGTTACTATTTTATTCCAAGACAGAGGTTCTATTTTCCAAGTAAGAGATTCTCAATTTAATTTACATATTTCATGAGATAATTCGGTTTTATTAATCTATTAAAGGAGAATTACTTTAGACTATTTTATAAATAATAGTATCATAATAATAATAATACTAACAAGGATAAAAATATTAATTCTTGACTTGTATAATCATGATTGATTTTATTTTAAAGTGGATTCCATATGTCGAGATCATCCTTGATTATTTAGACATGATTTTCTATTTTTGGAAAGTCACTTCAGAATTAAGATGTGACTTATTATTTTTGGAAAGCCTTATTAGAATTGTCAGAAATGATTTTTTTTTATAGGTGGTTCAAATAGAAGTAAAAGATATGATTTCTTCAGGGAGAAATCCATCCCTGAGCTACCAAATTTTAACACTCCCTCTCAGCTAGGGAGGAATTTCTTTCTGCATCAAATATCTTTGCTTCCTCTAATCTCTTTCACTCATAACAGTTCAACTTTTCTTTATAACATCTGTAATAATGAAGTCACAATCCAAAGAAGAATCATCCACTTGACACAAGTTTGGAAAGGAAAGAATCATCACATGGACAAGACTCAAACAAGTCACACATATAAGAATCAAAACAATCAAGTTTCATTAAATGTCAAGTGGTGGAACACCTACATCCTAGACAAGTCACACAAAATTATCACTACACCTATTGGTCAGATAGGTGGCTCTTCCCATGTCCCAAACTATGGTTTAGATGCATACTGAGGCCTACTCTTGTGACACACACTACACAAGAGATCCCTCATCCTCAAGAAATTTCTGAAATCATTCCCTAATCATGTGAGCTTTGACAGAGGGGGAAAGGAATCTCAATGTTCTTGATCAACTATGACCACTTCCTAGAAGGGTCATGTCCATAAATCGAAGTTTCTCTCTAAAAACTAAGAACTTTCCTTTCGGTAAAGGTTTGGTAAGAATGCCAACTATTTGATCATTAGTGGAGATGTGATGGAGCCTCATTGCTCCTCTCTGCACAATATCTCGAATATAGCGATACTTGATCTCAATATACTTGGACTTATCCTGAAACACATTATCTTCTACAAGACTAATCCCAATCTTATTGTCACAATATATAACTATTGTGTTTGGAACTTGCTCAAATAGTTCCCCAAAAATAATTTTTAACCAAATTGCCTCATAACTAGCCATGCTAGTAGTAACGTACTCAACTTCAGTTGTACTCAATGCAACAGAATTATGCTTTCTGCTCATCCAAGAGATCATGGCAGATCCCAAGCTAAAGTAGCACCCATAATTTCTCTTTTTATTAGTAGAGTTACCAGCCCAATCAACACCAGTATATCCATGAAGTATAACATTTTTAGCAGTGTATTTCAATCCTAGGTTGATAGTTCCATGCAAGTATATGAGTATGTTTTACAACAATCTAGTGGGCATGAAAGGGATCAATCATATGTTGACTTAAAGTGTTTACAACAAATCATATGCTAGGCCTAGTGTTTATCAAAAACATCAAAGCACCAATGAACTATCTATACTATGTGGGATTTTCTAGATTAGGTCCTGCAACATTGCCACATAATTTCTTAAAGTTTATTTCCATAGTATTTTACATGGACTTACATTCTACCATAGCAAATGTTTCAAGAATATTAACAACATGTTTTCCTTGAGAAAGATAAATTTCACCAAGTATTTGCTAGAGCTCTAGACCCAGAATGTAATGCATCAAACCAAGGTCTTTCATTTCAAATTCAGTAGCGAACTCCCTCTTACACTAGAGGATAACAGGTTCTCCTCCTATTAAGAATACATCATCAACATACAATACCAAAATCAAAGGTATACCTTAGATTGTCTTGAAGTAGAGGTTTGGGTCTACGCTGCTTCATGTGAAACCAAGATTTATTAGATAACTATCAATATGAGAATACCAAGCTCTCTTGTAGCTAGCTTCAACCCATATAAATCTTTCTCCAATTTTCATACATGAGTTCCCCTATCACGCTCTTCAAATCCTTGTGTTTTTTCCACAAATACCTCTTCCTTGAGGAATCCATGCAAGAAAGTAGTTTTCACGTCCATTTGGTGAAGAGTCCATCTCTAGATAGCAGTCAAGGTGACAATAGATCGAATAGTAGTATCTTGAGCTACAGGTGAAAAAATCTCATCATAATATATTCCCATTTTCTAAGAGAAACCTCTAGCTACAAATCCATCCTTATAATTTTGAATACTACCATCTGCACCATGTTTAATCTTAAACAACCATTTGGAAGTGAAAACAAATTTACCTTGAGGTCTAGGAACCACTTCCCAGACATCATTTTGGATGATAGACTCATATTCTTCAGTCATGGAATCTTTTCGAACTTGTTCTTTTGCAGATTCTTCAAAGGTGCATGGTTATGCTTGAATGTTGTTGCTCATGACAGCAACATACACTTGAAACTGACTTGGATTCTTAATTCCTCTGAACATTCCTCTTGGGTTAGCACATTGTTCAACATCTTGCAGGGTATCGCGCAGCCATAGTGGTCTCTTTCTAGTAGGAGGATCATGTGGTGAAGGCTCTAGAGGATCCATGGAACCCATTGGATTATCAACAAGCTCATTCTCAAGTTTTGTTTTAAACTCAAATGTAGGCTCTTTTTCATTAACAATGTGTCTTTCAACAATGGCAGGAGGAGGAGAGTCTCTTACTTTTCTAAGAGCCACATCTTCATCAACTGTTACATCTATGCTAAATTCTATATTTCTTTGACCAAGTACATAAATTATATAAGCTTTTGAATTATCACAATAACCAACAAATGTACCTTTCTTAATTGAAGCTTCTAGTTTTTCCTTTTCTCTTTTGGCATATGGAAGTATGCAAGACAACCAAAGATGATCAAATGACTCACCTTGGGAATTCTACTAGTGAAGACTTCTTCAAGAGTCTTATTGTCTAAGGCCTAATGAGGAGTTGTATTTTGCACATAAACAATAATATTTGCAGCTTCTCCCCACAAAAACTTTGGTAGTTTTTATCATGCAGCATGGCTCTAACTTCTTCCATAATGGTTCTATTCTTCTTCTCAGCCACACCATTTTGTTGTGGATTGTATGACACAATGGGTTCTTTCTTTATTTCTCTGTCTTTGAAAATATCATTAAAATCATTGGAGGTGAAATCTCTCCCATTATCAGATCTGAAAGATTTGATTAAATTTCTTGTTTGATTTTCAATCAAAGCCTTGAAATATTTGAACATGTCAAATGCTTCCTCTTTATTTTTCAAAAAAAATATCCATGTCCTTCGAGAAAAATCATCAACAAAAATCATGAAATGCAAGTAGCCACCAAGAGAAGTAAATAGAATAGGTCCACATAAATCAGAATGTATGAGTTGAAGTACCTGACTAGTATTTGTTATGCTTGAAGGGAATGGTCCCTTTATATGATTTCCACTTGCACATATTGAGCAAACTGCTTCATGATCCATTCTGATCTCAGAAATTCGAAATACCATCTTCCTTACATGAGGTAAGGCTTTGTAGTGTACATGAGCGAGTATTTTGTTTCATAGCTCACACTGAAGATTGGTATACTAGACCAATGCATGAATGGGTTTACCATTGACTTTGTAAAGGCCTTCACATCTTGAACAAGAGTGAAGGCTTATCTCATACTTGAGTTCAAAGGCCAGGTTAGAACTTTTCCATTAATAAAAGAAACTTTCATTCCTTTATCTTCTAGAGCAGATATGGATACAAGATTCTTTTTCAAACCTGGTACATACAAAACTTCTTGCAGAAAAATAGATTTGTCATCATCTAACTGAAATGAAACTAAACCATAACCTTTAAATTTGTGGGTATAATTATCTCCAAGGATAAAATTTAAATTATTCTCCCTCTCAACTAGATTAGAGAGTGATTCCTTGTAACCAACAAAATGTTTGGAAGCACCACTATCAATTAACCAACTATCAAATGAATCTATAGAAGAAGAAATGGAGAGAGAAGAAACAAGAAAATATTATGATTGAGCTTCCACTACATTATTTCTATACCTTGGATTTCTTGTTTTCGTAGGATGACCTTTTCTTTGATTTTCAGAAGTGCCTTTTCTATAATCGAATTTGTTTTTAAATCTATGTGCTCTTCTTATTTCATTACAGTCACGAGCATAGTGACCATGCTTTTGAATGCTAAAGCATCTATATTTTGACATGTCTAGATTCCCTTTATTTGATTTGAAAGAATATTTCTTTTTATTAATTTTCTTTCTCTTGTCATGGGCTGAAAATGCAATAGGTTCTCCTTCTTCATGATGTGAAATTCTCCCTCTGGAGATCATTCCAGCCTCCTCTTGGATACACTTTTCCAAGATCTCATCAAATGTGGGAACAATGTTGATATTGTTGATGGTGGTGATAAAAGTCTCTCAAACGGGAGAAAGTCCTCCAAGTGCAATCAACACCATTTCGTGGTCAATTAAAACTTCACCAACTATTGATAGTTGATTCCTAATTTTGGTCATTCTTAAGAAGTATGCTTGAATCGTCTCTCATATGTTCATCTTGATGTCCTTTAGCTGATTCTTCAAGACAATAATTTGGTTCAAGTTAATAATTGCAAACATGCCAATTATTTTGTCATACATTTCTTTATCTTTCTTCAAACCATAAACATAAGTAATGAGATTATCACTAAGAGAATCAAGGATAATTTTTCTAGCTTTGATTTCACCCTTTCTATGTTTGGATTTGAAAGCATCACTTAAATTCTCTGGTGGATTAGCTATTGTGTCTTCAACATAATCCAGAAGTTCGTGTTCTTCAAGAGTGATATCTATCCTTGCTTTCCATGGACCAAAGTTTGAAACATCATTCAAATTCTTCTCTACCTTGAAGTAGGACAAAGTCATCTTGATAAAAAAAATCTTTGGCAGCAAGTGGGGTCTCTTCAGGTGATCTCTAGTCTCCTTGGACTTTTCTTCACTAATGCTCTCATACCATGTTAAAATTTGAAAGTTCTATGTAGGAATTTAAAAATTCTTTTCAAAAACTTAAAATTTTTATGAAGAAAACTGAATGTACTTTGTAGAAAACTAAAAATTCTATTCTATTACAATTACTTAGAATTCATATTTCTTCTTCAAAAAATTTTAGGTCAGCAATTGTAGATAGAACATAAGCTTAAGGACCATATGAAGATAACCAAGCACAAATATGAGACTAATATTTTGGTCCAATGAACAGGACAATACCCCTCAAGGGGGAAAACCCAAATGATTCTTCTTCGATTATATTTTTTCAATTGTTTAGCAGAGTACAAAGAGAGAGAGATAATGAGAATGAATAAAGTCACCAATGTCTGATCAACTTTTAGCTGAACTACACTTTCTCTTTTCTTGAAGATCTCCTCCTTCTCTTGATCAAATCATGTCCTTCACACTTGCTCTAGCTCTTTGCTTACTCTTTCTCTTCACTAGCTCTTACACTTCTCTTGCACAGACTCAACTATTGATCTCCTTCTTCACAATGAAAATGCTACTCTAAACTCTCACTTGCTCTTTCTTAAATAGATGATAAAGGAGAGGATTTACAAAATGAATTCACGCCTTGAGCCAATAATAGGAGAATTGAATTCCATGAGGGAGGAGTTACTTGATCCCAAGAATAGAGAGAAAAGTACACTTGACTTGAGGAGTTATAATTTGAATTAGGGAGAGAGAGAGTTACACTTAGACATGAGAGAATATTTGGTGACGGTTACAAATCGAATTGAATGAGGGAGTTACAAGTGCATTTAATGAGGAGGAGTTACACTTTTTCCATACATTGAATTAGTGAGGGAGAGTTACATTCTCTTAAGTGTGGAGTTACTATTTTATTCCAAGAGAGAGGTTCAATTTTCCAAGTAAGAGATTCTCAATTTAATTTACTTATTCCATGAGAGAATTCATTTTTATTAATCCATTAAAGGTGAATGAATTTGTAATATTTTATAAATAATAATATATAATATTAATATTAAGGATAAAAATATTAATTCCTGACTTGTATAATCATGATTGGTTCAATTTTAAAGTGGATTCCATATTTTGAGATCATTCTTGATTATTTAGACATGAATTTCTATTTTTGGAAAGTCACTTCCAAATTGATATGTGACTTACTATTTTTGGAAAGCCATATTAGAATTGTGATAAATGAAATTTTTTTATAGGCGGGTCAAATAGAACTGAAAGATATAATTTCTTCTAGGATAAATTCATCCCTGAGCTTAATAGGGACAAGATCAAGTTTGAGAGGAAGAAGGAGAAGGTGTAAGTGCAGGAGTTGCACAAGAAAGTTTGTCAGTAACAAGAAGACAAGGAATAGATGTATGACCTTGCACATGTCGTATTGAGCTATAGGAGACCCTCTCCCTCATATCACTTATTATTACAAGAAAAAAAAAACATTTTCAAATTAACAACATTGAAAGAGTAGAGGCTACATAAAATGACTAACATAAAATCCTTCCTTGAGACATTTCTGTAAACCAAATTTCTAGAGAAGTATTTGTTGTGTGAACTATATCTACATGGATATGCTTAATTTGGAGAGAATAATTTTAATTCTTTTCCTTATGTAGGGGACATCCAACTGAGGGAATTTACTTCCTTTATGTAGAATCAAATCAACTGGAATGAAGTTCATTATTCTGTAACAACAAACCTAGAAGGAAATCCACTGTATATTCAAGAAGAGAAGGTTCTATTGTAGAAGTATTAAGAACATATAATAATTTCTTAGAATGTCTAGAGAGAAGGGATGAGATGCATAAAGTCATAAATAAGGTCCTAGAGAATTGAGTTGATGAGACGAGGTGCAATGGATGGAAGTAAGTTAAGGTTAGAAGTACGTGATAGAAAGATGAAAAATGAACCCTTAATATTTCTAGAATTTTGTTCATAATCTTTCTAAAGTTCCTAAGTACATAGACTATATTAGGATGCGTGGCCCCAATTGGCTTGGGCTAAAGTTTGAATTCCCATTGATCTGGCTCCTTGTACCTAAGTTTCAACATTTGTATCAACTGAATCCAACAAAGGTAGAGATGTGGTGACTATATTTAACTATTACTCAAGGTTACAAGACTTTCATAGATGATATAGCAATAGTCTACAATTTCTTTGAACTATAACATGCACTAAAAAATGACTAAAGGGTCTATATTATGACTTGTAGTTTCTTCAGTTTGGGGGAGATGTTGGGATGTGGAATTGAAATCCTTTTTACCTTCATTTGTTTATCTTTTCCACCATATTTACTCCTATAGCCATACTTTGTTACTCCATTAATCGCCTTTTTTATTGATGTATGCCACTCTATTATGTCACCCAAGTTTATGAAATTTTTCTTGTACTTTGATAAGAGCTTGACTATTTTGAGTTATTGCATTAATAAGATTGACAAAGAGGTTGTTTTAGGATAGTCTAGCTTGTTGGAGTTTGATGTTTGTATGCTATGTTTTTTTCTCTAGGTTTTGTGCTATCGATACTCCAAGGCGAGTATATGTTGGCACTACTGCCATGGTGCTAATACTCTATTTCACAATGCTATATTTTCTTTACAACATCAAAATGAGTCAACATAGGTTGTCACTTAATCATAGTCAATATAGATAGTTGTGCCATCAGGGAAAACTACTTTTCGATGATGCAACCAACTTGGTTGTGAAATTTATGGGTTTTATGTTCTTGGCCTCCCTCTCTTTGGAGAAACTATTATAACACTATTTTATTCTTAGTAAACTAGTTGTAATTTCTTACGTAAGACTCTCAATTTGAACAACATGAGAATCAAGAGGTTCTCATAGCTAATTATGGTTTTACGAATATACATGACGTAATCTATAAGATAACAAGTTCTCTACTTCTGGCAGGGGTCATGATACCATTTTAATTTTTGAGAGACTATGTATTTACAATCCTTTTTTTGATATTAATGCAAACTCTATGGTTTGTGGCTTCATAATAATGCATTGACTTAGTTTGTGATTTCTACCAACCCTCGACTAAGGAGGAAGGGCCCTCCTCTTTGGTGATAGTAAGGAAGTATAGAAATGTGTCAATTTCCTCTCAATTATATTTTTTGTTATTTCACCATCACTATTATAGATCTTCATTAATATATTGCAGTTATTGATTTATTGAGTTATAAAATAGTTGATATTGACTCCTTATGTAATAGCGTAGGTCCCAAATTGATTTGCTTATCAATGTGTGTTATTTAGTATTTTGTTTCTATAGTATTTGGGTTTTATTAGATGCATTTGCATGTTTGTTATGGTGTTATTACACATATTGATGAAGTGATGGTTGCAATGAGTTTCTCAATTGAGTGAGGTTTTGGTTGAATGGATTTTGCAATTCTTTCTAGGAGTGTTGTTTCCTTTTCTGCAAGAGTGATCTTGATTCTTGAGTGATTGAGTTCTCTTATTATGTAAGTGTGTTTTCATTTCAGAACTATGTGCAAATTGCTTTTGATGTTGAAGTGTGATAGTGATGATTTTGGGATGTTGATAGTGAGTATTTAAGTGACTTGATTTTGATTGTGTGTCATGTTCAAAGAGACTTTGGCATTAGATGTTAATTACCATTTCTACCTTCATATACTTTACGTAATAACCTTAAAATAAAAATACCTACCATAGTTAATAATTTATGTATGAGAGTGATCAATCGATCCTAATTAAAAGACAATTAATTCACCCAACAACAATCATCTAGTGGCTTACCATAGTAAGACATTATCAGATGCCATTAGTAAGTACCCCACCTATGAAAAATAAATATATTCCATTGTATAATCCTTTCACCAATGGAGGCATTAAATTGTCAAGAAAGAGATAATCATTTATACTAATCATAGGCTTCAACAATTCATGCAGACATAAGGAAAATTATGGGATGATTGATATTGAAAGTGGTCCACATACTTGTAATAAGTTCTTCTCAAGGTCAAATATAAGATAAGTAGCACCAATAGTGTTGCTAACTTCTTTATTCAACCTCCAGTTCCAACACTGACTGTAGTGCTCCATTATTTCGAACATGAAGCCTTCAAGTGGCCCCAAACTCTATGAGAGTTATCCTAACTTCATTACCACCTACTAGATGTTGAGCACAGAAACAATCATCACTAACTTCCATCTTTAAGATGTACTATTATGCCATCTAGGGAACCTTTTTGTTCCTTGAAGCAAGTGTGCAAAGCTAATTTGGGAAACTCACTCTAGTTGGATGGTAGGACACTTTGGCATGAAAATGGTAGTGGCTATGCTATAAAAGTGTTTTTATTGGTTGAAATTTCAATAGGATGCTAACAAGTATATTAGGGCTTGCACTACATATGCCATTACCAAACCAGTCATTAAAAATCAAGGCATATACACCTGTATACCTACTTTCGAAGAAGTATATGTCTAGTTTTCCTTGAGCCAAGTATGGAAATGATTGTGCCTTCATGGCTATTGATCAATTTTCTAATACACACATTTTGATAGTCTATAAGAAGAATATCATAGTGGAGGCCATTGCCAAGAAATTCTTTAAATAGGTGTGGTCACATTTTGGGATACCATAGACCATCATATCCTATAAGGATAGTAGGTTCCTAAGCACATTTTGGTCAAGCCTTTGATCACTATTAACCACCATTCTCACCAAATCCACTTCCTTCAACCCCCGAACTAATGGCCAGACAAAGGTCATCACCATGATGATCATGCATATCTTGTGCATGTACAAATATAAGCATCCACACACATGGGATGAAAGTATCCCCTTTATTCAACACAACTACAATAAAACTCTCCATAGCTTAATTGGATATATCCCTTTTTAGGAAGTTTTGGGATTTCAACCATTAGGTCCTATTGATGTAGCACTACCCCTTGCATTTATATAGGAAAAATATTCCCATGCTCACTTTGAGGTTGGAAAATCCACCAAATTCATTCAATGGATTCAACACATTTGTTAATAAGTCCATGATATTTCATAGAAAGCCAATAATAAGTACAAGTAGGGCCATGATCAAAATCGAGTGCCACACAAATTTTAGTGGTAGATATGGTTTGGTTTCATTTGTAGAAAGAGTGCCTTATAGGACCCCATCAAAAGATTCATCGAATTCAATATTACCCTTTGACCATCACCAAGGTTGTGGGCGATAATTCCTGTGAGCTAAGTATTCCCCCCCTTCCTTGGGTTACACACATTTTCAATGTAAATCTCCTTCGGCCATACTTTACACCATTACTTGACATATAAGAGATAATAGAGTAGTTTACACCTTCAGAGATCGACCTCGACTACATGGCATAGGTAACCATTTATTAGATCATGGACACAAAGTTTAAGGGCACCTGCCAACATAGGATCTAGCTTTATCAAATTTCCAAAGCAAGATAACTCTTGCACCAAGGCAAGTGGCTCACCTTGGGACACGTTTAGTAAAAATTTACCCATCTGATGAAGGCACTCAATGCAATAGAAATGACTAATTCCTAATGGGGAAATACTAATCTAAGTGGATATTAGTGGGAACCAAGTTATTCCATTGATTCAAAGCACAATTTTTTATTTTAGCATTTCTTTGTAGAACTTTTTGGGTCTTGAACTTCTAAGGCCATTTCAAGGCCATAAATGATGTAGTTTTAGCATTTTATGGGCCTATATACTTCTTAACTAGACCTTTCCAATGAGATGCCAAGAACACCAAACATAAATCATATGCAAAAGTTACGACCCTGGAAAGTTGAAGTACTATGTAATCCCATCGAGGCCACAAACCTTTTGGCATTTCATCTCCTATGGTTAGGTTTTTTGATGTTTATGGTTTCCTAATTGTTGATTTATGTTGAAAAGGGCCTTTTGGCCTCATTATAATGTTCTTTGGAAAATGCAATTAGTCATCACATCTTTTGACAAAGATAAGCTACCATCATTTGAGTGAGTTTGTTTCATTCTACATTTTTTATAGTTTCAACACCTTCCATTTATTAATAGAAGTCAATTTTTATTGTATCTCTATGTTCTATTATAAATATGTATTTCACTTTGTTCCCTTCATAAATCCAAATAAATCACTGAGGGTTTCCAAGCACACTTTGGTGGTTATGAAGTCTACAAACATTGGAAACATTTACAAGCTAGAGGGGAGTACTTAAACAAATCAAACAATGGAGCTATCTTAGGATATAAATAAATATACTCATTTATGGCATAATTAACTAAGTCATGTGAGCAAGAAAGGGCTACAATTATTGGTAAACTACAAATTACTTCCATATTTAAAATATTTGAATTTGAATTTCTACAAGCATTGTATTTTTGGAAAGCAATGTAGAAAAAAGTTTGAAGTAGGAAGTCATATTAGTATAGGTTTTCTATGTCATATCCATTTATATGTTTGATCCCATCCCTAGTAGGTTTTTTGTAGGATCATCATATTTTGTAACATTTATAGATTATTTCTCTAGAAGGGTGTGGGTCTATGTCTAAAAAGTAAACTTGATATGTTTAATATATCTAAACAATTTATAGTTATGGTAGAAAATCTAATTGATAGTACAATCAATCATTTAAGAAAAGATAATGGATGTGATATCACGTCGTTAGAAAAAAAAAAAAAAATGCAAATAAGACAGGATCAAAAGGCATAAAATCACACTATAAAATCCATAGAAAAATGGTGTGGTAGAATGCATGAACAAGACTCTTCTATAAAGAGAAAAAAACATGCTCAATAATGCCAATTTGCAACAAGAGTTGTGGGCAGAAACAATCACTACTACTTTCTATCTAGTGGATAGTTCATCATTAGTTGCAATAGTCTGTAAAATTCCTAAACGGGTATGGATATGTAATCCTTGTGATTACACAAATTTAAAAAACCTTTATTGTGAATATTATTCTCTTGTTCCTAAAAACCAAAGTTTGAAGTTAGACCCCAAATCAAAGAAGTATGTCTATGTTGGTTATGATAATGTACTATTGAAGCCCCGAAAATTAGGTCTACAACAAGGGGGATACCCACTCGGTCCGGAACTTGGTTAGCAGCTCCTTTTCTATTTGGTGTAGTGGGTCCGACTGGGGATATGGGACCAGTTTCCCAATTTATGTGTGTGTGTGTTGAGAATTGATATTTCTTTCCTAATAATTTCTAAGTAAAATGCTTTTATTCTAAATCTAATGTAATGACATGCAATTGTATCCTAATAAACAGAAATATCTAATTCTAAAACTACCCCAAGATTTAATCTTTCAGTTATGCGATCTAAAATGATTCCAAATGGAAATTGGTAATAAAGATCTTTCAACTGCTATGAGAAAATAATTCAATAAAGATAAACCATTTTGTATAAAAAGTTAGACAAAACAATTGTGAAAAACATATCGCATAATAAGTTACTTATATATTAAGCATAAATAAATAGCTATCACCATACAAAAGTGCCAAATGATAACTCAAGCATTTAAGCATTCATACATAAATAACTGAACATGAATATCACCATAACACATAAGTAGAAACAGTTAAGAGATAAAAGTACCATTTATAACTAGTTCTACTCATGAGCTCGAGCAATAATGATCTATCTCTTCTTAATCCAACATCTACTAAGAGTACAAAAGTGCAACATCAGTAGTAGATATTAAATGCAGATATCAATAAATCATGTTCCATTCATTCATCAAAACCTCCTCGGAGGGTGCAAAAGTGCATGTTCTAAGGACAAGTTTTTGATAAATTTCAGGACCCTTCTCTAAATGCATGAGAAGGGTTTAAATACTACTAGCTAAATATAAAAATAATTTATTACAAAAATGTAGGATACAGTTTAAATGACCATCCTCATTTTAGGCAAAAATAAAGGAAAACTAAAACTAATAACTAATAACTAACTATCTATGTATCTATTCCTTGTAGTCGCAAGCATTTAGCATTTGCTTGAGGACAGTTAGCTGGCCAACTTCCGGCTTTAGTTGTCCTACGAAAATGAAATCGGTAAGAGCTGGCGCCATCTTCTCAGTAGAATTAATGATACATTTGAGAGTCATGCACTGGCTGTGTGGTTTTACCAAGTACGTCCAGTAAGAATCCCAATTCAACTTGGTTAACATTTTGATGGACTCTGCTTTTTCTTGAGCCTTCTGTCTCCAACTTGTATGTAGATGTTGTACATTTGGTAGATATCTACATACCACTTGAGGATATCCTTGATAAATACCACTAGTTTTTGAGTTCAAGTTTTGCCTTTGGCCTTTAGCATTTTTTCCTAGAAATTTCTGGGCTTATAGGCGACTGAGCAATTAGAGGCTTTCCTTCTCGAGGGGTTTTGCTTGGGCACTAATCACGCATTGGAAACTACCTCTGTTTCTCGATCCGGGCTTCCCTGGTGCTATTTTTTGCCTCTTGCGCGCCTTTTGTTATAAACCTTAAATTTTGTGGAAAGAACGACTTCGTACATTCTTGGCTCTGAGTCTTAAACTGTTGGTCTATTATCTTAGCCTTATCCAGTACCCATTTGACCGTGTCCGTGTATGGAAGAATTTTAGGCCTTGCCACTATCTGGTGCAAGAACGAACATGCTAGTTCTATAATAGACACCTCAAATGACCCGTGTGAGCCAGCAGTAGCTGTAGCCTGCATTATTCAGGGGTTTTCTTCCTCGAGTAGACTATACATGCCTTCCCAAGTAGTAATACCAGCATCTTTGTTATAGGTGGTGTCTGTGTATAAGGGCGTCATCTCTTTATCTTTAGAACTCAGAGCTTTACCCTTCTTTCCCATAATATTCTGAACACTGCTATGTACACTTCTCTGCTCTTCGCTCCTGCAGTTTACAAATGAGGCAAGAGTAATGATAAGAAAATGATGACGAGAAAGCTTTAAATGCCAAAAACATATAAAATATATCACCCTACGTGAAATGGTTCTTCGATCATATCAAAACCATATTTCATTAATGATTGCCAACTAAATCATTAATTATCATTAACACACATAACTAGGCATCAGTTTATGGAAAAATCTTTTTTGAACAACGAGCCCTGTAGATCTATGATAAGGTGATTTTGCAATTTGCTTAGCAATATCGCAAATTCGTTGCGTGTGGTGATCATCCGTTATAATGTGTTTTCTGTGAGATGCGATTTGCGAGATGCGCCATCACATATCGGCAGTTTGAGGTATTTCAGCTTAAGTGATATTTAAGGCATGCGATGCGATGAGGGTCTTTTGATGCGTGATTTCGCATCATGATTTCGCAATCTTAGGATTTCAAGCTCATAATTCCCTAGGTGGGGAGGAAGTCATTGTTTCCTTAAGATTAGCTCTGGACGACAATGGTAGAGTTTTTTGGAACGAACCTTTCTACAGAGAATCTTCGTTTTGTTATTGATACCTTTCATTTGACTGATATAAAACAAATTCCAACTAAAGGTCATTTTTTATCAAAATTTACAAAGTTGAAACTAGTATCATTTTCAAGCTTATAGCCCTTTGACTGTATCTTTTAATAATATTGTTCAATTTTCTAAATTAGTCCTATTTATACAAGCGAAAAAATAAAAATAAAAAAAAAATTAAAAAAAAAAAAAATACTTGTCTTTTTTCGTGAATTCCAAATGTAACCATTTACAACTGGTTTTATTATCAAAATAAAGGAAAAACTAATTTACAAAAATAGAAGAATGATCTCCTATGGAAAGCATTTTTTGAGGATCTGTCTGTTAACAGGTAAAGATTCTCTTTTTCCTGTTAAATCCTGTAACATAAAGGTAGATGGACCTACGAATTCTACAATTTGGAAAGGGCCAAGCCACATTCGTTGAAACTTCATATGTTTTCCCTTTTCCTCGTGAGCCTTATCCCATTTTAAAACTAGATCCCCTATCTAAAAGTCTTTTCTAGATATCATGTTTGAGTCAAAAGAAGCTTTTACTAATGCTTGGTGATGCGCATGAGTTATTTTAGCCTGTTCTCTTTGCTCTTCTAGCTTAAGGATTTGCAGTTGCCTTAGTTGTAAGGAAGAAGTTGGTGTTTCGTCGATAAATTGAACTAAGGCCAATGAGGGAATCGCTAGATGAGTTGGAAGGACCACTTCTTTCCCATAAACCAAATTAAAGGGAGAAGTTCCAATGGAGGCTTTCTGCATTATTCGGTCTGCCCATAGAGCGTATGTTAAAGAATTGTGCCAATTCTTATGAGTTTGATCAATGGTTCACTTAATGATTCTGATTACGCTTTTATTTGTTGATTCAGCTAACCCGTTCCCTTGCAGATAATAATTGGCAGAGTATTTAAGCTTAAAACCTCTTTTGAGTGCAAATTCAGTCATAGCATTTCCAGAAAAATACGATGCATTATCAAACATTAATGTGGAGGGTAAACTAAACCTGGTGATTATGAACTGATCTATGAAATCAATGATGTGTTTGGCATTAGCTATCTTGAGAGGAACTACTTCTACCCATTTAGTAAAATAATCTGTAGCTGTAAGGATATACCTATGCTATTTAGAAGAGTGATGAATGATCTCACCTATTATATCCAATCCCCATTGATCAAAAAGGTTGATCAATATTGATTGGTTGTAAAGGCAATGAGGGTTTCTTTTGTCTTCTAGCAGCAGTTTCACAAACTCGACATTTCCTCACGTAGCTATGCGCACCTTTAAATAGTGTAGGCCAATAGTATCCTGCGCACAATATTTTATGTGTTGTAGTATCTCCAGCATAATTTCCACCTGCTGGTCCATCATGGAGTTCTTGCAACACTTTTTCAGCTTCAGCTTTCTCAAGACATCAAAGGAGAACATAATCATAATTCATCCTAAAAAGTACATCGTTCACGAGCTGATATTGCTTAGCCTTCAACCTTAGGGCTCTTTTCTATGTATAATCTAGGTTTGAAGGAGCATATCCATTCTTTAGGTAAAATATGATATCAGTGTATAATGATTCAAGATCATTTAGGCTTACCTCATACATTTGTACTTCTGAAGATGGTATTTCGGAAATAAGAGATGCTCCAGCCAACATTTTACAAAAGCCTTGACCTTTTACAATATTTGTTGCTTTAATTTCTGTGTCGTATTCTTGTAAGGCAGCAACCCAATTGGCTCTTTTCTCACCCACGTCTTTCTGTACTAAAAGATTTCTTACCGCTGGAAATGGCACAATGATTTTTGTATGGGTTTTAAGCAAGAAGGGTCTGAAATGTTTGATCGCTTTGAAAACAGCATAAGCTTGTTTCTCGACATCTGAATAATTTAATTCAGCACCTTGTAGATTTGAACTAAAAAAGGAAATTGGGGCTTCCACCTTGTCTTGATTTGCTTGAGTGAGCATCGCAGCATATGATCTATTAGAGGCAAATGTATATAAAATGAAAGGGTCAGAAAAATTTGGAGTTGCTAACGATGGGGCATTAACAATCGCTTGTTTAATCAAATTGAATGCTTCATATTCGTCTTGGCCCCATTTGAAGATTAAATTCTTTTTAATCATTGCTTGTAAGGGAGATATGATTCTTGAAAAGTTGGGAACAAATGTCTTTACAAAATTAATCTGGCCTAGGAAATATTGCATAGCTTTCTTGTTGTGAGGTAAGGGTATTTCGGAAATCTCCTTGATTTTTTCGGGATCAATATGGATTCCAGATTTTGACAGTATAAATCCAAGAAGTTTTCCTTCACTTAATGCAAAAAAAGGGAATTTTTCGGGTTAAGTGAAATTCCATACCTTAGACAACGTTGGAAGATCTTTTTTAAATCTCTAAGATGATTACCTCGTTTCTTGGAATATACAGTTATATCCTCCAAGTAGATTACTACTGATTTGTTTACTAATCCCTTAAATGTGATGTCCATGGCCCTTTGAAATGTGGCACCAACATTGATCAGACCGAAAGGCATCTTTTGATATGCATAAGTACCCCATTTGGTTATGAACGTGGTTTTTAATTGATCATCAAGATGGACCAAAACTTGGTTGTAGCTTGAGAAACCATCTAAAAGGGACATTAATTCTGACCTTGCAACTGCCTGTAATATTTGCTCCATGGGAGGCAAAGGAAAATTATCCTTTTGGCAGGCTTTGTTAAGATTTCGAAATTCAATGCACATTCTAATGTCTCCATTTTTCTTTCTAACGGGAACCATATTGGAAACCCATTTAGAATTTCGAACGGGAAAAATGATTTTGGCTTTCAATAACTTATTGAGCTCATATTTGATCTGGTTTTCTAGATTAGGATGGATCTTTCTCAGCTTTTGCTGGACTGGTTTTTCATCATTTATCATTGGGATGGTAGTGTCGTAAGTCTTAAGTTCATCATGGTTCCAGGAAAAGACACTTTTGTATTGTTTCCTAGATTTACTAATTCATAGTTTAGAGTTGAACTTTGAAGTTTTGAATTAGTAGATCTTTTGAATCGATCTTTTAAATCATAAAGGTCTTCTAATTTGACTACTGACTTTGGCATAGCATTATTAGTGCTATCTTGTTGCAATTGTTTGTCATGTTGGTCCTCATCAATAATCTGATTACTGTAAGATCCCTCTGATGTGAGGAAGCTTACAATATCAATGTCATCGTTGAAAATTCTCCAATTTGTAATGTTATCAGGAATTGAGGGTCTAAAAATTAATTTGATTGAAAATCTATCAAGGCTAAAGTCTTCTAAGGGAATGAGCTTGGAATCTACATTCGCCAAGAGGTTAGCACTACCGTTTTGGAGTCTAGGAATTGATGAAATATTGAATGCTATAAAATGTTCAGTCATATCTTGTACTAAAGATTGATAATGCTTTAAATGACCTGATAGACAATGTATAGTATTTCGTACCTGTCTGATAACAATTTCAGAATCTCCGAAGACTTGTAGATATTTGATATCTAGTCCGATTGCTTTGTATAATCCTTGGATTAAAGCCTCGTACTCTGCAGTATTATTGGTGCAATCGAACTCGAGTCTGCAAGTTAACATAATTTTGTTTCCCTCTGGACTGATTAATACGCATCCTGCTCCTGCTCCTTCGTTAGACTTAGAACCGTCAAAAAATAACTTCCAAAATAAAGATTTATTTACAGGACTATCTATAAAATTAATACATTTAGAACTATCTGTTTGAGAAAAAATTTCCACTTGAGATAAAATAGAATGTTCTAAGTAAGGTGAAGTATGAGCATTAAAATTTCCTAAGAAGGAATCAACAGAATAGTTGCCAATTATATTGTTGATGTATGCTACAAGTTCATTTTCTCCTTCCAATTATGTTAAAATGTATTTCTGATGTCTTTCTCGCTCAACCTTTATTTGATTTGGTTTACCATTGTAAGGGAGCCACATATGTGACCAATCAGTTGCAAAATATCCATGAAGCTTTTCAAACCAATCTCTGCTAAGAATTAAGCCATAAAATTCTGGAATATCTGCGACTAAAATATCGATAACTTGACATACCTTTGGATTAGATGACAGCCTTATGGTAACCTGATTTGGTTCTCCGATTACTTCAACCTACGACTGGTCCAGCTGAACTATGTGCATTGTAGATTTTTGGGGTTGAATGTTCAGCTTTGCACATATTGCTTTAGGTAAGATATTGGATGAAAATCCTGAATCAACTAAACAATTATGCAAATTTTTATTGAAAAAATCATAAGTAAGAATAAATGGCGAAGTATGAGATCTTGACCTTCCTCCAATTAGAGCGATGTCATTAGGATCAACTTTACTAGTCACAGTATTTGGAGGTCTTCCCATCTCGTGGGAAGCTTGCGAAATTACAGCGGCAGGCAGAGGTGCAACTGGTATTGCGTGTAATTCTTTCAAAAGGAGCTTTTGTTGATGTTTTAACTTGCTCAATTCATACAAAGTAATGTTATCCCTATTATTCTTCATGTCTTCTATGATATTATATTCCATCTCGTCAGAAACAATGAACGTTTTAGATGGATTTGGTGAATCTGTTTGAACTGGGCTTGTTTGAGTCACTTTGGGTGACGTTTTCTTAGCTACGACTTTATCCTTAGTCATTCAGCTTGCGCTCTTCGGCTTAGGAGTAGGTTGAGGAGGATCGAGTTGATTTCTACTTCTAGTACTGACCGACGATGCCTCTTGATCATCTTCATCTAGTAGGATAAAATCCCACATTCCCTGTACTTCTACAATTTCTTCTTCATCAGTAGGCTCTTCGTTGGAAATTTCCTCTTCTTCTTCTTTTGATTCAGCATTAGTAATAGCATTGGGAGGCTTTGAAACAATCGAAGGATTTTTTCTATAAGGCTTGTATGGATTTTTAGAAGAAGTTTCTGCTACTTGTTTCTTAATGTCAACCATTTTGTTAGACATGGTTTTCAGAACTTTCTGCAATCCTTCTAAATCGAATGGGTCTTGGGTTGTTTTTTCTTTGGCTCTTCTTTAAAAGTAACCTTCTTAGATTTACTTTCATCAATGGCGTTTTTCTTTTCTAAGGCTATGATATGTTTCTCTACCACTATTGTTTCCTTCATATTGTCAGCTAAAGTTGTTTTGTTAGCTCTATCAATGAAGATTGCTATGTTTTATGGTAGAGCAGATATGTACCATTCGCTTTGAACTTCTTTGCTAGGCTTGGAAGTGGTAGGAATTTTGTTCAACAACTTATTGAAACATGAGTTAAAATCTTTGATAGGTTCCTTTGACTCAGCCCTAAGGTTAGATAGGACATTGATCAGTGTCACAGTGGACCTGTCATCACTGAACTTAGTCAAGAATTGTTCTTGGAAAATATACCAAATAGTGGTAGATCCTGATGGTAATGAGAAATACCATGATCTGGATGCTCCTTGCAAAGTGTAAGGAAAGAGCCTAATGACAGCGTCTTCATTAGTAATCCCATTGAGATTTATGGATAACATAAAGTTGTTAATATGTTCTTCTGCTAGCATGCCTACTTCAGGATTAAACTTAGGCAGCCATTTTTCGGGATGGGCCGGTAATTGACTCAAGGGCGTAGGCATTAAGACTGCCCCTGGGTTATTCCATGGATTTTGGGCCATCATTGAACTACTAACAGAGGAAAGCACAGAAGATGATCCCTGCAGTTTGGAATATGAGGATATTACAGTTCCAGATGATTGAGAAGGAGATGTGGAAGTTCCAATGGTCTGGTGGACGAATAATTTGAAGTGGAGGAGTGGATGGTTGACTTCGCAATGAAGAGTTTGAGATGGATGATGATGACAAAAGAGTCTCACTATCAGACCCTTTAGGTGATTTCCTTGCTCTCTTCCTTGTAGGTAGAGGTAACTCGGTTGGTTCAATACCAAACTTTTCACTCTTCAATCTGGTAAGGGGATGAGAAGGGTTATATTGCGAAGTCACACTACCTTGAGATTTTTCAGATCTTTGAGGAGATATTGAAAATCGCTGAAGTTTATGGATCAAAGATTCAACTTCAGGAGGTTCAATAGTAGATTTCTCAGAAATATTCGAGTTTCTGGCAGTGGTTGTTGTTCTTTCAACTTCTCGTTCAAGATTTAAAGATTCTAAATGTGATGGAGAAGTCGGGGGAGATGGTGAGTGCGATTTACTCTCAGAATGGTATTTAGATTTAGATTTACTTGCCATTCATAGTTCAGGGGCCCTCCTTCTAGCGCCAAATATGTTGAAGCCCCGAAAATTGGGTCTACAACAAGGGGTATACCCACCCAGTCCGAACCTTGGTCAGCATCTCCTTTTCCGTTTGGTGTAGTGGGTCCGACTGGGGATATGGGACTAGTTTCCCAATTTATGTGTGTGTGTGTTGAGAATTGATATTTCTTTCCTAATAATTTATAAGTAAAATGCTTTTATTCTAAATCTAATGTAACGACATGCAATTGTATCCTAATAAACAGAAATGTCTAATTCTAAAACTACCCTGGGATTTAATCTTTCAGTTATGCGATCTAAAATGATTTCAAATGGAAATTGGTAATAAAGATCATTCAACTACTATGAGAAAATAATTCAATAAAGATAAACCATTTTGTATAAAAAGTTAGACGAAACAATTGTGAAAAACATATCGCATAATAAGTTACTCATATATTAAGCATAAATAAGTAGCTATCACCGTACAAAAGTGCCAAATGATAACTCAAGAATTTAAGCATTCATACATAAATAACTAAACATAAATATCACCATAACACATAAGCAGAAAGAGTTAAGAGATAAATTACTATTTATAACTAGTTCTACTCATGAGCTTGAGCAATAATGGTCTATCTCTTCTTAATCCAACATCTACTAAGAGTACAAAAGTGCAACATCAGTAGTAGATAATAAACGTAGATATCAATAAATCCTATTCCATTCATTCATCAAAACCTCCTCAGAGGGTGCAAAAGTGCACGTTCTGAGGACAAGTTTTTGATAAATTTTAGGACCCTTCTCTAAATGCATGAGAAGGGTTTAAATACTTCTAGCTAAATCTAAAAATAATTTATTACAAAAATGTAGGATACGGTTTAAATGACCATCCTCATTTTAGGTAAAAATAAATCAAAACTATAACTAATAACTAATAACTAACTATCTATGTATCTGTTCCTTGTAGTCACAAGCGTTCAGCATTTGCTTGAGGACAGTTGGCTAGCCGACTTCCTACTTTAGCTATCCTGCGAAAACAGAATCGGTAAGAGCTGGTGCCATCTTCTTGGTAGAATTAATGATACATTTGAGAGTCATGCACTGGCTGTGTGGTTTTACCAAGTACATCCAGTAAGAATCCCAATTCAACTTGGTTAACCTTTTGATGGACTCTGCTTTTTCTTGAGCCTTCTGTCTCCAGCTTGTCTGTAGATGTTGTACATTTGGTAGATATCTACATACCACTTGAGGATATCCCTGATAAATACCACTGGTTTTTGAGTTCAAGTTTTTCCTTTCGCCTTTAGCATTTTTTCCTAGAAATTTCTGGGCTTACAGGCGACTGAGCGATTAAAGGATTTCCTTCTCAAGGGGTTTTGCCTAGGCACTAATCGCACATTGGAAACTACCTCCGTTTCTCAATCTGGGCTTCCCTGGTGCTATTGTTCACCTCTTGCATGCCTTTTGTTATAAACCTTAAATTTTGTGGAAAGAACGACTTCGTACGTTCTTTGCTCTGAGTCTTAAACTATTGGTTTGTTATCTTAGCCTCATCCAGTACCCATTTGACCATGTCTGTGTATGGAAGAATTTTAGGCCTTGCCACTATCCAGTGCAAGAACGAACATGCTAGTTCTGTAATAGACGCCTCAGATGACCTGTGTGAGCCAGCAGTAGCTATAACCTCCATTATTCTGGGGTTTTCTTCCTCGAGTAGACTGTACATGCCTTCCCAAGTAGTAATACCGGCATCTTTGTTACAGGTGTTGTCTGTGTATAAGGGCGTCATATCTTTATCTTCAAAACTCAGAGCTTTACCCTTCTTTCCCATAATATTCTGAACATTTCTATGTACACTTCTTTGCTCTTCGCTCCTGCAGTTTACAAATGAGGCAAGAGTAATGATAAGAAAAAGGTGACGGGAAAGCTTTAAATGCCAAAAACATATAAAATATATCACCCTATGTGAAATGGTTCTTCGATCAAATCAAAACCATATTTCATTAATGATTGCCAACTAACTCATTAATTATCATTAACACGCATAACTGGGCATTGGTTTATGGAAAAAGCTTTTTCGAACAACGAGCCCTGTAGATCTACGATAAGGCGATTTTTCGATTTGCTTTGTAATATCGCAATATCGCAAATTCGTTGTGTGTGGCGATCATCTGTTACAATGTGTTTTTTGCAAGATGTGATTTGCGAGATGCACCATCGCATATCGCCGGTTTGAGATATTTCAGCTTAAGTGATATTTAAGGCATGCGATGCGATGAGGGTCTTTTGATGCATGATTTCGTATCGCGATTTCGCAATCTTAGGATTCTGCTTGTAGGAAGGCATCCATTACCTTTTTGCGATGCGACGCTTATCATAAAACTTAAGTCTTTTTAGGATTTTCAGGTATTCTCCTAGGTTTTATGATAGTAAGATTTATTCAAAAAGTAAATACAAGTCCTAATTTATTTTTTGAATTTTATGGGTAAGGGTCCCCACTTATTTAGTATTAGTAATAAACCCCCCCTCAATAAATTAGACATTGTAATAGTTGATTCGAAATAGGAACAAGTACCACTAAATCAAAAAAATTAGCTGGATACTCAACCATGTACAAAGACTAGGAAGCAAGAATTCCATAACCAACATTGAAAAGATCTACATGGGATAGAAATCCTCCTAAAATATATACCATTTGGGCTTCATCTATTGGTTTGATTATCAATGATGGGGAACCCTCTTTTAATTAGGAAGCAATATATGATGTCGATAATGCTAAATGGAACATATAAGATGAAATAAGAGATGGCTACAATGGAGAAAATAAAAGCATGGGACCTAGTCAAACTTCCAAAAGATAGAAAAATTATTGGGTGTAATTAAGTCTACAAATTCAAGAAGGGTGTTAATGGTAAAGTTGACAGACATAATGCTAGACTAATAGAAAATGGGTATTCACTAATGGAATGTATTGATCTCAAAGAGATACTTTTAATATTTACTAAACGTGTTCCTATCTATATCCTATCAACACTATTTTCTTTACTTGATCTAGAGTTAGAACGTAGATGTTAAAACAACAATTTTACATGAAGATTTATATAATGAAATATTCATGAAACAAATAGAAGGGTTCATTCAACATCACAAAATAATGTTTTTTTTCAAGTTCAAGTGTGATTGTATGACCTAAAATAGTCTTTTAGGAAATGGTACGAGAAGTTTGTTTCTTTCATGTTTAGCCAAGATTATACTAGAAGTGATTATGACCATTATGTTTACTTAGAAAGATTGAATCATATATTTATTATCTTTGGGTTATATGTTCATGGTATATTTGTTGCAAACAAATTAAGCATGGATGAGATCAATATGTTAAAGGTTCAATTGGATAGGAATTTTGATATGATGAACCTAGGAGCACCCAAAAATAAATAAATTATTGGGCATAGAAATAATAAAGATGGTAAGGTCAGATTATCACAACATAAGTATGTGGAGAAAATACTCATAAAATTTGGTGTACATAATGTGAAACTTGTACATATTCCTTTAGCTTCCCATTTTAATCTTTCTTTAGCTTTATGTCCTAAAAGTGAAGAAGAAAAGGATTATATGTCTCATGTGACATATACAAATGAGATAGGAATTTTAATGTATTCAATTATATATCTTAGACCAAATATTACATATATAGTGGGTATTGTAAGTAGATACATTGAAATTACAAGAAGAGAGCATTGAAATGCAGTGAAATGGTTGTTTCAATATCATAGAGGCACACGTGGTTATTGCATCACCCAAAACGGTTGTAGTGTTTCTATTTGTGGTTATGTTTATTTAGATTTTGCAAGTGATTTGAACAAGAGGGGATCTACTTCAAGTTATGTCTTTACTCTTATAGGAGGATTTATTGGTTGGATATCAAAGCTCCAAGAAAAATTTGATATATCCACTACTAAGAAAAAATATATTGCTTGTTGGAAATATGATTATACTAGGAGAGTGCGGGGGGGTGTGTGAATCAATATAATGACCAATATTAACCAATCAAAACACTTCAATGCATATTTAATATCAATCACATGAATAACATAAAAATAAACCCCATATATATATATAAGAAACTTCTTTTACTATTGAGGAGACACTAGTCCCCTTAGAAACGTATACACAAAGACACCAACTAAGAGGAGACACTAGTCCCCTTAGAAATGTATACACAAACCTAAAATGCTTTACTAGCGCCAACCAAAAGGAGATACCAACATTTTGAAATGTTTTACTAACACTAACCAAAAGGAGACACCAGTCCCTTGAGAAATACATGCATGAACCTAAAAATCATTATTGTCACCAACTAGATGGAGACACCAATCCCTTGAGAAATGTAAGAACCAACCTAAGATGCTTTACTAGCACCAACCAAAAAGAGAAATTAGTCCCCTAAGAAATGTTGGAACCAACTTGAGCTACCTATTAGATCCCTTTTTCATAAAATTTTCAAACTCAGATCCACACATATTCTTGTTAATACAGCTTTCTTGATTTCTGATTCAGTTTTTCTTTCTTCGAGTTCTCCTCTAATTTTTCATATCACTCCTTGATTTATGTCTTCAACTCTATTTTATCCATAGCCCTTATACATTTCTCCTTTGTTTTGCACTTACATGCTCCGATCTCTTGGAGGCCACACCTTGTTCTTCTTCTTTACAACAAAACATTCATAAATCATTCCTACATATCATACTTATAGAATTCACAATTTTTAAACTTCACCCATATTGAAATGTTTCACACATCTTCCATAGACTTCATTTCTCATACTCATCTCACACTTTTCACAATAGAGCCACCACATATGACCACATACAACAAAACTACTACAATATTAATTGACCGAAATGTCACACAACTTCCAAACTTTTCTAGCTTATTTATACTAAATAGGCAAATGCTAGCAAGGCCCACATTCCTTGGAGGATTGTCCATAAAACTTGGATCATTACTTTAATTTCTTCTGCTGGAAATATGGTTTGGATGACTTGAATAAGACTTAGATGAATGGATCCTTGGATCCTCGAGGCATTAACTTTAGTTACATGAAACCACACAATGTGACCTTCTACAAACAAATGTTCCAATAAATTTGTATCTGTGTTCACTTATATGTACCAAGTTACTAGACACCAGGATATTTTATCTCCCTGGATCACTTTTCACTCTAGCTCTAGGGGCTTCATCATTATCTCATACAACTGAGTTTGGGACCATAACCTTAAAGTGCAAGCTCTAGATATCCAAGAATATAGATATTTTCTTATGCCACGGGTCTGCTTAAGGTCTGGATGAACTGTAGGCTGGATAAATTTCAATGGCTTAATCTATACGAAACCATGACCATGGAACACTGACTAATCTACCTTCACAATTGAATTTAGAATCGGGTGTTATCGGTAACAACAACCATTTCCTATTCTCATATATCGGGATGATCAGATATCTTTTACCTCCACAAAAAACTTTGTTGGATTGGAACTTTGACCAAATCCTTTGTCTTCACTGGAAATTTAGATTTGTGCTTACTTTTAACTTTAAAGAATTTCTTATCCTCAGATACCCACATGGTTAGAAAACCTTTCTCCACAATCAATTTGGTGCAATTTCTTTATTCTTCCCCATTATAGCAAAAATGAAATACATAGGAAACCTTTTCCAAACTACTCCTTGGCGTGAATCCCAAGACTTCATGAGATGCAATCTTACTACCACATTGTATGCCAATTCAACACACTTCCATGAGCCATTTTCTGCCACTTCCACGAGTCTAGGTACTTTCCATGTGTCATCTACCACCTATCTAAATAGCCACCTAAAAGTGTCGAAAATGAGTGCCATATGTCATCACCTATATCTTCCACATCATCACTTGATCATGTCATTACCACTTGTTTCCATGTGTATTGTGATGAGCCTCATCATTGGGTAACTATATGGACCTTAATACACCTCCAAGCTTACTAAAATCAACTCTTCTCACAATTCCTTACATGTTTTAATTATATTTTGCTTAATGAGATGAGTAAAAGTAAGATATTATGTCTAGTGGTCTAGTGTGCATTGATTACAGGTTTTGGGGAGAAAATCATGGCAATTTTGGCTAATTAAGGAGTGAGAACTCAAATGAGACAAGAAGGAGAGATTACAGGAGATGGATATTCCTCATTAAATCCTCACCCATTCAAATATCCCTAATTCAAATCACACTAGCTCGGAGTTGCAAGCAACCAAGTCATGGAGATCATGGGCAGTCGAGCCAGTGACAGTTAAGGACCAGTTCATCTTGAGTTTGGGAGCCAAGCCTCCCTAGATTTAAGGAAGTTGTTGGATACTTTAGTTGTATAGATAAGTAGGCCTAGCGCATTATTAGGATTCAAATTTTTTATGTAAGAGCACTAAGCATTTGTGAGTTAAAGGATTGTGGAAAAACATTGTTATGTAATTTTTTTGATATGATAATGAGAGTGAGCATTTCCTTGATCCAGAACTGAGTTTACTTAGAGGGCTAAATCTCTTGGGTTAGGGCCCAACCCTACCAGTAGAGGTTCCTCTTATTGTACTTGCATGCTTAGGTTATTTCATAGATTAATTGTTGAATTGATTTTCGCATTGTTTCATTGCAAGTAGTGGTGAATTTGATTAATTTGCTTCCATTTGTGCATAGCTTTAGCAGTAGCTTTAGAGAGATAAAGGAATACAAAAAATGCTAATAGCGGGTGGATTTGACCTCACTCCTCCCTTCGGGGACCATGGTTTGAGGAAAAACTCCTATTCAACCCCAAAAAGGTAGAATTCTGATGTCTTATGGAAGTTAGGGTTTTCTGCTACTTAGGCCAACATTTTTCAGTTTTCAAGAATAGGTTTCAATTGTTATCTCTGTTATCTCTAGCCTTGTATTAGATCTCATGGTGTTTCACAAAATTCTAAAAATAATTCCATGCTTGAACTAGGTAATTAAATAATGGAATTTTGTTTTCTTATGTTGATTGGAAATATTTCTTATTTGACATGATTCATGGGTAAATGCCAGTGATGTGTGTATTGTAGGAGTTTCAATAGTGCAGGAAGATCTCATGTCAGTAGCCCCAACCTAACCTCATCCATCCATGATCACCAAGAGCCACTAAGTCCATCAACCAATTTATCATTCCATAAGAAAAACTTTCCATGTTTGTTGAGAAAATCCAACCATCTTACAAACTTTGGTTTGAGTTCTGAGGAAGTCCTAGCCACTCCCTTGCCTTATTTCTTCCATCATTCACCTTCCCTAAGCCCTATACCACCTTCCAAATCACTTCTATTACTTTTGGCTAGATCCTGTAGGAATACAGGGGATCCTGTAGGAGCATTAGGACATCTTGTAGGTGCATTAGGACATCATGTAGGACGACCTGTAGTGGCCTATTTTGAGGTTGATTTGTGGAAAAATAATCCAGAAAGATAGGAGAAGACCCCTACTTTCCTCCCAAGCCATCTGACCTTTCACAACCATATCTAACCCACCTGCCATACCACCAAGAAGAATTAGCATTCAAATTTTCACCAAAAAGGAAAAAAGGTTATGGATATTTAGGATTACACACATGTTAGCTTAGGATTCTTCTGAAGCAAGATCTTTTAACAAGTAGTTAAAAGAGTGGTGTGTTTAAATCATTTATTTCAGTCTTTCATTACTATAGTAGACAATATTTCAATTCTCTCAATTAGGGTAAAATCCCTCTTTCTCCATTGGTAATCAAACTTCATCTAAATCAATAGAAGGTTGGTTTGAGAAACCCTAGTGGTCCATCTCCAGCTCAATAGTGACAAAAAGTGGACTCATCGCATCTACTTGTGTATACAACACTATCACCTCCAAGTTTGTACGAACCTCAGGTTGATAAATTAAAGTTGGTAGCCCCAGGATTTGCAACATTCTTGCTACAATACTGGTGCTCATCACTTTTTAGCGCTGTTGTTGGGGAGGTGTCTGAGTAAGATGTGATTTATGCTTTCTTTCTTCCATTTCTTATCTCTTTCATTCCGCTATTAGCTTGATTTCTACACAAGTAATGATAAGTTGGTTTGATTTCCTTTCCATTCTGCAAGTGAGACTTCATTCAATAGTTAGTTTCCATTTAGTTTGTTAATTCAATTATGCAATTAGTCTCAAGCTTAACAAACAAAACAAAATAAAAACACTTCTTTCATGCCTCGTAGGAATAGGGATAACTTAGGGAAATTTCTACCAAATACCCCTACCACTTCAAACAGCTAGCCTTCCCTCTTCTTCGGTGACTATGAATTGTAGGAACCCTTAGGCGAACAACCAGAGATTTTTGAAGAGCCTACAAGGGGAAAAGAAGGAGAACCCATTCCAACTGACCTAATGGCTGAAAATAGAAATGACAGAGGAGATAGAGAAATAATTGAGGGTGATTTTCCCATCAGAGAAACCAATGGGGATGCCAAGATGAAAAACATAATCCCCTCTGCTCTTCCTCACTTCCATGGCTTGACCTCAGAAGATCCAGATGCTTTCTTGTTTTAGTTTTCTATCATATGCAGAAGTTATGATTACACCATTGATGATCAAAATTTGAAATTATTCCCATCCACTCTCAAGGATGCAACTTTGCGCTGGTTCATGGGTTTACTTGGGGATAGCATCACCACCTAGGCTTAGATGTAGCAAGCCTTCAACAACAAGTATCGGGACTACTGTAGGTCCAAAGACACTAAAGAGGAAATTTTTAGAATGACCTTAGGGAATGATGAGTCCTTAGAAGATTATGAGGAAAGATTCCAGCTTAGCTACAAAAGGGCTAGGTGCACACTTGATCCTGAGTCACTAAAGCTAGTCCTACTCAGGGGGGTCAGGGAATATCTTCTGGATACCCTAAACCTTCTAGCAGGAGGGGACATCTACCAGCTACCCTATGAAGATATCAAGACTGTCTTTAAGAACCTGTTAGGCCCCTATACTACTAGTGTAACCCCTTATTGTTATTAGTACAACCCACTTATTATATTGATGTACACATGTAGTGCCCATATTGTTAGTATTTTGCCCCATAGAAGCCCACTATTGTTATTATTGTGCCCTTACATTATTATTGTTATGTCAGCTCGTATTATGTTATGACCCCTTAGACTCCTATATATAGAAAGGTGGTCTTTTCATTTGTATCATCCAAGAATTTCTCATTTGTGTAATGTAAAGGAGGTTTCCCCCTTGAAGAGGCTAAATTCTAAGGTGTTGATCTCTCTTTTCTATCTTTTTGTGAGCTAGTTTCATAAAATTTGGTATTAGAGCTTTGGATTCTAACGTTTCGCTGCTCCAAACAGGTCATCGTGACATTTTCACTATAACTTTTTTTTTGCGACATTTCAGAAGCTAAGAAAAAAAAACCCATTTGAGAAGAAATTGTGTTGAATCTCGGGTCCAAATTTCAGAGCTTTTCGCGCTATATTTGCGGAGATATGATCTGAGGAATTTGGTCTTTTTGAAGACTCCTGAATTAAATTCCAAACAGGTGACCTGGGGAAAATCATCATAACTTTCTCTCTGAGAATCGGATTGAAATTTTGTAAAAAGGTACAGAAAGAGGACAGACTGTAGTTTCTTGTATATATTTTTCAGTGCCAAAGGTTGAAACAACGACACGTGGCACTTCATACAAGTTTTCTCTTCTGGAAAGGTCTATAATCAGGTCATCTTGGGAGATTGTGCATAACTCTTTCTTGGAGAATCCAATTTCGATCAGACTGGTGGCATTGGAAAGAGGACACAGAGGGATACTACAGGTCGCAATTTCATAACTTAAATATCTGAAAGTACAGAGTTACAGTCGTTTCAAGATCGAGCTCCTAAAATCAAGAAAAAGCAAGATGAGGAAGTTTGATGGCAAGGATCCGGTAAATTGGATACTTCAGATGGACCAATATTTTGATCTACATGGTGTACCACTGTTACAAAAGCTATGTATTGCATCTTCATATTTAGAAACGGATCAATTTTTATGGTATGAAGGGCTTTGTTCTCGTAAACAACTTGTTACGTGGTCAATTTTCACGGAGGAAATGATAGCACATTATGAGGATACAAATAGCAACACCTTCTTTAGAGCAACACCACAACAATTGGAAACAGTAAAAGGGCTTGTGACATAGTGGAAAGAAAAATTATGGAAACCAAGAAGCATACCCCTCACAACTATAAAGATGGAAGTTTTGTTTCTCCTAGCCTTCCACAACCTACAAGGGTTATAGCACAAAAATTGGAAGAAAAAAGAGAAAAAGGGCTTTGTTACAATTGTGATAGCAAATGCACTAAAGGTCATAAGTGTGCTGAGAAGAAATTATTTTACATAGAATATGAAGAGGAGGAAGAAAAAGATCAAGAAACATCAAAAGAAGAAGATATACGCCAGGACCCCACCCCAGAGAAAGAAGAAATGAATCAAACTATATCTTGTAAAGCATTGGAAAGAATTACCACTCCTTAGATTCTCAAGATAGAAGGACATATCAAGAAGAAAAAGGTGCAAGAAGTGAAATAACACATCGAAAAAGAAGAAATGAATCCAACCATATCTTGTAATTCATTGGTCGAAATTACCACTCCTCAAACTATCAAGATAGAAGGACATATCAAGAAGAAAAATGTTCAAGAAGTGAAAGATCACATCGAGCATCAAGAAATGAATCTGACCATATCTTGTAAAGGATTGGAAGAAATTACCACTCCTCAAACTCTATAGATAGAAGGACATATCAAGAAGAAAAAGGTTCAAGCAGTGAAAGATCACATCGAGCATCAAAAACAAGTTCTCCAACTTTTAAAGGATAACGCCACTTCGGTGCAAAATCAAACGAAACAACAGGTAGATCAACATCATAGTGAAAAATGTTTTGATGTAGGTGATTGGGTATTTTTAGTGCTACATCTCAAGCAAGCTATTTATGAGAAGGAAATGTTGGCAATACTACATGCACTTAAAAAATGGCGACCTTACCGAATGGGAAGACTCTTCAAGGATGAGGATGTGGAAGCATTGTTTTGTGTTATTTCTATTATCCAACCAGATTGGATAAACAAAGCAAGGGATGAATGGAAGAAGGATGAATAAGTATGGCCACTTATTCAAAAGTTGCAAAAGATCCCAATTCAAACAATATTGCCAGAAATTGAAGAGGAAGGAAAAATCATATTGGAATGTGGAGCAGTCATAGAAACAAGAACCCGACAGCTACGAAATCGATCAATTTCATAGTATCTCATCAAGTGGAAGAAATTACCTGCTGAAGATTCCGCACGGGAGGACAAGAATTTTATACAGAAGCATCAAGAACTACTCAATCGTTGAGGACAACGCTTTTTGAAGGAGAGGGGCATGTTAGGCCCCTATACTACTAGTGTAACCTCTTATTGTTATTAGTACAACCCACTTATTATATTGATGTACCCATGCAGTGCCCATATTGTTAGTATTGTGCCCCATAGAAGCCCACTATTGTTATTATTGTGCCCTTACATTATTATTGTTATGTCGGCTCTAATTATGTTATGACCCCTTAGACTCCTATATATAGAAAGGAGGTCTTCTCATTTGTATCATCCAAGAATTGCTCATTTGTGTAATGTAAAGGAGGTTGCCCCCTCGAAGAGGCTGAATTCTAAGGCGTTGATCTCTCTTTTCTCTCTTTTTGTGAGCTGGTTTCATAACAGAACCATTCTAAGGCAGGTAGGAAAAAGGGTAGGGGTGGTCAACCAATGGCCATCTTATCCTCTTTCAACGCATCCATAAAAGGTGAAATTGAAAATATGTTGGAAGATTTCAGGAGTGAAATGTTGCAAACCCTTTCCCTAGAGATGGAAACTGTGCACATCAAGAGAAAGAATAAGGAAGCAGAGAGAGCATTAGCCATCTTCTGCCCCAGAGAGAGAATTAGCCATCTTCTACCCCAGATGCACAAGGAGGGACCCTAGGAACGAATGTAAATTAAACATTATAGAAATCTTCTCAGTCTGTGAAGAAAACAACTCCACAAACAAGTGCCCTTCTCTACCTAGACTAAAAGTTGTGTATCAAGGAACTGAAGGGGTGACTGAACAACTCTACTACATAAATCAAAGGAGGCCTCATGGGCCTCGACCGTACCAGCAGGGCATGCTAGGGTCATCCTATGCATATTAAAACCCTAACCAAAACACATCCATTCCCTCTTGTGGCCCCCCTGCTCATCCCTCCTAGTCTACAACTTCTCCTTTGTCTTTTGCACCTCAGTACCATTCCCAACTTACCAACCAGCCATTTCAGCCATATACTCCTCCACAACCTCAGTGGAATGCACCCTCCCAGGGGTGGAGGCCCCCATACAACAATGCTCCACATTTATTGACTTCACCTCCTACTCAACCACAACTTTTACACCCTGCTCCACCTACACAGCCTCAGATGCCTGCCCAACCAAATCCGAACCTGAACAATAGACAAGCACAACGAATATACAATGGAGAGACATCCTACCCTGCTTATGTTGTGGAAATTCAGGAAATCAACCTGAGGTCTGAGAGAATACCCCTGGACATCCAACCTCCATCTCCACCAAGGGAGAGTGAGGGGGAAAGAGAGGAAATTATGCCTAGAGTGAATCCAACACCCTTTCCTGAAACACTAACTCATCCAGTCCAGCCTACCCCAGAAGAGAATGAACTTTTGGGTGAATAAAAAAATCTATGTGTCAAAATTCCACTTCTCCAAGCCATTAAGGATGTAACTATTTACAACAAACTGATTAAAGAGAAGTGTTTCAAACATCCAGGGAGGTGAAAAAGAGACACCCCTACCATTAATGTCATTGGACAATTGTCCAACTTAATGCTGGGTCTGGTAATTTTCCCAAAGTATTTAGACCCTGGAATCCCCGTAGTAGATGTGCACATCAATGGCATCATTGTCGCACACACCTTGATTGATCTTGGGGCTTCCATTAATGTAATGACTAAGGACACCATGCTCAACCTAAATCTCCAAGGTTCATTAGGAAAGACCACAACAGTCTTGCAACTTGAAAACCATTCCATAGTAGCCCCTGAGGGGATTGTTGAGGATGTGATGGTCTCCATTGACTCCTAGGAGTACCCTACCAACTTCCTAGTTCTCCAGGCTAATGCCAAGCTTAATGGTTATCCTCTCATACGTGGGAGGCCTTGGTTAGCCACTATCGATGCCTACATTAGCTGCAGGGCTGGAAACATGACTATCAAAAATGGGCATCTATCCAAGGAGTTGATCTTGTAACCTCCCGCTTAGCCATCTTTAGAACATGATTTAACTTTATGGATGGAAGAGGAAGAAGAAGATGAAGTTTACTCAACCCAACTCTATACCCTAGAAACTGCCATGGGAGGAGTACAACCTGATGAAGATGATTTGATTGAACACATCCTCCAAATTCCAACTCCCAACACCTTGTCCTTAGAGGAAGTTGTAAAGGAAACCAAAAGCAGCCATCAGATTGGTCTATGCTTAGTTGATTCAAACCCTACTTGTGTCAATACAATAGAATTTAGCCCTGAAAGAACTTCGAAAATCAACCCCTCTTTCTGAACACGAAGAAGAAGAGTTGTTCAACATGCTAAGGGAACATTTGGATGCCTTTGCTTGGAGTTAGAAAGAAATGAAGGGAGTGCACCCCTCCGAGTGTACTCACCACATTTATATCAAAGAAGGTTGCAAACCAGTCTGACAACCCCAAAGGATAATGAATCCAACTCTCAAGGATATAGTGCAAGAAGAATTGCAAAAGCTGTTGTATGGAGGATTCATTTACCCTATCTCAGACAGTGAGTGGGTTTCTCCTTTGGTGTTGGTTCCAAATAAAAATGGGAAGTGGAGGATTTGTGTTGATTACATAAAATTAAACCAAGCAATAGGGAAGGACCATTTCCCTCTACCTTTCATTAACCAAGTGCTAGATGGCCTGGAAGGGAAAAAGCTCTTCTCTTTCTTAGATGGGTTCAACAGATACAATCAAATCCATATCAGCCCAGAGGACCAGGATAAAACCACCTTCAACTGTCTTTGGGGTACTTTCACTTATAGGATCATTCCTTTTTTCCTATGCAATGCCCCTGCCACTTTCCAGAGGGTAGTCCTGAGTATCTTTGCCGAGCTAGTCCATGATGTTGTTAGGTCCCTATAATACTAATGATTCCCCCATTACTATTGTCATTATATCCCTTATTGTTATTTTTGTGCCCCTATTGTCCCCATATTGTTATTATTGTGCCCCATAGAATCCCACTATTGTTATTTTTGTGCCTTTATATTATTATTGTTAGGTTGGCTTGGTTATATTGTGTCCCCTTAGACTCCTATATATAGAAAAGAGGTTTTTTCATTTGAATCATCTAAGAATTGTTCATTTGTGTAATGTAAAGGAGTTTTCCCCCTCGAAGAGGCTGAATTCTAAGGCATTGATCTATCTTTTTATCTTTTTGTGAGCTGGTTTCCTAACATCTGGTATCATAGGTGCTACTATTCTCCCATAATTCTTAACAAACTTGCAATAATACCCTGTCAACCTGAGAAATCCTCGTAGATGCTTTATGGATGTGGGGATTTTCGATTCCTTAATGGCATGTTAGGTCCCTATAATACTAGTGATTCCCCCATTACTATTGTCATTGTGTCCCTTATTGTTATTGTTGTGCCCCTATTGTCCCCATATTGTTATTATTGTGCCCCATAGAATCCAACTATTGTTATTTTTGTACCTTTATATTATTATTTTTAGCTCATAGCTCATCTTATCATCCTCAATCTGATGGGCAAACTAAGATAGTAAACAAATGTTTGGAAGGATATCTTCGCTGCTTTGTATCTAATAAACAGACACAATGGGTCAAATGGTTGCCTCTGGTTGAGTGGTGGTATAACACTTCCTTCCATACTGCAACAAAAATGACCCAATTTATGGCACTTTATGGATATCATCCACCATCCATCATATCATATTTAAGAGAAAATTCTAAGGTTCAAGCAGTGGAAGATCACATCGAGCATCAACAACAAGTTCTCTAACTCTTAAAGGATAACCTTACCTTGGCGCAGAATAGAATGAAACAGTAGGTAGATCAACATCACAGCGAAAGAAGTTTTGATGTAAGTGATTGGGTATTCCTATGGCTACAACCATATGAACAAAGGTCCCTCAAGCAAGCTAAGAAGGATAATAAATTATCACAAAAGTATTATGGTTCGTACAAGGTGTTGCAAAAGATAGGTACTATGGCATACAAATTGGAACTTTCTGTAGCTTCCCGAGTGCACCTAGTTTTCTATGTTTCATGCTTAAATAAGGTTATAGGTGACAAAATTCCAGTTCAAACAATATTGCCAGAACTTGATGGGGAAGGAAAAATCATATTGGAACCTGAAGCAGACAAAGAAACAAGAACTCGATAGCTACAAAATCGATCAATTTCAGAGTATCTCATCAAGTGGAAGAACTTACCCGTTGAACATTCCACATGGGAGGATGAGAATTTTATACAGAAGCACCCAGAACTGCTCAAGCGTTGAGGACAACACTTTTTTGTGAGTTGGTTTCCTAACAGATGCAGTGCAAATTTATATGGATGACTTTACACCCTATGGGTGTGATTTCCAGGAGGCTCTCTCCAACTTGGGTAAGATGCTGATCAAATGCATTGAAACGAACCTATCCCTTAGTCCTAAAAAATGTGAGTTCTTGATGACTACAGGGACTGTTCTAGGTCACTCAATATCCTAGAAAGGACTACAAGTAGACCCAAATAAGATAGTCATCATCCAAAGGGTCCCAGCTCCACAAAAACAGAGAGATGTCAGAAGTTTTCTAGGTTTAGCCAGATACTATAGGAGATTTATAAAAGACTTCAGCAAGTTAGCTTCTCCTTTATTTGGGTTATTGGCCAAGGACTTTGAATTTGTATGGTCAGAAAGTTGTCAAGAAGCCTTGGACACCCTAAAGGACAAGTTGACTACTGCACCTATTCTCTGAGGCCCAAATTGAGTTCTTCCTTTCCATATACATGTCGATGCCTCTCACAAAGCCATATGAGCAGCTCTAGGCTAGATGACAAGCTACCTTATGCCATTTACTTCATCAGTAAGAATCTGTCAAAATCCGAGCTGAACTACACAGTGAACGAAAAAGAGTTCCTAGCTGTTGTGCATTCATTGAATAAATTTGAACATTACATTACTAGTTACCAGACATTTGTACATACTGACCATGTTGCAATTAAATAGTTGATGAATAAACCTGATGTAAGTTCCCAAATTATTAGATGGTTACTTTTATTGCAACAATTTGATTTAACTATTATTGATAAGCCTAGCAAGGAGAATATTATTGTATATTTTTTATCTAGATTGACTTTGCCTACAGGGGAGGAAGGAATGGTTGATGATCAGCTACCAGATAAACACTTATTCGCCATTTCAGTTCTCTCTCCATGGTTTGTTGACATAGAAAATTACTTGGTGTCTGCACAGTTTCCACCAAATTTGTCCTCCAAGGAAAAGAGCAAGATTTTAAGGAAGAGCGCCCCATTCACTTGGATTGGGGCAACCTCTTCAAACTAGGCCCGAATCAAATTTTTAGAAGATGTCTCAGGGAGGAGGAAGTCTTTGAAATCCTTTTGACCTATCATGATGGGCCTTGTGGAGGTCACTTTGCAGCCAAAAGAACAGTTTTCAAGGTAATACAAGCTGGTTATTACTGGCCCACTCTTCACCAAGATGTGAGGAGATATACTAGTCAGTGTGATTGGTGCCAAAGGATGGGGAAACCTACCCCAAGGGATGAAATGCCTCTGCAACCTCAAGTGACTTTCGAGCCATTTGACAAGTGGGGCATGGATTTCATTAGACCCATTGACCCTCCATCCAAGAAAAAGTAGTACATCATTGTGTGCACTAGCTATTTAACCAAGTGGGCTGAAGCCAAGGCCATCAAAGCAACAACAGAAGAAAAAGTGGCTGAATTCTTAAGGGAAAATGTATTTTATAAGTTTTGGTACCCTAAAGAATTGGTCACTGATCAAGGCAATCAATTTACATCTCACATGATTGATAATTTGTTAATCCAACACAATATCAAGCACAGAACATCCAGTCATTACCACTCACAAGGTAATGGGAAAGTGGAGGTAACTAATAGAGCGCTAGAAAGCATTATGACCAAGGTGATTAGCAACAACAGGAAGGATTGGGCAGATAGATTAGTTGAGGCCACTTGGGCCTACAATACCACCTGGAAGAACACCAATGGATTCACTCCTTATGAGTTGGTATATGATAATAAAGCCATGTTGTCCATTGAATTTGAGTACAACACCTTAAGAATGGCAACACAACTAGATCTAGATCTCACCAGGGCACAACAAGAAAGATTGCTCTAGCTAAATGGGTTAGATGAATTTAGGATGCAGGCCCTCCTGCACACAGAGGTGACTCAAGTTCAAAGGAAAATTTGGCATGACAAGAATATAAAGGACAAGCAGTTTCAAGAAGGTGATTGGGCTTTGTTGTATGATTCCAGGTACAATGATTTTAAATGCAAGTTAAGGACTAGATGATTAGGGCCTTATGTCATAGAAAAATGTCATGATAATGGTTCAGTACAGATAAGAACCATTGATGCAGAGGCTATCCCTTTACTTGTCAATGGGTATAGATTGAAGGTCTACAAGAAGCCCTTGTTAAAGCAAGAATTCATAAATGGCATCAAAAAGATAGTGATGGTGGTGGAGCAAGTCTTAGCTTCCACCCAATCAAGTCCCTAAAAATAAATAAATAAATAAATAAAAATTAAGAGACTCAGGTGAAAACGTCCATAAGGCACCTGAGTCCCACTGTTGGGTTGAAAACCTCTTGAGGCGGCCCAATAGTGTTGAAAAAAGAGAAAAAATAAAAAAATCTTTGAGTGAAAACCTCTTTTGAGGCACCCAAGGCAGGAAACTAGGATGAAAACCTCCTTGGAGGCTGACTAGTTGTTTTCTAAAAAAAGAGAAAAAAAAAATGAAGAAAGAAAGAAAAGGTAAAAGAAATTTGGAAATTTTGTTTGCAGGCCAGCAAGAGGAGGATAACCGTAGCTTGAGAGGAACAGAAGGACCTACAAAATCCATATTTCAATCCCTCCATCTCATATTCTTCATTATTTCATCCATTCTTCCATTTATGAACTCCTCCAGCTCAGTTTACACAGGCTTTGTGTTTTCTACAGGATTCCCTATAAACCTACAAGAGTTTCCTATAGGAATTACAGTGGCCTTGAAATCCCAAGAAAAGTGATCCTAGAGCAAGGGGATGACAAGCCTATGGCTCAAAAAAAAAAAACCCATTCACTCCACCACATCATCGCCATGCCTTTCGTCACCATTTACCCCTGCATCCATCCAATAAGTTTATATATATATATATATATATATAGATATATACAGTTTTCAAAGAAAAAACAAATAGAAGAGGGAGAGAAGGAGGACAAAGGGGCAATACATGAAGGCCACAACTCTCACCTACCATTCACTACAACCCTTCTCTACTCATGTCAACAACCCTCATGCTCCAAAAGTGAGAAAAAGTATGAAAGTTTAGGGGAGAGGCAGCTACATGACATCCTGTAGGTTTCCTGTAGGAAATCCTGTAGTAGCCTATCCCACAAAGGAAACTTCACAGGTTTGCACACATCTTCAACACAAATATTCCAAGGTTGAGGAAGCTCCTCCACAAATCAACAGCAACAGAAGATCACCAGCATCACTCTCCAACACCTGCACATCAAAAGAAACAAGCATCAAAAGAGGCCAATACAAAGAAGGATATGCAGTGAATACACAACACAGATACATCACTCTCCAGCATGCATCATCATCAAAGCATCTTACCCACAGGTATTTCATCTTACTCATGCTCTCTCGTTAGTACGATATGATCAAAATTGTAGGATTATGTGAGAGTTGGTTAAATAAGCAAAGGTGGCTAGTTAACTTGGCCACCTTCGGCCAGTCGATGAGGAGAAAATAGTTAGACCACTCCACACGTGGTAGCAGTCAAATCAGAAGAAAAAGGAGATAAGGCCAAAAATGGCTAAGTTACGGAGGAACGAAGTGGGAATGATTATGAAGTAAGGTGTAATGATGGACTGATAGTGGGACCAATGGTCTAAAAGGAGGTGCTAGTACTTAGATAGCCAACACACCATCCCACATGATCATCCATATATGGAAATAAAACATTGATTCCCATACAAAGAGAGCATTAGGAATCTCAAGAATTCATCAAAAAGAGTTTTCTCTCAGCATTCTTGAAGCAGTACTTACAGGAGATAGTTAGCATTTGCAGCGCAAGAGACCTACATGATCCTACAGGAAAGCCTACAAGATCCTATAGGAAAACCTATAGGATACAGAGCAGTCAATCTACAGGATTATCAGTGGGCACTAAAGGAGGAGAAATCAAAGGTTGTCCTCAACAGAATGTAACAAGTGAGGTAGGAGCTATACCTTCCATGTTTTCTAGTTAAAAGAAGAAAAATCATCAATTTGATTAAGGGAATTGCAGTCTAGGAGAATTGTATTGCAGAGTTAACATTCAAACCTCTCTCACCTACCAGAATTCTTGAATTGTATCCATACAAGCCTCCACAATTACCAGGGAAAGATGACAAGAGGTTTTAACAAAAGAGAACCCACAAACATAGTAAGGATCCACCAGCATCCTCCTGTAGTAGAAATTTTCACAAGGCACCAATGGATGGGGTTCTTTGAGAGGATGAGAGGATACAATGATGAGGTGGCCAAAGACTTTGCTCTCTCACTCATACCCCTCACTAGGACCCATGCCACTGCTATGGTGAAAGGACTATCAGTAGTAATCACCCCTAAAGTTATAAGCATAATCACTACAATCCCTTTAGGGTTACCTTGGAGAAAAGAAGATAAGGGTAACAACACCCTTGCAAATAAGAAATTATTTTTGGAAGGAGAGGAGCCAATTGAGGACAAAAATGGGTTCAGAAGAGAAAGCATTCCATACCCTTGGAATGAAGTTAGTTACCACCTCACTAAATACATATCATGTGAAGGGAGATACAGTGTGGTGTATGGATACCACTTCAGATTCCTCCAAGAAATGAGATTTGGAGAAAACAAACCTCCTCAAAACAGATTGAGTATCCCCTATTTTCTTCTTCAATCAATGATAGACATGAGCATCAAAGTGAAGGAGGGAAAACATCAACAACTAGCCCATCATGGGTTGATCAAACTCATCCTAGAGGATGCTCTACAAAACCTAAGACTCCCTATTACATGGACAACCTTCAGAGACATGCAGGCAGGAGGAGCAATTCAAGCTCTTGAATATGACAAAAGCCCCACTGCTAGTGAAAAGGGAGAAGAAATAGAGGAAAATGAGGAGGAAATAGAGGAGGAGAAAGAAGAAGAAATAGAGGAGGAGAATGAAGAAGAGACAGAAGAAGAAACAAAAGAAGAGATAGATGGGTAAAGTGAGGAAATAGAGGAAGGTGGAGAGAAAGACAAGGATGAGAAGGAGAATGGAAAAGAGGGGACAAAACAGAAGGAAGAACAAAGGTCTATAGTTCAAGACAAAGAAGGGGAAGAATCGCCAAGGGTATCTCCATAACCCACTGAGAAAGACGCAGCAGCTACTCTTGTTGCCCTAAGTACACCTATCAAGTCAAAAGGGAAGAGGCAAAGACAAACCCCATTATACTTCAAGACAAGAAAGAGCACAAGGATTAGGTAAGGAAGACCTCAAACCCCCACAAAAACTCCAATTGTCATTGAGGATTCACCAAAGCAACAAGAAAAGGCAACCCCTCTAAACAAAATTCAAGGAGAAGGATCATCAGGACAAGCCTTTCCCAAATCTCCTATCACTTATGAGGCCTATCACAAGGTCAGACTCATCAAAAGGAAAAGGTATCCTACAGGAGACACAGGCAGACCTACAGGAAGCAGAGGCCATCCTACAGGAAACCCTGTCAAACCTACAGGATGTACAGAAAAGGGACCAAGAAGGTATCACTCCACAAGAAACAAAGGAAGAAGACCAAGAACTAAGGGAACCTAGTCCACAACCCAACCTTAGCTCCTACTACAGATTCATTGAAGGAGGTAGGGTAATCCCACAAAAGTTTGTCGTCCCCTTATTCTTTGAACTTGAAAAAGAGAGGGCAAGGACACACAGGTGGATGCAAATTTCCAAATCAAAAGGAGTGGAGGATGTAGGCCACATGGAGGAGAAATTGAAGGAGATGGGCAAAGAATTGAGCAACATAAGGGACATAGAGGCAATGATGAAAGCTCAGTTAGAAGTAGAGAATGCATGGCAATGGGGACAACTACAAGAAAGGGAAAGCCAGTTGGAAACTATGGCTAGTTTATCCTTGGAGAGAATCCAGTGCAAGATGCCAGCAAAGTCTTATGCCTTGTATCTCAAGGAACAATGGCTACAAATCCAAATCAAGACTTTAGCATAGAAAGGCACTATTCCCTTCCAAGACTATAGACAACTCATTGATCTCTGAGATCAAAGCACCTTGGAGGATAGAGCAAAAATGTCAGAGTTCTACCTACACAACTTAGCCTTGACAGATTTGAATGTGTGGGACCCAAATTCAAAACTAGGAGACTTGCAACTGATGGCCTAAGCATCATGGATGAATCACGAGGAGGCAAGAGTTATAGAGATAAAAAAGGTAATGGCAAGAGAAGAGACAGAACCCCTCATGATTAAAGCTGAACAATCTAATCCAATGGTTGTCATCATCACCCATAACCTCATTGTAAATGATCCTAATATTACACCTAGGTACCTTTCTGCACAATAAAAAACACCCACACACTTTGAAGACATGTTTAGATTGCTAGGAGATGACAACATGCAAGCTTTCCAAAGGCGATGTAACACCTTGCCTTACAGCCTAAAAATCAGAGAATACCATTCTCCTCAAAGAATGAGAGAGGCACTAAATAGAACACCCATGTATAAGCAAGCTCTACAAATAAACAAGGTCAATTGGATTGGTTTGAGACTCAATCCACCACTGCTTTTAGGAATGTTGGAAGGGAGGAGAGAAGAAGAAGAAAGAAAGCGGTGGGAAGAGATAAAGAGGAAGGTAGGATTTTATTCATAGGAAGAGGAAACTACAGTAGAAGCATGGGATGTCAGGGACGCCGCCAAAGAAATGAAGGACATGGGCATAGATTAAGTTGCTCAGAGGATGAGCAACACTTTTAGTAGGGGGTGATGATGAGCCTCATAATTGGGTAACCATATGGACCTTAATACACCTCCAAGCTTACTAAAATCAACTCTTCTCATAATTCCTTACATGTTTTAATTATATTTTGCTTAATGAGATGAGTAAAAGTAAGATGTTATGTCTAGTGGTCTAATGTGCATTGATTACAGGTTTTTGGGAGAAAATCATGGCAATTTTGGCTAATTAAGGTGCAGGAACTTGAATGAGACAAGAAAGAGAGATTATAGGAGATGGATCTTCCTCATTAAATCCTCACTCATTCGAATATCCCTCAATCAAATCACACTAGCTCAGAGTTGCAAGCAGCCGAGTCATGGAGATCATGGGCAGCCGAGCCAGTGACAATTAAGAACCAGTTCATCTTGAGTTTGGGAGCCAAGCCTCCCTAGATTTAAGGAAGTTGTTGGAGACTTCAGTTGTATAAATAAGGAGGCCTAGAGCCTCATTAGGATTCAGATTTTTTATGTAAGAGCACTAAGCATTTTCGAGTTAAAGGATTGTGGCAAAACATTGTTATGTAATTTTTTTGATATGATAATGAGAATGAGCATTTCCTTGATCCAGCACTAAGTTGACTCAGAGGGCTGAAGCTCTTGGGTTAGGGCCCAACCCTAGCAATAGATGTTCCTCTTATTGTACTTGTATGCTTAGGTTATTTCATAGATTAATTGTTGAATTGATTTTAGCATTGTTTCATTGCAAGTAGTGGTGAATTTGATTAGTTTGCTTCCATTTGTGCATAGCTTTAGCAATAGCTTTAGAGAGATAAAGGAATACCAAAAAAGGCTAATAGTGGGTGGATTTGGCCTCACTCCTCCCTTCAGGGACCATGGTTTGAGGAAAAACTCCTATTCAGCCCCAAAAAGACAGAATTCTAATTTCTTATGGAATTTAGGGTTTTCTGCTACTTAGGCCAGCATCTTTTCAGTTTTCAAGAATAGGTTTCAGTTGTTATCTCTGCTATCTCCAGCCTTGTATTAGATCTCATGGTGTTTCACAAAATTCTGCAAATATTTCCATGCATGAACTAGGCAATTAAATAATGGAATTATGTTTTCTTATGTTGATTGGAAATCTTTCTTGTTTGACATGATTCATGGGTAAATGCCAGTGATGTGTGTATTGCAGGAGTTTCAATAGTGTAGGAAGATCTCATGTCAGCAACCCCAACCTAACCTCATCCATCCATGATCACCAAGAGCCACTAAGTCCATCAACCAATTTATCATTCCATAAGAACAACTTTCCATGTTTGTTGAGCAAATCCAACCATCTTACAAACTTTGGTTTGAGTTTTGAGGAAGTCCTAGCCACTCCCTTGCCTTATTTCTTCCATCATTCACCTTCCCTAAGCCCTATACCACCTTCCAAATCACTCCTATTGCTTTCAGCCGAATCTTATAGGAATACAAGGGATCATGTAGGAGCATTAGGACATCCTATAGGTGCATTAGGACATCTTGTAGGACGACCTGTAGTGGCCTGTTTTGAGGCCGATTTGTGGAAAAAGCATCCAGAAAGATAGGATAATACCCCTACTTGCCTCCCAAGCCATATGACCTTTCACAACTATCTCTAACCTACCTTCCATACCACCAAGAAGAATTAGCATTCAAATTTTCACCAAAAAGGACAAAAATGAAAAAAGGTTATGGTGTTCATTCATATGCACAACAATAAAGTGATTGATTATCTCATATTGCATGCCTAGGATAGTTAAGATTACACACATGTTAGCTTAGGATTCTTCTGAAGCAAGTTCTCTTAACAAGTAGTTAGATAAGTGGTGTGTTTAAAGCATTTATTTTAGTCTTTCATTACTACAATAGACAATATTTCAATTCTTTCAATTAGGGTAAAATCCCTCTTTCTCCATTGGTAATCAAACTTCTTCTAAATCAATAGAAGGTCGGTTTGAGAAACCCTAGTGGTCTATCGCCATCTCAACAGTGACAAAGAGTGGACCCATCACATCTACTTGTGTATAAAACATTGTCACCTCCAAGTTTGTACAAACCCTGGGTTGATTAAGTATAGTTGGTAGCCCCAGGAGTTGCAACATTCTTGCTACAATACTGGTGCTCATCATATCGCCCCATCAATTAGGGTCTACCTGCAATGTTTCTTCAAGTGAATTGCTAGTATCACGAGGAGTCCTTCCTAGTTTTGGTGTAGAGCATGTGTGCCCACAACCAATCACATGCTACCATGTTAGTGGTGGTAAACAATGATGGTTTCTACCACCCAGGGGGAGGGGGGGCGAGCGGTGGGAGCTGGGGGGGGGAAATACCCTCCTATTATCTTTCGAATGGGTGTGGCCCCCCCTTTGTCATCGATTTGCTTAAACAACCTAATCTGATGGCGCTCGACTTTCTCAACAGGGAAATCCAGATTCGACCCACTTCTTAAGTGACTACCTCTTTGCAACCCCAAATACATGGATACCTAGATGCCCTGTTGCATCTCAGAGTATGCAGAAGGTTCAAATATCTTTGAAATCATTAGATAAATTGCTAATACTCGAATATAATTATAAGATGGAACTTTGACTAGCTGCAACCTTGCTTTGACTTCTTCACATCAACTTCGTTTTTCTCTTGATTCTTGGGGAGTTAAGAAATTTTTTATATATCATTTGAAAGGCCTCAAAACAATATATTCAATCATATAACTTTCGCTTTCATTTGGACTAGGGAGATAGGTATGAAATTCCTTCAAAGATATGTTCTCCAAACTATAACTTTGAGCACATGCTATTCACAGTTTCGTCACACATCCAATAATCTCCCATGTTGTTGGACTTTGCCATCAATGACATTGCAATTAACATTAATAACAACATATGTACAACATTTTTGTCCCACATACATGCAAGGAGGCAATTTGGTTGAAGGGTCTTTTGGGTGAGTTTGAAAGAATATAGGACAATATAACTATGTTCTATGATAGTCAAAATGCCATCCATTTGGCTACTAGTCTATCTTATCATAGTAAGAATAAGCATATTGATATTAAATACCATTTTATAAGACATATTATTGATGGAGCTGAAGTAGATCTTAAGAAAGTCTATACTCGAGAAAATTATGTAGATGTGCTTTCAATACCATTATTGTTAGAGAAGTTTTGTTGGTATTTAGGTTCTCTTGGCTTACAAAAGAGGTGATGGATGGGCTTGGGCAAGGTAAATTTCTCTCAAGTGGAGATTCTTAGTATAAAACTATATTGTAAAAACCAAAATTTACTTCAAGTAAATATTTGGTAACTTGTATAATGGGGGAAAATTCATGGCAATTCATGTAACACATGCAACAATGAAAGTTAGATATATCTTAGATATATCTATGTAACCGAGTAGATTGAATATGGTTGTAAGCTTCATTGACATATTGTAAGGTTTTACCATGTAGATTTTGTGTTGTCTATTATCTAAGTACTTCATTTGTTATCTTATTTCAATTTTCTCTCCAAAAAGAAGTAGCAACACAATTTGTATAATTCATTGTGGTGGAAGTTAAGTTTATATTAAACATCATAAAATTTATAATGTGGTTGGGTGTATGAATAAATATAAAAATTCTTGCATAGTGTCACTCATATACAATTATGCACTTTATTCTAGTATCTAATTGGATTAAATACATTTTTTATAATATGATTGAAAACATTTTTTTGAGATTTTGAATATTATATTTGTACATTCAAACACTAAAATTTTGAAAAATTAATATATGTATTTATAGGATGTATATTCCTCAGCTTTTTTTTAATATTAGATTTTAGGAATTTTTTATAAAATTAAATTCAAACTAAAATTTCAAATTCAAAGTTTATTTTGTTTGTATGGTATATCTATTTTGTTGAATTTAACTTGATTGAAAGTTTTAGAATATTCTGAAAATCTAATTAATAAAAACTAAATAAAATAGTTAACTTCACTTGGAATTTCGAAAATATGCAATTTAAATAAGATAATCATCTCATTAAAACTCTAATAATTGAGATTCTTTCCCAAAATATGCAATCCAAATAAAGATAGCCATCCCATCCTATCAGAGCTTTTATAATTGGAGTTAAGGTACTGAGATCTGGACGATTAAGTTTTACTTGTCTAGTGAGAACAAACATATTTTCAACAATATATTAAAGTTAATAATTTGCACTTTGTTTGTTGTTAGAAGTTGCGTAACATGTACGCTTTCTTATTCTTGCACCTGTCATGTGCGTTCTGTTGCGCCTCAGAAAGGAAATGCTATATGGCTTTGGCTTGGTTTATTAATCACATTTCCGTCTACAGGTTATTTTTCTGTGTCACTGCCTGACTGGAAGATAATATTTAGCGGTGACTTTTCATTATCTGCTTTTGACTCATCAATTTTTTTGATAACTTTCCTTTAACAATTGGTTGTTGGTAACTATTTTCATTTTTTAGTATTATCATTTTCTTCCCCATCCAAAGACTGGAACTAATGCCTATGTGAATGAGGATAGGCCCATGTCATGACAGAATAATTGTCATAAAGATGGCAACTACCTGGCATCAAATTATTAGGACACAAAATATATATAATTTATAGTATCATTAGACGGGCTAAGGTTGTTGCTTTATGTTGGGCCCTCATGAATTTGAATAAATGTGACAGAACTGGTTGGTAGCACAACTTTATTGCTTGATAAAGTATGTAAAACCAAAATATACTAAAATTGAATTTATTAGCCTAATTCCAATTAGGTTTAGGTTAATAGATTGTACGAATTATGAAGGAAGAAAAAGATTGACAATTACAACACAATGATTCATTAAATTTCTATCAAACGTTGTATCAAGGGATTAAAATGTCAATTCGAAGTGCCACTCCCTCAAATTAGAGAGGAACACGAAGCGTTCAAGGCTGATTATCTTATCATTATAGAGTCCACCTGCTCTGAATTACTTGGGTCAAGAAATGGCCAAATTTTGCAGTGCTTTTTCTGGAATCTTGCAGCCCTGCAATGAAAGTCACTCACAAACCTCAGGGTTGGTAATTTACAGTGACATTTGGACAAATTCTAAATATATTTCCAAAAGTCTCCATGACATGTTTGATGTACTCATTGGTGCTGTGGGTCATAAACTAAGGTAACCAACCAAAATCTTCCACGAACAAAGAGGAGGCTTATACATATTTGCAATCCAGCCTCAGTTTGTGTGGAGTCCCAATTTTGTAAGAAAACTCCTCTCAGTTTGTCTGAGTCCCAGTTTTGTAGGAATTCTGCCAAGGCTACTAGAGTAGTGCTTTTATATAGGAACACTTCAACTGAAAACAAAATGGAACAGAAATGCAAGACTGTTGTGATGGCTGTGGATGAATCTGAGGAAAGCATGAGTGCACTGTTATGGGCTTGTAAATATCTGTTGCCTGCACAGTGCCCACATGGAGATGGCACCCCACAACAGCTCTGCAAGTTCATTCTTGTTCATGTCCAACCTGACATTTGCTTTGCTGCTGGCCCTGGTAAATATACACACACATTATAATTATATATACAGTTATGTATAATATTCAATCTGATGTTTAGTGTTGTTATGGTGTGAATTCACAGTGTATATGGTGAGTGAGGACGTTGTAAATCTTATGGACATAGAGGCAAAAAGGACAACCCAAAATATCTTCAAGCGAGCTCTTTGTATCTGCAGAGACAACAATGTGAGTATTGCTCATATTTTTGGAAAATCTATGCCAAATTATTCAGTTTGGATATAATAATATCAGTTATAATAACAACAATACAGAAATTCAGGTGAAGGCAGAGACAGAGGTGTTTGTGGGTGATGTCAAGCAGAGGCTGTGTGAAGCTGCAGGCAAGTTGGGTGCGGATTTTCTGGTGATGGGTAGCCATGGCCATGGTTTTTTCAAGAGGTAAGTGCCTGTACTCAAATTTGTGGCCTGTACTAAGTCTTTTATTTTCTCTTTGCATAAGAGTGAAAAAATACTTTGGGTAAATGTGATGCTTGAGGGTAGATTTCAGTGAAATAGGCTCTGATTGATTTGAGTAGTATGTGCAGGCTTTTAGTGGGAAGTGTGAGTGATTACTGTTGTCAGAATGCAGCCTGCCCTGTTGTGGTAGTGAACAAGAACGTCTGCAACAATATAAAAAGGTGGTGATTGTTTTGTGGGAGAGTAGAGTTTTTATATCATGGGGAAAGAAAAGAAATTTTGATACGGATATAAATATTCATGTTACTCCCTTCTGTATTGTATAAAGTGTCAGAGCATGTAAAGGTTCATATTACTCCTTTCTGTATTGTATCTAATGTTTGGATTGTATTGTATATAATGTAAAGCTTCATGTCACTCATTTCTGTATCGTATCTAATGTTTGAATTACCTAGTGATGCTGAACGTACAAGGTTATTCTATTGGGAATCTACTGAGTGAAAGCCCACTTAATGCTTTAAATTTTGAGCTTTGTTATGATGGCATGTTCATACTAGTGGTTTCAATGTAATCAACCACCATAAGTACATTTGTGATCATGATTATAGGGTTATTCTATTGGAAATATTTACCAGGTTATTCTATTGGGAATCTACTGAGTGAAAGCCCACTTAATGCTTTAAATTTTGAGCTTTGTTATGATGGCATGTTCATACTAGTGGTTTCAATGTAATCAACCACCATAAGTACATTTGTGATCATGATTATAGGGTTATTCTATCGGAAATCTTTACCAAGTGAAAGCCCACTCGATGCTTTAAATTAATTTTGAGCTTTGTGATGATCGCAGGTTCATACTGGTGGTTTCAATGTAATTAGCCACCGTGAGTTCTTTTGTGAGAAAGATTATAACTTCAGCAACCACTATATAAATCTTCGCATACATGTATTTATAAGTATCACTAAAGTCTATCTTAGGATGGCAACTCAGTTCTTTTTCTAAGTTTTTACACTTATTTTGTATATTGCTACTTTATGACCATATAGCATCCATTTAGTTATAAGTTTTTAAAATAACAATGTCATATTGAAAGCAAAGAAGCAATATTTCAGAAAAATATACCAACATAACAAAAATTGACTCTAAAAATGAGAAACAATTAAATGAATTAAATTGTCTATAATGTGTAGTAAGTCTTATTATAATCTTAATAATATGGTTAGGTAAATTATTTTTCTATTCAACATTAAAATTAACTTTAATTTAATAATATTGTTAAGTGAATTATTATTCTATTCAACATTAAAATTAATTTCAATCTAAATACAATTCAGCTTATTTAAAAAATAATTAAACATGAAATAAATCTAAAAATATATAACAAATTAAAAATAAAACAATTTAAAAATTATAATTTAATTAAATACAACATAATTTAAAAATTAAGAGTCTTTCTGGTAGAAATCACATATGAGAAAATTTTGTCAATGCATTAGTGTTCATCAAGACCAGATGATGAACCACACTAGCTGATTCTAAACAGATGATGAACCACACTCGCTGATTAATGAGTTGGCAAAATTTTCTCCTATGTGATTTCTAACGAAAAATATCTTCTTAATGTAATATAAATCACAGAAGCGTGAATTCAGAAACTTAAAAATAATAATTTAAATTAAACAACTTCAAAATAAAGATTGAAAATGAATACAACAATCATTGTTAGACCATACAAATAATGTTTTTGGAGATAATAAAAATAATGTTTTTGGAAATAGAGACACTCAATGTCCAACAAAGATCAAAACAAAAACAAACCCACACTGTAAAAGTGAAAATTTTCTTTAATGGGAAAACATATGAAGAGCATGAAATCTTATAATCCATGATGAAAATGAAATATGATAGAGAAAAAGATGACGATGAAATCCTATAATCCAGAATGAGAAAAATGAATTGTTCAAGTATTAATTATATAAATATGAGCTACATTATGTTTTTTGTAATTCAATTTTGATGTTAAAAATTTTATTTATTAATTTTGAAGATGATAAAGATGATAGAGAAAATGATAAATGTTAATGGTGTAAAGATGAATTACTTATTAGAATATAAAATTTTCCTATAAAACTGTTTTAATACAAAAATTTTCTATAAAAATGTTTTGTCAAGTTTGAAAATAATAAGAATATAGAAAAAATGAAAAATATTAACTATTAAAAAATTAATCACTTATTAGCCTACAAAGAATAATTATAATTTAGAATTATTAATTATATAAACATGAGCCAGTGATAAGAATAATTATAATTTAGAACTATTAATTATATAAACATGAGCAAGTGATTATAATTTAGAATTATTAATTATATAAACATGAGCGAAACCAGTAAGTTTTGAAAACTTTGAAGACATAATTATACCAAAAATTCAATATAAGTGTTAAATTAATGTAAATCCTAAACATAAAATTTATTATAAATATTATTTTATTTTTTTTTTCAGAGAGAAAAAAACCAATATAGCTTTATATTAAGAGTATATAAAGGTCATCATTACATAATCAAAAGTCGGATAAGGCATAGAAGTGCCCAGAATCACTTTCAGAGATAGGATGCAGATAGGGAATTAAGGCGAAAAAGGCCTATCAGTCTTTGCAAAAATAGATGACAGATTAAACAGATCCCAAAACAAAAAACTCGAATACCAGATACTATAGATGATCAAAACCAGATATACCAGGACTGTCAGCAGAGACATTCCAGCTTCTGTCAGAACAGAACCATGAAACTGATGCATGCAAAAATCCTATAAAGAGAGAAGGGGCGGAAAATTCCCAGCCTTGGGAATTTGCGGATCCAAAAAGCATGAAACTGGCGATCTGGGAGCCAAGATCACTAACATGAGCAAAAGACCATGGCATCATGTAGAAGACATGTTCAGCAAGGAGACTTCCTGATGATAGAAATCATGACAAGCCAATATGCGTTGAAGAATAGCTTGAAGAGGTTCCTTAGAGCTTTGGAAAATATGAGCATTCCTCCAGTTCCACATGAACCAGCATGAAATGATGAACAACGATATCCAAGATGTTGACTGTCTGCTCCACCATTTAAAGCCCTCCTGAACAGAAGAAAATAGATTGTAAGGGAAACCAAAATGTAAAGACAATACATACCAGATATGAAGGGACGAGGGGCACTGAAAAAACATATGCAGGTTTGATTCCCCGTCATTGTGGCACATGGAGCATCTACTCGGACCCTGCCAGCTTCTCTTCTGAAGTATCTCCCACGTGAGGTTTTTGTTTTCAAAAAGCAGCCAGGAGAAGATGATCATCTTTAGCGGGCATGCAGCTTTCCAAAAGCAGGGAGGGAAGATCAGGGGAGGACTTCCAATACTCGCGGAGATCATATCAGCATAAATGTGCCTTACAGACACATGGTTCTGGAGAGACCATAGCAGACGATCCTTTGTTCCTGTTCGAGAAATCCCTGAATTTTCAAGGCTCGCTTTAACCACCCGCCAGAGAGGAACCATCGACTGAGGTAAATGTAAATCCGCCCCCTCTTTCCAAACCGGGGAAGAGCCTGACCAGCCTTCAATCAACTTATCCCAGGTGAAATATCCCAGTCTATGAAGATTGCTTATCAGTGGATGAGGGATCGAGAATTCCTGGTCTGGAGAAATAGAATCAAAGGCAATATAAATATTCGATCCTGAAAAGAGGTTCCATCGGAATTTTTTCATGAAAAATGGAAGGACCTTTCTAAAACTTTGCCATATCCTCGATCCGTTCCGGATACCAATGGTCCGCCTCCTATACCAAAATTCAATGCTTTTCCCTTTTAGATACTTCGACTTTATAATCCTGCTCCATGGCCCGTCATGGAAAATTCCTCTATAGAGAGACTTACAGAGGAGAGCATTTCCAAAGATGCGGATGTTCAACAGACCCCATCCACCGGCCTTTTTTGGTTTTGCAATAGAGGCCAACTTGACAAGATGAATTTTGCTCTGTTGTGCATGACCACCCCACAAGAAATTTGCAACCAATCTGTTCATCTGTTTAATAATACTAATGGGAAGAAAAAAGATGTGTGCCCAGTAGATTGAAAGTTGACATAGGACAGCCTGAACTAAAATGAATCTGCCAGCAAGAGAAAGAAATTTATATTCCCATCCTGCAATTTTTTTATAAAACCGATCCAATAACCAACTCCAGTCCTTTTTTGTATATCCTTTGGCCTTTAAAGCAAAGCCCAGGTATTTAAACCCATGTTTAACTGAATGAGGAGTTATGCCCATCAAATCAGATATCCAATGAACAATTTCCATATTTACGTCATTATGAAACAGGGAAGATTTATCCTTGTTGATAAACAAACCTGTAGCTTTCTGGAATCTTGTGAGGATTTCGTTTAAACATGTCCAAGATGCCCTGCAAAGCATAGCGAGGATAAGAACGTCATCGACAAAGAGACTGTGTGAGATGTAATTGTCCTTGCAGATTTTGACCGGGCGGCATCTCTTATCCTCGACAGCTCTATTTATCTGCAAGCTGAGGGAGTTCATCACCAGGATGAACAGTAATGGGGACAGTGGGCATCCCTGTCGGAGGCCTCTCTCCGCTTGGAAAAAAGATGAGGGAATACCATTAACAATCACCGAATATTTAACATTCTCTACGCAAGACATGACCCAATTGACACTTTTTGATTTCAGTCCTGTCTTAGCCAGAAGAATTCTCAAAAAACCCCAGTCAACACAATCGTAAGCTTTTTGTAAGTCGATCTTGAGAATAGCCGCATCCATATTCTTCGTCAGGATAGAAAAAAGACTTTCCTGTGTCATGGCAACCGCATCCAGTATGAGTCGGCCCTTTAAGAATGCATGTTGTTCTCTGGAGATGTAGGAATTGAGAATAGGCTTGATTCTCTCCGCAATAATTTTTGAAATTAATTTGAACATGATGTTGCATAGAGAGATTGGCCGAAAATCTTGAAAGAATTCCGGTCTGAATTTTTTTGGAATCAGCGCAATGAAGGTTGTGGTAGTAGCCGAGTGAATGTTTCCAGACAATCGGGATGCTTCGATCATGCGCAATAGATCTGATTTGAAAAGATCATAGAAATGAGAAAAGAATTCAATAGGCCATCCATCGGGCCCTGGGCTTTTATCCTTTTTGAAGGATTTGATGGCCTTTAGAAGTTCCTCTTCTGAGACTGGTTTAATGAAGTCTTCATTTGCAGCATCATTGAACATTTCCGGCACCAGCTCTATGCCCCAAAGGATATCTTGAAAGATAACCTCTCTTCTTCTATACTGATTTTGGAAATATCTGACAGCCTCCCTCGCTATCTCATGCTGTGATGTGAGGACATTCCCTTTTTCATCTTTTATGCTCCAGATAGAGTTTTTTTCCCTTCTCGCGTTTGCAAATTTATGGAAGAACCGTGTATTTCTGTCTCCCTCTTTGAGCCAGATGGCTCTGCTTTTGAGACGCCATGTGGCTTCTTCCTTTAAAAGAAACAGATTTTTCCTTTTCTCCAGCTTTCTGATCGTGTTCTTCAGGTCAAAAGATAAACTATTGTGATCAGTCGATTCATATAGGGAGGCTAGTTCCCTACGTATTTCATTTAATTCCTCTTTATCCTTTCTCTTCTTATTTTTTTGCCATTCTTTCGACACTGTTCTCAATCTCTCCAGTTTTTTGCGAAACGGCAAAAAGGGATCCATTTCATGCTCATGGATGCTCTTCCAATTTTCTGAGATGATTTTATTATAGGACTGGTCCTCTAGATAGATTCTGTTGAATTTAAAGGAGTATCCTAATCTGTTAATGCCTTCATGCCATTTTAGGATAATGGGCCTGTGATCAGAAGAATGGTCATCTCCAATGGATAGTACTGGCATACCCATGTTTCCGATAATACTAGCATGAATAACAACTCTGTCAATTCTTTTAGCAATGTAGGCCTGTCCAGTCCTGTTGTTTTCCCATGTGGGCTTCAATTTGTCCGGAATAATGTCCACCATATCCCTGTACAGAAACTCCTTCTTTATAAAATCAGCTAGAGAGTCATTTTTCCTGCAGTTCCCCCAACATTCACCAGAATTGAGTGTCAAATTAAAATCTCCTGCAATTAACAGCGATTCAATCTCAAGAATATGGGAATCGAATAACTTTTTCCAAAAAGGAAATCTGTTTTTATATGGAGCATAGAGATTTAGCAAGTTTAATGCTTTTTCTTGACCCCTGATGGATGCTTTAATTAGAATTCCTGCATAGCATTTGTAGGCTTTTGCCATAATCCAAACTGGATCCCATATAACCATGAGGCCACCCGACTGACCATTTGCTTCAGTGGCCACTATATGCCACAAGGGAAACATTCTCCTAAAGTAATCTATGGACGCGGAGCTAGGATGCATGGTCTCTTGAATGAATATGATCTTGGGATGTGCCATGTAGAAAACGTCCTTCAGCGCATTAAATTTGGGAGCTGCGCCCAGACCCCTAATATTCATGGAAACGAGGAATGTCATTTTGACGATTCACCAGCCTCACATGCTCTAAGGGGCTGAAACTCGGGTGACTCCAGGACCGGAACTTCGACTAAGGATAAGTTCCTCACACCATGCTCGGATACAACAGATCTCCCTCTAAAATGTCGGCTGCCTCCCTTTGATTTTTTCCTGACAGTGATATTTTTTGCAGATTGGGGACTTATGCAAGGATAGGACGGACTAGACGGTTTATGAATAGTAAAATTTATGAATAGATACCATAATCCCCTTATTGTAAATATTATTTATAATAAGTGTAAGTAAAATTTTAATGTTTTGTAAGGCTAGGGGAAAAATTACTTATTATAACGAGGTTTTATGACCAAAACATATTATAACGAGGTTTTATGACAAACACATATTACAAGTGTACCTACCACTTAAGGTTTATGCTAGTGAGAATAGCTAAACTCCATATGCATCCATCATCGTGCATTTTTGACATGCTTTTGCTTTACTTTCATGCGATTTGGAGAATATGGTGAGGTGTCAAAGACATTTGTACTTTAATATAATATATATTGAGGAACATAGACACAATTAAAGATTGGTTTTATATCAAGGTGGACACTTCAGGATGTTGGTGTTCTCATAATTCGTTGAAGGTGATACTTCATTTTCATAAAGTCTTTTCAAATGTATTAATTATTTAGTTATAAAATTTATATTAGTTATTTATGTTAATTAAAAAGGTATTATTAAAGATATATTTAGAATAATTATATATTTATATATGAAAATAATAATTTGGAGGAAGTGTTTTGATATTGATATTTTGGAATATATATTTATCACAATTTTAATTGGAATTATAGCATTGAGAAAAGGATAAAGGGAGAATGGAAATCATATTATGGGCTTGAAAATAATTGTAAATCAAAATATTTTTCAATGTGGGATAAAAAAAACCCCTTTGAAAGTTTCATCACTCTTATTATATTGTATGGATTTTAGGTTTGGGGTTGTAGTATCTCTAGAGATTCATGGAGGTAGTTAGAACATATCCAAAAACAATATATAACACACATATCAAGATTAAAGGAAATACATCCTATCCTATCCTCATGAAAGTAAGTCTTCCCCCCATTGAAAGCATGACCATGACTAGGTATCTTATGTACAAGAAAAGGTTAAACAACATGGAATGCAAAATGTTTCCTAAAATTACTTCTAACTCTAGCAAGTACTACCACCTTCTACTCAAGGGGGATGGTATAAGGATGCATAGTCTTGCCTAGTACATTTAGGGATAAACGAGGAAATTATTTGCAAAATAAGTATAAATTGTGGGGTGATAAAGACTTAGAGAGGAAAAGGAAGCTAAGACATTATAAGGAGGTGATCAATCAAAATTATCTCTCTGTCTTGGATGGTGTAAAGAAGAAAATAAACATTGTTAAAGCAAGAATAAATTCTCATGAGTTGCATAGTAAAACTAAGAGTTGGTTAATTCCTTAAACACTTTGGGTTGAAAGAGTCTATCACCGATGTGACACTAGGAGTGTTGAAGATGAAAATCTCTTTCTCTCAGATTGTCTAGTTTATACTCACATTAGATCTAAATTTCAATTTTTTTGCCACTCCAACATTCTTGACCTCTTAAATAAATAAATAAAAACTAGAATGCTTATTTTAAAGCTCTCTAAGTATAAAAATAAAACTCTAAAAAAATTCAAGTAATTTCTTACCTTCTAGCTCTAATAGAGTATTTCAATCATAGTAGACATTAATAATCATTATCATCATAATGAAATAATATAACATTTTGCAAACCTATTTTTCGTGTGGTATTTCTCTTGATCATATAAATGAATTTTTGTTTATTATCAATTTGAAGCAACCCCATTTAACATAAGACAATCCACTATTTATTTATTAATATTTTCTTTTCTTTTCTTTTTTTTATTCTCACAAATATTTTAATAATGAAAAAAAATTGATATTACTAATAAAATGAACAACATATATATAGTATATTTAACCCTGAGAAATTTAAATAATTTATTCTTATGATATGTTGGGAAAATAGGAAAATTTGATATAACACATCAAATTATTTGAAACTATCTTTCACAGCCAATTATATATATATATATATATATATATATATACCCAAAAACATATCAATCAGCTATCTTTTCATAAGTGTGTTGAGTTAAAATCCTCGGAACAAAATACACCTTTGTATTAATGTTTTCAAATTTCCATTGATGTAACCAAAAATATAAAATCAAGTCTCAAGATTTATTGAAGGAATTTAATGGCATCATAATTATTTATTTATTTTTTCCTTTTTTATATTCTTCCTTTTATGTGCAAGAGTCACGAAAGAATCATTACATAGCCTTCCCCGAAATAGGCCTCCAGCCTTTGGGGGACCAAACCACTACACACACTCATTAGAGGACAACCTGAAAAATAACATCATAATTACATAATTAGTTAATCACATGAAATTTTTCCTCATCACCCTTCCAGTGAAACATTTACAAAGTTCTCATAGTGTAACTAAGCATATAACTTCAAACTTCAAGATTTGTCTAAAGCGCGTAAAGGCGTCATAATTACATAGCCACATGGTTGTTGGTTTCAAATAACATTAACAAATATTAAAACTTCAAGACTCATCCAAAGGGCTTAAGGGCCTCATAATTACGTGGTCACAGGGTCATTGTTTTGGAATAACATTAACAATTATCCTAATAAAATAATTCAAATGTTCAACATGGCTTATGGCTTAAGTAGCTATTGTAGCAGCTACAACCACCTTCCAAAATTTTGCCCATGCCTCATTTTGGAACCTTCGTTCTAAACCATAGCAGCTCATCTTACACTGATCTAGGTACTTGTGCTTTGATTGAGCCTCATCCTTTGCATCTTGGCTTGTGTTTCCTTACCTGGTTTACCATCTAACCCACAAGTCGATCCCTTGACTTAGTTTCATCCAGTTCCAGTCTTGCCTTAGAGAACTGCACAATCCTTGAGGGCAACCAACCTTGCACTCGGGAATTGCGTAGTCCAACTTGACAGTGAGCCTTGAGCTCAAGAATTGCACAGCATCAGATGGCAGCCAACCTTGAGCTAGGAAATTGCACAAAGCATGAGAAGCAACCCAGAGCCACTCAGACCATAAATTGTGCAGAAGCCTTTCTGCTCAAAAATTGCTTAGTGCATGAACCAGGGAGTTGCCCAGTTCTCCCCAAAACTGTGCAATCTCTCCAGAAAATTTATGGCACCTTTTCCCAAAAAAGAAAAAAAGCAAAAAGCAACCCTAAAAAATAGGGATCTATTTTTAGTAACCCGGAGGAGGCACTTGAGTTATTTTGGAAACTACCGCCAAGTGTCGCTTTTTCCTTGATTTTTGCCTTCACGTCATAAACCCTAAATCGACCAAAACTATTTAATCGACATTGCTAGAGTTCATTTTCACATTCGATCTTGAAGCTTTGGCATTCCGAAGGAGATCAAGGAACCTTCAGGGCGATCATCATCACTTTTCCGGGTGAGTCTTGATTTTCTAGTCTTTTATTGCTTTTTTTGTCGCTTTTTATTGTTTAGCTTGTGAGAGAGTTGTTTCACTTGTTTCTTTGAACAAATGTTGGCATTTTAACCGGTTTTAGCTTGTAGAAGTGTTTTTTCAAATTTTTGCGTTGTCTTTCCCAAGTGTCACGTGCATTACCCTGCTTTTGCACTAACGATTGTCGTTGTGGAAACTCCCTTCACATGCTTCGTTTTCCTTTAGTTTGATTGATTCCTGCACTTGTTTCACTTGCATGAATAATCACTTAGTCAGATATGCACTCAACATCACACCATCCTTCAGGTCTGCTCAATTTCACACTCCCCTTGGGCAGATTTGGTCTCTCCTTGCCCAGATCTCGCTTTTCACTGAATGCAATGCACATTTTGGGAGCTCAAGGCCTCTGCCTTGGCTTCTGGAATTGTGTGGAGGTTTCCTGAGCCTATATCCAACTACACAGTGCACAGTTCCAAGAGCTAGTCTCCCAGCTTGGCCACTAAGATTGCGTAATGTGCAGTCTCTCTCGACCCTAGCCCAAGACTAAACTACGCATTGCGTAGTTCCATTCAGCAAGCCTCCCCACTGATTGTTGGGACTACGCAATGCACAGTTCTAGTAGACATCCAGTGATCTCTGTGAACCAGAATTGTGCATTCTGTCCCATCATGAGCCTGGTTTGTTGCTTGGTCTTGTCTTGAAGTTGCTTCGGTTTTAAGCTAGCATTTTCCTGCCATGAGTGTCCTCTCTATCCCCAAGTATAGTAGTTGTTGAACGTCTCTCTAGCACTTGCAGTTAACATGGCCTCCAAGAGAGTTGAATCAAAGGAAACCTTCGAGAATAGTATTGGGGAAGCAGTTAAGCAGACGTCAGTTAATCTACCAGTTTGAGTAGACACTCAATTGTTCATTGAGAAGGGTACAACATTAACATGGAAGCAAATCAATGATACTTTCACAGAGGACTTCAAGGAAGACTTAGAGGATCGACAAGTTACCTTAGCATCCACCGATCAAGATTATACAAGGTTGCATATAGGTACCTCGTCTTCCCATGTGTGGACATTATCAGCTGGATAGTCTCACACATAGATGAAAGGACTATGACATTGAGCAATGCCAGCGGGATAAATCTTGCCACTTTCAGGGTGGAGAACTTTCAGAATATGTATCATTTACCTCAACCGGTGAAGTGCATGGATTCATTTTTCTATGTCACCCACAACTTTGTAACACTAGAGACATCACCAAGCACTGGGTGAAAGAGTCGTCAAAGTTCGGACAAACGCCCAATCATGTTTACAAGACAAAGTCTCTCAGGAAGGATTATAAGTTCTTGATCATATTTGCATGCAGAATATACAGTCAAGAGAACACGAAAACCTTGGAAAGGTAATCATGCTAGACCAGTTGGAAAATGATGGGAAGCCATTCAACTGGTCAGAATTGTTGGCTCATCAATTGAAGATCCATCTGACTGATGCCCAGAATCCGCCTAAGAATGAGCAAGTGAGATTCTACATGTCTGAATACTTAGTTGATGCAATTTTTTCCTAGCGTGAGATGGACATGGACACCTAAGGAGATTGTCATTAATGTTTATTGCAAGTTCCTTTCTGATTGTAGTTATCGAGGAGTGATGGCAAAGCTAACTGACCATTTCATCATCTCGTTGTACAAGGTAATATTTGAGAAATATCCCCCTTGCATGTCCCAAGAAGAGATGGAGGCAATAGTGAACATCGCAGATTGGTATGCCTCACCAGGTGGCACTGATCTGGATCTTGGGGGGAGGCCCTCAAGATCTAAAAGATTGAAATGGATCTTGGGGGGGAGGCCCCCAAGATCTGAAAAATTGAAATTTCCAAAAGAAAAAGAGGAGAATGCCCAATAAACAAAACCACAAAGAAACGTTTTATTAAAACAGATAATAACTGTAAGGACTACATTGTGGTGGAAAATTTGTCTTTTTACAAAATGTGACTTGTTACTTATAGTATTTTTCAGTTACAATACGACGGGTCAATTCCATGGGTAAATGAATACCATAGGTGGATGTTACAATACCACGGGTCAATTCCATGAATGAATGAATACCATGGGTGGATGTCACGATATGACGAGTCAATTCCATGGGTGAATGAATACCATGGGTGGATGTCACAATACCATGGGCAAATACCATGGGTGAATGAATACCATGGATGGATTTCACTTACAATACCATGGGTGGATGCCACTTACAATACCATGGGTAAATTCCATGGGTGGATGAATACCATGGGTTGATACCATTTTCCATTCAAATAATTCCTCCCTCCTTAAGAAGCAATTGTCCCCATTGCATGAAGTTCCCTCCTGTGAAGCCTTTGTTGAATATGAAGACCCACTAAAGAGAAGGGTTTTATGTGATTAACCCATAACCATGATGAATGAAGATCCGATGATAGAGATACCTTGTAATGCTTGTTAGCAACTATGACACTGACAGTGTGCGACCTAGCAAATGGACTTTGATGAAGTGTGGGTTTTTGGATGACCCATAACCATGACAAACGAAGATCCGAGGATAGAGATACCCTGTAATGCTTGTGACCAACTATGATACTAACAGTCTACGACCTAGCAAATGGACTTCAATGATAAGGATTTTGTGTGGTTGACCCATAACCGTGATGTTTGTAGTTGATGAAGTAGCAGGTGCCTACATAGCTTAGGGTGGGAAGGCACGTCTCCAAATAACCCAAGCCAAATGCTGCTATGCTGAAACTGACGAATGTGAAGCAGGTGCCTACTAAAATGGAGTGCGAGGGCACGTCTCCAATGGGAACCCACTTCGAATGCTGCTCTAGAACTAAAATGGACATAACTCGATCAATATAACTCAAAATATTTATTATAAACTATTTTTGGAAGTAGAAGGACCATTTTGCATCTTCCCATGTGTTGGAAATCCTTATCTGGACATTCTAGAATCTCATATTCGCGCTGCAATTTTTCCGCCGTCACAAAAGTTCTGAAAAAAATAGTTGATTTTAAATTAGCAATATCTCCCACATCCGAACTCTGATTCGACCCATTGTTTTTTTGAAATTGGGTGATTTTTCAAGAGGAGCTCAGATATACAATTAGTTTTTTGAAATTCTACACAAAAACTTCAAAAAATGATAGGAGAGTCGTCGTCCACCAATTGTTGTCAGAAAAAAATTCTACAACATAGCTGATTTTAAATCAGCGATATCTCCCTCATCCAGACTCCGATTCGGCCGATTTTTTTTTTGAATTTTGGTATTTTTTTGCAAGGAATCCAGATATGGTATTTGTTTTTGTAAATATTGCACCAAATTTTTCAGATCTGATCTACAAATTTGGCACCCAAAAAAAATCCTGCAAAAAAATGAAAAAAGAAAAATTCTTCTTGCTTGACCCACGAAAGTGCTCTGTGGAGGTTGCAGCGTGTGCCTGAAGTTTGTTGAATATTGCTGAAAAAATTTGAAATTGAAATATGCATGAAACCTCATTCCCATGGAATTATAACCTCCTCTGATACCACTGATCCGGATCTTGGGGGGAGGGCCTCGAGCTCTAAAAGATTGAAATGGATCTTGGGGGAGGCCCCCAAGATCTGAAAAATTGAAATTGCCAGAAGAAAAAGAGGGGAATGCCCAATAAACAAAACCACAAAGAAACGTTTTATTAAAATAGATAATAACTGTAAGGACTACATTGTGGTGGAAAATATGTCCTTTTACAAAATGTGACTTGTTACTTATAGTATTTTTCAGTTACAATACCACAGGTCAATTTCATGGGTGAATGAATACCATGAGTGGATGTCATAATACCATGGGTCAATTCCATGGGTAAATGAATACCATGGGTGAATGTCACAATACGATGGGTCAATTCCATGGGTGAATGAATACCATGGGTGGATGTTACAATACCATGGGTGAATGAATACCATGGGTGGATGTCACTTACAATACCATGGGTGGATGCCACTTACAATACCATGGGTGGATGAATAACATTGGTGGATGAATACCATGGGTTGATGCCATTTTCCATACAGATCAAGCACCTTCATCAAAGTGTATAGCGGAGAGAAGCTTCCACATGTTCTACCAAGGTATGCCATAGACAAGTTGGTCATGCAAGAGGTCTCATATCACCTCTCCACAGGGTTGTTAGAAGGTCTGCATAGGAAGAAGAAGGCTCCATGGCCCACTCTTCCTTTGCATGAGATTAAGTGCTTGAAGGATGAAGATGTCAAAGCTAAGGATATAGTAGGATTCAATTTCAGCGCCAAAGAGTTTAATCCATATCATTCTCACAGTGTTTACAAGGACCATTGTGCGAGAGTGTACTTTCCCTCGATTCACGAAACATTTCACTAGCAAGAGGAGGACCCTTGGAGGTACTACTACAATGCCTCCAAACTCCATGAGTCGGTCAGTATAGCAATAGCTTGGAAAGTTGCTCTACAAACAACAGCAGGACGTGAAGCAACAACAAAAACAACAATAGGCAACAATCTAGTGCAGCAAGGACAAGAGGAAGATTGTTGAGAATCCACAAGCAAAGAAAATATGCAAGATAAGGGTAGACCCTATCATAGGGAAATCAACTTTGGCAATGGAGGCAAGGAGGGAGCAATGGATAAAGAGAGCAGAGAAAAGGAAGAGAGAAAATAAGAGGTTGTATGAAGCAAAACTAAAGCTGCAGGAGACAAAGAAAAAGTTGAAGGAAGAATGAGAGTTGAGGAGGAGAGAAAGAAAAGAGAAGTAGAAGCAGGAAGAAGAACAAAGGAAATGCACAATGACAGAGAAAAAAATGTCAATACAAGTTGAGGAGTCAAAACAACCGATAGTGGAAGAAGAGGGTGAACAAATGCAGGATCGGGATCTTGCTCAGCAGATTGAGCAATTGATTAAAGTGACAAACATGGAGTTAAAGAAAGAGTCACAGAACGAAGACACTGACCTTATGTCACAAGAACCAGAGTTCACCTCTTAGTCTCCACCACCTCCAGTGTCAGAACTAGTCCCGAACGAGAAAGGAGAAGTTTTTCTCCTTGATGATGATCTCGTCATGGATGTGTACAATCTATCATTTGATGAGTTGTAGAAGAGGATTGTACAAGCACTTCCGATATGATCACACATCACCTGCATTCATCAAGGAAAGGGTGATAGTTCCAGATATCAGAAATCATCTAGTTGCCCGTGCCGATGCCACCTTGGTCTATGCAAGAGAAACGATCTCAAATGTTAAGTTCCCATTGGTCGAGAATGAATAAATGGAAAAAAACTTGCAAGCTGTCAGGAAAGAGGTAGAACAAATTCAAGTACAAAGTGTAGTTTCCAAAATGGGAGAGATGAGGAAAGTGATACTCGCTAAATTATCAAAACTTTAAACTACCATGCAGAAGCTCTATGATGGATTTGTCACCGTGCATAAAGTAGTTATCCATGTGCATGGCTTACAGCAACGGAGATAAGAGTTGGTTCAAACTCTCAAGGACATAAATGTTGCCATCGTCCATGTGCAAGAGTGGAAAATGCGGTAAAAAAGGGCCCTGCTTCACTTGCCAAAGAATATGAAGCCACAGGTAGAGCTGGAGAAATAAAAGGTCCCAATGTTGATCCAGAACTATGAGCAGCGCACCCCATTCGTCAGCAGCATATAGGCCTCATATGCACGGTTGTACAAGAGTTTGGATGTCATGGTAAGAACGCACATGATCTTGTCAATCAGTTCCATCACTAAGGCTAGACCCAAGAACCAAGTTTGGCTAGAGATCGATGGGTACATGGAGCAGCTAAGGCGAGAGGCCATGAGGGATGACTTGGATCTAAGCACATATAACATGTAGAAGTACATTGGTGGCCCTGTCATGGTCAACACCATGTTTCACATGCTTCAGGACGAGTTGGATATAGGTTCCAAGACCATATACCTGGATCCTATGGAGGCAAGAGTCTGCTATCAAAAAGACATCATCAAGTGGTTTGAGGACATCATCACACAATACCGAGCTTGGCATCAATATGTGTGATCCAGGTGGATATTTGTGGCCACCTACCAAGTCCACTTGGATCCCCACCATTGTTTCTTTCAGCTTTTCAGTTTCCTTAATTGTAGCACAGTTTACTATTTTTAGCAATTTTTCGGGTCCTAAACTTCCGGAGCTGTTTTGAGGCCCTAAACGATGTTTTTTGGGGAAACTTGGAGCAACATGGGTCCATGGAGTGATGTTGCTCTTCCCAAAGTTGTAGTTCTCGGATAGATCTTTCTAATGAGATATTGTGTGTGTCAAACAGAGATCATATGCCAAAGTTACAACCCCAGGAAGTTGATGTACCAATTTACCCAAATGGGGCCCACGATTTGGCGTTTCATCTTCTAGGGTTAGGTTTTTGGATGTTTAGGGTTTTCCATTGTTTCTCAACAATAAATAGGCCTTCGATCCTCATTGTAACACAGTTCAGAGCCATGTAGCCACCAAATCTCTTCTCAGATGTAAGCTACCATCACCATAGCTGGTTTATTTCCATTGTTGTTTGTAAGCATATTTCAGTATTTTACATTAATGAAATGAAGCATTATTTCTGTTGCATCTCTATGTTTATGGTTATCTCTGTGATTTGTTGCATTCTTGTTTAAATCCGGATCAGTGGTATCAGAGGGGTCTGTTTTTTCTTTGTTTTTCTTTGCATGTCCCCAATGAGGTCGGGATATAAGGAGTTAGGGCTTGAACTAGTCGAACCTTTGCAAGACTAGCCTCGAAAATCCCGACAGCCTCCCATGGCGGATGAAAAGAAAGACGAGGGCGCAGGAGATCCTATCAAAATCTTGCTCGAAGAATCCCTCGAGCGATAAAGGAACGCGATGATGGACAGCTTTGCCCAGATCCTTCAACGGCTACCCAGGGATGACGCATCGGCTTTCAACAGCTACTTTGGAAGCGCCACACCATTTAAGGTACAAGTTAATTTTGAAATCCCCATATTCGAGGGTCAGATAGACGCAAATGTCGTCGATAAATGGTTAAATCTACTAGAGGGTTATTTTTTGTTCATGATTTTTCAAGTTGGGAAAAGATTATTTTCGCTCTTCTCAAAGCAGCACCCCACGTCAAGGACTAGTGGAAAACCTACTGCGAGCAGAAGGATGAAAGTATAGGCTCACTATTTTTAGCCGCACCCACTTGGGATTCATTTCGGGATGTCATCAAGGAGCAGTACTACCCTGTCGGAAGCTATGAGGATCAACACAAAGTGGACCACGCTGCGACAGGGGAGGGACCAATACGTGCCAGAGTTTACCAATATTTTCCATACCCTTCGCACAAAGTTGGGTATCAAGGATTTGGAGCAGCATTTGGTACCCTTCGCACAAAGTTGGGTATCAAGGATTCGGAGCAGCATTTGGTACTCAAATATCGCAGCTGCCTGCATAGGTACATCCAAGAAGAAATAGAATTCCTGAACATCCCCTCGCTTAGCACGTCATACTGATATGTTGTCAAGGTCGAGCAAAAGTTCAAACAAAAGAAGCAAGACTTTGGATCTGCGAATTTGAAGCAAGGGAAAGGTGCCCCCAAACCACAGAACAAAGGACAAAGCTAAGGCAGGGCGACACAAGACAACCCACCAAAGCTGCAAGACAAGAACAGTGTCGTGAAGCCGAAAAAAGACGCGGGAAAGTGGTGTGAGTTCCATAAGAGCTCCACCCACAACACAAGTGAGTGTCGGGCCAAGTAGTCACTGGTGGTCAAGCTAAAGGTTTTAGAATCAGATGCATGTTCCAACTCTGAGTCAAAACCTGACAAGGGGAATGACAAAGGGAAGCAGATTATCGATGCGGAGCCTAATGCCACTGTTGCTACCACGAAGATACAAAAGGAGGAACCTGAAGATCCAGAGGAGGAGGAGTGTCTCTTCCACTCCCAGATGTGGGTAAAGGGCTCCTCGTTACAATTCATTGTCGACAGCAAGAGCCAAAAGAACCTCATTTCAGCAGAGGTCGTGAAGTGGTTGGACTTACCGACCACAGCACATCCACAACCGTACACCATCGAGTGGCTTCACCAAGGACGGGATCTTTGCGTGAGCCAGCAGTGTCGCCTTCCATACAACATCAAGCCCTTCACAAATGAGGTATTGTGTGACATTGTTCCCCTTAAAGTTTGTGATGTATTATTAGGACAACCATACTTGTGGAAGCGACATGTTGTGTATGAATCAAGGTCTCGTGTTGTTATTCTTACTTTGGGAAATAAGTTGTACAAGATACCGGAGGTAGCACCGCCTACCGCCATCTCTTTGGTTACTACAAAACAATGCAGTAAGCTCATTTCCAAAACCGGGAAATTTGTTTTCCTGATGATATGCTCTCAAGGAAAGAAGAAGATGGTGGCCACGACCTCCAGACAGGGCCCATCTGCACGACAACTACAGATGGATAAGGCCATGGAGGAGTACGAGGACATCTTCACCTCTCCCGCAGGGGCTCCTCTGCATTGTCAGGTCAAGCACCCCATCGATCTAACCCCAGGTGCGTCGCTGCCCAATGGACCAATCATCAACGCTTTGTTCTGGAGAACGATGAAATCAAGAGGCAGATTCAGGAGCTATTGCAAAAAGGTCAAATCCATCCAAGTTCATCGCCTTATGGGAGCCCGATCATGTTGGTACAGAAGAAGGATGGGACTTGGAGACTCTGTATTGACTATCAGGTGCTGAATAAGATTATTGTCCGTAATAGGTACCCGATCCCACGGATTGATGACCTCCTGGACCAACTGAAGGGGACAAAATATTTGAGCAAGATCGATTTGAAGTTAGGATATCACCAAGTACCAATTGAACCCTCTGATGTGTGGAAGACTGCCTTAAAAGCCAAGGAGGGCCTTTTCGAATGGTTAGTTATGTCTTTCAGGTTGACGAATGCTCCTGCAACCTTCATGAGACTAATGGATGACATCTTGTGGCCATTCACCAACTCATTTGTGGTGTTATACTTGGATGACATCCTAATCTTCAGCCAGAGTTGGGAAGAGCACCTCCACCACATCCGACAGGTTCTCCAAACACTGCGGCAACACAAGTTATGTGCCAATTTGGAGAAATGCACTTTTGGCATGACCCAGGTTCAGTATCTGGGATACATTATTGATGAACAGGGGGTTCATGTGGATCCAGCCAAGATCCAAGTCATTCCGGATTGGCCATCTCCAACCACTATGACATAGCTCCACAGCTTTCTAGGTCTTGCCAACTTCTACTGCAGGTTCATGTTGGGATTTTCTCATATCACTTGGCCCTTGAGTCAAGTCACCAAGGGAGGAGTGAAAGCAAAATTTTTTTGGTCTGGATCTCAACAGAAAGCATTCACAGAGTTGAAAGATCGCCTCTGCATGGCACTAGTGTTCGCATTACCAGACTTGCAACAACCATTTTAGGTCGAGACAGATGCCTCTGACTATGTTATTGGGGCAGTCCTTACTCAACACGGGCATCCAGTGGCATATCACAGTGAGACACTTTTAGACACAGTCGGGAAGTATCCCACTTATGACAAAGAGATGTATTCCATTGTGCAGGCCTGCCGACAATGGAAGCAATGGAAGCATTACATTTTGGGGAAGGAAACGGTCATCCACACCGACCACCGACCCCTGCAATTCATACAGACCCAACGGAAATTGTAGAATGATCGCCATCAGAAATGGTCCACACACTTGCAACAGTTCCATTTGAATATCAAGTATAAGAAAGGTAGCACCAATAATGTTGCAAATTTCCTCAGTCGATCACCGATCATGGCGTTAACCACCGTGCTCAACTCTTGTGGGCACGAGACTTCGGATTGGCCACTTCTCTACAAAAGCGACCCAGAATTCGGCCACATATACCAGACACCCTTGGAGGGTCGGCATGTTCCAGACTTTCACCTCCAGGATGCCCTGTTATGCCACCCGGGTCACCTTTGTGTTCCTTCAAGCAAGCGCGCCAAGATGATTTGGGTAGCACACTACAATCGGGCTATTGGGCATTTTAGGGTTGAGAAAATGTTGGTAGTACTGCAAAAGTATTTTCATTGGCCGAATCTTCGACAGGATGTTGGGAAGTACATCAGATCATGCACTGCCTATGCCATTGCCAAATCGACCATCAAGAAGCAAGGCCTCTATACCCCGCTGCCTACCCCTGGTTGACCTTGGGAATCCATCTCCATGGATTACATGTCAGTACTTCCTTCCACTAAGCATGGAAATGACTGTGTTTTTGTGGTCGTCGACAAGTTCTCGAAGATGGCCATTATGGCGACATGCAAGAAGAATACCACAGCAGAAGTCATTGCTAAACTCTTCTTTATACAAGTGTGGGTACACTTTGGGATCCCACAGTCTATCATCTCAGATCGAGATAGCAGGTTCCTCAGTACATTTTGGTCCAGTCTCTGGTCGATGCTGGACACCAAACTCACTAAGTCCACAGCCTTCCATCCTCAAACTGATGGCCAGACAGAGGTTGTCCACAGGATGATCGTACACATTCTACACATGTACAACTCAAAGCATCCACGCACATGGGACAAGAGCCTCCCCTATGTTCAGCACAACTACAACCAGGCTCTTCACAGCTCGACTGGCCATAGCCCTTTTTAGGTGGGCTTGGGATTCCAGCCACTATGTCCCATTGATGTGGCCATGCCATTTGCAACTACTCATGCAGATTCGGCTCATGTCCAGTTCGAAACAGATAAGACAACCAGCTTCATTGAGCACATCCAACATATTCGCCAACAAGTCCATGACATTATGGAGAAATCAAATGCCAGGTACAACCAGCAACATGATCAACATCGAGTGCCACACAAGTTTCAGGTGGGCGACAAAGTCTGGTTGTATTTGCAAAAGGAAGGCCTTACTGGAGCTTATCGGAAACTCAGACCACTCCGATATGGTCCTTGCACCATTACCAAGGCTGTGGGAGACAATGCATTTGAGCTCAGCATTCCCCCATTCCTTGGCCTACACCCAGTGTTCAATGTGGACCGCCTTCGGCCATACTTTCCACCATTACTAGACACATCCAACATTGCAGAATAGCTCACACTCATAGAGTTAAATCCAGATTGCATGGAACAAGTTGCAACTGATCGGATCATGGACACACAGATCAAGCACACTCACCAACAGAATATCCAACTGTATCGAGCTGTCAAAGCAGGCCAACTCCTTCACTAGGGCAAGTGGCTCACCAGGGACCAAATTCAGCAGAAGTTTCCTCATCTCATGGAGAAACTCAACGCAATGGGGACCATTGCTTCCTAAGGGGGGAGGAATGATCCAGGTGGATAGTGGTGGCCACCTGTCAAGTCCACTTGGACCCCCACCATTGTTTCTTTCAGCTTTTTAGTTTCCTTAATTGTAGCACAGTTTACTATTTTTAGCAGTTTTTCGGGTCCTGAACTTCCAGAGCTGTTTTGAGGCCCTAAACGACATTTTTTGGGAAAACTCGGAGCAACATGGGTCCATGGACGGATGTTGCTCTTTCCAAAGTTGTAGTTTTCGGATAGATCTTTCTAACGAGATATTTTGCGCGTCAAATGGAGATCATATGCCAAAGTTACGACCCCGAGAAGTTGATGTACCAATTTACCCAAACGGGGCCCACGGTTTGGTGTTTCATTTTCTAGGGTTAGGTTTTTGGATGTTTGAGGTTTTCCATTGTTTCTCAACAATAAATAGACCTTTGAGCCTCATCGTAACATAGTTCAGAGGCATGTAGCCACCACATCTCTTCTCAGAGATAAGCTACCATCGCCCTAGCTGGTTTATTTCCATTGTTGTTTATAAGCATATTTCAATATTTTACATTAATGAAATGAAGTATTATTTTCACTGCATCTCTATGTTTATGGTTATCTCTGTGATTTGTTGCGTTCCTGTTTAATTCTGGATCAATGTGACCGAGAAGCACCAAGTGGATGTTGTCAAGTTTATCTTTCCCCAAACTTCAGAGTCATAATGTTTTTGTCTTGTTAGGTTGTCTCTAGCCTATTTCGTCTTACATGGTTACATGTGGAAAATGCAATATTATTTGTAAATATGTTGTAAGTGAAATTCCAAGTGTCATTAGTGGAATTTGAAAGGTCATCATGTTATGTAATGAGTTATTTGTAAAGAAGTTGAAGAGTCATGAGGGTAGTCAAAGAGTCACAAAGGGGAATGTCAAGGGTCACCCCACCCTTTGTTATAAATGAAACCTCATAACTCATAGAAAAGGATTTTGGGAGCCAAGCTTTTGGTTAGGCTTAAGCTTAGAAAAGGCTTGGGAGTATTATGAAGAGCCTTGGCTTCTCCATAACGTAGAGCAAGTAGATTTCTTTGGAGGAGCAGGTGTTCTTGACTATAATGTTCCACTATTGGGGCTAGTGGTCATCAATGGTGTATGTATTGATGGAACTTTACTTATAATAATAATAACAAAGTCAGCATGCTTTTATGCATATGTTTTTATTGTAGTTGGACTATTCTAGTTGCTTTAGCAATGTATGTTGTTTAACTTACACATTTTCTTATGAAACACTTTGTATGCAATTCTATGAATCCTATTGAATGCATGTTGTTGGATCAACTCGTTGCTTTAGTTTGTGGACTATTCTGCGTTTTAGTTTGTGATGTCAATATGTTTGTGTGTCACTTTCAAGTTGCATACTATTACAGAGTTCTAAGGGGCACACTTTCATTTCCCCTTCGTGTGTTAGAACCTCCATGCATCGCACTTGGTTTTCCGCAGGGTCACACACTTGCTCTCACCCAAAGTTATCTCACTTACTTCTGGGCACTACCACGGTCAAGGCATTACACTACCACCCACTGTTGGGACTCCTACTCCAAATAGTTTGAGGTCTATTTGAGACTTTATATCAGGGAAATCCCCTGAATCTTGACGGATCCAACACTATTAACAATAGACTAATTTGAATTATAAATTAACTTATAGTAATAAATTTTCATTTATGGTTAAATTAAATTTCTTAATTATTTAATTTGAAATCATTATTTTCAAATTTAAAAATTAATAGATTCCTGTGATCAATAATAAGCTTACATGGCATAACTTGAATGATCAATAAATAAACATAAATCTAGATGTTATTAGTAAATTTCTTAATTGTTTAATCCAACATAGTATTACTTTGAATAATAACATCATTCAATTTCTTTGCATGATGAGGTTATTCTCGAAGACTACTTTTACGGTTCAATTTTTTATAACAAAAAACCAACCGCTTCAATTTCAACTAACAAAAAAGAAACTGCTTCAATTTCTGGAAGTCGCTCCATCCTTCCAATGGTCATTCCATTTTTATATAAAACCTGGGTTTCAGTGGGTGGTTTTGTCATTCGAGAGCGGGTTTTGGTTTTCATATCAAACTTCTATAGAATTTTCTCATGCATTGCATCGCTCCTTGTTTGTAAGTGTTTGAATCATTTCGACTTTTGTCCTCTGTTTCGAAAAAGATCTAAGTTGTTTCAATTGAATCTTTAAAGTATGTTTATTCCAAAAATGATAAATTCGTGTATTTTATACTTTACCTCAATGACTAGATACAGAGGAGTTGTAAAAACTTGAAATACTAAGATCTTTGAAGGTGATTGGCGCTTCTTGGTGTAAGAAGGTCGAGAGCATATAAGGATTGGAGCAGTTGACAAAGCTTCGTACAAAAAATGGCTTTTGAAAGGAAATACTAGAGCCGCCTGTTATGGAACATTGATGTGGTTATAGTAGCTTAATGCTTCTAAATGTCCCAAAATGCAGTGGGTTGTGGAAGATCTTGAGCAACTTTGTCTATGATTGAAGGAAAAACTCCACATAAGATTGTTCTATTGTGTTATGAAGAACATAGAAAAAGCAGCAGTTGTCTAGTGTTTCTGCGATACCAAGTTTTGATAGTGTTTAATGGTTGTAGAAATAGCACAAGCGTACACCGAACTAGCTGATAGTTTTATTTTTGTTTTCAAACTTCTTCTAATTACAAGTATAGAACTTCTAGAAGACAACCTTACTAATTTATAAGCACTCGTTGAATCACTTTACATGTTGGGTTTATCATTTCTGCCATTTGGTATGGATAGGCAAATTGAAGTAATTTTGATTGCAATCCACTAGATAAACTTGTACAAAATTTTCGTCCATGTGATTTTCAAGAACAAAGCGTTGAATCACATTTAATTAAATAACATTTAACAAAATTCTTACAAATTTTTAAAATTAAAAAGACAAAAAAAACATGCAAAAGAAAGTAACAACAATAGCCAATTGTTATGGGTGTTGAAAGCATTGATGAGGATGTTAATTTTTCATAGGGCGACATTGTTCTTTTTTTTATAATTGCATTTTATCATTAATACATTAAGTTCACCCCATATCATCATTACATTATTCAGATCTACACCATTATACATCAACATATGCAATTACATAGAAAGAAACAACATTACCACCATCATCAATGCAACGGAACATAAAAGGAATAGTAGAAGAAAGCATGCACACATTTAGAGACACCAAGATTGGTCTGAGACCAGGGTAAAACCCATTATGGGGAAAACCCTCGCAAATATTCTTCTTCTTAGATCATCATCAAATGATGCAACGAAAGAGAGTACAATGATCCATAACTTTATCTATGCAACAAAACAATAATGATATCTACGAAACAGATCTAATCATGATAGGAATCAAAAACCTCATACTGATGGTTGTAATGTGCTGCCACAAATTGATGTCAATTGTTGTATACTATTGTCACTGTATTGAACACTCTTGAGCACTGTTGTCATATCAATAAGCTCAATACATATGTTTGCAGCGGATACTAAAAAATTAGATCTACAGATCAGTGTAAAAGCATAGAGAAACCCAGATCTACCAGATCATTGAATTCAACTGAAGCCAAGATGTCAAACCCTAGATTTGAGCTCTGTTCACTTTCATTAGAATTGTCTATGTGCGAGCGAAACTCCCTCGTCGCTCTCTCGGATACTGTGTGAGGGCGACTGTGACTGTTCAGTTTCTCTACGGAAGGCTCTATGTGTGCGACCGACGTGCAACATACCTAAAACCCTTTGTCGTTCCCTTGAAGTTACTATGCATGTGTCTATTACAACCTCATCGCTCTCAGGACCACTCTGTGCGAGCGATCGAGGATCGATACCTCCATATCTGCCTCTAAAGCCATAGTCACTCCCATAAGCCTTTGTGCCAGTGTCCAAGGGTGTCTGGTCACTCTCATAGGCTTATGCGCCAGTGTTCAAGGACCAAAATGCCTTGTAATGTGCCAGCATCGGAGATGCAGAAAACCCTAACCCAGAGTGAACTTTTCGCTTGTGATTTCAGAGCCTTGTGTGAACTCCTTCCGTCGAACCTGTGCAAATCAAGAAAAAAGAGAAGAGAAGATGTGTCTAAATGATATTGAGTTATCTTGTATTTATAGGCTTTCCTGAGGGTTCACTTGGGGTTAAGATTGACCCAAGAAGTTACTCATGTGGCTAGGGCCAACCCATTCCATAATAAATGTATGAATAAAATAATTCATAACTCAACTTCTGCTTGGCAAAATTTGGTGATCGTTAGGTTGATTTTGGTCCTCGTGAAAATAGGAATCCAATGAAATCATTAGCTCGATCATTTGAGTTGTCCAAGGTGGAATTTTACCACAGTTGCAAAAATTAACACTCCCTCTCAACTAGGGAGAATTTCACCTGCCACTATCTATCCATCGAACAATATGACATTCTAGAACCTTTGAGTGTCATCACGTATCATCATAGATCATCTTTGTCATGTAGTCGTCGTGTCATGTTCATATCAAGTGTCTCGTCATCACAAATCATCATTGTACATCTCAATCTATCATTTTCTTATTCTTGTTTATCTCTTGATTTTTCCTACTCGTATGTTGAACATTATCGGATCTAGAAGAAGAAGAATTTGTTACCAAAGGGGAGATCAGGCTACCACCCTCTATCCATGAAGCTTCTATCTGGAATCTCTATTAGCGGGCTACTGCCCAGATCATCATTAATTATCATCGGAGAGCATATCATCAGGGAGCACAGCTCAACCTGGAATCATATCGAGGAGCAATAGCTTCCACCCATACCGAGCAATAGGATAACTCATCACACAGGGGAGTAAACCCTCGACCCTGGATCACATAGGGGAGTACACCCTCGACCCTGGAATTTCATCGGTGAGCTTTACCCTCAACTCGGAGCACACCCTGAAGTACACTCTCAATTCGCTGGTTAGACGAGGAGCGGTACTCGCAACAAGCCTGGCTTGTGGGTATGATTCCAACTGGGGTATAATCTACAAAGACCAGATATGGGACTAAAACCCTCAAACCTATGGGTAATAGATAGGGGTAACGCTCTATTGTCCAGAGTTCCCTCAACCCCAGGAGCCCTCTATCTCGATTCCTCACCCTAGGAGATCAAACAGGGTAGGAAGAGTTGGCTCAATGTCCTCGATCAGTGATGCCCCTCATCTAGAGGGGATACATACATCAGTCTAAGCTACTCTCTGAAAAAAAACAAGAAATTTCTCTTTGGTAATGCCTTTGTGAGAATATATGCAATCTTCTTGTCTCAATAGAAGTTGTTTCTTGTTCATACAGAACATCAAATCAAATATCATGTCAGATCATATATAATCATATAAATCACAAAAGGATACCATAATCATCCTCCCTCTCAAGGAGGTGCCAACCACAAGCTTGAGCTTGTTTCGAACAGCTGCATTGTCTCAATATGTGAGAGTATCTCGATCCCAACTATATATATATGTAACCATGTCATATCCATATCATGCTCAAACAACTCTCTAAGGAGCTTTTGTATCCTACCTCACAACTAGCCATGCTAGCAACATCATGATCAACCTCGGTCATGCTATGGACTTCTCATCCAAGATATCATGGCAGATCTCATACTAAAGCAACATCCAAATGTGCTTATCAACAATAATCTCAAATATCAACAATACATCTATGCAGACACATACCATAGGAGAAATATCTCATTCTCAAAATATAATACCTCATGCAGATATTTCAAATCATGCTCAGTGGAAACTCTATGTGAGTGAAGTAGCTCAATCATGAATTTATTCAGGTTCTATGCACATCATATATATACAGATGGTTGTTCAAAAACAGAATCAACAATACTTCAATCAATTGTCAAATGCCATGCCAAGTTGAACAACATCTTTGAACTTCAAATCAGAGTATCAAGGATTTACAAAAACATTTTCCAATAGCTTTGCAATATGGAATTTCTTGGCCAAATTCCAAAAATCAATTCATCATGCCATGATACATCATTTCGGCCTTCAAAAGCCATCTCCCTCTGATTCATATCATTAGAGGCTCATCACCTGTCACAAGTAGATCATCATGATATAAAATCAAAACCATAATCAATATCAAAACCATATCTTGGAACTCATCATCTTGATTTCATCAGATACTGTCTAATATAGACATATTTGGATTGCAATGCTCTAAGCATAATGCCTTGATAAGCCATCATAATCATCCTAACATAAATCAATGTTGTATCATCATATCAGCAAAATAATCTCATCAGAGTTTAGAAGCTAGATCACAACCATTATCAAACCCATCATTATCATAGTATTAATACTTTCAATCAGGAGACATGTAGAGCTCATATCAAGTCTGAATTTGATTATTATCATGTCAACAAGTTGTAATCAGCCATGCAATATAAGTTTGAGGCTTCATCAATTCATTCTCATAATCACAACTATCATTATTTCAACCATTGTGCTAAGAACAAGGAAGCCAATTTCTGAATACCCACATGAGTCATAGTGTCCACATAGAATTGACATTAAAGCAAATCAACAATCATCAGATCAAATTATTAGACATAAAGTCAAGTTTGACTTTTCTATTGTAGTGAGAGCATATCTCAATCATCAAATTTAATGTCAAGCATCATGACAAAACACCGTTCATCTATATCAATCAGTCAAATAATGCCAATCTCTCATAACACAAACATAGTGACATATCTATATGTATGTCCTCATCACCTGTAAACACAAGTTCAATCTGCTTGTTCATGCTATGGAAAATATTTTAGCTTTTCCTGCTAGTAGATCTTATTGTTATCTGCAATACATCTATGGCACTGACATCTTCTAGGTAACCATCTAATTTCATACACAATACTTCATTATATGACCAACAATTTCAAAAATCAGTTAACAGTGGCAAAATATATCAGAGACATCATGATTTAAAGTTCTGAGAGTTTCAAAAAGCTTCAAATGATGGTCGACTATAGTCAAACCTCTATTCTCTCCCTTTAGGTTAGCATGAAAGTGACTTTAGCTACTTGGACGTTGTCTAGGCCTTAGCATGCGTGCATCCAGGGACAAGATCTCCTAAATCTTTGATTGCATCCGTAAAAAAAACCCTAATTTTTGTACAGGCTTCAGATCTAAGACTCTGTTGTAGATCAATAATGTTAGATGCACATAAATCATACTTTAGTAGCATAGAATACAAATAGTAATAAGTTTAAGAAACTCGAGAAGAGATTCTCTCTCTGACTGGGGATCTACATCATTCATCTTCATTCATGTAAGAAACCTGTCTCTACTTGAGTCATGCAACAACAGATCTGTTAGATCATAAACATATGGCTATCAACATCATGACATCAATATTTCATCAAAGGTTTAGACTCAAAGCAGCAGATAGATCTCAAATATTATGAACACAATAGAACTTTCTATCAAGTCACTCTATCAAGTTAGGACATTCAGTTTAACCATATGCCATCAAGACAAGACCACAGGTAGTAAGAGATCTAGAATATCAATCTTACACTTATACCTCTCACATCAAGGTTACCATGCACTTCATGACCAATGAGATCAGATTAGGTCATTCAATAAAGCTTTATCAAAACAACAAGAGTGTCAATCACTCTTTCCATATGCTTTCATCATGCTTATCACAAGCATTACTAGCAGACTCATGTATAGGAGTCAATGAACTATCCTTCTATATGAAATCCATCATGACAAGTATCAAGAGTATCATTTTTCTAGCGCCAAGGTGTTAACCTTATTTATAGGATCAATATATACAACAGATAGATCATAGCTGTTAGCCAAACATCAAGTGTACCAATGTATCAACATTAGATAGCCTCATAGAATTCAGATCAAAATGTTCAACACCAAGTGCATTATTTCATCACAGGAAACATAGATCCAAGCCACTTTCATGTGTATGTATGAGCCATTAAAGAAAGAGACATTCTCATCATACCTTAGGGCTTACCGAGCCAATAGCTGAAACATACCATGCATACCTTGTGGTATTACTTGTGCACCTTTTCATTAGACATAGGCCGATTGAAATACTTTGTCATATTTTCATCAAGTACCTCATTATCTCTTTCCAGATCTGCATTGCAAAATGATCCTCAAGAAGGATCTACTCATCACATCTCATCAAGGAGGTTAGAAACATCCATATACTCAAATACATATATAGGAAGTACAAGCAATAAACATAATCATCATATCTATAAGTTTAACAAGTAAAAAGCATCATAAGTCAAGAAATACTTATCTTCAATGAGAGGTGATCCTCTCCCTCTTGAACCAATCTTCAAGAGCCATCAATTTCCATGGTCCATATACCAATGTTGCTTTCAAGTATCCAACCAAGTGTGCTAGGGATTATCTCGTCTAGGGCTTCATTGAATCTCCCACAATTGCTTGACATAGGCCATGCTAGAGTTTCATATATCAAATCTCAAGTATTTTCTATAAACCAGGGTTTTCTCTCCACCCTAACCTCATATAATCCATCAAACCCTAATCATCAAGATGCCTAGGGTTTTCTTCAAACCCTAGAATTCTTTTAGGTCTCCACCATCCTCTTCTTGCTTCCATCCAAGGTGTCATTATCGGGATGATCTCCATGATTTTTCTTCAGCGCAGCGTCGATTCCATGTTAATTTTTCATAGGGAAACATTGTTCTTTGCTTTGATAATTGCATTTCATCATTATTACATTAAATTCACCCCATATCATCATTACATTATTCAAGTCAAAACCATTATACATCAGCATATGTAATTACATAGAAAGAAACAACATCACCGTCATCATCAATGCAGTGGAACATAAAAGGAATAGTAGAAGAAAGCATGCACACATATAGAGACACCAGGATTAGTCTGAGACCGGGGAAAAACCCACTATGGGGAAAACCCTTGCAAATCTTTTTCCTCTTAGATTGTCATTAAATGATGCAGCAAAAGGAAGTACAATGATCCATAACTTTATCTATGTAGCAAAACAATAATGATATCTACGAAACAGATCTAATCATGCTAGGAATCAAAACCCTCATACTGATGGCTATAATGTGTTGTCACAAACTGATGTCAACTATTATATACTGCTGTCGCTACACCGAACACTGCTGAGCACTGGTCACTATAAAAAATCCCAATACATATGTTTGTAGCGGATATTAACAAATCAGATCTATAGATCCGTATAACAGTAGAGAAAAACTCATATCTACAAGATCATTGAATTCAAGTGAAGCCAAGATGTCAAACCCTAGATCTGAACTATGGTCGCTTTCATCAGCACTGTTTGTGTGCAACCAAAACTCCCTGGTCGCTCTCTCAAATACTGTGTGAGGGTGATTGTGACTGCTCGCTCACTCTTTGGAAGACTGTGTGTGCGAATAGGGTGCAACACACTCAAAAACCTTGGTCGTTCCCTTGAAGTTACTATGCATGTGTCCAGGATAGCTTGGTCACTCTCAATACCACTTTGTGCGAGCGACTGGGCACTGATACCTCCAGATCTGCCTCTGAAGCCATAGTCGCTCCCATAAGCCTCTGTGCCAACGTCCAAGGGTCTCTGGTCGCTCTCATAGGCTTATGTGCCAAAGTCCAGGGACCAAAATGCCCTGTTTTGTGCCAACGTCCGAGATCCACAAAACCCTATCCCAGAGCAAACCTTTCGCTTGTGATTTCCGACCCTTGTGTGAACTCCTTCTGTCGAACCTGTGTGAACCAAGACAAAAGAGAAAAGAAGATGTGTCCAAATGATTTTAAGGTCTCTTCTATTTATAGGCCTTCTTGAGGGTTCACTTGGGGTTAAGACTAACCCAAGTAGTTACTCATTTGGTTAGGACCAACCCATTCCATAATACATGTATGAATAAAATAATTCATAACTCAACTTCCACTTGACCAAATTGGGTGATATTTAGGTCGATTTTGGTCCTCTCGAAAAGAGGAATCCAATGCAATCATTATATCAATAATTTGAGTTGTCCAAGGGGGAATTTTACCTTAGTTGCAAAAATTAACAGAGGACAATCGTCAGAGAGTGGAGCAATTGAAGACCTTTTTCTGTTATTGTAACTAATTCTGCATTTAAATCTCAATTCCATATCATTTCATCTCATATAATAATATTTAATCTCTGAAAATTTTGATGGGCAATCCATTTCAACAATGAATTGTAGGGATTTCTTTATTTTGAATTTTATGATTTGAATTTTGTTAAGGTAAATCCATTGCAATTTGTATAAATGGAAGTGACATGAAATATCATAACTCAAGAGAAGATTTCACTAAATCCATGGTCATAAAATAAATTTTTGTGGATCAGTTGATTTGAGTTAGTGGGATTTAGACTCTACCAAGTTTTAGGTCAGGAATTGAGAATAAAAGCCATTTTTTCTTAATACTTTGAACCAAGTTAGAATATGCCAAGTAAATTAATAAGGCACACAATACAAAAAGGCTAGGGATTACACTGGGAGGGCATCTTCAAAATCTTACTAATACCAAGCTTTAAGTGCTTAACTCTCGATAGATCTTCATGGTAGCTTGTGAAATATTAAAATCCCAATACAGGTGATGCCATTGTTGCATTCAGTCTAGTTACCTTTTGTTTTGTGCTACTTTTCGACATGGTTGTGTTTTGTTCTTTGCTGTATGTTTTTTTTTTTGGTTGGTCGATTCACAATATTTATTTTTTGAGGAAGTCTGATTATTTTTGTCTGCCACATATCATTGAGATAACACTGGCTTTGTTTACAATCTCGTGGATCATCAGCGAATTATTGAGGTTTCACTTGTTTGAATCTCATTGGTCATTTTCCAACCTTAAGGTCCATTGGTCGTTTTTCACATTCAAAGTTTATGTAGCTAAGAGTGATAAACAATAATTAGGGTAATTATAGAGATTAAATGGTTAATAAATATTTATTTATATATATATATATATATTTTTTATAAATTATAGATAATAATACATCTTAAATATTAAAATATTTTTTTATAGAGATCCATTTTTACTTTAGTATGGTGATATTTAAATTGTAAATAGGTTGTGTTTCCATACTATGGTTTATCAATACCGCATGCCCAAAAAACTATAACTCATTTCATATTGCACTTGTTCATATGGTATTTTGTCTTTAATCAAAATGAAGAAAGGGCATAACTACTTTCGAGATAGATCTCAATCTTTGATATGTGGCTACTTTTAAAAGTATTCTAGAATATTCAGTAGAGGTTAAACCCCTACCACCCACCTAATAATTATTGATAATTAGTGCAACGATATAAATTAAATAGTTGGTAAATGCTTATAGACATGAATCCATAATAAACATCATAACATTTATTTCATTATACATTACACATTATTAAAATTAAAAAATTAATAACAATTAACTAAATTATAACTTTATTTTTAGAGTCTCCACTATACACATTTCTATATCAAACAATATTGGGTTTTTGTATACCAGATATATTTATCATTTTCTTCTTAGTTGTATTTCTTATGGCACTTGGATAGAAAGATGAATAAATTTACCATGTTATGGTAGATTTAAGCATTGTGTATATATTAGTCTTACAAGCGAGTTTATGATTTTTTTTTTTTTTTTTTTTTTTCCATTTTAAATTTATTTTTATATTTCTCCCCGATCGAGGTGTGAGATGACCCCAATGGGTATGCCTTGACCCACAGTTTAATGCATATCTCCAAGATTGGCACAACCACCCTCCGCATGCATGCAACACTTGGAGAGGTGGCAGTGCACATGCGAATTTTTATTGCCAACCTTGAAGGTGGTAGAGTCATTTCGATAGACGCTCAGGGGAGTTTTCCCTCCAGTGAGGTGGGTAAGTTGTTTTGTACCTTTCGGTTGTTGTGGATCTAGTCCGGACTATTCGTGTTGGGGAAATCATGGCCTTTGTCTTCTTCTAGTGTCAGACGCGACCATTGGTATGTCCCCACTCTAATCTTTCTACTTCTACACATATGGATCTATGTATCTGCCATCTGGTCTTTAGGATGCATGGTATTGTGGTATGGAGAGAATGGAATCGTATGTTACTAGAGCATGGCATAATATGGTTTTGGTTATGCGTTGAGTCATTAGTCTTTTATGTGCTGGTGTCTGTGGTCTATGAGGTTTGGTTGTCCAATATGGGCTCATGTAGGGTTTGGCCAGTGGACTATTTTGTGTGTCGAGATACTCGTTGCTTGGATAATTGAGGAATTGTAAGGGTTATGGTTTATGGTAATCGTTGTTTGTTTCTCGGATAGTATGAATTTGTTTGGGTTCGATATCGAGCCAAGGCTGTCTGTAATCATTTCCTCGGCCTTAGTCGGTATAGGGGAGTGGTTTGGGAAGCTCTGTTGGAAATGCTAAGCATCAATTCAGGACAAGTGGATAGGGTTCGTTGTGTCTGGTTCCGTCGTCAGGTTGTTTGTGGGTACTGGTCAAAGGGAAATTCTCGATGCAATTTATGGTTAATATAGGTCTGATTATGGGCAACCCGAGCCTATTTTTGCAACATGGGCATATTGTATTTGGTTTCAGCGTAAGGTTCTTTGTGGGTTGCAGGCAAGGAACAACTCTCGTCTCAATTGTTTTTTATTTCTTCTGTGCACTATTATGTTGGGTGAATCAGAAAATTACGGGACTCGCTCGGACAATTCTGGGGCCTTGCATGTGGCTGGGGTTGTCAGTGAGTTTAGACCCATCATTGGGCACTAGTGGAATGATGGTGGAAGTGGGCCCGTAAGGAAGTGTTGGTTGTCGATTGACAACATGCTTTAGAGCTAGTTATTTACTCGGTTTCGTTTGTGATTTCTTTGACAGATCTGCAAAACTAGAGCGACCCTTGGTAGCGTCGTGCTCCTCAACTTCGACTCTATTCAGGTCCAACTCCGAATCTTGACATAGGTGAGCATTTGCTTGGTAGGAGCCGAATCATGGTACGAGCTACTGGTAAAGGAAGGAATGGCTATGGAGGCCATGGCCATGGGAAACAGAGGAGAGCCTCCGCATCTCAGACAAGTCAACCCAGTTCATATGGGGGCACTAGGCGTGGGTGCAAATCAACTTCTTGTATTATTCATGAAGCCGCTCAAGCTTATCATTCAAGCAGTTCCAATCCGGTCAAGCAGCTTATTGTATATTGGGAAGAAGAGATTCGACAAACCGAGGAGGGATTTGAAATTGATTCAAAAGATTGGCAAACTCTAACTCCAGACCCAGGTCATAGTCGTGGCAGATCCGCTCAATATAAACAAACAATCCACTTATTTTGGATGATGAAAAGCATCTTGGTCAAAGCCTTGGAGAAATTTCCACCTGATATGCATTTGTTCTCCTCTGGACACTCAGATTACACCAAAGAGTTTCAAAATATTTAGATTCAATTGCAATAGTAGAATGGTCGGCTTAGCCACATAGAGCAATACATCCCCTATTTTCCTCACACGGAGTTGCCAAGTTCCACTGGGAAGGACCCTGCTCCGTTGGATTCAGCTGATGATGAGTAGTGACAGTGCATTTTTTGTTACAATTTTGTATGAGGCAGTTTTAAAATTTTAGACATATTAGTAGTTATGTTTATAGATATCTAGTAAACAAGGAGAACAAAGACTCTCAGACATATATAGCGTGGCTCGCTAGACTTATTATTTTTTGTTTTTCGATGGCATATTTTGTGGTTAGGTGGCCAACAGATTTGGTTTCCCTCAAGGTAGGTTGAGACCACACATACAGATATAACCTGCTTTATATTTGAAAATTAATAAAAATGTACCCCAAACTTACAATAAATATATATATATATAAAATTTAATTTAAATAATAGAATATTAAATTTCATTAATAATTATATTTTCAAATTTTTATAATTATATTAAATATTTATCTTAATTAATTAAAATTGAAACTTTTTATAATTATATTAAATATTTATTTTAATTAATTAAAATTGAAAAGAAAAAACTATTGTAACTAATATTCTTTTATATGAAATTATCGACAAACAAATTTTCAATTTGAAAACAAGCGATGCTAAATAATTATGGAGGCTCAAATTTTTTGTTGATTCATCCATATACATGCTTTATCTGCAATGCCACCAAGAGAAATGTTGCAGCCTTATTATATGATGTAACATGATAGAGGAATTTATATAGGGTTGACTTGTGGAGTGGTAATGAGATTTCTTCCCACTGAATTTTTTATAAAATATTATTTAATCATTATGTTAAAGAGTTAGAATAAAGTGTATAAATTAAGGTGGTTTTAAAAGGAAAAGTTTGTAACCGCGTGAATTAAAGAAGTTTAGTTAGTGTTATCTTATATTTATTTTATAAATAAAATATTAATATTAATTCTAGTTTATTGATTTTAAAATATATTCAATTTATTTTTCAAAGATATATCTCACTAGAACAATTAGTTTTTAAAATATATTTATTTATATTTTAGATGTAAAATGTCAAATTTTCTAAATAAATTTTTCAATAAAAATATTATTGTTGTTGTTGTGTAGGATTGGATTCTCCATTGCCTCAATGCATAATTATAATTATGCAATACTTCAATATACCAATTAGTAAAACTTAAATTGTCTGGATTGTAAACTTTAATACTAACTTAAATTCAGTGTTTTTACTTTAATTTAACTATATTTAGTTTATTTTAGTTTAAGTATATTTAAACTATACGCGAGTTTATGTTGGAACGGTCGGGGCAGTCGGTTTACACGCCCCTCGGCTGGTATAGAGTCCTGCGGAGACTGCGCCAGCAGCATATTTGGGCCATGGCCATATGTACTATGTACAGTTGTATTATGACATATATAGCTTCTTCAGCGGGGCCCCGCCCCCCTGAAAAAAAAAAATATATTTAAACTAAGTTGTGGGTACTAGCTACTATGCCGCCCTGTCGCCCTTGCTTTACCGTATTAGCTATTAGTATGTGTCAATAATTCATGTAATTATAAAATGCGTGCAAGTAAAATAGCTTTCCATGTTTGCGATGTTTTAAATCTTTTATCCAAAGGATTGTATATAATATTTTCATTATATCCATCATAATAAAGTAGGAGTTGGTAAATAACCATGGTCACAATAAATTTTGGAAGAAAATTCTCATTTGAAATTATAGTTATTTATCGTATTATTTTTTTATAATCACTAAATAATCACTTAGTGAAAGTTAACTACTTATTTTCCTACCTAATGAAAATTTGATTAAATATAAGAAATATTCTATGGAATATAATTATTAGTATATATCCATGTTAACCATGAAGTAAGAACATTGAAAGGGATTCTAGGGGTGTTAGCATGAATCAATGTTGGTTTATTTTATTATATATTTTTATAAAAAATTTCCATAGAAAAATCGTAACCGTAACCTTTTATAAATCTTTTCTTAAGATTTATAAAATTAAATCTTTTCTTAAGATTTATAAAAAGTTAAATAAGTACATGCATGAGAATACAAAATTTGGGCTTTAATTGTTCAATGAAAATTTGATTAAATATAAGAAATATTCTATGGAATATAATTATTGTATATATCCATCTTAACCATGAAGTAAGAACATTGAAAGGGAATATAATTATTGTATATATCCATCTTAACCATGAAGTAAGAACATTGAAAGGGATTCTAGGGGTGTTAGCATGAATCAATGTTGGTTTATTTTATTATATATTTTTATAAAAAATTTCCATAGAAAAATCGTAACCGTAACCTTTTATTAAGATTTATAAAAAGTTAAATAAGTACATGCATGAGAATACAAAATTTGGGCTTTATAGGAACAATTAAGCCCACAATATAAAAAATGATCATCCAAAAGAAAACATATCAATCAGTATGTCTACTACTACAGTTTATGAGACTGCAGGTTCTGCCATCAACAAAAAGACTATCCGTTTTGATCCATCAAAGAAAATAAGAGGAGCATTACAAGAAGAGTTTTCTAGATTTCCAGGAAAGACTAATGTTGATGGAAGAGGTTTGACCCCTCTACTGAGTCGCTGACCTGCCATATGCCTTGATCCTGTCTAGCACCAGCTTTAGATAACACACATGCTTCTGCATGTTGCTCCCTATATATATGACAACATGTAATAATGTCAAACACACATGCTTCTGCATGTTGCTCCCTATATATATGACAACATGTAATAATGTCAAATGATGATTTTAACTGAACAATTTCATCATAAATAGGCAACAAAGTTATATTGTGACATGTCTCGACAACATTGAACCAAATGACCACATTGAGGGAATCTCCAAAGATTTGGAGGAATCTGCAGCCCAGTTCCAATGCCCAACACACCAGAAGCTTTAGGGTGAGAAGTTCCACAAAATTGTTTGTCTCTCTTCCCAGGCCTACCTTTGACTTCAAGGAGTGATGACTGTCTAGGAATAACATTATTCCACCACTGCACATCCCCTGATCATTGCAAGCCCCATCAAAATAGGCCCATGGAATCTGTTGATTGATTTCCTCTACTTCTATTCTTTGGACTGTTGGGGCAAGGACTTTAGAGTGCATCATGGAAAAAATGGCAACTATATATGTAGCTATATGTGAGGAAGAAGAGGCATTATCTCTTAAGATCGACTTGTTTCTGGCGAGCCAAACCCCCCAACAGAGGAGGGGAGGGATATTCCTTAACATATTGTTTTAAATGATATCCCACCATTGTTTCCAGGCTTCCTCAAGTGATTCACCATCCCATACTGAATTAATTCCTAAGATTTGACAGACTGTGTCTATATTTCGCAATGTGAAAGGGCTTTTAGAAAAAGATGCAACATCGATTATTCCTTGTTTCTACATAGGGTACGCCAACTCAGTCCCACTTTACCTCTTCAATGTAAATTGTTCCATGTTGGAACTTTATCCCGAAGAACCCACCAAATAAAGAGCCTTGCTTTGGCGTGACAGGATAATTTCCATGTACATTTCCACCACCACACTTGAGCATTCTGGAGTTGTCTCTTAAATTGAAAAAGACACCCATATTTTGGAGCTTAGGAACCTGAAGGAACATAGATCCATTTTAGTTCATCATCTCTCTCTCTAATTCTGACATGCGATCTTTTTAGCTCAGTTACATACTCCTGCCATAGAGGAGCATACTCCTCATTCAACTGTAACTGATCCACCCTTTATCACCCTTGGCCGCAGAGAGAAGTTCTTCGATCATCTATCGCCTGGCTTAGAAATGTTATTCCTTATTTGTTTAGGCAACGCACCATATTAGGTGGAAACCTATAGCTTTCTGAGCCTCCAATCTAGGGTTCTAGGCCAATCTGAAGCTTTTCCCCATTTTTTACCTCCCAGGCTAGATTGGAACCCTCAATGTTAAAAACCACTACGATTTCCTTCCAAACGACAGAGGAATTGGGGGTCCATTTGACGATGTTTCTTATCCAATCTTCTATTGTTTGGGGCAAGATATATTTCCCATGCATAGCAGATTTTCAACAACAATTAACCTCTAGCTGTATTTTGCTGATAGTGATTTGGAAAAGGATGAAATATATTTCTGTCCCCAGCCACCACAAGCTTTTGGCAGTGCGATATTTTCCGACGCAACCCAAGGAAGGGTACTTTCTTCTTTATTACCCGCCCATAGGAATATCCCACATATTCTTCTAATAGTCCGTAGAATACCTTTCGGTGCACATGTCATAGTTGTCCAATATACCGAAATAGCTTCTAAAGCTGACTTGATCATCATTAAGCGCCCTGCTCTCGACAACCATTTGAGGCTCCAATGATTTATTCTTTTTTCAACCTTTGCCACTAACAACCTCCAACCCTCCTTCTCGTAGTCATTTGCTTTTAGGTGAAACCCCAAAACATTTGAAACTTTCCTTGATTGGCTTTGCCTCAAAAGGCAATACACGTTGAACTTCCAAATTTTGTTACTGAGACATGCCTGAGCATGACAAGATTGATTTTCTGTCATTGAGAATCATCCCTATATCTTTCTGAAATAAAATCAAGGCCTATTTTAAGCACTCAATATGCCATCTAGAACAATAGAATATCAACAAAAAGAAGAAGATGGGTGATGAACATATTAGGTGCCACCTCGATTCCTTGCAACACCCCCCTCCGCTTGGCATCTAAGAGAAATCTAATAAGCCCTTCGACTGCTAGAAGGAAAAGAAGGGGGAATAAAGGAAACCCTTTCCTGAGACCTCTCTAAGAGTGAAAGAAGGGGGATGTTGACCTGTTGATCAAGACCACAAAGGAGACATTCGTTATATACCCCATGATCCAGTCTATAAAAGGAATTTCAAATCCTAAATGAGTCAGAAACATTCTTAAATAGATCTAACTTATTCTGTCACAGGATTTGGAAAGATGATTTTTTTCTATGACTCCTTTTAGCTTCCTGTTTTTGATGTTGTGTAATCCTTCCTGAGCCACCCTGATGACTTCATGTATTTGTTTCCCATCTAAAAAACAAACTGTTATCTTTAGATATTCTTAGCGAAAATGGGTCTAAGGCAAACTACAATGATATTAGAAATAATCTTGTATATGTAGTTACATAAAAAGATTGGCCTATAATATTCAAAGGACATAGGATTGTCTACCTTCTAAATTAAGGCTAGGAAGGTGGAGTTGAAAGGTTTATAGATCCTTCCATTTGTCCTAGAATATTCAACAACACTTAATAATTCATCTCCTATCAAATAAAACAAAACCTGGAATAATTCCACAGTCCAACCATCCGATCCTGGACTCTTGTCCCTCTGCATGGACTTAAGGGTGTCTTCTAGCTCCCTCCTTGAAATTGGAGCCATCAACATCTGGTTATCTTCTTCCTCTATCAATCGAGGAAAGAGTTTGGCGACTCTAATTACATATGATAGGGTAGCCTCTTCTAGAGCTCGGTAGAGGCTTTTGAGATAATCCTTGCCTAAGGAAGCAATTTCATCAAAATATTTTTCAATACTCCCCAATTTTCGTCTCCACTTTTTATCCATACATCCCTGCTCTTAAGTCTCAACTGTTCTTCCTGGTCTAGAAGAATCCTTCTTTTTCTTTTTTCTAACTCTATAATCCTATTCTTGGCTTCTTCTGACTCGTATCCACCTTCTTCCACAACCTCCATTATTTCAAGTTCTACCTCTATTGACTTGAGGTCCTCCTTATCCCTTAATCTCTTAAGTTTTGCCCATTGAATCATATCTTGTTTCACTCTTTTAAGATTCTCCATGAATTGCTGAGTTGTTGTTCAGGGCTCCTCAATTCTGAAAGGATCCAAATCTCATGGACTAGTTGAAGGTAGCTCTCTTCCTATAACCATGAGGAAGTAAAATTAAAGGGGCTTCATGTCTTTGGAATGCCACTCTTAATTTTGAGGAATATTGGGTGGTGATTCGAGTGTCCTTCAGAACCAACCCACTGCACAAAAAGTTGAACCTTGTCTGCCATATCCTCAACCATCAGGAACCTACCCAGCCTTTTTTCCACCATTTCACTTATGGTATGCCTGTTCCTCAAAGTGGGTTTGAATTGGATTAAATTCAAATCAATAAGCCTGTTCTGAGTAAATTTTGTTGCAAAAAACATTGCCATAGGATCTTCCTGAGCATGGGGCCCCCACATCTTAAATGCTCTGAGAGAGAAATTCATATCCTCTCCTACCACCAGATTACCCGTCTTCATAAATGATTTTTTCAAAAGAGAAAGCCAAAAAAGTTCTCTCTCCTAACATGGCCCATAGATGTTTATGAAATTCAATTCCATGTGAATTTCAGTAGAGTAGATTTCTACACCAAGAACCTGCTTAGAACTCCATGTATTTAGAAGTCTAATCTTGCTCAAATTAAAGCTTGTTGATAAGCCTCTCGAGCGCCCTCTCACATCTATGGAGAGGAAAGACCATCCTGGAAACACCTTACAAATAATTTTAGATATATTGTCCTCGAGCCTAGGGTTTCTTGGAGTATGATAGTATCATGACATGCGGATGAAACAAGTCTCTTCAAAGCTAGTTTCTTGCGGGTACTAGCTAAAACCCTATAGTGGAAAGAGTCAGCAATCATTGGGGAACCAAACCTAGGGTCTGCACTGCTCTAGGCGCCCCTTCCAAGGAACTTTGCTTGCCATCTGCGATTTCAAGTCTAGATTTCAACTGGGCTTTTGAGATATTGGATTTCCTACCCCAGGATTTCGCTGCCACCAAGATGTGAAAGGAGTTCCCTGAGACCCCCCGACTGCCCTAAGGAAAAATATTTTGGCCCTCTAGGGTGAAGATTATATGGATTGGATATGTTCAGCTGGGAGTCAGTTTTTGAGCTTGACTCAATAAGGGGTTGAGGAGGAGGAATAGTGGTTACAATATTGTCCAGAGGTTCACAGGGTCTATTCAAATATGAATTAATAGTATTTAGAAAGGGCCTGGAAGTACTAGTCTCCGTCAAAGTTGAAATAGAGGCATTAACATTTGGAACAGAGTTGGGGGAAGAAAGGAATTGGGGGAAGAAAGGAATAGTACCTGGGGGGGGGGGGGGAGTCTGCTCAGAGGTGGCGATTGGTTTTGAGTCTCTAGTGGCTGCATGTTCTGGCTTGATCTCTTGTCGCCTTCCCTCATCCATATCCATTCTACTAAACTGACCTGGCAAAGGTTGCATTGGCCCTGGAGGAGAGGGACTTATGCCCACACCTCCTTCCTACATGTTAGCTTTGTCTTGTGAACCCCACAAGCCTCTATAGCTTGACATACATGTGTTCTACCTTTCTTCCCTTTGAATCCCAGCAGGAAATCCCTTGCCATGTGCCTGCGTTGATGGCACTGATTGCATCTAAATGGAAGTTATTCATAGTCCAGCTATTGACGATGGAATCCCCCTTCGTAAGACAATTTTATATTTTCAAACAACCCCTCACGAGGATTAAGCTTGACAAGGATTCTGGCCACCCTTCTGGTTCTTGAAGTAATAAAGAACATGCATGCTTCCAAAAATTCTCCAATTTTGTTTCCATCAGCCTTGAAGACATCATTTGTCCACATTTAAGGTGGTAACACTGGCAATCTAACCCACACTAGTACTTCTTCCAACTTTTCCCTGTGTGCATCAAACAGAGACTCCACCTCTTCAATATGATTGACGTTGATCCTATTATCTAGTTTTTTCCAAGTGCCCATGCCATGGCTTATTCTTTTTTGAATTGCACATAAAGTAACCGCTCACCAATATTGTTACCTCTGCCTCCCCCGCCCAGGAGTCCTTCCATGAATTATTTTCCTATTATCTGATTTATGTTTCCATGAAGTACTCCCCTTTCACCCTGCCCACCATAATGTGCTTGGAAACCATCGTGGCTGAATCAAAATGGATTTACTTAGCAAGGATGAGGTTATTGTATTCTTCTCTCCTAAGAAAACCTTTGTTCTTTTTCCTCTTTGACACACTCCTACAGTTATCCTCTCCCTCTGATCCAGATTCTACCTCTACCTGCTTCTTCCTGCCGAGAAGACCGCTCTTTCCCTGGTCCTCTCCACTGACTCTGTCTCTAGTTAGTGCATTCCCTTATGAGCTTTCTCTCACTATTTCCTGAAGAATACCTTGTGAATTTCCTTGTTTGCATGTCCTCGGATTCACAGTCCCTTGGATACCATAACCCCCAAACCCTGGATATGGTATGGTCCCATCTCCCGCTCTTTGAATGCTCTCATTTTTAATGATGGAAAGAGCCTCAAGAATGGATTTTTTTTGTTTCCACTACAAACCCAGAAACACTTGAGTGCACTAAAGAATTTTCTCAAGAGGTGCCTACAAATAGATCTGTGAAGAAATTTTCCAGCGATGTGAGTTTCTTTCTGACTTGCGGGTCCTGTCAGCTCTCTATGAGGGTTCTGAGCGAAATATGCATTTCCTTCCTTACCCAGATCCCCTTTTCCTTTCGGCTGCCTATAACCCCGCCTCTCAGAATCTAGGTTTTGAAGACCACTGGTAATTCTCAACCCACAAATTTTTACTACATCCTCTAAACCCCCCGTGAAAACTATATTTTGTGCACATGAAACATTGAAGGTTTGAGATTCTGGAAAGGGCCTACGTACCATTGTTTCTGTTAGACTGAAGTGTCGGTTGCTTCTGAGATTCGATGAAAATGCACTGAATTTCCTGGAAGGATTCTTCCTCCCCTGATATGGTTCTTCCGCTACCCATTTTCCGACTATTTCCTTCACCACACAATCTCTCGACGTTGTAGAATGCAGAAAGTCGGCCCTTGGGAAAAATGGAGGCTTACCTGGAGGAGGGATCTTTGCTAGGTTTTGTTTATTGGGTTCCAACCCCCAAACTGCCAGAATGTCCATCAAATCTAGCTCCAACTCGACCCGCCCTTCCTCTTTTACCATTTCCCTTCAGTAAAAAATTTCCACTGTTGTGAAAAACTCTATTTTTCCATCGTTCTCCACCTTTAACTCTCCGATCTCCAGGTAAACTTTTTCTTCATCTCAACGGTTCAAGGTAAACGATGCAGTGATAGGGACTCCTACTCAGAAACCAAAGAAACACATGCTACCCTCCACGTACTCCTGCCATTCTGAAGGATACTCTGACAGATTCCTATCGTTCTCAGAGTTGTAGCCCCAAACCCCAGTTGTAGCGGCGACCCCCATCCCTCCCTCCATATTGGTGAATATTTCTATATTTTTATAATTATTATGTTTTTTTTAGTTTTTTACTAATATGATTGGATTTTTATTTTTTATTAAGTTTAATTTATGAATTTTACTAATATTACCCATTTAATTGGGTTGCAGATACAACTTGCTAGTTCTCAATGTAACAGGTTTATAGATTAAGAGAAAAAGTAACAACATAAGCAAAAATTGAAGTAATCTTTCTATTAGTATTTTCCAGGCCCATTTTTTTATTTCTATCATGTCCCCTACTCTTCTCTTCCTCCTTCCAATATGTGGTCTCATGTCTTGTAGTTGATGGTTAACCTGATCCTCAATTATAAAAACGTGTGGTCATGGATGTAGTGTCCCCATCTTAGGCACTTCCAACGATGAATATTTAATGGCTACTTATCCATAGCTATGAGTGCATAAGTTGGGGATGCTACATCCATAATGGATAATTTAATAATCATTAACAAAACATAAAATAGGCCATTAGAATCTATCCCACAAGAGATATTTTCACCCTCACATACTAGAGAAGGTGTCCCATGGAGGCCTAAAATTGTATGAAATACATGCATGGGCAAGAATAAAAATGCAAGTGGCAACCAAATGTCCATGATAATAATTAAACCTAAGCATACATACATCACACGAAATACATATTTTCATAGTAATAATTAATATTCAATTACATGTTCATAAATAATGGCACAATAATGACACAACACTTATCTTTTAGTAGGAGATAATCCAACAAACTAGCAATACATGGGCATTTTTTCACCAAGCCATAAGGATATAGTGTTAATTTATGACACCACTAGGGGAGGAACCACTATATGAATTTGTATCTCACTCAATCTAAGCCATTTTCTCTCATATTTCAATCAATATGCTTACTATAGGGCACCTTAAGCATCTTATCTAATTATTAAACATCCATGGGACTCTCTTTCAAAACCCAATACAAAATAAGGAAGAGATTCCCTTTATCTACTCACCAATCTCTTGGGGATTTTCTTCTATTCTAGTGACATTTAGTGTAGGAATAAAGAGTCAAATGTGTTGAATGCCTTCTAGGAAAAACTTAAAAAAATATTTCTTGAATTTCAAGTATGTAATAAATGGAAAATACATAATGAGCACAGGATTTCATTGTAATCTAAGGAATTGTAAGAAATTACTTGTAGTATCCTGTTGGAAAAATAGATACCATTATACATTTCAACATGCAAAACACAAACATAGCTGAGAGAAAGGAGAATATAACAAAAGTAATTAGAGACTAGCAAATAAGAACTTTATTAAGTACTATAGCACTTACAATATATTCCTCTAATCTCTACCTCTTTGTTACATAAATAGCCTATTTATATGTATGTTTTAGTTAGAAGGTAGTTTTAACTATCTAACTACCTTGGTCGGTTAACTCGACTATGTAGTCGAAAAACCAACATTCTAATGTAGAAAACCAACTAAGTTTGACTATTGGGACTAGTCAATAGACCCAACTATCCCTTCCAATATCTCTCCCTGCCTCAATTACTTTCTCGTCCCAAGTAATTGAGAGATATTGATCTATAATACAAAATTTAGGAGAGGTTACAAAATACAATTATGTTATTATCTTTGGTCTATGGTTGCTTTGGTTGTGCTTTTGTTGCTTCAGTGCTTGGACAATTTTCTGTGGCTGATGCTAGAACTATCGAAGTTTGAGGAGAAGCCATCTATACTTCTTCAAAAATTGTCTCCAGCTATTTATACAGAGGTACTTCCTCACTTAATGGTTTCACCCATTTTTATTGTTGTTTTTGTGCCATCCACTAGGATCCTTCTGCCTCTAATTTCATTGAATTTGACTGCAAACCTCATGTGGGAAAAAAATATTTCGATATAGTCGGAGAAAAAAAATTAAACCTTGATCAGACTCGAGAAGATGTAGTGTGGGAACATGGATTTATAGGGTCTTGAGGTTGATTATTGTTGTTTTATGAATGTAAGGTGCAAGTATTTGTAAAGATTGATTGAAGGTTGTCCATTCATTTATGATTTACTAAACCTACAACCCTGTTAAAAACATTTGTGCCAAATATTACAATTTATATGTCAAGGAAGCATTCAGTACTTCATGCAATTATGACTTGCATTGATCCCCAATATTTATGCTTGTTGTACAACTTTATTGAGGTGTTTGAAATAATTGTTTGTTTTTTCTTATGATCTCTTTCCCTCTTGAAACCATTTTTGTTCCTATTAAATCAATGCAGCCTCAACTTCCATTTATGTAGTTATATATGCCAATAGGGCTTATGTTAAGCCCTATATAAGCCCCATGTGAATCCAAAAAACCCTAATTAATCCGTAGATATTGAGTGATTAGATTTATATGCTATATTATTATGTAGGCTAGAACCCCTCATGGTCTCATTTTATTATAATTGTATCCTTTGTCTCTCATATATATGCTAAGGAGACCTAGTCTTAGGATCATCAAATATTGTCTTGTTCGTTGTCTTTATTGTATAAGGAGGTTTCCCCCTTGAATTGGAGTGTAATGATTGATTTCTTATCGATGTTAAGGTGCAAGGATTATAACATTTGGTATGACAGCTCATGGTCCTAGAGTTTTGTTGCTTCAAACAGGCCATCATGGCATTTTCACTATCACTTTTTTTCTATGATGTTTTAGATAGTGAGACCCAGAGAAGAATGAGAAGGAACCCTAAGAAATATTTGGTTCACGTTTTAGATCTCAGCTCACTACATTTTCGGAGATGTGGTCCAAGGAAGTTAGGGTTTTTGAATACTCCGAAATTCTATCTCAAACAAGTCAGTTCAGAATTTTTGCTATACCTTTTTTTTCTGTGAGGCTTCAGACCATGAAACTTCACAAGAATTGAGAAGACATAATGATGAATATATAATCCAAGTTTCAGATCTTGGTTCACTATATTTCTGGAGATATTCTCTAAGGAAGTTAGGGTTTCTTTATGCTCTAGAATTTGATCTCAAACAAGTCAATTTGTTATTTTTTCTATGACTTTTCTTTAAGGCTTCATAACATGAAACTTGGACCAAATTAAGGATAAATATTAGAGAATATTTGGTTCCATTTTTAGAATTTGTTTCACCATATTTTTGGAGTTATACCCTATGGATGTTAGTGTTTTTTAATAATCATGAAATAAATTTTAAACATGCCAGCCTAGTAATTTGGCTATATCTTCTTGTCTAGAAATTATTAGACTGTGGAATATTTAGGAATTTTAGGAGATATATAGAAGTACCACAGGTATAGGTTCCATAAATATATTTTAAGAATTGGGCATGTGGAATGCTATATAATTGTTCTCATTGGTAGAGGCCAAATAAATCAGGAAGTTTTGGGATGATTACTATAAATTTTAGTGGGCACATCAGATTCAATTCACACTTGTGGAATTGCAGAATACACATATCAGAGTGTCACATAACAAAGTTTTAGATCCTGAAGGCCTCAAATCTCAAAGATATAAAAAAAAACTTCAACCATTTTGATATTCTTCAAATTAAGGTACATAACTTATTAATCACCTAACTGTTCATTCAAATATCCCCTCTTTTTTGTTGTTGTAATAAATAGGAGGGTTACTATGATTTTCCAACATGCCTCCAAAGAAAGCTACTACACCAATTAAATCTACTAAAGGTTCATCCTTGACTCATGAAGAAAGTGACAACACAAAATTTAGGTTATCTAAATTAGAGAAGAAAGTTGATGAAATGGATGGTAATATGTTGAAAAGGGTGGATTTCTGAGGTTCTCAAGAAAAGCTTAAAAGATAAATGGAAAGGAAGATGAATGAAAATAAGGGACGAATATAAAAGAAGACAGAAGGAATGGAAATGAAGATGAATGAATATAAAGAAGGAATATAAATAAATATGAATGAAAATAAGGAAGAAATACAAAAAAATTATGATTTCCATGGAAAATATTTTCTTGGAGAGGCTTCTTGAAAAGGATGTGGAGATACAAGGAAATGGTTAACATAAGGAGAAACATGTTTTTGAGAATCAATCTCATATGGGGAGTATGTTAACACAATTAAAGAGCACAAATTCTAAATCACGACACCATAATCATGAATTTTCAATCCAAGATCTTCATCAGCAGGGCTTCAAGTTAGCACCAAGAAACTACTACATTCTGAATATTTATATGAGGATATTTGATGGTAATGATATTGTAGCATGTACATTTCAAATAGAGAAATACTTTTATCTACACCAAGTGGAATCCTTAAAAAAGGTAAATATTGCATCCATGTTTTTAGAACAAGACCAACATGTATGGTATCAATGGCTTTACAAAAAAAAGGATTATGTTATATCTTGGTCCATTTTTACAGAGGAATTGACAATACATTGCGGTGATATTAGGAGCAAAGCATTATTTAGTCTATTGGTAAATATCCCACAAAAATATACTATTACAAAGCACATTCAACAATTTTAAAATTTGAGTCTTAGAGTAAAGAATATTTTAGAGGATACTTGTTAGACATATTTATGGGTACCTTAAGGGAAATCATCCAACACGTGGTGCATAAATTTGAACCTAAATATCTAGAGCATGCTTTCAGTTTGGTAAGGAAAGTTGAAAGAAAAAATATGGAAACTATAAAATTGATCACTAATAACTATAGAGAAAATTATGCTCCATTTCCTAAACTGACAAGGTTGACTCCTTAGCAAATGGATGAAAGAATAGAAAAGGGATTGTGTTTCAACTGTGACAATTATAGTGAAGGGCATAAATGTAGTGAAAATAAATTCTTCTACAAGGACTCTGAAGATGAAGAAGATCAAGAAGTGGAAACTTGACTAGATATAGAGCTAGAAGAAACCACTCCAACAATCTCTTGTCATGCATTGGCTGGAATTAATACTCCACAAACCATAAAGATAGAAGGATATATCAAAAGGGAAAGGGTAACAATATTGATTGATATAGTTAGTACTCATAGCTTAATCAATTAAAAATGGAAAAGTTTCTTAATTGCTTTGTATATCTAGCTTTAGAATTTCAAGTGATGATTGTAGATGGAGGTACCATAAATTGTTCAGGGAAGTGCAATAAGATTAAGTTGAATATTATTAGTTAGTCCCATGATTTCAATCCAAATGGGTGGTTCCAATGTTGTATTTAAGGGTCCAATGGTTACAATCATTAGGAATAGTGGCCCTTAATTTCCAAGATCTTTTCATAATATTTTTCTCAGAAGGAAAGGAAATTGAGCTTAGAGGTATCCAAGGGAAACCTAGTAAGTGATAAGCTCTAATGGCATGAAAACATCTTCTAAAAAATGGACATGAAGGCGTAGTTGCACAATTTTTTTTATTAGATGTTCAAACATCTCTACTGCCTATGCTAGTGCATCTTCAAAAAGTTATCAATAATCATGCTAAGGTATTTGGAGAAATTCTTAAGAGTATTCCACCTATTTGAGAACATGACCATGCTATTCATTGGCAATTGGAAAGTGTACCACTTAACATTAGGAATTATAGATATACACATTCACAAAAGAGTGATATTGAGTGTATGGTTCAAGAAATGTTAATGGAAGACATCATTCATGCTAGCCAGAGTGATTTCTTTTCACTAGTGGTGATGGATATCAAAAAGGATGGTTTGTGGCATGTGTGTCTAGACAACAAATATCTCAACAAACTGACAACCAAAGAAATGTTTTCTATTCCTGTCATTGATGAATTGTTAGATGAATTACATGGTGCAATTTTCTTTACTAAGCTGGATCTTTGTTCTAGATACCATCAAATCAGAATAAGGCAAGAAGACATTATGAAAATATCCTTTAGAACACACGAAGGCCATTATGAGTTTTTGGTTATGCTATTTGGACTTACAAATGCACCTTCAACAATTCAAAGTTTGATGAATTCTATTTTGAAACCCTTCCTTGGAAAATTTGTGCTAGTATTTTTTTAATGACATACTAATTTACAACAAATCTTGGGAAGAGTATGCACAACATGTTGACAAGGTCTTGACACCATTGGAAGAGAAAAAACTATATGCAAAGCCTTCCAAGTGTGTCTTTGGGGATCAAGAAGTGGAATATTTGGGTCATATTGTATCATATGATGGTGTCAAGATGAATCCTAACCAAATCAAAGCTATGAGGTAATTACCAATCCCAAATACCTTTAAGAAACTCATAGGATTCTTAGGATTGACAAGATATTACCACAATTTTTTTAAGAATTATGGTCAAATAGTAGCACCTCTCACAATTTTTTTGAATAAGGAAGCATTTTATTGGACTAAAGAAGAAACCAAAGCATTGGAAGAACTTAAAGAGGCTATGTGTTCAACTATTGTCTTAGTGATAATTGACTTCACAAAAATATTTATTTTGGAGTGTGATGCCTCAGGCCATGGCATCGGTGTAGTTTTGATGTAGGAAGGAAGACCCCTTTCCTTTGAAAGGAAAAAAATTAAAGGAAATAACTTACTCAAACCCATCTATGAAAAATGAATGTTGGTCATATTACATGCAATTAAGAATTGGTGTCCATACCTAATAGGAAGGCACTTCAAAATAAAAACAGATCATGATAGTCTAAAGTACTTATTGGAGTAAAGAATATATTCACAAGAGAAACAAAAATGGGTCACAAATATGTTGGGTTATGACTTTGAAATTATGTAAAAAAAGAGAAAACAAAATATCATGGTAGATGCACTCTCAAGGAAAGACGAAGGCACAAATGGTTTACTATGTGCTATTTCCATTCCACAATCTGACTAGGTGGAAGAAGTAAGGATATAATGATATCAAGATGAAAAGATATGCAAGATCATTCAATAAATATAGGAGGATCTTGATGCAATAGAAAAATTTACATGGAAAAATGGTTTTCTATGGTATCAAGGTCACTTACATAAGAATTATCAACTCAAACAGAAAGTCCAATTGGAATTACAAACTTCTCCCATAGGAGGTCATGGTTTTTGAAGACATACCATAGGATCAAGAAATAATTTTTTTGGGAAGGTCTTAAAGAATATGTGCAAAATTGAGGTAGAATGTGGGGTGTGCAAACAAAATAAAAGAGAGATTATCAAGTCCCCATGACTCCTTCAACCATTAGCCATACCAAGCTAACATTGGGAATACGTTTCAATGGATTTTATTACAAGTTTATTCAAATCTAAACAAAAGAGTGTTATTGTGGTAGTGGTAGATCAAATGAAAAAGTATTCCCACTTTTGTTCTCTTTCTCATCTTCTTAAAGACAGTATTGCAGTAGAAGCATTCATGGAAATAGTCCAAAAGCTACATGGAATACCAAATATTATTGTAAGTGATAGAGATCCAATTTTCACTAGAAATTTTTGGACTGAATTATTTTCTTATTTGGGTACTCAATTGGCTCACAACTCATCTTACCATCCTCAATCTAATGGGAAAACTAAGATTGTGAATAAATGTTTTGTTTTGCATTTGAAAGAAAAAAAAAATGGGTCAAATGTTTCCCTTATAAGAATGGTGGTAAAATAAATCCTTCCATACTTCATAAAAAATGTCACCATTTATGGCACTTTATGGATATCGTCTTCCATCCATCACATCACCATTGAAATGGAACATAAATTCTCAAGTAGTAGAGGACCACATCAAACAACAACAAGAGGTTCTCAAACTATTTAAGGACAACTTGGTTATGGCACAAAATAAAATGAAACAACAAGCAAATCAACATCGCAATGAAAGTGAATTTGAATTGGGGAATCGCATCTTCGTGAGACTACAACCATATAAAAAAATTTCCCTCAAGCAACAAAAGAAGGAAAACAAATTAGCTCCAAGGTATTATGGCCCCTATAAGGTCCTCAAGAGGATTGTAAGTATGGGCTACAAATTGAAGCTTACTCCATCTTCAGATGTACATACATTCTTCCATGTTTCTTGCTTAAAGAAGGTCATCGGCGATAAGATATCAGTCCAAAATCTTCTACCAGAGATTAATGAAGAATGGAAAATAATACTAGAAGTAGAAGCAATTATGGAAATAAGGACTAATTTGCTGAGAAATTGAGCAATTACTAAGTATCTCATCAAATGGAAAAACCTACCAATGGAAGAAGCGACATGGGAATATGATTTTTTCATGTAGAAACACCCACAGATAGTCAATTTTTGAGGAAAAATTTAAAGGGTAGGGGCATGTTCAGCCCTATATAGGCCCCATGTTAACCCAAGAACTCGTTCTTAAGCCCTAGATATTGATTGATTATATTTCTATTGTTATATTATTATGTAGGCTAGAACCCCTCATGGTACCATATTATTATAATTGTATCCTTTGTATCCCATATATATACTAAGGATATATAATATTAGGATCATCAAATATTGTATTTTTCATTGTATTTATTGTATAAGGAGGTTTCCCCCTCGAAGTGGACTATAACTATTGGTTTCTTATCATTGTTAAAGTGAAAGTATCATAACAACTTTTCTTTCTCTAAATTTAAGTTTCATTTGTTCTCTGTTAGATAAATAGTTGTTAGACATTGGGTTCAGTGCTCCCTATTCATTTTGAGAGATTAACTAACCACCTCTTGTGGATCTTAATTTTGACGATTGTAATGGAGACTAATTCCTACATTTTTTGTCTAATGATAATTGTGATTCCAACAAGTGGTATTAGACCGACAAGTCTTGAGTTCAAAACTCACTCAGATTTTGTTGGGGGGAAGATTGTTGGACATTGGGTTCAATGCTCCCTATGTGTTTCATGAAATGGCCTAACTGCCTCTTGTGGATCCTAACTATAGCGATTGTAGCAGAGACTAGTTCCTGTAGGCTTTGATCTAACGACAGTCGTAATTCCAAGAATAATTTATTATGATCTATTGAACTTTCAATCTTATATAGGTCAATGTGAAGTATGTCCACCAATTATTCAAAATGGTCAACATTAGTGTGGCTTGATTATTGTTATTTCTAATGATTTTTGCATCTGCCTAAGCTCATTGAATTTATGTTTCAATATGGCATATGTCTTGTTAGGTTTTTATTTCTAAGTCTCATGTTACACCCATTAGTTTTTTGTTTCATTTGCACTTTCATATAGACCAATTGTTGACCTAAATGTTGAAGGGAGTCTAGTTAGCTTGTATGTAGAATGGGTGGCCTAATACATAACTTTTGTTGAGCAGAGACTATGCATTCTTCACAAACCTATTTTTCCTTAATTTTCCTCATTTCAAATCCTCCTACCTTTTTCATTTTCTTCTCCACCTAAGTTTTTATTCCTTATTGATCTCATTGTATAATTAAAAATTTTGACTATCCAAGACTACCCTTAGATCAAATTTTACTTTCATAATTTGAGATGGTTCCTTTGTAGGTTAGGATGTTATATATATTCTTGGTGTTATTTGTTGTTTCTTCTTCTTATTGTTTTTCTTAGAGGAGGACCTGGTTCTTGCATTTTTTATGTTGGTTTCTTTGGAGTTGGCTACATTGATGATGTGGGTGGTTCTCTTGGCACCATGGGTGTTGGATACTAGGTCAATTCCTATACCATTTTGTTTGATGTCGACACTTAAATTTCTTCAACTTGTTCTACAATTTTCACCTACTCTTTTCCATTTATCTGCATAGATTCTATTGCTAGTTAAACACTTGGTACCAGTTTTGCTTCGGTTATCTATATGGGCTCCTTAATTGGTTTAATATTTGGTGTTTGTTCCTCCACAATTGTATGCATGGGTTCTATAATCGGTTGCTTTATTAGTGTTTATTCCACTACCTTCTTAATCAAATATGGTTACTATAAATCTTCTTGATTCCCATTTCCATCACCATTTTGCAATTTTCTATTAGAGTCATAAACTTAGTTAGTGTACTAGACTCTAACTATGTTAACTCTCATCACTCCTCTATTATATTTTTTCATATTTCTTTCTAGATTAGTGGTTGATCATATAATACCATTTGTTTTGATGGCTAAGTGGATCTATCAAATGAAATACCTTGTTCGACCATAGGTAGCTTCACATGGGGTGATTCTCTAGTCAAGTTGATAGTATCTCATGATCTTGTTCTTTTCCTCTTTGGAATAGGCCTAATTATTGGCCTTAGTTTTGGTTTAGATAATACAATACTCAACTCTTGTTGATCTTATTGTCATCTCCATTTGTTCTGTTTTCTAGTTCCGCCTTTGTTTTCATGGCTTGGAAAATTTTCTCTTTAGCCATTTCCATGGATTTAGTTATGTTGGTCCAATATTTGAACCCAAAATACCCCTTGTTTGGGGTAATTCCTATTGTGTCAATTTTTATTTTTATTTTGACTTTCTAGTTAATTTATCCATGATCTCCTATATTTTTATATCAATTTAGGATCATCCAAGTTTATGGCCTATAATTCTTGGAGGACTTCATTAGTGTCCTCATTGACTTGTGTAGGTTCTGTTGCAGTAATGTCTTTTATCTTCCTTCCTCTCTTCGTTGATGGTAATTGAAAAACATGTCAATACTACTAACAAATGGTTGGGTGTGCATTTTAGACTCATTTTTTAATTTTAATTATGCATCTATCAAATATAGAATTAGTTGTGTAGTTTTATTCTATGTTTTATGAGGGATGGGAAAAATAGTGTTTGACTATCTCTATAGTTCTTCAAATATTTGCTCACTTGTTAGTTGGTGTGAAAGTTCTTTGGGTGATGACACTATTCTTTTTTCATACCACAAATTTGTGTTATCAATGCATAATTATATAGTGTTGAGTCAAGGATTTCTTGCGAAACTTTTTGTAGAATTCTCAACCTATACGAGACATTTTTAAGACTCTGCACCCAGTTCCTGAACATGAGCCTTTGGCAAGATGGATTTGGTTCATGCTGGTGGATTGATAACAAAAGCTTGGTAGTTTTGCATTGTTGGAGTTTTTCCATTTAAAAATATTTCTTCATTGACTAAACTAACTTAGCTTATTGCTAGCCAAATTTGTAGAGAAGGGAACTAGAGAAAATTTATAGAACCTTGGCATTCCCTACAATTTGTTTTAATAATATCTAGAAGGTGTTATTCCTAGTTGAACACCATTATTTCTTTGGAAATATTACCAATTTCTTCTAGCATATTTAACTTTACATAAGATGGTTTCCCTAATATTATAATGCATAATGATATAATTGTCCAAGCCCAATTTCCTTCCAAGTTGGTTCCCATACTAATTATTAATCATTTGGAGTTATTTCTTATCGTCAACCCTATAAAATTTTCAATCTAGTATCCTTGATCATTTGTCTTTGTAATATTTTCACCTCTTTTGAGGAGTCCCATGATTACATGAATTAGACATTTAGTGGTAGGAGGTTGTTTGATCTAGAGATAACCTTAGTGGAATCAAATCACTATAAAATTGAATATTTCCTTGTTCCAACCCCAAAAACCATTATAACACCCTTGCTCAACCCCTGGAATGTAAATAACATGTATATATAAAAATAGGTTGGTAAGCTAGAACATACCAAATAGGCTAGTGAGCCAAGGACATGTTTTGAGGGTTGTTATGCCCAAGTGCATATGTCAAATGTGTTTATGGGGGTTGTTGTGCCCATGTGCATGAATGTTTTGTGTTTTGGGGCTGGTATGCCCATGTCGACACGTTATACATTTATATGTGTTTTGAGGATAAAAGGCAAGATAATGTAATTATGACAACACATATATATTAATAAAAATATAATAGCTATAGACCGAAAGGAGAAAATGAGTATGGCGGGATGAGACTCCATGAATGCATAAAAATAGACACATACGATTTAATAATCCTAAAAGTGCGCATGCATATAGCCAATACCCATTAAGTGGCTTGGGGAAGTGCCAAGTGGCATAAGTTAGGCATGCATATAAAAAGGGGCATGTTGGCACTGTGAATGACGATTATTCTTGTTCATGGATTCTGGAGATGGCCATGGAAGTATGGAGTCCATTATGGAATAATATTTTGTAAGGATACCAGGAAGACCCATGAGGGAAATAGAACTCCTAGAAGCCATAGGACTCTAGAACATTCCTTTCCGGCTCAATAATATTCCCTGGAAGGTAGGAGAAAACCTAAGGGATTATAGGTGCATAGAAGGGTATGCACCACTTAGGTGCTAACTGATGTGGAATGCGATTCTATTTGTTGGAGGATGTTGGGTTTGGTACCTTGGCTACATGAGGGCCTAGAAGGGTACCTAGAAGACCCATGAGGGCAGTGAAACTCCTAAAAGCCATAAGGTTTTGGAAAATTCTTGTGCGACTGAGTAAGATGCCTCACAAAACAGTGGCATACCTTAAGGGACTACAGGTGTAGAGAAGGGTATACACCATTTGGGTGTAAGTTAATGGGGAACGCGAGCCTCGTTTTTGGAGGTGTTAGGTTTGGTACTTTGGCTAGGTATCAATATTGTTCATGTACCAATATTTGGGTGAGTTAATGCCCATCGATTCAAAGCCCCATCTTTGGGGTGAGCTGTTGTTGAAAGGAAATGAACAACATGGTTTATTCTTGGGCAGAATGTTGAAGACTTGTAGCTAGTTGGCACAATTAGAAGACAAGTATTTGACTATTATGTTTATTTTCCATTGTAATGTTTTATGTATTTATGAAATGTATTATGAAATATAATTAAGAAGCATATTCGTGTTAAAATATTCATGTGCATATTCATTGCATATTATCATACATTTAGACATGTATGGAAACATGTCATAATTCCCAGAATAAGGGGGGAATTGTTTAGGTCATAGGTTGTCAGGAGTAACTGGAATGGAGTTTGACTTCAATAAAAGGTTGGAATAAGCTGACAATGGTCTAGGGGACATTACAAGTGGTATCAGAGCCTAGGTTGCAACACTAGGCCTATATGGACAGAGCACAGATATAGTGTATACAGATTATAGACAAAATGTTTGATAAAGTGCTGGTAGGAGGATGCTTACTAATAATTTGTCAGAAGCCCAAGTGGAATTGGGGAAATAGAAACCAAGGGTTAAAAAGTTAAATTGTAACCCTTTCCTAGAAGACATTAGGTCAGGAATTGGTCAGGCTGATTAAATTATAGAGTTGGCCATGGAGCATTTAAGGAAATTTGGAAAATTCCCAAACTTTCGACCATTTTCTTCAAAATTCGATGAAAAATGGTAAAAGGGGAACATTACGGGTGGTATCATTCCAATGGTTTTGCCCCACACTTAAAGCATATTAGAAATACTCTCAAATGGGGTGAAATCACTATGATTGGACCATGCACATGGAGGGTTATATTACCTTTTCACCAATGAAGTTGATGTTAAACTCCATGCAAGTAATTAACTAGGTGAAACTTGAGACAACCATCAAATCAAGAGACTCTACATGGCCGATATCGACTACTGAGATTAATTCATCCTTCCCCTCCTCCTCCTTGTCTTTAAAGTTTAATAGGTGAGAGAGGGGGGGTGGGGGGGGGGTTCGGGGCAGACAGTGTAAAGATGCACCCCATTGACCATTGGAGATCAATGATTGATCGTTGTATATTGACTATTGAGAGTGATTACCCCCACCCTCCCCCATGGTCGATGTTTAAGACAAGGGGGGGTGTGGTTGGGATTAGTGCTAAAGTACCCATCCTCAATTAATGGTGGAGATTAATTGTGGGCCCCCTACCCTAAATTTTAAATAGATGATGGGGGGTCCATGTTACCAATGGTTTTTTTTAAGGTGGTATAGTGGGCACTTGATGGGAAAATGACTCAATAGGATAAGTAAGCAGTCGCGGTGAAGCCACGTAAGCATAACGGAACAGGGGACCTGACATGACAACTTGGATAGATAGCTGATGCGGCATTCAACATTAGCATGACACTATGATGATGTCATCATAATGTGGTGTATATTGGTCTCTCAAGTCTTTGGGCTTCAGGAAAATTCGAGGGAGTCAGTGATGAATGGGTCGATGGACTTGAAGTTGAGATGATGTATGTTGGGCTAGAGTGATGAAGTAGTTGGGCTCTATTGCATCTCAAACCTTATATCTTATCACTTCTAACTAAGGTTGGAATAGAGGAAGCAATATAACCTCATGGGTAATTTGTTGATATGACATGGAACAATGGCTCCACCTCAAGCACATAGTTTGTGTTATCACCAAAAAATTGATCATCTAGCCTAATTTACTAGATGGATCGAAGTACACCATGTAAAGCCAATTTTACCATAGTAAAATTGCTTTCACTATGAGAAATTACTTAATAAACCACCTTTGTTAAGTAATTTATAATTAAACCCATGAAGAATAATTAAATAAATCACTATTTATTTGATTTTCTTCTAGGAATAATTAATTAAACCATTGTTTTATTATTATTCCTTGTCAAATTTGACCCAATCATGAAAAATAAATAGATAAATCATTATTTATTTTATTTTTCCCTAAGAATAATTAATTAATCACTAATTAATTATTATTCTTTTTTAAATTTGACTAAATCCCTTAGGAATAATTAAATAAATCCTTATTTGTTTATTATTCCTTAACTAATTCCTTGAAATGATAAATAAATCATTTATTCATTCATTATTTCTAAATAAAAGTTTAAATTCTTTTTCCCTCCAAACTAAATATAGTAAAATATTCCAAGTGGTTATTCCAAGAATAGGATCAATAATATTTTATTATTGCTCATTATTCAAGGATAACTCAATATTTTGTTATAAATAGGAGGGTTTTCCATTTATTATTCACTTTTGATTATTTTCATTATTGCACTTACTGTTGTAATTCTAATTATTTTCATTGTCGCACACCATATTTTTGTTGGGTTTTCACATTATAGAGGAGAGGGACTCTACACAAGTTGAAGATGTTTGAGGATAGCCAAGAACCCATCCCATAAAGGGGGACTAGTAACATTTATCTGTTCTCTTCACAGGTGTTATTATAAAATTATTATTTACATATCTGGTTTCCATTCGATGATTGGAGTTATTACTCTTTCTTTTTGCTGTTTAACTATGATAGTGTTGAAAATGCAACAAGATGATGGAGCTTAGTGGAAAGGAGTTGCCTTCACTAAGTGGGCCCGCAGGGTATTTTTGGCGCAAAGTCTATTTTTAGACATATGGATCATGGTCTATGAGTTGCAGGATGGTGTTTATGGATGATTGGTCATGTTGGGAAAAATAGATGGACTTCTATTTTTGGTTCACAGCGGAGTGATCAGAGTCTATTTTTAGACTGCCAGGCTAAAAATAGAAATAGTCAAATATTATTAGCCCTTAGTAATATTTGGACTCTAAACATTATCTTATTCTCTTGGAGCACTTCAGTTCGAGCCACGGATGTGGCACATGCAGCTGACAGAAGGAATCACGTGGTTTCTTATGTGTTAGTTGAGCTATTGCATGGAGGACTTCAGTTAGAACTCATGCATGTGAGTTCTGTGGAGTTGGATGTGGAGTTGATGGAGTTGTGTTCAGTTTGACTTAGTTGAACTAGTTGTATTTAGTCTAACTAAAGAATACTCTAGTGATGAGTTGTGTGAATTAAGTATTAATTAATTCACTAATTATTAACTCATAAAGCAACTAAAGAATACATCAGTTAACTCAGTGCATGGACAATTCAACAGAGACAGGTGTTAGAGGTAAGTGAAAGGGTGAGTTGTGACTATCAATTGTGCATGAGATTTTGCACATGCATGGATTGAGTAATGCCAATGAGGTTTGCGCAGTGTGGGCCAATATCAAGGCAATTATAGCCTGTGCTCACGTGATTCTCTTGCAGGATTGTGCAGTGGAGGCAGGCAAAGCAGCGGAGGAGATTTGAACCTGTGACTTGTTCGGATCTGAGCTAGTTTTGTGTGTAACAGGTGGAGATAGTGTTGGATACTTGTGAGGAGTATTGTACTATGTATTGTTACATGTTCTCAATCATTATAATATACATATAGTGTGGGGTTTTCAGCTGTATGCTTTCCTCGGGTTACATATTGTGTTAATGTGTGCATGCGATTGATGTTTCATTGTTTTTAATGCTGCTAAATTGATGATCAACGTAGAGGAGATTATGTATTGTGCATGTATTCCGCAATAGTGTATAATCGGGATAATCTTTGTGAATAAGTGTCATATTATTCAAAATTTCTACATGGTATCAGAGCTAGATAATTTGTAGAAAAAGTTCTACATGGTATCAGAGCTGTTGATCATCAGATCTATTATTCAGAAAGTGTTTACATCTTATTTCTTTAGGCAGAGTCTGTAATCGGGCCAGGTAGCCTCTGGATTCATCCTTCCTTTGGAAGGTGAGATATCCGGTAAAAGCCCATACAGTCAATCTCTGTATGAGAAATACCTTGTTCTCACGAATTCTAGATCAGAGGCGGTTGAGTTTGGAGCTGGTGGAATTCGAATTTGCAGCAGTGTTTTCTTGGTATCAACGTGGCAATGTCTTTCAACAGATTGCGATTGGAGTATGCTCTTGAGGGCAGCTCAAACTATATTGCATGGAAGGACAGGATGGAGGCAGTGTTGGATGATAACGGGCTGAAGGAGTTCATAGAGGTTGAGGTCCCAAAGCCTACTGATACTGCACAAGTTGATGCTTGGAAAAAGAAGACAGCAAAGTGTCGAAGGATTCTGTTGGAGGGCGTGAAGGATCACATTGTGTCCAGCCTGCATGGAAAGGCTTCTCCATACTTGATGTGGAAAGCGTTGACAGATCTATTCCAAAGCAAGAGCAATCAGAGGAAGCTGGTGTTGAAAAGTGTGCAACAAGAAATGCTTGTTGAGAATGCAACAAGATGATGGAGCTTAGTGGAAAGGAGTCACCTTCACTAAGTGAGCCCGGAGGCAAATTATGGTGCAAGTTCTATTTTTGGATCACAACAAGAGTGATCAAATCAGGAGTGATCACAGCAGAAGTGACCACAGCAGGAGTGATCACAGCAGGAGTGATCAAAGTCTATTTTTAGACTGGCTATCAAAAATAGAAAAGTCAAATATTATTGTCTCATAATAATATTTAGACTATAAACTTTATCATATCCTCTTGGAGCACTTCAGTTTGAGCTACAAATGTGGCACATGCAGCTGTCAGAAGGAAATACGCTTTCTTTGTGGTTCAGTTGAGCTATTGCATGCAAGACTTCAGTTAGAACTCAAGTAGTGAGTTCTGTGGAGTTGGATGAGCAGTTAATGGAGTTGTGTTCAGTTTGACTTAGTTGAACTAGTTGTATTTAGTCTAACTGATCAATAGACTAAGTGATGAGTTGTGTGAATTAGTTATTAATTAATTCACTAATTATTAACTCATAATGCAACTGAAGAATACATCAGTTAACTCAGTGCATGTACAGTTAAGTGGAGACAGGTGTTAGAGGTTGAGATTGCTATCAGTTGTGCATGAGATTGTGCACATGCATGGGATTGAGTTATGCCAATGATCTTTGCATAGTGTGCGCCAATACCAAGTGAAATATAGCTTGTGCTCACGTGATTCCTAGTGTGGGTGATTCTCTTGAGGTAAAAACGAGTTTGGTTCAACCATTCTCATTCATTCTCAGCAGGTATTGTGCAGTGGAGGCAGGCAAGCAGCGGAGGAGATTTGGAGATCAGATCTAAGCTGTATTGTGTGTAACAGGTGGAGATAGTGCTGGATACTTGTGAGGAGTATTGTACTATGTTTGTTACATGTTCTCAATCAATATAATATACAGATAGTTGGGGTTTTTAGCGAGATGCTTTCCCGGGAAAATACTGTGTTGATATGTGTGATTGATGCTTCTATGCGCATGTTATTGTTTCTGCTTCTGTAAATTGATGATCAACGTAGAGGAGCTTATGTATTGTGTATGTATTCCGCAATAGTACATGATCAGGATAATCTCTGTTGAATATGTGTCATATTATTTAAAATTTCTACATGGTATCAGAGCTCTTTGATTTGTAGAAAAACTTCTACAGGATATCAAAGTGAGGATTGATCATCAGATCTATTATTCAGAAAGTGTTTACATTTTATTTCTTCAGGCAGAGTCTGTAATCGGGCTAGGTAGCCTCTGGATTCATCCTTCTTTTGGAAGGTGAGATATCCGGTGAATGCCCATACAGTCGATCTCTGTACGAGAAATACTTTGTTCTCACGAATTTTAGATCAGAAGCGGTTGAGTTTTGAGCTGGTGGAATGGCGCTCAAGGATAAACTCAGAAACATTAGGTGTGAGAATGGAGACAGTATGCCCCAGTATCTCACGAAGTTCACCCAATGCCGGGATGAGCTGGGAAGTGTGGGGGTAACTGTTGAGGATGAGGATATGGTGAGTCTAGCACTCCTTGGCCTTCCTAAGAGTTGGCATAGCTACCAGGACTCGGTGAATGGAAGGGAGAAATTGCCAGGATGGGAGAGACTTTGGTCAGATCTTGTGCAAGAGGAGATTAGACGGCGCACCAGAGACAGTTCTTCATCTATGCATGATGAGGAGAGTTGTGCCTTAGCGAGTAAGGTGAAGAAGGGGAAGGGGAAGGTTTCTCTTTCTGAATCCAGTTCTTCCAATGATGGGAAGAAGGTTGACAAGTCGAAGGTGAGATTCTTTCGTTGTCATGAGTTGGGCCATTATGCTACTAATTGCCCAAAGAAGAAGTCCAAGAAGGGATCCGGGGAAGGATCTAAAGGTGAGGCAACCTCACTTGCTTCACAGTTTGAGTTGGACTTCACACTCTTCGCATGCATGGTTTCATCCATGGTGGGAAGTGGTTGGTTTCTTGACAGTGGAGCTTATTTCCACATGACTGGTGACAAAAGTTTGTTCAGTACTTTGGAGGAGAAAGATCTCCAGATACTCATAGCGATGGGTAATGATGAGAAGTATAATGTCTCAGGTGTAGGGACAGTTATTTTTCAGAGGGAGCATGGAGCTCGCCTTACCTTGACCGATGTCAAGTATGTACCAGGACTGAAGAGAAACTTGGTGTCGATCGCGATGCTGGAAGACAGAGGCTATGATGTAGTCTTCAGTAAGGGAAAGGTTTTCCTTAGACACATCATCACTAGACAGGTGAAGTAGATTGGTTCACGGGTCAAGAACCTGTATGCTCTTGAGGCTCAAGATGCATGCAAAGCCTTGAGCAGCGAGGCAACTGATGGAGACTTGGTGGTTGAGAGGGAGCATATATTACCTCTCAACATGCAGAGCCAGAAGAAGTCTCAGACGATTGTGGAGGAGCCACGATTGGTGCAGCAGCTTCAGGAGGTTGTGGAGCAGCCACAACAAGGGAAGCTGAGAGGAGATCGAGTAGAGACATCTACTCATGTAGAGACCTCTAGTAGGGGGAAAATTCGAGCCAGGTGGGCTGAGGGATCGCATGCAGCCATACCTCCAGGTAGGAGGTGGGGTGATGTGGATTGATCGTCCCAAGGAGGAGGGGCAGGATCCTTGAGGTACCCAACCTCTTGGATGAGACCTTGCTACGGGAGCCCCGATGTGGAGTAGCAGGAACTGACTGATTGGGTAGAGACAAATGCGGATGGAGCAGCAGAGAGAGCGATAGTGCAGGGAATCCCAGGACAGTGCATAGCATGCAGGCTACAGCAATGCGAGAGGCACAAGTGTTTTGCACAGTGCTAGGTAGCACAAAGAGGTGTGCAATGGTGCAAGATGCATGGAGATGTTGCAGTAGCGCAGATGTCAGAGAGGGAGCACTTGTCAGCAGCAGGTAGAGCTTCAGCATCAGAGTATGTTCCTAGCCCAACACAGTGATCAGTTGGGAGTGTTTTTGTTCCAAGTGTTGTTGGAGCAAAGTGGACTGGGCAGATGTGTTGCATGCAGAGCATTCTAGAGTTACAGGATCAGGTTTGAGAGGAAGCCTTTCTTGTTGAGAGGGAGTGTTGAAAAGTGTGCAACAAGAAATGCTTGTTGAGAATGCAACAAGATGATGGAGCTTAGTGGAAAGGAGTCGCCTTCACTAAGTGGGCCCGGAGGCAAATTATGGCGCAAGTTATATTTTTGGATCACAACAGGAGTGATCACATCAGGAGTGACCACAGCAGGAGTGATCACAGCAGGAGTGATCAAAGTCTATTTTTAGACTGGCTGTCAAAAATAGAAAAGTCAAATATTATTGTCTCATAATAATATTTAGACTATAAACTTTATCTTATCCTCTTGGAGCACTTCAGTTTGAGCTACAGATGTGGCACATGCAGCTGTCAGAAGGAAATACGCTTTCTTTGTGGTTCAGTTGAGCTATTGCATGCAGGACTTCAGTTAGAACTCAAGTAGTGAGTTCTGTGGAGTTGGATGAGCAGTTAATGGAGTTGTGTTCAGTTTGACTTAGTTGAACTAGTTGTATTTAGTCTAACTGATCAATAGACTAAGTGATGAGTTGTGTGAATTAGTTATTAATTAATTCACTAATTATTAACTCATAATGCAACTGAAGAATACATCAGTTAACTCAGTGCATGTACAGTTCAGTGGAGACAGGTGTTAGAGGTTGAGATTGCTATCAGTTGTGCATGAGATTGTGCACATGCATGGGATTGAGTTATGCCAATGATCTCTGCGTAGTGTGGGCCAATACCAAGTGAAATATAGCTTGTGCTCACGTGATTCCTAGTGTGGGTGATTCTCTTGAGGTAAAAACGAGTTTGGTTCAGCCATTCTCATTCATTCTCAGCAGGTATTGTGCAGTGGAGGAGATTTGGAGATCAGATCTGAGCTATATTGTGTGTAACAAGTGGAGATAGTGCTGGATACTTGTGAGGAGTATTGTACTATGTTTGTTACATGTTCTCAATCAATATAGTATACAGATAGTTGGGGTTTTTAGCGAGATGCTTTCCCGGGAAAATACTGTGTTGATATGTGTGATTGATGCTTCTATGTGCGCATGTTATTGTTTCTGCTTCTGTAAATTGATGATCAACGTAGAGGAGCTTATGTATTGTGTATGTATTCCGCAATAGTACATGATCAGGATAATCTCTGTTGAATATGTGTCATATTATTTAAAATTTCTACAGCTGGCACTCAAACATAAACTCAGAAACATCAAATGTGAGAAGGGAGACAATATGCCCAAGTATCTCACGAAGTTCACTCAGTGTCGGGATGAGCTGGGAAGTGTGGGGGTGACTGTCGATGATGAGGACTTGGTGAGCTTGGCTCTCCTTGGTCTTCCGAAGAGTTGGCATTTCTATCAGGACTCTGTCAATGGTCGAGAGAAATTGCCAGGATGGGACAGACTTTGGTCAGATCTTGTGCAGGAGGAGATCAGGCGGAATACCAGGGACGGAAGAACAAGAAAGCTTCTCAGTCCGGAGCGAAAGGCAAGAAGCAGGACATGTCCAAGGTGAAGTGATTTCACTGTCACCAGCACGGACACTATGCCACTAATTGTCCGTAGAAGAAGAAGAACAAGCAAGCTGCTGGATCTGCAGCAGGAGAGGCTCTAGCCTCGTAGTTTGAGCTTGATTTTTCATTGATCACATGCTTGGTTTCAAGTGTGATGGGATCGGTGTGGTTCTTGGACAGTGGTGCGTCTTTTCACATGACAGGAGATCGAGATTTGTTTTCTGATTTGGAGGAGAAAGATCTTGGAGTGCACATCGAGATGGGCGATGATGGTAGATACAGTGTGACCGGTATTGGTACCATTTCCTTTGAGAGGGAGTCTAGTAAACCCTTCAGATTGAAGGAAGTAATGCATGTTCCAGGATTGAAGAAGAATCTTATCTCTGTGGCGATGTTAGAAGACAAGGGATATGATGTTGTTTTTAGCGAGGGAAAGGCTTTCCTGCGCAGCAAGACAACTGGAGAAACCTGGAAGATAGGGGTTTGAGTGAGGAACCTTTATCAGTTGCATGCAGATGCATGCAAAGCCTTGAGTAGCAAGGCAACTGATGGAGACTTGGTGGTTGAGAGGGAGCGTATATTACCTCTCAACATTCAGAGCTAGAAGAAGTCTCAGACGATGGTGGAGGAGCCACGATTGGTGCAGCAGATTTAGGAGGTTGTGGAGCAGCCACAACAAGGGAAGCTGAGAGGAGATCGAGTAGAGACATCTACTCATGCAGAGACCTCCAGTAGGGGGAAACTTCGAGCCAGGTGGGCAGAGGGATCACATGCAGCCATACCTCCAGGTAGGAGGTGGGGTGATGTGGATTGATCGTCCCAAGGAGGAGGGGCAGGATCCTTGAGGTACCCAACCTCTTGGATGAGACCTTGCTACGGGAGCCCCGATGTGGAGTAGCAGGAACTGACTGATTGGGTGGAGACAGATGCGGATGGAGCGACAGAGAGAGCGACAGTGTAGGGAATCCCAGGACAACGCATAGCTAGTAGGCTGTAGCAATGCAAGAGGCACAAGTGTTTTGCACAGTGCTAGGTGGCACAGAGAAGTGTACAATGGTGCGAGATGCATGGAGATGTTGCAGTAGCACAAATGTCAGAGAGGGAGCACTTTTCAGCAGCAGGTAGAGCTTTAGCATCAGAGTATGTTCCTAGCCCAACAGAGTGGTCAGTTGGGAGTGTTTTTGTTCCAAATGTTGTTGGAGCAAGTGGACCGGGCAAATGTGTTGCATGCAGAACATTCCAGAGGTAGGATAGGGGTTGCAGATAATCCATATCTTGTTGAGAGGGAGTGTTGAAAATGCAACAAGATGATGAAGCTTAGTGGAAAGGAGTCGCCTTCACTAAGTGGGCCCGCAGGGTATTTTTGGCGCAAAGTCTATTTTTAGACATATGATCATGGTCTATGAGTTGCAGGATGCTGTTTATGGATGATTGGTCATGTTGGGAAAAATAGATGGACTTCTATTTTTGGTTCACAGCGGACTGATCAGAGTCTATTTTTAGACTGCCAGGCTAAAAATAGAAACAGTCAAATATTATTAGCCCTTAGTAATATTTGGACTCTAAACATTATCTTATTCTCTTGGAGCACTTCAATTTGAGCTACGGATGTGGCACATGCAGCTGACAGAAGGAATCACGTGGTTTCTTATGTGTTAGTTGAGCTATTGCATGGAGGACTTCAGTTAGAACTCATGCATGTGAGTTCTGTGGAGTTGGATGTGGAGTTGATGGAGTTGTGTTCAGTTTGACTTAGTTGAACTAGTTGTATCTAGTCTAACTAAAGAATACTCTAGTGATGAGTTGTGTGAATTAAATATTAATTAATTCACTAATTATTAACTCATAAAGCAACTAAAGAATACATCAGTTAACTCAGTGCATGGACAGTTCAACAGAGACAGGTGTTAGAGGTAAGTGAAAGGGTGAGTTGTGACTATCAGTTGTGCATGAGATTTTGCACATGCATGGATTGAGTAATGCCAATGAGGTTTGCGCAGTGTGGGCCAATATCAAGGCAATTATAGCCTGTGCTCACGTGATTCTCTTGCAGGATTGTGCAGTGGAGGCAGGAAAAGTAGCGGAGGAGATTTGAACCTGTGACTTGTTCGGATCTGAGCTAGTTTTGTGTGTGACAGGTGGAGATAGTGCTGGATACTTGTAAGGAGTATTGTACTATGTATTGTTACATGTTCTCAATCATTATAATATACAAATAGTGTGGGGTTTTCAGCTGTATGCTTTCCCCGGGTTACATACTGTGTTAATGTGTGCATGCGATTGATGTTTCATTGTTTTTAATGTTGCTAAATTGATGATCAACGTAGAGGAGATTATGTATTGTGCATGTATTCCGTAATAGTGTATAATCGAGATAATCTCTGTGAATAAGTGTCATATTATTCAAAATTTCTACAGATAGTAGCATAGATCCAGACTTTGGCAGGTTTTGTTTCTATCAGTTGTTGTAGATTTGGAATGTTTAGCAGCCATTTATATTGTTGAGATTGTTTGTCATCCACAATCTTAAGTGGGTTCTTTTCGTACATTATTGAAAAGAAAACTCTACAACAAAATTGGTGACTCCATGGGGAATAATTTTGATTCAAAAACCTGGGTCTCCAATACAAAATTTGCGACTCCACTGGGTTTTATACTTCAGATCCAAAAAACTCGGCGACCTTTGGTTTTCAGCTTAGGGTTTATTATTTGTTCAATTCTCTTAATGTTTCCTAGTTTTTTAACCCTATATTTGATAAATTTTTTACTTCCGCAAGCTTTCTGGTCTTTTTCGCGAGTCACAGGAACCAACTGCGACAAAGGTAACACTTTTTTCCAAGATTTGCCGACCAGGATCCATGGAAAAAAAATTGCAGTTTTTAGCCCAAAAAGTGTGATCTGGGCTTTAGAACGCACCTTTCAGCCCAAAAAGTGCGATCCCTGCAGAGAAACAGGGTAGTACCTACGATTTCTGGGTTTTAGGGTTTTTCTCAGATTAGTTTCTGGGTTTTACAGAGAGCTTTTTGTTGGGTGTCTGACCTCTGTCTCATCCTGCTTAGGCCTTGATATACTCTGTTTTACTCGTTGAAGTCGAATTTAGCCCCCCATAGGGATTCTAGTACACTTCCACCTTTCTATGAGGAGTTTAGCTTAGTGAGTAGTCCAAGTTTCTGTAGCGCTTTCAGCCATGTTTTCTAGATCTGTAACTTTCTGTTTTAGATCTATTAAGCTAGGTTGTTACCATCCATAGTGTCACATTTCCACTTATTTGGTCATTTTGCTTAGGGTCCCATCGGTTTCCCTAGGTGTTTCACCCATCTCCCTATCTTTTTACAGCGATCTTCCTCTCTAGTTTTTTGTTGTTGCTGCACCACTTTCCAGTAGCTTAGTGTCATTTGATCCCAGTCACAATTACGTTTAGCTCCCTTGACCATTTCAGTGTAGTTCCCATCGGTTTAGCCACTAAGCAGTACAGTGTTTGCAAACCCAGTTTGGGTGGGGTTTAGTTAATTGTTTTGCTGTTCATTTTCTGTTATTTATTTCAGTTTATTTTCAACAACCTTTTTTCTTTTTTACTAACACGATATATACTTAATCAATTAATACACTTACACACACAAGCACACCTTAAGCAAAGGGCACTTGGTTTACACTGGCAAGCCAAGACTTAACATAATAAATTTATCTCCTCGCATCGAGACAAAGATATATTATTGAATCTCCCTTCACCGTTTCCATGTCGTGTGTGTCTTTTCATCATTGCGACTATTAGGCCTTCACCACCAATTTCCACTTGGGCGTATTACTCCTCCCCACCAGGTTCGAGTTCATAGCCCTCTAAGTCCCCATACCGACTCTTCTCCTGGTTCTTCTGATTCCTCATTTGATTCCGAGTCTCCTTCACCACACATTGTCACCATGTTTGGACCCACAGCTGGTGCAAGAAGCCAAACTGGTGTTGGCTCCGGCTCTATACCGGTGGTCACATCAAGCGGAACAACCTCAGGAACCGTTTCGACAACTCCCATGCTCCCCTTTATGGCTGGGTTAAGTCTACTGGATCTTAACTAGTTGATAAACAACCCCATACACCATGATGCTGGTTGGCCCTCTATGCTGACTAAGCTTCCCTCAGACATCCCCAAGTTTGAGGGTATTGCTGGAGAGGATCCTACCAACCATGTTCAATCCTTCCACATGTGGTGTTCATCCAACTCCATAACCGATGACTCCATTCATCTTTGGCTCTTCCAACACACGCTCACTGGAGACACTGCAAAATGGTATGTAGACCAACCCTCCACCTCTCATTCCATTTTCGCGATGCTTGATAAAGCGTTCCTTTCATATTTCCAGTTATCTCTTCGGTATGACACTGGTACAGAGCTATTGACCACATTCCACAAGTCCTCCGCCACTCGCCTTTTTGACCATGTTCAAGAGTGGTGTCAAAGGAGGAGCACATGTCGTGCCTCACCTTTTGAAGACCATGTCTATCTAGATTGGTTTATTAAGAGCCTTTGATCCCCCATCAGTAAAGATGTCGCGTCCCATTTTCCTCAGACCGAGGAAGAAGCTCTCCAAACCGCTTTGAGATATGATTTGATTTATGCACAATCCGGTTATGTCTATACCATCATTCCAGACCTCCCTCGTCCTGGAAGTGCCAATGCACCGGGGGCATCTCATGCCGCCGACGGTATCGTTGGATCCCTTTCACACCCTTCACCATATACTCAGCAGAGTTATGGCTACCCGCAGGGGGGCACCAGTTCCTCCAACACTTATGCCCCTCCTGCTAGCAACATGTCTCCTAGACCCCAACCTATCTACCAAACTGTTGCTCCCCCTTATGCATAGTTGAGCACTCCAGCCCCTCAAACATTAGCGTCCTAGACTCCCATGCATCCTCAGCCCCAGTAGCCACTTCCCCCTCAGGGACAAGTGTTTACGTAGTAGAGTACTACCAATCCTCAAAATTCGAAGAAAAAGAATAAGGGGAAGGGTAACAAAGATAACCAGGGTAACCAAGGTAACTAGCCTAGTGAACCCCAAGGGAACCAGCCTAACACTAACAACCAACAACAGGGCGGCCAACCCAAGTAGAACAAGGCTATTCATATTAACAAGCCTTGCGCATGTTGTGGTGTACATGGCCACTACACACGTGAGTGTCCCCTCTTACCCCAGATGCGCCAAATGTGGGAAGATCAAGAAACTTCTAGAGGTCAACAATCACTTCTGAATCCCACGCTATCTCAACTGGCAGTGCTCAAAAATCCTTTCCCTTAGCAAGGATTTGTTGTCGCTCAACCTCAGCCAGGTCCAATAGCCCATATCCCCCAACCTTCTGGTCCCGATGACTACTAGATCCTTATGATGAACTCTGATGAGGTTAACCCCTCCCATATCAACCTACAAACTCGGTCGTGTCAATTTGACAAGCCCTCCACTTCGTCAGCTACCGAGTCTAAAACCAAATTATCTTTTGAGCCTCTTATGACACCAAATGGTCCTTTACAGATCCCTCAACCCAAAGTTGAGGCCATTCCTATGATCCCAAAGGGACCATTACGCCGTAATGAAGCTTCTAACAGAGCTACCCATACATACAGTATATTAGATGACTTGGCACAATCACCTACTGCCATGTCAACCCTGGAAGTCCTCCAGTCATGCCCATCTCAAAAGAAATCTCTACTAACTACCTTGGGTGCAGTGGATCCTTCTGACAACCGTTTGATTATCTACCTAGTTAATACATTAGAACAACCCCCATTACCTTCATCGGTCGCTTTCCAGATACTAGTTAGAATCCATAATGCCATCATCTCCAGATGCATTATTGATGAAGGCACATCCACCTATGTGATTTCTGCTACTGTTTGGAAACAGCTAAAGTAACCTGAGTTGTCCCGCTCCACCATCACCTTACATTCTTGGGATGGACACTCCTCCCAGACCCTCGGCATGTACCGCAACTGTCTAGTGCCTCTTGCGAGCAAGACTGTCCATGTTGACATTGAAGTCATTGATGCCCCGTTGGATTACAAAATTCTCTTAGGTCATAGTTACACATATTCCATGTCCGCTGTCACATCCGCAGTCTTTCGCAAGATGTGCTTCCCCCATGAAGGGAAGATCATTATCGTTGATCAGTTGACTTAATATGAGTCGGCATCTGTGACCTCCCCCGAGTCCATTATCTCGTCGGTGTTCGATAAACATTCTTCAACTCCTTCCACCAGTGTCTCACCCGGAGTCTATAAAGATTCCTCATTGTTGGGTGCCTTTCCTAGTCCTTCCCCTCCCATTTTTGAACCTACTTCCATGAGTGTTTGCATGTTACAAGTGTCACAGGCTGCCCTCAAGTAGTTTGGTACACCTCATCAACAACCAACTCCTCAACATCCTACTGTTGCTCTTCTAGATAAACCCTATGGACCCACTCCCCTGGGACCTCCTCCATTTGTGGGTGCCTCTCCTATGTTCTCACCAGGAACCATTCCTCTAGGTCTCAACCATCCAAGAGCTATTCCGTGAGGACATTATCTTGCCGGCCAGATACCTTTCTTATTCTCCCCTTCCATAATTTTTTCTGTACCTATCATGGCTTCGCTGGTCCTTCCTAACATGACTCTGGGGATCCCAGTATGGTACATCAATCCCCCTGAAAACATTTTGACTGGTTAGCCAAGACCATATCACACTTTGACCCCGGTTCAACTGGTCCCCATGACCCCTACCGCTACTTTAGTTCCATTACAACCTTAACAAGAACCAACTCTTGTTGCGAAGGCATCTGGCCAAGGGGGAAAATCCAAAAGGAAAGATTCAAAGGACAAGGCTCCCCAAGCTCCTCCAGCCCCTAAGGCCCCAAAGCTGACACCCCCGTGCGCTTTGTGTCAAGTTGTTGGGAACGTCGCCAACAATTTTCCTGAACTTCCTCAACTTAAACCTTTGGTTCATGGAGCGTTCCCTGAGTCAAATATTCTGGAAGTCCATGTTCACTTACCGGGACCACTTAAGAAACTCAAAACGTTGGCACAAACCACCCTTGTGCCCTGTGTGATCATCATGGTCACTATTCCCATTGTTTCCCTCGTCTCGATGAATTTCGTGATTGCCTTGGGGCGATTTGTGAATACGAGGCCACTCGTAGTGGAGCCTCTACTCCTCTACCTGTGGATTTTGGTACCACCAATCAACCAGAACAGGGAAACTCTGGCCCTACTATTGTGATCCCTTCCCCCGATGTCGAGATGACGAACACCACATGCCCCATTCTTTACCTATCGTCATCCTTGAGATCCTCATAGGCAAACCTTTCTAAGGTTTCTACGCGCGCTTCTGTCGAACCTCTTTCGATAGAATTCCAGGTCTCAACATCAGTATATCCTCCATCTACCATTCCATCGTCTACCATTCAAGACGATGTGTATGTGAACCTTATTTCTCAGGTTGATGAACCAGGTAATGATGCCTCGTCATGTAGTCAGTATTCCTCCCATCCACCCATCTCCTAGCTTGATGAGGACACCATGGAAGCTATGTCTACCCCTGATTACCCCTACCCTTAAGTAAGGGGGCATTTCTTTAGAGGATTTTGAAGACCATTTCCTTCCTAATTCTCTCAATGCACTCTACCTCAAGAAATTTCACTCATAGCACATCCATTTGATTTGCATGTCTTTATTTCTGCCATGAAGTTAAGTAGATTGCATCATCTCATCCGTTGTATTTTTCATCTTTCAAATGGATCCATCATCCACACCATATATTGGTCATGCCTACGGTGCAAGTCGCTTCTCCCGGAATCTAGCCTCGGTAGCTCGAGCCATTTTTATCCCCTTGCATACATTAGTCCTTTCAAATGACATGTGCATTGGATCTGCCACCAATAATCAGGCCGAATATGATGCGGAGATAGGTTTGTTAGTTGATTCCCTTGCTCATCGCATCCTTCATCTTCATGTTTGTTTAGATTCCTTACTACTTGTCATGCAATTGAATGGTGTGTATCATGTGCATAACCAAGTCCTATTTATAAAATATCTACGAGTGAAGCTATTGGTACGTGAATTTGAAACCATTACTTTCAGTTATGTGCCTCGAGCCCAAAATCACTATGTAGATACCATTGCAAACAACATTCTAGATTGGCATTTATCACATGTATACCACAGAAGACAACCATAAACAGAACAAATGGAAAAACATCATCGTCATACAAAATACATAATCATATTATGTATCATGTAAGTGTTTGGAGCCCATAGCTCTAAATATGTCGGATACGCCCATAGCATACTAGGGGGGCACATAAGCCCCTACATCTCCTTTGGATGATTTCGTGCCAAGTTGTGTTGAGATGCTTGAATCCTTTTTTCGAGCACTTGGAACACAATGGCACTCCACAAACTCCTCCTGCTAGGGGGGCATCATTCCCACCTTTGCATACCAGATCAACATCCCATGCTTAGGGGCATGATGGTTTTCTCCTGGCCATGTTCTCAATTGATTAACATAAGTCTCGGCCTAGATCCCATCGAATCTAAGTATGGTCGATTATCCTCCCATTCCTTGGATAGTTTGTCCTACCGGCCTCTCTAGCGAGCCATATGCACATCGCATATCGTAGACATTTGATACCATATCTTCAAATATTATACTCTATCTCCACATAGTCCCCATGTTTGACTTAGTGGGTGAGGATGATTCTAGACCTCCTCTATTAGTTCATCCTCGTTTTCCTCTTCCCTTAATTCTTCACTAGGAACCATTGTTCCAAGAAGCATTAAGGCCATATTTAGACAAGCAAGGTCACTTGCCTGAAAGTCGCAGATCCCGATTCTGATGGTTGGTTTGTTTGCTACGATCTCCACAAGATTTAGGTCCTTTTCCTCCTCTCCATATTCACCACAGCTCATGTAGCAAATGAATCCCAATTGGAGGGAAAACGTTCTTTCATAGAAAGATCCCTAATTTTTCTATCACCCATTATGATTAGACCGTAGCTCAGTTTGATGAACCGTCAGCACCATTGGAAAGCTCTCACCGAGATTCTTCCTCAGTTTTTGATTATTTGACACTTCACCAGGAAACCATTTTTCCAAGAAAGGTCACTTCATTGCCTCTCAAAATTGAATTTCATCATAAAGCGACACTTGTACTTTGAGGTCCACCTCCTCTTAATACTTGTCATACCATATGTCAATTTTCTTCATGAGTAACCATCATTTACTCATGTTTTCATGGTCCCCACTGGGCCTAGTCTATGTGGCAGTGTCATCGAGTCACCCTTGTTCAGAGCATCCGTGATGAGTCACCCTTGCATTCTTGGAGTCTATTTCATGTCCCATCATCTCATGTCACAATATTCCATCCATATTTGCATATTGTTCATCCTGTGTTTCCCATTTTGGCCTCCATTCATACTATCCCCATCCCCTCTGGAGTTGAGTTAGTTGCTGCCAGGTCAACCATGCACTTTATGCTCTGACAAGGGTAGTCGTCTGTTTGTCCCTCAGTCCCATTTCCCCATTATCCCTGGTGTTAGTCCATCAGTCACATTACTATTTTCCCTCGTGCTTTAGTTGAGGATCCTCATTGCCTCATCTATCGCGGGCCCTATTCTATCGACATCAGCTCATTTATTCCAGAAGAACGACCTAGAGGGTGGTGTATCTTGGTTCCAGCTTCCATTCTTGTTCGGCACCTTGGATCGAGTAGAGGGTCTCATTATTTCCCTTTGACTTGGTCATTTCATGTTCGTGATCCATACACTTGATGGTCCAGTGATGCAGCAGATTGTACCAGTGATTCCCGGGTGTGTGTGAGATGTTTCAGACCTCATGAGGGGGTGGCCCTTCAGGTAGTCCCCCACATGCTCGGATGCATACCTACTATGCTACAACCTCAGATGCAGTTCTGCAGAGTTGATGGGTTCAGTTCCTACCGATCGCAGTGCCCATAGCATGCACATCTCCTTCAGATCATCCATTCAATTTTGTAAAGCCCTTCCTTTTTCAGAAGGCCTTCTCCGGTTGTTCTACCCTCCCTCCCACCCATTGTTTGAGGGAAAGGGATTTTTATCTCATGTACTTAAATATTATTGTATTTAGTCCTGGCTCATGTTTTTACCAAGTGCATTATGTATATGGGACACATTGTATTATTTTCTGGCTCTGTTATGCCAGCATGTCATGTACCATTCAACATGTACTTCATTTCTCAATTTTATATTTCTGGGCGAACCATTATTTTTGTACTAAGTTATCTCGACGGGTATGGGTATGCCTCCCCCACCTCATTGAGGTCTGGTACCACAACATAAAAGGAGACTTGCATTAGTCTCACCCCCTCTGTCCCTATCCTCTTTCAATTCATCTTCATTGGTCTCTCTCTCTCTCTCTCCTTGACTCCCCTGTGTTGTCTAAGTGATTGTGTCTTTATAACGTACTTCAATCATACTTTTTTCTCCTAACACTCGTACGTTGGGGGGGAATTTGTTATCACCTAAAAATTGATCATCTAGCCTAATTTACTAGATGGATCGAAGTACACCATGTAAAACCAATTTTACCACAGTAAAATTGCTTTCACTAAGAGAAATTACTTAATAAACCACCTTTGTTAAGTAATTTATAGTTAAACCCATGAAGAATAATTAAATAAATCATTATTTATTTGATTTTCTTCTAGGAATAATTAATCAAACCATTGCTTTATTAATATTCCTTGTCAAATTTGACCCAATCATGAAAAATAAACAGATAAATCATTATTTATCTTATTTTTCTCTAAGAATAATTAATTGATCACTAATTAATTATTATTCTTCGTTAAATTTGACTAAATCCTTTAGGAATAATTAAATAAATCCTTATTTGTTATTATTCCTTAACTAATTCCTTGAGATGATAAATAAATCATTTATTTATTTATTATTTCTAAATAAAATTTTAAATGTTTTTCCCCTCCTAACCAAATATAATAAAATATTCCAAGTGGTTATTCCAAGAATGGGATCAATAATATTTTATTATTGCTCATTATTCAAGGATAACTCAATATTTTGTTATAAATAGGAGGGTTTTCCATTCATTATTCACTTTTGATTATTTTCATTGTTTCACTCATTGTTGAAACTCTGATTATTTTCATTGTCGCACGCCATATTTTTGCTGGGTTTTCACATTATAGAGGAGAGAGACTCTACAAAAGCTGAAGACATTTGAGAATAGCCAAGAACCCATCCCATAGAGGGGGACTGGTAACATTTATCTGTTATCTTCATAGGTGTTATTATAAAATTATTCTTTACATATCTCATTTCCATTAGATGATTGGAGTTATTACTCTTTCTTTTTGTTGTTTAACTATGATTGTAGCATAGATCCAGACTTTGGTAGGTTTCGTTTCTATCAGTTGCTGCAGATCTACAATGTTTAGCAACCATTTATATTGTTGATATTGTTTGTCATCCACAATCTTAAGTGGGTTCTTTTCATACATTGTTGAGAAGAAAACACTACAACAATTTGGTGAAAGGAAATGGTGGGTCTTGGATATTAGACCTAGGTGTTTAAAAATGGTGTTGAAATCAAAGTGTTGTGAGTAAGCTTGATGTAAAAGTGCTTAGATGACATGGATCATTGGGCTCCACCTCAACCACATAGTAAAAGGATTGATGTCATTGGGGCTCAGACATCAGACCTTGGAATTTTTAATTGAGGTTGGAATGATGTAAAGCAAGGAAACCATAATGTTGAGATATCAATATGATGTGAGATTGGAGAGGACACCATTGGATCTTAGGCCTTTGGTTCTTGGGTGTTCACAACTGAGTAGAGGGGAAGCCAAGGAAACTTGATACAAATATGTTGAGATGACATGGCATGGAAGAAGACCCCACTAGATTTTGGGCCTTTTGATCTTAGGTGTTTCAACTAAGTAGAAGGGAATATAAGGTATTCCTATCTCGAGATGCCAAGACCATAACTAGTGACGTCATCAATGAAAGGAATCGAAGGGAATTTTGGAAATTACACCCAAAAGAGATGAAGGCCTTCTCAAAGGTGAAGTGGAAGGCCACATGCATGCCAAGTGTTGAGGGATGTGATAGAGGGTAGTTCAAGACCAATTAGAATTGGGGAAAACCCAAAAATATAGGAAGTTTGTTATTTTCTTAGCGAAATAAGAGGCATGAAGAGGTTTTTGTATGTTTGAAATAGTTATAGGATATAATTACAAGTGAATTTGACTGGTCCAGGGAAGTTGATGTGAATGAATTAAGATTGAATGGGACAATGAAACTGTAAGATAGAGCATAGATAAGCTTTAGTAGACTATAACTCAACAACGAGAACATAGAATGGAGCATCGAAGTAGCCAATAGAAATCTATAAAGGAGAAGAATATTCCTACCAACCCATAATTTGGGATTGTGGTATGAAATATCCTAAGAATTTCAAAAGAAAGTAATAGGTAACCTATAAGGTAGAACCAACTTGAAGACCAAGACTATAGAGGACACCCATCGGTCCTACAACCATGAAGAAGAGGCCAAAGTGATGAACATAAGCATGAGTAATGATGAAACAAAATTGAATGGGGATGGAAGGGATAGGACAAAGGATAAAGACCTAGTTGAAACTGCAAGGAACCTCAAAATGGAGGTTCTTGACTACAAAGTTGATAATGAGAAGGTAATAAGAGAACAACAATAGATTAATACCCAGATTTTATAGATATTGAAAAAATTACAGAGAAGAATGGACTAGGTGTATTATTCTCAATAGGAAAAGGAACATGACTCCTAAATTAGGGGGAAGGATGCTTAGGGTTCAAGGAACTCCAAGAGTGTTGTTGGGCATCATCATTATGTAGCAATAAATCCCACTAAGAGAGTTCATGTTTCATTAGGGTTAGAAAGTAGTTCAAGCATGTCACCAGTAAGGGAGCCAAGAAAGAAACCAAAGCTGGATAGTTTGCAAGGGGAAATTAGAAAAAAAAATCCACATTTAATGGTGAGCACATGAAGGGAGAAGAGGTTGATGCTTAGCTACTAGAAATGAGAAAGAACCTTCAACTACATGATTACTTTTCCAATTTAGAGGCATGAATTACCATACTTCATTTGAAGGGGAAAGCAAATTTATGGTAATAGAAAGTCAAGGAATTGAAGAATTTGGATGAAAAGAAGATTTCATGGAAGAAAGTTGAAGAGTACTTCTAAAGGAAGTACCTATCTGAACATTACTATGAGAGAAAAATGCAGTATTTTTTTGAACTCAAATTAGGGAACATGACAATGCAAGAATATGGCCAGAAATTCATTAAATTATTGAGGTATTTAGATTACATTAGAGAGAAAAGCTAAAGATATAGAGATATGTGAGTGGATTACCACCATTTTATGGTGACGAGATTAAATTTGAAGAACCAAATACTTTGGATGAAGTTATGAGGAAGGCAACATACCTCTATGAGTAGGGTAGAAATAAGATACCTTTCCAAAGGGCTTGGGATGTTAAGAAAAGAAGCATGGTGGAGCAAAAGAAGAAGGGGTTCAAACCTTCAATCTTCAAGAACAATTCTCAGGAAAATCAACAAACACATCCAGCCCATAGTGAACCAAATGAGGTTGATTGATTGAATAAGAGACGAAATTTTCAACCAATTTTTTGTTGGGGTCATGGAGGAGAGAATCAATACATGGATTTACCACACAAATAAGGAAAAGTGATGATTGTAAATCACATCCAAAGAGTTGATACAATAGAGGATGTGGGAAAAATCATGCTGAGGTTCTATGTAACATTGGACAATAGATAGGTTGAACACTAGGAACACCTGGTTGAAGTGGAAGGTAAGTTAAATAATCAACCCATCGCCATTTTAATTGATTCTGGATCTATCCATAGTTATCTTGATCCTAAATTGGTTGAAAATGTTGAAAATGCAACAAGATGATGGAGCTTAGTGGAAAGGAGTCGCCTTCACTAAGTGGGCCCGCAGGCTATTTTTGGCGCAAAGTCTATTTTTAGACATATGGATCATGGTCTATGAGTTGCAGGATGCTATTTGTGGATGATTGGTCATGTTGGTAAAAATAGATGGACTTCTATTTTTAGACATATGGGCGGAGTCTATTTTTAGACTGCCAGGCTAAAAATAGAACAGTCGAATATTATTAGCTCTTAATAATATTTGGACTATAAACATTATCTTATCCTCTTGGAGCACTTCAGTTTGAGCTATAGATGTGGCACATGCAACTGTCAGAAGGAAATACGATTTTCTTATGAGTCAGTTGAGCTATTGCATGATGGACTTCAGTTAGAACTCAAGTGGTTGAGTTTTGGTGGAGTTGATTGAGGAGTTGATGGAGTTGTGTTCAGTTTGACTTGGTTAAACTAGTTGTATTTAGTCTAACTGCAGAATACACTAGTGATGAGTGATGTGAATTAATTGTTAAATTAATTCACTAATTATTAACTCATAAAGCAACTAAAGAATACATCAGTTAACTCAGTGCATGGACAGTTCAGTGGAGACAGGTGTTAGAGGTTGAGATTGCTATCAGTTGTGACTATGGTTGTGCATGAGATCTTGCACAATCAATGGATTGAGTAATGCCAATGAGGATTGCGTGGTTCAGCCAAGGAAATACAAGTTTGGTTCAGCCATTCATCATTATTCTTATGTAGGATTGCGCAGTGGAGGCAGGAAAACAGTGGAGGAGATTTGAGGCATCAGATCTGAGCTAGTTTGTGTGTAACAGGTGGAGATAGTACTGAGTACTTGCGAGGAGTATTGTACTATGTATTGTTACATGTTCTCAATCATTATAATATACAGATAGTTGGGGGTTTTCAGCTGTATGCTTTCCCCATGATATATTGTGTTGATATGTGTGATTGATGCTTCAATGTGCGCATGCGATTGTTTTTGAATACTGCAAATTGATGATCAATAATAGAGGAGGTTATGTATTATGCATGCATTCCGCAAATAGTGTATAATAAGGATAATCTCTGTGAATAATTGTTATATTATTCAAAATTTCTACATGGTATCAGAGCAGAGTTGATCATCAGATCTATTATTCAGAAAGTGTTTACATTTTATTTCTTCAGGCAGAGTCTGTAATCGAGCCAGGTAGCCTCTGGATTCATCCTTCTTTTGGAAGGTGAAATATCCGGTAAAAGCCCATACAGTCAATCTCTGTACGAGAAATACTTTGTTCTCACAAATTTTAGATCAGAAGCGGTTGAGTTTTGAGCTGGTGGAATTCGAATTTGTAGCAGTGTTTTCTTGGTGTCAACGTTGCAATGTCTTTCAACAGATTGCGATTGGAGTATGCTCTTGAGGGCAGCTCGAATTATATTGCATGGAAAGATAGGATGGAGGTAGTGTTAGATGACAATGGGTTGAAGGATTTCATAGATGCTGAAGTCCCAAAACCTACTGATGCTGCTGAAGCTATGGCATGGCAAAAGAAGACAGCAAAGTGTCGAAGGATTCTGTTGGAGGGTGTGAAGTATCACATTGTATCCAACCTGCATGGAAAGGCTTCTCCATACTTGATGTGGAAAGCGTTGACAAATTTATTCCAAAGCAAGAGCGACCAGAGGAAGTTGGCGCTCAAGGATAAACTCAGAAACATTAAGTGTGAGAATGGAGACAGTATGCCCAAGTATCTCACGAAGTTCACCCAATGCCGGGATGAGCTGGGAAGTGTGGGGGTGACTGTCGATGATGAGGACTTGGTGAGCTTGGCTCTCCTTGGTCTTCCGAAGAGTTGGCATTCCTATCAGGACTCTGTCAATGGTTGGGAGAAATTGCCAGGATGGGAGAGACTTTGGTCGGATCTTGTGCAGGAGGAGATTAGACGGAGCACCAGAGACAGTTCTTCATCCATGCATGATGAGGAGAACTGTGCCTTAGCGAGTAAGGTGAAGAAGGGGAAGGAGAAGGGTTCTCTTTCTGAATCCAGTTCTTCCAATGATGGGAAGAAGGTTGACAAGTCGAAGGTGAGATGCTTTCATTGTCATGAGTTGGGCCATTATGCTACTAATTGCCCAAAGAAGAAATCCAAGAAGGGATCCGGGGAAGGATCTGAAGGTGAGGCACTTGCTTCACAGTTTGAGTTGGATTTCACACTCTTCGCATGCATGGTTTCATCCATGGTGGGGAGTGGTTGGTTTCTTGAGAATGGAGCTTCTTTCCACATGACCAGTGACAAGAGTTTGTTCAGTACTTTGGAGGAGAAAGATCTCCAGATACTATAGCGATGGGTAATGATGAGAAGTATAGTGTCTCAGGTGTAGGCACAGTTATTTTTCAGAGGGAGCATGGAGCTCGCCTTACCTTGACCGATGTCAAGTATGTACCAGGACTGGAGAGAAACTTGGTGTCGATCGCAATGCTGGAAGATGGAGGCTATGATGTAGTCTTCAGTAAGGGAAAGGTTTTCCTTAGACACATCATCACTAGACAGGTGAAGCAGATTGGTTCACGGGTCAAGAACCTATATGCTCTTGAGGTTCAAGATGCATGCAAAGCCTTGAGCAGCGAGGCAATTGATGGAGACTTGGTGGTTGAGAGGGAGTGTATATTACCTCTCAACATGCAGAGCCAGAAGAAGTCTCAGACGATTGTGGAGGAGCCACGATTGGTGCAGCAGCTTCAGGAGGTTGTGGAGCAGCCACAACAAGGGAAGCTAAGTGGAGATCGAGTAGAGACATCTACTCATGCAGAGACCTCTAGTAGGGGGAAACTTCGAGCCAGGTGGGCAGAGGGATCGCATGCAGCCATACCTCCAGGTAGGAGGTGGGGCGATATAGAGTGATCATCCTAAGGAGGAGGGGCAAGATCCTTGAGGTTCCAACCTCTTGGATGAGACCTTGATACGGGAGCCCCGATGTGGAGTAGCAGGAACTGACTGATTGGGTAGAGACAGATGCGGATGGAGCGACAGAGAGAGCGACAGTGTAGGGAATCCCAGGACAACGCATAGCTAGCAGGGTGCAGCAATGTGAGAGGCGCAAGTGTTTTGCACAGTGCTAGGTGGCACAGAGAAGTGTGCAATGGTGCGAGATGCATGGAGATGTTGCAGTAGCGTAGATGTTAGAGAGGGAGCACTTGTCAGCAGCAGGTAGAGCTTCAACATCAGAGTATGTTCCTAGCCCAACAAAGTGGTCAGTTGGGAGTGTTTTTGTTCCAAGTGTTGTTGGAGCAAGTGGACCGGGCAAATGTGTTGCATGCAGAACATTCCAGAGTTGCAGGATAGCGGTTGCAGATAATCCATATCTTTTTGAGAGGAAGTGTTGAAAATGCAACAAGATGATGGAGCTTAGTGGAAAGGAGTCACCTTCACTAAGTGGGCCCACAGGCTATTTTTGGCGCAAAGTCTATTTTTAGACATATGGATCATGGTCTATGAGTTGCAGGATGCTATTTGTGGATGATTGGTCATGTTGGTAAAAATAGATGGACTTCTATTTTTAGACATATGGGCGGAGTCTATTTTTAGACTGCCAGGCTAAAAATAGAACAGTCGAATATTATTAGCTCTTAATAATATTTGGACTATAAACATTATCTTATCCTCTTGGAGCACTTCAGTTTGAGCTACAGATGTGGCACATGCAGCTGTCAGAAGGAAATACGCTTTTCTTATGAGTCAGTTGAGCTATTGCATGATGGACTTCAGTTAGAACTCAAGTGGTTGAGTTTTGGTGGAGTTGATTGAGGAGTTGATGGAGTTGTGTTCAGTTTGACTTGGTTAAACTAGTTGTATTTAGTCTAACTGCAGAATACACTAGTGATGAGTGATGTGAATTAATTGTTAAATTAATTCACTAATTATTAACTCATAAAGCAACTAAAGAATACATCAGTTAACTCAGTGCATGGACAGTTCAGTGGAGACAGGTGTTAGAGGTTGAGATTGCTATCAGTTGTGACTATAGTTGTGCATGAGATCTTGCACAATCAATGGATTGAGTAATGCCAATGAGGATTGTGTGGTTCAGCCAAGGAAATACGAGCTTGGTTCAGCCATTCATCTTTATTCTTATGCAGGATTGCGCAGTGGAGGCAGGCAAACAGTGGAGGAGATTTGAGGCATCAGATCTGAGCTAGTTTGTGTGTAACAGGTGGAGATAGTACTGAGTACTTGTGAGGAGTATTGTACTATGTATTGTTACATGTTCTCAATCATTATAATATACAGATAGTTGGGGGTTTTCAGCTGTATGCTTTCCCCGTGATATACTGTGTTGATATGTGTGATTGATGCTTCAATGTGCGCATGCGATTGTTTTTTAATACTGCAAATTGATGATCAATAGTAGAGGAGGTTATGTATTATGCATGCATTCCGCAAATAGTGTATAATCAGGATAATCTCTGTGAATAATTGTTATATTATTCAAAATTTCTATAGAAAAGTTTAAATCGAAGAAAACTAAGCATAGTAGGACTTGGTTGGTTTAGTTAGTTGTAGGAGATAAAATAAGAATAATTGAACTGGTGAAGAAATGTCCCATCAATGTGAATGGTCTAGATACAAATTCACATTTAAACATAGTACCAATAGGATCATATGATTTCCTATTTGGCATGGATTGGTTGAAAAAGCATCATGCATTACTAGATTGTTACAACAAAAAATTTACTTGCATAGATGAAGAATGGAAAAAAAGGCAAGTGTAGGGAATAACAAGGTCGATTTATTTTAGGTAGATATTAGCTATGAAACTAAAGAAATTTCTCAGGAAAGGGTGTCAAATTTAAGCAACCTAAATGGAGAAGATGGTCAGAAATCAGGCGCCAAGTTTGGGGGACCACCTAGTACTTAAGGAATTTGAAGATGTGTGCCAAAATTCCAAGGTTATTACCTAAAAGGGACATTGAATTCTCTATAGAATTGGTACCTAGAGTTGCATTAGTATCCAAAACACCATATATGATGATCACGCTAGAACTAAATGAAGTACAAATACTCTATCACTAGCTATGCAAGGAGTTGAACAATGGTTCAAAACATTTTCAAGCCTAGATGACAGTGTTGAAATGGTTTTAGACCTAGTTCCTAAGTTTTTAGGAATTTTTTCCATATCACACCCTCTTAGAAATTCTAACTAAGACTTAGAAGTAAGAAATTTGAAAGAAAGTAAATGAACGAGAATGCAAAGACCATAGGGAAACCCACTGGGACTCCCAATTGGAATCATCAATTCTATTTATATGGATTTTTCTCTACAAGAACACAGTACTTGTACTCGCAAGCCTTCCGAAGACCTATGATAGATGGTGCACTAGATACCTACTTAGCCCAATTGACACACATGCATGCATTGATAAAATAAAAAAAGAGGAAATGTGATGGAAGCACCTTAGATTTGAAGTTGGATGCCCAATTCTCTTAGTGGTTGAATCCCTTGAGATCCCTACTTATAGCCCCTGTCACACATAACCTACAAAATAGACACCCAAATCCATTATATCTTTATACCTACATACCATGTTAGCATTAGTACCAATATAAACAGAATAAATACAATCAAAATATATGAGTAACACATGTAATTTGGGGTGAAATAATGATTTATTATAGATCAATGAAGTTTACAAAGGTTGTACTTTTTGCATCCCTTGTCTTTGGATCATCCTCTTACCACAACTCACCATCTAGATTAACTATTTGTTGTTGGTTTATCTCAAGGAGAACTTGTTTCTTATTCTAACAACATGTACCTTATCTATACTTTATTCTCCTCTCTTTTTGCTTCCATGGAGATCTTTCCTTTTATAGACGAGCTTACAAGAGTGATGAAATGAATCTAGACACTTTTTTGACCAAGTTTGAGTGGTCCTTTCATCCTTCTCTTCAAAATTTGATCATTTTTAACCCTTTCAACCTTCATCCATGCTCATTGGAAACCATACCCTCTTCAACACTCTTTTGTTGAGGTATTAGAGCATTCAACGCTCCTTGCTTATTCATTTGGGGCATTGCCACTCTCTTTTCTAGTGTGCAAGGAGCATCAGAGAGGACAAATTGATATTTTTTTAGGGCTTCCATGGAGATTTTCTTGTAATCCAAGCTTTATTCTGAGATGCTTCCGTAGTAAACCCAAGGGGGTGTCATTTTGAGCTATAACATTATGAAACTTTTGTGAGTGGAAGGGAGATATATTTTGGTGTGAGAGTAGAATATTTTTGTGTACTCAATCAAATTTGAAGCAAGAAATACTAAGGGAATTCGAGGACATCGAATGGTAGGATATCCAAGATTCCTCAAAACATATCAATGCATTAGATAATATTTCTTTTGGAAAGGGACGACGAAAGATAATCAAGAATGTGTAAGAGAAAGCCATTTTTCCCAAAGAAATAAAGGGAAGATAGTAAAATATATAAGGTCACTTTAGCCATTACACATATGTTATCAAAGTTGGGAAGATATACCAATGGACTTCATTATAGGGTTACCAAAATCTATAGGCAAGAATGCCATTTTTGTAGTCACTTATAGCAAGCCAAGTGGAAGAAGTGTTGATAAAGGAAATTCATAGACCTCATGGCTTTCCTAATGTAATGGTAAGTGAAAAAGATCCAACATTCATGGGAAATTTTTGGAAAGAATTATGGAGAATGAGCAGAACAACGTTAGATATGAACTCAACATTATCATCCAAAAACATATGGTCAAACAAAAATATTTAACAAATTTTCAAAGGGTTATATATGACTTTATTCTTCAAAAAATCAATCTCAATGGATAAAGTGGATTCCTTTAAAAGAATGGTGGTATAATACTACCTACCCCACATCTACTAAAATCTCCCCATTCAAGGCCTTGTATGGATATCTCGCTCCTAGTATCTCATATTGTAAGACGAGTTCAAAGTACAAGTAATAGAGTCACACCTAGTGAACACTAAAGAAGCTTTGACAGTTCTTAAGGAAAACCTTCAAATGATACAAAATAGGATGAAATAATAAGCATATCAACATCAAAGTGAAGGACAAATTCAAAGGGTGATTAGGTATTTTTGTAACTACTACCTTATAAAAAATATATTCTCAAGCAAAAGAAGAATATAAATTTTCACCCAAATTTTGTGTACCCTACAAGATTATTTGTAGGATTGGACACATGGTTTATGAGCTAGATTTTCCTTATTCTTGCATTCATGAGGTTTTTCATGTATCTTCGTATGAAAGGCTTTAGGACAAATTACGCTAGTTCAAACAAAACTTCTAGAAGTAGATGAAGGGAAGTTGATTCTTGAACCAAAAAATGTTATGGATCAACATTCTCTATCTCTTTAGAATAGAACCATAATGGAGTACCTAATAAAGTGGAATAATATGCTTATATAAGAAGCTACATGGGAAAATGGGCAATTCATGACGAAACACCCACAATTACAAGCTTTGAGGGAAAATATTCTTTAAAAGAGGGTGCTATGTTAATATAAACCTTATTTCCTTTATGTTAAGGCCGTAATAAGCATTCATTATTCATGTATTAGTTATGATTTGGTTGTTCAAGTGGTAAGTTACATCACATCACTTTATATCACATATATAAGAAAGTATATTCATTTGTATAGACATTATATTTTTCCTTGGCATTGGACACATTGTAAAATGTGGTTTTGCCTTTGAAGTGAATTTTTATTCATAAAATTTTGATATTTTAAAAATGTTTGGTTCACATAGTTGACATGTAAAACGTATTAGTAAAAACAACATAAAGTTCTTCAATAACTCTTTTAGAATCTTTTGTAACAGTTAACATTGTTTACTTAAATAAAATTTACTAATGTCATCTATAAAATTAGAAAGAAATCATATTACTATATTATTCAAAGAATAAGTTGGCTATCCCTTAGTCATTAAGTTGAAGCAATAAGAAAAGGAATAAGTTGCTAGTTTTGATCAAAACATTTCTAGCCTATGTAAAAATTATGTCTTTCATTACAATTGATCAATTTGTTAGAAAAAAAAAATATTATAATTCCATGTGTGATACACATGTTGACATGCAACCATTCATTCAACTTATAGAATGATAATTTAGAAGTAAGTTCAACTATAGATGCAAATATCATAAAGAACATACATAGACTATGTATAGTGACAATATAGATAACTCACATTTTTTTTCCCAAAAAACTATGTCAATCTTGGTATACTTACAATATCGTTGTTTTCAACTATCCATGGACTATTACTTACTTTTAAGCATTATTTTTCATGGATGTTTCAAGCATGGGCTACTTTGATTCAAAACAAAATTTCAAGTTCATGTAAAAAAAGTGATGTTTTGATACAAATGTTCAATGAGCAAGAAAATAACTAGCATTTGCACCAGATTTTGCAAAGGAAACGTCGTAATGCATAAATTGAGGAACAATCACAACATGGGAATGGGAAAATCTAAATAAGTTGCAGGTATGTAGCAGAAATGAAATTCTAAAGCTGTATAAACTGAAGTTGATTTAGGGTGCCTAAGACTATATTTTTTTTATTAATTATTGAATTAATATTGCATAGAAATCTTATAAAATTCAACCAACTTATTATTCAGGGCTCTGATCTCTAAGGTTGACTTTGGGTCATTAACATGGTGATGCCCTATCTCAACCACTAAACCACAGGCCAACAAATAGAATACTACAAAATGTTATGATCATTACCATAGTAAAGCCAATGACTCCACACACAAGAATTTATTCTTTACTCGGAGAGCATATTGGTTACCCATATCCACAAAAATAATGCAAAAGAATTTATTCTTTACTAGAAGAGCATATTGCTTACCCATATCCACAAAAAGAATGCAAGGTGGAAAGCATTCTGCAGAACAAAATCTTTGTTATTATAACTTGTAGCATTGTTCAAACCAACAAAACTATCTGCACATTTTGGAAGATCAAATGGCAATAAGTTTTGAAGAATTCAATCAGAAAACGTCCAAGATCATTGGCTCACATGATTAATGGTACCTTGTCCTATAAATCTAATATTTTTATTCACTTACAATTAAGGGAGAAAACAATATCCAAAAGAATGTATACCACCCTCCTTAGAGGAATACAACCAATCATAAGGAGAATGTTAGTTTAAACAATTGTGGATATGTAGAATGAATAATTTGGAAGCAGGGTAGAGTACCGAAGATTTTCCATTCACATTAAGAAGCATAAAGATTATAACAAAATCACATTATTTTACATGCCTAATTCACATTGAGTTGGATTACACCTGACTTCTCTCAAAATGCACTTGACATAGACATCCCTTGATTTCGTCTATTCCTTTCTCTCAAGATGAGATTGTAATATGCTCAAGTTCTACATATAGTCCAAACATCTTCAACCTAAGGAGGATACAAAAGTAAACAATGTTGGTGTCATTAATATTCAATGCTAAATAATTTCTAAAATCATTTTGCCCATATGTTTTTGAATGTCCTATTCACCACTGCTCTGAAGAAAAAAATGTACAAATTTTTTCCTTTTAAACGTACAATCTAGCATAAGGTGGTATTATCCTTTGTGTATATTTCTGCCATAAGAATTATATCCTAGTGGTAAGTGTCCAAGAGATGCCCACCATGGTCAACAACTGGGTAAAGCCACGATGTTTTTTCAAAAGGTAAGCTGATTTGAAAGAAAACATAAGTCAAAAAGATGAATATTAATTAGCCTTCCATGTTCCAACACAAGCAGACAACACTTTCCTATTAATATCATAGATCCATCTTAACTGCATATTGATTTAGCACCGAGAGAGGGATAAAAACAAAAGACATGAAAGCCTCATTTATTTTCCATTTTAGATTTTTATTAGCATTACACACATTAAGTCTGTTAATACTCTTAAAGTGACATGCCTCTTCCACCTGGGTGCAAAAGATGGCAATGGGTCGTTCAACTTTTCAATAAGGTTCTTAACTTATATGATATTTATATCTAGATCTCACCCTCTATCTCATGTGCAGTTTGGATTATTCAATTATTATGGATTTTTCTCATTAGTGATTTCAACTTTGCTAAGACAGGAGACGAATGTTCATCTAACTTGTCATAAACATATATAAAGTTAAATCGACCACACTAACAAAAAAATGGATCTATGTAAAGTAAACATTCTAAAAAAAAATGGATCTATGTAAAGTAAACATTTCATGCAACCTCATGATGTGAAAAAGAAACATTAGAGCAATGTGATATGCATGTGCAAGGGGATTTTTTTTACCCTTTCAAAAGATAATATATCTCACCACTAATAAATTCTTTGGATACAAAAGTTAGAAAATTATTACCTAGGTAATATTTCAAGGAAGGAATGTTGAATTAAAAAAAAATACAATATCTCACCTCCAAAATATTACAATAATTAATTCAAAGCAATACAATATCTCACCATCGAAAAATTGTTTTGATGCGACATACCTTAGGAGAAAATGTTCACCCATTTTTTATGGTTTTCTATTTGGTTAAAACATTATGTTTCAGAACTAAATCATTTTGTGTAACCTTAGGAGAAAATGTTCATCCATTTTTTATGGTTTTCTATTTGGTTAAAACATTATGTTTTAGAACTAAATCATTTTGTGTAATAAATAGCACCTTTTGTCATGGCTCTTTTAAAATTTAGAGAGTTACATTTTATCACACCTTTGAAATTTTTCACACTTTAAACTTCAGTGAGTTACATTTTATTTTGAAATTTTTTGTGTGAAAAATTGTCATAGCATTTGCCCTTTTTTGTGTGCTGTCATAGCATTTACCCTTTTTTTTTGTGTTGGATCTTTATCATGTGTTGCATCCTTATTGAAGGTGGGTGAAATATATTTCAAGCTTCACACATGTTTATCATTGGGCAAGACTTAAATTTTATCACACCCTTGAAATTTAATAGCCCTTCTTATCCTACTCAGAGGAGGCAGTGGCCCAATTCTACAGTTTCCATAGTTACTGAGAATAACTCTTGACTTTCTTTGAACTGATAAATACTCATTCTTTCCAGTTATAAATAAGTCAGTCTACTACAGTATCTAAGTTGGATTTTCATACATTCTAAGGGTTTTCAGAGTTTTTCATCATATAAAGGAAAATCTTGTCAACCTGTTAAATACCAAAAGATTTATTACAACACTTTATCCTACTTCTCATACATGAAAATATACGTTTTCTCTTTAGTTAAGAGACATTCCTTTTCTCTGCTCAATTAGCTTTTGCCTAGTTCACAGTTGTAAATATTCAAATACTGCATAATCCTTTTACAATATTTACATGCATGTTGTAAAAGGCAGTAGGAAGGCCTAAGCATTATTTTCTTTGTCTCTCTTGACAAGAACTACCATCACTAGAGAATTTACATGCATGTTGTAAGACAGGAACTACCATCACTAGAGAATTTACATGCATGTTGCAAAACGCCCAAGCATTATTTGGAACTACCATCACTACTGTGAATGGTAGCGTGAAATCAACATAGTTAGTTCGATTAGCTAAAATTGTCATATCGCCAACAACTGCATCAAATTTCTGTTAACCAATCTTGAAATCAATATCGATAGGAGTTGAATTCTTGGTAATCAAAAGAGTTTGAAATCTAATAATTCAGTGGACTATAGAAGGTACCTTGAGATGAAGTAGTGCCGAGCAAGGGCAAGGTCAACTTGCGATTCTTATAATTTCTAACTAAATTTGTAACTAACTTAATATTGGTCAAATCAATCAGATTACTCAAAATAGTTTAATCGTCTAACACCTAAATCAAGGGCACACAAATGTACATGTAATCTGAGAAGGGAGTTCTTTTCAGAGGGAAACTCCTAATGGTGTAAATATAAACCAATTGTGTAAATTATAAATCAAAATTAATTTTTTTCTTAAAGCATTGAAAAATAGTTTAAATAGTTATGCAAACCAATAACAATGTGTTTGGAAAGATAAACTATGTGCACTACTAAGTAATATATTTATAACATATAAAATATATTGCAAACTTGTTTACCTATTTTGTATTTTACATTTTGTTGTACTTTACATTTTTATTATACTCATAAGATTCAATATCAATCTAATCGTTTCCTCATGTTTCATTTACATTAGAGTTTAACTTTTTTTAATAAAAATTATTAAAATCAAATCAATTATAGATATGCATTCCATAAATTATAAAATTAAATCAATTATTACCTCTTTTGGAATAGGATTTCTAGAATTTAAATTTAATTATCAGTAAGTAATAGATAGATTGTAGGTATTTAATGCTATTTAACATTTACAGAATATCCACATAATATTTATGTCATAGGCATGCTTATTTTGAACTAGGGTTGCCGAAATTTTAATTTAATTATCAATAAGATTTATTTTCAAAGTAGCTATGCCTTTTTCGGACCTTTTAATCAAATGCATTAATTATAAAAAAATCGTATAAACAAGTGTCCTATGAAATGAGTTATGGTTTTTTGGGCATATCGTATTGATAAGTCATGATGTTGGACTATGGTATTATAACAAAGCCTATTTACTGATTAAGAATCTTCATGATAAAATTACATGATTTTTAAAAATGTTTATATGTGTTTAACTTATATAGTAATTATTTTTCATAATAATAATAATAATAATAAGGGTTAGCTCAATTGGTCAAATTTTTGTTGTTGATAAGCCATGGCATTGGCCCTTAGTATTATAACAAAGCCTATTTGTAGGTTAAGAATCTCCATGGTAAAATGAGGGTGAATCTCCATTGTAAAAAAACTTGTTGCATGTATGTTTTTTTTTAACAACTGGGTGTATGATTATGTAAGTGTTTTGATGCTTATTAAAGATTGATGCCTATCATGTTGCACTAGTTTTTCACTAGTTTTAGTAGTAGTTGAGATAGAGGGTTGAGATTTATTTTAAAAATAGTTATGACATATGTGGTATTGATAAGCCATGTTATTGGCCCATTGTAACAAATCCTATTTATAGGTTAAGAATATCCATGGTAAAAATGAGGGTGAATCTCCATTGTAAAAAATCTTGTTGCATGTATATTTTCTTTTAATGTATTAATTTATATATGAATTCTTTTAATAATAATAATAATTTAAAATTAATTAATAATTTAGTTAATTTTTATGATTATTTTTTTAAAATTTTGGCAATGAGAGATGGATCATGAGGTAATTGTTTTGATGTTTATCATTGTTTACGACCATTTCCATAAATTTGAAAATATGTTATAATAATTTTATCATTTCTTTTTGATAAATTATAAATGAAATAGATGAAAAAAAATCAAATTGTATAACATCATGTTTATTATATATATAATTTTTATTTATACAATTTTATATGTTTTTTTAGTTAACCAATATTTAATCATAATATTTAAAATTAATTATTTAAATAAAACATTTTTAAAAAATTATTAGATTGAGAGACTTCATAATGAATTAAATCTAAGTATAAAAAATATATATAAAAGAGAAATATTATAAAAATTGGACTTTAACCTTTACAACGAATATCTCAAATAAAGTAAAAATATATAAAAGAGAAATATTATAAAAATTCGACTTTAACCTTTACAATGAATATCAACGTCTCAAGATTAGATATACCCTAAGCACTAGTTTCCAACCACAATTGATTTTTTCATAAATTTGAAAATATGTTATAATAATTTTATCTAAATTATAAATGAAATAGATGAAAAAAAAATCAAATTGTATAAGATCATGTTTATTATATATATAATTTTTATTTATACAATTTTATATGTTTTTTCAGTTAACCAATATTTAATAATAATAATAAATTTATATTGGTTATTAAAATTCATAATATTTTAAAAAAATAAGTAACAAATTTAAAATTAATTATTTAAATAAAATATTTTTCAATAAATTATTAAATTTACAAATTTAAAATTAATTATTTAAATAAAACATTTCTAAAAAATATTGAGACTTCATAATGAATTAAATCTAAGTATAAAAATATATAAAAGAGAAATATTATAAAAATTCCAGTTTAACCTTTACAACCAATATCTCAAATAAGGTAAATGTTAACTTTTTTTTTTTTATAAGAATCAAATTAGTTTATTATATATATAATTTTTATTTATACAATTTTATATGTTTTTTTAGTTAACCAATATTTAATAATAATAATAATAAATTTATATGGGTTATTAAAATTCATAATATTTAAAATAAATAAGTTACAAATTTAAAATTAATTATTTAAATAAAACATTTTTCAACAAACTATTAGATTTACAAATTTAAAATTAATTATTTAAATAAAACATTTCTAAGAAATTATTCGATTGAGACTTCACAATGAATTAAATCTAAGTATAAAAATATATAAAAGAGAATTTTTTTTTCTATTTTTTTTTTTTAAATACTACCTAAGTACCCACGGGGGATTTGAACCAGCACCCATTCACCGTCAATCCAAAGTCCCATGGGCTATAAAAGAGAAATATTATAAAAATCCTAATTTAACCTTTACAACCAATATCTCAAATTAATTTTGATTGTTAACTTTTTTCTTTTTTAATTTTGAACCAGCACCCATTCACTGTCAATCCAAAGCCCCATGGGCTATAAAAGAGAAATATTATAAAAATTCTAATTTAACCTTTACAACCAATATCTCAAATTAATTTTGATTGTTAACTTTTTTTCTTTTTTAATTTTGATTGGTATGACGTAAATGTGAATTTTTTTCTTTTTTTTTTTAAATTTTGATTGTTAACTTTTTTTCTTTTTTAATTTTGATTGGTTATTTACATAATCAACGTCTCAATAGTAGACAGACCCTAAACATCTAAGTTTCCAACCCGAATTGATTTTTTTCTTTATGGTTTCACTTTGAGCATTTTTTTCTTTATGGTTTCACTTTGAGCCATGTAAGCTACCTAGTTTCATTAGGAAAACTACTTTTATTTATTTATTTTTAGATGCTACATAAAGGACGCATAATAATCTATATTGGTTGTAAGCTACCTCAAGGAAAACTATTTTTTTGTATTTATTTTTAGAAAACTGCTTTTTTGTATTTATTTTTAGATGCTAGGTAAAGGACGCATAGCTACCTTGTTTTCTTAAGGAAAACTACCTTTTTTGTATTTATTTTTAGATGCTAGGTAAAGGACGCATAATAATCTATATAGGTTGTTGCTACATTTATGAAATAGTGAGTGACGCAATTTTTTTTGTATTTATTTTTAGATGCTAGGTAAAGGACGCTAGTGAGTGATGCAAGTTTATGCAATAGTGAGTGATGCAATTTTGTAGTGTCTGTTATTGTTTTTTCATCATAGTTTTTATTAGATTATTAGAATGATAACTTCTTTGCATTGTTAACTTTAATATATAGATATAATTAATTTACTATTAAAATCAACATTTACTTTTAAAAATATAAATCAATATTTGTGACTAATTTTTTTTTATATGATTATTAAAACACATTATATATCTATATATATTTCCTTCAAAATATATATTCTCTTATCGTCAAAATATATATTCTCTTACCTCCATGTATATCATCTTTAAAGTTAAATTGTTTTATATTTTCCTGCTTCAAAATATAAATTCCCATAAGTTCATGTATCATCTTTGAAATTAAAAATAGCTGAAATTGAATTGGTGAAATGTCTAACAACATTAAGAAACACCTTAAAAAAAAATTATATTCGCTTCAAAATATCTCTTACTTTTTTTCCACTGGAAAAATCCATAATTTTCATTAATATAGAGAAAATTACATATTGTAAATTCTGTTGCATATGCTGTAAATAGTGCCATCCATGTGCTAACATGAGGGGTTCTGTGCTGTCCAGATACACCACGCAGGGTGATCTGACTGTAAAACAAAACAGCTGTTTAAAAAACAGTTTATAAGTCTGTATAAGCCTGTACATGACCACGCAGGGTCCTTTTCAGTATATTATCTCATAAGTAGTGAATCTTTTATACATCAAAAAGATTTCAAAAATTGAGTTTCAGATCTTTACAATAAAAATCATTGATAGTTCAGGGACTAATGTCCCTCTGATAATGCTGATCTATATATGGCCTGTGATAATAGCGGTATTCTTCGGTCCCCCTCTGCTCTAGTATTAGCCATTCTCCTCTGGGTAGTAGCGCGGCCTCCTTGGATAATTGATCAGCGTTGCAGTTATATTCCCTGTATATGTGGTTACAAGAGATATTGTTAAATGCTGCCTTGAAAGTATGTACTTCATGCAATATGTTGCTGAGTGTGTGAATGTGACAAATAGATGTATTATTGAACCAATTTACAATAATCTTTGAGTCCCCAAAAATGTTAAGATTGTAACACTGATGACCCAAAGAGAAATGTAATAAATGGCGGAGGGTAATGAGTTCCGCGAAGTTGTTTGTGCCTGCACCAAGTCCCATCTTAACTTTGAAGCAATGTTGTTCATTTATGTAGAGAATGAAACCACCTCCACAGCTTTGTTGATTTGCGGCCCCATCAAAAAACGCCCAGGGGGTAGTTTTATCAATGCTGGGAGGAGGTTGAATGCGTCTCTCCCTAGGGGGAATAGGGTCCGGCAATTCATTGTATGAAGAGATAATGCCGGCCTCAATGCGCGGCCAACACACAGCCATGTTGTCAAAGATGTACCGGTTTCGGGCCTGCCAGATATACCAGCTTACCAATAAGGGGAGGTTCTGTAGTTTTGATCCTGTATGTCTGCCAAACCATTCCTCCCAAGCGCTGTATATATCGTGACCGGTCCATAACCCAGCTGAGCAGATAGATGTGGAAATACTCTGCCAAAGTGATCGAATTGCGGTGCAGAGTAGGAAAAGATGTTCCGTGGATTCTGATGCACCTTTGCACAGTACACACCAGGTAGGCCCGTAAATCGCTCTATGTGTAAGGTGCTCCCCCGTGGGCACTATGTCTCTAAGAATACACCAGAAGAAAAGTCTGGTGCGCGGAGGGGCGGTAAGCTTCCAAATATTTCGCCACCAATGCAGAGACTGTTCTGGTTTTTTGTGCTGTATTAGTGAGTAGTAGCCTGGCTTAGGGGAATATATACCATTCTCTGCCAAACACCAAACTAATTCATCGGATCCCTCTTTGATTCTTATGTGCGATTCCGATAATGCAGTGGTATATTCATGCCATTCCTGATGCCATTGTTGAGGGAGGTCAAGTTGTTGAGCGGACTTCCATGCCTGTGTGAAAATATCCGAATTTTGCTGATCTGCAATGTGCGAGAAAACCCTGATCTCATGTGCATGTAGATACATGATGAGGTCTCTATTAAGAATGTGTCTTCCTCCACTTCCAATCCACGGATCCTGCCCGATCCTTCCCAGCGAGCCATCATTGATTCTCCATGCCAAATTGTCTCGAATGTGGGGAAGGGAATGGAGCAATGCCTTCCATACCGATGAGCAGCCCGTCGTCGGCCAAGTAGGTAGTCTGATCCAGTCCAATATGTTCTGTGGCCAGATGTATTTGTGGTATGAGATATGAGCCCATAGATTCTGACCAGTCACCAATGTCCAGCCCATTTTTGCAGCTAGAGCTTGTGCGAAAAGGGGAAGATCTTTTAGCCCCCATCCTCCCCATTTCTTTGGTAGGGTTATCTTTTGCCAGCTGATCCAGGCAAATAATCTTTTATCCTGATTCCCATTCCAGAGATATCTATTGCATAGTTGTTTTATACGAGCAAGAATGTTCCTGGGAATCCATGCAAGAGCCATCCAAAAAACCGGTGTGGCCTCCAGAACCGATTTGATAAGCACCAATCTGCCCGCCCTGGATAAATATCTATAACTCCAGACTGTCAGTCTCTTCTCCAGTTTAGAGACAAGCCAGACCCAGTCTGCAATTCTCTGGCAAGTAGGTTTTAGCCAGAATCCCAGATATTTGAGGCCTCTATCCAAGGGATGAATGCTGTAGGGAAATACCTGATGAGCAAATTGGGATTCATGAACGGAGGTGCGGGTGAAGGTGATGGTGGATTTGGAGTGATTTGCGAGCATACCAGTAGTGGATGAGAAAAGAAGAAGTATCTTGGAAAAGGATCTGGAGTCCCGAATGCTGCCATCCAGCAAAATGAGCACATCGTCCACAAATAGGAGGTGAGTGAGAGAGCAATCCTCCGAGATCCTGAGGCCGCAAATATCACCATTCCTTTTGGCAGAGGCAATTAGACGACTAAGTCCCTCCATGACAATCAGAAAGAGAAGTGGTGATAGTGGGCAGCCCTGCCTAAGCCCCCTTTCAGAGTGAAAGAAGTGTGAGGCCGAGCCATTGATGAGGACACTGAAGGTAGGGGAGGTAATGAAGGCCATAATCCAAGTGATGTAGTTGTGAGGGAAGCCTAGGTGAATAAGAAGCATCTTAATATAGAGCCAACTGACACGGTCGAAAGCTTTGGACAAGTCAATCTTGAGAATGATGCTTTTGAGATGCTTGGACTAGATAGAATGGATGGCTTCTTGTGCCGAACCTATGGCTTCATGGATCTGTCTAGATTCAAGGAAGGAAAACTGTTGAGGGGCAACATGTCTGGAGAGAATCGGCCTGAGACGATTTGCAATGATCTTAGAAATGATCTTATAAAGGTAGTTGCACAAGGAGATAGGCCTATAATCATCAAAAGATGATGGGGAATCGGATTTAGGTATGAGGGAAATGAAAGTCGAATTGATGGTGTGATAAATGGATCCCGTAGTTCTGCTCTCCTCCACTACTTTCAGAAGATCCTGCCCCACGATCTCATAGAAATCCAGATAGAATTCGATGGTCCAGCCATCCGAGCCTGGACCCTTATCTTTTTTGAACCATTTTAAAATACCCTCTAGCTCCCCTGAAGTAACTGGAGTAGATATTTCTTCTGCATCTTCCCCATTGACAAACCTTGGAAAATGTCCCACCACATTGATGATATCAGGAAGATTTGCTCCACGAGGACATTTGTAGAGGTTTCTGAAATGTGTGGTGCCGAGGTGGGCAAGCTTGTTGAAAGTGTCAGCCGTGCCTCCCTCAGGTGAAGGGAGATTCCAAATGGTATTGGATACCTTTCGTCCCTTGGCATAGCTATGAAAGAACCTCGTGTTATCGTCCCCCGCTTTTAACCAAATAGCTCTGCTCCTCAATCTCTGGGATTCCTCATGCTCCTTAAGAATGTTTGCCTTCTGATTTTCCAGTTCTATCAATCAGATCTTGTCCTCCGCAGAGATGAATCCCAGACTTCGTTCATCAAGTAATGAGCTCAGCTCAGATTCTATGTGAGTGAGCTGTAAAGTTTCCCGTGAGCGCTTCTCCCTGGCCCAAATAATGGAAAGGTGTTTGATCTCGGAGAGATTTTTGCAGAACCCTTTTGCGAGGGACTCTGCTCCAATAATGGGATTTGCAGTCCAGTAATCAGAGACCATCTTTATGTATGAAGGGTCTCTCAGCCAGACGTGGTTGAATTTGAAAGGGGCTTTTGGTTTCTTGAAAGGCCCCTGGATTTCCAGATATATAGGCGAGTGATCCGATATGCCCCCCGTGCCCACCCATTGCTTGTAGTGATGCAGCTGCTGTAGGAGCGAATCTTTCATTATAAATCTGTCAAGTCTACGAGCCAGTGCTGCATCTCCCACCCTTCTGTTCCTCCAGGTGGGTAGAAGTTTGTGCATGGGGACATCAATAAAGTTTGTCTGTTCCAACAGATTTGTCATATAGTCGGTGATAGCATCAATTTGAGCCGTAGACCCCCATGATTCTCTGAATCCCAATGAAAAGTTAAGATCCCCACCGATAATTGTCTGATCAGAGTCCAGGAGGGAGAGGTGTAATATGCGCTGCCAAAATAGTTCCCTTTGTATACAGGGACCATAAACATTCACAATCCGAAGATTCATGCCCAGATCCGCTGAGAATATATCTAGTCCCAAAAATCCCGACCCCCCCCAAGATGCATCAACTCGAATGGTTCGAGGGTTATATCCAATGGCCAGTCCCCAGATCTGCCAGTAGCATCTAGGGTGACAAAGGACCAGCTCGGGATCAAAGATTGAAGGGTGTGGGAGATCTGGTCGGCCATGCAAAGAGTTTCTTGTAGCAGGATGATGTCAATAGGCTCAATCTCGATGAGTCGCTTCATGGCTAGTTTCTTGGAGGCACTAGCCAAGCCCCTGCAGTTAAAGGATAAACACTTCATGGAGGAACACCACGCGGGGTATTTCCTGCTCTAAGGACCCCATCTATAGTGGATTGGCGACCAGAGACGACCTCCGCCCCCGCTCTCTTAATAGCCTTGGAGAGATCGGACTTCCTGCCTCTGGATGACAGGGGAATAGCACCGGGCAAAGTAAGACCAAGACCAGACTGTCGGACCGGAAATTCCTTGGTGTGGGTTCTGGAACGAAGGAAGTATTGGTGAGGGGGAGAGACCTCGGAAGATGGCCGAGAGGTAGTAGATGTAGAGGGAGAGAACAAAGAGGGGGCAGTAGTGGCAATGAGAGGAGGAGAAGACATGATACAATGAGCCATAGATGTCTGAACAGAGGTAACTGCAGCATTAGAAATATAATCAATAGATGAGAGAGGAGGGTTCAGAGGAGTACCCGAAGCTATCACGGCTTCAGCAGCAGAACGGGCCCTGGTCAGCGGCGGCGAAGAATGTCTATGTCCTGGATCCACCGTGGGAGAGTTTACCACCGGAGCCGGACCAGAGGGCGCGGGGCGCGAGCTGACCGGTGAATTTGCCCTGGAAGGTGCAGGCGTGATCTTCGGGGAGTCTTCTGCTTTTCGATTAAGAGGGCAGTCTTTGAATAGATGTCCCACCTTGTGACATCGCCTGCAGCGAAACGGGACCCCCTCGTAGTCCAGTATCTGGACTCTGATGTATCTCCCCCACTGTAGGGTTATCTTTTCCTCCAGTCCCTCGCGGGTATCCAAGTGAACCAATATGCGTGCGAGGGTTCTGCTTCTCGACTCCACAAAGGTACGATCATGATCTAGATATGTGCCCAGAGCATTTCCAATCCTGATGAAAACCTCTTCACCCTAGAACTGTAGCGGAAGACCTGGCAAGCGCACCCAAATCGGTCCTGCTCCAATTTGTTCACGTTCGGGGTCGAATAAGGGGCTCCACCGCTTGAGAAGGACCGGGGCCATCTCGATGTGCCAGTACCTGGCCAGTACCAAATCCGTGTAACTTTCCTTTGAGAAATGTAGGGAGAACCAACCTCTGGGTAGGACATGGACTTCTGGCAGTTCAATAAGCATCCCTCCCCAAATCTCCTTAACCCACTGAGTCAGCCTGTTGGCTGAATATGCCTGACCACGCACATGCCCAACCAACACAGTGCCTGCCATGATTGCAAATTCACCAATAGCCGAGGTCTCACCGAATCTGATGGTGATATCCTTTGAGGTCGCCTTGATGCACTTCGACTTCCTTTTGCTGGTGCGAGGAGCTGACGGGTGGTCCACCAGAGGGTTTGGGATGCCTTCCTGGGGAAAGTGTTTTGCTGGTTTAACCTTAACCGCTGGAGTCTCAAAACACCCAGACAGACGGGCTCCCGCGCAGGAGGTGTGTGCCGCAGCAGTAACCGGGGTATCGATAGGAGGAGCAGTGAAAAATGATGAAAGCGGGTCAAAGGAGGGCGAGGGAGGGGTGTGTGAGGATAAAATGTGGAGGGTGCCCGGTGAAAGAGGAGGGACTTCGAAGCTCGGTGAATCGATAGAATGAGACCTGGTGAGGGGTGGGACAAGGCTATGTCGAGGTAAAGATACGATGGGAGAGCGATGAGGCAGTTCCGGGGCAGCCAACGGAGTAGATGTATCAATCGACAGGGCGGGAGTAAATCTAGGGTTATCGAAAATAACGCGATCCGGGTAGGGCTCCTCTGAATAGTCTACCTCTTCCGTCTCCATAATGTCACCCATATCCAACCACAGGTCGATATCAGAAAGCGACGGGTGTGAGACAGCAACAGACGGGGTGTACAGTGCGCGGCGCCAGAACAATAACGAAAGTCTGCAGTGCCCAGGAAAAGAACCCTAGGGCTTTACCCTAGACCTTCACGGACGCTCTCCATCGCGTATCCTTGATTTGATCTCCTTCCAATGAATAACTTTCATGTGCTTTACAGTTTAGTCTCAAAATATCTCTTGCCCTTGTATATACCATCTTTAAAAATTGTTGTATATTTTCCTGGTTCAAAATATAAATTCCTATGCATAACATCTTTAAAATTAAGAACGGTTGAAATTGAATTTGCAAAATGTAACCATATAAAACACTCATTTATATATAATTATTGGTGAAATTATACTATTGCTACAAGATGAGTTAGCGTTAAAATCTTCTCTCTTTCTTATCTCCTTCAAAATGGAAAGTCTGCAACTCCACTGAAACTATTTGAAATGGGGTGTTTACAACGAAGAGTGTTTGGTTTTAGAACAGAGGGATCAATGCGATCAATAGAAAATAAAAAAGCAATACGACACTAGCGGAGCAAATGGGCATCGAGTCAAAGACAGATTATGGGGCTTGATGTTTCCTCTTAACACCTGATTTCAATGCATGGATATGAGACCTAATATGGAAATGAGGACGCTCAAGACGCTGGAGACAATACAGCGTCTCCGATTTCCGCCATTTCCGAATGATGCCAACGATTTCCAAATTCGTGAGACCAAATTTACCCTTCTCACCAGATATGGCGTTGAAGAGGCTAGGAGAAATTAGAACCATGGGAACAAGAAGACATCTCTTTTTGGGCAATCCATAGCTATGGAGGAGGTTATGATGGGAGACTCCTGAACCCTAATCAAGCCAGGGACGACATCCTTTCTCGCCTTTTTACCGTCTCTTAAGATTTGGAGCCGCATGGGTCGTTAGAGCAGCATGGGTCGTTACTTGTAATGAACTTCTTGCTAATGAACTGCTAATGAACTTCAACGTAGTGTTTACTGTAACAAACACTATTGTAACCAACCTCCGATGCAGCGTAACCTCCAACGCAGCATTCCCATCGCCTATGATAATCCAACGTTTAGCTAACAAACTTGTTTGTTGTAACCAACTTCCGATGCAACCAACCTCCAACGCAGCATTCCCATAGCCTATGATAATCCAACGTATAGCTAAAAAACTTCCAACTTAGTGTTTATTGTAACCAATGTCTAACGCAACATAACCTCCAATGCAGCATTCCCACCGCCTATGATAATCCAACGGATGAATTTTTTTTCATCGTCTAACACTTCAGATCAACCGTGTAAAACAGTACACTGTGGCATAGAGGGGAATTATTTTCATAGGGAAACGCCTTACAACGTAAATATTCTAGGTCTATCTATGGAGCACATGTTTTCATATTGTTTTTATTTTAGCTCCTAAAATAATTTGTTAGGCCTAAATGCGTTTATACTTGCATATGTACATAAATAGCTTCCAGAGCCTATGTATCACAAGGATATGAGCAGCTTCACAAACGTTGTTATTTGTTTTGGTATTCTGTCAACCTTGTATTTGCTATAAGATTGTTATTGTGGGTTAGCTTTACATTTCCAATTTCGTGGAAGAATTTTAATTTTGTGGGTTTAATGTGTATTGATAGCTATTATTGTTTTTAGCTATTTTTATTTGATATATATTGTTTTTTTGTTGGCTTGACCTATGGGGATTTGGACTTTGAATCTCATGGTTTACATAATACATCATAACACGACGATTACTAATTAAACTACCCCATGGGAATTTGACACACTATTATTTACAGTATTTTCTTTTTTTGGAACATCATAATTAGCTTTATTCTATAAAAATACTTTGTGTTTCCTTTCTTGCACTTTGTCATTAATCTAGCTTATTTCATTAATATATTTGATACAACTTTCATATATGTTGTAAATATTCTTTCATGGAGCGTTGTTTATCTATCACTTTGATAAATTCTTCTTATATATGTAATCCATGTGTACAAAATATCCTTTCTTTTTTTGAAATCAAGTTTTTAATAAGTTTTCTTAGAGTTAAATGGTTAATAGTAACTTGATAGATCAATTAAATGAAACATTGCATTCTATTATCATAAATACTATTAGTGCAAGAATCCTATCATGCACTTTTCTTCTTTTAAATTACTTTTCTTTTGCCAAATTTTTTGTTATTGAAAATACATCCTTATATTTTTATAGTATTTTCTAGTGTGAAAAGTCCTATATTTTATGGTTTGCAGATTTCTGTGTTGTGGTTTTTGAGAATTTGAATTCAGATATTCCACAGTCTTCATTTTCAAGTTGACTACGTTTCGAGTCTAGAACAAGACTCATCATCAGGACTGATTTACAAAGAAGATAAACATGAGTTATAACCTCAATAGGGATGGAGGCTTGGAAGTTAACATAAATTGGATTTCCTTTCTCACCCCCATTGAATAGAAGACCCTCCCTTTCACAATACCCTTACCAATCTTCATCATTCCTGTCCTCTGTCCCCTAACCCTCACAATTACCCCCTTATCACATTCCCCTCTCATCTTAAATTTCCCTATCACCCTCTCATGCCCCTCCCCCCTTGGAATTTTAACCCCCTCACCCCTTTTTTAAACCCCTCCCTTCTTGGACCCTATTAGGTTAAACCAGCTCCACCCCTCTCCTAACCATAAAAATAATATTAAGCATTATGAAGAAATAATACATTTATAATATAGCAACATGACTTTATATTAAGTATAATTAAGATTCAATTTAGAATACATTAGCAATAAGCTAATAACATAGGTATAAAAATCAAGAATCAAAATATTAGTATAATAATATATTAACACTTCTCTCTTACAAACATAAACTATTAAAATTGTAATTTAATTAGAATAAAATAATAAAAAAAAACACAATTTTAAAAAATCAAAACTTATTACAATAATTTGACTTTATATTAAGCATAATTAAGATTCAATTTAAAATACATTAGCAATAAGCCAATAACATAGACTTAAATAAATCTAAAATCAAAATATTAAAGTAATATATTAACACTTTTCCTATAAACAAAAATGATGGAAATTTAATTAAAATATAACTCAAATTAAAAATGCAATTTATTAAATAATCTAAACTTATTACAGTAAACATAAAGTTATTACAGTAAACATAAAGGTAGGAATGTAATTAATAACATCATGAATTATATTATTAAGTATATTATAGCCAATATAAAAATATATTAATAAAAATAGGTTAACAATAAAGAATGCAATAGTACATTAAAATCATTATTAAAACAAAGTAAGTATTATAGAGAGATTTATAAAATAAAATAAATAAATGATTTATTAATAACAAGATAATAATAAAGAATTGAAATAAAAATCAATCTTGAGCTGGTCGGCTTCCCAACTTAACAACACACTTATAGCTCCTGTTTATCTTCTTTGTAAATCAGTTTTCTTCTTTGTAAATCAGTTTTGATAATGAGTTTGTTCTAGACTCCAAATATAACTTGAAAATAAAAACTGTGAAATATCCTATATTTTATTTTCAAATAAAATAGGCACAATATTATAAGTTTTTATTTTTTCAAACTTGCTATTTTTTATTTTTACTACTTCCTGATTTTGTTGTGAACCAACAATTTTCCTTTTTATATAATTTCAATATTTTGCTTCATTGTTTTTCCTTTTTATATAATTTCAATATTTTGAGCTTGATAGTGATTTTTTCTTCTAGGTTAATGTTTGGTTTTGTCTTATACAAATTCATATGAGAATATCTAACATTTTTATACCTATCTTGTAATTTCTATCATCGGTATACCTATAAAATTTCTTGTCTCATTCAATCATGGGTTATGGAACGAGGGCAAAGGAAATTCTAATGAAACATATTTCCCGAAGGATCAAGTATATAAGAAATTCATCATTTTATTACATACCAAGAGATTTCCCTCTCATTTTTGTGTTAATGGTTTTGATTCATTTTTGTCATACGACACTTGAGAAATGATAAAGAACAGTAAATCCACTTTAGAACTTGCTCAGAGTTCAAAGGCATACCACTATTTTGTCAATGAGATCAGAATTATGTATTTATTTTATATAAAGCTTACATGCCATCCGTAATATGATCTATATGCTAGTGGGGTGATTTCTTTTTGGGGGGGGGGGGTGATATGTTCTTGTGTTAAGTGGTTTTCTAGGTAGTGCTCCATGATAATGTTTATTTCTTCATTTACAAAAGGAACATAATACTTTCAATTCAATACAAATGGATTATTGATTAAAATCCATCATGTGATCATTTTGAATTGCTTTTGCAAAGAATTGTTTGTTTGTTTGTGGGGGTGATATTTATTTTTTGGAGTGGTTTTCTAGGTAGTCTTTTGTGATAATGTTTCTTTCTTCATTTATAAAAGGAATATAATATTTTCAATACAACACAAATGGATTATCTTATCTTATAATATATGTTATTGTTCTCGGATTAAATTCCATTATGTGTTTATTTTGAGTTGCTTTTGTAATATAAGAAAATTTCATAGAAATTCTTTATCAAGGGTAGCCAACAAAACTAGATGTGCATATTCATCTACAATTATTACAATTAACATTTTTTTGAAAATTGTTTCCATAACAACAATTGCCCACCATTGATGTTAATACTAAGGATTAAGATGGCTTGTTGTTTGAATATATTTGCATGTTGATCACATCATTCATTCCTTCTTTAAGAAGGATAATTGCACAATTTTTTTTTTATGCTTATGTTGTACATGACATTATAGAAATTAGGTGCTTGGATGGTGACCTTGTTATAGAGATTCTTGGACTAGAGAAAAGTGTCATTAATCGAAAAGATTACATAATTGATTTTTTTATTTTGTATAAGATGGTAACATAGAAGGATGTAATTTTGCAATTCCACTATTATCTGAGCCACATTGCATTAACATTTATGTTTGGAGTGTTCAATTACAGACTATTACTTGTGATTCTATTCAACCCATGCTTCTTCAATAGTAATATATTTGATTAGATTTCTCATAGATTCTTCACATGAACATTTCTAGCCATTGCTTCAAGTGCATCTCAAAGATACTAATTACAATGAATTGATGAGGTGTCGTACACTTTGCAAATAATATCAATAAACTGGAGTTTAGTTAGACAATGTTTAGTCAAACTGTTGAAAATAGCAACAAGAAATGCTAAAAATAGAAGTGCTAAAAATATCACTACTATGAATAGAATTTCAGGACACATTCCAATTTTAGTTAGTCCCTAAACTAAAATTGAGAATTAAAATTCGAATTTGATCTTAGCAGCTGTCTGTAAAATAATTAATTAATTCATCTTGAGTTAATTAGTTGTAGAAAATCAAACATGAAGTCTATGTGAAGACATGCAACAGTTTCTCCATTGATTGAGGAAGTTATCCCTTGATTAAAGGAGATCAAGATGAGTTGTACTTTGAGTTGTAATTAGTTAGCTCAGTTAACTGAGTTAAGTCCAGTTAAATTAGTTCAAATATTTTGTTGAACTAATTGTGAGTTCAATTAGTTAATGCATGTATGCATGTAACTGCTACACTTCAAATAACTGAATATTCTCTCATAAATAACTCATGCATGTCAATTTAGTCAGAGACCCAGTTGAGATCACATGATGGGACAGTGTACTATCAGATGCAGAAATATTCCATTCAGGATATCTCTTGCATGTAGAAGGAATTCATTCCTTGGAGATTGCGTAATTACTTTTGAGTTTGATGAGTGTGTGATGAGGCCAATTCACACAGGTGGCAGCATTGGATCCCAAGAGAAACTGCGCAAGGAAATAGGAGGCTTGGAGGGCTGAGGGAAGACATATCTTGTGTCTATTCAGTCTGTGAGTTGTATTGTTGGATTGTACTGAGAGCAGGATAGCTTGTGAGCTAATGCTTTGTGTAATCTAAACATATTTCCACTTGTATGATAATACAGAGATTGGGGTTTTTTAGCTGAGGCTTTCCCCAGAGTATTCTTCTGTGTTCATGTGTGATTTCTTTCTCATTATCTGTTATATGTGTTCTATCTGATCTTGCTCAAAATCGATTAAGCTTGTACAAGTTTTTTTGTAGAAGTATATCAAGTATTTTTCTTTAGTATATTGCATTATCTGGTGATCTACAGTGGAAAATTCTACACAAACAACATGACTAAGTAAGGAACCTGAACAAGTATAGTTGGGAACAATCGACTAGGGACAACAAGTCAATGGTCAAGTTGAGAGAATTTACCTCAATCAAAGTCAATAGGCAGTTGAGTAGTAGATGGAATTTAATAATTGAATCAAGTAGTCAAAGGGATTGCAGTAGATCATATGCTCATAGTCAACTTAAACTATTGGTCAAATTGAATAACCTATAGTCAAAACAAGTCAAAAAATCATTATGAATTTAGAGGTTCCAAAGGTCTTATCCAATGATATGTATCACATGTACTAAGTTGAGATAATTCAAATTAGTGTGTTCTATGCCTATAATAGAGCATGAGGTAAGGGTAATGAGAGATGAAGATGTATGATGAGATATTCATGATCGATGAGATAGGGTGATGTGTGACTTCATTGTAAATTGGTTGTAATATTCAATTGAAAATATAAGAGCGGTGAAGCTCAATGGTCAACTAGTTTTCTAGGTTAAGGGTTTCTAGGGTAATATCTTCATGTGCTACGTAATTATTTATGGTGTACCATCATTTATTTTCTAATACTTAAGCTCTCTCATGATATTTAAAGGTTTACATTAATTGAGCTTCTATATTTTTTTTTTACAAGAACGGTTATAGGATTTCATTATCTGCTTGGCAAATGGCCACACAATCGGTTACAAAATGAGGAGCAATTTCCAGCATGCCTTTCTACTAGGAGGGAATTGGCTTTTGCTCTTATCCACTTCCTCTTTTTACAATTATCAAAGTGCTCTTTTGTTGCTAATTGTCCTAGCTGAAAGATACAGACAAACTGATTTAAAAGATAGCAGTAAAACATGGCTTTTTACGGTATAGGTGCCCACAGAGTTTCCTTATTTTTGAGAATAGTTCCAGCATCTAAGTGGACTGCAATGTTTGCTTGGGTGTCTGCTGCTTTATTATTTGTTCTCAGTACATGAAAATATGTCAAGTGTAGAGACTTTGAAATGCTTTTGATTCTTGTAAATAACCTTGCTAGCTGCAGATCTGTTGGGTTGGAGTTAGTTGCCACTGCTCTTATGATTACTTGGGAGTCTCCAAAAATATTTGCTTCCCGTATTCCCAGCTCCTTGAGGAAGATTACACCTTGAAAGAGGGCCAACGCCTTGGCTTGCATGCTAGATGTGTGGCCTAGACCCCAGGCGAAATTATGAGGAGAAGTGTTGTCTGGCATAATAATGTGTCCTCTAGCCCCGACCTTCCCTGGGTTCCCTTTAGCTGCTCCATCAAAAAATAGGGAGGGAATTGATTGCTTGGACAGCCAAACCTGAAAGTCTATCTCATTTTTCCTGATTTTCCAATCTTCAAGAGCTGGGGGTGAGCTTCTTGGCTTATGGAAGCTAAGCTTAAGGGCAGAACCCAGTTCTCTGTCTTGCTGACTAAGATTTGAATCATCACCTGTGCCTTCCAGCCACTCGTTTAATTGGCATTTCACTGAGTTGGCTACTATTCTATGATCCTGGGCTTTGTTACAAAATATCCTCCTGTTCCTTTCTAACCAAACTTGCCAACTAGTGAATTTTGGCAATGCACTCCACGCTGATCTGATCGTTTTGTTTTTTGGTTGAATACCTGGATATCTGGCCATCCAGCCTGCGAACAACTCTTGAACAGAAGTGGGAAAATTGAGATCGAAATTCCAAGGATCCAGCAGCTCCTGCCAGACAGAGATTGTGTAATTGCATTCAATCATAATATGGAGGGCGGTTTCAGAATTTGCCTTGTAGAGAATGCATCTGGACGGTCCATTGAATCCTCTTTTTTGGAGTCTGTCCTCAGTGAGGATTTTTTGGTGGCAGAGAATCCAGCAAAAGTGGTCTATTTTTGGAATAGATGGGAAGTTCCATATGCCTGCCCAAGGAGCAGGATTGGGAGGTACGTGGGGGCGCTCTAGATACTTAGAGTATCCCTGCTTGACTGTGTAACCTGAACGATTTTTCCCCCAGCCTCTCGCGTCCTTCCTGCTTGCGTGGATAGGGGCCAGCCCATGTAGATGGGATCTGAACGCTATCCATTCAGTTTGCAGGTCGCTGGGCACCGATAATTGTTTCCAACCTGCCCAGGAATCCTCTGTCCACAACGAGATGTCCCACAGAGTGTGGACGTTTGCTGCAGCAAGCCAGATTCTTAACGCTGCAAAATCTCCAGATTCTTCCAGAGGAGGGCGATCCAGTATTCTGTCATTCCATAACTGTATTCGCTTGTCGTTTCTAGGGATCCAATGCGCGTGGTTTTTTATCATCGGCGCGATTCTGTTAATGAAGCTGCTGAAGTGTGTTCTAAACGAGTTTTTTGGCTGATCTAAACACCTGAGCCTCGATCCTCTAAAGTATTTTTTCCATAATGCGATCTGAGCCCAGTTTGGTTTAGGGGCAATTATTTTCCAAATTAATTTGGCTCCCATAGCTAGATTTTGAGCTTTAAGGTCTTTAAGACTCAGTCCCCCTTCAAGAGTTGGTTTTGTGACTGTTTCCCAATTAATTAGGGAGAATCTCTTATCATTTTGCTTGCCGCCTTTCCAGAAAAAATGCCTGATTAATTCTTCCATCTTATTGATAATTCCCATAGGTGCCAGGAGGACAACGAATTTGAAGATCGGAAGACTGCTGAGAACTGCCTTGATGAGCACTGCTTTGCCGGCGATGTTGAGCCAAGAGGATCCCCAGGCTTGCATCTTTTCTTTGAATTTGTCTAAAAGAGGAGACCAGTCTTTGCTTGACGCCCTCTTATTGAAGATTGGCAACCCAAGATATTTGAAAGAGGACCAAATAGTGGAGGCTGCAAATCCCAGACATCTAGCTATGGAATTTGCAGTGGAAGCAGGGATATTCCAGCAAAATATTTGACATTTCCCCTTATTTAACTCACTGCCTGAGATCTTACAGAAGTCATCCAAAACTGCTTTGAAGTTGATAGCTGATTGTGGTGTTGCAGCTCCCAGTAGAAGGGTGTCATCAGCAAAAAGGGCATGATTGATGCGTTTCACCCCTCTTGCAATGCACAGCCCGGTAATAGCATGTTCTTGCTGCTTTTTATTCAAATAGAAACTAAGAACAGAAGCCTGAATGACGAAGAGGAGGGGTGAAAGAGGGCACCCCTGCCTCAGTCCTCTAGAAGCTTTGAAAAAATCAGCGGCCCTTCCATTCACCAGAGGAGCAATCCAAGGTTCCGATATACAAGCTTTTATCCACTTTATAAAGCCTTGCCCGAATCCCATTTTATACATTACATCAAACAAAAATCTATGTCTAACACGATCAAAGGCATTAGCTAGATCTAGTTTGATAACCATACCTTTTTCCTTTCGGTGTTGGCTGGAATGAATTGCCTCTTGCACCAGCACGAAGTTGTCCACCAGCTGCCTGCCTTTGATGAATCCCCCTTGGTTGTCTGGGATGATTTTGGGGAGGAATCTTTTCAACCTGTTTGCTATCACTTTGGTGATCACTTTGTATCCAATGTTACATAGTGAAATTGGGTGAAATCTACTGAAGGAGTTTGCCCCTTTTTCCTTAGGGATGAGGGCGAGAAATGCCGAATTTGTGCAGCCTCCAATCTTCTGACAGTCCTGGGATTTCTGAATCATTTTGAGGAATTCCTTCTCAATTATCTGCCAACAGGTTTGTAAGAATCTCGGTGTGAAACCGTCCGGTCCCGAGGCTTTATCCGGGTCCATGGCGAAGAGTGCCTCCTTGGTTTCCTTGAGCGTGATTTTACTTTCTAGAACCTGGTTCATTTTGGGGGTGATGAGCTTAGGGACAGCATCTAGAAGGCTGTCATTTTGGTCTGCTCCTATATCTTCCCTGTACAACTTCTCAAAATGTTCTGAGGCTGCCTTTTTTATGCTTGCAAAGTCCTTTAGAACACTGTTTTCTTCTTTTATTTCAATGATGGAGTTCCGTCCTTTCCTAGCTTGAGCTTGTTTGTGGAAAAAGGAGGAATTCCTGTCTCCAGCTTTGAGCCAAAGACTTCTAGATTTGAGCCTCCAGTACTCCTCTTCAGCCAGGCATGCCTTATGGAAGTTTTGCTGAAGCTTGGCCTCCTTTTCCAGATCTTCTTTTGAAATTTCAGCTGTTTCAAGATGAAGATGCTGGCTTTCAAGTTCTAATTGAGATTTTTTCCTTTCCGCAGCTGGGTTGGGCAGGGTCTTGGCCCAATTTTTTAGCATGGCTTTCACTCTTCTAAGTTTTTCCTCCCACACAAAGAAGGCAGAACCCTTGACTGGGTCTTTCCAGCAGTCTCTGACCTTATCCATGAAGTCCGCCTCCTTGATCCGGAGAGAGCTGAACCTGAATGGGATAGGCCCCAGATCTTTAGTGGTCAGCAGTTCCAAGCTGATGTATTGCTGTGAAGGATGTGCGATCTAGCTTCTAATCCAAGGAGCAGGAAGGAACTTTGCACCAAGAAACGGTCCAGTCTTGCAGCTATGTGTCCTGGGCCAGCCCTTTTGTTTGACCATGTGTACTTGCCGGTAGTTGGCTTAATATCTATCAGATCCCAATCCTGCATGAGATCCTCTACTGTTTCTCTTGCCGGGTCTCTGACAATACTGCCTCCTCTTTTTTCTGATGACAGGAGGGTGAGATTGAAATCTCCTGCAATGATAATGTTCTCCAAATCTTCCAGATCTGCCAGGTTTTTGATGGAATCCCAGCATAGCTTCTTTTCACCTGCATTATTAGGAGCATATACATTGACCAGACTAATAATTTCTTTAGATTCTAAATGCTGCAATTTTAACAAAATCCAATGAGTATTCAGGGACTCAGAGATAAGGGAGAACTTATTAGGATTCCAGAGCGACCCAAGTCCTCCTGATACTCCCCGGGCAGAGGTTGCATGCACTCCGTCTTTTATCCAAAACTTTCTACTTGCTTGGAGGAAGGTTGAATCCTCCATTTTGGTCTCCTAGATGAGGAGGATATTCGGGGCTTCCAGCCTTATCAGACTGCTCATCGCTTCTTCCTTGGCTTTGGAGCCCATTCCCCTGCAATTCCAGGAGACTATCTTCATTATTTGCTTTTGCTGTGGTGAGCTCCTTTGGAGCTCTGGGTTTGGATCTTCTTCGTCTTCGAGGTTTTTGCTAGGAGTTTCTCTAGCGTAGGCTGGCTGCCCTGGAGCTTGTCTTTGTATGTTTCTTGCTCCCTTTTTTCTTTTGTTGACATTCGGCCTCTTGTAGATCTTCTGGGGGTAGACTGTGATTCCCCTATTTCCCCTTCTTCCTTCGATTCCTCGGACTCTTGGGTTTCCTCCTCCTCCTCTGACATCTTTCCTTTGGATCTCTCTGGTTTGCTTTTAGATTTAGGCGGAGAGACTTCTTTCGGGGTTTCTGTCTCCTGGGTAATTATGGTTTCGGATCCAAGGATCTCAAATCTGTTCCCTTGACTCTCCATGGGCGGCTGCTGAGCAGGGCCCGTTTGGGGGGCTCTGGTATTAGCATTTGCGGTCTTCCTGAAGGAAGTTTTGGATCTCTTTACCTAATTCCATCCTTCCTCCTTCCCTTTTTCTTCAACCCCTTTGGACAGGCAATCTCTAGCGAAATGACCGTAGACTTGACACTTCTGGCATTTGAATGGCAACTGTTCATAGTCCAGTTTCTGAACATGCGTCCACGGACCCACCCTTATTTTGATGGCTTTTGGTAGACCAACCTCCAGGTCCACCTCCACACAAATTCTGGCGCAGTCATACTGGTCCCTGTTGTTGGTCCTGTCTATGAATTTCCCAAGGGTGTTTCTGATGTGTTTCAGGGAATCCCAGTTCCAGCAATGGACCAGGAGATTGGGGAGTCTTACCCATACTGGGACCGCTGAAGGTACATCCACCGCCGGGTCGAAATCTGGCATCCATTTGTTCAGGTACAACCCTTGGGGCCCCATGAAGTAGGGGCCATTTCTGAAAATAAGATCCTTGTCCTCTTTTTCTGAGAATTCAAATAGGAAGTATTCTCTTCCGAGGAAGTAAGATGTTACCTTGCTCTTGATCAGCGGAGCCCAGTTTCTGGAGACCCAGTTCTCTGTTGATTTCGGTGAGGGCCAGAGACCTGTAAACTGACCCACCAGAGCGCGATCCGCCAGAGAAAGAGCTACTTGGATCGGACCTTCAGGAGGAAGAGCGATCTCTGGGATGTCTTCAAGCCTTTTCACAAACTTGGCGGCTTCCACAGCTTTCTTCTTGGGCAGTGAGGCCAACAAGGATCTGAAGGCCTCAGCAGCAGAGGATGGAGAAGGGGAGGAAGGTCCCAGGGGGGGATCCGGCTCCTCCATGGAGATTCAGTCAACATTATCTAGTGATCTACAGTGGGAAATTATACACAAAGAACATGACTAAGTAAGGAACCTGAACAAGTATAGTTGGGAACAATCGACTAGGGACAACAAGTCAATGGTCAAGTTGAGAGAATTTACCTCAATCAAAGTCAATAGGCAGTTGAGTAGTAGATGGAATTTAATAATTGAATCAAGTAGTCAAAGGGATTGCAGTAGATCATATGCTCATAGTCAACTTAAACTGTTGGTCAAATTGAATAACCTATAGTCAAAACAAGTCAAAAAATCATTATGAATTTAGAGGTTCCAAAGGTCTTATCCAATGATATGTATCACATGTACTAAGTTGAGATAATTCAAATTAGTGTGTTCTATGCCTATAATAGAGCATGAGGTAAGGGTAATGAGAGATGATGATGTATGATGAGATATTCATGATCGATGAGATAGGGTGATGTGTGACTTCATTGGTCTTATGTTTGAACCAATGTCAATGTTCATTGTAAATTGGTTGTAATATTCAATTGAAAATATAAGAGCAGTGAAGCTCAATGGTCAACTAGTTTTCTAGGTTAAGGGTTTCTAGGGTAATATCTTCATGTGCTATGTAATTATTTATGGTGTACCATCATTTATTTTCTAATACTTAAGCTCTCTCATGATATTTAAAGGTTTACGTTAATTGAGCTTCTATATTGATTAATATGTCAAGTCAACTATTTTTTAAATCGTGGTGTCTAAAGTGTAAAAAAGGTGCTTTGATCTCACCATTTGATATAAAGTTAATTTTGGCTATAGAGGGACATCTATACTATCAAAGGTAAAGGATCTTGAACTTGGATATGTTCTAGAATTCCATTCTTGATTAGATCAGAGATAAGATTGTTCAAGTGGGAATCTGAAGGCATAACTTTAGTTAAATAAGATTGGCTAGTAGTACGAGGATTTAGATTGAGATGTTTAGTGGTTAGAATATTGAACTTCGGAATCTTAAAATGGAGGATCTCCTCATAGATAAAGAATAGTGTATCATCACGCATCCTAAAATTCCTTTGACTCACATGTCAATAGAGGAATAAGAGAAAATTGAAAGAAAAGTGAGAAGTACGACTCAAATTTGTCTTGTAGATTTGGTGCTACTAAATGTCTTAGTGAAGAGACAACCAAGAAACTATAAGAACAAACTCTACCTTCAAAGGATGAAAGAGGTGATTTGGTCACATAACACTTGCATGCATTTAGTAATATGATTAGTTAGCTATTGAATGTGGATATCTCTATTACATAAGAGGAAAAAATGTATCATTCCATTGTGTTCTTTTCCACACTCATGGGATATTTTGGTCATGGCTATTAGTAGTAATATGACTACTTTAACCCTTGATCGTGTGGTGGAATCTCTACTATCAAAGGATATGAGGAAAAGTAACATACAAGGATTAACCAAAGATGTATTCTCGGTGAGAGGTTGACTAATAGACAGATGAAAAAGGAAAATTATCCAAAGGGATATTTAGATCAAAAGGAAGATTTAAGTCTCTTACTAATTTGACAAAAAAATGTTGGAAATGTAGTAAATCAGGGTACTATAAAAGAGATTGTAAGTCAAATATTGTTGAATAGAGAAAAGTATTTGATGAGAAGTTGACTAAATGAATAACTTCTTAAGATGGAGGAAATGTGTATTTATCTTTGATAAATACATAATAAAATCACAAGGCATGGTTCATCAACTCAGGAGCATCCTATCATATGAGAGTTCATAGGAAGTGGTTTTAGGTGTATGATGAATATGATGGAGGTGATGTCTACATAGGGGATGAATCGATAACTAGGATAGTCAATCAATATCATTTATAACTGGTTTTGAAGGATGGTTGGAGTAGAAATTGTTAGGGGTATTGCATATTTTGAGCTTGGCTAAAAACCTAATATTTATTAGTTGAATGGGTGATGTAGGTGTGCATACTATATTTGAGAAATATTCTTGTAATATGGTTCATGGAGTGATGGTGTCAATGAGTGTTTGGATTAGGACATTGTACATGTTTTCAAGGCATAAAAATTTGAATGAATGCAGTAAGTAGTTTGTTATCACAAAACCAGTACTAGGGACTGCAACCAAGCAAGGTCTCATGTAACTGTTTCAGACCATACTTTAGATTAGGAATTAGCCTTCCTAATCAGAGAGGGCTCTCTCATGACTCTTGACAAAATCCTTCAGACACTAGAGGGCTAACTCTTCACACATTTATAAAAATATAGCTGGCTGGACATACATCAAATTAGTCTTCATTGGGCTATGGAGTCTCTCACAGTTAATAAACCAAATCACAGTCATCTCATAGAAGCCAAGGCTCTTTGCATCATCAAAGGTTCAAACATAATTTACCTAAATCAAAGCCTGCTGAACATACAGGAAGTCAGAGCATTAAAAATGAATTCTGAGTGATGTTCAAACATGCTTCACCAAAACCCACAGCCTGTCAAGCACACAGGAAGTCAGAGCATATAATATGAATTCTGAGGGATTGTACCATAACAAGGCTGTAAAAAGAACCTTAAGAAACTAAACCACCATCACATTTGAACAAAAAGATGCATTGAGAATCTTGGGAAGAAAAAACCCTGTTTGCCATTACTGTAACAGTCTTTTCATAAGCTCTAAAAAACTCTGTTTTTGTATATATCATCCAACCCTTTCTACATCTAACCTTGGCCCATATATAGGCAAGCAAAACTAAAACACCTCGAGCTTCCTCCTCCAGCATGAGGGGAGCCTCGAAGGTGGCTATTAACTATTCCTACATGCTATTTAATGTATTTATTACAAAGTGCTGACATGTAATTGCACACAATCCTAATCAAACTAAAATACTAATTTCATTCTCCTCGTATGCTTGATGCTTTCTTGAATGCTTTGACAGCTGTCCTCCTTCAATTAATCTGATATGGCTGAGCTACAGGTGCAATGGATGCTGATTTAGGATGCTTAAGAGCGCTGATGGCTCATTTAATGACCAGAAGGTGTGCTCCTATTTATCGGTTTCTGTCTCCCAACATTCTCCTAAAATATAGCAGTCTGCTCCCAAATCCTTTAATAACCCCAAGTATGGAGTGATGCCAGGTTTCTGATGTGCTGTAGGTGGTCTTTGATAGACATCTGTTCCTTTTCCTCAAACCCCCGCTCACCGTGTCACACTAGCTGCTCACAGTATTACACTAGATGCCCTGCGCTTTAAATCATCACCTACAGCAGTTTCGTAGCGCGCTACGAAACTGCTGTGTGATTTAAAAACACAGTCCTTCTTTAAACTTCTTACAAAATTGTATATCTGCTGTTGCCATTCTTCAGCTTCACCTTTGCTATGCTGAGATTCAGAATCCCATTCCCTGTAACATGAACCTCCAACAGATAGACCAACTGCACATAAATCTTCTCGAGCTTCTGATTTGCTTTGGTCTGAAGTCTTAGAATTCCAAATACATGCTTTCCCAGAAAACTCAATTACCCATATCTTCTTGGAAATGACAATCTCCCATTGAGAGTAACGAGAATAAATTTAGAATACATAAACTCGAGAACATAAAGTGACATCGAAGAAAACTTAATGTACATAATGCCTGATGCTTTAGCCAGATGATACAACAAGCTTTTCCAATTTTCCAATATTTCACTGGTTATCCCATTCATTTTCCAAGCCATCTCTTGAGCCTTCTTCATTTCTGTCATAATTTGAAAATTCCTCATTTTTATCTTGTTCATCTTCCACAGCACAAGACTTTGACGGACAGCTTGCTGAAGGTCTGCTTGAAAACGTTCTTCATCATCTTCTTCAGCATGGAGCTGCCTCAGTGTCTTAGAGCTGTTTTCACCTGAAGCAAATCCTGCCTTCTCATTTGAAGGGAACCCTTGCTTTGAAACTGTGTTAGGCCTTGACTGCATCGAACTATATGAACTATGTTTATAAGTTGCAGGCATAGGTAAAGTAATTAGTGCATTTGAATGGAACATCTCTTTGGCACTATTTTCAGATGAGGAATCCACAATGCGATTAATTTCATGTTAAGCAGACAGATTAGGGATGTATGCACTTGTTGCACGGCTTGTCACTTGTGAAATGCCCTTCTGTCTACTTCTGTTCCCTCGTGAATTCTGCCCTAGTGGAGGAAACCTCCCAAACTCTGTTTCTTAAATAGAATTATCTGCAATATTCCTAGGCTGACTGTGCAAATCAGAGCGCTGCAATTTCTGCCTTTCTGGATTAATCCCATTGCTTAACATCTTTTTGGGACCATAGTCTCTACCACTTTTTTTATGCTTCCCTGCCAATTTGTTATTTTCATCAATCAGTAAACCTTTGTCACTATGTGCAAACACCTTCACTGCTTAATGATTTTGTGGCCCAAATGAACCACCATAATATCCGTCTTTCCCAGCATTTGCATGCTTATCTTGACCTCTGGAGTATCTTTAGTTCTGGTCTGCGAAACCAGCACCATCATAGCGCACCAGCTCCTTGTCGACTGCAAATGGTTGGTTATCTTCAAAGTGAACAATAAAAGGTGAAAATGAAAACGCTGCAAGATTCTCATATGAACCATATTTAAGTTCTGTATCCACCTTTAGGAGCAACCATTCCGATGACGGTGCCGCCAAACACAGATGGCATATTTTCAAGAGCGCTACACATGCAACACCGAATGCTTAAGATTAGACGGGAGCACTCCACGAATCGCCCTCAACACGCGGGACAAAATAAACAAGTCATCACTCAACAAAATCTTAGCCCAAAATCATGTAAATGCCGCTCAGGAAGCGTTGCAGTCTTTTCAAAAACTTGGTTTTCTTGACACCAGGCTTAAATCACCAAATGCCAAAACAAAGTTGCTCTGTCACCGACATGAAAAAAAAAACCACCTTGGATATTCCAATGATTAGCTCACCAAAATAGATTTACACATAAAATGACTCTTACTTTGAACGGTTTTATCACCCCGGTAAAAGAGTAGAGGACTCCCAAAATTTTGTAGAAGATAGTTTTAGCTAGAGATTACATATTAGAATCTGTTTGTAGCTCTCTCCGATAACTTCAAACCTGAAATTTTAGAGTGCCTTATCTTTCCAATAATTGCAGAACGCGCATTGGGTGGTCCACGATGCAACCATTCCTTGTCATGATATCCCTCAAAATTATTGGATCTCCATGTACACCCACCCATGTATAATGGGCCATAATGATACATCTTGACATTAATCACAAATAAATTGCCGGAAATCGCCATTAAAATGATCCGCTGTGCCGCTGTTCTGAACTAACTGCTGTGCCGCTGTTTGCAGGGGCAGGCGCTCTCGACCTCCCTCATTCACCGGTACCATGATATGCTCCATTCAATGCATATAACAACCACAGGTCAACACAACGATTATACCAACAACCGACAGTAAACATAGAGTAACCAAATCGACCTCAATCCATCAACAACTTTCTGGTATTCAACTAACATTTAGGGGATCGACCACCTATTATGTAGAGCGATTTACATTACAGGCTACCCAAATTGCTATGCTTCTAACTTTTGTATTACATATTTAGCATATTGATTTAACCTTTTTGCTACAGGTGCACAAAGAAATCAATAGTCCACTCTTCTTGAAAACACGACATAAGACAAAAGCATTCTTTAAGTAACTTAGCCGGAGCCTTGAATGCCCACTTAATGATTTATTTCTTGACATGCTTTCACTGTTTGTGATATAGCAGTTACGTCCTCCAATCTGGCCTCATATTTAACCAAAACTTGATCAGCTTCTTTTAAGTGCTCTTATATATCCTTTTTTGTGCAGCAGTGATAATTTTTTGACAAGATTTTCCTTCGGCGTTGGAGCACAGCTGACTAGCCAGAGAGGCCAGCACGTGCTTCTATTCCTTTCCTCTCAACACCTTTTACCTTTATCTAGATTCCAAAGTATGCAATCATTCTACCTGTATTTTACATCATAATAAACAATAATGGGGGTAACATAATCTAGGACACTGTCAGGCTGTCTTTAGGCTTTTTGGCTGTTCTTTTTACCTAGCTTATCTATTACTTTACTCACTCGAGTCTCCTTTCTGCCTTTTTTGATAACCCTTTATTAATCACAAACACCTGAATGGCTTCAAAGACTTAAGGTGTTCTTGTTATATAGGAGTAAAGTGGGGGATATGAGAATTTTTGTGCGCAGAGGAATAGACACAAAGTGCAAGAAAAAGCAATAAGGGCTATCAGGTCCTTCGCATGAATTGCCCAAGCAACTGCATTGAATTGGTTGTAGACTTGCAGGTCTCTCCACATCATTATCATCATCTTTCACAATCACCCATGAGCCAGAATTCAGAGATAACTCCCTTAATGTATTTGATGGCAATCCTACAATAGCTGTATCATCATAAGGTGTCTCCTTGAACATACTGCCACTGCTCTTATCAACATTCCTGGAGGGAAGAAGAACTCTGTACAATAAGCATGCTAGAATTTGGACTTTCACTGAAAACTCAAACAAATCCCCAGTTTCGTAGCACGCTACGAAACCACGCAAACAGGTAGCGCTGCGAAACTGCTAAAAAGAATTCTGGCGCTGCGAAACTGCTCTGACTTTAAGCCAAGCTAAAAAATTTTTACTACAGCATTTTCAGTGATAACATAGTTCTTGAAGGAAATAAGACAACCTCTTGTCTAGTTAATGAAATCATGATGTGGAATCAAAGAATGGGACACATTGGAGACAAAGGATTCAAAATATAAAAATAAAAGGTATGGTTGCATGATTAACTAGTAACTCTTTAGAATTCAATTTATATGAACATTGTGTTTATGGAAAATAGAATCATGTTAGATTCCCATCTAGTGCCACAATGGAAAAGGGAATTCTAGAGTTAATTCACAGTGGTGTTTTCGGCTAGTACCATTACAATTGTTAGGTGACTCCATGTATTATGTATCCTTCACTGATGATTTCTCTAGGATGGGATAGTTGTATTTCTTGAAGAATAAGTCAAATTTCTTGTGGAAAACTAGAGAGATAGGAAGATGAAGGTGTTGATAATTGATAATGGTGGTGAATTCTATGGATAAGAGTTTGAGTAGTTCTACAAATGGAATGAGATAGCACATAAAATGACTACTTGATGCACTACTGAGCAAAATGAAGTTTTAAAAAGAATGAATAGGATATTGATGTACAAAGTAAGGAGCATGCTTAGTATTGCAAGACTAGAAAAAGAGTTATGGGAAGATGCAGTAAATACTACATGTTACAAACTGAATAGGTCTCCATTATTGTCACTAGACAACAAACTCCATATAAATTATGGTTTGGTAGAAAACCATCAATCCCACATATTAGTCTCTGGATATCAGGATTTTTTCATCCAAAATGGGAAGAGGACAAAGCTAGATAATAGGGTATTCAAATGTATTTTCATTGACTACATGGATCGAATGAAAGGACATAAGTAGTGGGATCTAATGACAAGAAATAAAATTTATAGTTGAGATGCAATCTTTAGGGAAGTTAAGTGCGCTTCCAGGGCTAATAATACATTAGAAAAGGAGAAAGGAAACCAAGATTCGATGTTTGACTTGAATTTGGAAGGAAGTGACGCAACCTTGAGTCAATTGATTCGAATCAGGAGGTGAAATAATAGACTCTATTTTTTAGGAGGTCTAGTTGAGGAAGGAAAGAACTTGAAAGGCATATCCCACCTAATGTTTGGTCTATTGTTTTGTTAGCTATCATTGGAAATGAGCCCAAGTTAGTCAAGAAATAAATTGACTCGATAAAGGGTAAGTCCTAGTCAAGATCCATGAAGGAAGAAATGGATTCTTGGCATAAGAATGAGACACAAAGATCGGTAAAATTAATTGATGGAAGAAAGATTATTGGTTGCAAGTGGGTGTTCAATAATTTGTTGAATGTAATAGGTCAAGTTGAGAAGTAGAAGGTTTTATTGGTGGCGAAAGGTTATTCCCAAGGTAAGGGAGTCAACTTTGGTGAGATATTCTCCCCATTTGAAAAATTAACTTTCATTATACTATTAATGTCTTTGGCTATAATGTTTAATCTAGAGATAGATAAAATGGATGTAAATACCACATTTTTGCATGGTGACATTGAAGACGAATTTCACATGAGTTAACATGAAGGATTTGTAGGAGAGTCAAAGAATAAGTTGGTGTAGAAGTTGAGGAATTCCCTTTATGGTCTAAAGAAATCACCCAAGATGTGGTACTAATAGTTCAACACATACATCTAGGGATTGGGATTTGTCATAAACCAATTTGATCATTGTGTATATGTCAAGTTGAAAGGAGTGTGTTTCATATCTACAATGTTATATGTTGATGACAAGTTTATAATTAGAAACAACATGGGTGTAATCAAGGAAGTGAAGATGAAACTATCCTCCAAATTCAACATGAACGATCTTGGGCTGACACATTTCATTCTCGGAAAGGAGATTAAGATAAAATGAGTAGTTAGGAAACTTTGGATAAGTTAGAGGAAATATTTTGAAACAATTATGAAGCATTTTAAAATGAAATATTTTAAACTGAAGTGATTCCTACTGGGGCAAAAGTAACTATTTATAAATGTAGAAATATATAGGAAGAAAGAGAGGATATGTCCCATATTCCATATCAAAGTGTTGTAGTTATTTTTATGTATGGAATGGTTTTCACTCAATCGAATATTGCTTATGTAGTGTAAGTATTGAGTAGATACACGACAACACCTAGAAAACAATATTGGTTTCTTATCAAGAGAATACTTAGGTATATGTGTTGCATAAGTGATATGCCATCTATTACTATAAAGGACCTAAGGATGATAATGAAGCAATTGTATAAGGATTTTTTGATGCCAACTCAGTTGGTGATCTATATTAAAGAATGTTGACTAGCATATATGTGTTTTTTTTAATCATTGGAGTTATTAGATCGATGAGTAAGAAGAAAGTTGGTCTTGGAAATGTGGAACTATTGATGATGAAGGTTGAATACATGAATGCCACTTATGTAAGCAAGGAAGAAGTCTAATTGTGGCCTCTGTGCTTAGAGGGTTGATTTTTTTCGATAAGCAATAAGGATAGGTTGTGATAATCAAAGTGAAATCTTCCTAACAAAGAACTCATCTTACCATTCAAGAACAAAACATATTGGTGTGCAATATCATTTCATTAGAAACATGGTGGAAAGTAAAAAGGTGTTGTTGGTAAAAGTAAACACAATAAAGAATGTTGCATAATGTTTATTAGAGTAGGTGAGTGTTGGTAAATACTATTGGTCTAGAGAGAAGTTGCTCTTGGGGACCTTGGTTCACTAAATTCATGATATTAATAGTCCATGAAAAGAAGATGACAAGTGTGAGAATGTTGAGACATTTTACTCTTTATGGATAATCTCACCTAATTGGAGTTCAAGCAATCAACGTCTTGTTGGGAAAGATGACTAAGGAATGAACTTCAACAAGTCTGGCTAGGAACTGTTAACTAGGGAGAACAAGTTGATGGTCAAATTGATAGGTTGAAGGTCAAGTCAACAACATTTGTCTAAGTCGAAGTCGATGGGAAGTCAAGTGACTAACTGAAGTTGATGATTGACTAGAGGAATTAAATGAATCATAGTCAAACATATGCTTATAGTCAACTTATAATGGTGGCTTATTGGTGGTCAAAGAGAATTGGAAATAGTCTGAACTAGTTGGAAAATGGTTATGAATTCTCAAATTCTTAGGGTCTTAGCTAGTGATATTCAATCAACAATATTGATCCGAGATGCTTCAAATGAGGTATTCATATGCCTACAAATAGAACATGTCATAAGGTTATTGAGAGACAATGATGTATGATGAGTTCTTCATGATCGGTAGAGATCCAGTGATGTATGAATGCATTGATCTTAGGTTTGGACCAAGGGAAATGTTCATTGTAAATTGAATGTAATATTCAATTGAGAATATATGAGTGGTGAAGCTCAAAGCTTGGCTAGTTTTCCTAGTTAAGGTTCTAGAATTAAATATATGTGTATTATGTAATTCTTTATGGTGTGTATTTTTTTTTTTAATATTTAAGTTTTCTCATGATATTTAAAGGTCTATGACAATTTATCTTCTAATCTAATTTATATGTCTAGTAAACTTTGTATTTGGAGTTTGGTGTTTGAAGTGTAAATCAGGTCCCTTAAGCCCAACATAAATCACTCTATTCCACACACATTACTATTGATTTAGAAATAGAAAAGATTAGCATATGTTCTAATATTAGTATGAATATTGAGAAAAATAGGCAAAAACTTTGCTTCCCATTTCCTACTCAAGTAAATTGCACAATTAGGGGGCAAAAATACTTGGTAAAAAATGAACTACACTATGAATAAAGAAAAGATATACACATATTAATTACATTCAATAACTTCTTAGTGTAATACTAACAAGTAACTTAAACAAATACCATAGTAGTGTTTTATATGATTATGTCGCTTGAAACAAGAAATATGAAAACATGAGTAATTAATGTGTCATCTAAAAGAAAAATGCACAAAAAAGGAGCAATTGAATCATATTTAAGTGTCAGCCAAAGGCATGCCAACAAACGTATACACAATTTTTTAATATATGCAATTCCAAAAAGACATATTTGATGTTGTTTGTAATAGCCCTGGTTAAAAATCCATGTAAATATAAAATATAAGACCACAGTTATGGGACATGGATTCCAAGATGAATGGTGGGAAAAAACATCCTAGTGGGTGTTCATTTCAGTTTATTATGGCTATGGAAATTGGAAAAGGCAATGGCAAAGGCTTTGGAAAGACATGAGGCATTTATTGGCATTTTATTTATGAAAATAATGGAAATTAGGAGAAAAGGAAGGTGAAAAGTCACAGGTTGCATGTGAGGAGGAAATTGAAGGAAAATAATGGAAATTGAAGAAAATAGAGGCCTCATTGATAAAAAGGCTTCTGAGGATCAGTTGGGAAGTTTTTGGCTCAATCTTTTGATAGGTTTTTGGTGGAGCTCTCTTCTATTCTCTCTCTCTCATTCTCTTGGACACTTAGAGTTTTCTTGGAGCACTCTTGGAGGAGTGTGGCATACTTGGAGTTTTGGAGCAAGAAGGTGAAGGAAGAGCAGGAAAGCGCAAGAGGACATCGGGATTAGCAACTACAATGGGTTTTTCTTGTAGGTTCCAATTTGTATGTATGTTTTCCTCACTAGTTTTGGTATGCATGGAATATGTATGTGGTTTATATTACTAACATGGAGGATTCTTGGATTGATAGTGGATTTTCCTAGCATTGCCATTTCCTGGATAGTCATGGTGTTGTGGGTTTTTTGTTTTTTCGGTTGATTCTCATGTTTCCTTAGCTTGGGTTGAGTTACTAGTTCCTGGAATTCCTGGTTGGACAAATTCTCTAGAAGCCCTGTAACAACTTGGGTTGAGTTACTAGTCCTCGAAGCCTTGGTTGGGCAAACGCTCTGGAAGACCTTAGTGGGTTGAGTTACTAGTCCTGGAAGCCCTGGTTGGAGAAACGCTCTGGAAGCCCGATGAAAGTTGTGGGTTGAGTTACTAGTCCTGGAAGCCTTGGTTGGGAAAAATGCTCTGGAGCCCTCGATGGCTTGGGTGGAGACCAATCTAGTGATGGTTTTTTGATGTCCGACCGTGAGGTGGAATCACTGTTTTATGGGTTGAGGTGGTTTGGCCTCTGGAAGCCCTGGATGGTTTTGTTTGATGTGTTTTATGAGATCCCACATTCATGCTTGGAATATGGCACAAAGATGTCTGGATGAAGAGAGATTTGGCTCAGCCATGTCTATGGTCACTTGGTACATGGTAGTCCCATACCGGGTCAACTTTTGTATCATTAATATGAGGTTATCTCTTTTTGTTATTTCACGAGTATTATACTCGTATATATGTGGATTATATGTCTAATGTATCCTTGATATTTGTGTTGTTATTATGTTGGTTATAAGCATGTATTGTGAAAGTGATGATGTATGGGTCTCCTCACGTTTTGATTTGTAAATGAATGAACAATGTATCTATGACCTAATAGATGATAATGCAGCTAATGATATAAGGGAACAATGATTCTTAGTGATTCTCAGATAAGTATGAGACCCCTATGCTCATATATGTTGTTTAAACATTTAGATTACATATTTGTGACATGTTTGATGAGATGCCTGTCATGGCTAATAGGGGTCCAATCAAGGGCTTGTTCAAGTGATTACATTTGTATCATTATCCCATTGTTATCTTTATGTTCTGAAGGTGTCATTTAGTTCTGGGAAGTGACCTAGGCTCTAGGCCTAAAAAAGTGGCTCAAATCCCAGGGACACAAGAACAACAGTGGGTAGAGAAGTCCCTGGACGCTGGAATACCCATGTTATGGGAGCGTCTAGAGTCTCCTAGACACATGCATGCCCATATCAAGGGAGAATTTGAGGGTTAAATGGTTTAAAATCTCAATGGGACCTAGGGGTTGGTTTCTTGAGAGGTTGTGATGGTTCCTGGGAGTCCTGTCGCTAATGTGGAAGGTCTCTATGGTGTGTTTCTGTCGATTCCACTTCCTTAAGGTGACTTAGGAGGTCGAATCATATCATAGTAACTTCTTGTCACATGTTTACCACGGTTGGCTAGTTACTTGGGTAGATGTGGGAGGAGGGTGTTACAGAGTGGTATCAGAGCATGGTTCACCCCTCGGACTAGATGGGCAGTGTGTTGGTCATGCATTCATGTCAGTTGCATATGTGTTCATTATGCTTGTATTCCATGTGCTTGTTGCATTTGCATGGTGTTGATCATGGTTGTAGTGATGTCTCCATGTGAAGGTTGATGGTGTTGTTCTAGGATTTGTCGTCATGAGTGTATAGTTGTATATGCATTTGTTATGCATGTCAGTGTCTATATGTTATTATGCATGCATTGTCATGGTTATAGTTATGGATGTATGGAAGGTCAGACATACATTGTTGATTCATTGTATGCAATTAGGTCACCATGATGATATTGGTATGTTATGTTGTTGATGTGTTGGCTAAGATAGAGTAGGAGATGCAAATAATCAAAATGAGTTTGCAGCATTAGACTTTGGGGTAAGAGAAGATCGTCATACAAGTATTGTATGTTTGGCATGCAGGTATGTTAGTTAATGGATTATTATATACATTAGGGTTACTTATATACTTGTCATTTTATTGTTGTTATGGTTACATGTTTGATAAATGCTAGTTTATTAGTGTATTCATATGCACATGTGTTGGATAGTCATGAATAATAGTAACCTGTGGTTGTATGCATTGCTATTGTTGTTTTATGTTAGATAACTTGATGATTATGTTATATGTCATTGATGATTATGTTATAGGTTAACTTGTTGTTGTTATATGATAGTTAGCTTGATGATTAGGTTATATGTTGTTGATGAGCATGTTATATGTTAACTTATTGTTGTTATATGTTAGTTAATTTGATGATTAGGGTTATAGCATTAATATCTTGATGTTAAATGTATCATGCTAAATTGGATTGGCCTATGAATATGGTTAGGGTTATGAAATTTAGGTATGAGTAGACTTATTTGTGACATTGTGTTGTACTAATCTATATTGATCGTGCATATGTGATTGCTATGCATGAATGACAATTGTTTATGAGCTTATGATGTGAACATGTTAGCTAGTTATTGTTATGGATATCATGACCTTATATGTTTGAGTTGATATGATGTGAAGTTATATTGTGCTAATATAGATTGATTGTGTAGACAAGGTAGCCTCCCCTAAGATACATTAAGGTATGAGTTTTCTTATTTCGTCTATTTGGTGTTTGAATGTTTGACTATGTCATTTATTTGGTGTTAGAGTGTTTGGGGTCTATTATGTCATCTATCTATTGTCTGAATGTTTGATTACTTGAACGATATGAGCATGTGTATATAAGATTTATTGCTGAAATGATCTTAAAACAAGATGATTGTACTAATACATGTGTGTTGAGATAGCCGATATGTACTTGAGTGTAAGTAGGTGATAGCTGTAGCATTATGTATTATGAATGATGAATGTGAGTTGATTGTTGAGTATGACATGGTTGTTAGACATGGTAAATGTTGATTTCAAATTAATAAATATGATGTATTGATCTTTGGAATGTGAGACTGACATGTGTGAGAAGTTGTAGGGAAACATGCTTGGTATTATCTTGATAAGGTAATAGTTGAATTTTTTATATAATTAACAATGGGGTGATGTGACAGTACATAGTAATACTTGATTACAACAAGGTAAAAAGGTAAAGAAGGGAATTGGGTGAGGATTCCTTTGGCTATGTTTGGAAACTGAAAATCCAAATGAATGAGTTCTTTGCATACAGGAAGTCTTCTTAACCTTGGATTTGTATGAAATTATGAGGATATGTGTTATATTCATAAATATGTACTTGACATGTATAACTGTTGGTTCTAGTTATGCCTAGATTCATCAAAGGATTGGAGCCCCTTGATAGATGGTGTGGATGTGTTCAGTTGCAAGAAATGTGCTTGGCACAACAAGGTAAGGTAACTTGTGTATTGTTATATTCATTCATACACTGACAGCTATGTATTTATGGAAATATGATGCAGGGGATTGCATGGAAAAAAGACTACCATGAAATTCTGAAGAAGGCTCAAGTTGAGCTTTCCTTGGAAACAACGGGAACCCTAGGGATTGAGTCATGGTGTCTATTGAGAGTCTTATGATTTCGATTATTTGTTCTTTGTTTATGTCTAGTGTATGGCCATACCACTTTGTTCATCGTATTCTATTGTTATCAGTTTTCATGGTTTTATTCTTGGTTGTTTTTGATTCTTGCCTTTTATGTTTGAGAGTCTTGCTAATTGGTTGGGAAAGAGGAAAGTTAATGGAGCTCGGGGAGAGATAAATGAAATACGGTAGGCAATGTAAGACTCAGATGAAGTCGATGCATGAATAAGGGCAGTTGAATATATGAATATGACAATTGGTTGGATTGGTTCAGTCCATTGGTGTAAATGGAAAGTGGCAATACAATCATGAGAAAGGTAATAGGAAAGACGAAGTAAATGGATCTGAGGCATCAAATGCCTTGGCTATGTTGGGAACGATTGTTATCAATGTTATGCATGGTGTGCACAGATAATGGGAGTTCTCTTAACCTTGACCTTATGATATTTGGTAATTATGTTATGATCATGATTATGTTGTTGTTATATATGTATACATGTATGTATGTATGTATGTCGTGTCTGACATGATCATCATGGATCATGGCTGTTTAATGCTAATGTTTATATGTATATATGTGGGTATGTATGTTGTTGTTTGACAGGATCATGATTTTTTTATGCTAATGTTTATATATATGTATGTATCCATGTATCTATGTCACTGTTCGACAGGGTTGTCAGAGATCATTCTTGTGGAGGAATGATTTCTTATGCAAGTGAGTGGCATGATGAGGTTCCTGGTCTTATGGGGAATCAAGTGGGGAGAGTAATCTGATAGATCTCCGAGGTCAATATCATGTGGATATTAATTGATATTATGTGATTATACTATGTTTATTTTTATGTTATGGACATGATAATGCTGAGAGATACATCAGTGAAATGAAAGTAGTGTGGTCTGTGGTATGCTGGGAAAAACATGGATAAGACACTAGAAGCAAGGTTTCTTGGTAGAGACAGTGTGGTTTTGGAGGTGTGGTACTACTATTGTGCATATGTTGTATATGTTGCATCTGTGATGTTGGGCGCATGCAGTGTTGTGTATATATAGTGTGTGTACATGTTGTTTATGCAATGTTATGTACAATGTGGTACATATAGTGTTGTGTGTACATTGCATATGCAATGCTGGATATAGATGATGCTTAATTCATGTTGGATATGTGGTGTTGTGTACATATTGTACTATGCACATGATGGATATGTGGTGTTGTGTGCATATGGTGTTGCGCACATGTTGGATATGTAGTGCTGTGTACATAGGGTGCTATGTACATGTTGTATATGCAGTGCTATGTCCATATGGTATTGTGTGCATGTTGTACATGTGGTGCTATGTACATATGGTGTTGTGTGCATGATTGTACAAGTGGTGATGTGAGCATGTGGAGCCGTGTACATGTTGTGCATGTGGTGTTATGTGCAGGTGGTGTTGTGTACATGTCATGCATATGATGTTTTGTACATGTGGTGTCATGTACATGTCATGTATGTGGTGTTGTGTACATCTGACATTGTGTACACGTTGTACAGGTGGTATGATGTAAATGTGGAATTGTGTACACGTTGTGCAAGTGGTGCCATGCACATGTGATTTTATGCACCTGTTGTGCAGGTGGTGCTTTTTACAGGTGGTACTGTGTACATGTTGTATGTACAATATTGATGTACATGTGGTATTATGTGCATGTTGTAGATGTTGTGTTGTGGGCATGTAGTACTATGTATGTGCATTGTGTAGTTGTGGTATCGTGACATGTGTATTCATTGTGTTGTACTCTGTGTATGTATATGTAGTGTGTTGTACATCAGGTGTAGGTATATGTATTGTGTTGTGGTGTACACTAGATGTAGGAGTATGTATTGTGTTGTGTTGTACATTGGGTGTAGGTGTATGTGTGGTATGTCACGTGTAGGTGAATGTATTGTGTAGTGTCATACATTGTGTGTGGATGTATGTGTTGTGATGTACATTGTGTATGTGTACGTGATTGAAGAAAGAAAAATGCATTGGGTGTTTGCTAGGTGTGGAAATTGATCCGATGTGTGTAAAGAAAGGACAAAGGCAGAAGTAAGGATCGATGAAGGATAAGTATCAATATTTTATTTCAATTTTATTATGCATGTGATTTATAATTCTAGTTTATGATGATTACATGTGATCTATGATTCTGGTTTATGATGGTTACATGTGATTTACGATGTTGATCTATGATGGTTATGTTTTGAGCTAACCTAATGTGATATGTTTATACGTGATGATTTGGTCAAATATGCTAGTTTGACTTGTTGTGACAGGAAGCAAACATAATTGTAAGTGTACCTCTTTGATGGTCCACCGATGAGGTATGATTTGAAGTTATTTCAATTTATTTTGAATCTAATGGAAATGATGTGATTGGTACAAGAAAGTATGAAATTCCCGGTTGGGTGGTTGAAACTGATGACAAGCATTAGTAGCATTGACAAAATGAATTGGAACAAGTAGCAGTATGTTGGTAAAGCATTCAGGAGCAGGGCCATTATGGGACACTGGTACCCAATAGTGTCCATTTATTGCCATGAGCATGCTATGACCAGTTTGATGGTTTTGAGGTAGGTATATGCCTTAGTTTTTGTATCTTTTGATGGGAGGAAGCCTTTCCAAGGGATGGACTTTCCAGATGGGGGTGCCAATGGAACTTGGAAGGTGAGTGACTACACGTAAGGGGTGACCGAATTGCCCGAGGGACTGTGTAGCAAAGAAGGGAAGACCGAGGATATATATGTTTTGGTCATTAGCATTGCCAGATGGGATCAAATGAACATTGGGAGTTTGCCCTGGAAGAATGAGCAGGTAACTTTTCACTGAGAGGACAAGTGGCACAAGGTTATAGTACTAGACATTGATGTAGTTTTGACTTTGGCAGTGGATTCTGGACTTCCTGGGAAGCAGGTGAATCCTGGTATTACTTTGAGGGTGGAGGTGTGAGCCTCTAGATTCCCTCATTGCAGATGCATGCATCATATCATTTTAATATTTTCTGGTTGAGAAAATGTGCATATGTGTATGTGTGTGTATTATTGTAAATACTGCATTGAGTTGGATTTATAAATCTCCATAGATAGTATGATTATTTGTTGGGTGAAGCAAATGTGTATGTGTGTATATGTGGTTATTATTGTAAATACCGTAATGAGTTGTGTTATAAATCTCAAATAAACAATATGTTTGTCATGTTTGAGTAGATGGTTATTATAAATACTGCAAGCCCTAAATGATTTTGATTGATGCCTTTTATGAGATCCCACATTCATGCTAAAATATGGAACAGGGGTGACTCGCTGAAGAGAGATTTGGCTCAGCCATGTCTACGGTTGGGTGGTATGTGATAGTCCCATACCGAGTTGGCTTTTGCATCATTAATATGAGGTTATCTCTCATTGTTATTTCATGAGTATTATACTGGGTTATATGTGGATTACATGGCTAATGTATCTTTATATTTCTATTGTTATTATGATGGTTATAAGCATGTATTATGATAGTGATGATGTATGGATCTCCTCTTGTTTTGATTCGTAAATGAATAAACAATGTATCTATGACCTAATAGATGATAATGCGGCTAATGATACAAGGGACCAATGATTCTTAGTGATTCTCGGATAAGTATGAGACCCCTATTCTCAGATATGTTGTTTAAACCTGTAGATTACATATTTGTGACATGTTTGACGAAATGCCTGTCATGGCTAATAGGGGCCTAGTCAAGGGCTTGTTCAAGTGATTGCATTTGTATCATTATTCCATTGTTATCTTTCTGTTCTGAAGGTGTCATTTAGTTTTGGGCAGTGACCTAGGCTCTGGGCCTGAAAAAGTGTCTCAAAACCCAGGGACGCAGGCACAACACTGGGCAGAAAAGTCCCTAGACACTGGCATACCCATGGTGTGGGAGCGTCCAAATCCTCCTAGATGCATGCATTCCCATATCAAGGGAGCGTCCGAGGGTTAAATGGTCTAAAATATCAGTGGGACCTGGGGGCTGGTTTCTTGAGAGTTTGTGATGGTTCCAGGGAGTCCTGTTGCTGATGTGGAAGGTCTATATGGTGTGTTTCCATCGGTTCTACTTCCTTAATGTGACTTAGGAGGTCGGGTAATATCATAGTAACTTCTCATCACATGTTTACCTTAGTTGGCCAGTTACTTGGGGAGATGTGGGAGGAGGGTGTTACATTGTTCATATCATAATATCTTCTTTTGTAAATTTGACAATTAATAAAGGACAAAAATCCATTCAACTCTGCATGAAAACAATGAACAATGAACAATTGCCTACTTTGGCATGCCTTCACAAATCCAATGCAAAACACAATTAGCATCTGTGAAAACATTGACAACTTTGGAAGAAAGGTTGGTCTTACCAAGAATAGCTTTCGCACAAACAGGGCCGCTTGGCTTAAAAAAGGCTTGAATTGGACTCACAAGAACAACTATAAATGTCGTTGTAGATTTGCATGGGGAACAAGTGTCATTGTTTAGAAACTCAAGTGACACAATGAGAATGACAATGCTATTCTAAAAAAAGATTTGGATTAGAAAAAATGCTTATTTGTTATGTTCAACCCAAAAATGTTATGATGGCTCTTCATAATCTATGCAACACTCCACTCTATAAGAATGAAGGTGTTTGTATCAATACTAAATGAGAATCAATATTTAATGAAAATATTAAAGAACACATTTGTCTATTGTCATACATATAAGCTCTAGAATCTATCAATGAATGTGATGATTTAGAATAGATATCCAAAACCATGGTACATGAATATGGTGGAACTCATCTTATTGATAACTTGGAGAACATTATGATACAAATTTCTCCTTCAAGGGATTCAAACCATCAGGGATTTCCTGAGACAAGTTCTATGAAGAGCTAAATTTTCCAATACTAGTCCCTAGATGTAATTAACTTGATGACATTCTCAACCATCTTTGACATCAATGGATAGCACAATGGGAGCTACTAATTACTTTCAATCCACATCACAAGTATCTCCTTCAAATGAATCCAAAATATTATAAACCAAGTTTCAAATTTTGCTTAGATCTCTATATGTAGAGGCGTCCTTACATGGAAAAAAGGCAATTGCAAAAGATGTGAAACACTAAAGGGAAAAAAAGCTTGAGCAAGTAATCAAATGACTAATTACATATTGCTCTATGAAAAGAATATGCACATCATTTGACTATCTTATAAATGTAGAGAAAACTATTCTTACAATGTTAAGACAATTTGGACCTGCAACTTTGTGCAACTTTGTGACATTCATTGATGTTGAACATATTTGGACTTGTTATGCCATGGATTACAAAAAACTAAAAAAAAGTTCATAATTTTAAATGATGAAAAGTTATTTTAAAACATATTGATTCATTGATTTGAAAGCACCTTGTTATGTGTAGTCACTATTACACCCATCAAATGACCTATTTTAGGAAATTGATTTAAAAAAAATACTAAAATATTTAAAGAAAAACACTCAGAAAGATATCAACAAAATATAAATTCAAATTTACTGTTTTTCATATAAATAAACATATCATTTTACCATTAAAAAAAACTATCATTTTACATCTGCTAAAATAAAATATGTCATTTTACATTCACTAAAATATGTCATTTTACATTCACTAGAATATAATAATAATATTTTTTTTTAAATAATTAAGAAAATTTAAAACTATTTATTCTTTCCTAAATCAATCAAATTAACGAACAATTTTCAAAACCTTGAGAACTTTCCGTAATCAGCTTATTCCCTCGGTGGGAACCATACCATCATTGTTAAATGTGAAGCTCATATTTTATGTGTCATTTCGTAATTGGGAGCTCATACTTAATGGGGAATTTCATTTGCTACTTTGAATGAATCAACGCCTTTGCTACTTTGCTTTAACCTGGGTTTGTCTCATGATATAATAATGGTTATACACTACTATGAGGTTCAACGGTAAGTTTCCAGGGTGTAACCCGCGAGATGAGGGTTCAAATCTCATTGAGTATATATATGACCTGCTGTGTCTTGGCTAGAAGAGTAGGCGACCCCATAGCGGACGTCTCGGCTCTTGTTGAGGCATAAGTTTCCTGCTATTGTGCGGCTTGCAGGCGGTTGCACGTAGCCTAGATTTATATTGGCAGCCAGTGAGATTTGATCTTGGGTCTGTTCAGGATAACTCTCACCAATTACCGATTGTCCTAGATTTAAAAAAAATAAAATAATGGTCATACACCAATGGCCATCACTTAGCATAACATTATTAGAGAGTGTATTTTAGGTTTTTTATTTTTATTTTTTAAATTTTATATAAAGTGTAGATGCAAATTATATAACTTACAAAATTTAAATATTAAATATTTTTCAATTAATTAATTAATTTATATATATATATATATATATATATATAAAATGAAAAATATTTATATATTTGAAAATTTTATTTAAAAAAATCACAATCTCAAAAATATATATATTAAAAAAACCAAACATTTAAAAACTACACCAAAGATATATATTAATTAATTAATTGAAAAATATTTATATATTTGAAAATTTTATTTAAAAAAATCACAATCTCAAAAATATATATATTAAAAAAACCAAACATTTAAAAACTACACCAAAGATACTACTCACTTTATATAACATATTCAAAGATTTATAAGATCATAAATGAGCAAACGGTGTCTCGTGGATGTGTGACACCTCATTAAACAAAACGTGAATAATTTGAAAAGTTAGTTGGCATCACAACTAAAGTCTATGTAATCCTAATATATTAAAATAGGTTTTAATAGCGTAATCCTAGTTAGGTTAGATTGTATGAACTAGGACAGTAGAAAAATAGGGGCAATTACAACACATTGAGTCATCAAATTTCAAACTATCACAATTTCAAGGCAACTTCCTCTGACTTTGGAAACTTGGCCTTTAAGTTGAATGGTGCTGCCCCAATGAAATTCTCTTCTAAATATGAAGATCAGGATGTGATAAAGTGAAACAATGGGGTCATGCTGAAATATTAAGTCTAAATGTCATTATGACACGTTTAACCTATTGATTATAGGTGGTCATTGATAATGATAGGCAATGGATGGGTGATCAACCTAAAGTAACCAACCATAAGCTTCCACTGGCAAAGGTGAGGCTTATATATATAGCTGCAAACCCTTCTCAATTTGTGTGCAGTCCTAATTTTGTAAGAATTCCTCAAGGCTAGACTAGAGTCTTTGTACAGGAAGACTTCCACTAAACAAAATGGAAGAGATATGCAAGACTATTGTGGTGGGTGTGGATGAATCTGAAGAAAGTATGAGTGCACTGTTATGGGCTTGTAAATTTCTCTTCCCTGCCCACTGCTCACATGGAGATGGCACCCAACATCAGCTCTGCAAATTCATTGTTGTTCATATACAGCCTGATACTTGCTTTGCTGCTGGCCCTGGTATATATACACACATTATAATGATATATACAGCTATATATAATATTCAATCTGATGTTTAGTGTGACTTTACAGCGTATATAGTGAGTGAGGACGTTGTAAATCTTCTGGAAATGGATGCGCGCAGGACGACCCAAAAGATCTTCAAGAGAGCTATCTCTATCTGCAGAGACAACAATGTGAGTATTGTTCATGTTTTTTGGAAAATCTGTGCCAGAGTTTTCAGTTTGGATGATAATAACAGTTACAATAATAACGATACTGTAAAATTTAGGTGAAGGCAGAGACAGAGGTGTTTGTGGGTGAGGTCAAGCAGAGGCTGTGTGAAGCTGCAGGCAAGTTGGGTGCCGATTTTCTGGTGATGGGTAGCCACGGCCATGGTTTTTTCAAGAGGTAAGTGCCTGTACTCAAATTTGTGGATTGTACTAAGTCTTTGTTTTCTCTGTGCATAGAGTGAAAGGACACTTAGGTAAATTTGAGGGTTGTGGGTGGATTTCAGGCAAAATAGGTTCTGATTGATTTGAGTAGGATGTGCAGGGTTTTTGTGGGAAGTGTGAGTGATTACTGTTGTCAGAATGCAGCCTGCCCTGTTGTGGTGGTGAACAAGAATGTCTGCAACAATGAAAAAATGTAAAAATGTAGTGAATATTATGGAGCGGTGAGCTTAAGTTGATTGCAGATTTCTAGAATATTCCGGGATCAGACATGGGCGCGGTAAAAAAATTGACCGCGCCCATGTCCGTCAGATCCCAGAATATTCTGGGAATCTGCAATCGACTTAAGGATGGCCATATTGGAGACTCTGAGTTTTGATTTGACAGAGAAAGAAAAGAAAATTTGACATGGAGACACTTACTGACTTAGATGATGGTTTAGTCTATATTTGCAAGAGAGCCCATTATTGTAAATGCAGATCTCTGAAGCATTAAGTATTCATATTAGTCCTCTTTATTGTATTGTATATGGTGACATAGGATGGTTGTAATTAATAACCAAGAGGAACTTGCTTTTCCTATTGGGAATCCTATGAAATAAAAGTTAACTGATTTTTCCCATTCAAAAACTACTATATATCACGGTGTTTGCCAGCAAAACTATCAGTGCCTTTAAGCGTCGAGATTTCTAATGATGGCATGCTTTCCAAATATGAACTCTTGTGCAATTATGATTATAAATTCAACAACCATGGAATTAAGTATGACATACACTTGCCTAATACGCGTCTGGTGAATCCCTGGAATGATGGATAGAGTACTGCTTGCTCACTTTTAGTTTTATTGTTTCAATTCCTCGGCGCCCCATCCAACTATTTATGAGCTGTTTATAACAATGCCGCGTGGAGAAGAAAGAAGCAGTAATAAAGGATATACATAATATATAATATATTATGATTATATATCGAATCAAATAACTAAAAGTTAGGTTGGAGTAGAGGTTTTGAAGCCATGAAACATGTCCAAAAACTGAAGTTAGGTTGAAATAGCAAATTTGAGATTGTGAAACATTTACAAGAACTAAGTCCTGAGATAATGAAACAACTTCAAAAACTAATAAAACAACTTCAAGAACTAGTAGTTATGTTGGTGTCAAATGATTGAGGCTATGAAACAAGTTCAAGAACTAGAAGTCATGAGATTGTGAAACAATTCCAAGAATTAGAAGTTATGTTGGAAGTCAGAGTAGAAGGATTGACACTGAAACAAATCCATCACCTATAAGTCATTAAATAACTAAAAAGTAGAAAATGAATGTGTCAATTATCATTCAGATAAACATATTAGTTTGGATCTTAAGATGGTTAAAACCCTAGACAAATCCAAGCAAAGACATGATCATAAGAAATTTCTTTAGAGAACAAAATGTGACGCCTTTTTAACGGAACAAAATATAATAGTAAGAATCGAAGGAAATAAGGATACAAGTTTTTTTTTTTCTTTTTAAATTTGACTAATTTTATTAATGTAACAAAATAGTACAAGGAGGCACCGGCCTCCGCAGAGCACGTCTAAAATATGCCATGTTTAACAACAACAACTGAAAGAGACTGCCCTCACCGGGGAAACCAGTCCAAAATTATAAAAGTTTGCTGCCCACGCAGGGGTAACAGCCTGTAGTACCAGAGTTTCTTGAACAATTAACAAAATTAACAACATTGCATAATAAAAAAAACACCTGAATAGAGCCGGGAACCCAGAACCTGAAAAGACCTTGACCAGCTAGGTGTCGTTAGGCGGAGGAGGTTCTTCCACTATCAGACACTTGTATGCCTCCATGTCTTCTTCTGCATCCTGATTATCTCTCGGATTTTCTTCCATGTTCTTGAAGCGGTTTGGATTGGTGCGTTCTTGAGCTACCTCTGTGTGTCCCTGAGCTGTTTCACTGTTTCTGTGCGTCCCTAAGCTGCTTCCAGGGGCTTTTCTCTCGCTGGTGGTGTTCCGCGCCTGAGTATTGCGGGCTGGGTTTTCAGAGTTTTGTGGCTCCTCTCTAAATTCCACCGAGATAGATGCTATTATGAAGGGACGTTCCAGCGTGCAACGAAATTGAAATTGAGCCGAATGGCTGGGATGCAAGGATGAAGCAGAGGCAGCATGAGGTTGGGGAGCAGCATCAACAGGCCGATGACCTGCAGTCTGAGCCCGCCTCCGACCGCTACGAGTGGCTGGGTAGCGTTCAGAGAAATGAGCCGTCGAAGGGGAGGATGAGTCCGAGGGGGACGAGTCAGAGAGGAATAAGGAGGGGGCGAATTGTTTTTCCTCTGCTACTGCCCTTCCTGTAGCGCATTTTATGACGCAGAGGAGGCATGCTCTCCTAGGCAAAAACAAGTGGATGAGGATGAGAAGGAGCAGAGCCAAAGAAAGAGTGGGCAATTGGAGCATAAGGAGATGAAATTAGCGATTCAGGGCTGAGATTCAAGACCGAAGAACTAGTGCTAAGGCAACATAAAAGATTCTACGAGAAGTGTTCACCATCCACCATCTTAATGCAACACAGAATTTGGCAGCGTCTCCCCGTTGTTGTGCGCGAGCTCGACTCTGCAGCAGCAGGGAGACAATTGCAGTTTAGAGGAGACGGAGTAGGAGGATGACGGTCTAAAGAGGCCATCTTAAAACCCGAATTGATGAAGCCTCGGCTTGCGCAGTGCATTAGTATGCCATTAATTTCAGTGGTGACCTTCTGGGTGGAAGCGTGGGTGACCAGGTGGCCTCGCCACTTGCCAACCCATGGTCGCTGCATCGTATCAGTGCGTTTAAACTCCTGCATCCGGGAAATGAGGATACAAGTTTTACTTTCACAACATATATAATAAATTAAGGTAAAGGAAACTTGAATCGGTAGATTTGTTATAAATGTAATTTTTGAAATGTATTAGTTTAAAGGATATAATTTTAAAAAACATGTTGAATTAAACACTTTATGGGTCTTTTTTTTCTTCTTAATTCCTCAGTTTTTCTTTCCTCTTTTGTTTCATTCTCCGTTTCTGGTTGGTGTTTGTTCTATTGTAGGATCTTTTTTCTTTTATTTGTTTTGATTTTATTTTGAATTTTGTTTTATTATTGTATTTATGGATTTTATTATTATTATTATATAATTTTCCCTTTCTTATTAGATAGATATAATTTTTAATCAATCATTATTTATATTTAATATAATTTTAATTGATAAGATATTTGAATCTTAATAAATTATATAATAAAATATTAGAAATTGTTAGAGTCATATAATAATTTATGAATAATAAAAATAGAAATTAAATAAATTAAAATTAAATTCAAAAATAACTAATAAATAAATTTCTTTTTATCCATTAACGTATCTTTTTATTTATATTTCTTTTTTGATAGTTGGTCTGATATAAATTAGTGGTCTGTTGATCTTGCTCCTCAAATCTTGCTCCTCATCCTTGTCCTGATGATGAACCTAGATAGAGGTTCAAAACTTGTCGACCCTAAGTTTTCTACGTGATTTCTCCGGAAGATCTTGACTTATATCATGAATCACAGAAGCATCCAATATGAGATATTATAATTATGTCAATTCATAGTATGTACATAGTATTTTTGGTTTTGAGTAATTTAAATTGATTCAACCTTGTGACATCTTAACTAATAAAACATTATTTTGGAAAAAAAATTATTTGAACTCTCTCTCTCTATAAAAAAGCATACATCTTTGAATTAATGTGTTTTCAAGATTCCTAGATTGTAACTAAATATATAATTTCAAACATGAAGATTACCCAACAATGACATCATAATCAATTGATGAAATGACCACATCATGTATACTTCGAAAACATAATTTTGTTACTTTGACATAACATTGTTGAAGATTCTTATAAAATTTAAATTCGAATGCTCAACACTTACTATAAAATATGAATAATTCCAATGCTCAACAAATCATTATAAAGCATTTATACTCAATCTAATTTGCAATAGGTCCAAACCAAATAAATTGAATTATCGTAAAGTTAATGGTTATCAACATTCATGTTATTGTTTAAGTAAATTTATTAATTGTTTAAATACATAATTTCAAAAATAAACAAAAGTCATAAGCAAACACATTTTCTATTGTTAATAAGGATTTGGAAATGGATTTAAGATAGAAACATACATAGGTTAGAAATGTGTTTCCATTGATGGAAAAGGTAATGAGGATGAAGACAAAAGTAGAGAAGAATGCAAGAAGAATGAAGATTATCTCAAGGTATGTAGAAGGCAAAGGTGGTGATGGTGCAGGATCTTTGAAGCCATTTCTAGCTTATAATATCTCTTCAAACACAGTTGAGAACCACTTAGATGGAAAGAGCTCTAAAAGAGCTTTCAAGTGGTATAGGGAAGTTTCAAAATGGCCTCATGTATCTCAAGTTATTGTCAGACAAAGTTCAGTACCCCCAAAGTCGAATTTGCAGCGTTAACTTGGTGGAAGACCCTTTGGAGCATTTTTTAGTTTGGCATTTTCGCAAACATGGTGGAGCCTTTTAGTAGAGTGGCTAAAGGAGGATTGACGAGATGTGGAGCAAATAGCATTGCGGCAGAAAGTGTTTTGATTGGCTAGTTGTGGAGCCCCACATAACAGCTCACCGTTGCGGGAGGCTTCTCCAGAAGGTTCAAAGGAGCGTGCACAAAGGAATGGCTGGGATGACGCAAGCTCAAGATGATGTAAGCTCGGGCGATAGAGACAATCATAGTTGATTGGTAGAGTTTTAGGGCAGGAGGCCCCCACTTGACAACTAAGCCCGAGAAGGGTTGCCTAGAAGAATTTTAAGCATGGCAAGAGGTGAGGCCCATGATGATTAAGTGTTGGGCTAGCATGGCAAAGAGTAGCAGTAGCAGAGACCAATAGAAAAGAAGTGGGGCTAGCATGGAAGTCAAAGGCTTGAATCTAGTGGTTTTATATTTTATGATTTAGCAAAGATAAACGTTGAAAAACACAAGGCCAAAGACCCTTTTGTTGGAAAATGTAACTAGTTTTGGTTTTCATAATTGTCAATGTCCTCAATTCATTATGTATATTTTATGTTACAAGAAAAAAGAAAGAAAAATATTATTTTGAGTATGGGTTTCATGCTCCATTTTTATGGTCATCTAGGTACAACATATTCTTCATGCTTTTAAGGTTTTTCATGTCAAAATAATATGTTTTTTGAGTCAATAGAGCCTTTATCATTATATAAGACCCTTTCGGGCAAGTCGTAACATGTAAAAGATGTTGATTTTGAGTCTAGAATGTCGTAGAAACCTCCAAGCACAAGTCGGCCTAGGAAATGAGAAGTCGACCTAAAATAAGGAATTTGAACCCCTAAAATGTGTATAAATAGAAGAAACATCGACCTTATTTCATCACTAATTCAATCTCTCTCATTATCAAGTTTGACCTAAAGCTAGAAGAAGCAAGGAAGCAAGTGCGAAGATCAAGAAGGAAAGGATAAATCAAGAAGAAAGAATAAAGAATGTTTTTGGGCTATTTTCCTCTCGCACCTGTAAAGAAGCTAGGGTTTATGTAGCTGCTACATGGATGAAGTTGTAGGTTAAAGTTGTAGGTCAAAGTTGGGGGTCGAAGTTGAAGCTGGAAGATGGTTGAAGCAGAATTGATTCTTGTTGATTTGGTTGATCTCTGACCTAATTGGAAGGGCTTATTGGAGGGATGAATTGGTGCTTGGAGGAGGACTTTGTCTAGGGTTTGGGTCTTAGTTGTCTCATTTGAAGAAGATTCTATAAGAAGAGAAGATATTTTATGGGTTTTCCCCTTAGAGGGGGTTTTCCCTGGCTTGGAGCTTGATTTCTGTGTCCATTATATTTACTGTTTTTCTCTTGATAATTGTTTGATGAAAATATCTAATAATGAAACACAAGAAGATAAATAAAGTTCACATGCAAATATTAAGGAATAAGGAGAAATTGAATTAATACCTTCCATATTGCATTTTCCAACATGGTATTCGAGCTAAGGTGCAAAAGAGAAGGTAACTAAAAAAATAATCTTATGGACACAAAAGGGTTTGCCAAGGGGAATCAGTTACAAAAGGACACAAGGAAAGAAGAAGAAGACCCATTGATCTAGAAGAAGGGTTACTACATCAAACCTTAGTTGAAGAAGACCTCATCATCAAGGTCTCATTAAAGGAAGAAAGGACAAGTATTTATTGAAGATTCTCTAGTGCATCATCTTGAAGAAGAGGAAGCATCAAGGAATCCTGATATCATCATTCACACTTTAAAGTTGTTCAAAGACACCATTGTTGAAGACATCCTAGAAGACATATTTCTAGGGAATCATTAAAGTCTCCTTAAAGGCATTGAAAACATCAATATAGTTGGAGACATCATTAAGGAGGATTCTGATTGTTAACAAAGTAAGTAGTATATTGTCTTCTACATCTCAATATACAAATCACATGGCTACATTCTACAAGGAAAGAAACAATCTGTTTGGGATAAAAAACTTCCTAGCATGGAAGAAAGGGATTGATTTGGCACTCACTGAGAATGAAGTCACGAAATATATCCTTGGAGAAGTATTTGAACCAAGAAAAGAGAGGACTCAAGATCTGGCAAAGAACAAGAATGGAGAAGTAAGGGCTCAAAGGATCATTGTTGAATCCATTAAAGATGATCTAGTTCCCTTTGTCGCCGATTTGAAGACATCAAAGGATCATTGTTGAATCCATTAAAGATGATCTAGTTCCCTTTGTCGCCGATTTGAAGACATCAAAGGATCATTGTTGAATCCATTAAAGATGATCTAGTTCCCTTTGTCGCCAATTTGAAGACATCAAAGGCTATGAATGACAAGTTGGTACTCCATAAGTACACAAGGTCAAAATATTTCCTTGAGGAATCAAATATATAGAATAAGGAAATCAAAATATGAAGACATGGACACCTATCTAATAAAAATATCATAAATAAGAGACCCGTTTTAAGAGCTTGGGGAGACTGTTATAGATTCTGAGATGAGCATCTACGTATTAATGGTTTGCCACCTAATAGGAATAGTTTTTCAATGAGCATCTACTCAAAGAAAGATACTTTGCCCTTCAATGAATTATGGGGCAAAGGATGATACTGAATCAAATGAAAGATATTAATCCTTCATTCCAAGGATCAAGAAGTTGAGGAAAGGAAAGTTTGGAAAGTCCAAGAAGAAGACAAACATGTCCAAGATTCAATGTTTTATATGCAATGAGTATGGACAATTTAAAAGGGATTTTCCAAACAATAAAGGGAACAACAAAAGGAAGGAAAGAAGTGAAGCTCACATAGTTGAGGAAAGGGGAAAACTTGAGAAGAAGCTGAAAGGAGAAAATCCCAAGGATCTCTACTTTTGAAGGAAGCTCCATCTCTATTAGTTTCTTTAGGAAATTTGTTTGTCTTTTATTGAGTAGAAGGTAGAGTAGCATGCATTGTTGCATTCTCTAAAAGTGTTGAGAAATGGCAACAAGAAATTCCAGTTTAATTTGTCCTTGAATTAAATTGAGAATTAAAATCGAATTCTATTCTCATAGCAACTTGTAAATAGTTAATTAAGTTTAATTAACTTAATAGCTTAGGAATTCCGAGTTGGAAGTATTTCTGTAGTCATGTATATGTTCTCCCTAAATTTTAGAGGTCCAGTATGAGTTTAAATTGAGTTGGAAATTAGATCACTTAGTTTATTGAGTTAAGTTCAGTTAAATTAGTTCCAAACTATTTGAGGAACTAATAGAGAGTTAACAGTCAGTTGGTGCACTAGTGCATCCACAAGTGTCACTCTAGTTAACTGAAGATTCCCTCATCAGAAACTCATGCATGTCAATTCTGAGAAAGACCTAGTTGAGACTAGAGTGCAAGGACAATGTACTATCAATTGTATTATTTACTAGAGTGTAAATATCATGCATGCATTAGAGATTGATCCTATGTTTGGATTGTGTAGTTTTGGAAGCATGAATTCCCTTTAAATACAACCTATTCACCCTAGGAATTAAAGAAGAGATTAGGATCTTGGAGAGCTGTAGAATTGGCTAAGTGTTGGCCAAGAGCTAGCTTGTGATCTGAGAGAGTTGAGCATACTTGTGCGGAATTGTTCTAGTGAGAACAAGATTTGTATCTTCACTCATATTTCTGATATATGCAATACAGATAGCGGGGTTTTGAAAAGTGGCTTTCCCTAGATACATCTTGTGTTATGCGCCATTGATTTATCTTCTTCTTGTTCATATTGTTTTCATCGATCTATTGGCTTCTGCTGGTTGAAAGTAGAAGTAGATTCTTGTCTTTTTCTTTAGTACATTGCATAAGCTTGTGAATCTACATGATTTTCTACATGGTATCAGAGCTAAAGACAATATACTAGAGGGGATTTCAAAGTTTTGAGTTTTGGGTTACAGGTGAAATTCGAATTTTCAATACATATTTCAGGATCAACAGATGGTGTTCTATGGTTTGTGGCTCCAGTATGCCTTGGAAACCAACTTGAATTTTATAGCCTGGAGGGATAGAATGGAGGCTGTGTTAGAGGATAATGGCTTGAAGGAATTTTTTGATCAAGAAATTCCTAATCCAACAGCATCATATGCACAAAATTTGGTTGAATGGAAGAAGTGTGTGGCGAAGGCAAGGCGATAATCCTTGAGGGAATTCGAGACCACATTGTCTTGAGTATCCATGGCAAGGAAACTTCATATGCTATGTGAAAACATTGATGGACTTGTATCAGAACAACATTGACCAAAGGAAATTGGCACTGAAGGACAAACTTTGAAAAATCAAAATGGAGAAAGGCAAAGCTATTCCAAAATACTTGAACAAGTTCACTCAATGTCATGATGAACTTGGAAGTGTTGGAATCATGGTTCCTGAGGATGCTATGGCGAGTCTTTCTCTTCTAGGACTGCCAAAGAATTGGCATAGTTATCAGGACTATGTCAATGGCCAGGAGAATATGTTCTATTGGGAATGACTGTGGTCGGATTTGATGTAGGAGGAGATTAGGAGGAACACCATGGATGACTCTTCATTAAAGACTGATCATGAAGAGAACTGCGCTTTAGCGATTAAGGCAAAGAAGGGGAAAGGGAAAGCTTCCCATTCCAAATTATATTCTTATCATGGAGGTGAGAAGAAAGACATGATGAAAGTTAAGTGATTTCATTTTCATGAGCTGGGCCATTTTGCTACAAATTGTCCACTCAAGAAGTCCAAGAAGAAGTCCTCAGGAAGAGCAGTGGGTGAGGCTTTGGCCTCTCAATTCGAATTGGACTTTGCCCTCATTGCATGCATGGTATCATCAATGATGAGAAGTGTATGGTACTTAGATAGTGGAGATTCATTCCATATGACTGGTGATAAAGAGTTATTCAGTGACCCGGAGGAGAAAGATCTCCACATTCATATCGAGATGGGTGACAACGGGAAGTATAGTGTCACTGGATTGGGCACAAATACTTTTTAGAGGGAGCATGGGGCTCCACTCACCTTGAAGAATGTTATGTATGTGCTCGGGATGAAGAAGAACTTGGTATCCATTTCCATGCCTGAGGGTAGAGGCTATGATGTGATATTCTCGAAAGCAAAGGCTTTCCTTTGACACATAGCCACGGGTCAAGTAAAGAAGATAGAGATTCGGGTGAAGAATCTCTATAAGCTGGAGGTAGAGGAATGTGTTGCTTTGAGCACAAAAGCAGAAAGGGTGTAGAGCCGAGACGTTGGTGAGTTTTGGCACAGGCGATTGGGCCACTTGCATCATGGGGTTTGAAGATATTGTAGCATATCTCTACTGCTCTTCCCAAAGGTAAACTTGATAAAGTTGATACATGCAAGGGGTGTACTTTGGGAAAATACATGAAGTCTTCCTTTCACGACAAAGATAGTCGAGCAGAGCATATTATAGAGTGAGTCCATTTAGATGTGTGTGGACCATTCTCGACAACATCCACTACCAAACATAGCTATTATGTTATATTTGTTGATGACTATTCTCATAAATGTTGGATATTTTTCATGCAGAAAAATGATCAAAATTTCACAAATTTTTGTGAGTTTAAAGCATTGGTGGAGAAAGAGTCAGGCAAGATGATTAAATATATACAGAGTGGTAACAGTGGTGAGTATGTCTCAAACGAGTTTAAGAACTTCTGTACAATGGAAGGGATTAAACGGGAGTTGATGACACCCCATAACCCTCAACAGAATGGGGTGGCCGAGAGGAAGAACAGAAGCATAGTAGGGGAAGCAAGGGCGATGTTGCATGATCAGGGCCTACCACTACACTTGTGGGCTGAGGCATGCAACACAATGGTTTATGTTCAAAACCATAGCCCACATCAGATACTTGAGATGAAGACACCAGAGGAGGCTTATTCCGGTAAGAGGCTAGATGTTGGTCACTTTAGGATTTTTGGGTCATCGGTATATTTCCATGTGACCAAAGATGAACGGAAGAGGCTTGAGCCAAGAACAAAGTTGGGTATATTTGTGTGGTACACTGATACACCTCACAACTATTGGGTGTACTTGCCGACCAACAGGATGATAGTGGTTCGCAGGGATGTCAGATTCAATGAGGAGAAGGCCATGCAAGTTTCCCTTGAGAGGGAGCTTGAGCTACATGTGGATGAGGAGATTTTAGCTCCTAAGGTTGAGGAGCCTTAGATTGATGTGGAGTAGCCACATGTAGAGGATCTGGGAGTGGAGACATCCACTCAAGCAGAGTCTTCCAGAGAGGGAAGAAAGTGCACCAAAGAGGCTAACAAATTGTTGGATGATGCACGAGAGAATGTGGGAGCACCCACTTCTCAGTGCAGGTGGAGGAGGTCACCTAAGAAGTACACTGGACACATGGCTCTTATGGGTGAACGTGTTGTGACATAACCATATTCCTTTAAGGAAGAAGTGCAGTAACCAGTTTGGGTTGATTCCATGGTGGAGGAGTATGATTCCATAGTTTGTAATAGTGTTTGGGATGTGGTCCCGAGACCGGAGGACAAGTAAGTGGTGAGCTCCCATTAGCATTACAAGGTAAAGTAAGCTGTAGATGGAAGTGTGGAGAAGCATACATCTAGATTTGTGGCCCATGGATTTTCACAAGTAGAGGGGATTGACTATGATGAGACCTTTGCTCCTATTGCAAGGTACTCGTTAATCAAATCTATATTGGCACTATCATCATAGATGGGTTGGAAGATACATCATATGGATGTGAAGACAACCTTCCTTAATGGCATGATTGAGAAAGATGTGTACATAGAGTAGCCTGAAGGTTTTGAAACCTTTGACCGTGAGTCACATGTGTGTCGGCTCAAGAGAGCGTTGCATGGGATGAAGCAAGAACCCCATGTTTGGTACACCAAGATAGATAGCTACTTCACCGGGTTGGGATTCACAAAGAGTGAAGTGGATGTGAACTTGTACCATATGGTTGTGGAAGGTAAACAATTGATCATTGTACTTTATGTTGATGATCTCATATTGATAGATGATGATCAGTTGATCAAGTATTGCAAGGAGGACCTTGCAAGAGAGTTTGAGATGAAGGACATGGGGCTCATGCATTACTTTATTGGAATGGAGGTATGGCAGGGAGATGGGGATTTGTTTGTGTCTCAGGGCAAGTATGCCAATGAGATACTAAGGAGATTCCACATGGAGAGCAACAAACCCATTGAGACTCCTTTAGTAGGTAACTGGATGAAGGAGGATGTTACTTCAGGGGAAGTAGTGGAAGCTACTATTTACAGGTAGCTTGTGGGTTCACTCATGTACTTGGTGAACACACGACCGAATATGTGCTATGTAGTTAACCAACTTAGTCAAGTGATGGTTAGGCCTACCAAGCTGTATTGGAAGGCGAAAAAGCATTTGTTAAGATACCTTAGGGGCACTTCTTAGTATGGATTATGGTATAGACAGATAGAGGGAGTGAAGCTTCAAGGCTTCACCGATGCAAATTTGGCAGGGAGTCCATCCGAAAGGAAGAGCACATTAGATGGGATCTTTAGTATTGGGTCAGCGACAGTTTCTTGGTACAACAGGAAACATATATCGATTTTCACTCAGTTCAACAGAAGCAGAGTACATGGCTACGAGTCAAGTAGCATGTGAGGCCATCTCGATGAGGAAGATCCTGGTTGATTTGTTTGGTCAGGAGATGGATCCAACAATGATTTAATGCGATAATCATAGTTGTATCAAACTATCTGAAAATCCAGTTTTTCATGATCGGTCCAAGCATATTGATATTTGATATCATCATCTCAGAGATTGTGTATTGAGGCAGATTATGTTGTTAGAGTACATTATCACGGAGGAGCAAGATGCTGACATTTTGTTAAAGGCATTGTCAAGATGTAAATTAAAGTTTCATAGAGACAGGATTGGGGTAGCTGATAATTCCTTTCTTATTGAGAGGGAGTGTTAAGAAATGGAAACAAGAAATTCCAATTTAATTTGTCCTTGAATTAAATTGAGAATTAAAATCAAATTCTATTCTCATAACAACTTGTAAATAGTTAATTAAGTTTAAGAACTTAATTAGCTTAGGAATTTCGAGTTGGAAGTCTTTTTGTAGTCATGTATATGTTCTCCTTAAATTTTAGGGGTCTAATATGAGTTAAAATTGAGTTGGAAATTAGATCACTCAGTTTACTGAGTTAAGTTCAGTTAAATTAGTTCCAAATTGTTTGAGGAACTAATAGAGAGAGTTAACAGTCAGTTGGTGCACTAGTGCATCCACAAGTGTTACTCTAGTTAACTGAAGGTTCCCTCATCAAAAAATCATGCATGTCAATTATGAGAAAGACCTAGTTGAGACTAGAGTCTAGGGACATTGTACTATCAGTTGTATTATTTACTGGAGTGTAAATATCATGCATGCATCAAAGATTGATCCTATGTTTGGATAGCGTAGTTTTGGAAGCATGAATTCCCTTTAAATACATGCTATTCATCCTAGGAATTAAAAAAGAGATTAGGAGCTTGGAGAGTTGCAGAATTGTCTAAGTGTTGGCCAAGAGCTAGCTTGTGAGCTGAGAGAGTTGAGCATACTTTTGTGGAATTGTTCTAGTGAGAACAATATTTGGATCTTCACTCATATTTATGATATATGCAATACAAATAGCGGGGTTTTGAGCAGTGGCTTTCCCCAGATACATATTGTGTTATGTGCCATTGATTTATCTTCTTCTTGTTCATATTCTTTTCATCGATCTATTGGCTTCCGCTGGTTGAAAGTAGAAGTAGATTCTTGTCTTTTGCTTTAGTACATTGCATAAGCTCGTGAATCTACATGATTTTCTACAAAAAGGAGTCTTGATTTTTTTTAAAACATGGCATCATGGATAGAAGCATGTGATAGTAGAATTAAAAGTCTACATGATCATGTTGCTTTGAAAACTTATCTAGCTGTCAAGGAATGAAAATATTAGAATCATATTGCATGTTATAGTTCATCCAAGCATTTTATAACATCATGTTATAGGTAGTCATTTTGGAAAAGGGGATCATCAAGATACTATAAGAACCATCAATCTGGAAGGTTCTTGGAAGAAGCATTATGACTGGTATATATTCCATATAGTATGGAATCAATACTCTTAAAGGATGAGGGAATGCAGATGGTCGAGTTGCAGGATGAAAGGAATAATGTAATACTTTCTACTCCCAGGAAAGTAAGCTTATATTTGACAGGTATAAGTGGTGGGCTCCAGTATTGTAGCAATAATGCTACAACTCCTGGAGCTCCCTATCTCTAATTTTATCAACCCGGTAGTTCGTACAAACTTGGAAGCGACGGTGCTGTATGCACAAGTACTAGCTCTTGTCGCAGCTGTCACTTGGTCAGCTGGCACAAGTCCGCTAGGGCTCAAGCCAACTTCTATATGCTCTCAGAAGAAGCTTTATGAGTGATGGACGAAAGCTATCTTGAAGGAAGCTAACCTACTTTGCAAAAAGGAAATTGAAAGCCAACAAAGCATAGAAACCCTAATAAACCCTAATTTAACTAGCTTGACCCTTACAATGCAAAAATGTGAGTGAAACTTCTACCAATGATGCCATTACTTGCAGTGAGTTGAAATACATGAATCTAAGCTATTTTCATCTGAAAAGACATGTTTTTGTATTTTGTCATTAAGTGGATGGATTTATTGTGATGGTGCTTTTGATTAGGGTTTGACTGTGCAGGAGCGGTTCAAATGGAAGGAAAGCATGGGCAAGGTCAGGATGGCGAGGGGAGGTCCCATAGGGTCTCTAGCATCAGTCCACAGAAGTCTACCATGTTCGGATGCTCAGCAACCGAGTTTGCAGGCTTCTACAGGAAGTCTGCAGGGGATCCTATAGGAAACTCAGGGGTTCTACAGGAAGTCTGTGAAATTCTACAGGATGGTCGACCGTGGGAGTTTTGGGAGATGGTGAAGTGATGGAGTGGTGTGGGAGGATAGGTGAGATGGAGATGGACCTGGTGATGGCTTAGGAGCAGAGAAGTCAGATGGAGAAAGAGTGCATGCTGTGGGTTGATGGCTGAAAGGATGGGATCGATGAAAGGTCTAGTGAATGGAGTTACGTGAGTAATGGAAGAGCTGGAAGGTAAACGAGCTGAACAGAGGTCGAGAAGGTGACTTGAGGTGTGGTTGACAAGAAGAAGAAGGAAGTGGAACGATGTGGAGCAGTGTAAATGAAACAAATTGCTTATGAATGTCACCAAAACGAAAGTTCATTAACCTAAGCTACTTGGGATATAGACTCAGTGAACAACAATGTAAACCGTGAAGGAAACTCGTGCATGGAAGTGGAATAAAGAAGTATGGTTCAATATCAACAGTGCATGGATGTATCTTCAACGAAAATGCCTATGTTGCAGCTTGCATGGAAGTGAAAAGAACTGCGTTTCTTTTTGGTGGTTGATATAGACTTCACCCCAATCCCTAAGTAGAGATGGCAGTGATCTCTAACAACCTTTTTCTGGAGCTCCAATGACTTATAACTATCCTCTTCTAATCTAAGCAACTGGAAGCAAATTCACCATAAACTAATCCTATTCAATCTCATAAAACTAAATCAGCAAACTGTAAATTCGAATTGCATGTCAAAGGAAAGAACGAAGTGCTGGAACGAAAGGAAAATAACATTACAACACAGAGGAGGTCTATTGCTCTCAGGTTGGGCCCTAACCTGAGAGCTATAGCTCCCTTAGAAACTCAGAATGAGATCAAAATCTGCCTTCTTTATTCATAACCAAAAATCTGATGCCATGCCAAAACTGGCTTACAAAAAGAACTAACACCGAGCTATAGCTCGTACTTCAAAATTACAAGAGTAATGCAAAAGTTCAAAAAGCTCCTATCAAAGGCTACGGCCTCAGTATTTATGCAAAACGATAATCCAACAGGTTTCCTTGATTTGTGGAGCTCGGCTGTCCAACTGAAGGTTAAACTGCTGATCCTGTAGAACAGTGGTAACTGCTGTTCCTGTAGAACAGTTGGCTGCCTCTAAGCTCGGTGGGGAGATTGGTTGGAGCTCGGAGCTATGGTGGGAATCACGAGGAAGGTCCCCAAGACTGTGGACATCCTCTCCTAAAAACCAGCAGTGCCACCTTACTGTCTCCTTGTCTCCTTTCTCGTGGTCTTTGCTCCCTTTTAATGCCAAAAACCTGAAAGCATCATGCATTAGTCACGTAGATAAAATGCCTACCCTTCTTCCTACAAACAACACGAATAAACTAAGAAATGCATGCATAAGCAATAAAAGATGAATGGTTTGAGCAAAGCAAGTAGGCCAAATGAGCCCAAATTGTACCAAAAATTGGGGCTCATCATCACCCCCCAGCTAAACTATTTGCTCATCCTTGAGCAACTTTGCTCTGGCTCGTCGTCTTTGGCCGAGAACTAGAGCCGGGAGCATGCTCTTCCTTTCCTGCTTTTGGTGGCCCTTCCTTTTCTGCCCCTGGTGGTGACGAGGGTGGCGCTCTTTCCCCCTTTTCCATTCCCTTGAGCCGGGCTTCGGAAGGCGATTGGCCTATTTTTCGTGTCCAGGAAGTTATTTTTGGGCTTCCCCTCTCGGGGGTGGCTGATGTTTTAGAGGGGGTTCTTGCACTGGGTGAAGTAGGGGCATCCCCTAAAATGGTTTGGCTGCTGGGTGGAGGCTGTGGCTTGCCCGTGTTTATCCTCTTGCTTCTCCTGGCTTTAGATGGTAGAGGGGTCTCCCTCTCTCTCTTCTCCTTTGGCTTCGGAGGGGTACTGAGGGCGGCCAGTGCCGCTGCTGCCTCCTTTTCGAGAATACCAGCTTTCTCTTCCTTGCGTTTTGCTCTCTCAGAGCTCCTTGTAGAGGGCCCCTCCTTTTCAGATTTCGGGCTTCCTGTAGAAGCCCCTGCTTTGCCCACTTTCGGGCCCCTTGTAGAAGATCCTTTCTTTCCCGATTTTGGGCTTCCTGTAGAAAACCCGGTTTTAGCCACTCTCGGGCTTCCTGTAGAAGCCCCTGCTTTGGTAATCTTTGGGCTTCCTGTAGAAGACCCTTTCTCTGTCTTCAGGCTTCCTGTAGGAGCCTGTTTCTCAATGATTTTCGGGCTTTCTGTAGGAGCCCCTTTCTCCAACTTCGGGCTTCCTGTAGAAGCCTTTGTCTCTGTTTTCGGGCTTCCTGTAGAAGCCTGTTTCTTAATGATTTTCGGGCTTCCTGTAGAAGCCTTTATCTCTGTCTTCGGGCTTCCTGTAGAAGCCTGTTTCTGCTTTCCTGTAGGCACAGGTGTCTCCACCTTTGCTTGCTTACCTGCCTGAGTTTTGCCTTTTGCTTTGGTTGCAGGTACTGTGGAGGTACTTGGGCTGACGTGGACCACCTCAGCTTTGTCCATTCTGCTCTTCAGCCTCTTTTCTCTTGCTGACAAGATCGGTGTGCCACCTTTTTCTTTGTCCTCCTTTTCCTCATGCTTCTTCTTCTGCTCTTTCTTCTGCACTGTGGTCGGGGTCTTCTGGCCTTTTCCTCTCTGTCCCTCGGCCACTGCTTCTTGTTCCTCACTGCTGGAGGAACCCGTTTCTTTGATCAACATCTTAATGTATCCATCTTTGGTCAAATTACGGAAGGATTCCCATGAGAGGGGAACCTTATATGAATGCAACGCATCCTCCACAAGAAGCTTGATTAACCCATGGTGGGCTATCTGATCTGGTATGCCCTCTCTTAGCTTTGTGGCACACTCCATTAGAGACTGCAATAGGAAATAGGGGATGCTCAGTTTCTGCTCTACAGGAAGATCAATCCGGTGCCTCAATTCAGTGAGCAACCGAAAGTGATATGCATACACGATGCTAAAACGGCCTTCACAAGTGATATATTTCATGATTTGCAAATTGACTTCATTCCATGGTGGCAATAGACTCGTTCTTCGCACCCTGTTTTTGTCCTCCGAGAATTCTTCCTCAGGTGGAAAGAATTCTTTCTTTGCCTGCTGGCTCAGCTTTCTTTCGTCCTTATCCCATGGCAAACCCATAGGAAGTTCTGTGATCCGGCTGATATGTTGCGGAGTGAGCTTGAGGCTGAGGCCTCTGAAGTTCACTATGGCCAGTGTCTGGGATTTCGGCCTCAGGGCCTGCAAGAATTCTTCGGCCACTTCATCATCGTAACCCTGTAGCTTATCACAAAAAGACATCCACTGTGCTCGTGTAAAGAGCTCTACCACTTCCTGGTTTTCCCTTAATTTGGTTGAATCAGTGGGTTCCCATCTTATAAACCCACCCGGCATGATGAACACGGTTGTTTTAACTAAAGGTGGCAAATGCGAAAGAGATTTGGTCTATTGAGACAGAGCATGCACATAATCCACAAAATTCAACCCAGTCTAATTATACTGACATCCTGTAGAATGACAGTATAGGCACAGCAAACAACAATTCCACCGATATCTTTATGACCAGACTGTGGACGATGTTCTTGCCACTCTTACTAACCAGTTGCATGAAGAGTTCAGGGTTACCTCTTTAATTGGCCACCTTTTTCGTGAGGCACCCGCTTCCCTGTAGAAGACTGCGTTCCTGTAGAGACTGCGTTCCTGTAGAACTGTGTTCCTGTAGGAGCAGTGCGCAAATTTCGGGGAGGACTGTAGTTGGATTGCTCTCGAGGTGTGCTTCACCGACGTTCTGATAGCCAAAAGCTCGGCGTATCAAAGTGCAAAGGAGATCAGCATAGCCACTCAAGTTTGAAGTGGTGGTTGATAAATGCATGCTCATAATCTTAGCCGATTAGATTTTGAATCGGCGCAATCCGTGGCGCGGGGGATGAGCTGTCCCCGCCGGACCGTTGGGCGACGTCATCCATCATTCGCCTGCATATTCACTTGCTGCCGCATCCATTCCCACAGATCTGCCGCCGCCTTTTTCTGTTAAACTCATTGCTTCCGACGGGAGTGTTCTCACATGCGTGCTGCTCATTCTCTTCGTCGTGGCCGCCACCCAAACATCCAACTATACCATAACTAGCCGACGTGGCCAGTCGACTGGCCATACGGCCGCTCAACCATTCACTTTTACGCTGTGCAAACAATTCAAAGTAAAATTCATGCGATTTGATGGAAGGAAGGGTCGAGACACTTACCTGTGTGGCTGCACACGATTTTTCCAGTTTTTGGACGATGGCGAGTGGATCTTCCTGCTGCATGCGAACTTACACAGACCCGGAGGCTCATGGTTACAGGCTGCTGACGATGGAGTGGATGCTTTGGTTGCGTGCGCCCGCGTTTCATTGTAGATGGCGGTGCTATGAACGGTATCCACTCTAGCAGGTTGAACTGTTACAGGATTCCCGTGGGTGTCTCGTAACAGTTCTTCCTCCTTGGGTGCATGCTGCACGACGGAGGATCTGGCCTTTCGATCACGCTCCCGGAGCTTCTGATGCCTGTGGTATGAGATCTCCGCATTTGTTTATCTTTGAAAATGGCTTTTCCCGTGAGAACTCATCGATCTGCTTTGTTGGTGCAGGGGACTTGGTTGCATGTCGACAAGGATGGTGGAGCAAGGTAACAGCGTTGTGCATGGGTGCCAACAGAGGCTTGCATGCGTCCAAACCAATCCGTAGTTGCTAGATCTCCTTTTACAATGAATTCTGGGCCGTCCCAAACTTCTACAGGAAGTTTCCTGTAGAACACAGAGCTTCCTGTAGAAAGTCTGCACTTTCCTGTACAAAATCCGCGTCTTCCTGTAGAAAGACTGCATCTTCCTGTAGAAGATTCAAACCATGATAAAATTGCACATACCTTGGAAAAAACATGGGTATCCTTGGAGGAGGTGCTGGTGAGGTCCCTTGACAGCATGATACGGACCCTTGGCTTGGAGTTGAAGGGTTTCCTCTTCTCCATAGAACATCTTCAACCCTTCTACAAGAAGTTTCCTGTAGAACACAGAGTTTCCTGTAGAAAGTCTGCATGCAATTTTACCATATTTTGCTTATTGTTTTTTTCTTTTTTTTTCTTTTCTTTTTTTTTTGAAAGATAACAGGGGCGCCTCAAAGAGGTTTTCACCCGTGCCATCTGCCCTGAGCGCCTCAGAGAGGTTTTCACTCAAGGATCTTTTTCACCTTTTCCCTTTTTTTTTGAAAGACAATAGGGGCGCCTCAATGAGGTTTTCACCCCTACTACCTACCTTGGGCGCCTCAGAGAGGTTTTCACCCAAGGATCTTTATTATTTTTTTCTTTTTTCTTTTTTTTTCCTTTTTTTTTTTTTTAAATCCTTCAGGGTATGCCAAAAGCAGAGGCAGAACCCTTCTCTATGACCAATACGGATTTCTCCATAGTTTTGATGAACTCTTGTCTTGAGAGAGGTCTCCTGTAGATCTTCAACCGATGCCCATTGACAAGCATGGGAATGGCTTCCTCAACAATGGTTCGAATAAGGACAGATCCATTGTCATGGCATCTTTCCACTACATATGGTCCTAGCCATTTGGTTCTCAGCTTCCCCTTGAAATCTTTGTATCTGGAGTCATACAACAAAGCCCAATCTCCCGGCTGAAATTGCTTGTCATGGAGATGTTGGTCATGCCACACCTTTCTCTGAAGTTGCACCACTTCTGAGTGAAGGAGGGCCTGCATTCGGTGCTCATCCAGGCCATTCAGCTGCAATAGCCTTTCTTGTTGTGCATGGCTGAGATCTAGGTCCAGCTGAGCTGCCATCCTCAAGGTGTTGTATTCAAACTCAATGGACAGCAAAGCTTTCTTCCCATAGACCAGCTCATATGGTGTGAAGCCGGTGGTGGTCTTCCAAGTGGTGTTGTAAGCCCATGTGGCTTCAACCAGGCGATCTGCCCAGTCCTTTCTGCTGCTGCTCACCACCTTAGTCAAGATCCCTTCTAATTCTCTATTGGTGACTTCCACCTGCCCATTTGCTTGAGGGTGATAAGGGGTGGAAGTCCTATGCTTGATCTTGTGATGAGCTAGTAGATCTTCAACCAGGTTGGAGGTGAACTGGCTCCCTTGATCGGTGACCAGCTCTCTTGGATAGCCAAACTTATAGAAGATGTTTTCTCTTAGGAACTCGGCCACCTTTTATTCTGTTGCTGCTTTGATTGCTTTGGTCTCTGCCCACTTTGTCAAATAGTCAGTACACACAATGATGTAAGACCTTTGCCTCGAAGAGGGGTTGATTGGGCCCACAAAGTCCATGCCCCACTTCTCAAATGGCTCAAGAGTCACTTGAGGTTGGAGAGGCATCTCATCCCTTTGGGTCGGTTTCCCCATTCTTTGGCATTGGTCACACTGACTGACATATCTTCTGACATCTTGATGGAGTGTGGGCCAATAGTAGCCTGCCTGCAGGATTTTGAAGGCAGTTCTCTTTGCTGCAAAATGTCCCCCACAAGGCCCATCATGACAAGTGAGGAGGATATCAAAGACTTCCTCCTCCCTTACACAACGCCTTAAGATCTGATCGGGGCCAAGCTTGAACAGATTGCCCCCAATCCAAGTAAATGAGGCACTTTTTCTGATGATTCTGCTCTTCTCTCTGGAAGATAGGTGCGGAGGGAACTGTGCTGAAACAAGATAGTTTGCTATATCAGCAAACCATGGAGAGAGTACTGAAATAGCAAACAGATGTTCATCGGGCATCTGGTCATCCACTGTTCCATCCTCATCTGCAGACAAATCCAATCTCGATAAAAAGTCAGCAACAACATTTTCTCTACCTGGCTTGTCAACAATGGTCAAATCAAACTGCTACAATAAAAGTAGCCATCTAATAATGCGAGCATTCACATCTGGTTTATTCATTAAATATCTAATTGCAGCATGGTCAGTATGTACAAAGGTCTGGTAACCAGTAATATAATGTCGGAACTTGTTCAGTGCATGGACCACAGCCAAGAATTCTTTCTCGGTTACAGTGTAATTCAGCTCAGCTTTGGACAAGTTTTTGCTAACAAAGTAAATGGCATATGGAAGTTTTTGCTCAACTTGTCCTAAAGCTGCACCTATGGCTTTGTTCAAGGCATCAGTGTGGATGTGGAAAGGTAGGGCCCAGTTTGGACCTCTCAGGATTGGGGCTGACACCAACTTGTCCTTCAATTCATTTAAAGCCCTCTGACAATCGTCAGTCCATTTAAACTCCACATCTTTTGCCAACAGACCAAACAATGGCGAGGCTAGCTTGCTGAAATCTTTAATGAATCTCCGGTAGTATCCTGCTAATCCCAAGAAACTCCGGACATCCCTTACCTTTTGAGGAGGTGGAACCCTCTTGATGAGAGCAATTTTGTTAGGATCCACCTGCAACCGTTGGCAAGAAATGGTATGGCCTAGCACGGTCCCTTCAGTCATTAGGAATTCACATTTTTCAGGACTAAGGGACAAGTTCATCTCGGTGCATTTGGTTAGGACTTTTCCCAGGTTGGACAATGCTTCCTGGAAGTTGGCCCCATAAGGAGTAAAGTCATCCATATAGATTTCTACTGCATCATGGACCAGCTCCGAGAAGATGCTCAAGACAGCTCTCTGGAAGGTAGCAGGAGCATTGCATAGCCCAAAGGGAAGGACTCGGTAGGCAAAGGTACCCCAAGGACAAGTGAAGGTGGTCTTATCTTGGTCTTCCGGGCTGATTTGGATTTGGTTGTACCCGCTAAACCCATCCAGGAAAGAGAAGAACTTCTTTCCTGCCAGTCCATCCAACACTTGATCTATGAAAGGTAGAGGGAAATGGTCTTTCTTGGTAGCTTTGTTCAGTTCTCGGTAGTCCACACAGATTCTCCATTTCCCATTTTTCTTGGGAACCAACACTAGAGGGGACACCCATTCACTATCTGAGATGGGGTAGATGAACCCGGCATCCAACAATTTTTGCAATTCTTCCTTGACAATGTCCTTAAGGGCTGGATTCATTCTCCTCTGAGGTTGCCTTACCGGTTTACAATCCTCTTTGATGTATATATGATGGGTACAGACCGAAGGATGGACTCATTTCATTTCCTTATAGCTCCAAGCAAAAGCATCTAGGTGGTTGGCCAACAGACTACACAGCTCCTTTTCCTGGGAAGGAGATAGGGAGGAGCTGATCTTCAATACTTTCTCAGGGCCGAACTCCACATTCTTGATTCTGGGAGTAACAGGGTTGGTTGTAGAAAGATCCACTAAGGTGCTAGCTTGGGCGTCCTCCACCAATTTCTCTAAGGGTAGTGCACTGGAAGGTGGATTCTGGATCAAGGTCTCGATCAAGTCATCCTCGGTTGGGGGGTCTCTTCTAGTTGAATCTAAGGTGCACAGAGGTGCTGAGTACACCTCGTCTTCCTCTCCTTCTTCCAACCAGAGTGGTAAGTCATGCTCTAAGGAGGGTTGGGCAGGAGGGTATAGGACTAGTTGCTTGGACATGGGACCATTTTTGATGGTCATGTTTCCTGCACGACAACTTATGTAAGCATCCGCAGTAGCTAACCAAGGCCTTCCCAAAATGAGAGGATATCCAGTAAGCTTTGCCTTTGGTTGCAGAACCAGGAAGTCTGCAGGGTATTCCCAAGAATCAATAGAGACCAAGGCATCCTCCACAATCCCTTCGGGAGTCACGGTGGAGCGATCTGCTAATTGCAGTACTGTCGAGGTCTTCCTCAAGGAACCCTGAAGATTGAGTTTAAGCATGGTATCCCTGGTCATCACATTAATGGCAGCCCCCAGATCAATCAAGGTGTGAGGTATAATGGTGCCATTGATGTGGACATCTACTACAGGACTTCCAGGATCTAGGTACTTTGGGCAGATGACTTGTCCTAGCATAAGGTCAGACAGTTGTCCTATGACATTGATAGTTGAAGCATCTTTCTTCCGTCTGCCTGGGTGTTTAAAACACTTCTCCTTAACCAGTTTGTTGTATATTGGCACATCCTTGATGGCTTGGAGAAGTGGTATTTTTACACACAACTGCTTGAGCTCACCCAGAAGCTCGTCTTCCTCTGGGTTGGGTTGTGTGGTGGCTGTTAGTCTCTCAGGAAAGGGTGGAATAGCCTTTGGTTCACTTTCCTATTTATCTTCCTCATCCTCTGGGGAAGGAGGTTGGCGATCTGGTAGAGTCTTTCCAGATCGAAGATTGATCTCCTGGATCTCCACAACATAGGTAGGGCATGAGGTTTCCCCAGTGTATACCTGTTGGGCCTGTCTATTGTTGGGGTTGGGGTTCGGTTGAGCAGGCATTTGAGGTTGCCTTGGAGGAGCAGGAGGTAAAGGCTGAGGTTGAACTGGTGGTGGAGGCAAGATAGCAGGAGGAGTGTTGTATTGGGGCCTCCACCCCGACTGAGGTGCATTCCATTGAGGCTGCGGCTGGGCATGTGAGTGATATGAATGAGAAGTAGGTTGAGTGGGGTACTGAGGTGGGTAAGACCATGGAGGAGGCATGGACCATGAAGGATGAGCAGGGGGACCCCAGGAAGGCATAGGAGTCGACTGGTTGGGGCTGTAATAAGCTTGAGATGCCCCTTGCATCCCCTGCTGATAAGGTCTAGATCCTTGTGGCCTCCTTTGGTTGAGGTAATAGAGAGGTTCAGTGGGAGCTTCTGTCCCTTGGTACATGGCTTTAAACCCAGGTAAGGTTGGACACTGATTTGTGGGATGGTCCTCCTCACAAACGAAACACACTTCAACAGAATGCAATGGACATTCGTTCTTAGGGTGTCTCCTTGTGCACCTAGGGCAGAAGACAGCCAAGGCTCTCTCAGCTTCTTCTTTCTTTTGCTGAATCCTGAATGTGTCAAGCTGCATAGCAATGGTCTGTCTCACCTCACTCTTAAGATCTTCTAATTGATTTGCAAGCTCATGTTTGGAGAAAGGGACATTAGTTGAGAGGAGGTTTCCTCTACCTCGTTTCCGAGCTGCCCTGGAGTGGTTTCTAAACACAGTCTTGATGTCCTCATAAGGTAGTTGGTAAATGTCCCCCCCAGCTAACATGTGAAGGGTATCTAAGAGGTCTTCAGGCACTCCTCGGAGTAGGACCAACTTGAGGGATTCAGGGTCAAGTGTGCACCTGGCCCGCTTATAGCTTAGTTGGAACCTCTCCTCATAATCCTCTAAGGACTCATCATTTCCCATGGTCATCCGAAAGATTTCCCCCTTTGTTTCCTTGGACCTACAGTAATCCCGGTACTTGGTATTGAAAGCTTGCTGCATCTGAGCCCAAGTGGTGATACTATTCCTAGGTAAGCCCATGAACCAGCGTAATGCTGCATCCTTAAGAGTGGAAGGGAAAAGTTTCAGCTTTTGCTCATCTTCAGTATAGTCATAGGTTCTACAAAGGACAGCAAACTCAAACAGGAAAGTATCCGGATCTTCAGTAGTCAGCCCATGGAAGTGAGGTAAGGCGGAGGGGCTAATGTTCTTCATTTTCATTTCTCCATTGGTCTCTCGGATGGGGAAGGCACCTTCTATTCTCTCATCTTCTCTTCTATTGTCAGCCATAGCTTCAAATGGAGTGGTCTCTAACTCTTCTTCTACTATAGGATCTTTGGGTATCTCAGGATGTTCACCTATAGGCTCTTCTGGGTCACTGTCACCAAAGAAGAGAGAAGGGTGACTCAGTGATGTGGTGGGGGTGTTTGGTAGGAATTTGCCTGATCTATCTCGGTTCCTACGAGGCATGAAATGGAAAAGACCTTCTTTTTCTTCTGGTTGTTTTTGCTTTTTTTTCTTTGGTACCTGCAAAACTGAAACAAACTGATCTACAACTATCTATGAAAGGTGCAGAATTAAACTGAAAGCAGGAAAGAACTAATCTACTTTGCTCAAATGAAATTGCAAGAATGGAAATGCTAGTCTACGCTTGCAGAAAGGAAATGCTAATCTATGAAAGCAGGAAATGCTAATCTAGGAAAGCAGGAAATGCTAATCTATGAAAGCAGGAAATGTCTATGCTACTTTTGCAGAATGGAAATGAAATAAACTACTTAGCAGAAGGTAAGAGTAAGAAAGTAGAAGAAAAACAACAATTACTAATACTCTGACGCTTCCCCGGCAACGGCACCAAAAAGATGGTGGGCTCCAGTATTGTAGCAATAATGCTACAACTCCTGGAGCTTCCTATCTCTAATTTTATCAACTCGGTAGTTCGTACAAACTTGGAAGCGACGGTGCTGTATGCACAAGTACTAGCTCTTGTCGCAGCTGTCACTTGGTCAGCTGGCACAAGTCCGCTAGGGCTCAAGTCAACTTCTATATGCTCTCAGAAGAAGCTTGCTAAATGATGGACGAAGGCTATCTTAAAGGAAATTAATCTATTTTGCAAAAATGAACTGAAAGCCAACCAAAACATGGAAACCCTAGTAAACCCTAATCTGACTAGCTTAGCCTCTAGGATGCAATGGGTGGAGTGCAAGTGTCTGGAAATGATGCCATTACTTCTAATGATGTGAAATGCATGAACTTAAACTACTTTCATTGAAAAGAACATGTTTTTGTATTTTTGCTTAAATGGTTGGTGTGCTTATGATTTTGTCTCTTATTAGGGTTTGGCTGTGCAGAGGTGGTGCGAAAGGAAGGAAAGCTTGGGAAAGGTCAGGGGGGCTAGGAGAGGTCCCAGAGGATCCTTAGCATTAGTCTACAGAAGTCTACAACGTTTGGATGCTCGGCAACCAAGTTTGCAGGCTCCTACAGGATGTATGCAGGGGATCCTACAGGAAACTCAGGGATTTCTACAGGAAGTCTGCTAACTTCTACAGGATGATCGACCATGGGAGTTTTAGGTGAGGGCGAGGTGATGGAGTGGTATGGGTGGATAGGTAAGATGGAGATGGAGCTGGTGATGGCTCAGGGGCAGAGAAATATGGTGGAGGAAGAGTGCATGAAGTTGGTAGGTGGATGGAAGGATGGGATCAACGAAAGGTCAAGACAATGGAGCTACGTGAACCATGGAAGAGCTGGAAGGTATACGAGCTGAACAGAGGTCGATTAGGTGGCTTTAGGTGTGGTTGACAAGAAGAGGAAGGAAATGGAATGATGTGGGGCAGTGTAAATGAAACAAATTGCTTATGAATGTCACCAAAGCGAGACCTCATTAACCTGAGCTACTTTGTGATGTAAAATCAATGAACAGCAATGTAAATGGTGAAGGAAACTCGTGCATGGAAGTGGAATAAAGAAGTAATGCTCAATATCAAAAGTGCATGGATGGATCTTCAATGAAAATGACTATGTTGCAGCTTGCATGGAAGTGAAAGACTGCGTTCTTTTTGGTGGTTGATATGGACTGCACCCCAATCCCTAGACAGAGATGGCAGTGAAGACACTAACAACCCTTTTCTTGGAGCTCCAGTGATTACAAACCTCCTATTCTGATCTAAACAACTGAAAGCAAAGTAACCATAAGCTAATCCTACTCAATCACATAAAAACTAAATCAGCAGACTGTAAATTCGAATTGCATGTCAAAGTAAAGAAACAAAGTGCTGGAACGAAAGGCAAATAACACTACAAAACAGAGGAGGTCTATTGCTCTCAGGTTGGGCCCTAACCTGAGAGCTATAGCTCCCTTAAAAACTCAGAATTAGATCCGAATCTGCTTGTCTTTATTCATAATCAAAAATCTAATGTCATGCCAAAACTGGCTTACAAAAAGACTAATTGGCTAACCAAATTGACTAACTAGCTAATCCCAAAAATGACTAACTGAAATGAGGTCTTAAGCCCTCTTATTTATACAATTTGAGGACCCAACAGTCCTCCTAAAATTTAGGGACTTGGCTGCCCAAGACTTGTAGTTAACAGCAGTCCAACTTGACTTGCTTGGCTGCCCTTGAGCTGATTGATTCGGTGGCCCTTGAACTCCGAGCTGATGGTGGAGAATTCGAGGTAAGGGCCCATAAATGAGGGGGACACCTTCCTACAAATCCTCTAGCTTGTTCTCCCACGAATTTGGCTGCCAAGTGCTCATTAAGACCTTCAATTTTGTCTCCAAGTTGACCAAAAAAGCTACACAAAGCACCCATTAGACTTGTTGGCATAATGACTAACCAAATTCACTCTATTAACATAAAAATAATCAAAAACATGCAATAAACAAATGAGAATGGTGGACTAAGCCAAATTAGGAGGTTGAATGAGCCCAAATAATTGTATATTTTTGGGGCTCATCAATAAGAAGTAAGCTTGTTCAATGGATGGCTAGATGGTTATATGGAAGAAAATGTTAAAAAATAATGTAGCTATAGTTGACATCTTTCATTGCAAACATGAAGAAGAAATACAATTTTGGATACCTACAAGTCAACCCAACTAATCACCCTACAATTCGGCTCCAAGAAGGTCTTCATGTCAGCCTACTAGGGCTAATTGTCTCTCACATGATGCCTATATATACGAGCTCATTGTTGGGTAGGGGTCCCTGAGGTCTAAGTTTTGTCCGAGTCATGTAAAGACTCTGCATTTTGAGGAGAGAAGCGCTATTAGCACAGGGTTATAAGAGTCAAAGGGGCTTTAGGGCAGGTCAAAGCCCATTCTTTTGTAAAGGGATGATATTATCTAGAGCATTTTGAGCTCCGCCCATGGTTTGTGGACCATGGTATTGTAAGGGTAAAATAATATATAAAGGGATGTTTTAGCAAGCCTAAGATAATCAAGGAATCAATTTGTGTAATGTTTTTAGTCTGTAATTAGAAGATCTTCTGTATTCGGGTGAAGGGAAAGGCTCCTACTGGTGTGTGTGTGTGGAGACCTTGGTAAGTCTGTAGCTATGTGTGCAGGCCCCTGCAACTGTGTGCGCAGGGTAAAAAAGAGTGTATATGTGAAGACTTGAACTAATAAAGAAGAATTTGAGACAGATCTGTGTATTTTCTTATGTTCGCGTAGTTTCTGTGTTTTAGAATGTTTATGGTTCTTTTTGTACATTTCTTCTGAAATTGCATTATGAAGATTCAAATACTGTTTTATATGATGATTAATACACGTTAGACTAGTTACACACAGTTTTCAAATTTGTTAAGTAGGAAAACGCTTTACGAATGTAACAAGAAGCTTAACGATTCACGAAGGTCAGATTAAGCCCTAAACTGATAAAAACATTATAGCCACATTGCATAGTTCCTCTAGATGCAGAAACCTGGTTCTATCATCCCCCAATATCGCCTCGGGTGAGACGACGATCTACGAAAGCAGGTCGTTGCTGAAAGGGCCAGTGGTATAGGGTTTTGTTGGTTAGCACAACTAACTCTGAACTTGGGTCTAAGCCCCTCAAGCCAACAATGGTTCCGTTGCTGGGACTAGGATCTATCTGGGGGATGTGTGATGTGGCGACCAACTAGAAAAGAGATCCAAAATTGGGTGGATCGGAAGTTGCCCAAATTTGCAGCACAGGAAAGAAGAAATCTGCGCCAGTCTGCAAAAAGGTGGTTACAGAGGTATATCTATACGGAACAACATGAGATCCTTTTTTCTTCATTTGCTAATGAGCCGCATGAGTGGCTTTCAAAGCTAGATGCAAATGAGACCTGTTGGAAAGATGAAAATCCTATTGTGTGGACCCTAGAGTTGATAAGGTCACTGAAAGAGTTTGAAAGTAAGGTTGCAAGAGCTGTTGATTACTGGATCAATAGTATCCTCGGAGACTCCATTACTAAATTTGCATTTGACACAAAAGTATCCTACAGGGAAGTTGAGCACAAATTTTTCAAAGGTCCATGAGGTAAGTATCTGAATTAATTAAATCTCTGGATTAAGATGTTGTTATGTGAAAAGCGTGTTATGGCTATAGATTGATGTTTAAAATAAGCCAGACTAGATCTACACGAAGCAGAAAAATGTTGGGTGTGGAGCCTGATTATCCTCTTTATTTAGAGGTATTGTTGCATTGGACCCTAGTACACAAGTGGGCAGCAACGCCGCAAGGGGGAACCGTAATTTCGTAGTCAATTTGAGTCGTTCATTAGGTAGATGATTTGACGGTAGAAGTTATGTTTACTTTAAGGATTTTTTCCCTAGAAGGAAACCCCTCGCTATATATGAGGGAATTGTATTGTGGCTATGTATATGTGTATTCTGAGCAACAAAAGAGAGAGGAGATTGTGTGAGAGTTAAGAGGAAATTACAATAGATTTGTTGTAGGTTGTAACTCTTCATTTTACTGGATAATATAAAGGAAGGACTGGTTGTTTCTCCATGGACGTAGCCCAAATTGGGTGAACCATGTATGTCTGTGTCTCTCTTGTTTTATGTGTTTTTTGTGTTTATATTTATGCAATATTTTATGTGTTCCATTGCTCTGTAATATATAATTTCTAACAACTAGTATCAGAGCCGAAGGTCTATTTGGATGATAAACTCACAGGAGAGAAGGGTTCCTATTTCGAGTGGGAGAAATGGTAGAAGATGGTAGGTTTAGGGTCGAAAAATTGAACAGTCAAAAATACTAGCTGTGGAAGATGCAGATGGAATATTATCTATATAAAAAAGATTTGTACCTACCATTGAGAAAAAATATAAAGAAGTTGACAACTATGATAAAGACAGAATGGGATATTCTCAACAGAAAGACACTTGGAAAAATACGATTGTGCCTAGCAACGACGATAGCCTTTAATATTTCAAAGGAAACGACAATGTAGGGTTTAATGCCGGCATTGGCTAAACTATATGAAAAACCTTGGCCTCAAATAAGGTATTTCTTATCAAGCGTTTATTTAATATGAAGATGTCAGAAGGTGGATCTGTTGCTGATCATTTAAATGAATTTAATATGGTTACCAATCAGTTAAATAGGGGTAAATTTTGATGACGAAGTTAGGGCTATGTTATTTCTGTGCTCATTTCCAGAAAGTTGGAATGGTTTAGTTATGGCCATTAGTAACTCTTTCTCTGGATCTAGTCCTTTAAAGTTTGATGATGTTGTTGGTGCAATCTTTAGCGAGGAAATGCAACAGAAAAGCTCCACTGAGACATGAGGTAATGCTTTGACTGCAGAGACTAAGGGAAGAAAAATGGAAAGAGGAAAGAGTCTAGGATTCCACAATAAGTCAAGGAAAGGTAGATCCAAGTCCACATCAGGGATAGTGAGCTGGAAATGTGGGAAGAAAGGACATCTGAAGAAAGAATATAAGTCTCGGAAAGGAAAAGAAGGAGATGCGCAACAAGAAAACAGTCATGAAGAGAATGTGACAGGTGATGTGTTGCAAGATGTTTTGATTCTTTCATTAGAAAATATTGTTGATGCCTGGGTGGTAGATTTAGGGACCTCATTCCATGCCACACCTGATAGGAAACATTTTCATGACTATGTTCAAGGAGATTTTGGACAAGTTCGTTTGGGTGATGATAAACCCTATAAAATCATTGGAATGGGTAAAGTTTTCATAAAATAGTAGGATGGAAACCAATGGATATTGAAGGAGGTAAGGCATCTACTAGATCTGAAGAAAAATCTAATTTCAACACGGTAGTTGGGAGGTGAAGGCTGTGTAACTAATTTTACAAATAAAACTTGAAAGGTCACTAAAGGAGCCCTTGTAATAACAAAAGGAGAAAAGGTTGGTACATTGTATTTATGTAATGGTATTTATAATTTTATTAATTCTTTAACCTCTACAGGAGTAGATACAACATTGTGGAATCATAGGCTCGGGCACATGAGTGAGAAGGGGATGAAGATTCTTCACTCAAGAAATTTGTTGCCAAGTTTGAAGCATGTTGATTTGGAATTTTGTGAGAATTGTGTTTATGGAAAACATAAGAGAGTCAAATTCCTCAGAGTTGGGAAAGAAAATAAGAGAAAAAAATTAGAGCTTGTGCATACAGATGTATGGGGACATGCTCAGGTATCATCTATCGATGTCTCTCGTTATTATGTTACTTTTATTGATGATGCAACCAGAAAAACTTGGATTTATTGTATTCGAAATAAATATGATGTATTTGATACTTTCAAGAAATGGAAAGCTTTGGTTGAAAATGAGACAGGAAAAAGGTGTAAGTGTCTCAGATCAGAGAATGGAGGTGAATATTGTAACAAAGAGTTTGATAAGTACTGTTTAGAGCATGGAATTCGTAGAGAGAAGACAGTTCCAAGAACACCACAAGAAAATAGTGTGTCAAAAAGGATGAATAGGACAATCATGGAGCGTGCAAGGTGCATGAGATTGCATATAGGATTGCCTTTACTATTTTGGGTAGATGGTGTAGATACTGTTGTTTATCTAATAAACAGAAGGCCTCTAAGTTCCTTGGATGGTGGTATTCCAGAGGAGGCATGGAGAGGTAAAAAGATAATTTACTCTTTTTTAAAGACTTTTGGTTGTGAAGCCTTTGTCCACATTAATAAAGAAAATAGAACAAAGCTTGAGGAAAAACAAAAGAAATGTACTTTTATTGGATATGGTGTTAATGATTTTGGTTATCTCTTTTATGATTATGAAAAACACAAAATCATTAGGAGAAGAGATGTCATATTCAATGAAAAGGTTTTGTATAAGGATTATATGCAGGAACAGAAACATGAAAAAGAAAACATAGAATACACAATGCTTGATGAGATCACAGACAAAGTAAAGGTGCCTGAAAATTGTAATGATCAACAACTAGAACAACAATATCAGCCACAATAGCAACATGCACCTCAAACACCTGAAAGTGGTGTTAGAAGGTCTACCAAGATAAGTAGACCCCCTGAACGATACTCTCCTTCATTATATTATGTATTGTTGATTGATTCTGGTGAACCAGAATGTTATGAAGAAGCAATGTAGGTAGAAACCAAGAAGAAGTAGGAGCTAGCCATGAAAGAAGAGATGGAATCCTTGGTACATAACTAGACTTGGGACTTAGTCAGGTTGCCTGCAGGTAAAACAACATTGTAGAATAAATGGTTTTATAGGTTGAAGGAAGAAGATAGAGGTGGAAAAAGGTATAAATCTAGACTTGTGGTGAAGGGGTTTGCACAAAAAAAATCTATAGACTTTGATGAAATATTTTCTCCTGATGTTAAAATGAATTCAATTAGAACTATTTTAAGTCTAGTAGCAGTTGAAGATTTACATCTTGAGAAGTTAGATGTAAAGACGATCTTTCTCCATGGGGATTTGGAGGAAGAGATCTATATGCACCAGCGACAAGGATATGAGGTCAAAGGGAAGGTGAAACTAGTGTGCAGGTTGAAGAAGAGCTTATATGGCTTAAAACAGGATCCAAGGTAGTGGTATCTAAAATTTGACAGGTTTTTGTTTGAACAAGGTTATACTAGATGTGACACTAATCATTATGCTTATCTCAAAAGGAAAAATGATGTTAGCTATATTAGATTACTATTGTATGTAGATGACATGCTTGTTGCAGGGTCTAACATGCAGAAAATAAATGCGCTCAAAGGAAAATTGGAAAATTCATTTGCAATGAAGGATTTGGGTGCTGCAAAAAAAATCATTGGCATGAGAATAACTAGAGACAGGAAAAATCACAAATTAACGTTGTCTCAGAGCGAGTACATACAAAAGGTGTTGAAAAGATTTAATATGCAGAATGCAAAACCAGTTACTACACCTTTGGCTAGCCATTTCAAACTAAGGAGATGTTTCCCAAGAATTAGGAAGAGATGGATTATATGTCTAAAGTTCCATATGCATCAACAGTTGGAAGCTTAATATATGCAATAGTTTGCACAAGGCCTGATATTGCACATGCAATGGGAGTTATAAGAAGGTACATGAACAATCCAGGAAAAGAAAATTGGATGGCAATGAAGTGGATTCTCAGGTATTTGAGACGTACCACATAGCAAGCATTATGCTTTGGTGGTTCAAACATTGCTCTACAGGGATATGTTGATGCAGATATGGAAGGTGATAGTTGGGTTTCAAAATTGCAAACTGTTGTTGCACTCTTAACAACGGAAGTCGAGCATGTTGCTACTACAGAGGCTAGTAAAGAAGTGATTTAGTTACAAAGGTTTCTGGATGAATTGGGTAAGAAGAAGGAGTTGGGAAAGTTATATATGACAGCTAGAGTGCCATTCATCTTGCAAAGAAATTTGTATTTCATTCCAAGACTAAACATATACAACTCAAGTACCATTTCATACGGCCAATGTTGGAAGATGGACAGTTGAAGCTGGAAACTATACACACTAGCCATAATCCTGCAGATATGTTAACAAAAGTTAGAACCAGGGAGAAACTGAGATTCTACTCTGTTTCAATTGGTCTTAAAGTATGATGATGAAGATGAGAAACAACCAGTTCCAAAGTGGAGTCATTTTGCAACAAATGAAGCAGCGGTGAAGTTGCGATAATTAGTCTTCAAGTGGGAGATTGTTGGGTGTGGAGCCTGATTATCCTCTTTATTCAGAGGTATCGATGCATTGGACCCTAGTTCATAATGGGGTGGAAACACCGCCCATCTTTTCGCTGCCAGGGGGGTTTAGGGGGGGGGGTGACGACAATTTTTATGAGCCCCCCTGGCAGGGGTTTCGGGGCAGTGCCCCCGAAGCTAAAAATAGATGTAAAATTGCCTTGTAAAAATTTCGTAGTAATATGAGTCGTTCATTAGGTGGACGATTTGACGATAGAAGTTATGTTTAACTTAGGGTTTTTTCCCTAGAAGGAAACACCTCGCTATATATGAGGGAATTGTATTGCGACTATGTAGATGTGTATTTTGAGTGACAAAGGAGAGAGGAGATTGTGTGAGAGCGAAGAGGAAATTACAATAGATTTGTTGTAGGTTGTATCTCTTCATTTTGATGGATAATATAAAGGAAGGACTAGTTGTTTCTCCGTGGACATAGCCCAAATTGGGTGAACCACGTATATTTGTGTCTCTCTTGTTTTATGCATTTTCTGTGTTTATATTTTTGCAATATTTTATGTGTTCCATTGCTCTGTAATATATAATTTTCTAACAAAAAAGATTCGGAGTAGATCATGACACATTTATTAAGGGCGAGTATAGTCCATTATTGGGTGAATCAGAAAGAGAACAAGAAAGGAGCAACCCTAGTAAACCTAGCAGTGTGGCGAAGTCAGAAACTCAAGGCACTTCTGGGATTCCTCATTCGTCCACTCCACCCCCACCTTTGCCTCCACCTCATACACGTACACCTCCACCTCCACCTCCACCTCCACCTCTACCTCCACTTCCAACTCTGTCTCCACTATTTGACATGGCTAATGCAACGAAGATGCCTATCTTTAAGGGTAAGGCATCAGAGGATCCCGATCAATTTTGGTTTGTCGCAGAAGATGTGTTGAAAGCGCAACAAATCAATGATGATGATATGAAGAAATCACAACTTGTCATAGCACTGCAGGACAGAGCATTGTCATGGTATATCAAGTAAAATATGGAAAATCTAGCTACCTCACTAGCTGCTACAAAGAACACACTGAACGCAGAGTTTAAGAATCGCAAGTCGCAGTCACAATGTATTAAAAAATAAAATAAATAAAATAAGCCATCAATGAAACTGCATGGGATGTAGATCAGAGGTTAAAATGTTTGATGGGACAAGAAAACTTCTAGATCTCTCATGAACTGCAAAAAGAGTTGTTTATAGCTGCGCTATTGCCACACCTCAGATTACTACTATTAGAGTAAAATATTGGGACACACGCGGAAGCATTAGAAATTGCGATGAAGTTAGAAGCTTTGCCAGTACAAGATACTCACATAGGGGTTCAGCGGGTACAATCCCAGTTAGCAAGCTTGCATATGGAGCTGCAAGACTTGAAGAAAGAAAAGGACGTTCGGTCTAAGATGCGCTCAGAAGTATGGTGCCTAAAGTGTAAAAATGAAGGGCACTATAAGGACCAGTGTCTTGTCTATCATGACTATTTGGCTAGCGGAGGTCCCAATCATTTGAAATCGGAGCCTAGTGTTGGACCAAGTACCGTACTGAGCGTATGGTGTAGTATTTTCCGAGTTGGAGGCCAACATCCAACCGATCACTGCTATTTGCTAAAGAAATATGTGCAAACGCTGTAACAATTATTTTGTAAGTTCGGTCGATCAGTAGGACATGATGAGAGCCATTGTTATAGCTATGACTTGATGGTAGATCGAACTCCGACATATAGGATGCAAGCTGAAGGCCGTACGCACAAAGATAATGGTTCACCTACGGTCCGCAGAGGATTTCAAGGTTGAGGACGTAGTCGAGGAGGAGGTGTTGGATGAGGTCGGGGTCATACCATATGCTATAATTGTGGCGAAGCTGGACATTATGCATGAGATTGTCAAAATCCCACTCACCCTTCATGTCAGTATTGTAGACAGTTTGATGATGTGATATAAAATTGCCCTATTTTAATGGCTAATATGGAGGAAAAGAAGAATGAGCAGCCTATACAGAATATACAAATGATGCGATCTGAGCTGCGCGAAGATAACCCAAGCATTAATATTGTTACACGAAGTGGTGCGACTACATGCGAAGATAGAGAAGAAGGTAAAAAGCCTGTGGTAGATACATGGGTTAGAAAGGCAGGAGAGAAGAATACTAGGTTTGATCTACAGAAGGAAAAGGAAACTTTCTTGGAGGAAAAGAAGAGTTTCATAGACCCAAAAGCTTTGACATCAAGGATGTAGACGCAACTAGAACCCCGAAAGAACACTCCAGAAGCAGGTACTGCAACAAAGAACCCTAATTCAACTATTCTGAAGTACTTTCTGCAGACGTGTATGAAGTTGTTAAGGGACCAGAAAGCATTGGGGGGGTTACAAGAACTTATTGAAAACTGTGCTAGTAATGAGAAGCCACAACATGAACAACGTGTAGTAAATAAGGTCAACAAAAATAAGAAAAGGACTGGCCATGAGATGCGATATTTAACTGCGTAGATTGGTGAATTTGAAATGGATCAAGTAATCCTGGACTCAAGATGAGATGCAAATATGTTTCCAAAGCAGACTTGGGAGCGGATGGGGGAACCAAAGCTGCAGTGGTCACCAATTAAGTTGTGCATGACCAATTAGTAGAAGATTATCTTGAAGCATTGGTTGCAGGGCGTTATGGTGGATATTGAAGGAGCAAGTGTGAAGGCAGACTTCGAAGTCATTGAGATTGTGAACGATGATACTCTGTATCCGTATTTCCTCATAATCGATTGAGATTTTTATATAGATTCTATAGTTAATCTAAAAAGGAGAAGTATGGTATTTGAAAATAACAGTACCATGGGCGTTACACAAAACCCATATGTGAAGAATACAACGATGAAGATATTGACCACATCTACGAGTTAACTACGCGCGATGAGGATTGGATCAACCCCACCGTAGATGGAAGGATAGGTTGGGAGAAGGATAGTTCATGTCATTCAGACTGGAAGAACCGGTTGCATGAAGTTTCTACTTTGCGCTGTAATAGAATGACAAAATATCTTTGTTGCATATCAACCGAGGTATGTAATTTACCATATTATGATGGAATAGGTGATGTCAGATTATTTATAGATGAATTTGAAAGGAATGTACTAGAAGAACAACAATTCTAGGCCTTGGATATCGCCTTGAGGGCTACGCCTGCACGATGGTGGGGCACATATAAGGATAATATAGGAGATTGGAGGGAGTAGTGAAGGTTTATGAGGATTAGGTTTGGTAATGAAAACACAAGGATCATAGAGAAATACACTAGAAAGGATGATCCTCAAGATCATTTTTATCGTTGGACTCAGGCATGGGGTGAAAAACCTCGACCATAATGGGTACATGTATTTGTTCACACTTTGGATGTGACACCAATGAATTGGTATCTTGAAATGGAGTTGCGCCATGGTACCACCGATTGGAATGATATGAAGGACAATTTTATATTGAACTTTAGATTTGAAGATGGTTTTCAGTGTATAGATGATTCCCTTCAAGAAATTAGTGTAGAAATTTTCCGGACACCCGATGAGCTAACGACTTGGGTACAACCCGTCTGGAATGCGCAGTTGCATCGTGCACTAGAATGCCATAATATGAATTCTGAGGAGGGCGAGGAAGATCCGTGTAGCATTAATATTCCTGATTCAGAGGGAAAACACACAGTGGTAGGACCCGATGTTGAAATACCCGATGTAACGTAGCCTACTAAGACGAGGCAGGTCAACCTAGGCTTAGAGGTGAAGCCCAAGTTAGCGTGCATAGGAGATTACTGGGATGAAGATACAATAGGGAAGGTCATCGAGTTACTGCATGAGTACTAGGAGCTATTTCCAACAAATTTCATGAAGCTAAAAGGCATAGTAGGAGACCTGGGTGCCATGAAAATAACTTTGAATCCATATGCGAAGCCTTTAAAACAATGACCGTATAAGCTCAACCCAAAATACAAGGAGAAGGTGAAGGAGGAACTTCAGAAGATGGTCGCAGCTGGCATAATCGAACCTGTGGAAGAATCTGACTGGGTAAGTCCCATGGTAGTGCAGGAGAAAAAGATCAAGGGAGAAATAAGGATTTGTGTCGATTTAAGGAAGCTAAATGATACATGCGTACATGACCCGTTCCTAACACCATTCATGGATGGAGTTTTGGAAAATGTAGGAGGACATGAGGCATACTCCTTTACAGGTGGGTTTTCTGGGTACGATCAGATTAAGATAGCACCAGAAGATAGGAGTAAGACCACCTTCACTACTGAATGGGGATCCTTTTAATATACAGTCATGACGTTTAGGTTGAAGAATTCACCAACAATATTTTTCCAGAGTTGTCATCACAACATTTAAAGAATCATTCATAAGTTTCTGGAGGTTTATTCTGATGACTGGACAGTCTTTGGACTGTTAAAGAAGCATGTCTCGAGTTTGCGCTTGATTTTTGATATATGTAGGAAGTATCAAATTTCACTAAACCCGAAGAGGTGTATTTTTTGTATACCTTATGGAATTTTACTGGGACATGTTTTCTGTAAGCAAGGGATGAGGTAGATCCTGCAAAAATCGTTGTTATTATTAATTTAGATCTGTCGAAGAATGTGAAGCAGCGACGCGCAACTCTTGGACCCACTAGATATTATCAAAAATTTATTAAGGCGTACGCACAGATCACTGCGTCAAAGGAGAAATTACTCAAGAAAGATGACACCGTTTTTTGGGATGACGAGTGTCAGAAGAGCCTTGACATCTTAAAAGAGAAAATGGTCATTGCGCCAATCTTGGTGTTTCTGTATTGGAAGAAGGAGTTACACGTTCATGTGGATGCATCATGTATAGCTTTGGGAGTTGTCTTAGCGCAGTCTGGAGAGGAGGATCTTGATCACCCAATTTCATTTGCGAGTCAGAAATTGTTTAAGGCGAAGAGGAATTATTCCATGATGGAGCGAGAAGGCTTAGCTATGGTGTACGCGTTACAAAAGTTCAAGCATTACTTGTTGAGTGTGCACTTCAAGATGTCCACGGACCATTTTGCATTGAAATACTTGGTGAAAAAGACTATGTTGGGGGGGGGGAAGATTTATAGATGGCTATTGCAGCTCCAAGAATATGATTTTGAAGTAATAGTCAAGCCAGGATGACAGAATGCTGAGCTGGCTAATATGTCTAGAATTGAGACCGGCGAAGAACTGACCAACATTGAAGAAGGATTGCCTGATGCGCAACGCTTTACAGTAAGGGTTGTTGGTAAACATTTTCTAGATATATTTACTTTTTGACCACTGGAGTAGCCCCTGCGTAGCATACAATGCAACATAAGAAATAACTAGTAGTCAGTTTGATGAATTTTTCTCTGATTGTTGGGCATCTGTATAAAATGGGCCCTAATGAAATATTGCGCAGATATGTCCCTGAGCATGAAAGACATAGTATCTTAGTAGAAGCGCATGGTGGTGTCACAGGAGGGCACTAAGCAGGGGAAGAAACCGTGCAAAATTTTTTGAGGGCAGGACTATGTGGCCCACGGTACATAAGGATTCTAAGGATTATTGTAGTGCTTGTGATGTTTGCCAGAGGACCGGAAGGCGATTGTGGAGAGATGAATTTCTGCTGAATCCACAAGTTACTTTGTAGGATTTTGATAAGTGGATGATTGATTTTGTGGGGCCAATCAATCCGTGAGGAAAGAAACCTGGTGCGCGACAGATTATTACTATGACAACTGGTAAAGGATTGTAGTGAAGACACTGTTGCATGCTTCATCTTTGAGTATATATTATTGAGGTTTGGTTGCCCGAAGATCCTGATGAACAATATATGAACGCACTTCCTAAACAACACTATTGAATCATTAACAAAAGATTTTCAGGTACATCACGAGAAAAGCACGCCTTATCATCCTCACGTGAATGACATGGTTGAGGCTTTTAATAAAATTTTCGAGAATGCTCTGACAAATGTGTGCAATGTCAACAAGAATGATTGGGATGTGCACATACCACAGTGTTATGGGCATACAAGACTACTTGCAAGAAGTTGATAGGGAAGACTTTGTTTAAACTGGTGTATGGACAAGAAGTTGTAATGTCAATGGAATATATAGTATCAAGTCTTAGAATCACAACAATCATGAATGCGGAAGACAACGATATTATGGAAGAAAGATTGGAACAAATGCTCGTGCTAGAAGAAGATTGCTTTCTTGGTAAGTTAAGCAACGAACTTTTAAGATTATAGACTTGGTTTTTTTATATGATAGTAAGTTCACGCAGTTCCATGGTAAGTTCAAGATGCATTATCTAGGCCTGTACATCATTAGGGATATCTCATATGGTGGCGCAATTGAGCTCGCGAAGCTGAATGGAGAATTATTTTCTAGGCAAGTAAATGGGAGTAGGCTGAAACTCTATAGGGAGGATTTCATCCCTAGGGCTGTGCAATGACTATATGAATGAGGGATAACGTTAGTGCTACATGCAGTTGGAAGGAAGCACGGAACTATAAGGTACTCTGCCAATGAAGGACCTTGTCAAAGGAGGGTTGCACAACATTCAAGAGGATGGCGCAGGTGGAGGAAGTTATGAAGGGTCAGATGCAGTTCATCCAGAATATGCCCATTCGGGTTGATTTGACAGGGAAATTTCTGTTAAAAGGAGTAGGGGAAACAGATTTAAGGAGCATATTTGGGCAAATCTGCCACCAAATTCTCATTTATAAGGAGGATCTGGAGGGAATTGAGTGGTTTGAATTTGAAAAAGGTTATAAATATGGTACCCCTCTCCACATTTGAACACTTCTTTTATTGAGAATTCATTATGTGCTTTTGTGCCTAAGTGTGAGCGAGGATTTTGAGGAGTTTCTGAGTCAAGGGCTAGAATCCATCATGACTGCTTCACAACCAGTGCATACTACTACACCAAGATTGCCAAGAACTAGGCATACTGCTGCAACAGTAGTGGCCAAGAAGCAGAAGAAGCCCCAAAGGACCCTGGTTAGGCAATCACCAAGAAAAATCCCCACAGAACAATGGATCCCTAAGATGTGGATGAGGAAGAAATAGCTAGCGGAATTGAGGATATCAACACAGGCGAGGTGAAACTAATCTCTAGGTTTCCACCCTACATGCCGTCGAGGAAACCAACTTCAAAGGTGACAAATAACCTAGATTCTATCAAATACAAGACATTTACACCCTATTACCATAGGAAGTGTTGATTCAAGGAGACTTGTTGGCTAGGGTGCCACAACTATGCATGGAAGACTGGGATTTTAATTATTGCAGCAAGTATCCCCAATTCAAGCCTAGCAAGTACCTCTAATCTGTTTATTACGAAGAAGCCGTAGTGACAAGGGTTGAACCGATGAAGTGGGTAGCCGGGATTCAACGCATTGGGTTGTTGAATATGCTTTATGTTCCACTCTTTGGGTGCAACAACATAAACATAATTTGTGTGCGCAAACTATTGGAATTAGTACATGATGGGTTCTTATGGCTCAGAACGCCAATCCTAATTGACGATATGTTAATCCGAAGGATTACTGCACTGCCTTACCAAGGATCGAACCCCAACGATGCATTTGTCGGGAAGTCTCAGGAGAAAAAGTTGGTCGATCAGATGAAGAGTGACTTCGGCTTAGTCAGAAAGTCACGAGGCTATGCTATTAGTTCTATTAACGATGAGGTTGTGTGTTTTTCTGCATCCATTTTGGCCAGTAAGATCATGAGGAAGTGTCAAGCAGACGAAGTATCTACCCGAGTTGTATCTTTGGCTGCACAGTGCAGCAAGGGGGTCTAATTTAACTGGTTTGGATATCTATTTTAGGAATTTTTGGATGACTGTTGAGAAGCGCAAGAAGAAGGGAATCCATTCCACTACGCATGGCTATTACTCTTAATCACATTGGTAGCATGGCAAACACTGGAGGATTCGTAGTTCTCCAATGTGGACATTGATGTGTGTGAGTCTGCGAAGTTTTCCTCATTGTGGGCATGTAAGGAACCAACCCAGGTTATTGAGAATAAAATATTTTGGGTTCTATTCGACATGGATCTGCACACAATCATCAACCAAAGGCCGTGGCTATCACCCACATTATTTCAACAATATAGTGACATTGCCGAATTTAAAGTGGATTTTCACAGTGTCTTTATCCATGCCAAGAAATATTTGGAGAAGGTATGGCATGAGTTACCATACTTAGTTTCTGAAGATGACATCTTGATGGTCATCAGTAAGTGGTCAAGTAATTGGCTTACCCAAAAAAATATAATAGTGACAGAGAAGGCAGGCACAAGTAAGACCACTACAGGTATGTAGGCCGAAAAATCAATGGCCACGAAGGATACCAAGAAGGTTATTCTAACGGTCACAATTGACCTCGAGGAAAAAACTACGCAGGAAACCGAGCGCGCAGTAGAGCAGGAGACTGACGAGGGGGATCAAGGTGGTGAAGACCTTGTTGTGGACATGAAAGGATGCTGATTCCTCATTTATAATAAAGAAGCGACAGAAGCAGAGTGCTGGCGGTGTGCAGCAGAAGCACAAATTAGATAAATCCACCAGCGCAGAACCATTGGTCCTCACTGAGGGGGACTTTGACGAAATTGGCGACATTGTCTGAGCTGTAATGGAGGAGATGTGGGGGAATATTGAAGATCAATACAGGGTAGTATTGACAAAGGTCTAGCAGGGCCTTAAAGAATTGTAGGTTCAGACGAGTGTGATCTAAGTGAGAGTGGTTCAGGCAAGTGTGAATCAAGCGAGTGTGGTACCTTCGATAGAAGAGCTTACCACAGACCTCTGGGTAGTACATTTACTAGAAGGATCACTACATGTCGAGACTGCAGAAGAAAGGAAGAGCGCAAGAAAACTAAAGAATCTGAGCCTCAATCTTGTTACACTCCCCCTTCAAATGTTGCATGAGCTACATCAGGGTGTCACAGATGAGCTCAAGGTATGGGAGAAGCGACCTTTATTGGTCATCAACAAAGTCAAAATCAATAACCAAAAGATGTTTAAAGAAAAGAATAAAGCGATGCAGGATCGCAAGGAGGTAGTTGTGCATAACCAACAGTTGGAAGAGGTCATAACCAAAGTATGTAGTGAGCTTCCAGAGCTCCAGATCCCAGCCAAGGTAGCTTCAACAGAATAACTTTAGAAATTGGAAGCAACAGTCAAAGAATCAAAGGAAGAGGTGGGAAAGGTTAGATTTGAACTGTAGATGTAGATTACAGAACTTCAGATGAAGTTGCAGCCTACAATGCCACCAGATGTTTGAGAGCAGTGCAAAGCTACCATAAAAGCTGATATGGAATAGATATCGACGATAGTCAAGGCTTGTATTCAACTTTTTGAAGATACAATGGAAGTGTGGGCCTCACTGCAGGAGGACCCACATGTGCAGAAGATCGAAGTGGAGATAAGAGATAAGAAACTATAGTTCGATGAGCTTAAAGAAATGACGCATACCTTAGAACCCGTGCAACGGTTCACCCATCTTCAAGAAGGAACACTTTTGCATGGATAGATTGATGAGCTATGGAGGAAGGCACAAATCATCTTCACGTGGACGCAACCTTGGGTAGATGAGGCCTTCCAGATCTCACATGAAGTAGAGGGAAAATTGAAGAGCATGTAGCAAACACAGAGGAAAATTGGGCTCGTAGCAGAAGGGCCAACAACAGAGAAGCTCGTGGACGATGTTCGATAGGCCACAAAGAAATGCATAAAAAAAATTCATCCATTGATGTCTATATACATAGGCCTGAAGGCAAATATCGAGGATGTACTAGCTGAGTGACTCGAGGATGAGTCACTTCTTTGTGTTGGGGTCACTTCTTTGTGTTGGGGGCCTGTTAGGTAGGGGTCCCCCAGGTCTAAGTTTTGTCTGAGTCATGTAAAGACTCCACATTTTGAGGAGAGGAGCATGATTAATGCAAGGTTATAAGAGTCAAAGGGGATTTAGGGTGGGTTAAATCCCCTTCTTTTATAAAGGGATGGGATTATCTAGAGAATTTTAAGCTCCACCCATGGTTTGTTGACCATGGTATTGTAAGGGTAAAATAATATATAAAGGGATGTTTTAGCAAGTCTAATAAAATCAAGGAATCAATTTGTGTAATGTTTTGAGTATGTAATCAGAAGATCTTTCTGTATTCGGGTGAAGGGGAAGGCTCCTACAGTTGTGGGCATAGAGACCTTGGTAAGTTTGCCGCTATGTGCGTAGGCCCCTACAGCTGTGCGCGCAGGATCAGAAAGAGTGTATCTGTGAAGACTTGAACTAATAAAGAAGAATTTGACATAGAATTGTGTATTTTATTATTTTTTCATAGTTTCTGTGTTTTACACTATTTATGGTTCATTTGTACATTTATTCTGCAATTGCATCACGAAGTTTCAAATACTGTTTTATATGATGAATAATACATGTTAAACTAGTTATGCACAATTCACAAATTTGTTAAGTAGGAAAACTCTTTACGACTGTAAAAATAAGGTTAATGATTCACGAAGGTTGGATTAAGCCCTAAACTGATGAAAACCTTAGAACCACACTGCATAGTCCCTCTGGATGCAGAAACCTGGTTCTAGCATCCCTCAATATCGCCTCGGGTGAGACTGTAGTCTATGCAAGCAGGTCATTTCCGAAAGGTCTGATGGTATAGGGATTTGTTGGTTAGTAGAACTAACTATGAACCTGGGTCTAATCCCCTCAAGCCAACACTCATCAAATCTCATTTCAACCAAACAAATCTTCAAGAAATTCAATCTGCAACTACAGGAAGAAGACACCACACGTGTAAAGAAGAGGATAAGGTTTATGTGATTTGCATTGACCTTACTTTTGGATCTAAAGTTGACCAAAATTTGTATTGGGAAACTTTTTCTTTTATTTGGGCTACTATTTCATGTCACAGTGAAGGCCACAATATATAGAGACTTGGATATACTCGCTGACTGTGTTGGATGCTCTTTGACCGAAGTTTCTTATCCAAATAAGTGAGGCTGAGCTTCTGTGATATCTCTGTGGAAACTTCAACACTATTCTCAACCTCCCATAACAGTGACTTTAACTTTCTCAAGTAGTCTATTAAAGAGAATTTGGAGTTGATCTGTCTCATTACATTGACAGTCTATAACTAGTAATTTTCATTGAAGAATAATGTGGATTTGTTGGAATATTTTGATGTAACATTATTAGACAAAATCTCTCTCTCATAAGGAAATAATTTCTTGGGTTTTCCCCTTATGGGTTTTTCCCTGGCTGTGAGCCTGTTATGAAACCAGTTCACAAAAAGATAGAAAAGATAGATTAGTGCCTTAGAATTCAGCCTCTTCGAGGGGACAACCTCCTTTACATTACACAAATGAACAATTCTTTGATGATACAAATGACTAAACCTCCCTTCTATATATAGGAATCTAAGGGGTCACAATATAATCAAGCCGACATAGCAATAATAACATAAGGGCACAAAAATAAAAATAGTGGGTTTCTATGGGGCATACTAATAACAATATGGGGACAATAGGGGCACAATAATAATAATAAGGGATACAACGACAATAGTAATGGGGGAATCACTAGTATTATTAGGGCCTAACATGCCCCTGTCCTTTCGAAAAGCATTGTCCTCAACGCTTGAGTAGTTCTGGATGCTTCTGTATAAAATTCTCATCCTCCCATGTGGAATCTTCAACAGATAAGTTCTTCCACTTGATGAGATACTCCAAAATTGATCGATTTCACAGCTGTTGAGTTATTGTTTCTGTGACTGCTTCTGGTTCCAATATGATTTTTCCTTCCTCTTCAAGTTTTGGAAATATTGTTTGAACTAGGATCTTGTCACCTATAACCATATTTAAACATGAAACATGGAAAACTAAGTGCACTCGGGAAGTTGCAGGAAGCTCCAATTTGTATGCCATAGTACCAATCTTTTGCAACACCTTCTACCGATCATAATACTTTGGTGATAATTTATTATCCTTCTTAGCTTGCTTGAGGGACATTTGTTTATATTGTTGTATCCGTAGGAATATGCAGTCACCTACATCAAAACTTCTCTCGCTGCGATGTTGATCTGCCTGTTGTTTCATTCTATTCTGTGCCAATGTGAGGTTATCCTTTAAGAGTTGGAGAACTTGTTGTTGATGCTTGATGTGATGTTCCACTACTTGAACCTTAGAATTTTCTCTTAAATATGATGTGATGGATGGTGGATGATATCCATAAAGTGCCATAGATGGGGTCATTTTTTTTGCAGTATGGAAGGAAGTGTTATACCACTGTTCAGTCAAAGGTAACCATTTGACCCATTGTGTCTATTTATCAGATACAAAGAAACGAAGATATCCTTCCAAACATTTGTTTACTATCTCAGTTTTCCCATCAGATTGAGGATGATAAGATGAGCTATGAGCTAACTGAGTACTGAGACAAGAAAATAATTTTGTCCAAAAATTTCCAGTGAAAATGGAATCTATGTCTTTACAATAATCTTTGGGTTTCCATGTAGCTTTTGAATTGTTTCCATAAATGCAGTAGAAACTGTACTAGATTTAAATGGATGTGATAATGCACAAAAGTGTGTATACTTGGTAAGTTTGTCAACTACCACCATGATGACACTCTTGCCTTCGGACTTGGGTAAACCTATGATAAAATCCATTGAAACCTCCTCCCAACGTTGGCTGGGAATGGATAAAGGTTGTAATAGACCTAGGGTATTAATTGTTTCAACTTTATTTTGTTGGAAAACCAAACATTCCGCCACAAAATTTTGAATATCTGATTTAAGGCCATTCCAAAAAAATTCCTTCTTAACCCTGTGGTAAGTTTTTAAAAATCCTAAGTGCCCTCCTAAGGGAGAAGTGTGCAATTCCATAAGAATCTTTTGTTTGAGTTGGGAATTCTTACATAGGTATAAGTGATCTTTGTACCATAACGAATCATTTTTCTGGCTAAATGTATAAGATGTACTCGGATATTGTTGTAACTTTTGAATGAGTGCCCACACTTCTTCGTCATTCTTCCATTCCTCCCTTGCTTCGTTTATCCAATCTGGTTGGATAATAGAAATGGCACACAACAATGCTTCCACATCCTCATCCTTTCTTGAGAGTGCATCTGCCACAACATTTTGCTTCCCTTTTTTGTAGATGATTTCAAAGTCATAACCCAACATCTTTGTGACCCATTTTTTTTGCCCTTCAGAGGATAATCTTTGTTCTAAAAAGTATTTAAGACTATCATGATCTGTTTTTACCTTGAAGTGTCTTCCCATTAGGTAGGGTCGCCATTTCTTAAGTGCATGTAGTATTGCCAACATTTCCTTCTCATAAATAGCTTTGTGTAAATACTTTCCCTTGATTGGAAGACTTTCGAAAGCAATGGTCTTTCATCTTGCATTAAAACAACACCAATTCCATTTCCTGAAGCATCACATTCCACAATAAAGGTTTTTGTGAAGCGCGGCGTAGCTAAGACCGGTGCTTGGCACATTGCCTCTTTAAGATGTTCAAAGGCCTTTATTTCTTCTGGAACTACAGGTTGTCCTCTTTCTGAAACTTCTTACGAAATTTCAATCTGATGCTCAAAACAAAAGTTATGATGATTTTCCCCAGGTCACCTGTTTGGAATGTAATTCGGGAATCTACAAAAACCCTAACTTCTGCAGATCATATCTTTGTCAATATAGTGATACAAGCTCAGAAATTTTGACCTGAAGTTCAGAATGATTTCAGCTCAAATGGGATTTTTTGTAGCTTCTGAAACATCACAGAAAAAAAGTTATAGCGAAAATGCCACAATGACCTGTTTGGAGCAGCGAAACCCTAGAATCCAAAGCTCTGATACAAATGTTATGAAACTAGCTCACAAAAAGATAGAAAAGATAGATCAACACCTTAGAATTCAGCCTCTTCAAGGGGGCAACCTCCATTACATTAAATGAAAAATTCTTGGATGATACAAATGACTAAACCTCCCTTCTATATATAGGAGTCTAAGGGGCCATAATATAATCAAGCCAACATAACAATAATAACATAAGGGCACAAAAATAATAATAGTGGGTTTATATGGGGCATACTAATAACAATATGGGGACAATAGGGGCACAATAATAACAATAAGGGATACAATGACAATAGTAATGGGGGAATCACTAGTATTATAGGGGCCTAACAAAGCCTAACCTTGGTGTCTCTTTTCTCTTGCTTAGTGTCTATTGTTCACTATGATCTTTATTTTACTGGTCTTGTTGAAGAATTAATGGTTGGAGTTTTTCATGTATAGCTACTTGTTCATTAAAGTATAAAGAAGAAACAATTTACATCAATAGAAGTAGTTATCAATCGTGAAAAACTATTCTAGTCATTGCATCATTAGAATTTGAACAACAAAGATATGCATGTTACTAAAATCAACTCTTCCTTAGATAAGATTCAAATATGCTAGAATTATGCAAGAAGGTTTGGTGATAATAATGTGCTCAGTAAGTCTTCCATGTGGTTACTTAATGCCTAAGAAGATGAAGTTTGGTCAAGACTCTCCCACAAGATAGCATAAAAATGATAATATTGGTCAACATCAAGTATGGTCTCTAGATGAGAGAAAGGGAGTTAATAACGAAAACTCCTAAAAATGAAGATATTGTAGCTTGGTAATTAAGATCGATCCATGGGCACTCTGATTAAAGTTCATTTGGATATGGATCATGCGAAAGGATGTTGATATCGAAGAACTCAAGAAAGTTGATTCTTTTATGAGAAGGCCATCATGAAAAGGTAATTATGATACTTAATACTTTAATATTGGTTATTTGGTTAATGTTTTATTTTTACTTGGTAGGACATTGTAGGAATGCATGATGACAGTTGAGGCACATTCAAATATGGGTGCTGAACTCAATTCAAAGAACATATGAATTGAGTATATGGTTTTGGAAATTATGAAGTCAAGGTGTTCACATCATCACCTTGGGATTAAAAGGTAGTAGTACAAGAGGATAACCTGATGTTCATAAAGATCACTTTCATGAGGAAGCTAAAATTAGATTGAATTTTGGTAAGCTAAATATAATGCCTTCATTGATAATGACAAGATGAACGTGATGTGAAAAATTGACCCTATCACATGATTTAAGGAAGAAGATGGCTCCATGATACCCAGGAAAGAAGAAATCTCAATATAACGATATGCAAATGAAAGAGGGAGTTATGCAAGTAGCTGAAACAAACTAGAAAACTTGTGGTTATGACTTCTTAGATTGAAGAGGAAGTCAGGAATATCCTCTAGATTTAAGAGGGAGTAAAGGAGTCTCCTTGAACAAGAGCAAGGCTCTATTCCCTAATCAAGAGGATATCCTCTCTAGTTGAGAGGGAGTGATGATAAAAATCATATTTGTATTCTATTCTTCATGTATCATGCACTTGACTAGGACTAACAACTGTAATTCTAAGTGCAAGCCATGAAGAGAGAATGGTGGAGGATTGGATAAGCAGCATATATGGTTTCCTTGAGGATAGATAATCCAAGAAAGGAAAGGTACTGACACTCTTTCAAGAAAATATAGGTATCCAAGAAAAGAGTGGTTAAAGAGGACCAATATTCCTTAAGGATTAAGGATTAAAAGTCTAAGATAAGAATAGTCCTAAAAGTACGTACCTAGTGAATATTAAGAGGGGTATGTGCCTTAGAGGTGGTGTTGTATCACACATAAAGCCTCCTATCATAATGCTCTCAAATGAAGTTGAGCTTGTCTAGACTCTAGTTAGGCCTCAAAGACAACGATGGTTATAATATTGATGCTTACAATTAGTTTATCAATCTGACTCTTCTTATGCGAAATCTTTAGTTTAAGAATTACCTTGTACCAGGTGTACAATAATGAATACATCCCTAGTTAAGAGGGAGTGTTGGAAATTGTAACTAGCTTCAGTTTTCATAATTGTCAATGTACTCAAACCATTATTTATATTTTATGTTACAAGAAAAAGAAGAAAGAAAAATATTATTTTGAGTATGGGTTTAATGCTCCACTTTTATGGTCATATAGGTAAAGCATGTTCTTCATGCTTCTATGGTTTATCATGTTAAAAAATATTTTTCTTGAGTCAAGAGAGTCTTTATCATTTATATAAAACCCTTTAGGACAAGTTGTGACATCTAAAAGATGTTGATTTTGGGTCTAGAAAGTCCTAGAAACCTCCAAATACAAGTCACCCTAGGAAATGAGAAGTCGACCTAAAACAAGGAATTCAAACCCCTCAAATGTGTATAAATAGAAGTAGCATTGATAACATTTCATCACCAATTCAATCTCTCTCATAATCAAGTTCAATATGAAGCTGACAACATCAAGGAAGCAAGTGCGAAGGTCAATAAGGCAAGGAGAACTTGAGAAGAAAGAAGAAACATTGTTTTTGGTCTCTTTTCCTCTAACACGTGCAAATAAACTATGATTTCTACAACTGTTACAGGGCTGAAGTTGCAGGTCAATGTTGCAAGTCGAAGCTGTAGGTGGAAGCTGGGGGCCAAAGTTGAAGCATAATTGATCCTTATCGATTTGGTTGATCTTTGGCCTAATTGGAAGGGCTTATTGGAGGGCCGACTTAATGCTTGAAGGAGGAGAACAAGTTTGCTCTACTGAACCAACCCATAACCAGGTCATTGTGGGACATTGGGCATAACATTATCTTGAGGAATACAATCTTAGTTTGACTTCTAGCATTAGAAATAAGACTCAGAGGGCTACTACAAGACAAAATTTCACACCTTAGAGATATGAAATTATAAAGATACAATCATTTCAAGATCGAGATCCTAAAAGCAAGAAAAATGTGTGTATTGTTTTTAAAATTGCATAACTTTTGTTTGAAAAATCACTTTGAAGTGATTCCAAGATCATATTAAAGAATAGATATAAGTATTTGCTTCTAAAATGCCTCCCAAACAAAATAATTATGAGTGAATTAATCCCTCAGAAAGCTCTACTATGAAGCATGAAGAGGAAGAATTACAACATCATATATCAAAATTACGGGACCAAGTGCAACATATTTTGCTCTCACCAAAACCAAAGATGAACTAAAAGGGAACATGTATGGTTTAAAAGTAGAAATAAAAGGTGACATGGATGGTTTAAAAGTGGAAATAAAAGGTGACATGAATGGTTTAAAAGCAGACATGGAAGGTTTGAAGGAAGTTTTTGAAAAATTGCTACAAGCCTATGCTTCCTAATAGCGACAATGTATTCCATGAAAATCATGATGAGAAAAAAAGGAATTTTAATCATGATTTTAGAGACTCTAACTTTGGGTTGAACACTAACCACATTCCAAATATCGATATGAGTAAGTTTGATGGAAAGGATCCAGTAACATGGATACTACAGATGGAGAAATATTTGATCTACATGACGTGTAACACTCACAAAAGGTACACATTTCATCTTTATATTTAGAATCCAATTAGTTTGTATGGTATAGATGGATTTTTTCTCTTAAACCACTTGTCACTTGGTCAAATTTTATGGAGGAAATGATAGCACATCATGAGGATACAAAGAGAAATACCTTCTTTAGCCAAGTGATAAATCTCAAACAAAAGGGTTCAATGCGGAGCACTTTGAGGACTTCCAAAATTTGAATATCAGGGTAACTGATATTCTAGAGGAGCATAGGATTGATGTCTTCATAGGGACTTTAAAGGATAACATCCAACATGAGGTTTTCCTTTGGGAACCTAATTCATTGGAGATGACATTCAAGGTGGCAAGAAAATTTGAAAGAAAAATTATGGCAACAAGGAAGTCTACCACTCAAAATTATAAAGATGGAAGTGCTGTTGCTCCTAGCCTGCCACAACCTACAAGGTTGACACCACAACAACTGGAGGAAAAAAGAGAAAAATGGCTTTGCTACAGTTGTGATAACAAATACACTAAAAGTCATAAGTGTGCTGAGAAGAAATTGCAAAGAGGAGAAAGAAAAGGAACAAGAAACATCAAAAGAAGAGGATATACACCAAGAACCAACCATGTAAAAAGAAGAAATGAATTCTACCATATATTGTAATGCATTCGCAAGAATTACCACTCCTCAAACTCTCAAGATAGAAGAATACATTAAAAAGAAAAATGTAATAGTGTTGATTGATTTAGGTAGTACTCATATTTTTATTCATTATAAGATAACCAAGGAATTGAATCACTTTCTATATCCAACACCAAAGTGTCAAGTGATAGTTGCAAATGGAGGAGCTATAAATTTCTCTAGAAAGTCCCATACTATCAAGCTAACCATGCACTGATTTGTATTGAATAGTCCAATGTTTTCCATTCCAATGGGTGGTGTTGATGTTGTACTAGGAGTCCAATGGTTACAATTTTCAAGAGCTTTTCTTGAAATTTTTCTAAAAAGGAAAGGAAATTGAATTAAGGGGTATCAAAGGGACACCAGGGAAGATAATCAACTCTAATGGCATGACAACTATTTTGAAGAAAGAATAATGAGGCGTAATTGCACAAATATTCTCACTGGAGGTTCAAATATTGAAATCAACCATTTCTCCAGATCTACAAAAAATCTTGGACAAGAATTCCAAAGTATTTGAGATTCCCAAAGGCCTCCCACCTATTCATGATTATGATAATGCTATTCACTTGATTCCAAGAAGTGTTCTCCAAACATCGAGCCTTACAGATATCCCTATGCCTAAAAGAGTGAAATTAAACATATGGTTGTAGAAATTCTAGAGGTTGGTATAATTCAACCCAACCAAACTTATTTCTCTGCTCCAGTAGTATTGTTGTACAAAAAGGATGGATCATGGCGTATGTGTTTGGATTATAGGGAGCTCAAAAATCTCATTATTAAAGATAAATTTCCCATTCCTATCATTGATGAATTGTTGGATGAATGACATGGAGCAATTTACTTTACCAAGCTAGATCTTTGTTCAGGATATCATAAAATTAGAATGAATACTGAAGACATTATGAAAACACATTCAAAACTCATGAAGGTCATTCTGAATTTTTGGTCATGCATTTTGGCCTTACTAATGCACCTTCCACATTTCAAGGTTTAATGAATTCCATTTTCAAACATTTCCTTAGAAATATTGAGTTAGTATTCTTTGATGATATACTGGTCTTCAACAAGTCTAGGAAGGATCATATTCAACATCTTGACAGGGTGCTCAAACTATTAGAGGAGAAACAATTATATGCAAAAACGTCCAAGTGTTTCTTTGGAGTACATGAGTTGGAATATTTGGGTCATATTGTATCTCATGAGGGTGTTAAGGCATACCTTAACAAAATTAAATCCATTAAGGAATGGAAAATCCTCACGACCCTAAAGCATCTTCGAGGATTTTTTGGGTTGACAGGTTATTATCACAAGTTCGTTAAGAATTATGGGAGAATAACAGCACCTCTATTAACATTATTGAAGAAAGATGCATTTTATTAGACTCTAGAAGCAACTAAGGCCTTTGAACATCTTAAAGAGGCAATTGGCCAAGCATTGGTATTAGCTACATAAGAATTCACAAAAACCTTTATTGTGGAATGTGATGCCTGAGGAAATGGAATTGGCATTGTTTCAAATTTAAGAAGGAAACACCATTGCTTTTGAAAGTCGTGCAATCTGTTAGGGTCCTATAATTTATAGGATCTCAAGGTGATTGAGTATTTTATCTCAGAAATCTCACATTGTAAATAATATTTCATTCTACAAATTATTTCCAAGAAAAAATAGAAAAAGTGAAGAAATGGGATTGCAAGACAAAATGCGTCCTTAGGATAAAGTAATTATGTTTTAGCATAAATTAATTTTGTTTTAATAAAGTTAATCGTGTAATTTAAACACGATTAATTAATATGTAATAAAACCCACAAGAAATAAAAGGCAATTGTCGTATCTTTTAAGTTCTATGCTCCATTTGACAGTTCAATGGACTCCTCATCAGATCAACGACCTACAAGGTTTTTTGGGCCCACACCCATCCTACCTTTATCTGCATGGGGGGGGGGGGGTCCGAAAAGTGGTTTCCTCCCCATCAGTCCCACCCTTACGTGTCACCTCTATGTTATTTCTAACCCCCCCCACCCCCCCCACAAACCACTTACCATTTCGACTCCCCTCTGAAATCCGCCAACCTTCTCCCCCTTTCCCACTAGTTCTTCCTGCGCACTCCCCTCCACTCCTATCTCGACACCTAGCCATGTCTGTTACGCAATTAACATGTGACCTCACTGTCACTCCCACACCACTCATTTCCTACCACTTGGACTTCTATCCCCACTCACATCCATGTCATTTCTCCACATCATCCCCCACCTCCATGTCACCTTCCACCTCCACGTCATATGTCTGTTTCATGGTCAGTTAAATTATGTTTGTTTTCCCTATAAAACACAGTAATTTCAAACATGGTTTACAAACAATTGCGAATGAATTTTAAAAATATAAAAGAGGTTTTTGTTACTAACATCCTCGTGCACAAAAATGTCTCTCAGTTTTGTAACAACTATTATGGTTTGAAATATTTGGTTGAATCTTTGCAGGTATATTTTCCCAAATTTTCCTGTTTTTAGCCAGTGTTTTCAAATGCAGTTTCCGAGTAGGTGGAAATGAATTTTCAAAAACTGAACAAGGTTTTTGTTGCCAACATCATTATTTACAAAAACCCCTCTCATTTTTCTAACAGATATTATGGTTTGGGATATAAAAAGGTATTACATGACGCTATGTTTCAGAATTTCGGGAGGAAAAAGCTCAAATACAGTTAGTGACTTGGATGCCACCTCATCAAATAAGAGTTGCTATCAAATTCAAATTGCTCTTCTTTGTCACCAACAACCCACAAATATAGTGCCAAATAGATTCATTAGTTTTGAATGTCCTATATTTCATTTCTATTTGTGTAATACAGTTTGAAATATTTGTAACAAATCTTGATATTTTTTCAAGATAGTTTAGTTTAGAATTTGTATAAATACTTCATAGTTTGAAGTAATAGATGTTGATGGTTGAATATAATTTCCTCTACGAATTTTAATTTCCAAGTTGCTAGAAGCATCAATTACAAGGACATTCTTCACAGGATTCATGTGGTGTACGAATTGGTGACGTTTTTCTTCTCTTCATGTGTTTAATAGTTGTCTCTTTTCTCTGTCATTTTTGAAAAGCTTAATTACATAATAGAAACCGTGATGAATAGGATATGTTATACAGAACACCCTATTCTGGAAGTTAGTGATTTATATGTTTTCTGCTGAAGTCAAATTAAGGAATTCTTCATTGCTCCTTAGTTTGTACTAAATCTTACATTTGTTTTGTTTCATAATCCGTTTAAAATTTTGAAAGATCCAACTAGTGCAACCTAGCTTACCTTGTGAAACTCCTTCAAAATTTGATGCAAATCTAGTTAATCTTTAGACTCCATAGCCCAATGGAATTATAACAATTTAATCGACCAAGCAATCCAATAAAAATCATTCAGTACAATAATAACTAGCCTAAAATTCACATCAAACATAGCTAAATTTTATAGAGAGATCCCTCTCTGAGGCTGGCAGGGCTAGATCCCAGCTTCCAAAGTGGTTTTGATGCTTTCTTATGTGTTTACTCCCTCAACCTCAAAAATACAGAATGACAACAAAATCAAGGGAAAGTATTTACAAAAACCTACTAATGAGAAGGAAATGTTGGCAATACTAAATGAGCTAAAGAAATGACAACCTTACCTAATAGGAAGAAACTTCAAGGTAAAAACAAATCATGATAGTCTTAAATACTTTTTGGAACCAAGATTATCTTGATAAGAGAAACAAAAATGGGTCACAAATATGTTGGGTTATGAATTTGAAATCATCTACAAAAAAGGGAAGAAAAATGTTGTTGCAGATGCACTCTCAAGAAAGGATGAGGATGTGGAAACATTACTCTGTGCCATTTTTATTGTCCAACCCGATTGGATAACTGAAGCAAGGGATGAATGGAAGAATGATGAAGAGGCATGGACACTCATTCAAAAGTTGCAACAAGTTACATCTGATACATTTATATGGGAAAATGATTCACTATGGTACAAATATCACTTATATCTATGTAAGAATTCCTAACTCAGACAAAATATTCTTTTGGAATTGCACACCTACCCCTTAGGAGGGCAATCAAGACTCTTTTAAAAACTTACCATAGGGTCAAGAAGGATTTTTTTTTGGATGGCCTTAAATATGATATTCAGAAGTTTGTGGCAAAATGTTTGGATTTCCGACAAAATAAAGTTGAGGCAATTAATACCCTGGGTCTATTACAACCTTTAGCCATTCCAAGTCAGTGTTGGGAGGAGTTTTGAATGGATTTTATCACAGGTTTAACCAAGTTTGAAGGAAAGAGTGTCATCATTGTGGTATTTGATAGATTTACCAAGTATGCACACCATTGTGCATTATCTTATCCTTTTAAAGCCAGACTATACGGTTGCTACTGCATTTACGGAAACAATTCAAAAGCTACATGGAAACCCAAAAATTATTGTAAGTGACAAAGATCCCATTTTCACTAGAAATTTTTTGACGGAATTATTTTCTTGTCTTGGTACTTAATTAGCTCATAGCTCATCTTATCATCCTCAATCTGATTGGAAAACTGAGATAGTGAAAAAAATGTTTGGAGGGATATCTTAATTGCTTTGTATCTGATAAACAAACACAATGGATCAAGTGGTTACCTCTAGCTAAATGGCGGTATAACACTGCCTTCAATATTGCAACAAAAATTACCCCATTTATGGCACTTTATGGATATCATCCACTTTCCATCACATCATCTTTAAGATGAAATTCTAAGGTTCAAGTAATGGAAGATCACATCAAGCATCAACAACAAGTTCTCCAACTCTTAAAGGATAACCTCACTCTGACACATAATCCAATGAAACAACAAGAAAATCATCATCACAGTGAAATAAGTTTTTAAGTAGGCGATTGGGTATTTTTTAAGATACAACCATACAAAAAATGTCCTCCAAGAAATTTAAAAAGGATAATAAATTATCACCCAAGTACTATGGTCCTTACAAGGTGTTGCAAAATATTGGTACTATGGCATACAAATTGGAGCTTCCTGCATCTTCCCGAGTACACCCATTTTTCCATTTTTCATACTTAAGGAAGGTTATCGGTGACAAACTCCTAGTTCAAACAATATTTCCAAAACTTGACAAAGAAGGAAAAATCATATTGGAGCCTGGAGAACTCACGGAAATAAGAACTTGACAGCTATGAAATCGATCAATTTCAGAGTATCTCATTAAGTGGAAGAACTTATCCGCTGAAGATTCCACATGGGAGGATGAGAATTTTATATAGAAGCATCCATAACTTCTCAAACACTGAGGACATAACTTTTTTTGAAGGAGAGGGGCATGTTAGGTCCCTATAATACTAATGTATCCTTCTTATTTTTATTTTTAGTGTAGCCTCCATATTTTTATTGTTGTTCCTATGTAGCCCCCATATTATTATTGTTGTGCCCCATAGAGGACCACTATTATTATTATTGTGCCCTTACATTATTATTGTTATGTAGGATTTGATTATATTATGACCTCTTAGACTCCTATATATACCAAGGACGTCTTGTTATTTGTATCATCCAGGAATTGTTCATTTATGTGATGTAAAGGAGGTTTGCCCCTTGAAGAGACTAATTTTCAATTCGTTGATCTATCTTTTCTTCTGTTCTTTGATTTGGCTACATAACATGTTCTATGGAAGTGTCATTCTAAAGTTGTGGGAGAGAATGTAGAGGGGAAATCCACTGCCAAAAAATGATTCCAAGTTGGGCTCTAGTGGCCTACTCTATTCAAGGACGCAAAAGAATAAGCCAACAAATGTGATGTTTCCCAATGGGTTGGTCAACCATCACAATGGGACGAACTTCTGTTCCATCCTATCCGTGCACTTCAAGCTTTTGAAAAGTGGGCTATTGATTTTCTGGGTCCCATCAATCCTCCAACATGACACTTTCATGCCTGATATATTATCACTGCAAATTATTACTTAACTCATTGGGTTGAAGCTGCAGTTGTCAAGGATTGTACTGTTGATTTTGTGACGCGATTCATTTTTGAGAATATTATCACCAAATTTGGATGTCTTAGTTGCCTTACTAGTGTCCAAGAGTCACATTTCATTAATGAGATTGTTGATACGCTACTGCAAATTTTTATGATTCAACACCATAAGAGCAACCCTTATCATCTGCAGGAAAATGGTACAATAAAATATTTTAATAATATTTTGGAGAAAGTACTTACTATGATAGGTTATGCAAACAGGGATGATTGGGATGAGCCTATACTAGCTACACTATGGGCCTACCATACCACTATGAAGCGACTGCATAAATGTATTTCGTTCCAGCTTGTTTACGGGAGAGAAGTTCTGGTACTAGCTAAGTTCATTGTCCATAATCTCTTTATTGCACTAGATACTAAAATGATAGAGGATGAATCCATCACAAAATGGCTACAAGAGCCATGGGAATTGGAAAAAGAGAGATTCCTAGTGGATTTTCACTAGACTGTAAAAAAGGAGTGATAGAAGGCCCACCATGATCAACACATAAAGAAGTCCTTCTCTGTGGGCGACCATGTCTTTCTCTACAACAACAAATTTTTGAAGAATCCAAGGAAATTATAAATGAATTGGTTAGGTCCTCTCCTTGTTGTAGATACATGAGACTCAGGAGCTATCAATCTTGCACAACTGGATGGGATTTTGATGCCAAGATGGGTGAATGGCGTGTGCTTGAAGCCCTTCCATGAATAATACAACTCTCAAATAATTGTTGATCTCAAAAAGGGGGTCATAGTTAGGTTTAGGATTGAGTCAGTCACGTCAGTTTGCATGTTTTAATTGAAAAAATAAATGTACTTACAACCCACTACAATTGATTGTGGTCAGGGAGGAGCACCTATTAGTTTTTTTGTCAGTCAAATATGTAATAATTAGCAGATTATTTTCAAGTCATTATTATAATCTTTCCCATAATACCCCCTAATAGATTTTGGTTATCTGTTTTCTGGATTTGTCATCATTCCCCCTTAATTGGTCATAATTATCATCTTCCTTTCAAGTTTCTTACGTAACCCACTTGAGGTCCACATCATAGTCATCATTATTATCCTTATTTGAATCAATTATGGGAAGTTGTCGTATCTATTAGTTAAACAGATCAATCACCAACATTGTCTCAAACTTTTCTATATAGTATGCATGGAAAAGCTGGAGCTCCTTATTGTAAGAAGTTAGTTCATTGAATTATTCATCTTGGCTCTAGTGTCAAGCTCATCTATTTCTCAGTCTAAATCCTAGCCTCCTATGCATTGTCTATAGTCGTTGAGTTGTAGCCATGACCCTTGTATTTAAGATTGTTGTTCTTTCAGGTCTATAAGATCCTCAAGTTACATATATGGAGGATATTTTGGGCAAGTATGAAAAGGTCTCACTAGTTGATAATGATATATCTGAATCATTTCACCTCCCTGCAATTAAGCGTGAGGTCTTTACGGAACCTTCAATAAAGCAATATGGTAGTAGTTCTTCCCATCTTAAATTAGAGTTTTGAGCATTTCCAAGGTATACGCTAATGATTTTGTGAAACCTCCCTATTTTTTACACCACTAAAGTGGTCATGAAGTGTACCAAAATTCCTCACCAATCGGTTTCATGGAGGATCCTTATGGCTTAACCGAGAATACTCAATACATGTCAATGATATTAAAAAAATGACAGGGTTGTCCGCTGCTGGTGCACATGTTTCGTCCACCTTCCAGAACACCTTTGAGTAGGGTAAGAAGAAAGGTGAGGACAATTTTTACACTAAATATGCTACTTACCAGGATGAACAAGTGGAGATAATCGACATGATTAATAGGCCTTCAATCAGATTCTCATGTCATTTTATAGTGGGAAAATTTATGTGCCACTACACCAAGGGGGAGTGCACCTTAGATGCCATATCAGTTGTTGAAGCTTGCGATTGTGGAGAAAAATTGAACTGGTGTAGCTACTTATTGAATGAGTTGTTTGAAGCCTGGGAGGACATTTATAACTGGGCTACATATTTCATTTAAAACTACTAGGTGATAGCCATTGCCATGATGAAGTGGTGCACACTAGAGGAGATGCAACCAGCTCTAGTATCTGATGATCAACCTTTAGCCCTGGTGTACCTCCCATGGAGAGCATCAGGTGAATCCAACAACAAGGAGGCTAACAAAAAATATTTTTCCCTCTGGTGTGCCAAGATGGTGAGCATCACCAAAAATATCACCTGGATCCTGTGGTCAATTCTGGACAAATAATCTCAACTTATTTGGTTTGGCATCCGCCATGGTACTACCTATATTCAAACCAAATTTATTATTGTAGAGACCTTCCACATGAAGCCTCTATGTTTCTAAAGAAGCCTTCCACAACAAGGTTTTATGTTGGCCATGTGTGTGTTGTGAAGTCCACAATGGAAAGAATGTTTACTCGTTTGAAATAATGTTATCGCATCCACCGCCTGGAGAGAGTCCTTCATCATTTAGGAAGCGCATGGCCAATGATACAATCACTCCCATTTTGAGGCAATTCAAAGAGGCTCTTCTCTCTGTTTGAAACTCTTAGCAAACCTTCAGTCCCTTGGTAAGTTCCATTCCCTCCTACTTTGATGTTCATGCTAGTATTCCCATTAACCCTTAGCTACTCAGACTGTTACCTGTATCTTTTGATACCATCGACACTACTTATTTCACCCAACCAAGAATAACTGATTCCCTTAACTTTTCTACCTTATTTCCATTAGTGGCTCAAAATAATCCACCCCATCGCTAGTCTCATATTGTAGATATCACAGATAAAGAGCCCTAGAGTTATTGTTATATTCAGGTAATTGAAGAACCCCCTGATTCCAAACTTGTCAGCTCTCCCCTATATCATAACCCATCACCGCATACAACATCCTCCTCTACCACCATCTTTGACATTCTACAAACCAACAATCCTCTTATTTTTGGGATCGAGATGGAGGTCGATATGATCATTTATGATATTTCTAGAAAAACCCTTGATGTCCTAGATGTGCATACCACCCCTATTGTTACTCCCTATGTACCTACATCATATACCTTGCCTCCAAAACTATAGATGGAATTTTCAATAACTCAGATTATGCAGCTCATCTAGGATCCATATAGGGGTTGTGAAGTCTTGGGTTTCATGGCACAAAATTGCAATCTTGCCCCTTTATTACCATCACAGATTTTTGAGGTGATTCACGCCTAGTTGCATAGGGAGCAGAGCTAAGAATGCAAGACCTCCCTGGAAGGACATTCTGAGAAATATGTAGCTAGTGGTCAACCCTTGCAAGAACGATACCCTTTGCGCATCAATATATCACCCATTGATCTTTATGGTTGATCATCTTCAAAATTATTCAATTTTATTCAAGTTTTTGCTCGACAAGCAAAAACTGTTCACAATACTCTTATCCCTGACCATGAAAAACAACAACAACAACAATCCTTGTTCTTATAACTGAGCGGGACCAGTTTCTTCCTGATAAGAAAGAATTGCAGCACTGAATAGGAGATATCAGTGACAAATTCCAGAAGTTGTGGCCAACTATTACTGAAGTGGTCCCAAATGCACCAAAATATTTTTATGATTGTCCTCTATCTAAATGTTGCGACCATACTAGAGAAGCTTTTATTGAACCTGTTGCGGCCAACCAAGCACTACGTAACACTACTGCAACTACTCAAAAATTACTTCCAGACACAACGACCTAGTATACCACAAAAATTGAGCAGATAATAGCAGATGCAACTTCTCTTAAAGATTCTCTTCGTCAATTTACTGTGAATGCTCAATAGGTCTTCTGACAGGCTCACAACTGGTTTAGATTCCTTTCCAAGAAAAACTAGCTAGTATATGAGTTGCGTCATTAGCCCAACAAAATTTCAATCAAGCTTGTGTCATGGAATATATCAACCAACTGCATGATTGATTTGTTATTGATTTGAGGCTTCTATGATCTATATTATGTGAGGTGTTATCTTTCGGAGTCATCACATTCATATTTTTTGTAATCGACGTTTCGAACCAACCTCCATGGTTCATCATCAGGATTAGATCCATGATGATGAACCACGGAGGTTGGTTCGAAACGTCGATTACAACAAATATGAATGCGATGACTCCAAAATATAACACCTCACATGATTTATTTTCTCAGGTTGACTTGTTGGAGAAACAAATTCACTAGATTGAAGAAGAATCATGCGCTACTAAAGCTATCTTTCATGAACTTAAACCGCCTTCCCAAAATCATTTTAGGAAGTTGTGACAAATCCACACTGACGAAGAGAACTAATGGAATTCCATCATTAGTGCTTGACTTAAGCATCCCACTTTCGAACTCACTACACACTTTCTTGATCATCTATGCTTTTGTTGGATTCCTAGAGGTCGACAATAAATGACTATTCTCAGTTCAAAGTTGATGTTATATAGTCGGTGCCTGAGTTTGGTCCTTCATTTGAATGTGAACTGGTGACATAGGAAGAAGAAACATAGGAAAAGGCACCACAACAAAAAGTGGAAGTAGAAGCACCAATAGGAGATTGACTCAGGGACGAGTCAATAGATTGTGGTCAGGGCTTGTTGGTTCCTTCGTTTTTTGGGAGCATAATTTTGGAAAATTTTGACTGAGTCTGACTGGAAATTGGTTTTTCATAAGATTTTTGAAGAAAAGGAAAGAATAAGTCAAGAACAACCAAATGTTGAAGATGACGGGAGAAAGGCACGCAAAAGGAAAATTAAAAAGTAGTTAAAGGGGGATTTGCAGAGATCGTAAAAAAAAGATAAGTGCGCAAAATAAGTAGTCAAGGTTGAGTTTGCAGAAGTTTCTAGAGAAGAATGGGAGCATTAGAATTTGAAGGGATCTGAGATGGAAATGGGAGAATCAAGTGAGCGGGATCGAGGAGGAGAATCTATAAATATAGAGGGAAGATAGTAGAAGGAAGGATTGAAGAGTCCATGCCGAGATGTTTCCACTACATCAATTGATATCTCTTTCTGTTCATTTCTCTTCTCTGAGATCCATCATGTCATGTGATCCATGGAGATTGATGTTCTTACTGTAATGACTATGTTATTGTGACGTAATGATGAACTTGTCTTTTATTTATAAAAGGGAGTTGCGGGAATTCTTTTTGTCCATGAGATGTGATGAAATGACTAATGAGCCTCATCATTGGGTAATTATATGGGCCTTAATTCACCTCCTAGCTTAGTCAAACCAACTTTTCTCACAACTTATTACTTGTTTTTGATTATATTTTGTTTATGAGATGAGTTAGAGTTGGATATGATGCCTAGTGGACTAATATGCATTGAATGGAGGATTGAAGGAGAAAATCAAGGAATTTTGGCAAATACTAAAGTTAAAACTTGAATGGGACAAGGGAGAGGGATTGTAGGAGGTAAATCCTCCTCATTTACTTCTCCCCCATTCGAATATTTCTCCATCCATCACACCAGCTCGGGGTGCAAGCAGCCAAGCCATGAAGATTAGAAGGCAGCTGAGCAAGTGAGAGACAAAGAGCTAGTTTATCTCGAGTTTGAGAGCTGAGCCTCCCTAATTTTAAGGAATTCATTGGGGACTTCAGTTGTATAAGTAGAGATGCCTAGAGCCTCATTAGAATTCGAATTTTGGTTGTAAAACTCTAAGCTATTTTCGAGCTCCAGACTTGTGAAAGTTTTATTCATGTAATTTTCTATTTTGGTAATAAGAATGAGTTTGGTTTTGAGCCACATTGAGTTAACTCAGAGAGCTGAAGCTCTTGGGTTAGGGACCAACCCTAGCAGCCAAGGCTCCTCTTTCTTGTATCTGTATGTTTAGATTAGTCTCATAGCTTCATTGTTAATTTGTTTTTATATGTGTTTTCATTGGAAGTAGTGTAGATTGGATTGGTTGTTTATTAGTTTGCTTCCATTTGTGCCTTACTTCAGTAGTAGGTTAACAGGGATAAAAGGATTACCACAAGGTTTTCAGAGGGCATCTTGGCTTCATTTACTCCCTTTGGGATCATGATTTGAGGAAGGGACCCTTGTGCAGCCCCAAAAACACAAATTTCTATTTCTTGCATAAGCTTTAGAGTTTACTGTATTTAAGTTAGCATTTGATCAGTTTTGCAAAGTAGGATTTCATTTCCATCTCTTCTATATTCACTCTTGTAGTAAATCTCATCCATGCTTTCATTCCCTTCAGCAACTTTCCTCATGCATCATGTAGGTAGTTAGTTCATTAATTTTGCTTTTCTAGCTTATGAGAATGCTTCTTGTTTACATAGCTTTTTGGGAATTATACATGTTTTATGCAGAGCAGGTGCTTCAGGAGGAGACATATACTTCATATCCAGTAACCACCTTCCACTCCATCCACCATAGTCATTCCTTGTTTTCACCATTGCCTTCACTAGTTTTTATCAATTTCATAGAAATTCTTCCAAGCACATTGAGCGAATCCAACCATCCTCTATCTTTGTTGTTGACTTCTGAGTGATCCTAGACCTTTCCTCACTTCATTCCACCCATCTACCACCTTCCCTAAGCCTTCCATCACCTCCAACACCTTCCATTTTTCTCTCGGCTGTATCCTGTAGGTTTACAGGGAATCCTGTAGGTTTCTAGTACATCCTGTAGGTTTTCCTGAAATGGCCTGTTTTGAGGCCAAATTGAGGAAAAACCTCTAGGAAGTCACCAAAATCCTCCCAAGGGTCTCCCACACCATCCAACCATCTCATAACCCTTCCATCCATCCTCTAACATCCTTAATTCACTTGCCACATCACCAAAAGAAATTAGTTTTCATACTTGATTTTGCATGAAAAGACAAAAAGAGAAAAACATATTTATTTCAGTCCCTTTACTTGCACATTAGTGATATTTGATGCTTCTTACTTCCATGCTTAGATAGTAACATTTGGTTCATGTTAATTTAGCATTATTGCAAAGCATAGTTTCTTGGCAGTTAATTAGGAAATGGTGTGATTTAGCATTGAATTTCGATCTTTTCCATTATTGCAGTAGAGTAGCTCTCCCTTAGAGCAAATTTCCCTTTCTTCCATCAAGAAACCAAGCTTCTTCTGAATCCATAGAAGTCTGGCTTGAAAACCCTAGTGGTCTCTCGCTAGCTGAATCATGACAAAAGGCAAAACCATCACTTTTACTTGTGTATACAACACTGTCACCTCCAAGTTTGTATGAACCCCGGGTTGACAAAGTAAAGTTGGTAGCCCAGGAGTTGCAACATTCTTGCTGCAATATTGGCACTCATCACTTTTTGGCACCATTGCTGGGGAGGTGTCTGAGTAATATGTGAATACTGCTTCTTTCTTCTATTTCTTGTCTCTAATATTCTGCCATTAGTTTATTTCTGCAAAAGTAATTTAGTTGCTTCCTTTTTCATTCTACATTTTCTGCTTTCCTTTCCATTTTGCAAGCAAGATTTCAATTCAGCAAGTAGTTTTTCATTCAGTTAGTAGTTTTCATTTAATTAGAAATTTCAATTCTGCAAAGTGCTTTCCAAGTTTGAAAAAAAAACACAAAACCAACCCAAAAAAAAAACATTTCCTTTCATGCCTCGTAGGAATAGGGATAACTTAGGGAAATTTTTGCCAAATAACCCCACTGCATCAAACAACCAACCTTCCCTCTTCTTCGGTGGTTGTGAACTAGAGGAACCCTTAGGTGAGCAACCTAGCATATTTGAAGAACCTACAGGGGGAGAAGAAGAAGAAGAACCCATTCCTACTGAACCAATGGCTAAAAATAGAAATGACATAGGGAATAGAGAGAGAGTTGAGTGTGCATTCCCCATCAGGGAAACCTATGGGGACACTAAGATGAAAAATATAAGCCCCTTTTCCCTACCTCATTTCCATGGCTTAACCACAGAAGACCCCGACACTTTCCTATTTGAGTTTGCTGTTATATGCCGAACCTATGACTATACAGATGATGAGCAGAAGTTAAAAGTATTTCCATCTACCCTCAAGGATGAAACATTGTGTAGGTTCATGGGTTTACCTGGGGATAACATCACAACTTGGGCTTAGATGCAGCAAACCTTTAACAACAAGTATTGAGACTACTATCGGTCAAAAGATACTAAAGAGGAAATTTTTAGGATGACCATAGGAAATGATGAATCCCTAGAGGATTACGAAGAAAGATTCCAACTTAGTTACAAAAGGGCCAGGTGCACACTTGACCTTGAGTCACTAAAGCTGGTCCTGCTTAGGGGAGTAAGGGAAGATCTTCTGGATACCCTACACTTGTTAGCAGGAGGAGATATCTACCAATTACCCTATGAGGATATCAAGACTATCTTTAGAAACCATTCTAGGGCAGCTAGGCAAAAGGGTAGGGGTAGTCAACCTATGGTTAGTACATCCTCTTCCAACGCATCCATCAAGGGTGAAATTGGAAACCTGCTAGAAGAAGATTTCAAAAGTGAGATGTTGCAAACCCTTGCCTTGCAAATGGATACTATGCACATTAAGAGAAAGCAGGAGGAAGCAGAGAGGGCCTTGGCCATTTTTTGTCCTAGATGCACCAGGAGGCACCCTAGGAATGAATGTCCATTGAATTCTATTGAAATTTCCTTAGTCTATGAATAAAACCACTCCAGAGACAAGTTCCCTTCATTGCCTGGACTCAAAGATGTATATCAAGGAGCTGAAGGGGTCCCTAAGCAGCTCTGCTACATAAACCAAAGGAGACCTCATGGGCCTAGACCATACCGGTAGGGCATGCAAGGGTCATCCCATGCATATTACAACCCCAACCAAACCCCAACCATACCTTCTTGGGGACCCCCTGCTCATTCTTCCTGGTCTACACCCCCTCCTTGTTCCTTTGCATCTCAATATCGCTCCCAGCCAGCCAGCCAATCATCTTAACCATATGCTCCACCACAACCTCAGTGGAATGCACCGCCCCAGGGGTGGAGGCCCCAATACAACAATGCTCCATATTTATTGCCTCCACCACCTGCCCAACCACAGTTATTACACTCTGCTCCAACCAAGCAACCCCAGATGCCTGCCCAGCCAAATCTGAACCCGAACAACAGAGAAGCTCAATAAGTATACAATGGAGAGACATCATATCTAGCTTATATTGTGGAAACCTAGGAGATTAACCTGAGATCTGGGAGAGTTCTCCTAGATAACCAACCTCCACCTCCACCTAGTGAGGTTGAGAAAGAAACAGAGGAAAGAATTCTTAAAGTGAATCCACCCTTTCCTGAGAGATTAACCCAACCACTCTAGCCTACCCCAAAAGAGACTGAACTTTTGGGAGAATTGAAAAATCTATGTGTAAAGATTCCACTTCTCCAAGCAATAAAATATCTTCATATTTACAATAAGTTGATTAAGGAGAAGTGCTTCAAGCATCCACGGAGGCGAAGAAGAGATGCCCCTACCATTAATGTGATTGGACAACTGTCTGACTTAACACTGGGGCAGGTAATCTGTACAAAGTATTTGGACCCTGGAAGCCCTGTAGTAGATGTGCACATCAATGGAACCATTGTCCCACACACTTTGATCGATCTTGGGGCTGCTATTAATGTGATGACCAAGGACACCATGCTCAAGCTCAACCTCCAAGGTTCATGGAGGAAGACCACAACAATTCTGCAACTTGCAGACCGTTCCACAGTGACCCCTGAGGGGATTGTGGAGGATGTGATGGTATCCATTGACTCTTGGGAGTATCCTATATATTTCCTAGTTCTCCAGCCTAAGGCTAAGCATAGTGGTTACCCTCTCATCCTTGGGAGACCCTGGTTGGCCATCGTCGATGCTTACATTAGATGTAGAGCTGGGAATATGACCATCAAGAATGGGCATATGTCCAAGAAGTTAGTCCTATACCCTCCTGCTTAGCCATATCTAGAGCATGATTTACCTTTATGGTTGGAGGAGGAGGAAGAAGATGAATTTTATTCTGCCCAACTTTATACTTTGGAAACAACCATGGGAGGAGGACAACAAGATGAATATGATTTGATTGAACACCTACTCCAAAGTCCAACTCCTAGTACATTTCCCTTAGAAGATGTAGTAAGGGAAACCTAGAATAATCATCCAATTGACCTATGCGTGTCCAATTCCAACCCCCTCCATGTCAAAAGCATAGAATTCGGCCCTGAGAGAACCTTGAAAATCAATCCATCTCTTTCTGCTCTCCAAGAAGAGAAGTTATGCAACATGCTAAAGGAACATCTAGATGCCTTCGCTTGGAGTTACAAAGAAATGAAGGTAGTACACCCCTCAGTGTGTACTCACCACATATACACCAAAGAGGGTTGGAAGCTAGTCTGACAGCCCTAAAGGAGGATGAACTAGCTGTTAAAGATATAGTCAAAGAAGAACTGCAAAAACTGCTAGATGCAAGATTCATTTACCATATCTCCGACAGTGAGTGGGTCTCTCCTTTCTTGTTAGTTACAAAGAAAAATGGTAAGTGAAGGATTTGTGTCGATTACAGGGAGTTGAACAAAGCCACAAAGAAGGACCATTTCCCTCTACCCTTGATTGACCAAGTGCTAGATGGCCTGGCACGAAATTTTTTTTTCTCTTTCCTAGATGGATTCAGCGGGTACAACCTGTTACAGGGAAAAGTGTCTATATAGAACTGCTCTATCCCACTAAGGTGTGATAGCTACCTTAGAAACAAACAAAGTAAAGCTACTTTCATTTTTCCTTTATGAAGTATAGATGAGAGAAGAACAAGAAGACCAACCTCTGTCTTGCGCTAATCTCCTAGTTTGGTTCCTCTCTCTCTTGATAGTCTTTCGCTACTTGTTCCCTTGCACGCCCAGCTTCACAGAGTACCTGTAAGATCACAGTAGCATAGCACTATAAAAGAACATGGATCTATAATCATAACCAATCTAGGATCAGATGTAAATTGACCATACAAATGCATAAAACATAAATTACACAAAAGTATGGAGGAAAACTTGAATAGCTTTTATTGATAAACAAGAAAGAGCCAAGGGGAGTTACAACCAGTTGTTCTGACCCAGCATCATCCTCTCAGCAAGTAAGCCCCTCTTCACCTCATACAAAGCTTAGATCACCCAACAATCTGATGTTGTCTCAAGAAACCAACAGCAATTCCTTACAATATGCAAAATTCCAGCCTCTGGATCTCTGGGATGAGGGATCCATATATAGATATCTGTAAGGGGGATGAGTCAGCTTGTGATTTGATTAGTGTCTTCTCTCTGATAGTTCTTGCTTCCACTTGGAGATTGATGATCTCTTACTCATCCTTGGTTGAATTCAGAGAGGCAAGTGTCACAGGAGAAGTTTCTGGAAGATTCCATGCCTCTCCACCTCGCGGAATGACACTGCCATTTGTCACTTCTCGCCCATCGCACCCCATAGAAGGGCTTTTTGAAATGCAACGCACCCACACAGTGTATTTAGGTGCAATGCAACGCACTTTGCCTATGGACAGGCTGAAATGATCCTGTTTTGACTAGTTCTGAGTAGTTTTTCATGGAGAACTTCTGGGAGGAGCTGTAATCAGTTAACCTTGTTCCTTTAGGGGTTAGAACAACACTTTTAGGGACTTAGGAGCCCTTGGTTTATGGAAATTTTATGCTTGGGGTTGCAGTGCCCAAAAATGTCTATAACAGTTGCCCCCTAAAGCATGAGGTCGTTAATCTTTTTTGATGTCAGGTGAAATGCTTTATTATGAGGATCCGAAGTTCTTTCAAGCTGAGAGGAGACCTGTAATAAGATACAATACAATACATTATCTTCATAATATTTTCATGATCTAGCTGAGGCGGGCATTCCCATGCTCAGCTTTATAAATTCATTTTCATGTACATAGGACAGACAATCGTCTGAGTGTAGACTGATGATTCTGGTAGAGCCATCATCCCTTTGATTGGATGATTATCTGTGCAGCAATGATGTACATTTGATGTCTTTATTTTCCTGAATATATATCGCAGCCCAGATGGATGAAACTAGACCTGGGGTCTTCAATCTCGTTCGATCTTCACTCAAAGTACAAGTCGATCCATGTGAGAGATGTTCTGGAGTCGAACATGGAAAGACATCGCCTGATTACCAGCCAATGATGTAAGCTGTTAACAGGTGCGAGAGGAATCACCGATAATGATAATGACCCTCAAGGTACTGCAGTACAATTCACGTGGTGTGAATAAAGGACTTGGCGTCGAACACCACGCAAAATCTTTCGGTCGAAGGCCATTGATGTAAACCTATCGCCAGAAGTGAGAAACTTGCCATTAAGGCATGCAAGCTTCAAAGTACTGAAGAGGTGTTCCTAGATCGACTTCTTGGATAGTGAGCTGATGTCGACAAGAAGCGATCTGTCATAGGAGGGCCTTAATGAATCCCACATCAATGACACGGAACGGAGCAAATGATTTTAATGGAGGTGAAAACGGTCTGGTGATATAAGGTTCAGGGTGGCGGTCATGAAAGAATGGAGCGTAAATGTATTGTAGCGGGTGAGACACAGGTGAACTCTCTGAGTGACTTCTCTTGAACATATCGGTGACACTGACATGATGGATTGGTAGCATTAACCCCAAATGTGGATGGTGTGACCAGTGAATGAAACAACCCAACCCGACTTGGATGCGGAGTGAAAGTGTCATGTTCAAGAGCGACTTGCTAGCAACAAAGTTTCTTCAAGTTTTCTTCCCAATTTTTCCCCAGTCATTGCTGACCAGTACCTCTTTATTTTTGTCAAGCTTGAGGAGGATAACATATGCTTGTTCTATAATTTGCCCTTCGGGCAAACCCATTGCTATGTTTTAACGAGCCTAGCGATAGTGAAAGTCGTTCTCGTTTATAGACAAGTTTGTCGCTATTAAGTTTTAACGAGTTTAACGACAAAGATAACTCGGTCCTTTTCAATTTTAGAGAGTTTGAAAAGGAACGTAAAGGAAACTCTAAAACTCCTTTTTTGTCATCTAATCCCTTAAGTCCGAAAAAGTATAAAACAATATAGAAGGGATGAATTTTCGATCCTTTTAACGAGCCAAATAAGACAAGCGCTCGATCTTTTTGTGTAATAATCCCTCAGGTCCAAAAAGATTAAAATTTAGAGGAGGGATAGCACTTCCTGTCCCTTTAACGAGCTGGAGAGGCCAAGGGCTCGGCAATCTTTTCATATTTTATGAGTCAGTTGAAAAAAGCTTAAAGGAGACTCGTCTTTTGAGGAACGAGTGATAAAAAAGGGTAGCAGCTGATTCCAGGTAAGATTTGGAATTTTCCAATCACGGTAGTGTTACAAGGATGGCTAGTGAGATCACTCTTCGCAGCTGTTCCTCAAAAGGGGTAAACAATCAAATGGAGGTGAATGATCGGCCAATACAAAGTGGAGGTGATGGTGAGAACACGACCAAGGCTTTAAAGGCTGAAGTACTACATTCACGATGGTTATTTACCGGAAATTGGTTCATTTTTTTGTGGCTGAGCTTAAACACTAGAGGAAACATTTGCTCATGACTTATGTTTATTTTTTAACGAGCTTGAACTATGTGCTAAAACTGCTCGATTAACCTAGTCGTATAATAAGAATGTCTCATTTAAAAACGGCAATTTTCCAAATCTTTGCCCCACATCCTTTCTTTATGTAAGTTAGGAAACGACCAATCCAAAAAACAGATAAATGATTGCTCTTTGCTTGCACGCCAAAAGGTTTGTATGCCCCCAGGTATAAAACAGAGTTTCAAGGTTACCCCTCAATTTGCAAATAAAACATATGTTTTATCAGGAAAGGCTTACCTCTTTCAGGTTACCAAAGATTGTTCTATTCACAGCGCAAACAAAACATTTCTTCGGTGATGTCTACCGAAATAGACAAAGGTGAATGGTGCAGACGCCTCCACTCACATAACTTTGACAAGGGAATCTTGTTCCAGTCCAATCCCCTCTTCCAATCACAGATGGGAGTACGGAGGTCATATTCCTCTCGCAGAAACCTATCTTATACCGGAAGTTTTCCTGCTGAAGCAGACCAGGGTGCATGCCCCCTGGGTTTCAGTCATGTCCCCTTAATCACTCGCGCTCATCAGGTGGACGAACTGGGGATTGAGACATTTCTTGCGTGAAAAGACCATTCAGGGATGGTATATGACTATTTTCTATGCGTGAACTGGGGAATGAAAGCTGGTCTACGAGCTTGACCACTCTTCCTTCGTGCGGAAAACACATTACTCTAAAGAGTGAGGAGACAATCGCTCCCATGCAATAAATATAGTCTCGTCCAAGGAGTAGATTATAATCCAGGGGTCCTTGGACTACCATTACGTTCATTTGAACGGTTTTCCCTCTCAATGTTATGGGCACATTGGGAAGGATCCCTAATGGTTGACTGGTTCCTTTATCAAAGCCTGTTATATTTCTCATCTCAGGCAAAAGCGATGGCGAACCAAGCGCTTTCCAAGCAGTCGAGGAAAGGATACTCACAGAAGCCCCTTCATCTATGATGGTACCGGCCATAACCATTCTATATATTTGAACAATGATTCGGAATGGTACACTAGCCGGTAAGCGGGGTCTGCCTAGTTGATTCCAGTCAAAGGAGACAACTAGGTTGCTTGGAGGTGGGACCGAATAGACGGCCGGGTACGACTCTGACGAACTTCCTTCCTGTGGTAAAGGAATGGGTAGATTGCCCCCATGTTCATCGGAGTCTGTGCTTACGAAAAGAATTTGGACGGTGTCATCCTTATTCTCTTCTGTGGTTGTATCATCTGAAGATGGAACCTTTGAAGGCAAGACCAGGTCAACTGCCGCCTCGACCTTTTGACTCTCGTCTGGTATGGGTTTAGATGGTTTGTCTTCAATGATAGATGCTTCATCCAACCACCTGAGTGGGCCAGCCGGATTTTCAACTAGTGACGGACTCGGAAAGAGTTTTTTATATCCAAGAGGAAGTCGTAACGGTGAAACCGGACGATCATCCAAAAATCTTTTAGCCTCGTCTAAGAAGGGACAATGGTGGACGACATGATCAACTTCACACAGTTTACAAGGAAATCTGTATTTTCCTTTTTGTCCTGGGGCTTCACTTTCACTAGTCGACGGTGTGTTTTCAACATGATCATCAGAGGTTGACGACACCGGGTTGTGCAAACGAGGAGACCAGTCCCTTAAGATCCGAGGGATGCAAGGACAATCTCTATGATAGTGGTCTCCTTTGCAAATGACACATGGCGATTTAGGCCTGGTCGATGCAGTGTGTGGATTTTCGCTAGACGACGCTTGGTTGCCCCCTTTTGCTTTTGGCTCCTTCTTCTTCTTCTCTTTCTTCTTCTTTTCCTTATTTTTCTCAGGTACTTGATTTTTGGCTTTACCAGCCCCATCAAGCGAAGAGGAAGGAGGAGAGGAAGAATTGGAGGAAGTAGAAGGTCGGTGGGTAACTCTGGACTCGTCTAGTTGCTGACTCGATTTTTCAGGAATTGCGATGTTCTGAACGACAGAGGTTGAGAAGAGCCATACAGGCAAGCCAATTGTCAGTCCTGGAAGCGACAATGTGGCCATATGGGGTGCACCAACATCTCCCCAAGAGGAGAAGGGACTAGGATTTCCTCCAAGGGGAATTCCTTGGTTGGTGGATTCCATTTTCTCAACCCAAGATCAACGTAGGAAAGGGTGATGAATATTCCATTTAAAATAAATTTTAGATGCTTTGAGACAACTTGTTTTTTCAATTTTAAAGAGTCGAGAAAAAACAAAATATGACTCTAGTCGCCTTCGATTTTTAATGAGCCTGAAGTGACAAGTGCTCAGATGGACCTTTTCCGTTAAAGAGTCTGAAAAGGAACGAAAGGGACTGCTCTAGAAATCTAGGTAGAGGGATTACCAAACCAATCGTAAAACTGCAGAATACTTTTTACGGTACGGCAGTCAATCTTCCCGAATGCTGTGTTCAGTGCATTGCGATCGATAGGGCGGCAGACACGGCTTCCTATGGATAAAGGATTAAGCCTATTGTGGTCTCCCAAAATATACTCGACGGTACGTGGGAGCACAAGTCCGTACTGGCACTTATCGCTTCAAAGTGGAGGAATCACCCAACCAACAGCGAGAACAACAGTTACCAGGCTTTACGACGCCGGAATACGTCTCTAGCCTAGACTTCTAGATGTTGTGCGTTAGGTTCCAAAGTGTTGTTAGATTCATTGAATTTATTTTATAGTTGATCTTGTTTATGAAGTTTGCCTTTCAGGTTCACCGCGAGATGTAGTATAATTCCTAAAATGCAATCTAAGATGATAAACAATCTTTTTATCTTCTTTGTGCCATGAAAATCCTAGCTACTAAGGAAAGAAAGACAAAATTCTTTCACAAAGAGAAAAGAGCACACTCTAAATGCACTTTTCCTAAATCAAACCAATCAGACTGTCTAAATGCAAATGCACATGCATGTATTTGTTTTCGACTTTCTTAGTATGTAAATGATAAAAAGAAAGTTGATGCACAAATCTGAATTTCTTTTCAAGCGACAATTATCAACAAGTTTCTTTTCGAAATCAAACAATGGAGGCAATCACAACACCTTGCGATTTGGAAATGAATACTTGTTTTTGACACTAGAAAAACCACAAATTCAGACCAATCACAATAGTAACAGGATAACCAACTGTAGAGTTTAGGCTTCTGTGATCCATATCAAGTTTACAAAAAATATTTTTCGGCGAAGATCACATGAGACATCATTTGTCGACGCGTTTCGAACCAACCAGTGTGGTTCATCGTCAGGACAAGTTGAAGAAACAGATCTAGCTTAGCATGTTAAATAGACCGAGCAGAGCCTCCAACGGACGACAGTATGATTACGTTACTTTTTGCAAAGGAGAATTGAAAATGACTCAACAAACACACAAAAACATTTATAGTTCTTTTGTACAAAGGAGGCGGAATAACAGAAAGGAAAAGGGGTTTCAAACAGAGATATACTGATTACAGGCAGCAAAATTCAGGAATAGAACTGGAAAGAATGAACTACAGAAACCAAAACTGAACAATTCCTAGTCTGATCAGCGCACCTGTAACACAGGGAATTTGAAATGCAGCGCACCTACTACACTCGGGAAGTGCGCTGAATTTCAGATTCTCAGAACAGTACCTGCGCTGGGCCAGAGACGAGACTTTGCTTGGGTTTCGGGTCACAGTTTGCAGTTCAGTTCATGGGTTTTGGCCGAGCAAATGGTAATCAGTAATGCAACAATCAAGGATAGATCTAAGGAGGATCTAAGAGCTATCACAAAAGGCAATTAGAGAGTTTGTAAATCAGTTGTTTAATTTATAAACAAATCCCGGAGATTGACTAAAGCGGCATTTATCTACTTTGCATTTGCAGAGCAAATGCAGTTCGAAAGCTACCTGGCACAACTTTAGGCTCCGTCTGTAAGTTTATAAAGTAAACAACAAGGAAGATAAACAAACAAACTAATTCGTCCCCAGCGGAGTCGCCATTTTGTTACAGGGAAAAGTGTCTATATAGAACTGCTCTATCCCACTAAGGTGTGATAGCTACCTTAGAAACAAACAAAGTAAAGCTACTTTCGTTTTTCCTTTATGAAGTATAGATGAGAGAAGAACAAGAAGACCAACCTCTGTCTTGCGCTAATCTCCTAGTTTGATTCCTCTCTCTCTTGATAGTCTTTCGCTACCTGTTCCCTTGCACGCCCAGCTTCACAGAGTACCTGTAAGATCACAGTAGCATAGCACTATACAAGAACATGGATCTATAATCATAACCAATCTAGGATCATATGTAAATTGACCATACAAATGCATAAAACATAAATTACACAAAAGTATGGAGGAAAACTTGAATAGCTTTTATTGAGAAACAAGAAAGAGCCAAGGGGAGTTACAACCAGTTGTTCTGACCCAGCATCATCCTCTCAGCAAGTAAGCCCCTCTTCACCTCATACAAAGCTTAGATCACCCAACAATTTGATGTTGTCTCAAGAACCCAACAACAATTCCTTATAATATGCAAAATTCCAGCCTCTGGATCTCTGGGATGAGAGATCCATATATAGATATCTGTAAGGGGGATGAGTCAGCTTGTGATTTGATTAGTGTCTTCCCTCTGATAGTTCTTGCTTCCACTTGGAGATTGATGATCTCTTACTCATCCTTGGTCGAATTCAGAGAGGCAAGTGTCACAGGAGAAGTTTCTGGAAGATTCCATGCCTCTCCACCTCGCGGAATGACACTGCCATTTGTCACTTCTCGCCCATCGCACCCCATAGAAGGGCTTTTTGAAATGCAACGCACCCACACAGTGTATTTAGGTGCAATGCAACGCACTTTGCCTATGGAGCAGCTGAAATGATCCTGTTTTGACCAGTTTTGAGTAGTTTTTCATGGAGAACTTCTAGGAGGAGCTGTAATCAGTTGACCTTGTTCCTTTAGGGGTTAGAACAACACTTTCAGGGACTTAGGAGCCCTTGGTTTATGGACATTTTATGCTTGGGGTTGTAGTGCCCAAAAATGTCTATAACACAACCAAATCCAGATCAGCCTAGAAGACCAGGATAAAACCAGCTTCACTTGTCCTTGGGGTACTTTTGCCCATAGGGTCCTTCCTTTTGGCCTATGCAATGCTCCTGCGACTTTCCAGAGAGCAGTCCTGAGTATTTTCGCCGAGTTAGTCCATGATGCAGTGGAAATTTATATGGATGATTTTACACCTTATGGCTATGATTTTCAAGAGGATCTGTCTAACCTAGGCAAAGTACTGCACAAATGCATTGAAATGAAACCGTCTCTCAGTCTCGAAAAATGTGAATTCTTGATGATTGCAAGGACCGTGCTGGGTCATTCAATATCTCAACAAGGATTGCAGGTGTACCCAAACAAAATAGCTATCATCCAAAGGGTCCCACCTCCTCGAAAGCAAAGAGATGTCAGAAGTTTCCTAGGTTTAGTTGGATACTACTGAAGGTTCATAAATGACTTCAGCAAGTTGGCCTCTCCTTTATTTGGTTTGTTGGCCAAGGACTCTGAGTTTATATGGTCAAAAAGATGTCAAGAGGCCTTAGACACCATAAAGAACAAGTTAGCCACTACAACGACTCTCCGAGGCCCAAATTGGGCCCTTCCCTTTCATATTCATGCTGATGCCTCACACAAAGCCATAGGAGTAGCCCTAGGTCAGATAGATGAAAAATTGCCTTATGCTATCTACTTTATCAGTAAGAATCTGTCAAAGGCTAAACTAAATTACACAGTGACCGAAAAGGAACTCCTGGCTGTTGTGCATTCATTGAACAAATTTAGGCATTATATTACAGGCTATCAAACATTTGTGCACACTGACCTTGCTATAATCAAATATTTATTGAATAACCAAATGTGAGTGCTCGGATTATAAGATGGTTACTTTTATTACAACAGTTTGATCTAACTATTGTTGATAAGCCTGGAAAGGAAAATGTTGTTGCAGATTTTTTGTCTAGATTAAATATGCTTGCAAGTGAAGAAGGAATGGTTGATGGCTAGTTACCGGATGAGCACTTATTTTCTATTTCAGTTCTCTCTCCATGGTTTGCTGATATAGAAAAATATTTGGTATCTGCATAGTTCCCACCGAACTTGTCCTCCAAAGAGAAGAGCAAGATAGTGAGGAAGAGCGCCCCTTCACTTGGATTGGGGGCAATCTCTTCAAACTTGGCCTAGATCAAATCTTGAGAAGGTGTGTCAGGGAGGAGGAAGTCTTTGACATCCTTCTGACCTGTCATGATGGGCCTTGTGGAGGTCACTTTGCAGCAAAGAGGACAACATTCAAAGTGTTACAAGTAGGCTATTATTGGCCCACTCTTCATCAGGATGTGAAAAGATATACTAGTCAGTGTGATCGGTGCCAAAGGATGGGAAGGCCTACTCTAAGAGATGAAATGCCTCTACAGCCTCAGGTGACTTTCGAGCCATTTGACAAGTGGGGCATGGACTTCATTGGACCTATTGACCCTCCTTCCAAACAAAAGCAGTATATCATTGTGTGCACTGACAATATGACTAAGTGGGCTGAGACCAAGGCAATTAAGGCAGGAACATAAGAGAAGGTAGCTGAGTTCCTAAGGGAGAATGTGTTTTACAAATTTGGTTACCCTAGAGAGATGGTCACAGACCAAGGTAGCCAGTTTACCTCCAACATGATTGAAAACTTGCTCAGCCAGCACAAGATCAAGCATAGAACCTCCACTCCCTATCATCCACAAGCTAATGGACAAGTAGAGGTGACTAATAGAGCGCTGGAGGGCATATTGACCAAAGTGGTAAGCAGCAACAGGAAGGATTGGGCAGATAGACTAATTGAGGCCACCTAGGCCTATAATACCACCTGGAAGATCACCACTAGATTCACACCCTATGAGCTGGTCTATGGGAAAAAGGCCTTGCTGTCCATTGAATTTGAGTATAACACATTAAGGATGGCAGCCCAGCTAGATCTAGATCTCAGCAGTGAACAAAAAGAGAGATTTCTCCAGTTGAATGGTTTGGATGAGTTCAAAATGCAGGCCCTCTTACATACAAAGGTAATTCAACTTCAGAGGAAGATCCGACATGATAAGAACATCAAGGAAAAGCAATTTCAAGAAGGCGATTGGGCTTTGTTTTATGATTCTAGGTATAAAGACTTCAAGGGAAAGCTAAGGACAAGATGGTTAGGACCTTATGTTGTAGAAAGATGCCATGATAATGGTTTAGTACAGATCAAAACCATAGATGAAGAGACCATTCCTTTACTTGGTAATGGACAGTCATTGAAGATTTACAAGAGACCATTTTCAAAGCAAGAATTCATTGATGATATCAATAAAACAGTGATGTTAGTGGACCAAGTTTCAGCTCCTACCTCATCAAATCATTGAGAGAAAAAAAAAAGAAAAAGAATAAGGACTCCGGTGAAAACCTCCATGAAGCGCCTGAGTCCCACTATCTGGTTGAAAACCTCTTGGGGCGGCCCAATGGTGTCAAAAAAAAAAAAAAAAAAAAAAAAAAATGAGAATAAAAATATCCTTGGGTGAAAACCTCTCTTGAGGCACCTAGGGAAAATAGCTAGGATGAAAACCTCTCAGAGGCAGCCTAGTTGTTTTCAAAAAAAAAAAAAGAAAAAGAAAAAGAAAAAAAGAGAAAAATCATGAAAATTTCTATTTTGCAGGTGAGAAAGAAGGATGATCAGAGAGCAAAGGAGGATCACCAAGAGACCTATTTCACTCACATTTTATTTTTCCACTCATTTCATTCATCAGTCTACCATTTCTCTCCTTTTTTCCACTCATTTCCTTCAGTTTACAAGGGGACTGTGTTTTCTACACGATCCCCTGTAAACCTATAGGATCCCCTGAAAACCTATAGGATGATCCTGTAGGAATCACAGTGACCCAGAAATCCTATAGGAAGTGACCCTAAAGGAAAAAATGACCTACTATGTTAATAAAATAGCACCCCTACATCATCATTCCATGACCATACCTATGTCCACCTTCAACACCCTTGCATTCACCCTTAAAAAAATATATCGATTTCAAAATAAAATAAAATTCACACTCTTAAAAAAAGAAGCAAACAGAGAGCAATAGGGAGCATCACCTGAGTATTCCTCATCCTCCACACTCCTAGTCTCCCTCTCCATCCATGTCACCATCCTCAAACTCCCAGCAGAAGGTATGATTAAGAGTTCTGAGGGAGAAGCAGCTACAGGACATCCTATAGGAAATCCTGTAGCAGCCTATCCCATAGAATACAAATCATAAGAAAAAAAAGCTTCTAGCATGATGATCCAAGAGCAGAAGGGACTTTGAAGCAGCAATAGTACCATCATCTTCAACACCAGGTACCTGCACCACAAAAAAATCATCAGAGAACAACAAAAAAGGGAAGAAGAATAACATGCAACCAATACACACAACAAGCACCTCCAGTCTTCAACCACTGCAGCAAGGTATTAAGCACCATAGGTAAGTATCCCGCTCACTCATATGCATAATGTAGTCAAAAGATATAAAGGTTACGAGTAAGTTGGTTTATAAGCGAAAGGTGGCCAGTTAACTTGGCCACCTTCAATCAGTCAACAAAGACAAAACAATTTGTCCTCTCACACGTGGCAGCAATCAACTCAAAAACAGAAAGGAGAAGGACAAAAGCAGTTAAGGCTACGAAAGCATGAAGTGGGAGTTGATTATGAGGAAGTGGGGAATGATGAGGTGGTAGTGGGGACCAATGGTCCAAAAATGGAAACCGTACCTCGGCTGCCAGCACACCACCTCAACCCAAATGACCATAAGAGGAAATAATCATCATCCCCATGCATTCATGCATTCACTTCCTCGAGGCTCACTCTCACAAGTTGCTCTCATACCTAGGAAACCTACAGCAAGGAAGACACCATCGTTTTTCTGCACAAGAATTCCTACAGGATTGCACAGGAAATCCTACATGATTACACATAGGATTCCTACAGGATACACAGAGACAATCTACAGGATAGGTCGAGAGGAGTTTCAGAGGGGAAAACTTGGGGGTTGACCACATCAAACATTATGAAGAGGTAGGCTCTGTAATTACATTCCTCTTTCCAAGTAAATTGAACAAAAAAATCCTCTAGTTTGAGTGAATTTGGCAGTTGTGCAAGAGAATTGTCCACATAGTCATCTTAGTTTTTTACTTCTACATTTGAAAATTGTATCAACCATCTCATCTCCTCAAAACCTCACCAACCAAGATGACAGGAGGGTTTAATAAGAGGGAGCCCACTAACACTGTGAGAATCCAACAACACCCTCAGGTACTAGAAATCTTCACAAGGCATAATTGGATGGGGTTTTTCAAAAAATTAAGGGGGTATGATGATGAGGTGGCCTGAGATTTTTCTCTCTCCCTCATTCCACTCACCAGAGTCCATGCCACTATTGTGGTAAGAGGCCTCTCCATAGAACTCACCCCTGAACTCATCAACAAAGTTACCACACTTCCCCTAGGAGTACCATGGAGGAAGGAAGACAAAGGAGATAGCCAAGTTGCCAAAAGGAAATTCTTTTTAGAAGGTGAGGAACCCACTGAGGACAAAAATGGAGTAAGGAGAGCAAGTCTGCCATATCGCTGGAACAAGGTAAGCTACCAACTTATCAAATACATTTCATGTGAGGGTAGGTATAGTGTGGTATATGGCTATCATTTTAGGCTTCTTGAAGAATTTATATTTCGAGCAGAAACACCCCCTCACCACAGGCTCAACATACCATACTTCCTGCTACAATCACTGATAGACTTAAGCATCAAAGTAAAAGAGGGAAATTCCCAACAGTTAGCTCACCTTGGTTTAATTAGAATCGTTATAGAAGATGCCTTCCAAAACCTCAGAATTCCTATACAATGCTAAGTTTTCAGAGACATGTAGGTAGAAGAAGACATCAAGGCTCTCACATATGATGTTAGTCCTACTGTCAGTGAAGTGGAAGAGGAAGAGGAAGAGGAAGAGGAGGAGACTGAAGCAGAGGAAGAAGAAGTAGAGAAGGAAGAAGAAGAAACAAAAGGAGATGAAGATGAGATGGAGGAAGAAGAATATGAAACAGAAGAAAATGAGGAAGATGAAGAAGAAGAGGAGAAAGAGAAGGAGGATGATGAAGAAACATAGGAGGATGTTAAGGAGGGAACTCATAAAGATGATGAGGATCTACAAGAGGAAGAATAAAGGAAAGACATAGGTGAAGAAAGCAATGGGAAGGAGGGGGTAGAAGACAAGGAGGAGTCACCTAGGATGTCTCCAGAACCCACTACGAGAGAGGGAGCAGCTACCCTCACTGCTATTAGCACCCCCATCAGGAAAAAAGGCAAAAGATAGAGGCAGACCCCCTTATATTTCAGGACAAGGAAAAGCACAAGAATAAGGTAGGGGAAACCCCAAACACTAACCAAAATTCCCATTGTGATTGAAGACTCACCTAAAAAAAAGGAGAAAATGCCTTCCCCTAAGTCTCCCATCACCTATGTGAGAAGGCCTATGACTAGATCAACCTCCTCCAAGGGAAAAGAATCCTACAGGATACACAGCAGAATCTACAGGAAGCAGAAGCAATCCTATAGGATACTCTGTTGAACCTACAGGAGACACAAAAATTGGAAAAGGAGGTAGGCCAACAACAAGGAACTAAAGAAGAGGACCCAGAGTCAAAAGAACCTAGCCCCCAACCTAACCTTGACTCCTACTACAAGTTTATTGAAGGAGGCATGGTCGTACCCCAAAAATTTGCTATTCCACTATTCTTCGAGATTGAGAAGGAGAGAGCCAGAACTCGCCGATGGATGCAGATCGCCAAATCCAAGGGAGTGTAAGACATTGGGCACATGGATGAGAAGCTAAAGGAGATGGGCAGAGAGCTAAGTAGCTTGAGAGACAGAGAGGCCATAATGAAAAATCAACTAGAAACATAAAATGCATGGTTGAGAGGACAACTGCAAGAAAGAGAGAATCAATTGGCATGTATGTCCAGTCTCTCTTTGGAAGAAATCCAGTGTAGGATGCCAGCTAAATCTTATGCCCTATACCTCAAGGAACAATGGTTGAAGTTCCAGATCAAGACCCAAGCATAGAGAGGCACCATGGCATTTCAGGACTATAGGTAGTGATCCGAATGGAAAATGGCATCAACCCATGGTATTCATCCACCCATGGAATTTACCCATGGTATTGTAAGTGGCATCCACCCATGTTATTCATCCACCCATGGAATTTACCCATGGTATTGTAAATGGCATCCACCCATGGTATTTATCCACCCATGGTATTCATTCACCCATGGAATTGACTCGTGGTATTGTGACATCCACCCATGGTATTCATTCACCCGTGGAATTTACCCGTGGTATTGTAACTGAAAAATAATATAAGTAACAAGTCGCATTTTGTAAAAGGACAATTTGTCCACCACAATGTAGTCCTTACAATTATTATCTATTTTAATAAAAAGTTTCTTTGTGGTTTTTCTATTGGGTGTTCTGTCATTTTCTTTCTAGCATTGCAATTCTTCAGATCAATCTTTTAGATCAAGATCCGGATCAATGGTATTAGAGTAGGTTATGATTCCATGAGAATGAGGGTTTGATGCATATTTCACTTTCAAATTTTGTATCAATATTAAAAAAACTTCAAGCATGTGCTACGTCCTCCACAGAGCATTTTCCTGGGCCAAGAGAGAAGAATTTTTCTTTTCTCATTTTTTTGCATGAATATTTTTGGGTGGAGTGTTTGCAGATCAGATCTGAAATTTTTGGTAAAATTTTTACAAAAATAAATAACATATCTGGATTCCTTGCGAAAAAATACCCAATTCAAAAAAAAAATCGGCTGAATCGAAGTCCGAATGAGGGAGATATTAATGATTTCAAATCAACTATGTTGTAGAAATGTTTCTAACGACAATTCATGGTTGGTGACTATCCTATATTTTTTTGCATTTTTTGTGCATGATTTCAGAAAGGTGATTGTAGATCTTAGCTCCTTTCAAAAAATCGCTCAATTTCAAAAAAAAAAGGGTCAAATCAGAGTTCTGATGTGGGAGATATCGTTGATTTAAAATTAGCTATTTTTTTTTTTAGAATTTTTGTGATGGCGGAAAAGTTGCAGCGTGAATCTGAGATTCTAGAGTGTCCAGATAATAATTTTGAACACATGGGAAGATGAAAAATGGTCCTTCTGTTTCCAAAAACATGTTATACTAAATATTCTGAGTTATATTGACCAAGTTATGTCCATTTTAATTCTGGAGTAGCATTCGGAGCGGGTTCCCTTTGGAAACGTGCCCTCCCACCCCGCTTTAGTAGGCACCTGCTTCACATTCATTAGTTTCAGCATGGCAACATTCGACTTGGGTTATTTGGAGACGTGCCCTACCACCCCAGGCTATGTAGGCACCTTCTACTTCATCAACAACCAACATCACGATTATGGGTCAACTGCACAAAATCCTTGTCATCGAAGTCCATTTGCTAGGCCACACACTGTTAGTATCATAGTTGGTCACAAGCATTACAGGGTATCTCTATCCTCGGATCTTCATTCATTATGGTTATGGGTCATCCACAAACCCACACTTCATCGAAGTCCATTTGCTAGGCCGAACACTGTCAGGATCGCAGTTGGTCACAAGCATTACAGGGTATCTCTATCCTCGGATCTTCGTTCAACATGGTTATGGGTTAACCACATAAAACCCTTCTCTTCAGTGGTTTTTCATATTCAACAAAGGATTTGCAGGAGGGAACTTCACGCAATGGGGACAATTGCTTCTTAAGGAGGGAGGAATGATCTGAATGGAAAATGGCAACAACCCATGGTATTCATCCACCCATGGAATTTACCCATGGTATTGTAAGTGGCATCTGCCCATGGTATTTATCCACCCATGGTATTGTAAGTGACATCCACCCATGGTATTTTCCCATGGTATTGTGACATCCACCCATGGAATTGACCCGTGGTATTGTGACATCCACCCATGGTATTCATTCACCCATGGAATTGACCCGTGGTATTGTAACTAAAAAATACTATAAGTAACAAGTCACATTTTGTAAAAGGAAAATTTGTACACCACAATGTAGTCCTTACAGTGATTATCTATTTTAATAAAAAATTTCTTTGTGGTTTTGCTATTGGGTGTTCTGTCATTTTCTTTCTATCATTGCAATTCTTCAGATCTTGGGGGCCTCCCACACAAGATCCATTTCAATCTTTTAGATATTGGGGGCCTCCCCCCAAGATCCGGATCAAGCAATTCATTGATATTTGTGATCAGAGCACACTAGAAGATAGGGCCAAGATGTCTGAGTTTTATTTGCACAACATGGCCTTAACAGACATGAATGTATGGGACCCTAATGCCAAGCTAGGAGATTTACAGTTGATGGCTTTGGCATCATGGATGAACCATGAGGAATCAAGGGCTGCAGAGATGAAGAAGATATTGGTAAGAGAGAAAATTGAACCTCTTATGATCAGAGCTAAACAATCAGATCCCATGGCCCTCATCAGTACCCATAATTTGATTGCCAATGATCCTCAAATTGCACCTAGATATCTTGCTGCCCAAGAGCAAGCAATTTCACATTTTGAGGACATGTTCAAGCTGTTAGGGGATGATAGCATACATTCTTGCCTAAGGAGATGGAACACATTGCCATACAACTTAAAGATAAGAGAGTACCACTCTCCTCAAAGATTGAGAGAAGCACTAAACAAGACACCCATGTACAAGAAATCTATGCAAAGGCTGAAAGTCAATTGGATTGGCCTGAAACTCAGTCCACCACTACTCTTAGGAATGCTAGAAGGAAGGAAGGAAGAAGAAGAAAAGAGGCAGTGGGAGGAGGTAGAAAGGAAAGCAAGCTTCTATGAACAAGAAGAAGAAACCACAACAGAGGCATGGGATGTCAGGGAGGCCACTAGAGCTATGAAGGATATGGATATTGATTGAGTTGCTCAGAGGATGAGCAACACTTTCAGTAGGGGGGTGATGATGAGCCTCATCATTGGGTAATTATATGGGCCTTAATTCACCTCCTAGCTTAGTCAAACCAAATCTTTTCACAACTTATTACATGTTTTTGATTATATTTTGTTTATGAGATGAGTTAGAGTTAGATATGATGCCTAGTGGACTAATATGCATTGAATGCAGGATTGAAGGAGAAAATCAAGGAATTTTAGAAAATACTAAGGTTAAAACTCGAATGGGACAAGGGAGAGGGATTGTAGGAGGTAAATCCTCCTCATTTAATTCTCCCCCATTTGAATATTCCTCCATCCATCACACTAGCTCAGAGTGCAAGTAGCCAAGCCATGAGGATTAGAAGGCAGCCGAGAAAGTGAGAGACAAAGAGCTAGTTTATCTCAAGTTCAGGAGCCGAGCCTCCCTAATTTTAAGGAAGTCATTGGGGACTTCAGTTGTATAAGTAGAGAGGCCTAGAGCCTCATTAGGATTCGAATTTTGGTTGTAAAACTCTAAGCTATTTTCGAGCTCCAGACTTGTGAAAGTTTTATTGATGTAATTTTCTGTTTTGGTAATAAGAATGAGTTTTGTTTTGAGCCAGCACTAAGTTAACTCAGAGGGCTGAAGCTCTTGGGTTAGGGCCCAACCCTAGTAGCCAAGGCTCCTCTTTCTTGTATATGTATGTTTAGATTAGTCTCGTAGCTTCATTGTTAATTTGCTTTTAGATGTGTTTTCATTGCAAGTAGTGTACACTGGATTGGTTTTTTATTAGTTTGCTTCCATTTGTGCCTTAATTCAGTAGCAAGTTAGCAGGGATAAAAGAAGTACCACAAGGTTGTCAGTGGGTGTCTTAGCCTCATTTCCTCCCTTTAGGATCATGATTTGAGGAAGGGACCCAAAAACACAGATTTCTATTTCTTGCATAAGCTTTAGAGTTTACTGTATTTTAGTTAGCATTTGATCAATTTTGCAAAGTAGGATTTCATTGCCATCTCTTCTATCTTCACTTTTGCAGTATATCTCATCCATTCTTTCATTCCCTTCAGCAACTTTCCTCATGCATCATGTAGGAAGTTAGTTCATTAATTTTGTTTTTCTAGCTTATGAGAATGCTTCTTGTTTACATAGCCTTTTGGGAATTAAACATGTTTTATGCAGAGCAAGTGCTTCATGAGGAGACATAGACTTCATGGCCCACAACCACCTTCCACTCCATCCACCATAGTCATTCCTTGTTTTCACCATTGCCTTCACTAGTGTTCATCATTTTTCATAGAAATTCGTCTAAGCACATTGAGCGAATCCAACCATCCTCTATCTTTGCTGTTGACTTCTGAGTGATCCTAGACCTTTCCTCACTTCATTCCACCCATCTACCACCTTCCCTAAGCATTCCATCACCTCCAACACCTTCCATTTTTCTCTTAGCTGTATCTTGTAGGTTTATAGGGAATCCTGTAGGTTTCTAGTACATCTTGTAGGTTTTCCTGAAATGCCTGTTTTGAGGCCGAATTGAGGAAAAACCTTTAGGAAGTCACCAAAAGCCTCCCAAGGGTCTCCCACACCATCCAACCATATCCTAACCCTTCCAACCATCCTCCAACATCCTTAATTCACCTGCCACATCACCAAAAGAAATTAGTTTGCATACTTGATTTTGCATGAAAAGAAAAAAAGACAAAAACATATTTATTTCAGTCCCTTTACTTGCACATTAGTGATATTTGATGCTTCTTACTTCCATTCTTATATAGTAGCATTTGGTTCATGTTAATTTAGCATTATTGCAAAGCATAATTTCTTGGCAATGAATTAGGAAATGATGTGATTTAGCATTGAATTTCGGTGTTTTCCATTATTGCAGTAGAGTAGCTCTCCCTTAGAGAAGATTTCCCTTTCTTCCATCAAGAAATCAAGCTTCTTCTGACTCCATAGAAGTTTGGCTTGAAAAACCCAGTGGTCTCTCACCAGCTGAATTGTGACAAAAGGCAGAACCATCACTTGTGTATACAACACTGTCACCTCCAAGTTTGTACGAACCATGGGTTGACAAAGTAAAGCTGGTAGCCCAGGAGTTGCAACATTCTTGCTGCAATATTGGTGCTCGTCAATGACTTGGGTCTTTTAAATTTTTTCTTTTAGTATAAGTCAAAATGTTCTTTCAGAATGAATATCTAGATGTGAAATATGATGGGAGAAAGGTGCCCAAAAGGAAAAGGAAAGAGTAGTTAAAGCGAGATTCGTAGAGACCATCAAAAAAATATAAGTGCACAAAATGAGCAGTTAAGGTTGAGTTTGCAAAAGTTGCTAGAGAAGAATGAGCACATTTGAATTTGAAGGGATATGATATGATAATGGGTAGATCAAGTGAGTGGGGTCAAAGAGGAGATTATGGAAGACAACAGAAGGAAGGATCGAAGAGTCCATGATGAGATGTTGCCACGTGTCAATTGAGATCTCTTTCTGTCATTTCTCTTCTATGAGGTCCATCATGTAATGTGATCCATGGAGATTGATGTCCTTGCTGTAATGCATATATTGTTTATTGGGTGTGGAGCCTGATTATGTTCTTGATTCAGAGGTATCATTTTAGCCGCGTTGGATCCCAGTTCCTAACGGGGCGGAAACACTTCTCGTATGATCATTATCGCCTAAAAATAGATGAAAATTTTCCTTGTAAAATATTGTAATTTTGTATTCAATTTTGGTCATTCTTTAGGCGAATGATGTGACGGTGGAAGTTATGTTAATTTAAGGCTTTTTCCCCTAAAAGGTAACCCTCAATTTATATGAGGGAATTGCATGGCGGTTATGTATTATTCTTCTGAGTGAAAAAGAGTGAGGAGATTGTGTGAGAGCAAAGAGGAATTAAAGTGGATTGGATGTAGGTTGTATCTCTTCATTCTGATGGATAATATAAAATGAAGGATTGGTTATTTCTCTGTGGACATAGCCCATATTTGGTGAACCATGTATATTTGTGCCTCTCTTGTTGTATGTGTTTCTGTGTCTATGTTTCTACAATATTTTATGTGTTTCATTGCTCCGTTAATTAATTTCTAACGATTGGTATCAGATCTAAAGGTCTATTTGGCTGATAAAATCATAGGAAAGAAGGGTTCCTGGTTCGAGTGGGAGAAATGGAGGAAGATGGTGGGTTTAGGGTTGAAAAATTTAGTGGTCAAAACTACTAGCTATGGAAGATGCAAATGGAGGATTATTTGTATCAGAGAGATCTATACCTACCATTGAGCGGAAAATCAAATAAGTCAACGAGTATGATGGATGAAGAATGGGATATTCTCGACATAAAGGCACTAGGAACAATACGTTTGTGTCTAGAAACCTTGGTGTAATTCAACATTTCAAAGGAAATGACAAAAAAAGGTTTAAGGATGACATTGACCAAACTATATGAAAAACCCTCTTCCTCAAATAAGGAATTTATTATGAGGCATCTATTCAACAGGAAGATGTCAAAAAGTGGATATGTTACTGATCATTTAAATGAATTTAACACGGTTACCAGTCAGTTAAGTTATGTAAGGGTAAATTTTGAGGATGAGTTAGGGCTCTATTGTTTATGTGCTCATTTCCAGAAAGTTGGAATGGGTTAGTCATGGATATTAGTAACTCTATTGTTGGGACAGGGACCCCTCAGGTCAATTTTGTAATAGTTTTTGTTATTTTTGTAAAGTCTATGCATTTTAAGGAGCGGAGCGCGAAGGTCATAGAATTCAAAGGGGCTTTCGGAAGGTCAAAACCCCTTAGTATGTTAGAAGTTAAGATGTTTTGTGACCTGCCCATGGTTCGCTAACCATAGTATTGCAAAGAAAGATGCTATAAAAAGGAATCATAGCAAGTCATAGGAGGCAATCAATTAATGTAATATCTATGTATGAGCAAGTGATCTAAGCCAAAAGAGTCTATTTTCTGTACTTATGCGAAGGGGAAGGCTCCTGCAGCTGTGTGTGCGGAGACCTTGGTAAGTCTGTAGATGAGTGTGAGGGCACCTACAACTGTGCGTGCAGGGAAGAAAGAGTCTATAACAAAAGGATTGGACATAATAAAGACTGTTTTTGGAGAAATATCTGTCTATCCATGCCTTTGTGTTTACTTTTGCATTTTCTGTGTATTCACTCTATTTTCTACAACTTTTTTTCCCTGTAGAAAAAGTCGCACTTTCTTTATTAATAAAGAAACTGCATTTTGCAGATGCATAGCATATACAATATTCAGGCATAGCCTGTCTTTCTTGCCTAGTCAAAACTGTGTTCGCCAGTTAAGGCTTTTGGACAAAATAACATAGAGAATCTATAAATATAAGTACTACTCTATGCAGAGAGCTCTGAAATAGTCAAAACAAAAAAAGAAAATAAACTGTAGGAACTGAGTAAAAATGGTCCACTCCAGAAGTGCAGAGATAGCGATATGGGGGGAATCAAGTTTTCCTCCCCTTTTTCTTCTCTACCTTGCGCCACTCTCCTTGGGTAGGAACCGTGGGAACAAGTTGAAGTGGGTTTTCATCGTCAGGTCAAGGGTTTTCCTTGTCGGAGACAGAGGTGTCTGATGTATGCTGCCTTTTGGTTCCACTGATTTCCATTATATTTGAAGTCTTTTCCGGATGCAGTTCCATAGGCACGTGTGAAGATTGCTTCTGAGTTTCTGCTTGGCTGTTCTCATTCGGGGTGGGCATTTCCTCCTCATCATCTTCCTCCTCCTCAGGATTAGGTGGGGAGAATGACCAACCCTTTTGTTGTTTACTGGATTTCTTCCTTCTTTGACTGTGTTTTTTGTATTCAGGGCAGGCATTTTGTAAGTGCCCAGTTTGCCGACATATTCTGCACCTGAATGCTGTGTTTTCATAATCTAATGTTTGCATCCAGCTGCGATCTTTATGCTTCAGCTGTATGTAGTCCGGTAATCCTTTACTAAGATCCACTTCCACACAGATGCGTGCAAAAGTAAAAATTCTATCCTCCACACGTTGTGTGTCCATTTTAATATATCTTCCAATGGTATTGCCTATGCATGCAAGAATATTTTGGTCCCAAAAATGTATAGGGAGGTTATGTAGACGCACCCATACTAGCATCCTGGAAACAATGAAGGAGTTGGCGTCAAACTCTGGGAACCAAGGAGTGATAAAGAGTCCTGAAGATCCCCAAAACCACGGTCCCTCCTGAATCACTAGGTCCCTGACCTCTACTGATTGAAATTTGACTATAAAAAACCCTTTGGAGCAGAGGAAAATCTCACAATTTAGGGACCATCTTGTAAGAATCCAATGGAATAGGTCCATGGGTTTTGGCCAGAAACCATTGAATCGACAGATGATGGCTTGCTTTTCGTAACTGTTACATACCTCCTTAGTTTCTATTGTTTCTATTGTTAGTTCAGGTGTATAGTGCAGCTGCTCCACTATATATGGGCTGGGTTCTGTTCCGGCCTGCTTTGGAGCTGCTGTAGAAGATTTTCCCCCTTGTAAAACATTCTTGTAAGATATTCCTTGGCCTTTGTGCTGCTGATGTGAATCTGGGTTGTGTTTTGTTTGGGAACCACTGCCTCCTTTTGATTGTTTAGGTGGGCTACTGGTTGCTGCACCTCCTCGTAGCCTCATGTTGAAAATTATGGTAGATCCTGACTTGATGTTGTAATCCTTGATAGCTCTGTGATCCTATAGCGATCTTCCCTCAAATAGCAAGTGTTGTTGATTATCCGGGTAACCAATATGGTTCGCAATATTAATCTTCAGATGTGTCACACTGTCTGAAGGATGAACCCAGATCAGGGTTGATTTCCCAGAAGGGGGCTCTATAAAGATTTGGAAGCAGTTAGGGTTTAGCCCATCGAAGTCCGAATTGGTGTTTAGGGGTCGGGAATTCATCCAAGGGTCTTTCCCCATTTCTAAAGGGACTTCGTCTGCGCCAGGTTCTGCGATCGCCGCAGAGGCAATGAGAAACGTGCTCTCCAGTTGCAGGCTGTCCTCATGCTTGTTTTGACGGCTATACCCTCACATATCCCTGTTCCAATGGCATACCTCAGTCCAAGTTTCAGAGCGGCTTGGTCTTGGCTCGTCTGTCGAGCGTGAGCCGGATCAGTGAGATCAAAGCCTGATCTAAGAGATTTGTGTCATTCCACGGTGGGAGAGAACAACCCAGCTACATGCAACATCCTTCTTTGGCCTATAGCAGCAGATCCAGTGTATAGGCCTACAGATCCGAAACTGACAGCATCTAAAACCCCATTCCTTGTCTCCCATCTACTTTTGCTCAGATCGGCCGACATTTCTGCGCAAAACTGGAGATGGTTTACCCTTTCCCCTTCTGCGGTGGGCATGGATGCTGCACCGTCTTTGGTTATTCCCCGATTTGCAACCCCCCAGCCACCATAGCCGAGATGCATCGCAGGTGTGGGCGCGGAAGGGGTCAAGGTGCAGATCAGAGCACCATGGTTTGATTCCGCCTATCTTGGGCAACCTTTCTTGGCACCTTGCGTATTGAATCGGTGGGTTGCAGAGGCATCCATGGAAGCAGCGTCAAATCTTTTCTATCACTGTGATGGTCTATTTTCTACAATTATCTTAAGAAACATTTAATTGATGCATGAAAGTAGTAGATCAGTTAGTTTAATTGATGATATGAATGTTTAAAGAAATTGACGCAGAGTTAGAAGATGTTATTTGTAAGTTATCATAATTTCCATTTCAAGGATTAGGGTTCGAGAAGGTCGGGATAAGGCCCTAGAAGTAATAAAAACCCATCATACAGACCTTTGGATATAGAAACCTAGTTCTGTCATCCCCCAATACTGCCTTGGGTGAGACTGCAGCCTACACTATGCGAGTTGTTGCCGAAAGGGCCGACACTGTAGGGTTTTGTTGGTTGGCACAATTAACTCTGAACCTGGGTCTAGACCCCCCTCAAGCCAACAAATGGTTCTGTTGTCGAGACCAGGATTTGTCTGAGGAATGTGTGATGTCGAATAAATGGTATCTGACTAAGAAGGAGATCAAGAAGTGGACAGATCGGAAGCTGCAAAAATTTGCATCCCAAGAATCCACGCCTATTGAAGGAAGAGTGGTTGAATAGATACCTATAGACAGACAAACACAAAATTTTCTTCTGCTCTTTTCTGTGTGAATTGCACAAGTGGATGTCTAAATTGGCAGAAAATAAAGGTATGTGGAAGTTGGGTAACCCTATTGTGTGGACTCTAGAGTTAGTAAGGCCCCTATAACCTTCAGAAAACAAGATTGCGGGTGCTATCGATTACTAGATCGATAACATTTTGGGTGGATTCATCACCAAGTTCGCAATCGATACATTTGTTAGTTATAGTGAAGCTGAATGATGGTTTTTGAAAGGACCAAGAGGTAAGTATCTAAAGTCCCTGAAAGCCTGGATTAAAATTCTATTGTGCGAGAAAAGGGTTATGCCAATGAATTAATGTTTAGAAGAGATTTGATGGGAACTATGCGAAGTGGAAAGACGTTCAGAAGGGATCTAGATTCAGGTGTTGAATACAACCCTCTGTTGGGAGCATATGATAGTAACGAAGAAAATAGTGTTCTGAAGACACCTCTAGGTGCGCTACAGACAGTAAATCAAGGTATTGCGGGAATATCACATCCATCCAATCCACCTCCGCCATCACCTTCGCCTTATACACCTACACCTACACCTCCACCTCGACCTCCACCTCCACTATTCAACATGGCCAACACTATGAATATGCCCATATTCAAGGGTATGGGGACAGAAGACCCTGAACAATTTTGGTTTGTAGGTGATGTTGTGTGGAAGTTACAATAGATTACAGATGATGACTTGAAGAAGGCACATCTAGTTACAACACTGCTAGATAGAGCACTAAGCTGGTATATTAAGTATTGTTCAGCTCATCCAAATGTAACACTGGAAGAAACAAAGAAAGTGCTCAATATTGAATTCAAGAAGCCTAAGTCGCAAGCCCAGTTAGTAATAGATGTCAAAGAGATCCAGTAGAAGGTGAACGAGTCTGCGTCGGACTTTGATCAGAGGTTGCAATGTTTACTCCAATAAGCTAATATGTAGATCAAAGATGACCAACACAAGGACTGGTACATTTCTTTGCTATTGCCCATTTGAGATTGCCACTGTCAAAAAAGAAGATTGGAATGCAGGTGGAGGCTCTAGAGATTGCTATGAAATTGGAAGCCTCACCTATTCAGGATACGAATCTGGGAGTGCAGCAGATTCAGTCACAATTGGCTAGCCTGCATATGGAGTTGCGGAACCTCAAGAAGGGAAAGGAAGTCTACAATTAGGTCCACGCGGAAGTATGGTGTTTCACATGTAAGGGCCAGGGTCACGACAAGGACCATTGCCTAGTTTATCAGAATTATCTAGTTGGAGGGGGTCCTGTCCTCTTGAAACCAGAAAACACCGTTGGTCCAAGTATGGGAGTGGTACCATCGTGCACTATCCATCAAATTACAGGAAAACACACGACGAAGAATTGTGATTTGCTACAGAAGTTTTTGTAGACACCCATACAACTATTTTGCAATTTTTGTAAGTCTGTGGGTCATGATGAGTGCAATTGCTGGAGTTACGAACTGATGATGGATAGAACACCCACATATAGAGTACATATAGAGGTGCATTCTCAGGATCAAGGTGCAACTACAACACACAGAGGATTTTAGGGTTGAGGAAGAGGACGTGGAGGAGGGGATGGAAAAGGTTGTGGCTAGATCATTTGTTACAATTGTGTAGAACTAGGTCACTTTGCGCGAGACTGTCATAATCCAACACATCCCTCATGTCAATATTCTCTCCAGCTTGATCATGTCATAGAAGATTGCCCCATTATGATTAGAAAGATGCAAGAAAAGAAGACTCAAACTCAACAACCTACCTATAACATCCAGATGATGAGATCTGAATCGAACGAAGAGGGTCCTTGTGTTAATATTGTCACGCAAAGTGGCATAGCTGATGAGCACTGATATTGCAGTGAGAATGCTGCAACTCTTGGGCTACCAACTTTACTTTATCAACCCGGGGTTCGTACAAACTTGGAGGTGTTAGTGTTGTATACACAAGTAGAAGTGATGGTTCTACCTTTTGTCACTGTTTAGCTGGCGAGAGACCACTAGGGTTTTCAAGCCAGAATTCTATGGCTTCAGAAGAAGCTTGGTTCCTTGATGAAAGAGATAGAAATCTACTCTAAGAGAGAGATGATCTATTGCAATAATGAAAAAGACTAAAATTCAATGCTAAGGCACACCATTTCCTAATTAACTGCTAAGAGCTATGCTTTGCAATGATGCTAAATTAACATGAAAAAAATGCTACTATCCTAAGCATGGAATTTAAAAACATCAAACACAACTTTTATGCATGTAAAGGACTGTAATAAATTTGTTTTGTCTTTTTATGCTTTTCATGCAAAATCAAGTGTGCAAACTAATCTCTTTTGGTGATGTGGCTGTTGGTTTAGGGATGTTGGTGGATGGATGGAAGGTTCAAGAGATGGTTGGAAGGTTTGGGGGACCCTTGGGTGACCTTGGGAGGCTTCCTAGAGGTTTTCCCTCAATTCAGCCTCAAAATAGGCCACTACAGGAAAACCTAGAGGATGTACTAGAAACCTACAGGATTCCCTGTATTTCTACAGAGTACAACCGTGAGCAAAACGATGGGAATTTGAGGTGATGGAAGGCTTAGGGAAGGTGGTTGATGGGTGGAATGGAGTGAGAAAAGGCATAGGATCACTTAGAACCCAAAACCAAGTTTAGGAGATGGTTGGATTCGCTCAAAATGCTTGAGGAAATTTCTATGTAAAATGATGAAATTAGTGAAGGTTTTGATAAAAAAAGGAATGCCTATGGGTGGATGAAGTGGGAAGGTGGTTTCTTGCTATGAGATCTCTGTCTACTTCTGAAGCACCTGCTCTGCATCAAACATGTGTAATTTCCAAAAAGTCATGTAAACAAGAAGAATTCTCATGAGCTATAAAAGCATAATTTAATGAACTAACTATCTACCTTATGCATGAAGAAATTGCTGAATAACATGGAATCATAGATCAGATCTACTGCAAGGATGAAGATAGAAGAGATGGCAATGAAATCCTACTTTGCAAAACTGGTCAAATTCTAGTTTAAGTACAACAAACTCTAAATATCATGAAAGAAATGGAAATCTGTCTTTTTGGGCTGCATAAGGGTCTTTTCTTCACATCATGAACCCAAAAGGAAGAAGTGAGACCAAGACACCTACTGACAGCTTTGTGGTGCCTCTTTTGTCCCTTTTCACCTACTACTGAAGTAAGGAACAAATGGAAGCAAACTAATAATCAATTCATCAAATCTACGCTACTTGCAATGAAATACTTCTAAAAGCAGTTTAACCATGAATCTATGAAACTAAGCTAAGCATAAAGATACAAGAAGAGGAACATTTGCTGCTAGGGTTGGTCCCTAACCCAAGAGCTTCAGCCTGCTAAGTTAACTCAATCCTACATCAAGAAAAAGCTCATTCTTATTACCAAAATAGGAAATTACATCAAAAGTCTTCCACAAGTCTAGAGCTCAAAAACAACTAGTGTTTTTGCAATAAAAATTCAAATCCTAATGAGGCTATAGGCCTCTCTACTTATACAACTGAAGTCCCCATCGACTTCCTTAAATTTGGGGAGGCTTGACTCCCAAACTTGAGATGAACTAACTCTTTGTCTATCACTTGCTCGACTGCCTTCTAATCTTCATGACTTGGCTGCTTACACTCCAAGCTGGTGTGATTAATGGAGGAGTATTCGAGTGGAGGAGGACTAAATGAGGAGTATTTACCTCCTACAATCTCTCTCCCTTGTCCCATTCGAGTTTTAACCCTTAGTCTTGCCAAAATTCCTTGATTTTCTCTTCCAAACCTGCATTCAATGCATATTAGTCCACTAGGCATAATATCTCACTTTAACTCATCTCATTAAACAAAATATAATCAAAACATGTAATAAGTTGTGAGAAAAGTTGGTTTGACTAAGCTAGGAGGTGAATTAAGGCCCATATAATTACCCAATGATGAGGCTCATCAATATCTACTGGGGAGGATAAAGGGAAGCAAACAGAGAAAAATGTATGTGTTCGCAAGGCTACTGATAAGGAGATTGGGTTCGATGTAAATAAGGTAAATGAAATGTTTATGGAAGCAAAAAGGAGCTTCGTAGATGCAGGAGTTTCTACATCAAGGACTCCAAGTCCATGCATAGGGAAGCCTGAAGACGTCAGTACTGCACAGGAGGCAGACCCTTCATTATTAACATCCTTTTTACAAACTTGCATGAAGCCCCTAAGTGATAATAAGGTAGTAGCAGGAATGCAAGAATTGATAGATAATTGCACTGGAAAGAATAAGCCACTGCTGGAACAACATGCTGTACATAAGGTGGGCAAGAGTTAGAAAAGGACTAGTTGCGAAATGAGATTGATTGCATAGAATTCGAAATGGACCTGGTAATTCTTGATTTGGGGTCTGGTGCAAATGTTTTGCTGAAGAAAACTAGGAAAGAATGGGAAGACCCGCACTACAGTGGTCCCCGATCTAGCTGAGAATGGCGAATCAGTAAAAGATTATTCCTATGTGGTGCCTACATGGAGTGACTATGGATATTGAAGGGGTGCGCACCATAGCCAATTTTGAAGTGATCGAAATAGTGGATGACAGTAATCCTTACCCGACGCTACTTGGAATTGATTGGGCATTTGATATGAACACAGTCATCAACCTTAAGAAGTGTAGTATGACATTTGAAAGGAGGGAACTAAGGGTTATTGTTCCATTGGATCCAGCTGAGGGAGCACGATATGCTAAACCAGTTCGTGATTATGAGGAGGAAGACGATATTGAGAAGATCTATAAGCTTACTGCGCGAGACAAGGATTGGATCAACCCTAAGGTGAATGACCGGATCACATGGGAGAAGGACAATTCCTGCAATTCAGATTCAGAAGAGGAGCTCGAACAGTGGAAAAACATGCTACATGAGGTATCGTCGCTACAGTGCAACATGCTTACAAAGTCACTTCGATGTATATCCACTGAGGTACGCAACCTGCCGTATTATGATGGTTTAGAATATGTCAATTTATTTCTGGATAAATTTTAATTGGATGTACTGGAGGAACATCGGTTCGAAGCACTAGACATTGCGCTGTGAGCTACGCCTGCTAGATGGTGGGGTACGCATAAGAAAAACCTTGCAGATTGGAAGGAATATCGGTGGATGTTGAAGCTACGATTTGGGTACGCCAATACCTACATTACGGAGAAGTATACAAGGAAGGATGATCTGCGCGAGCATTTGGCTCGATGGATGAAAGCATGGGGAGAAGAATCATAGCCAAAATGGGTTCATATATTTTTCCACACTTTTGATACAATCTTGATGAACTAGTATCTAGAAACGGAGCTATGACATGGAAACGCAAAATGGGATGTTCTGAAGGAAAGTTTTCTGTTAACTTTTATCTTTGAAGATGGATTTGAATGTATTGATGAGGTGTTATAGGAGATCAAAGCTGCAATATTCAGAATGCCCGAAGAACCTATGGTATGGGTACAACTAGATTGGAGTACGCAACTGTGCCATGCACTCGAGTGTTACAATGTGACCACTGAGGAAGGCAAAGAAGATCCAGGGAACATCACTATTCCTGAGTCAGAAGGACAACACAAAGTCGTCGAGCCTAAAGTGGAAGTTCCTGATATTTCACAACCCTTAAATACCAAGAAGGTGAATATTAGATTGGAAGCGGAGCCAAATTTTGCAAACATAGGCGACAAAGTTGCAGAGCTACTAAAGGAGTATCAGGTGTTGTTTCTCACCAAGTTCTCTAATTTGAAAGGGATAGTAGGGGATTTGGGCGTCATGAAGATCACTCTAAAGCTAGATGTGAAGCCAGTGAAGCAGCGCCCCTACCGGTTGAATCCTAAGTATAAAGAAAAGGTGCATGAAGAATTAAATAAGATGCTTGCAAGCCGGGATTATTGAACCTGTCGAGGAATCAGACTGGTTTAGTCCCATGGTGGTTTAGGAGAAGAAGACATGGGGTGAAATTTGGATATGTGTATACTTGAGGAAGTTGAATGACGTTTGTGTCCATGATCCATTTCCTACGCCATTCATAGATGAAGTAATGGAAAGTGTTGGAGGTCAGGAGGCTTGCTCGTTTACTGACGGGTTTTTAGGGTATCATCAGATCAAGATCGTGCTGAAGGATAGGAGTAAGACCACCTTCATGACTGAATGGGGTTATTTTTAGTATACAATTATGCCTTTCAGACTTAAGTTTTCACCTGTAATATTCTCTAGGGTGGTAGTCACAACCTTCAAGGAGTTTATTCACAAGTTTTTGGAGGTTTACTTTGATGATTGGGCTGTGTTTGGGCTAGTTAAGATACATGTTGTCAGTCTTCGCCTTATGTTGGATACTTGTTGAAGGTACCAGATTTACCTTAATTTAAAGAAATGCACATTCTGCGTACCATATGGGATACTGTTGAGTCATGTAGTCTGTAAGCAGGGGTTGATGGTAGACCCTACCAAAATTGCCATAATTATTAACTTGGAGCCTCCAAAGAATGTCAAACAACTACGCGCAATGTTGGGACACACAGGGTATTACGGGAAATTTATCAAGGCATATGCATAGATCACTGTGCCCATGGAAAGATTGTTGAAAAAGGATGTGACGTTTTGTTGGGACGATGATTGCGAGAAGAGTCTAGATGTTTTGAAGGTCACTGCGCCCATATTAGTGTTCCCCAACTGGAAGAAGGAGTTCCATGTACATGTAGATGCATCCTGCATAACACTAGGAGTTGTGCTAACCTAACCAGGTGAAGATGATATCGATCATCCAATAACATTTGCAAGTAGAAAGTCATCGAAGGCAGAAAATAATTATTCCACCATAGAGTGCGAAGGACTAGCAATGGTTTATGCACTGCAGAAATTTAGGCACTACTTGTTGGGTGCGAATTTCAAGATGTACATATACTATTCTTATTTAAAGTACCTATTCAACAAGCCTGTGTTGGGGCGGGAATCTATCGATGGTTGCTACTCTTTCAAGAATATGACTTTGAGGTAATTATGAAGCCAGGGTGACCGAATGCAGGACCATATCACCTCTTGCGAATTGAGAATGGTGATGAACCTACAAGTCTGGAGGAAGGATTGCCTGATGCGTAACTCTTTGTTGTGCATGTCATAGATGACCATTTTGCAGATATAATCCAGTTATTATCCATGGGTACAACCCTTGAACGATATTCTACACAAAATAAGAAAGAATTCATGGTACAGGCTGCAGATTTATCTGTTATTGCAGGACACTTGTATAAAATGGGGTCCGATGAAATATTACGTAGGTATGTCCCGGAGTACGAATGAAAAAGCATCCTCGTTGAAGCATGTGGAGGGGTTGCAGGAGGAAATTATGTGGGAAGAAAAATTGCGCAGAAGATCCTATGCACAAGATTATGGGGGTTGACTGTGTATAAGGATGCCAAGGTCTATTGTAGGGCATGTGATTTCTGTCAGAGAATGGGGAGACAGTTACGAAGGGATGAATTTCCTTTGAACCCGTAGGTGTCATTACAAGCGTTTTACAAGTGGGTGATTGACTTTGTGGATCCAATTCATCCACTAGGAAAAAAGACAAGGGGAAAATACATCATTACCGCGATTGAGTATTTAACCAGGTTGGCTGAGGCACAACCTGTAAAGGATTGTAGCACAGCTACAACTGCAAAGTTTATTTTTTAATATATTTTGTCTCTATTCAGTTTCCCTAAGATCTTGATGAGCGATAGAGGTTCGTACTTATTAATGAAACAATTGTTGCTTTCCTCGAAGAATTCCAGATGTATCACAAGAAGAGTACACTGTATCATCCTCAAGCAAACGACACAGTAGAAGCATTTAAAAAAATCCTGGAAATTGCCTTAATGAAGATTTGCAATGTGAAGCGAAATAATTGGGATGTGTGCATACCAGCTATTCTATGGGCGTATAGAACTACCTACAAGAAGTTGACAGGACAAACGTCGTTGAGATTGGTTTATGGACAAGAAGCTATAATGCCGATGGAGTACATAGTGCCTAATTTGCGGATTGCTCCAGTTACAAACATGGCCACCATGGAAAAATGCCTCGCTCAGCTCATTGACCTAGAGGAAGATCATTTCTTGGCAGGTTTTCATCAATAGGTGCAGAAGGATCGTGAAAAGGCATGGCATGATTGTCATATCAAGCAACACACCTTCAAGAATGAAGATCGGGTATTAGTATATGACAATCAGTTCATGAAGTTTCCAGGGAAGTTCCAAATGCATTGGCTGGGGCCATATATTATTAAGGAGATTATGGATGGAGGCACAGTTCAGCTCGCAAAGATGAATGAGGAATTATTTATCGGAAAACTAAATGGGAGTCAGTTAAAGTTGTATAGGGGTGATCTCACCACTGGAAATGACTATATGGATGTGGGATAGTGTTAGTGCTCCAGGCAGTTGCAAGGGAGCGCGGGACTATAAACTACACTACCAAAAGGAAGGTTGGGCGAAGTGATTGGGTTGCGCGACAACTCAAGGGCATGCGCAGAGGAGAGATGTGATGAAGGAGATGCGCTAGGATGGTGGGCCCCACGTAGCCTGGCCAAAAATTGACTGTTGGCAGCACTGTAGCTGATTGGATGGTGATTTTTTCGTTAAAGGGAGCGAGAGGGAGCATTTAAGATGCATATCTTTGGAACTCTACCACCAAAAACACATTCATGACAAGGGATTAAGAGCGAACAACATATCTGAATTCAAATTTACCTATAAATATGGCATCCTGCTCCACATTCGAACACTTTGCGTCTTGATAATTTGCCTTAAGTTGTTGTGCTTTCGTTTGTGTCCAGAGCAGTGTTGTATGTCTGACAAGGATTGGGAGAGAATTAAGGAGTAGATTTCACAGTCAGGATTCACAAATTTAACTGATTGCTAGCACGAGATATTGATTGCTAGAATGTCTGCAACAAGACCTGAGACAGAGTTGACCCAACCTATACCTACAACACCTAGGTCACCACGGGTTAATCCATCTTCTTCCATGATTAGAGTTAAGAAGCCTCAGCAAGCACTAGTGTGGAAATCATTGCGGAAAAATCCGACAGAAATCCACCATGAGGGAAAGATGGATAGGTCTAAACAGCTAACAGAGCCCCTGGACCTGGATGAGGAAGAAATGCACGGAGGAATAGAGGAGATTGATGCCAAGGAGGATGAGCCAATAACTCGGCTAATACCATATATACCACCAAGAAAAGCCACTAATAAGCTGCCCAAAGACCCAGATGCTGAAAAGTTCATGGTTTCCACACCTTTGTTGTCAGAGAATGTGTTGTTTGAGGGAAATTTGCTGGCCTGTATACCATACTTGAAAATGGAGGATTGGGACCTAGGGGACCATGAGAGGTTTCCACAATTGGTGCTGAGCAAGTACCTAAAGAAGGTATACTATGAAGAGTTGGATGTCACGCGGCTTGAGCCGATGAAATGGGTGGCTAGAGTTGCGTGTGCAGGGCTCCTAAATATGTTGTGGGTGCCATATTTCAGTCACACCACTATTAATACAGTCTGCGTGTGCCAATTGTTGACGCTGGTGCATGATGGGTGCCTCTTGTTAGGAGGGCCCATTTCGATCACTGACATGTTTATCCACAGAATAATGTTGTTGTCATACCAAGGAGTGGACCCCGCAAAGACATTTGTAGAAAAATCATAGGAGAAAAAGTTGGCGGACCAAATGAAGAGTGATTTTGGTCTAGTAAAGACGTTGCATGGGTATTCCATTCAATCAATCTCAGATGGCGCGGTTTAATTTGCTACAAAAATTTTGGCTGGAAAAATCATGTGGAAGTGTCGCATGGATGAAGTATCGACACCAGTAGTTTCTTTGGCTTCGCAATGCTCCAAAGGAGTCAATTACAACTGAGCTCAATACTTGTGTCACGAATTTTTGGAGGACTGCAGAGAGGTCCAGGATGAGGGCAAGGCATTCCACTATGTGTGGTTGTTTTTTTTGATCATGTTGGTGCCCTGGAGGACACCCAAAGAGAGTCATTTCCCTCAACAAGACTCAGATCTACCTAAGGCCGCAAAGTTTGCTTCACTTTGGGCCACTAAAGGCCCTGAGCGAGTTATGGAGATGAAGATATTTTTGGTTTTGTTTGAGTTAGAACTAAGAATGGTGATTAACCAACGGCCAAGGTTATCACCAAGTTTGCACGTGCAACACTTCAATGTCACATATTTCAAGGAAAATTTCTGTAATCTGCACATCTATGCGAAGAAAGATGCAAAGGGCATATGGCACAAGTTCCATACTTAGTCATCAAGGATGATATTTTGGGGGTTTCCAGTAAATGGCCAAGTGACTGGCTGACCCCCTCTGATGTCAGCACAAGCACTAGTAAGGTTGCTGAAGATGAATCAACGCAGACCACAACAATGACAGCAGTACAAAAGAAGAAGGAAGCACATAAGTATTCCGCTAAAGAGAAGATCATGGAAAAAGAAAAACATGTGTAGTAGAAATAAGATGCTGTAAAGGAAAAATAAGCTATTTCTAAGAAAAAAGAAGAAACAAAAGAAAAGACTACATCACATGCCACCATTCACCTCGGCGAGTCATAAATAGAGTGCACGAATGTCAAGGAAGAGACAAAGGAAGAAGCAGAAGGGGGGTGCAGGCTTCGAGTCCCCCTTCATTATCAAGAAGAGGCAAAAAAGGAGTTTGACAGGGCCACACAAGAAGCAAAAATCAAATAAATCGGTGAGCATGATGCTTTTGGTCCTCACAGAGGGAGACCTAGATGAAATTGGGGATGTGGTCTGTGATGCAATGATGGATCTTTGGGGACACTTCGAAGAGCAGTACCAAAAAACGCTAGGTAAGGTGCAGCAGGGCCTACGGGAATTGCAGGTCAAAACATGAATTATTCAAGCAAGCATGGGATAGGCGAGCGTGAAGCAAGCGAGCCTGAAAAAAGCGAGCGGGTCGGCCTTACAAGCATAACTCACCATGGATATCCACACACTATAGTTTCCCAAGTGGTCCATGTGTGTCGACTCAGCAAAAGGCAGGGCGCACCTACTACACATGAAGGACTTGAGTCTGAACTTGGTCATGCTTCCTATTGAGATGTTGCATGAGCTGAATCAAGGGGTGTCTGATGAGCTCAGAATTCAGGAACAATGTGCACTACTGAACATCAATGAGGTCAAAACCAATAATCAATAGATATTTGAGGAAAAGGCACAAGACCTCAAGGAAGAGGAGGAGGTAACAATGCAAAGTCAGCAGCTGGAAGAAGAAATAATGCAGGCCTGTAGTGAGCTTCTTGAGCTCCAAATTCCAGCAGAAACGACCCCCATGGAGAAGATTCAGAATCTAGCTGCTACAGTAAAGGAATAAAAGGAGGAAATCAACAAAGTCAGATTTGAGTTGTAGCTGCAAATCTCTGATCTACAACTTACGCTGCAACCAACTACTCCTCCATAAGTGAGAAAGCAGTGCAAAGATGCTATCAAAGAAGAGATGGCCATCGTAGAAGCTGTAGTCAAAGGCTGCACTTAGTTGTTCGAATAGGCCATGAAATTATGGACCTCGCTGCAGCAGGATCCAACTCTGCATAAGATTGAAGTAGATATCAGAGAGAAGCAGAGATAGTTTGATGAAATCAGGTCGATAGTGCAAACCTTAGCACCAGTGCAAAAGGTTCACCAGATTACAGGAAGGAAAGCTCAACCAGAGTGAGGTCAATGAGTTGTGTCCAAAGGAAGAAATCATGTCTTCAAGGACGTATCATTGGTCGGATGAGGCCAGTCAATAGACGTTTCCAGTATAGGGCAAGCTGAAGGCCATGCAATAGACACGAGAAGAATGGGCCTTGTAGTCGAAGGCCCCACCACCGAAAAATTGGTTGAAGAAGTCCCTCAGGCCAATGCATAGGGGAAAGTAGAAATGCGGGTGTTAAAGATTGAATTCAGTGAGCTGCAAGTCAAGATCAAGGCGCCACCAATAGAGTGACTCGAGGATGAGTCATGACTTTGTGTTGGGGACATGTTGGGACAGGGACCCCTGGGGTCAATTTTGTAATAGTTTTTGTTATTTTTTTCAAATTCTTAGCATTTTGAGGAGCAGAGCGCAAAGTATGTAGAAGTCAAAGGGGCTTTAGGAAGGTCAAAGCCCCTTAGTATGTTAGAAGTTAAGATGTTTTGTGACTTGCCCATGGTTTGTGAACCATGGTATTATAAAGAAAGATGCTATAAAAAGGAGTCATAGCGAGTCATAGGAGGTAATCAATTAATGGAATATCTATGTATGGGAAAGTGATCTAAGGAAAAAGCATCTATTTTCTGTACTTAGGCGAAGGGGAAGGCTCCTGCAGCTATGTGCGTGGAGACCTTGGTAAGTACACAACTGAGTGCGCGGGTCCCTACCACTATGTGTGTGGGGAAGAAAGAGTCTGTAACAGAAGGATTGAACATAATAAAGACTATTTTGGAGCAATATATGTGTATCTGTGCCTTTATGTTTACTTCTACATTTTCTATGTATTCACTGTATTTTCTGCAATTATCTTAAGAAACACTTAATTGATGCACGAAAGTAGTAGATCTGTTAGTTTACTTAATGATATGAATGTTTAAAGAAATCAATGCAGAGTTAGAAGTTGTTATTTGTAAGTTATCATAATTTCTACATTGCAAGGGTTAGGGTTCACGAAGGTCAAGATAAGGCTCTAGAAGTAACAGAACCCCATCACATAGACCTCTGTATGCAGAAACTTGGTTTTGTCATCCCCTAATACTACCTCGGGTGGGACTACATTCTATGCTACGCGGGCTATTGCTGAAAGGGATGGCAGTGTAGGTTTTTGTTGGTTGGCGCAACTAACTCTGAACCTAGGTACAAACTCCCCTCAAGAAAACATCTATCTTTGGATATAATACTTTAAAGTTTGATTATGTTGTTGGTGTTATCCTTAGTGAGGAAATGTGAAAGAAAAGCTCAGGTGAGACAATAGGTAATACTTTTACTGCAGAGACTAGAGGAAGAAAAATAGTGAGAGGAAATAGCCCAGGACATCGTAGTAAGTCAAGGAAAGGAAAATCCAAGTCCAGATTAGGGATAGTGTGCTGGAAATAAGGGCAGATAGGAGACCTGAAGAAAGACTACAAATCGTGGAAGGGAAAAGAAGGAGATGGACAACAAGAGAACAATCATGAAGCGAATGTGATAGGTGATGTGTTGCAAGATGCTTTGATTCTTTCATTATATAATATTATTGATTCCTAGGTGGTAGATTCAAGGGCCTCATTCCATGCCACACCTGATAGGAAACATTTTCATGACTATGTTCAAGGAGATTTTGGACAGGTTCGTCTGGGTGATGATAAACCCTATAAAATCATTGGAATGGGTAAGGTTTTTATAAAGTAACATAATGTAAACTAATGGCTATTAAAGGAGGTAAGGTATGTTCTAGATCTAAAGAAAATCTAATTTCAAGAGAGAAATTAGGTGCTGAAGGTTTTGTAACTGGTTTTACAGATAAAACCTGCAAGGTCACTAAAGGAGTCGTAGTAATATCAAAAGGATAAAAGGTTGGTACATTGTATTTATGCAATGGGATTTGTAATTCTGGTAATGCATTAACCTCCATAGGAGAAGATACAACACTATAGCATCATAGGCTCAGCCAGATGAGTGAGAAGGGGTTGCAAATTATTCAGTCAATAAATTTGTTAATAGCTTTGAAGCATGTTGATTTGGAGTTATGTGAGAACTGTGTTTATGGAAAACAAAAGAGAGTCAGTGTTTTCAAAGTTGGGAAGGAAATGAAGAGAAAAAACTTAGATCTTGTACATATAGAAGTATGGGGACCTGCTAAGGTACCATCTCTTAGTGGCTCTCGCTATTATGTTAATTTTATTAATGATGCAACTAGGAAAACCTAGATTTATTGTATTTGGAATAAATATGATGTATTTGATACTTTCAGGAAATGGAAAGATTTGGTTGAGAATGAGACAAGAAAGAAGTTGAAGTGCCTCAGATCAGACAATGGAGGTGAATACTCCAACAAAGAGTTTGATAACTACTATTGAGAGCGAGGAATTCATAGAGAGAAGAGAGTTCCAAGAACACCATAGGAAAATGGTGTGTCATAAAGGATGAATAATATTATCATGGAGCGTGGAAGGTGCATGTAGAATTTACCTTACAATTTTGGGTAGATGTTATTGATACTATTGTTTATCTAATAAAAAGAGGACCTTCAAGTTCCTTGGATGGTGGTATTCCAGAGGAGGCATGGGCAAGTAAAAAGGTAAACTACTCATTTTTAAATACTTTTGGTTGGGAGGCCTTCGTCCACATTAATGAAGAAAATAGAACAAAGTTTGAGGTAAAATCAAATAAATGTACCTTTATTGGATACAATGTTAATGATTTTGGTTATCACTTATATGATTATGAAAATCACAAAATAATTAGGAGCAGATATGTCATATTCAATGAAAATGTCTTGTATAAGGATTAGATGGAGGGAAAGAAATAGGAAAAGGAAAAGAAAAATATACAATGCTTGATGAGATCACAAAAAAAGTAAAGGTTCCTGCAAATCATAATGACCAGCAACCACAACAACAAAAACATGCACCTCAAACACTTGAAAATGGTGTTAGAACATATACCATGATAAGTAGACCCCTTGAATGATACTCTCCTTCATTATATTATCTATTGTTGACTGATTCCGGTGAACCAGAGAGATATGAAGAAGAAATGCAACTAGAAACCAGGAAGAAGTGGGAGCAAGCCATGGAAGAAGAGATGGAATCCTTAATGCAAGACTAGACTTGGGACTTAGTCAAGTTGCCTCTAGGTAAAACAACATTGCATAATAAATGGGTTTATAGGTTGAAAGAAGAAGATGGAAGTAAACAATGGTATAAGGCTAGAATTGTGGTGAAGGGGTTTGCACAAAAGAGAGGTATAAACTGTGACGAATTTTTTTCTCCTGTTGTTAAAATGACTTCAATTAGAACTATTTTAAGTCTAGTGGTAACAAAAGATTTTCATCTTAAGAAGTTACATGTAAAGACAATTTTTCTCCATGGGGATTTGGAGGAATAAATAAATATGTAGCAACCACAATGGTATGAGGTAAAAGGAAAGGAGAAATTAGTCTGCAAATTGAAGAAGAGCTTGTATGGCTTAAAGCAAGCTCCAAGGAAGTGGTATCTAAATTTTGACAGGTTTATATCTGAATAATGTTATAATAGATGTCACTCTGAGCATTTTGTTTTTCTTAAAAATAAAAATGATGAAAACTATATTATATTGCTATTGTATGTAGATGCAATGGTTGTTGCAGGGTCTAACATGCAGGAAATAAATGTGCTCAAAGGAAAATTGGCAAATTCATTTGCAATGAAGGATTTGGGTGCTTCAAAACAAATCCTTGGTATGAGAATAACTAGAGAGAGGAAAAATCGCAAATCAACATTGTCTTAGAGTGAGTACATATAAAAGGTGTTTGAAATATTTAATATGTAGATGGAAAACTAGTTAGTACACCTTTGGCTAGCCATTTCAAACTAAGTAAGGATATCTGTCCCAACGCTTAGGAAGAGTTGGATTATATGTGTAAAGTTCCATACACATAAGTTGTTGGAAGCTTTATGTATGCAATGGTCTGCACAAGGTTTGATATTACACATGCAGTGGGAGTTGTAATCAGGTGTATGAACAATCCAGGAAAAGAGCACTAGATGGAAGTGAAGTGGATTTTCAGGTATTTGAGAGGTACCACAAATCAAGAATTATGCTTTGGTGGTTCAAACATTGCTCTACAAGGATATGTTGATTCAAATATGGGAGGTGATAGAGATGACAGAAGGAACACCACATGGTATGTGTTTACTGTAGGTGGAACATATGTTAGTTGGATTTCAAAATTGGAAAACATTTTTGCACTTTTAACAATGGAAGAAGAGTATGTTGCTACTACAGAGGCCAACAAAGAAATGATTTGGTTACTAAGGTTTATAGATGAATTGGTTAAGAATAAAGAAGCTAACAGGTTATACAGTAACAGTCACAGTGCCATATATCTCGCAAAGAATTCAACCTTTCATTCTAAGACTAAACATATACAAATCAGGTATCATTTCGTATCGTCAATTTTGGATGATGGATAGTTGAAGATGTAAAAGATACACACTAGACAAAATCCTGCAGACATGTTGACAAAGGATGTAACCAGGGAGAAATTAAGCTTCTGCTTAGTTTCAATTGACCTTCAAGAATGATGATGAAGATGAGAAACAACCAGGTCCAAGTGGGAGTATTGTCCAACAAGTGGAGTATTGGTGGAGTTACTATAATCAATCTCCAAGTGGGAGATTATTGGGCGTGGAGCCTATATCATCGTCGCCAAGTAGGTCTACGGGGGGGCGATCATAAATATTGCCACCTTGTAAATTATTGTAATTTCATAGTCAATCTAGTTCGTTCATTAGGGGGATGATCTAATGGTAGAAGTTATGATAATTTAGGGTTTTATTCTCTAGAAGGAAACCCTCAGTTTATATGAGGGAAATTTATTGTGACTGTGTATTATTATTCTATGTGAAAAAGAAAGAGGAGACTGTGTGAGAGCGAAGAGGAAATTACAACGGATCTGTTGTAGGTTGTATCTCTTCGTTTTCCTAGATAATATAAAAGGAAGGACTGATTGTTTCTTCGTGGACATAGCCCAAATTGGGTGAACCACATATATCTATGTCTCTCTATTATTTATAAATGGGAGTTGTAGGAATTCTTTGTGTCCATGAGATGTGATGAAATGACTTGGACCTTTTAATTTTTTTTCTTTTAGTATAATTCAGAATGCTCTTTGATGTCTTTATTTAAGCTGAAATATGGTTCTTATTGCATTATGCATATGTATGTTGATAAGGAACTTATGTTGTGATTGCATGGGATGGGTTCTTTGTTCCACTGTCTTTTGATGTCTCTCCATGATGCCTTATCTTGCTGAGTCTTAACATGCCTCCCTTTCTCATTAGGTGAAGTGAAAATGTCGGTGTAATGCTAAACTATGGTGGAATACTTTTTTGGTGCCTTGTATTCGAACCCAGGGTATATCTCTCTTAAAATTTTGAGCCAACAAATACCCTGAACCAAAAATATTTCAAGTGATTGCAAAGGAGGAACCGTCGGGCTGACAACACTCTAGGACACAATTGCAATATAGTTTGGAAATGTAGGACCAATGAGAACAGAGCACAATGGTGGACCCACTAGACATGTGATCTAAGAAGGGATCTAAAATCTTAACAACAAGGTCAAAGTTTTATTATGACTTGAAGAACATGGGCATGATGTTTTACAGTATTAAAATATCTCTTGGTGCTTAAAGCGAAATGAACCTAATGAAGTTGTATTCATAAGTGTTTTTATATATAAAGTGCCCTGGCCCAAAGTAGATCCATAGTCTTGATTATACTTTTTTTGGGTTATGTTTAAGGCCTTCGGGTGCATGGAATGAGTCAACATCTAATTTTGGTGCTATATGCCATGTTCGCATGGATGGGTCAGTAACTTTGAAATTTTGTCATTTATTTCATATACAATTGAGCACTAAAAATATTGACAAATAAACGCATGAACGAGTTGGAAGCTCCAATGGTGGCATGGATATCTTTGGAGGAAAATTTTGCCAAAACACTAAGTTTGGAGATTCACCAAGATAAAAGGAGCACTGCTAAATTTTGAAAAATTCCAGAATAGAAAAATTGTGCAGTTAGGCTTAGTTTTTCATGTAGAAACATATAAGGAGAGTTTGAAGACTTGGAGAGCAGATTTAGATGACTCAACAAAATCAAGACAAAGGAAAAAATAAGATATTCATGCAAGAACAAAAGTGGAGGATAACAAAAGCTTCAATTCCAAAAATATCAATCAAATCTCTTTATAAGCATAGTCGAATTTACAAGATAGAGGACAATTGTGGAATTATGTTGGTGAGATGGATTGGTGTTCTTGGTGGATGAAGGTGTGTCTATGGTGGTTTTAGTGAGTTATTGAGGAGTCAAATTTATTGGTGTTGTAAAAGGGAGCGACTTCATGATTTGAGTATTAAAATAGTATGAAAGATGAATCATTGAGGTCATGCAACTTGTAGCTTGCAAATATAGGGTTGTAGCTCCTTCAAGTAGTTGTTGTAAATGTTGATGGGTTGAAGCTCCTTTTAGTATATGCTGATAAATTTAGGGGGTGTAGCTCCTTTCAGTTATAGGTGATAAATCAGGGAGTAGTTTCCCCCTGTTGGTTGTAGGTAGATAATTTTGTAACTGCAAGTTGTAGATTTCCTTGTAAATAAATTGAAAGAAAGTTTTGAAGAATTTGTCTGTTCTCATTATGATACTTATGTTATTTATTTCCATGCTCATATAAATTAATTGATGGAAAATTTATTGGCGTCCTAGTATCATTGCAAGTGAAATAAAGTTTTAAAATTCTTACAATATTGATTCACCCCCCCTCTCAGTATTGTCCTAGTTTCTAACATTTAGTAGCAAAGAAATTAGGTTCCTTCACGATCAGTTTAACAACTATAAGGATGATTAAGGACCATGGAAAACTAGAAAGAGGATTTACCATTTGGTAATCTATGTTCAGTGGAACAAACTATGCGTTTTGGAAAGTAAGGATGAAGACCTACATTCAATCACTTGGACCTAGTGTATGGAATGTTGTGGAAGAAGAATATCAAAAGCCCCTGGTAGGGATTATTGAAGTTCATAAGATGGAGTTCACATGCAATTCAAAGGTCATGAATGCACTGTTTGCTAGACTACTTGAATCTTAACTTGTTAAGGTTATGGACTTCTTAACAACAAATTTTATTTGGGACAAGATGCACAATTGATATTAAGGAGATAAAAAGGTAAAGAAAGCTAAACTTCAAGTTTTTAGAATGATATTTGGGTCTTTAAATATGCATGATGATGAAGATATTTCAAAGTGCTTACTAAGAGTTGATGAAGTTGTGAAAACTATACAAGGTCTTGATGATAAATTAGAAGAGCCTATAGTAGTTCAAAATTTGTTGAGATATCTCCCTAAGATATTCAATCCCAAGGTATCAACCATTGAGGAGATAACAAAATTTAAGAATCTCACTTTGGACCAACTACTTGGCACACTTACTACTTATGATATGAGGATTTCAAATGGAAAGTCTACAACAAAAGAGTCGGCCTTCAAAGAAAATAATAAGCCCAAAAAGGAACATGATGATTCATGCTATGAATCAGATGAATAAGAAGCCAAGTTCATGAGGAAGCTCAAGAGATTCTCAAGAAAATATAAATGTAAATTACCTTTTAAGTGCCTTAATTGTGGTAAAGTTGGTCACTATGCTTCCAAGTGTCCTAAAAAGAATAAAAAGGAATATGGTGTAGAGAGGAGTTTAGGAAAGTGCAAAAGGAAAGGAAGAAGGCTAAAAATAAGAGATTTTACACCCAAAATGCCAGCTCATTGGAAAGTGTAGACAACCAATCCGTTGATGAGGATAGAGATGATGAAAGTACAAAAGAATTCATGCTCATGGCTATAGACAATTTAGAAGTTGAAGCTATTAATTATGACGGAGAAGAGGCCATGGTGTATTTCGAAGAAGAGCTGGTTAGTGAACTTGATGAAATTTTAGAGGCTGAGAAAGAAAAAGAAACCTAGAAAGTGTTACTTATCAAGGACAAAGTTGAAGATTTTGAACCTCTATTATGAAAAATGGAAGAAGGTAAGAAGATACAAGAAACATTAAATCAATAGCTCAGTGAGAAGAATCAAGCATGTGAAAGGCTTGAAAGAGAAGTTGTTTTCCTAAGGAAAGAGTTGGAAAAGGCAAAGACCCAGATGAGCTTTAATTAGAAGTTTGGAAAGGGGACTGATAATTTAAAGGAGCTTTTGGAAGCACAAATGATCTCCACTAATCGAACTGGTCTTGGATTTGAGGCCAAATCTAGCTCAGCAGTAGAGTCAAAGGGAAAGAAGTCAATTACCTTTGTGCAAGAAACCAAAATTAGTGACAACACAACAACAAAATAAGGATCAATGCAACAAAAAAATAAAAAGGAAGCACATAACACAATAGTCAACAAGATTCAAACCCGCAACAATGTAATAAGAGGAGAAATTTTTCTTAGCAAAAGAGCAACGTTGGAAAGGAAAATTGAAATGCACAAAGAGTATCCTGACAAAGCATTAGAAATTGATTTTCGCCTAGGTATGATAGCATATTTCCAAGCTATTTCTTTACATGCAAAAATTATGGACACAAAGCAGCAAATTGCAGAGTGAATTTATCATATCGACATCTCAGATCAAGAAGAAGAAATTATTAGCATAATCAGTTAATTAGACAGAGGATGAGAAGACCCAGGTATAAAAATCCATTTAATCCTTTGATTAATCTGATCCAATGCTTTAATTGTCAAAATTTTTGGCATGAAGTAGCTAATTGTAGACTTAACAAGAAGAGGAATGAACCAGTTACTAAGAAAAGAGCACTATCATATTGTTTTATATGTACATAATGAAGGCATTCATTGGTGTGTGGAAAATGGTTGTTCTAGGCACGTGTTAGGAGACAAAAGTAAGTTTTTGACATGGAAACCAATTAAGAAAGGTAATGTGACCTTTGGAAATAATGCACTTGGAAAAATTGTTGGGATAGGAGTTGTTAGTCTGTCAAATATAAAAGGTAAAGACAAGAATGTGCTATATGTTGATGGGTTGAATCATAATTTTATAAGTGCATCTCAAATGTGTAATTAAGGTTGTGATGTGATTTTCAAGGCTAAGAATTGTCAAATCAAGTTTTCAGGCATTGGAGAAGAAGCTAACGCTGTGAGAACATATAACAAAGTATATATCTTGAAAGATAAAATAGACAGGTGTTTCTTGTCGAAGATTGATGAGAGCTAGTTGTGGCATATGAGACTTGGTCAATTGAATTTTGATCAGATAGTTAGATTGGGAAAGAAGAATGTTTTCAAAGATCTACCAAAGCTTTTAAAACCAAATAATACTACTTGCAAGTCTTGTCAGTTGGGTAAGCAAGCTCAAGTACCATTCAAGTCCAAGGAGAGCTCATCAACTAAGCCATTGCAGTTAGTACATATGGACTTATGTGGACCCTCAAGAATGAAGTCACCCATAGGTAAATTGCATTTCATGCTTATCATTGATGATTTTAGAATGATTTGGGTTGCATTTCTCAAAGAAAAATTAGAATATTTTGAGAATATTAAAGAATTTAATTCCATGGTTGAGAATGAGACTGATCATAAAATAAAAAGCATAAGATTTTATAATGGAGGTGAGTTTATTTCAAAAGAATTTGATGACTTTTGCAAGTAGCATGGCATCAATAGACAGTTCACTATAGTAGAGACTCCATAGTATAATGGTGTAGCAAAAATATCTAATGTATTTCTTCAACAGTTAGCCAGAGCAATGATGAGAGAAAGGAATGTTCAATAGATATTTTGGTCTAAATATGTTCACAGAGTAGTAGTGATGCTCAACAAAGCACACTTTAGACCAAAAAGTGATAAGACTCCCTATGAATTTTGGTACGGTAGTCCTGCAACAGTCAAACATTTTAGAATTTTAGAAGTAAGTGCTACATCAAAAGGAACAATGAAAATATTGGTAAGTGTGATGCAAGGGATGATGAAGGTATTATACTTGGATATTCTTAGAATAGAAAGGGATATAGGTGCTACAAAAAGATTACAAAGAAGATTGTTGATTTTATTGATGTCAAAGTGGATGAGTATATTGAATCTGAAGGAAATCAACCAGGAAATAATAGCTCCACTGATCCAGTCAACAATGATGAGAAGAAAGATGAGTCACCTTCAGATGAATTAAATGAAATTTCCCCCAGTCCTCAAGCCAAATAGCCTTCAAGGTATGTGAAAAACACCATCCAACAAATCAAATTGTTATTGATTTAAACATGTGTAAAAACAAGAAGGAATTTTCTAAAACCCCCCACTCAAGCACATGTAGCTCTGTTATCAATGATGGAACCAAAGGATGTTGCACAAGCAAGTTGGAATAACAATTAGTTAAAATTTTGGCATGAAGAATTGGACTAGATTGTGAAAAATCACACGTGGGAACTTGTTCCTAGACCAAGAAATAAGAATGCCATTAGCACGAAGTGGGTTTTCAAAAATATGTTGAATGAGCATGGAGAATTGGTAAAAATCAAGGAAATATTAGCGTGCAAAGGCTATGCACAAATTGAAGGATTGGACTTTGATGGAAAAAATTCTCTTGTTGCTTGATTAGAGGCAATTTGAAATGCTTTTACCATTTTCTTATTTCAAGAAACTCAAGATATATCATATGGATGTCAAATATGCCTTTCTAAATGGAGAATTGCTGACAGAGGTTTACATAGAGAAACCATATGTTTTTCATCTTTCATAACAACATGATTATGTTTTCAAGCTAAAGAAGGCCTTCTATGGTCTCAAGCAAGCCCCATGGGATATGTGTTCCAAGTTGGACAGTTACTTGCTCAAGTGTGGTTTCAAAAGAGGCACAAATGATAGTAGTTTGTATGTTATATCTACTGATGGAAAATTAATAGTGGTGGTTGCCTATGTTGATGATATTATTGCCAGTGATTCAAATAATCTAACATGCCAGTTTGTAGTTGACATGAAGGCAGAGATTGAGATGTCTATGCTTTGAGAACTTTCTTATTTCCTTGGCATGTAGATAACATAGTCTTCCAAAGGAATTTTTATCTCACAAAGCAAGTATCTCAAGGATGTATTGAGGATATTTGGCATGGAGTGTTCCTTGGTGAGTAGACCAATGGTTATAGGTTGCAATCTTAGGAAGACTGATGAATCACCAAAAGTGGAGCAAACTTTACATAGGTCTATTATTGGTAGCCTCCTATATTTGATAGCCTCAAGACCATACATTATGCACTCAGTTGGTATTGTTGGAAGATTTCAAGCATCCCTCATACAAAGCCATCTTCTCGCAAGCCAAAAGGATTCTTAGATATCTTATAGCCATGATGGAATGTGGACTTCGGTACCAATGAGCTAAATACTTTTCACTAACTATTTATACTGAGGCTAATTGGGAAGGTGATGTAGATGATTGAAAGAACACTAGTGGTGGTGATTTATTTCTTGGTGAATTTCTAGTTTAATGGTTGAAAAAGAAGAAAGCTTCAATCTCTTTATCTATTGCTAAAGCAGAATATATAGCAGAATCTTCTTGTTGCACTCAATTCTTAAGGATGAAGCATCATTTGTAATATGTACAAGTGTTTTATGATCAAAATATTCCTATTATCTATTACAATACAAGTTCCTTCAACATGTCAAAGACTCTTGTTTTTTCACTCAAATACAAAGCATATTCTGATCAAGTACCACTTCTTGAGAGAGCAGGTTGCAAATCATTTTTTTAAGCATGGGTATGTATTTACAAAAGAACAGGTAGCTGATATTTTCATAAAACCTCTCCCAAGTGATCGGTTTGTGAATTTAAGGCAGAGGTTGAGACTTGTTCCTCTTTCCTCTCTCCACTAGATCTTCCTTCAAGAGGAGGAAAGGCAACCAACAAGCATTCAACATATCGAAGATGCACCTACCACGACCGCATGATCCACATGACATATGGAGATTGATGACAGGGGGAGCATGTTGGTGTCTTTTCCATTTATGTCAAAGGGGGATATGTATTTTTGATCAAACAACAAAAGCATAACTTCAATAAAATGGGTAGACGTTTTAGTGATCAAATAAGAGAAGGTTTCTATAGGAGAAGTACATTATAGAAGTAATACAATATAAGAGGAGTATATTTCAGGGGGGGCAATATCCAAAGGAGGAGAAGATAAAGGAGAAAGAAAAATAAGAAGCACACTTTGTTTATTTATGGTGACAATATTGATGATTATGTTTAATCAAGGTTTTTGCATCAATGCCAAGGGGGATAATGTTATAAATGTGTTGCATTGATGGAAAATATGACGAGGACGAAGGTAAAAGTAGAGAAGAATTCAAGAAGAATGAATATTATCTTAAGCTATGTAGAAGGAAAAGGTATATATGGTGTAGGATCTCTAAATCCATTTCTATCCCATAAGATCTCTTCAAACATAGTTTGGACCCACTTGGATGGAAATAGATCTGAAAGAGATTTCTAGTGGTATATGGAAGTTTCAAAATGGCCTCCTAGATCAAAATCTATTGCCAGTCAAAGTTCAGTAACCCCAAAGTGAAAGTTTAAAAGTTAACTTGGTAGAAGACACTTTGGAGCATGTTTTACTCTGGCATTTTTCCAAACATGGCAGAGCCTTTTGGTGAAGCAGTTAAAGGAAGATTGGGTAGATGTGGAGCATAAAACATTGTGGTGGAAATAATTTTGATTCGTCAATAGTGGAGCCCCACATAATAGATCATCCTGGCGGGAGGCTTCTCCAGAAGGTTAAAAGGAGCGAGCACAAAGGAATGGTTAGGATGACACAAGCTTAGGATGATGTAAGCCTGGGAAAAAAATACAACCATAGTTGATTGACAGAGTTTTGGAGCACGAGGAAGCCACCTAACAGCTAATCCCAAGAAGGAATTCCCAAAAGAATTTTAAGTAGCACAAGAGGTTAGGTCTGAGATGATTAAGTGTCAGACCAATGTGACAAAGAGTAGCAGCAACAAATACCAATAGAAAAGCAGTCGGGATAGCATGGTAATCAAAGGCTTGAATCTAGTGGTTTTATGTTTTATGCTTTAACAAAGAAAAATGTTGAAAAACATAAGGCCCAAGACCCTTTCTCTCTCCTCTCTAGAAGGACACGTGGAAACATTGTATTGGCCCAAGATGATGTTAGCATGATGTCAATATGGAGGAATCATGGCAAGAAGATTCAATCTTTTTACTCACCCTAGTGGGCCAAATCTGGGTGACATGTGTCACTACATTGGAGGCACCACATGGAATTTATGACATAAGAATGACATCATCCTAGAGGCCTTATCTTAGAAGATTTATAATGTGTGTAGGTAAAGATCATCGGGAAGATTAAGAGCTAGGTAGACATGGCAAGTGTCAGAGATAGACAAGCTCGGTTTGCATTTGATTGATCAACAAGTGTGGTGGTGGTACCCACAGGGATAACTCATCCCGATCTCTTGACCCCAGAAGAACTTAAATGAGCAAAATAGAGAGATGTTGGGATGACTAGGCACTAGGCACATGTGGCATTGACAATCATCCTGACCTGTTCGTTGATTGGCTCTTATATGCATGAGTGGTTGGACCCACTAAGACACGTCAACTTGGTTCCATGAACCTGAAAGGTTTCCAGTGAGTGCAAAGGAGGAATTTTTGGGTTGAGAGTGATTTGGGACATAGTGGCAGTATAGTTGGGAAGTGTATGACCAATGAGAACAAAATGCAATGGTGGACCCACTAGAAACATGATCCCGGAAGGAAGCTAAAAGCTTAACGACATGTTCAAGGTTTTTTGTGACATGAAGAACATGGGTGTAGAGTTTTACAGTGTTAAAATAACCCTAGGGGCTTGAAGAAAAATGGGCCCAACAAAGTTGTATTTGGTAGTGTTTTTATTATAAAGTGCCCCAGCCCAAAGTAAGTCTATAGTCTTGATTATATGTGTTTTGGGCTATTTTTGAGGCCTTAAGGCACATGGTATGAGTCAACAACTAATTTTGGCGTTATACACCATATTCGCATGGATGGGTCAACAACCTAGGAATTTTGTCATTTATGCGATATACGACAAAGCACTAAAAATAATGAAAAACAAAGGCATAAATGAGTTGGAAACTCCGATGAAAGCATGGATATGTTTGGAGGTAAATTTGGCCAAAATGCTAAGTTTGGAGATTCACCAAAATAAACGGAGCACTACTAAATTCTAAAAAATTTCAGAATAGAAAAATTGAGCAGTTAAGCTCAGTTTTTCAAGAAGAAACAAGGAGAGTTTGAATGCTCGGAGGTTAGATTTATATGACTCAACAGAAGAAATACAAAGGAAAAAATAAAATATTCATGGACGAAAAAAAGTGGAAGATAACAAAAGCTTCAATTCTAAAAATATCGGTCCAAATTTCTTTATAAGCAGAGTTGAATTTGTAAGATAGAGGATAATTGTAGAATTGTGTTGGTGAGATGGATTAATGGTGTTGGTGGATGAAGGCGTGCCTATGGTGGTTTTGGTGACTGATTGAGGAGTAAAATTTATTTGTGTTGTAAAAGGGAGTGGCTTCATCATTTGGGTATAAAAATTGTATGAAATATGAATCATTGAGGTCATGCAAGTTGTTGCTTGCATATCTAGGCTTGTATCTCCTTCCAGTAGTTGTTGGTAAATGTTTTGGGGTTGAAGCTCCTTTTAGTAGAAGCTAATAAACTTAGGGGTTGTAGTTCCTTTTAGTTGTAGATGATAAATCAGGGAGTAGTTTCTTCCTACAATTTGTAGCCAGATAATTTTGTAACTGCAAGTTGTAGCTTTTCTAGTGAAGAAATTGAAAGAAAGATTTGAAGCATTTGTGTGTTTTCATTTTTATATTTATGTTATTTCTTGCCATGCTCATGTAAATTAATTTCTTGGAAAGTTTATTTGTGTCCTAGTATCATTGCAAGTGAAAGAAAGTGTTAAAATTCCTACAATACTGATTCACCCCCTCTCATTATTATCCTAGTTTCTAACAACACATGTCTGTGAGAAAAAGAAAAAATTAATATATCAACTATGAAGTGAAGGAAATCACTTATAACATTTCTCATTGAAAAACTCTTTCCTCTTATGCTCGTCATTATTTCATGCATAAGTAATATAACCTCTTATATTTATGATGCATAAATGAAAAAAATTACCTTCTTCTTATTAATAGATTATATATATATTTAATTAATTTAATGATAATAAATTAGGATTTTGTAAAAAGCCATTACTTCATGCATGTGTACATTGTAGGTAAGTAGTATAGCCTCTCATATTTATATGCATGATGCTTTGAAGCTTTTTAATTTATTATTAGTAATAGATTTTATGTATTATGTTTATTATTTTAATGATAATAAATTAGGATTTCATAAAAAGTTATGATCTGAACAAAGTTTGGAAGAAAATTCTCATTTATAAGTTGTAATTATTTTTTCATTAATTTTATAAGGATTCTGTGAATATCACTCAATGAAAAGTTAATTACTCGACTCCTTATATAATGATAGATGATTAAATATAAATAAATATTATCATGGAATTTAATTAGTATTATTATAGATTTATCTTAATCTCAAAGTCAGTATTCAGTATTAAGAGAGGTTGCAATAAATATAGACATAATTATCATTGTCCTTAAAATTTAATCTTAAAATGAATTTATACTAATTTATTTTATTATATTTTGTAATTATTATTTTCTTTTTTTCATATTGTTATTATCATGGTTGGGTGAATCCATGAAGATGTGTTCCTTTTTTAGTAAAAATATAATGATGAAAATTTGACATTTTACATGCTTTTTAAATTTAAAATCAAAAAATCCTATAACTATAAGCTTGGTGAATTTCTCAACCTAGATTTTATATATTTTTTAAATTAAATTGTAGGAAACTCAAAAGAAATCTCTTTGTTAATACCTTCCATATCCCTTCTGTTATATCAATCTCATCCCCTAAAAACTGTCCTTCCTTTTTCAGTACATGTTATCAAATCTTGTAGTTGATGGTTAAATTAATCCTCCATTAGATGGATGTACAACTAATATTGTAGTGTCCCCATCCTATGCATTCCCAACCATGATGCACGTAACCATAGGTCATTAAAATTCTATTTCTCAAGAAATCATTTCATTGTGACAGAATAAAAATGTCTCACATGGACGACCATAATCGCATAAAATGAATGTGTGTAATATTAATAATTTTTTGTTGGAACTAAACAAACATGGATCCATATATTTCATGGAAATTAAATACCCATGAACATAATCATACAAATAAAATCGAAAATAAATACATTTATGTATCCATACTAAACATTCTATTGTAGATTCATAAATAAAGACAAAATACTTATTTTTAAACATATCATAAATCAATAAAAAGGATACATACAAACGATATTCCATCCTACATATGCATATGGTTCCAATGCCACCTATAGGAAAGGATACGAAACCATGTGGGTGAGGGAACCAAGCATTGGCTTGGAGCTCACTCATCCCAACCTATTTTCTCTCATGGTTCAATGAATCTACTCAATACAGAGCACTCTAGACATGTCATTTAACTATCATATATTATCATGCCACTTTATTACACTACTTTACAAAACATAAGCAATTTCCTCCCTTTCTCTACTTAATAGTCCCTTAATGATATTCTTCCCTTATAGTTATCTTGAGTGTAGGAAAAAATACCAATGTAATGGATTCCTTCTCAAGACCTTCTAGGAATAGCCTACAAAAATAATTTATGTCTCTCAAGCTTCTAAGGAGGAATAAATACACTATGGGTGAAGGATTTTTAACTTTCCTAGATCCCATGCTCGCTTAGAGCCATCTATCTCTTATCCAAAATATATGTTGATAATAATGATGATAATGATTAACATCCACTAAGACCAACATGGTTTATCAAACCTTATGAATGTAAGATATTATTGACAATTCTTTAAATTTTTATTTCTATGCTCCAAAAGCATTAAGAGAAGCATTCTAAGATCGACATATGTTCTCTAACTTAAAGGGTCAAGAAGGTTGATAGTGTGACAAGTATTTCGAAAATTATACTGAATGTGAGTATAATATGGGCAACCTAAGAGACAATGTTTTTCATATTAACCTCTTAGTGCTACAAAGGTGACAAACTCTTTCATCCCATGGTGTTTCCAGAGTTGACTACTACCCGGTTTCACTATGAAGCTCATGAGAATTTGTTCTTCTTTTAGAAATGTTCATTTTATTCTTAATATTAGTTAAGATAGAGAGACATTTTTTAGTTTTAAGATTGGGGTTGATCACCTCCTTATAATATCTTAGTTTTCTTTTTCTCTCTAGCAATTTATCACCCTGTTATCACTCAGGTTTGTTCCTTAGAAGTTATTAAAGAAGGAATGGCCCAAGGTAACCACAAACCAATCTTTTAGACTTAGGTTCTAGCCAACCTAAGTCCAGAGAGGGCTCTCTCTTTAAGATTTAACTTTGTGTAAATAAGATTTCAGGCTAGTTCTTAATGTTTAGGGTTGTTTGTTTTGATTGGGTGGTGGAATTAATAAGACAGATGGGCAAAGCAAATATTTAGGCCATTGGGCTATGGAGTCAATCAAGAAAGGCTTAACTAGATTTGATTTATCACTGAAGTAAGAGTTCATAGGGCAGGTTAACACAACAAGAGAAAATCTGAAGGTTTCAATGAATGGAAAGTCCTAACCAGGGCCAAGGGCAATGAAGAATCCTTAACCGGGATTGGGATGAAGAAAGAAAGGATGGCTAGTAGCAAAGGGCAATGAAGAATCCTATACTATGGGCCAAAGGGGGGATAAACTATGGAAGTAAGGGGGCAATCAAGAATCCCCAGACCAAGGCAGTTTAGTAGAAAACATAAATAAAGCAAATAGTTAAAACAGAGAGCACTTAAGCTAATTCTGATGATATCATTCCTTGTTTGCTTTTAAGATTTTATAAGAAACACATATGAATAATTCATGACATAAAGAGAAAACGAGATTTAAACATGAGAAAATGATACTTATTTGTTCCAACTGTGCACAAGAATCCAGTGAAATGTCCTCAACTTTATTTCATTTCCAGCAAAACCAGTCCAGTCTTGAGTACAAAGCTCCTTGGTTCAAAAATAATATGTCTATAGAAATGTATTTTAATCCAACCTAATTACTTCAACTTGTGAAGTACTTATACAAAATTTAATACAAAATATCTCATAACCATATGAGAATTATTCTAGGAAACAAAAAATATCTTCAACATGAAGATAGAGATAGATGGAAAACTGTTTGCTTACTGTCCCTTTATTTGTGAATGTGCTGGCTGCTAGAATTCGGATTTGGCTCTTGTAGTTGCCTTGGTAGTTATGTGCTGGATTCAATCTTATCTTTAACCTACTGATACTCTTTACCTGTGCTGGTTAATCCTGGATTACCTGTTTTCATTTGGCAGTTATCTTTACCCTCTAGATTTACTATAGTAACTTATAGTAAATCTGTCAAACTGGTCCACCATTCACTATCTGGTAATTTTATTCTGATCATTTTCCTGTAGACTTCATCAACTTCTGTATATTTGGCAAAATTTGGTTTGCTGGTGAACAAGTGCTTCACTTCATGTTCTATATAGAATAGATTCTCCAGGCCATCATAAAGTACCTTTCCTGTAGGCAATGCTTTTACTCCTGAAGAACTAGCTTGGCTCCTGGACTGTTTATTCAATCTTTTAATGTAATCTTCCTGTGTCATTAATTTTTCATGTATGACCAGTGGACTAGGAAGTCCTTTTTCTCTCAAAATGCCATATTTTAACATAAATTTGTCGATGTCTGCTTGAATGCTTTGACATCTTTTCTCCAAATTAAGCATTAGGTTCCTTTTAGTAAGAACCTTCTTTATCTCAATAATAGTTGTTGTTCTGTCCTGAATTTCTAATTCATCCAGTTGGTACCTATTTCTACTGTTCAAAAAATCTATCAACTGATTTGCTTCCTCAGGCTTGTCTCCCAATTCTTCCTTTGTCTTTTGTATGGATTCCATGGCTATTTTGACTAATTCAGTTTGCTAAAAAATAACTTGAATGGAAGGCCAAATATCATTGATGGAATCAATGATATTGGTCCATAGTATATCCTTGATGTCTCCCAATGGCTTTTCTAGAGTCAAATCATTTTCAAGGATCCTTATTCTTTCTACCATCCTTTCGTTTTTCCGAGTCTCTTGTTTGTGCTGTATTTGTGCAAGTGAACAACTATTTTCTAGGCTTGTCACTTGCTCTCTGAGTTTCTTGAGTTCTGTGGCCTGGATGCTCATTTGTTCCATAGCCTTAACCAATTCATCTGTCTTTTCTGTTGTTATCCCTGTACTGGTCAATGTACCTGTGGCTGAAGTAGTACCTGCTACTGGCAATGTTGTTACTGTTGGAATCATTGGTGCCAAGGAAGCTGCCAGGGTGGAGGGTACTACTATGGAAATTGTAGGTATTATAGTCTGAGGAGCGGTGGCCAACTCACTCTGCTTGGACTGTATAAAATTCTCCAATTATTTCTCAGTTTCCTTCAATTGATCATTCAACTTAAGGATTAGGTCCATAGGTTCTTCCTCCTTTTATTTTTATAAAACTTCAGCAGTTTGAGGATGGTGAAGAGGAGGAATCTTGAGCTGCTTATTTAGTGCAACTATGCCATCATTTTTCTTTTTTATTAATTGCTCTGCTGCTTTGACATCCTTGGGATCATGTCCCAGCTCTATGACCAAGTCCTATAAGGACTTTATTCTAGTGTCTTTGGCTTGAGAAGAGGCCTTTTCCAATTGAAGTTGTGCAGATTTGTTATTCAATGAGTTCTATAGTTGATGAGCTGTGATTGCTTTGTTGGTCAATGTGGAGTAGACCATTTCACCTATTTGCTTATGTAGCTCTATTTGATCAATTGGGTGAATATCCTTTGCCAAAACTTCAAAATCAGTTTTCAAATAGTCAGCCATTGATCTTGGTTGTTGCACAGTTGGCTTAAGAAATCTCATTTGCATTTTAACCTCCTTTATATCGAAAGCTGACATTATCCTTGTCTGGTTTGTCGGGGCCATATTTAAAAAATGTGCATATCTTTGCAGTTTTAATCTTTCACTCCTTGCTTTGATTTCCTTGTATTTCTCTTTAATATCTTGGCTTTGACCAGAAGGAGCCTTGAAGGAAGATACCTCTGTGCTCTATTGCCTTTCTAATACCTAGAACTGTGAGGTAGATGGTGTACCTCCTGAAGGGATAGTATGCACACTATCAGTTCTTTCTGCCACTATGTTGCCTGCTGTTTCCTCGGTGTATTCCTATTCAGAAAATGGGTTTAACCTTTGCCTCTTAGCATAGGTTTGATTAACAGGTATGGTGGAAGGAGTGGCCTCCTCTCTGTCTCTTTTTGGATTTTTCTCCTCATTTAGAGGAGTCTGCAAAATGGGGGGATTGCTCATATTTTGTTCTGTTTGATTGAGCTCCTCTGAAATCTCAGGTAGCTCTGAATCTTCTGCCTGCTCTGATGATCCTGGTTGGCCTGATGGCCCTGCTTGCTCCGAAGTCTGTCCACTGTGTTCCTGTGACTGCCTTTGAGATGGAGTTTCTCCAGGCACCTGTACAAATAAATCTTCATCAAGCCTCCTATCTAAATCCATCAATACATTGTCAACGACAACCTTTGTACTATCTTGATCTACTAATGTGTTTTCCACCCATTCAGATTGATTGGCATACTGTTCAATTTCTAGGATCCTATGGTGGATGTAAGGAGATAGCTTATTTTTCTATCTCCTATTACAAATAAAGCTGTGGGGATCATAGGTCCACATGAAACTCTGTTTTAATTTCAACCTTTGGAGGATTTCATCTACCTCCTTTCTTGCTTCTCTACTATTACAAATGAAAGGGCCAAGATGATCTTTTATTCTTAGTTGGGCCTTTTTCTTGGTTCTAACAAAATGCACCTCATTTGAATTAATTATTTGTCTATAGTACTCCAGAGCAAATAATCTCATGGGGAGGTACTTTGACATTTTGTAAGGTGGTAAATCACATCCATAGATTCTGATTTATGTATGGTTTTGGTACAAGTACCAATCCCCTACTTTGTATTGCTTTGAAAACTGTAGGATCCTCCTGATGTCTGCACTGATTCTGGGAGGAGGGCTTCCTAGCAACATGGTAGCCACTAGGTGTACAAATAGATCAATGAAATATGTATATGGGTAGGGAGAATTAGAACTGTGGAATAGAGGAGTCCAGAAGATGACAGATCTAGGATTCCCTTTGGTATCAAGTTTTTGGACAGAGAAGGGAAACTTATCAGTCTGATAGTAAAGAAATAAATGGTACAGGACTGATGAATATTTGAACACTCTTTCATTTTCCAATCTCAGAAACTGATCATGCATCTTATCTGAGATGAATTTTTCATAATCAAATTTGACTGCAGGAGGCTGGCCAGGGGTAAAAATAGACATGTAGGCAAAAATGATATCATCTACATATTCACTAGTGGTAAAACCTAAAATGCATGATATCATTGATGTGATATCTTTGCCTAGATCAGAAAAGAAGGATGACATGTAAGGAGGGGGGTCCTTTGGCATGTATTTTTCTTCAGCAATGAAAGTCTGGAGGATTTGAGTACTTCTAGAACTAGATAGCTTGGAGAATCTGTCAAGCAAGTTAGCAATGGCATAGGGGGTTAGGTTTTCACCAGGTTGTAACTATAACATCTCATTTATGGATTCTATAGTGATAGTGAATAGGACTTTTTGATTTGGGGACATTACAGCTCTCATGATAGGGTCATAGTTTGCATGATAGTAGTGAACAATCTCCGGGAAGACATGAACACTGGGGAATTGATATTTGGGTAGGTTTGATTCCCAGAGGCCTATCTTATCTGCATGGTTCAAGTAGTTATCTCGGTGTCTGCAATGCAATTTCAGAGGGGATTCTTCAAAGGTGAGGTCTTTAATCTGAAAATCTTTGTCAGCCAAGGGAAGATGGTCTAAATCTCTGTGGGGAGTAGTAACTGGCATGACATTCAAAGCAATTGGGGCGTCCATCCTTGGTTCTTGTGGATTCAAGGACGGGGGCAAAGAATTTCAGGGAAATATGGAAAATTGGATTATCACAGAATATCTCAGGACTATTAGATAACTTAAATTACTTAATTTTTAAAGCAATTTAGCTTAGGTTTGGTAGGAAAATAGGGTTTCTCAGTCGAAAATAGGGTAAATACCTGGTTTCGGTTGTCTAAATGGATTAATGGTACTGGTGCACTATTCGTAGGGAGTGTACGAGTCTTCAATGGTAATCTGGAGTTCAGCGGCTTCGGGAGGTTGACAGTTGGTAGCGGGTTGACAGTTCGAATGTACTCTACGTTTGCATGGAGAACAGAAGGTTTTTTCTTGGTAAAAAACAAAAATAATGAGTATTTTTGGTTTATCTGCAAAGTCAATGATTTTGGCGGGTATAATGGAAAAGTGACAGTTGGTGCCAACTGACGGAGGTGACGTTTTGTCATGTAGTGAAGGTGGTAAGCGGAGGCGGTAAGCAGAATCTATCGCACTGCTTTTGGGGACTTGGCGGTATTGGGAGAGGTCCGCCCGATGCCATTCACTGGGTGACACGTAACAGAGGGGTGAATAGTAAAACCGCTCACATCGGGCGGGTAAAGGTTGGCATCGAAAGCTGCCCGATATGGGCGACAGTTGTTAGATCTGAAGGAGTTAGATCGTACAGTGATCGGGAGTGTGATTTGATCGAGGAGTTGATGGAGGGGCTCGACGAGATTTTAATTGCAGGTTAGGGTGTCTTAATGACGTTGGGGGCGATATGATTGGAGGAAGGTTATTAATTAATCATTGTTTGATTAATTAATCCCTTTTGGTTTGGCAAGGGTTATGGTTCTTAATTAGTCGCAAATCGACTAATTAATCCATCTAATTTATTTACTATTATGGTTTATATTTCAAACCATGGGGCGGGATATTTATCGTTTGGGATTTTAATTAAATATACGGGAAAGGGGTTTATTTTTCGGGAGTTAAATATAATAAAAGTTAAAGTTAATATGAAAATGAAAGCGGAAAAGAAAATTGTGCTAAGTATAATGTATTGACATTTATACATCCATATTTACACATCATAACTTAGGCTTTAATGCTTTTTGTGGGTTTTTATGTAAACAAAGGGATTTTTAGGTGAGATGAATTTTTATGGAGGGAGTGAATGTTTGTAATGGGGTTGTAGTACTTAAACCTTTATAAGTTATTGGGCCGAGGGTCTGGTCCCTCCAGAAGTTAGAGAAATGCTCTGAGCCCCTTTAACTTAAGGTTTTAGGTACTTTGATTTTTTCTTGTGGGAAATTAGTGAAAAGGTAAAATGAATGGGGAAATTAATCACTTGACTTTGTAACTGTCCCACTATCATCCATACTTTAAGAAACTTAGTTGATGAAAGTAAATGATATGACTTTATCCAATCAATCACCATAATTCTGCAACCATCCAACTACTTACCCATCTACTCATCCTACCATTTTTTCTACTCTTTATTAGGGTGCACTTGAACTGGAAAACCCTTATCAAACTTTTCTTTTCTTTTACAATAGAAATCTATCTAAATCTATCCTTATTACATCCAAGGGCTCAGATTAAACTGTTGAGCTCCTTTTTTATTTACTCTACCTATCTACTTATCTGCCAAGATTAAACAGTTTGGTCAGATTTTATTCTCTATCTCTAAGCATGAAATTGAAAACATGGAATAACCAAGATTAAACTGTTTGGTTACCATGGATTGTGGCATAAATAACAAGTTGCACACAATCATTATTGTACAAAAAATAAAATAGTAGTGGCATTTGGACTTGCACACTTTCATGGTATTTTTCTTTTTCTTTGGGGTTCATTTTTTTCATCTTTTCTTTTTGACCTTTTTTCATTCTTTTTTGTCCTTTGATTTTTCTTTTAGGACATACCCTCTTTACATTTTTTAATTTTTTGATTTTTTACAAATATGGAAAACATTTGCAGAAAGCAAAGGTATGTACATATTACAGTTTTGACCTCATCCATTCAAAAATTATGACACCTATTGGTATAGGAACATAACACACCCCACAATTTAGACTCCTTAAACTTTGAAGTAATAATATTTTTAATATTATCCTTATTTATAAAAATGGAATATTCCTTCACCCCTCAATGGTATAGCTAAGGCTAGGCATAGCTATGCCATATTTGCTTGATTCGAAGGTCCCGTTTCATATCATTTAGTTGGTTAATTTCTTCATTGTTTAGTTCGTTATCCATGGAGAACACAACATGAAAAATATAGAGCAAGAATGTGAGAGCATGATGGAATGAATGATGGTGAGATATTTGAGGGGAATAATGAATGAATTCCCTTATAACATGATAATTAAGCTTATTATTCCATAATGATTGCATTTAGCCCATTCCTCAATAACTATTTGAGGTAGACTTCTTTACTAACCTCTACATGCATTAAGTGATTGGATAAAAAGTTGAAGATACATTAAAGGGGGAGAAAAGGAAAAGGTAATTTGGTTGGTTCATGATCTTGTATTCAAGTCGAGACTTCTTTGTGTTGTTTTAGGGAATAGATGCCAAAATAAATATAACATGAACTTATGGAATCTAAGGAGGATTTAATATAGGAAAAATATTTTATATAAAACTTGGAGATTCTAGTTGACATTGTTCCATAGGTCCCTAACACTGATCACACTCAACATTAGTAGAATCAATACATTTTCATAATATATTTATATTTTCACATGGAGTTTTGGTCAAGAAAAGTCTTGATAAAGCGTAATGCCTCAGAGGATGAAATACTCCTCATGTTGGATGAAATGCAATTGGAGATATAGGATTTGGGACATTGTTTGGATAGAATTGAAATCATCCTCACACTAAGATCAGGCTCAAGAGTGGCTAAAACATCAAGTCAAGTTGAAGGCACTCTAATGGAGTTGAAGCCCTTAGAATATATTTAATTTTATGCATGTTATATAATCCCATGGTTTTCATGTTTTTATGTCTTAGTTTCCTTTTTAGTATATGTTAGTACATGCATCTAATACTTCACATTCAACAACAACTATGGCTTTGTTATGCTACTTCCTTTTGTGATATTTTGAATATGAATTTTCTAAAGACAAAGAATTTGATGCACTACCATTGTTCTAGTTTCACTACTGGAAGCAAAAAGGCTAGCATCAACCAACTACACATGTACTATTTTTAAGGATTAATTAAAATTAACTTCACAAAAAAGTTAGGTACATAATTATACACTGAATGGAAATTAATTAAACATAAATGTAGAAAAAAAATAGAATGTATGGAAATAATGAAATCCACAATAAATAAAAGTATATTCAAGATAGAAATTTGTCTAGCATTGTTTTTTTATAGAATTAAGTCTTCCATGAAAAAATATAGCCTCGGGTATTGTGCAAGCCTCAAGGAAATAAGGGGAGAGATGAGAAATGAAACAAAGGGGGAGAGAAGAGATGAGAAAAATGAAGAGAGGGAATAAAATATGTAAGAGAAGAAGGATGAGGAAGAGAAATGAGGGGAAGAAGAAGGGGGAATAAAACTAGAGGAGAAAGAGATCAAAGGAGAAGAGGGGAAAGAAGGAAGAGTTGAAAAAGAAGAGGAAGAACAAGGAAGGAGGGGCAAAAAATTCCACGAAAGCAACCCTTAATCCATTCATAGAACATACTTATATGTGATATATGTGCCCATTATGAGACAAATGATTGAAGAAGAAGGATACTTTAGGGAAAAAGAAGAATGTAGATTAAGTGAAAAGGAAGAAAATGAAGGAAGAAAGTATAAGGAGGAGGAATAAGGATCGAGAAAAATATATGACGAGGACAAGAGGAGAAGAAGAATAAGAAGAGAAATTAGGTAAGGAGGGTGAGGAGATAGAATGAAAGAGGAATGGGGATTTGGGGAAAAGGAGGAAGAGGAAGAAGGAGGAACATGAGAAAGAGATCATCCCAATCTCATAAACCTAAACATTTTTTTTTTCCATTTTCTATTTAATTTATTCTTATTCTTTATTAGTAAAATTATAACTTAGGGAAAATCGACTCTTAAATTAAAAAATACTAGCACCCATGGGCATATAATCATTTACCTAAAATATTGGAACCTACACTTGAATAACATTCTCCAATAAATCTCAAACTTCCTCCCAAAAATAAAAAATTAGAAAAAACATAGTAAACTATAAAAGCTGGAAGAAACGTTTTAGAGACCAAAAATAGTAGGATATTTCTACCTTTCACCAATGTGAGACCCAAGTAATACCTACTGTACCCAATTATTTTTCATATCCTTTTAGAAACAAGTATCATTAAATTCTAAATGAGGAAAATCCAAAATCAAATATAAAAAATGACTTAGAAGTCACTTAAAGCCAAAATACAAAGGTAGAGCAAAAAAAATCAATCATGCATCATTTTATTTCTTTCATATTTTGTTATCCCACTATTATTTCATTATTAAAATTATATTATTATTAGCTTTATTGGTCAGTTAGGCCCTTTAATAATAAGTTAGACACTTTAATTGCGATTATACCCATTGTCTCTTATATATTCTAAGGAGACCTAGTTTTGGAGATCATCCCATCTTATGCATTTATATATTGTAAAAGGAGGTTGCCCACTCAATGAGGCTTCTTATTCATTCTTATTTATAATTATGAAGATATGGAATCACTTATGTTTCTATTTTTTATGCTATTTGTGTTGTTTGGTGTACGTCATTTCATTTTAGAGCTTATGATCCTTGGGTTTTTCTTCTTCAAATGAATCATCAACGTATTTTTACTATAATTTTTTGTCAAGATGTTTCAAATAGTAAAAAATTTCAAACTTGAGGAGACATAGCAAAGTACTTGTGGTAAAATTTTTAGGTTTTGGTTTGCTATAGCTTTGGAAATATATGTTGTAGAAATTATGGCTTTTGACTAGGCTTGGAGCTAATCTTAAACATGTGGTATTTGTAAAAGAGACATATCTAAAGCTACAAAAATCTAAATTGATTGTCATAATTCCATTGGAAATGGAATAGATCATATCATTTCAAGTTCAAATTTCAAAATTATATATTAAAAAATTGGACACGTGCTAGGTCGTATAAGTTTTCTCTCTTGAAAGGGAGAAAAACAATAAGTTGTGGGAAAGTCACCATCATTTTTTCTTGGCACATTAGAATTTGTTTAAACCTGTGGAATTGTAGAGAAGACATAAATGTATTACCAATAAAAGTTTGGGCTTACCTAGGATAAAATTTTATAAATAATTCAGTAGGAAGGTCAAATAACAAAATCATATAAAAAACGTTATTTTTAAAAGTACACTAACTTGAAATTTAACATAACTTTTGATTGGAAGATTTTATTTTGAAGATTTAAAAAATGTAATTAAAAGGAAAAAGGAGTATTATTATTTTATCAGATGGAAAGGGGTTCTATAAAAAATTCTACATCTTATAAACTTGTAACACATACATGACTAATGAAGAATGTGAAGGGTTAGGGAACAAAGTATCCTAATTGAGGAACCAATTTCACGACATGAGTGATCATGTGTTGAAAAAGTTTAATTTGATACATTCGTAAGAAATCCTCAAAAGGGTAATTGAAGATAAAATGGATTGAAACATGGAATTATTAAAAAATCCATGGAAGCACGCTCTTCCATACCCTAGATGAGAGTTTCCCTAAAAGTGATTGTGACTCAAGGAAGTCATGAAAACAAGGAGAAGAAAATTGTTGAACCTTGATCCCATATAGGGAATATTCTAACACAGTTGAAGAACCTCAATATTGAGTTCCACTATGATGAACATGAATGAACTCAAGATACACATCATTATCATAAAATCATGTAATTTCCACCATTGATATGTGGAAGTTTGATGGTAAGGATCCTATAATATGGATATTCCAAATGGAACATTTTTTCCATCTACACCATGTGCCAACTTTACTAAAGGTAATTATAGAATCCTTGTATTTAGAATTTTGTAACACAATGAACCTACATATCACATTGAGGAGGTAGAGGTTATAAATTTTTTCTTCCTTTACTCGATTCTAACCCAAATTTTAAGGCCACCATTGTATTATGCTCATAAAGGGCTTCCTAATGATATAAATGTCATCTCAATTAGAGCACATGGCACAAAGCTATGGCCCTTAGAATATTTGCACTAGTGTCACATCAACATGTCTATACAACTTCCATGTGGTAGGTGACATGGTACCACAATTACATGTGTCACTCTAGGGTGGTGCTTAATCAACACTAAGGCCATGTGACCTCACCACGTCATTTATTGGCTCAATTCATTTAACCTTTATAATTATCTAATTATTCATGGACAAATATATTAAGTTGGATTATATATATGTGTGTAGTGTGTAACTATTCAATGTTTTTTCTTTTATAATTGGTATCCTCCTATACAATTTACGATGAGATTGTGATTTCTTGTTATTTGAATTTTTTTTTGAATGCATAAATGGATATAAATGCATAAATGGATATAATGTTCTAAAAAATACCTATGGCACTCGAATTTTACAAATTACACAATTCAAACATAGGATTCTAAAAAATCTATATTGAATTTCAAGCAAAATTGACTAGAATATATGCTTGGAAAAGAGCCTTAAGGAGTATCTCACTTGGAAATCTAATATTATGTAAAGTTATGTGTGTGACAAGGTCTTTGGTTCAAATCCCGTTATTACCAAGCCGATGTATTTTCCTATGCGGTGGAGTGGAGCAGTAACATTTAGTGGTTATAGGGGTAGTGGTCGTCCAATGTGGTGGAGTGGAGTAATTACAAAATCATCCTTATATCACACAAGTATGAACCTAACCTAACCTAACCTTACATCTCACATGTCATATGATGGTGATGATGCATTGATGATATTTGATCATAGGGATTTTGGGCATAAGGAGATGGATGAAATTAATTCTTCCTGAGGGCTCGAAGACTCCAAAGTCTATACCACTGGGGCGATGCTTGGCTTTTCTTCATTCATCCCAAGATTTTTTTTAGCATTGGTCAAAACTACTTTTGTTGAGGCCCAAAAACTGCCATAGTGGCATGTCAATCGCCATCTTTCTCGCTCCATATTGGAAACCATTCCACATCGTCAATAGCTAGCATACTCTAACTTTGACTTTAATTTTGAAAAATAATCTAAGGTAAATCAAGGTTTAAAAACTTTGGTTCTCATGAGTTGTGGGTAGTGATTTGTTCCTGTTTTAGGGAAATCTCAATTCCCCTTTACACCTTACATGACAATAATTCATCCCTCGACCTAATTAGACTGATGTAATATGTGAAACTGATCAATGAATGGGCTAGTTTATTCCTTGCATGGATGTAACTGTAGTAAGCATGCTATGGAAATGTAGTTAAGCATGTACATTTATTACGCCGATAGGCATACCTATTTCAAGTTCTGGATGTGGGCTTGTCACATTTTAATTATTTTTTCAATGAATGGACATGATTACATTTTAGTGGAATATTCTTCATCATATAAGTGGATGGAGCACTCTAATTTCTTTAGTGAACATCATCTTGTGTGTTACAATATTTAATAAATAGTTTTTAAATTGTATGCGTGTTTTTCCACTTGGTTGATCGTGCCTTAAAGTTTCAGTTCTCCACCTGGATTGAGCGTTTCCACTTGTACATGGCTGGGCTTATGAAATGTCCTACCACATGGGTTTATGAAACATTGTCCTGCTTGGGCTTCACCATTATCAACCGCCAGTTATTGTAGAGGTTTGTATGTTATTGGCACATCTTTCTGATTCCACTCTTGGCGCGAGTCGAGATTCATCGACTGGTGCTCATTCACGTACATGATATCTCTTATATGTTTCTACCTTCAATAATGTAGGGGAGTGGACTTGAATGTGGAGAACATTTTGGGAGCTTTTTTGGATGCGCAACAACCTTGGAGATATGAATGTGCTCTTTTCTTTGTATTTTTCCGTATAAATATGCTTTTTGTTCCTTGAATTACAAATGAAATATGTACAAGATGTGAGAAGGGTTATGAGTATAATCTATTGTTAGTCGTAGATTTAATAATTTAATGAGTAATTTATTTACCATGAATCAAAGTAACTTATTCAATTGGTTTCAAGTTCAGGAAAAAAATGGAATTTTGTAGGTGTAGGCAAAGGCTAAGTGCAGGAGATGTGTTCAATCAGGGTACAATGTTTTAACTAATTGGATGTAATTTCATACTATTTTCTCGCCGTAAGGATAACTGCATGATCTATTATGAGAAATTGAATACAATTATTCATTGCATAAATTATTTAATAGTGGAGATGGATGATCCCGAGGGAGTAAACAATAAGGCTAAATTTTACAGCCCAATTTTTCTAGGTCAATTCCTTCCAAGATTGTCTATAGATATTATGTATTTTCTGTTATCCCAATCCGTATTTTATTCCTATCATTGTTGAGGGCTACTTGAGGTCACTTCATCAATTATTTTTTAGGGTTATGCAATTGTAAATATCATGATTTCTTGAATTTAAGTTAAAATATATATGCTTAATTTTCTATTTGTATGTGCACTGAAGATTTATTAAGAAGAAAGCTTCGATTCAAAAACATTTGTTATGACTATGCGGCATGGTTTAACCTTCGAAAAAAGTAATTTATTTTATCATTAAATACTTTATTTTACAAATAATTTATTCAGGTTTAAAACCAAGCGTAGATATCTTCTACTTTGATCCAATGCATTATTATTATATATTATATATATTACTTATTTATTTCTCACTATCTTTATTTATTTTCTTGTGAATGGTAGAGATGCAGAGGTATGATGGTCGAATGTGTTGGAAACCGTAAGAAAATTAGGCTTGGATTTGCATGATTTAATTTATAATAATTTGACTATAAATTTTGAAAGTTTTTAGAAATTGAATGGATACAAATGAGGGTAATTTACTTACCACATTTCTATCTTTCAAAATCAACCATCAAAATAAGAAATATCTGGATGTTTTGAATGTGGTGTAATATCCACACTGACTGAACTAACATGCATGAGTTATTTATAAGAGAGTATTCAATTATTTGAAGTGCAGTAGTTACATGCATGCATACATTAACCAACTGAACTCACAATTAGTTCCTCCAACTGTTGGAACTAATCTAACTGGACTTAACTCAGTTAACTGAACTAACTAATTACAACTCAAAATTACAACTCAACCTTATCTCCTTAACTGATGGATAACTTCCTCAATCAAAGGGATAACTGTTCCATGTCCCCACATAGACTTCATGTTTGATTTTCTCCAACTAATTAACTTAGGATGAATTAATTAATTATTTTTCAAACAGCTGCTAAGATCAAATTCAAATTTTAATTCTCAATTTTAGTTCAGGGACTAACTAAAATTGGAATGTATCCCGAAATGCTATTTATAGCACTGCTAATTTTAGCACTTCTATATTTAACATTTCTTGTTGCTATTTTCAACATAAACATCCACATTTGTTGGCTTAAGGGGGCTTGACCCAGGTTCATCTTTAATTGTGCCAACCAACAAAACCCTAACTGTTGGCCCTTTTGGCAACAATGTGCGTAGCGTAGGTTGTAGTCTCACCCGAAGCAATATTGGGGGATGCTAGAACCAGGTTTCTACATCCAGAGGCCTGTGTGATGGTTTCCTAAGGTTCTTAGGGTTTAGATCTACCTTCGCGCAAATCTATTTCTCCCGACTATCAACTACTGCGATTATGTCAAGATGACCTTTAGATCTTCGCGAAGGTACTTAATTGTACTTATCATGTAAAAAGATTACAGATCTATGAGATCCATGTATTAAATGTGTATTCTGAAGCCCTTAATGCCTAGATTTGCTGTCGAGTAGATCTACCCTTTCCGGATAGCTAACTATAGCAGATCTATCTAACGACTTCCCAATCTTCGCGAAGGTTATTAATTATACTTATTATGCATAAATATTACAGATCTACCCATTTCACTCAATAAATAAGCATTAATTCACATAAAACAAATCATAGAGGGAAGATACATAAACTTAAACAGAAAAAAATAACAAGGCACAAATGCATCATAATTTCTCCCAAATAGTCTTTATTATGAATTAGTGTTCAATTACAAACTTGTCCTGGGCTTGCGCACTTAGATTGCGAACTTACCAAGGTCTTCACGCACTTAGCTGGAGGAGCCTCCCCCTTTCGCCTAAGTACAAGAAAACAAAATTTTCTTGCCTTAGCACTGTGCCCTCACAATGATTCTTTACTTACATTTATTCCCTTAGACTCGCTATGACTCAACTATTTATAGCATTTTCCTTACAATACCATGGTTCGCGGACCATGGGTGAGTCTAAAAAAAACTCTATCGCCTACCCAACTAAGGGACTAAAGCCCCTTTGACTCTACGTAGCTTCACACTCCACTTTCCACATTTCGTGAAGACTTTACCTTCAATACAAAAAGATATTACAAAAATGACTCAAAACTCAACAAAATTGACCGTAGGGACCCAATTCCAACAAGCCCCCAACACAAATATGGTGACTCGCCCTCGAGTCACTCAGTTGGAACCTTGATCTTGTTGTAGAGTTCATTGAACTCGATCTGCAATGTTGCTATGTCAATAGAACCCTCTACTACGGCCTGCTGCACTTCCTCCACTAGCCTTTCTGTCGTTGGGCCTTCCATCACTAGGCGCATCGTTCTCTGTATCTGCTGAAGTGTCTTCAACTTTTCATGGATTGATAGAGTAAGCTGACATGCTTCCTCTATCCATGGCTATATTCTAGCCTTTAGAATGGTCTCTTTTCTTTGTAGCTCTACCATTTGTGATTGCATGGGTTTTCCTTCCTGCAACCGAGTGAGGCGCTGGACTGGCGCTAAAGTGCACGCAGTCGCCCTGATTTCATCAAACTGTCATTGTGTCTCCTAGATGTTTGTGCCAAGTTTCTGCAGGTTTGAGTCCTCCTGTAGAGTTTTCCATAGCTCCATCGCGTGTTCGAATATCAATGTGCAGCTTGTGACTACTACATCTAAAGTGTGCATGCTCTCCTGAATGGCTACTCCACGCTGCTCCTAGACGTCTGGTGGAGTGGTTGGCTGCATTTTCGACTGCAGTTCTATGATCTTCATTTGGAATTCAAAGGTTACTCAGATAATCTCGTCCTTCGATTCTTTGACTGTGGTAGCCAACTTCCGAATCTTCGATGTTTCTTTTGCATCCTCTAGAATATGAAGTTCTGGCAGCATCTTGCATGCCTGTGCAATTGCTACTTCAAAGCTCTGGCTTCAGGCATCCAGTGCTTCCTTTTCTTTCAGTGCCTGAACCTTTTCTGCGAAGATCTACTCATTGTTCACATTGACCTCACTTATGACTGATAACGCATGCTACTCTCTGATCCTAGCTGGGCGTTTTCTTCTTCTACGTTTGTGCACAATGATCCCTCTGGTAATGGAATGAATCTGAGGTCTAGAGTCCTTTCTGCATCTCGTACCAATGTGTTTTCTTTCTACAGGCTCACTTGAATCCTGCTCGCTTATCCCACACTCACGTGAATTCTTCCTATTTGAATCTGCAACACGCATAGATCCTTCTACATGCTCCCCAATGTCTGCATGTACTACTGCTGAAATTGAGTCCACAGCTCTGTCGTTGTGTCATGGATCTTATACCCGATCTCATCCAAGTCCCCCTCAGTGAGGACCATTGGATCTGCATGTGCCTGCTTGTCTGATTTTTTCTTCTTCCTGGGTCCAGAAGTCATCTCCTTGGTCCACTTCTACAATTTGAAGGGGGTGCTCTTCTCCTCGCCACCACCTCCTTCCTCCTCCCCGGACCCTTCCTTGTCCATAGTCTATTGAGAAGCAGACACCTCTACTTCCATTATGGCCTCTTTGGCAGTGCACTCTTTGTCAGCGGTTGCCTTAGCAGCAACTTCCTTCTTTTCCCATTCTTCTTTTTCTTGGGCTACTCCCTGCTCGGCCTCTTTCTTTTTCCATGATGCCTTCTCGCAAGCAGCAACCTATGCAACTTCTTTTTTCTTCTACGCTATTGTGGCCTGCGTGCTAAAACTTTCCCCTTCCATGCTTGTTCCTGCACCAAGATCTGATGGCTGCCTCCACTCAGCTGGCCACTTTCCGATGATTTCCTGCACATCTATGTCCATTACTAGGTATTGTAACTTGTACCATATTTTCTTAGGGTCTCGCTTCGCGCGGATGGATACATTATGAAAATTGGCTTTAAACTTCGCACAGGCCTTTAATTTCCCAAACAATGTTGGTGACAGCCTTGGCCTTTGATTGATCACGGTGCAAAGGTGCATCTCCATTAGCACCCATAATACCTTCGTTTCCCTGACCCTTATTGGGTACCCATAACATATTCAACAACTTGGATTTTTCAACCACTGTGACCCACTTCATAGTCTCTAGTTGCGTAACTTTGTTCTCCTCATAATATATCTTTTCCAAATACTTGTTTGTGGCCAAATGAGGGAATTTCTCGTGATCAACGAGATCCCAATCCTCCATTTTCAGTGCTGGGATACATCCTAACTGCGTGCCTTCAAATGGCACTTTCTCTGGTAATAGCGGGGTAGAGACCATAAATTTTCCAAAATCTGGATCCTTGGGTACCTTCAATTTTCCCTTTCATGAAGGGATGTAATCTGGGAGCCTAATGATAGGCTCACCCTCCTCAACATCCAACTCTTCAACCCCATTGTGAAGCTCCTATTTGTCTAGATCCAAGGGTTCATATGGTTGTTTTTCCTTTCTGTCGAACTTCCGTAGGGTTCTTCCTCAGTGACTGCCTCACCAAAATAGCTTGGGGTTTCTTATGCTTTTCCTTAGTAGCAGATGGCTTTGGCCTATGTGACCTCAGCACCATAGGTATAGATGGCTTTGTTTCCATTAACACAATTTCAGGGGTTGTGACGTTAGATACAACGGCTTCAGAGGTAGTAGCTTCAGAACTGACGACTTCTACGGGATTGGTTCCAGTCATACTGTCTAAGAAGACTTTTCAGTTCCACTCACGCAACTCAACTAATCTTGGTCGTGACAAAAGTTTCTCCCAATCTTCTCATTTCATATGTTTAAGCTCACATATTATTTTCAAAAGGAAAAGCATTATTCTGCAGGCCAGCATGCTAGATTTATCGCTGAGTTCAAATTCAAATCCGACTGTTCCCTCCAATTTCTGATCATAAATGCAGCTTTGGTAGAATATTGCCAAAGATTTGCACCATAAATGCAGCCTACCTGCTCCTCCTAACGAAATTTTTTCCATCCAATCATCTACAGTGCATCCAACAGATATTTTTGTACCCATCTGTGCGACACCATCCTCCATGGTGCATCTCTCTTGGCGCAGCTCCTCTTGGCGCACTTCTGCCTTCCCTCGAGTAGCCCCCTTACTTCATTTTCATAATATTTGAGCAATTTAGTTTATAGTCCCGTACTTCCTTATAACTACCTGGAATACTAAGACTGTTCTGCCATCATATAGTCATTGCGCAGGGGTAGGGTCCCCTTGATACAACTTTAGTCGGCTTCCATTGACTCTTCCTGGGAATGGTTCTTGTTGGCTTACTAGGGCCTAACCCAGGTTTGGAGGTGATTTAGCCAAACAAATCCTGGTACTACTGGCCCTTTCGGCAACAGTCCACAGAGCGCAGATTGAGGTCTCACCCGAAGTAGTATGGGAGGGTGCTAGAACCGTGTTTCCACACCCTGGAGATGTCTCATGAGTTCAAGCAGTTCGCAGTTAGACCCTGCATGCACGTTGCTACATGCACTTACTTGTACCTCGCAGCCTGAGATGCTGCCTTCGCGAAGCCCTACTCGGGGGCTGAGCACTATTGTTACCCAAGTCCTTACTAGTATTCTACTATTAGTTGATTGACTTAGCTTATTTGTATGTGTTTAAGTTACACTTAGCAATATAAATCATTCATACATGTGCGCACAGTAACCAAACAATATTTTTGCAATTTACATCACCCATGCATTAATCCAAAACTAGATACACGAGTTGGTGACAAAAACCTTTATTTATTAATCTATTCTTCGGTTACAGACTCGACTCTACCCTATGCACTCAGCTGCGGACTACTAGGCCTTTGCGCACTCAGCTGTAGAGCCTTCTCCTACTCTACGACCCAAGACACACTTAGATACTTAGACTCTTGCTCTTTTTCTTCTTAGCTACTTATTACTACTCTTACACTTAGAGCCTCGCTCTATTTATATAATCCCATGGTCCGCAGACCATGGGTAGGTCGACATTACATCCAAAACTAGGGCGGACAACCCTATGACTCTAACATACTTCCGCGCCCGTAATTCGCAGGGCTTTACAACATTACTCGGTCAAAATATGGGCTTTGAGCCCAAAAACATGCCTCGGGGGGATTCCATGTCCAACATGCCCCCAACACAAACATCGTGACTCACCCTCGAGTCACTCTGTCAGTGCAACAATCTTGGCATGAAGTTCCTCCAACTGTCCTCGAACTGTGCTAATGTCGGCAGTGCACTGAGTCGCTGCTTGCTGAATCTGTTGCATCCTTTGTTCTGAGACCTCCGTGTCTAGGGTGCTTCCTTGCTTTAACATGTGCATCCCCTGTATGTGTGCGAGCTTTCCTTTGATGTTTGCCATGATAGTGAAAGCCTTGTCGATCCATGGCTAGATGCACACTTTGAGAACTGCCTCTTTATGTCGCACCGCGTCCACCTGCTCCTTCAGTTCCTTAGCTTCCTACATCCTCGCAATCCACTGAGTGAGGACTACTGTTTGTGCAGTTCCTCAGACATTGTCTTATTTCTACTGGAGTTCTCGCGCCTCTGTCTCCAGGCGCTGGATGTTGGGGTCCTCCTGTAGAGTTATGAGGACCTCAAGTGCTTGCCCCAACAAAGTGGTACAGTCTTGCACTACACCTCCAATTCCTTCCAATATCGCTGCTATAGCGCTAGCGCATTGTTCTTGGACCTTTGGGGGAGTGGAAGGCTGCGCCTTTAACCGCAGCCCGACAATTTGAAGATTCAGCTGTAGCTGAACCTTGGTCGTTTCTTCTATAGCCTCGCGGACTCTGGTTGCTAACCTGTGGATCCGCACCTCTATTGGTAGATCTGCTGGGATGGCCAGCTCTAGGATGCGATGACAAGCATCGTCTACCACCTGCATCAATTGTTGATTCTGTGACACCAATTCATCGCGCTACAAGCTGAGTTATTCCATGTTTATCTTCTGCGCACTGAGAAATTGGATCGCGCGGCTCTGCCGTTATCCCATCCTGTAGCAGATACAATGTCTCTCGCAAAAGGGCAATCAAATTAAGGACAAGGCCTTTCATCATGTTAACCGAAAATCTATCGGTCTCATTTGCTGTGACTAGGGTCCCTTTCGGCAACACTATTGTGTTTTCCATTTGTGCACGCAACATCTACTCTGCTACCGAGGATCTTGCTGCAAGGTGGGTCAAAAGGGTGCCTTCCTGAGGGGGCCACACCTGTAACTCCTACAGCTGCGCCCTGAGGGCCCCCAACACAGCCTGGTGCTCCTGCATAAAATCCTAAAGAGCTTCATTTGTGACATTGCGAACTGTCTTGCCGATTTCATGGAGGTCACCTTCAGTTAAGGTGATTGGGTCAATGTCCAACTTCATGGCTTCTGCAAGGACCAAATCACTGCCCTTTCCTTCAGCTATGGTTGCGGGGTCCTTTCCCTTGCAAGGGAGCCGAGAAATGTGGTGAATTGGGTCTGCTGTGATGGGGTAGGCTCCTCCAACCATAGATACCCATCATGCACCAGGAAAAGCAGCTTCTTGATGATGAAAATGGTTATGGGCGCGCGGTGGAAATGCGACACCCATAATAAGTTCAACAACATGACCTTTTCCACACCCCACAGCCACTTTCGTGGCTCTAACATTGTCACCACCCTCACAGTGTTCTGCTTCATGAGGTTCCCGATCTCCAGGTGAGGGAACTTCTTGCTGTTAGCGAGGTCCCAATCTTCAAACTTCATGGTTGGCATGTGGCCTAGGTGTGTGCCTTCAAACACAATGCTGTCTGGGAGGAGCAGGGTCTGGAGTGAACTCTTGGTTTCGTCCAGGTCCTTCGGCACTTTGGTCTTCCCTTTCTGTGGAGGGACATATGCAGGCAGTTTTGTTGCAGAGCGTGTAGGTTGAATATCCTCCTCCATGCCTTCGTCTTCTTCCTCTACGATAATCAGGGCCTACAAATATTCTTCTTCCTCATCTGTTTCTATCGTGACAACTTTCCCCTCCTCTGCCATCGATAGTTTGTTGCGCAACAGGTTCCTAGGGGACACGCATACAGGAACCATTGCCTGTTTATCCTTTTTGGGTCTTGGCATACGTGGTGATTTGGGGATCTCTGCCACAATCCTGAAAGATTCTGGAACATCCTCCACCATTGGGGTCTACGCGGCCTCACCAACAGTTACCTCTTCAATTCCCAAACCATCCTTAGTTGCTATCATCATATCTAGGCAATATTCTGTCACTGGCGAACTCAGGGTCTCAATTATCGCTTGGCTCTCATTGCTCAGTGCTTTGACCAATTGCTCAAGTCTCAAATGACCAAGTATTGTTTGCTGGGTAGCCTTTTATGTTTTATAGCACCTTTTAAATTCAAATTCGACCGTTCCCCCCAATTCTTGTCCATTAATGCTTTCTTGGTGGCAAATTTTCCCAAATGTTGCCCATAAATCGCGTCTTAAATGCCCGCCGCCTGCTCCATTTGGCCTCAAGTCGCACATCCCATCGTGAATAGTGACCTCAACAGCCACTTTCTGGCCAATCTGCGCAACAACGCAACCCTCCATGCGCGGTGGCGGACCCTGTGACGCTCTACTTCTGCGTGCATTCCCAATTTCGCGCAACTCCCGGGCATAATAGTTTATAGTCCCGTGCTTCCTTTCAACTGCCTGGAGTGCTAATACTGTCCTTCCCGCAGCTAGTCAGGTGGTCGCACCACCCATGTGGGGATCCATCCCATCCTCCACCATAGTTCACGGAGAATCCTTACCTTCCATTGTTGTGGTCGGCATCGCGCACTTTACTACTTGCAACGTGCTACCCTCGGCACTACGTTTGGTAATATGCGGGCCAAGCCAAGGTAGAAAACTAACCAATTCACGACGATAGTTCTCAAACTTGTCAGTATGATCACACGCACCTTGCTTACCATCCTAGGTTTTTCGATGAGAAACGCTTTTTGTATCTCGTCTTCTAGATTCTTGACCTCCGGGTCCATCATAGTGCTTTTCTTCCTTAATCAGACCCTTTCTTTTTCAAGTTCGCGGAGTATAAAGTTTCCCTGTTGGATTTCTTCCTTAAGTCCAATGTGTTCTATTTCTTGCGGCTATGTGATTCCTTCGTTCCGGGCTTCGTGAATTGTCATATCTATGGGTGCTGCTATTGGCGGACTAGGCTTCACATGTTCCATAGGGATTGTAGCCCCTACTTCATACTTCAGCTTCGAAAGTGCTTGCGCAGTCAAGGTTTTGCACAGGGTCTTATAAGCCCATAGAACCATTGGTACGCACAGGTCCCAATCAGTGCTTCTCACATGATGGACCATGTTCAACACTTCACACACTTTGTCAAAGGCTTTTACATGGATAATATTTGGCACGGTTGGTCTTATCTTACTTTGTCATTCACGTCTTTGTCTCGCCCGCTCCTGCTTATTGGTCCCGGTTCCTATTGCGAGGATGGTGTGCATTCGTGCAGGTTGCGTACCATATGCCTGTACCCATCTGGAGAGGTGGGCGTGTAGGATGTTTCGTCCATCATAGCCAGCTTCCATCTGTATATGAGTCTTTCCAAACCGTATGAACATCATTCTTCTATAGTTGTGCCAGTTCCCAAAACTTCTTTGATGCGTACCCCACCATCTTGCAGGCGTAGCGCGCAGTACCCATTTCAGAGCATCGAACCGCTACTGTTTTGGCACCTCGCCTTCAAATTTGTTCAGGAATACATCCACCACTATCAACCCGTCATACATAGGCAGATCCCTTGCCTATGTTGCTACACAATGTAGTGAATTTATCATCATGTTGCAATTGAGTGTGGTTACCTCATGTAACCGGTTCTGCCATCATTCTATTTCCTCGTTCGAATCTGATGTGCAGGAGCTTTCGCGCTCCCACGAAATCCTCGCATCCGCTATTGGATTCACTCAATCCTGTTCCCAAGTGGTTATATTGTAGATACAGTCTAGATCATCATTGCTCTCGTCGTCGCGCACTAGCTCTATGTAGCGCAATCCTTCTGCAAGGTCTAAAGGTACCACTACGCGCATTGACTTTTTCTCAAAAATCATTTTGCGCTTATTTAGATTTTTCACTCCTTTCATATCAGTAGTCCAATCTATTCCCAGTAGCATGGGATAGGGATTGCTATCATCAACAATCTCTATCACTTCAAAATTTGCAAGCACGCTCACACCTTCGATATATACCAACTAACCTATGAGGATATCAAGACTATCTTTAGAAACCATTCTAGGGCAACCAGGAAAAAGGGTAGGAGTAGTCAACCTATGGCCAGTACATCATCTTCCAACTCATCCATCAAGGGTTTTATTAGAAATATGCTGGAGGACTTCAAAAGCGAGATGCTGAAAACCCTTTCCTTGCAATTGGATTCCATGAATATCAAAAGGAAGTAAGAGGAAGTAGAGAGAGCCTTGGCCGTCTTTTGTCCTAGATGCACCAGGAGGCATCCTAGGAATGAATTCCCATTGAAATGTATTTAGATTTGCTCAGTCTGTGAAGAAAACCACTCCACAAACAAGTACCCTTCTTTACTTGGACTCAAAGCTATATATCAAGGAGCTTAAGGGTTCACTGAGAAACTTTGCTACATCAACCAAAGGAGACCTTCTGGGCCTAGACCATATCAGTAGGGTATGAAAGGATCATCCCATGCATATTACAGACCCAACCAAACCAAAACTATACCTTCTTTGGGACACCCTACTCAACCTTCCTAGTCTACACCCCCTCCTTGGTCCTATGCACCTCAGTATCATTCCCAGCCAGCCAGCCAATCATTCCAACCTTACATTCAGCCACAACATCAGTGGAATAGCCCACCCTAGGGGTGGAGGCCCCAAGTCAATAATGTTCTAGCCCCATTGCCTCCACCACCTACCCAAACACATCTCTTGCACTCTACTCCACCTAGGAAACCCAAGATGCCTACCCAAACAATAGGTAGGCTCAACAGGGATATGGTGGAGAGATATCATACCTAGCGTATGCTGTAGAAATCTAGGAGATCAACCTAAGATCTGGGATAATTCTCCCAGATAACCAACCTTCCTCTCCACATAAGGAGGTTGAGGAAGAAAGAGAGGAAAGCAACCTTAAAGCAAATCCACCCTTTCCCTGAAAGATTAGCCCAACCACTCCAGCCTACCCCAGAAGAAACTGAACTTCTGGGAGAATTGTAAAACTTATTTGTAAATGTCCCCCTTCTCTAGGCAATCAAAGATGTTCCTATTTACAATAAATTGATTAAGGAGAAGTGCTTTAAGCATCGAGGAAGAAGAAAAAGGGATGCCCCTACCATTAATGTCCTTGGGCAATTATCTGACTTAATGATGGGGCAGGTAATATGTCCAAAATACTTAGACCCTGGAAGACCTATAGTTGATGTGCACATCAATGGCACCATTGTCCCACACACTCTAATTGATCTTGGAGTTGCCATTAATGTGATAACCAAGGACACCATACTCAAGCTTAACCTCCAAGGGTCACTAAGGAAGACCACAACAGTGCTGCAACTTTTAAACCATTCCATAGTCACCCCCAAGGGAATTGTGGAGGATGTGATGGTATCCATTGATTCCTAGGAGTACCCTGCAGTTTTCCTTGTTCTCCAGCCTAAGGCTAAGCTTACTGGTTACCCTCTCATCCTTGGGAGGCCATGGTTGGCCATAGCTAATGCCTACATTAGCTGTATAGCTAGGAATATGACCATCAATAATGGGCATATGTCCAAATAGTTAGTCTTATACCCTCCTGCTCAACTCTCCCTAGAACATGATTTACCTTTGTGGTTGGAGGAGGAGGAATAAGATGAGATTTATTCTGCCTAACTTTATGTTATGGAAGCAATCATAGGAGAAGGACAACAAGAGGAGGATGACTTAATTGAACACCTGCTCCAAAGTCCAACTCCTAGTTCATTACCCTTAGAAGAAGAAGTAAAGGAAACACTAAGAAATCATCAAATTGACTTATGCTTGGTTGATTCCAACCCACTCCGACTCAAAACCATAGAATTTTGCCCAGAGAAAACCTTGAAGATTAATCCATCTCTTTCTACTTTAGAAGAGGAACAACTATGCAAATTGTTGAAAGAGAACCTAGAAGCCTTTGCTTGGAGCTATAAGGAAATGGAGGGAGTACACCCCTCAGTGTATACTCACCACATATACATCAAGGAAGGTTGCAAGCCAGTCAGGCAACCACAAAGGAGAATGAATCTGGCCCTTAAAGACATCGTCAAAGAAGAACTACAAAAACTGTTAGATGCAAGGTTCATTTACCCTATCTCTGACAGTGAGTGGGTCTCTCCTTTAATGTTAGTTCCCAAGAAGAATGGTAAGTGGAGGATTTGTGTCGATTATAGGGAATTTAACAAAGCCACAAAGAAGGATAATTTCCCCCTACCCTTCATTGACCAAGTGCTAGATGGTTTGGCAGGGAAGAAGTTCTTTTCTTTTCTAGATGGATTTACTGGGTACAACCAAATCCAAATCTGCCCGGAAGACTAGGATAAAACCACATTCACCTGTCCTTGGTGTAATTTTTCCTATAGGATCCTTCTTTTTGGCCTGTGCAATGCTCCTACAACTTTCCAGAGAGAAGTCTTGAGTATTTTTGTTGAATTAGTTCATGACGTTGTGGAGATCTATATGGATGATTTTACACCTTATGGTTATGATTCCCAAGAGGCCCTGACTAACCTAGGCAAAGTATTATGCAAATGAATTGAGATGAACTTGTCTCTCAGTCCAAAAAAATGTGAATTCTTAATGACTGAAGGGACTGTGCTAGGTCATTCCATATCTCAGCAAGGACTGTAGGTGGACCCAAACAAAATAGCAATCATTCAAAGGGTCCCACCTCCACAAAAGCAGAGAGATGTTAGGAGTTTCTTAGGGCTAGCTGGATACTACAGAAGGTTCATAAAGGACTTCAACAAGTTAGCCTCTCCTTTGTTTGGATTATTGGCCAAAGATTCTGAATTTATATGGTCAAAGAGCTGTCAAGAGGCCCTAGACATTCTAAAGGGTAAGTTAACCACTGCACCAATCCTTAGAGGCCCAAACTAGGCCCTCCCTTTTCATATTCATGTTGATGCCTCACATAAAGCCATAGGAGAAGCCTTAGGTCAAGTAGAAGAGAAATTTCCTTACACCATCTATTTTACCAACAAAAACCTATCAAAGGCTGAGCTAAACTATACTGTGACCGAAAAAGAACTCCTGGCTATTGTGCATTCATTGAACAAGTTTAGGCATTACATTACAAGCTATCAGACATTTGTGCATACTGATCATGCTGCAATTAAATATTTAATGAACAAACCAGATGTAAATGCTAGAATCATAAGATGGTTACTTTTATTGCAGCATTTTGTTCTAACTATTGTTGATAAGCTTGGTAAGGAGAATGTTGTTGCTGACTTTCTATCTAGGATGAATCTGCCTACAACTGAAGAGGGAATGGTAGATGATCAATTACCAGATGAGCATTTGTTTTCTATTTTAGTGCTCTCCCCATGGTTTGCTGATACAGAAAACTATTTGGTATCAACACAGTTCCCACCAAACTTGCCCTCCAGAGAAAAGAACAAGATAATTAGGAAAAGTGCCCCCTTCACCTGGATTGGGGGAAATCTATTCAAGCTTGGCCTAGATCAAATCTTGAGAAGATGTGCAAGGGAAGAGGAAGTCTTTGACCTCCTTTTGACCTGTCATGATGGGCCTTGTGGAGGTCACTTTGTAGCAAAGAGGACAACATTCAAAGTGTTGCAAGAAGGCTATTATTGGCCTACTCTTCCTCAGGATGTGAGGAAGTACATTAGTCAATGTGATCGGTGCCAGAGGATGGGGAAGCCTACTCCAAGAGATGAAATGCCCCTACAACCTCAAGTGACTTTCGAGCCATTTGACAAGTGGGCCATGGACTTCATTGGGCCTATCAATCCTCCTTCAAAGAAGAAACAATACATTATTGTGTGCACTGATTACTTGACTAAGTGGGCTGAAACCAAGGAAATTAAGGCAACAACAGAAGAAAAGGTGGCTGAGTTCCTGTTGTGTTGTACAACAACCCCCCATTTCTATAAAAAATTTACACAAAAACTTTCAATAAGAAATGGGTCCCTTTTTAATAAACTTAGTTAGATTTGTGAATTAATGAATAAAAATGGTATTGACCTCATTACAAGAAAAATCTCTATTAAAAGGCCCGATGTAAATGATTCATTTCGTAAAGCCTTTTCAAAAATACAAAATGTTCCTTTAAAAAACATTATCAATAATTCTACATTGCGATAAAGTGATCAGAGATTGCATATCGCAGTGATAAAGGGACATACACAAAAGGGGCCTTCACAAATCCTCTGATTCGATAAAGGAAATTACAATCGGGTATCAGAGATATCAAAGGTACATGCACAAGTAAGACCTCATCCAATCCTCTGATCCGATAAAGAAATCGATAATCGGCAATCGGAGAAATCAAATACCAAAGGTACACACACAAAGCGCCTCATCAAATCTTCCGATCCGATATCACAATCAGCAATCGGCGATAGAAAATGACAAAGGGATAAAGCGTAAGCCAAACCCCGACTCATGATGAATCAATTGGGCGCACATCTCAAAGAGGGAAAAAATACTTAAAAATTTTTGCACGCATAATACTCTGCTCCATTATAATATTACTTTTTGGTAATCAGATAAATTCATTACAAGTCACTAACCCTCTCCCTTTGAAACTCCTGGTTGCGATTTGTGATTTATCGCCGATCACCGATCGAGGAAATCATAAACATGCTTGAAATAATCATTCGGTATACGATCGACGAGATGGGTATTTATAGTATTAATTCACCATGATTGGCGGTTCGAACGGCTATTAAATTTGATAGTTAAGAATAAATCTTGCAAAAAGATTTCATTCGTGGTAAATTCTTAACTGCATTTGATTTATCGTATGTCAATCACCGTAATTCTGTTCATTGTCATATTGGCTTTTAGCGGTGAAATATCTGTGTTATGGTTTGCAATTGTCTGTGCAGAGTCTCTCTGAATCCGTAAATCCAAAGAAAATGGGGAAGAAATCAAAGAAGCCCACAGCAACTCCTGTAGCCAAAGAACCAGGACTGAGCAAGAAAGGACTAATATTAGATACAACATGTCTTGGTCTGGGAAATACTAGTTGGGAAAGCATTTATAATCTGATAGAAGTAGAGGAGCCCAAAGAATTATCAGAGGAAGCCACAGCCGATTCAACCAACAAGTCTGAAGGAACTTTCAAAGAATTGGCTTGTTCTTATCTTCACAGAATAGTAGCACAGGCCAAAGTTTTGCCATACACTGATGTGGTGAGATGGGTTGTTGAGAAAATCCCAACTACAGATAGAACATTTTCCATAGCCGATGGAAGGATATTCGGGTCATTCAAGCCTGAAGATCTCAAGAAAATGTACCATCTACCAGAGCTCGAGAAGCACTACAACAAGGCATTCCTGGAAGCATTCGCAAAGGAAAATGACTTGGAGTCGGACCCGATCAAGTAATGGAGGCATTTCCTGGAGAAACATAAGCACGAGTCATCGGGTAAGTACTCTGTCGACTCATTAGCTTCTCCTTACTGCTATACTGGAGCTATGATGTGTAGATTGTGGGGACAACATGATTCTGCTAAATTCACTATAGAGATGGTCCCGTTAATGGAAGCAACGATTAATGGTTATGTTATGGATTGGGCAAATATTTTGTCTGATAGACTAGCCACTGAGATATTAGAATACAGAAGACAAGCATATACAACTACCCGAATCATTCCCCCTTTCTACTATAGTGCATATATGATGGACATTATTTGTTTTAATTCTGAATTCCCGATACTTGGATGGAAGTGGACTTCCAAAGTTCCCAACCCGATTCATATTTATCACAAGCAGTTGTGGAAGTCACACTATAAAAATCACTTGTACAAAATTTGCAATGGTTTTGTTTCACCTGTATATTATTCTATTTTCAACAAACCTGCTCCCAGGATATTCCAAGATGTAGCAAATGATCTGATAGTAGTAGGCAGCTGGTTCGAAGAAGAAAAACTTACCTATGTAAGGCTTTTCGGCAGTCTCACTAAACCTCATGTTCTCCCTCTGTATGTGCCTGATAAATTGTTAGCACGGGAATTGGCATATCGGATAACTGTTGAAGGGAAATCAAGAACCCTTAGGGATTCTAAGAAACAGATGTGGCCTATATTTCCCCTCCGATGTGGCATTTTCACCTTACATAGCTACAAGCATGTAGAAAAAGAAGCAGAAAATATTCAGATGTTGAATCTTGCCACCATTCCTAACAGGCAATATGACCCAAACAAGGTTGCTCATAATGTCACTGCTCAAGCTAAACTTTCCAAATTCGATCATGAAGCAGATGTCTTTGATGATTTATTTGCTTCAGCCGAAATATTTTTTTAGGTTAAAGGATTAGCTAGAAGCAAATATGGAGAAGAAGGGTTAGAAACGTTCAATAGGCTCAGAGCCTAGAGGTTGCAAACTCTGCCTTTGGACCTATTAGCTACAACCCCTACAGTTCAGCCATCAAGTCAAACTAAACAGAAAACATCCGACAAGACTCCTGTAGTGGAGAAGAGCCTCGAAAAAGAAAATTTTCCAGAGCAGGAGCAGGGACAAGAAAAAAGTGGTGAACTCATTGACACAAACATTTATGTTGATCCCAAACTTCTCAAAGAATGGCAACAATTTGATTCTATCATCAGCAATACTGAAAGTCTACAAGGATTCAGCACACCCGAGGTGACAATTGGTCAGAAATCAGCAATCAATACAGTTCCGACTGAGGGAACTAGTGGCCCACCCATAACTCAAAAGGATGTAGAAATAATCCCCGAGAATCCATCCGATGAAATTGTGTTACATGTAGAAGAAATACCACCCTTGGATGTCTTCTATAGCCCTAAGCATAGGGCTGTAATCAAGAGACAAAGAAAAAAGAGGAAAATTGATCAATCTCCTCTTTTAACTTCACAAATGGAGATAACAAATGTGGTATGGAGAGAGGAAGTCAACCCTTTTGAAGATCTCACTAAACTCTCTCAGTATGTTGGAGCATACATAGCAGCTACAATGGACAAAGCATCGAAGGTAAGCAACTTGCTTAAAGAAAAGGACCAAGCGATTGTTTTGCTAGAAACACAGGTACAAGAGAAGCAACAAAAGATAGAGCAATTGGAACAGCAGTTAGCAGCCCAGAAACAGTCAAATGATTAATTGAATGAGCAATTGCTCAAAGAAAAACAAAGAATTGATCAACATGCAATTCAGAAACAACAAGAGCTATCCCAAGCATTGAACAAGCTGCGATCATTAAATGAATAGTTGAGCAAATCAAAAGAAGAACATATCGCTCAACTATCACTGCAAATAGAAATATTCAAAGGATATCCCCAAGTGTGAGAATTCAAATCGGAAGCTCTCCAAATCACCAAAGCATTGTCTAATCAGTTGAGCTTATTATGTCATAATATTTCTCTCATTCTTCCCCTATGTGAAATTTTGTCATCTATGATTGATAAATCAGTGGATGCGAGACAGAAATTGGAGCAAGCAGATGAAAGATTAATAGGGTTTCTCTCTTGGTAAGACATCAAAGAAGGAAAAGCTGCAAATCTACCCCAAATTCTGGAATCGCATAAAGAAATCCTATTCCTTCAATGGCAATCTCAATTAATGAAAGTAGAAAGGGTGACATCAAGATGCAGATTGGCAACAAGTAATCTGGTTGAATTGATTAATGATACTCTTTATTTATCAAATTTAATTTCAGAGTGTTCTCCAGGGAAACTTCCATCGGTGAAAGCATTAGAACAGACATGGAAACAGGAGTTGGAACAGAGGGAAAGATTAATCGAAGGCATTCAAACTTTGACATGGGAAACCTTTTGGTTCTTCCTTGTTAAACCACATAGTCAGCGAACAACGATGAAATGCCTCACCGATGCAATCGGTTATATGATTCCCGAAATTACTGATGCCACATACACTGCCCAGTTACATTTGCGCATGAGTCATCCGCCAGAACTGCAACCGATGCTTGCCATTTGCTAGCTCAAATCACAAGATAGTCAGCCAAACCAATGAACAACTCTCGCCGACTACAGCATGTCTATTTTAAGAAGATCGTCACAATTTCTGTGATTTGGTTATACCAGCACATAGCATTTTTATTTCATATTTTGTTAGTTTAGATAGTATTTATAGACCCTTTCATGTTTTTAGAAAGGGTCCTCAAATTTTTGTATTAAGACTTGGATTGGAAGTTGCACTACTATACTTCCGATATATTTATTTTTATAAAAACTAGACTTGAATTCTAAGTTTTGATGAAGAATACTTTTATGTGATATGCACTATTGCTTCCTGTAAAAGAATTTCCAAGTTGAAAGGCGGGATTTGAATGCAATTCATATTGGAGAAGACTCAAACACATATGGTACTATTATCTATGTTTTTGCTTCATGCTTTTATGTGAATCAGCATTTATTCATTTTGCTATTATTGATATATGTATATGCTTTCACAACAATTCTTTGGCTTATCACTATTGAATGTTTAAGAGTTGTTATTTTTCATACATATATATGTCAATGATATATAAAGATTAGTGTGATAATGTTTTAATTATTACTTTGTTCAACTACTTGAACAAAGTAATTATCATATGAATGGATATTTTGTTTATAAGTAGAGTCATATGCCTACTTGTAAATAAGAACCATTAAAAATTGCACTAAGAGAAAGGCTTCCCAGGATAGATTGGTTATTTATATTGTTATATATTAGAATAAATCATCCATAATTCTCATTAGATAGTAGGAAATCAATCACTTATTCATCCCATTTATAAATCGTTAGGAAATTGGTCCCATTATATCCAGTCGGAGCCACCACACCAAATGGAAAAGGAGCTGCTTTTAAGGTCTAGACTGGGTGGTTTTCCCCAGTGTTAATGCAGCGATTTTTGAGGCATCAATAGTTCCTAAGGGAGAATATATTCTACAAATTTGGGTACCCTAGAGAGCTAGTCATAGACTAAGGCAGCCAGTTTACCTCCAACATGATTGAAGAACTGCTCAAGCATCACAAAATCAAGCATAGGACCTCCACTCCTTATCATCCACAAGCTAATGGGCAAGTCGAGGTGACCAAGAAAGCACTGGAGAACATTCTAACCAAGGTAGTGAACAACAACAAAAAGGATTGGGTAGAAAGACTAGTTGAGGCCACTTGGGCCTATAATACAACATGGAAGACCACCACTGGATTTACACCCTATGAGCTGGTCTATGGGAAGAAGGCTTTGCTGTCCATTGAATTTGAATATAATACATTGAGGATGGAAGCCCAATTAGATCTGGATCTCAGTCATGCGCAGAAAGAGAGATTGTTCCATTTGAATGGATTAGATGAATTCAGAATGTAGGCCCTCCTCCATACAGAGATAGTTTAGCTTCAAAGAAAAATCTGGCATGACAAGCACATTAAGGCAAGGCAATTTCAAGGATACTGGGCATTGTTATATGACTCCAGGTATAAAGACTTTAGGGGAAATCTAAGGACAAGATGGCTCCAACCTTATGTGGTGGAAAGATGCCATGACAACAGTTCAATGCAGATCAGAACGATAGATGAAAAAGCCATTCCATTACTACTTAATGGACATAGACTGAAAATGTACAAGAGACCTTTATCTAAAAAAGAGTTCATTGACAGTATCAATAAGACAGTGATGATGGTGGAGAAAGTTTTAGCTCCTCCCTCATCAAGTTAATGAAAAAGAAAAAAAACAGAATAAGGAATCAGGTGAAAACCTCCATGAGGTGCCTGAGTCCCATGTTTGGGTTGAAAACCTCCATGAGGTGGCCCAAGATGAGAAAAATGGAAAGAAAATGAAGATCCCTAGGTGAAAACCTTCCTTGAGGTGCCCAGGGCAAATATCTAGGGTGAAAACTTCTCTGAGGCAGCCTAGATGTTATATATATATATAAAGAAAAAGAAAAAAAAAGATAACTGTTATTTGCAGGAGGATGAGAAAGACAATTAGGGAGCAAAGAGAAGATCTAAAGGGGGCCCTGCTTCACATATGTTCATCTCCTCAACTCCTTACCATGCATCCCTCCATAAATTCCATTATTTTTCACTTCATTGCTCCAATTCAGGTGAAAATTTTGTTTTCTACAGGGACCCCTCGCCTCATCCATTACCATCATCCCTGCCTTCACACACACTCCTACTCCCTCTGTCCATTTAGCAACATCAGATCTATAGTCACTAACACCATCAGCCAACAACAGAAGAGGAAGAAAGATGACCATACAGCAACAGTAGCAACATCAAATCTACAGTCAAGAAACCATGAGCAGACAACAGAGGAGGAAGAAGAATGACCATCAGTAGCACCTCTGATCTTTGACAACTATAGCATGGCATTAAGGCCATAGATAAGTATCCTGCTCACTCACTCATATGCATCATTTGATCAAACATTGTAAAGGTTAAGAGGTAGTTGGTTTGTAAGTAAAATGGTGGCCAATTTCATCTAAAAAAAATAAAGGCTAGTGGATTACATACATAGGAAACTCTGTTTTCTCAAGAATTTGCTCATTTCCTCTTCAAGCCTCACAAGAAATATGCTCATCAAGTATATCTCATGTGAGGGTAGATATAATATTGTTTATGGCTACCATTTTAGAATTCTTGAAGAACTAAGATTTGGGGTAGAAACACTAGTTCACCAAACATTCAACATACCCTATTTCTTGATGCAATCACTTGTGGACTCCAGCAACAAAGTAAAAAAAAGAAATTTCCAACTGTTGGCTCACCATGGGTTGATTAGAATCCTCACTGAGGATGCCCTCATAAACCCCAGGATCCCTATAACATGGACAGTCTTCAGAGACTTACTAGCACATGATAACATCAAAACCCTCATCTATGATGTTAGTCCTTTTGTCAGTGAGGAGGAGGCAAAATAAGAAGAAGAAGATACAGAGCTAGATGGGGATGAGATGGATGAAGAAGGAATTAATACAGAAGATGATGCTGAAACAAAAGAGAAAGAAGGCATTGAAACAGAAGGGGAAGAACAAAAGGAGGAGTCACCTAGGGTGTCTCCAGAGGTCCCTGAGTAGAAGGCAACAACTGCCATCACTGCTCTCAGCACACTAGTCAAGCAAAAAAGGAAAAGAAGGAGGAAAACCCCTCTACATTTCAGAACAAGAAAGAGCAGCAAGAAACAAAAAAGCTAAGTGGCTTCAGGGATAGAGAAGCAGCTAAACAATCAAATCCCATGGCCCTAATAAACACCCATAATCTAATTGCAAATGATCCTCAGCTGGCACTTAGATATCTCGCTGCCCAAAGGCAAGCAAGTACACATTTTGAGGATATGTTTAGGCTATTAAGAAATGATAATATACATGCCTGTTAAAGGAGATGGAAAACACTGCCACATAGTTTGAAGATCATAGAATATCAGTGGGAAGAAGGAGAAAGGAAATCGGCTACTATAAACAAGAAGGAAAGACCACAACAGAAGCATAAGATGTCAAAGAGGCTACCAAGAGCCATTAAGTTGCTCAGAGGATGAACAACACTTTCAATAGGGGGTGATGATGAGCCCCATCATTGAGTAATTATATGGGCCTTAATTGACCTTAATTCACCTCCTAGCTTAGTCAAACCAACTATTCTCACAACTTATTGCATACTTTTGATTATATTTTGCTTATGAGATGAGTTAGAGTTGGATATTTTGCTTTGTGGTCTAATGTGTATGTTATGCAGGAATACAGGATAAAAGTAAGGAAAATGCAGGGATAAAAGATAAAAGTAAGGGACTATGGTAAATACCTTAGTAAAAACTTGAATGGGACAAGGGAGAGGAATTACAGGAGGTAAATCCTCCTCATTTACTACCCCTCCATTCGAATATCCCTCCATCAGCTAAAAGTACAAACAACCATATCAGGTGTACTAGAAGGCAGCCAAGCAAGTGAAGGTGCAAACAGCCAAATCAGGTGTACTAGAAGGTAGCCAAACAAGTGAAAGTACAAGCAACCTCTCTACAAGAAGGTAGTCGAGCTAGTGAAAGGGAAAGAACGAGTTTATCATTGAGTTGGGAGCTGTGCCTCCCCAATTTTGAAGGAATTCGTTGGAGACTTTAGATGTATAAATAGAAGGGCTTAGGACCTCAGTTTTTTTAGTCAGTTGGGAAGCATTGGAAGTATTTAGACTTTTTACTCTACTTTGTGTCCAAGTGCAGACTTGTAACAATTTTGATGTAATACAGTGTCCTTTTATAATGAAGCTGAGTTTTGTTTCGAGACAGCACTGAGTTAACTTAGAGGGCTGAAGTTCTTGGGTTAGGGCCCGACCCTAGTAGCCAAAGCTCCTCTTTATTGTATTATTAAGTAGCATAGTTTCCTGTTTTATGTTCATCTTCTTAAGTAGTTCATTTCCATTACAGAGGTTATTGTTTAACTGTTCATTTGTTTAAGTAGTTGCAGTCTCATTACAGTAGTGCAGAGTAGATCATTTGTGATTTCATTCAGTCAGTAGGTTGGCAAAGAAAAGATTCATAAGGTTTTCCACAGGTTTCTCGGCCTCACCTCCTCTCTCTGGGACCATGACATAAGGAAGAAACCCTGCAGCAACCCCAAAAACATAGAGTTTTAGTTTTGCATGAAGTTTGTGGTTTCACGCAGTCGCTAGTTCATTACATTGTTACTCTGTTCCTTTTATGATCATCTGCTCGTTCACTCTCTTCCCGTCATTTGATCTCCCTCACATCCCTTTCATTCTCCTTCAGCATGAAAAGTTGAGCGGAAGTTGTTAATCCATGTTCAAATGGTTTTTACCCGTAGATCGCCTCACACAACAAAACTGACCAATCACCGCCTGAATTCACTTTTAGCGTTTGACTTCGTGCACTTTAAATCCTAACCGTCGATCTACCTTATCAAATCCAATGGAAATTGCACACCTGCTCACCAACCAGCTCGGTCAAACTCCACCGTTGATTTGCCTTGCCAGATCTAACGGCTATCACGCCATATCGCATGGATTTCTGTCTGATCGTTATCTGCCTGAGGGCACGTGAAATGGGTGGTTTCGTCATGCTACGTGTCGCCCGAGGAGGCTAATCGCGTGAAATTTCAGAAAATTGATTACAAATTTGAGGGCACACGAAATACTGCTTACCGCCCTCTAAACCTACTCCCTCATTTCTGCATGTTCCTTTAAGTGCTCCAATCTCCACCGTCGATCTGTCTCCTGATCTGACGGCCATCGCATCACCCAATACCATTTCCGCACATTTATTTTGCCCGCGATCTAATCTCCACCATCGATCTGTCAATTAATCTTGTCTATCCATCTCCTGATTCCATCCACCCGATTTAATCTCAGCCGTCCATCTCCAGTTGTTCCCATTTGTTCATTTATTCACTCAACCACCTGCGATATAATCTCCACCATTCATCCTGTAGTTAACCCTGTTCGCCCATCTACCTACGTACCCTCCTGCGATCCGATCTCAGCCATTCATTTGCCTTTCACCCGCCTAATCCAATGGTTCTTAGGTGTTGTTGCTCCCTCACGTCCTCTTTTCACCAATTTGACCTCTGACTGCTTCTTCCGCTTAGACACAGACTTAGCTTAGTTTCCATTATTTACCCCTTAGTCTAGTTTTGATGCTTTTTCTTCTACAACTTAGATAATTAGCATTAGATTAGTGACTGATCTAGTAATTATTCTTAGCATAGTTGTTTAATTGGTTACCTAGGTCTGGTGTGAGTTTAGCATTACATGATTTCTTTCTTCATTTCTGCAGTAGAATAGCTCTCTCCTAGAATAGGTTTTCTCTCCTTCCATAAAAATCAAGCTTCTTTTGACCCTATAGAAGTCTGGCTTGGAACCCCTGGGGTCTCTTGCCAGATGAGCAGTGATAACAAGCAGTACCTTCACTTCTACTTTTGTATATAGCACAATCACCTCCAAGTTTGTACGAACCCCGGGTTGATAAGTAAAGTTGGCAGCCTTGGGAGTTGCAACATTCTTGCTGCAATACCTAGGCTCATCACTTTTTGGCGCTGTTGCCAAGGAGGTGTCAGAGTAGGAATGACTACTACTCCTTCTTCTATTTCTAGTCTCTAACTTTCTTTTCTTCTACTCATAGTCTTCAATTTTCTTCCATTAGTTTATTTCTGCAAAAGTAATCTAGTTTCTTTCTTTCATTTGTCATTTATTTGCTTTCCTTTCCATTCTGCAAGTAGAATTTCAATTCAGCAAGTAGTTTCCTTCTTATTAGTAGTTTTTCATTCAATTAAGCAATTTCATTATGCAAGTAGTTTTCTTTCTGTTAGTAGTCTTTCATTCAGCAATTTCAATTCAGCAGGTAGTTTCCTTTTTGTTAGTGGTTTTCATTCAATCAGAAATTTCCTTTTTGCAGAGTACTTTCCAGCTTTAAAGAAAAATCTTACAAAAAACCAAAAACATTTCCTTTCATGCCTCATAGGAATAGGGATAATTCAGGAAAATTCTTGTCAAATACCCCCACTGCATCCAACAGTCAACCTTCTTTCTTCTTCATTAATGGTGAATTGGAAGACCCTTTAGGTGAGAAACCTTACCTATTGGAGGAACCTATAAGGGAAGAAGAAGAGGATGAACTGATTCCTACTGAACAAATGGCTGAAAACCAAGATGACAGAGGAAATAGAGAGAGAATTGAGAGTGCCTTCCCCATTAGGGAAACCAATGGGGACACTAAAATGAAGAATATAAGCCCCTCTGCTCTACTTCATTTCCATGGCTTGACCAAAGAGGATCCTGACACTTTCTTGTTTGAGTTTTTTGTTATATGTTGAACCTATGACTATACAGAGGATGAGAAAAAGTTAAACTATTTCCATCTACCCTCAAGGATGCAACATTACGCTGGTTCATGGGTTTACTTGGAGATAGCATCATAACTTGGGCTCAGGTGCAATAGGCCTTTAACAACAAATATAGGGACTAATATAGGTCAAAAGACTCTAAAGAAGAGATATTTAGGATGACCATAGGCTAGGATGTATCCTTAGAATACTATGAAGAAAGATTCCATCTCAGTTACAAAAGGTCCAGGTGCACACTTGACCCTGAGTCACTAAAGCTGGTCCTTCTTAGCGAAGTAAGGGAGGATATCCTAGATACCTTACATTTGTTAGCAGGAGGAGATATCTACCAACTACCCTATGAGGATATCAAGAATGTATTTAGAAACCATTCTAGGGAAACCAGGAAAAAGGGTAGGAGTAGTCAACCTATGGTAGTTACATCATCTTCCAACTCATCCATCAAGGGTGAAATTGGAAATATGCTGGAGGATTTCAAAAGTGAGATGCTGCAAACCCTTGCCTTGCTATTGGATTCCATGAATATCAAAAGGAAGTAAGAGGAAGCAGAGAGAGCCTTGGCCATCTTTTGTCCTAGATGCACCAGGAGGCATCCTAGGAATGATTGCCCATTGAACTGTATTGAGATTTTCTCAATCTGTGAAGAAAACCACTTCACAGACAAGTGCCCTTCTTTACCTGGACTCAAAGCTGTATATCAAGGAGCTTAAGGGGTCACTGAGCAGCTTTACTACATCAACCAAAGGAGACCTCCTGGGCCTAGACCATACTAGCAGGGTATGCAAAGATCATCCCATGCATATTACAAACCCAACCAAACCACAACTATACCTTCTTAGGGACCCCCTGCTCAACCTTGCTGGGCTACACTCCCTCCTTGGTCCTATGCACCTCATTAAGCTAGCCAGCCAATCATTCCAACCTTACATTCAACCATAACATCAGTGGAATACCCCACCCTAGGGGTGGAGGCCCCAAGTCAACAATGTTCCATCCCTATTGCCTCCACCGTCTACCCAACCACATCTCCTGCACTCTGCTCCACCTAGGCCCAAACCATCGTGCAAGTATCTTTCTCGAACACTATTTTTACACCTGCTTCATCTATCTTTCTTACAGAAATCAAATTTTTGGCTAATGCAGGATTATGAAGAACACCCAGAAGTGTTCTCATCCTTCCACCTTGCAACTTCAACTTGACTTTTTCGCAACTGATGATTCTAGCCTTCCTGTCATAATCATAGAACCACTCCCCATGGGGTGTGAAGTGAAAGGATGCACCTGAGTCAATCAATTGCGCCTCATGATCAACATGTGTACTTGAAGAAGAAGCCAAGTACACATCCCCACCTTCATTTGAGGTGGTTTTTGCCTCTGCAGAAGGAGCATCATAAGATCCCTTTCCTTTCTCAGGAGCTTTAGATCTACATTCCTTTTGAAGTGCCCTTCCTTTCCGCATTTCCAGCACACCTTTATAAGTTTTCCTAGAGATTTAGATCTCCCTCTAGATTTAGATCTCCCACTCGAGGATTTATTTTTGTTTATGTTATGGGATCGTCCTCGTACAGACAAGGAATCACCATTCTAGCCCTCTGTATTTTTCCGTCTCATCTCCTACGACAACAAGGATGAGACTATTTCATCAAACTACAAGGAAGTCATATTTCTACCTATTGCAACAACGAGACTATTCCACGAATCTGGTAGAGAACACAACAAATTGATGCACTTATCTTCATCTAAAATTTTTATATCAACATATAACAAATGGCTTACCATAGTATTAAAGGTGTTCAGATGCTCGTTCACCGAGTCTCCATCCTTCATCCTCAGGTTATACATATTTTTCTTTAGGAACAATTTATTCACCAAAGACTTAGATTGGTACAAAATCCCTAACTTTTCCCACAAAGCCTTTGTAGAAGCTTCCCCTTATACATTCAACAACACTGCATCTGAGATACACAACCAAATTGTGCTCTTTTCCTTCCAGTCCAACTTCGCCCAGTCTTTAGTTGAAATTTCCATTGGTTTACTACCCGAATCTACCACGATCCACTGATATTTATCCACCAGCACATCCTCCATCTTGAGTTTCCGAAACTCATAACTTTGACCATTAAATTTCCCGATCTATATCTTTCCACAACTCACCATCTTCTTTCACCACAAGAATCAATCCTGTAGATCTCCCACTGAATAGGGTCCACCATAGGCCTGAGAAAAACCCTTCAGTAGCAAAGGCATCCCCTTGAAGCCAAAACAAATCTAATACCAAATGTAAGTTTTAACCCCTACAAAAATTACTTGCATATGAATTCTAAAAAAAATGAAATTAAAAAATGGCGAGGGCATAAAACATTAAAAAACATGTACACAGAGATTTTCCCTTGGATCCCAAAACCGGAACTACCAAATTGATTTTTCATTATATTCCTTTCAATGTTATAATATATATATATATATATATATATATATAGGTATGTATGTATGTATATGTCGAAGAACCCATAAACCCCAATCCATTAACCCTGTATTAGAAGATAGCCGTAGATCCCTTGACCAGATCTACAAAAATACCATGGATAGAAAACCATCATGCCCAAAACCATGCACGAAAACCATGCACAAAAGCATAGGTAGGTTCGCCCACTTGATATAGGGTCCAAAAAAAAAAAATCTCGGGGCACTGCCCCAGACCCCATAGAGCGGGGCTATAGCCCCTCTCAAACCCCCTAACAGGAGGGGTTACCATATCCCCTGTGACCCCCTTGCACATGGAGCTATTTGTGGAAAGAATATAACTCACACCCAACAAGGTTCAAAAGGTGTCATCGGAAGAAATGGGCAAAAGAAAGAAACAAGGACTATTCTACTATTGTGATACAAGTACTCCCTAGGACATAAATGCAAGGAACCAAAATTCTTTCAAATTGATGCTATTGAAAATATCTCAGCCAATGAAACTCCATCCACTAAGTGCCTAAGGAAGAAGAGGATGAACCCCAATCTGACCTAGACAATGATCTCATAGCTACGCGAGATGAGATGATTATATCACTACTTACCTTGGCTAGAATTTCGTTGCCCTCGACTCTCAAAATCCGAGGTTTTATTAAATATCGACCAATGTTTTTGTTGACTAATAGTGGCAACACTCATAAATTTGTCCATAAGAGAGTACCAAAAGTTTTTCATTGTTTTGTATGGGCAATATCTAATTTCCAAGTCCTTACTGTTCATGGGGGGGCCATGAAATGTGAAGGATGCTGTAAAAATATTAAGCTTCAGATGGAAGACTATCACCTAAAAACCCACATATTTTCCAATGAAATGGGTGGTTGCGACATTGTCCATCGTTCAGAATGGCTTTACACATTGGGCCCTATCATAATGAATTTCTAGGAGTTATATATGAGATTTAAGTAGAATGGACACACTCATACATTGAGGAGACTCCTCGCAGGTGCTTCTACTATCATCATCTCGCAATGAATGGAGAAGCTTTTAAAAAAGGGCCATCATGGGGTAGTAGCCAAATTTAATTCCATCCAGGCCATTGAATCCACTCCTCCTTATATGGAAAATGTATTAGATCGCCACCAACGAGTCTTTGACAAAACTAAAGAGATTCCACCCTCTAGGGGTGAACATGATCATAGAATCCCCTTGGTCCTAGGTTCCCAACCGCCAATTGTCCACCCATATCGATATCCTTTTTCATAAAAGAATGAAATTTACAAAATCATCAAGGAAATCCTTGAAGCCAGTGTTATTCATCCCAACAACAACTGTTATTCATCTCCATTAGTCATAATAAAGATGGAGAATGGCATATGTGTCCCGACTTTAGGGCCCTTAACAAGATCACTATCAAGGAAAAATTTCATATTCCAATAGTTTATGATTTGCTTGTGTTGGGCATCGGATCCCCCCACAGCATGTTTTGGGGCTCAAAGCCCAAGTTTTGGGTCAAATGTATTGTAAGACTCCGCGAATTGAGGGCGCGGAGTGCGAAGTATAGGCTGGGTCATAGGGTTGTCTGCCCTAATATTTGTAATGTAATGTAATGTCATGTCGGCCTACCCATGGTCTGCAGACCATGGGATTGTATAAATAGAGCGAAGCTCTAAGTTGTACATTAGATAATTAAGGGAATGGGAGATAGATGAGTACAAATGGTTCGAGCATAGAGTATGAGTCTAAGTGTATTGGGTCATAGTAGTAGGAAGAGGCTCTGCAACTGAGTGCATAGAGGCCTAGTAGAGTCTGCAGCTGAGTGCACAGACCCCTACAGCTGAGTGCACAGGGCGGTGTCGGGTCTGTAACCTTGAACGAAGAATAATAAAGAGAAGTTGATTCCAATTTCTGTGCATCTGCTTGTATATTTCATTATATACATTTATACTATTTTGTTTATTGTGCGCACTTATATGAATGCTGGATATATTGTTAATTATCATGAGACTTACACAGATAAGCTAAGTAATGAGATAATAACAGGTTAATAGTAAGGAATTTGGGTAATAATACGGATCATGCCCCGAGTAAGGCTATGCGAAGGTAGCATCAAAGGTTGTGAGGGACTAATAAATGCACATAGCGACGTGCATGCAGGGTCAAACTGCGGAGTACCAAAGCTCATCAGATATCCCCAGGGTGCGGAAACCTGGTTCCAGCACCCTCCCATACTACTTTGGGTGAGTTCTCAGTCTGCACTCCGCGAACTGTTGAAAAAAGGGCCAGTAGTACCGAGATTTGTTTGGCTAAATCGCCTTCGAACCTAGGTCAGGCCCATACAAGCCAATAAATGGTCCCGATTTGTTTGGCTAAATCGCTTCCGAACCTGGGTCAAGCCCATACAAGCCAACAAATGGTTCCGTTGCCGAGACCGAGATCTGCATAAGGGATGTCTGATGTCTTGTCACTGGAATCCGACCAAAAAGGAAATTGAAGGGTGGCTAGACAGAAAAATTCACGAGTTCACGGCGCAGGAAAATTGGAATCTGCGAGTATCAAAGGAACAGTGGTTGGAGCACTACTTATATACGGAAATCCATGAAATTTTCTTTAAGTCATTCCCCTCTGAGTTGTATGAGTGGATCGCGAAGCTAGCAGAAAGTCAGGGGAGGTGTAGGCTTGACAAACCAATTGTGTGGACTCTTGAATTGGTGCAGAAACTAGAAGCATCGGAAGAAAAGCTCGCACACGCTGTGGACCACTGGCTTGATTGAATTATAGGAGCATTTATCACCTAGTTTGCGGTAGACATGACAGTCCGTTACAACGAGGCGGAATGACGCTTCCTCAAAGGACCGCGAGGTAAGTACATTAAATCTTTGAACACTTGGATTAAAATTCTACTGTGTGAAAAGCGGGTTATGTGAATAAATTAATATTTGGGACTACGTGAAGTGGGAGGACCTATAGAAATGGAAGTAGCGAAGAATTAGAGACTAGTCCCTTGATTTCACCTCCACAGGAGAGCGAGGAGGAGCTCGCGAGAGTTTTGCCGAGGATCGTGATTAATCTGATAAGACAGCAAATTCCACGCATACCACCCCCACCTACACCACCACCGAGTTCACCATCTTCATCTCCAACTTTTCCCATACCACCTCCACCACCACCCCAGTTTAATATGGCGAGCGCAATAAAATTTCTGATATTCAGGGGAGTAGGAAACGAAGATCCGTAGCAATTTTGGTTCATGGTAAAGGCTGTATGGGAAGCGCAAGGAGTTGTGGATGACAATATAAAGAAGGCAATGCTGGTAAGCACATTGTAGGATCACGCACTAACATGGTACTTCAAGCATTCTAGTGAGCATCCAAACGCGGGGATCACAGATATCCAGACTGTGCTGAATAGGGAATTTAGCAGGCCAAAATAAGAGACGAAGTTGATTATCAGGTTTAAGGAAATCGTGATGCTCTTGGGCGAGACCCCCTGGGATCTGGACCAAAGATTGAAGGGTATGATTCACAAAGCCAACATGACTTTTACGGATGGACAACACTGCGCATGATTTGTAACATCACTAACATCGCACTTAAGGACGACGTTGTCACAAAAAAAGCTTTCCACCCAGGCCGAAGCTTTGGAGATGGCAATGAGATTGCATGAGACCCCTATACAAGACCCTAGTCTGGGAGTCCAACAAATCCACACGCAATTGCAAAATCTGTGTTTGGAGATGCAGAGTTTGAAATAGGATAGGACACCTCGGCCAGAGGCGCGCGAGGAGGTATGGTGCATAAAATGCAAAGGCCAGGGGCATGACAAGGACCACTATCTAGTTCTCGCAAATTACTTGGAAGGAGGAGGGCTAATGCCGTTAAGACCTAAGGCATAGGTAGGACCTAGCACGACACCTGCATTATGGTGCGTGATCTGTCAGATAGGAGGAAAACACACTACAGATAACTGTCACCTATTACAGAAGTATACACAGATGTCCCAATAGTTCTGCAATTTCTATAGGTCGATAGGCCATGTTGAGCACCCTTGTAGAAGTTACGAGTTGATTATGGACCAGACTCCTTCTTATAGAATGTAGACCAAAACACGAGCCCTTGATCCAAATACAGGGATGGCGTGCACTGTATTTCAAGGGTGCGGTTGAGGTCGAGGTGGAATGGGACCAGGAAGGGGTCGCAGACAACTAATTTGTTACAATTTCGGAGGGCCATGGCACTATTCCCGTGATTGCACAAACCCAAGTAGGACATCATGTTTGTACTGTACTCAGTTTGATCATGAGGCAAAAGACTGCCCTACATTGATAGTGAGACTTCAATTTGCAGATGATGAGGTTTGAGTTGTGCGAAGAAGACCCAAACATAAACATGATGCTCAAAAGCAGTATGACCACTAGTGATGATAAAGGTAAGCAGTTAGAAGAAAGTGCGTGGGTTCACAAGGCTCCTACAAAGGAACCTGAATTTAATTTAGAACGCGTGAAGGAGACATTCATGGAAGCTAAGAAGAGCTTCATGGAGGCCTCCACTTCAGGTAGTAAGGATCAACTAGAACTAGGGATGGATCCTTCAATGCTCACTACCTTTCTGGAGACATGTATGAAATTGCTACGTGATAGCAAGGCAGTAAAGGACTACAAGAACTTATCACTAGGTGCGTGGGGTCAGGAGAACTGCGCGTGGTCCGGAAACTTGGAAAGCATGCATTGTGCACAGGAAGGGAAATGAGGTTGACTACGCAAATCGGCAAGTATGAAATGGATTAGGTAATCCTGTATCTCGGATCGAACGCTAATGTACTGTCAAAACAAACATGGAACGCATGGGCAGACCCGTGCTACAATGGTCTTATATTCAGTTACAAATGGTGAACCAACAGAAGATCTTGCCCATGGGAAGATTGTAAGGAATAACAATTGACATTGAAGGTGCGAGTGCGCAGGTGGATTTTGAAGTGATAGAGATTGTCGATGACAGTAATCCCTATCCTACACTACTAGGAATAGACTAGGCCACTGATATGAATAGAATCATAAATCTGAAGAAGCACAAAATGATATTTGAAAAAAAATCACTACACATAGTGGTACTGCTAGGCCCAACCGAAGGAGCGCGATACACTGAACTAGTGTGCGATGGTGATAGTGATGACGATCTCGATTGTATTTACAAGATAACCGTGCGAGAAGAGGATTGGGTGAATCTGACTACAGATGGAAGGATTTCATGGGAGTGCGACAATTCCTGCACTTCGGATTTAGACGAAGAAGTAGAATGATGGAAGAACTGGTTACACGAGGTAACCACACTCAATTGCAACATGATTACTGTGCTGCGTGACAACAGAGGCAAGGGATCTACCTACATATGATGGGTTGATAGCGATGGATGAATTCCCAAACAAATTTGAAAGCACAGTACCAGAACAACAGTGGTTTGGTGCTCTGAAGTGAGCACTGCGCCCAATGCTCGCACGATGGTGTGGTACACATCAAGGGAGTTTTGAGGACTGGCACAGATGCATAAGGATGATGCGCCTATGATTTGGAAAACCCTAGCTTAGGATGAGAGCGAACCACCAGGGGTGGAACAACTTGCACACCCACCTTTCCTGATGGGTACAAACATATGCCGTACAGCCCGCACAAGCACACACCACTCCCAGAATAGAAAATCACAACAAAACACAGTAGCAGGAAAGGCAACGCGTGCTACCAATTATCCATGGAGAAGCATTCGATAGGGTGTGCATAGTACTGAACATGGTTTACTAGGTGAGACGCACTGATTGGGACCTACGCATACTAGCAGTTCGATGGGCCTATAGGACCATGTGCAAAACCCTGACCGCAGAAACAATTCCAAAGGTGCGGAACAGAGTAGGGACCATAATTTTTGAAGAGAATGAAAAGGGGAATCCACACATAATAGTGCCTGCAGATGTGATAGTGCGCGAAGCCCAGGACGAACAAATCACATAGCTACATGAGGTTGAACACATAAGGCTTCAAGAAACAATTCAACGAGGGAACCTTAGATTTCGCAAACTCGAAAAAGACCAAGTACAACTAAGGAAGAAAAGCATTTTGATGGACGCAGAGGTCAAGAGGCTAGAAAAAGAGATCAAGCAAGCATGTCTGATCGATAAACCAAGGATGACAAGGCAAGGTGCCGATGATCATACCACTGAATTAAGAGAGTATCATCGAGAATTTATGACTCTACTACCATGGCTATGATCACATATCACCAAACGCAGTAACTAGGGGAGCGCAACACATACAATAGAACATGCGATGCTAGCTATCACGAGGGAAATTGAGGATTTTCCACGGACGATACTGGATGGCAAAAGGGAGGCCCACATAGGTGGTGCAACCACCTGACTAGTCGTAGGAAGCACGGTCTCAGCACTCTAGGCATTTGAAAGAGAGCGCGACACTATAAAAGAGTATGTTTGGGAACTACGTGATAGGGGAGGTGTGCGTAGAATCAACATATCACAAGGTTCATGCCCGTGCATGGAGGGCTGCGCTACCACGCGGGTAGGCTGGGAAGTGACCATTGGTGTCACTGTTCATGACGGGATGTCCAGTTTGAGGCCAAATGGAGCGGGTGGTGGACATTTAAGACAACAGTTATGGGAAAGATTTTGGAAAATCTACTGCCAAGAAAGCACTGATGGCTCGAAATTGGGGGGAATGGTCGAATTTGAATTCAAAAGGCACTATAAAACTCCAGGGGATAGCCACAAAACAACACTTGTTCACTTGAGATTTGAGCAGTTGATTAAAGCACAGAGTGTTGAGTACCGAGTGATATTCGAGCCCCTAAGTTCGCGAAAGACCACATACAATTCAAACAAAATGGCAGCTACTAGGAGAGGTTTGGGCTTTGTAGAAGGAACCATCGACGAGGCCACGTAGAACCCCACGGTACACGATGTTCCTGAAGATACTGGATTTGCGCCAAAAATCCTGAAATCCCCTCAGACACCGAGACTGAAAAAAGATAAGTAGATAATGGGACTAGTCCGCATGTCCCTGAGGAATCCGTGTTCGGTAAGCTATCAATGGAGGAAAAGGGCAAGGCTGTCACCATTGAGTCAGATTAAGAGGAGGAGGACTTACAGGCTCTGATTCCCGAGGTAGAGGAAGCAGAGGACGTGGAGGAAGATATCCAGCCAGTGTGCTCTGCAACGAAATTGCCCGAGTACATCTCTCCGCGAAAAGGGAAAACCAAGATACCAAAGGATATGGATGCCACAAAGAACGCACTCCAGACCCCGCTCTTCCCTGATGAAATTGTTTTTGAGAGATTGCACCTGGGCCACGTGCCCACATTGAAGTTCGAAGATTGGGACCTCGCGGACAGCGAGATGTTCCCAACTTAGAGATGGAGAGCCTCATGAAGCAGAGCACGGAGGGGCCAGTAATAACATTAGAGCCGTGAAAATGGTTGTGCGGTGTGGAGAAGGCCGAATTTCTTCATCTGCTATGGATACCACACTTTCACCACGCGCCCATCACCATTTTCGTCATCAGGCAGCTGCTTTTCCTGTTGCATGATGGGTACTTATGGCTGGAGGAGCCTATTCCCATCACGACAGCTCTCATCCACAGAATTTCTTGGCTTCCCTATAAGGGAAAAGACCCTGTGACGATAGTAGGAAAAAGCGGCGATTTGGCCCTCGTGGAAGCCATGAAGGCCAAATACAAGTTGGAAAAGAAAAAGAGAGGTTATGCCATCACTAGTATCAAGGATAAGGGGGTACATGTAGCCACCCAACTCTTTATCGGCAAGGTAATTAGAAAATGCCACGCTGATGAAGTAGCAACGACGGTGATTGCATTGGCCAAACAATGCACGGAGGGGGTCCAATTCAACTGGGATGAGTTCCTCTTTGAATAATTTTTGATCAACTGCAAGGAAGCCTAGGAGCAGGGTAAGACCTTCCACTACGCGTGGTTTCTCTTGTCCATCTTGCTGGTCGTAGGTGAACTACTAGAGGATAGTCAGTTCCTGGACATTGAGCGTGACCTACCCGAGGCCACGAAGTACGCGTCGCTGTGGGCTACCAAGGATGCGAAGAAGATTCACGATACAAAGGTTTTTTTGGTGCTTATGGAGGCGAGCATCCGCATGTGGATCAATAGGAGGCCACGCCTGTTCCCCACCGTGTACAACAATCTACAGAGTTTCACAACCTTCAAAGCGAACATGCACAATATCTACATCAGGGCACAGAAAGATCCGGCGCAGCAGTGGACCAAGCTCCCATTCATCGCCACTGATGATGCAATTTTTACAGTGTTAGAGACATGGCCTCTCGAGTGGCGCACCCCGAATTTAGTAGAATTGGAAAAGGTGGCAGCACAGAAAATAAAGGAGGCCAAGCTGCGTGTCACACAGCTGGCCGAGAAGAGGCGCAATGAAAAAGCGGCAGCAAAGGAAAGGATAGTCCACGAGGCAGCACAGGCAGCCACAGAGCAGACAAAGGCTACTGAAGTAGTAGCAGCAGCATAGATAACAGGGGCCACAAAAACATAGGAAGAGGAGGGCCAGGAATTATCTATAAGACAGGAGACAGAGGACACAGACCTTGCAGGAGAGGGTGTAGACCCAGGCACAACTTCCACCCAACTCAAAAGGCCTCATGTCACATAGAGATCGAGTCCACGGAAAAAGGTCAAGGCCTCCAAATTGGCCATTGACCCGATCACGTTAATGGAAGGTGACCTCTACGACATCGGTGAGACGGTTTGTGATGTCACCAAGGAAGCACTCCAAGAAGTCATGTCATAGTAGCAAACTGTGTTGGGGGCCCTAAGGGCACAGCTGTAGGAACTACATGTGCAGCCCCCACAGGAAGGAACCGTAGCCACCTACGTCACAATAGGCACATCAGCAACAGAACATATGTTACGTGCAAGGATGGCCAATACCATAGCGCTACCAAAAGGGGCACTCACAGTAGAGAATGAGGTCGACAGAGCCGTGGTTGGCAAGATCAAGCGACTTGGCCTTAATTTGGCTACCCTTCTGCGAGACACACTGTATCAATTGCAGGATGGAATAACAACAGAGCTCTACGCCAGGGAGGGTTGCACGATATAGGTGCTAAGTGAGCAAAAGATCAACATCGAATAACTCAGCCTGCAGTGTGACGAACTTGTGTCATAGAACCAACAGTTAGTGCAAATAGTTGATGAAGCGTGCCGATGAGTCCTAGAGTTGTCCATCGATGTGGACCTGCCAATAGAAGTACGGGTCCACTGTTTAGCAAGTGGAGTCTGAAACGTGCGCAAGGAAATAACGTGAGTGTAGCTGGAGCTGAATCTCCAGATTACCGAGCTGTGGCTGAAGACGCAGCCTTCCACTCCCCCAGAAGTTAGAGAGCAGCTCGTTAGCACTATTCAAATAGGGTTGGAAGAAATTGGACGGGCAATGCAGGATTGCACTGGTATGTTGGACCAACCCTTTAGCGTCCTCACATCCTTGCAGGAGGACCCCAACATAGAGTGCCTAGAAACAGAGGCATGTGAACTTTAGGAGTAGTACGAAAATGTCCAAGGAACTGCACAGACAGTTGTCCTCACTCAATGGCTCGCAAAGATGCAGCAAGAAAGGGCACTGAAAGAGCAGGTGGATGCCACAAGACAAAAAGAGGCACTTCTCAAAGCACACATCTAGTGATGGATTGATGAGGCCTTCACCATTACGGCAGAATCTATCAAGGGCAGATTCACACATATACAGGGGCTCTTCAAGCTAAGGCAGGGATTTGATCCTCACAAAGAAGCATCGGAAGAACGCATGTAGTAGGTCCAACAAACCACAGAACAGTGCACTGCGGACCTCTAAGCAGCATGGGACCAGTCAGAGGGACTCCATTCCAAGATCACCGTGCCAACTGAGTGACTCGGGGATGAGTCACGATGTTTGTGTTGGGGGCCTGTTGGGCATCAGATCCCCCCACAACATGTTTTGGGGCTCAAAGCCTAAGTTTTGGGTCAAATGTATTGTAAGACTCAGCGAATTATGGGTGCGGAGCGTGAAGTATAGGTTGAGTCATAGGGTTGTCTACCCTAAGATTTGTATTGTAATGTAATGTCATGTGGGCCTACCCATGGTCTGCGGACCATGGGATTGTATAAATAGAGCGAGGCTCAAAGTTGTAAAGATAACTAAGGGAATGGGAGATAGATGAGTATGAATGCTTCGATCATAGAGTAAAAGTCTAAATGTATTGGGTCATAGTAGTAGGAAGAGGCTCTGTAGTTGAATGCACAGGGGCCTAGTAGAGTCCGCAACTGAGTGTGCAAACCCCTGTAGCTGAGTCGCAGGGAGGTGTTGGGTCTGTAACCTTAAACGCAGAATAATAAAGAGAAGTTGATTCCAATTTCTGTGCATCTGCTTGTATATTGCATTCTACACATTTATACTATTTTGTTTATTGCGCGCACTTATATGAATGTTGGATATACTGTTAATTAACACGAGACTTACATAGATAAGCTAAGTAACCAGATAATAACAGGTTAATAGTAAGGAATTTGGGTAATAATACGGTTCGTGCCCCAAGTAGGGCTGCGCAAAGGCAGCATCAGAGGTTGCGAGGGACTAATAGATGTGCGTAGCGACATGCACGCAGGGTCAAACCGCAGACCACTGGAGCTCATCAGACATCCCCAGGGTGCGGAAACATGGTTCCAGTACCCTCCCATACTACTTCGAGTGAGACCTTAGTTCGCGCTCTGTGGACTGTTACCGAAAGGGCCACTAGTACTGAGATTTGTTTGGCTAAATCACCTTTGAACCTAGGTCAGGCCCGTACAAGCCAACAGCTTGATGAACTGCATGGTGCTAAATGTTTTACCAAGATAGACCTCTGCTCAGGCTATCACTAAATACGCATGAAGGAAATTGATATTTCCAAGACAACCTTCCAAAATCATGAAGGCAATTATGAATTCTTAGTCATGCCATTTTGTATCTGTAATTATCCATCCACTTTTCAGAGCCTCATGAACCACATTCTAAAACCATATCTCAGAAAATTTATCCTAGACTTTTTCGATGACATTCTCATCTACAACATAACATGGGACAAACACCTTCATCATGTTGACCAGATATTGAAATTGCTCCAAGACCACAAATTATTTGTTAAATTATGAAAGTCCTCCTTTGGCATGGAAGAATTTGAGGATTTGGGACACATTGTGGGCCGGGATGGAGTGAGGGTTGATCCCAAAAAGATTCAGGCAATGGAAGATTGGCCCCAACCAAAAACCTTGAAGAGTTTGTGGGGATTATTGGGTCTCACTGGCTACTATCACAAATTTGTTTGCAATTATGCATGCATTGCTACACCCCTCACTAATATTCTCAAGAAAAAATCATTTCTCTAGATTGATGCAACTTAGAAGGTCTTATTGGCTCTCAAATAGGCCATGTTCTCTACTCCAGTTACCATACTTCACCAATCTTTTGTAATTGAATGTGATGCTTTAGGTACGGGCATTGGCATAGTATTAATGGAGGAAGGTAGTCCATTGGATTTCACCATTCAATAACTCAGTGGTAAAAATCTATGTCAATCTACATATGTAAAAGAAATTATGGCCATATTACATGTAGTAGACACTTGGCAACCATACTTATTGGGACGAAGTTTCCAAATCCACACTGACCATCATAGCCACGACAAAATAAATGGTTGATGTTGGGATGATTTAAATCTTCCCAGCATCAGCAAAATAAATGGCTTACAAAAATGTTGAGATAATTTACAAGAAGGGGCATGATAATGTAGTGGTTGATGCCTTATCATGCCAATTTGAGGATGAGGGCACCTTTATATCACTCTCTTTACCCATACCAAATTGGATTAAAGAGGACTACCATGAATGGTTCTCCCACCCCTATCTGTCACAACTCATTAATAACTTAAGAGAAGATCCTAATTCCTCAGCAGAATACTCTTAGAAGGATGAGGTTCTTTTCTACAAGGATCGAGTATTGTTATCCCCGACCTCCACCCTCAAAACCTGCATCTTGTAAGAGTTGAACTCCTCTCTGGTTGCAGGAAATTCAATCTTTCAAAAGACTTATGCATGAGCATGCCGCTCTTTATTTTGGATCGACATGAAAAATAAAATTCTTAATTTTATATTTGAATGTGATGTATGCCAACACAATAAAGGGGAAATGATCAAGCTACCAGGAACCTTACAACCATTTCCACTTCCTACTTCCATCTGGACAGATGTTTCCATGGATTTCATTACATGTCTCCCAAAGTTAGGCAACAAATCATTCATCATGGTGGTTGTTGATAGAATTTCCAAATATGCTCATTTTTGCGCTCTACCACACCCATTTACCCCAACATTGGTGGCTCAAGTTTTCATGGACCAAATATTCAAACTACATGGCATGCCAAATTCCATTGTGTCTAATCGAGACCCCACTTTCACAAGCAAAATTTTGGCAAGGACTTTTCAAGCTCCAAGGCATGCAACTCCAAATAAGTATAGCCTATCATTCCCAAACACATGGGCAAACAGAGGTAGTCAACAAATGTTTGGAGACCTATCTGTGGTGCTTCACTTCAGACAAGCAACATCAATGGGTACAATGGATGCCTTTAACTGAATGGTGGTATAATACTAACTATCATGAAGCCACCAAGATGATGCCATATGAGGTAGTGTATGGCCAACTCCCACCTTTAACATTTTCTTATGTCCCCAGATGTTCCAAGGTACATGAAGTTAATCAATGCCTACAGAATTGTGTCATCGTGATCACTCATATCAAAGATAATCTACTTCAAGCTCATAAAAAAAATGAAGAAATAGGCTGACCAACATTGTTTTGAGCGGTCATTTCAAGTAGGTGACCAGGTGTTCATGCATCTCCAAGTGTATAAGAAAATCTCTCTCAAAGAAAAGGGATGCCAGAAACTAGGACCAAAATTCTATGGGCCTTATAAGGTACTTCAGTGTATCAGAGAAGTCACTTACAAATTGGCCTTTCCAACTACTTCAAATGTATCATGCCTCAAGAAAGTGGTGGGGACTAATTGCAAGGTTCAAACAAGTCTGCCATAATTAGATGAGGAAGGTTCACTTTGGCTTTGACCAAAACAATTCCTCGAGACTCGCGAAAGACATCTTTGTGGCTACATGATCAAGGAAGTCCTCATCAAGTGGAAAGACACCTCTCCAGAAGATGTGACCTAGGAACTAGCCACTATTATTTTTCTTTTGATGGAGGAGGGTAGGTTATGGTCCAACCGTAACCCATTTATTTGTGTAATAAGCCCAAGGGGTCTAGTCAGAGTCATAATTAGTTAGTTGAGTCAATAGAGCTAGTAAGCAGTTATCCAAATTAATAATAATTGTAAGTGGTTGACCCATATTATAGAAAAGGGACCACAATTAGTTATAAATCGACCCTAGTTAATAAATAAAGTGGTTAATCCATGTTATGCAAGGGACCACTAGTAGTTATGGTTTTGGATGTCATTAAGCTATAAATAGTCTTAAACAGTGACGGAAGAATCATCAAGTGTTATTGTAATTGAGCTCTGCTCTGTTGGAGGTTTCCCCCTTGAATAAGGAAGTGAACATTGTATCCAACTTCTGAATAATCAAATATTTTGTTGTTGGTGTGTGTTATATTCTTTCCACGATTAGGTGCACGCATTGTATGTTGCGACGGGCACAACGGGGGGGGGTGTCACAAGGGGGGCGACAGCCCTCCCTATCGGGGGGTTTGTAGGGGGGCTATTGCATGAGGTCCAGGGCAACATCCTAGGAAAATTATTTTTTATGTGAACCAAATAAAAGTTTGGTGGATCCAAGGATGGGGGGCAAAGACATAGATGGTGGGGGAACCTACCCATGGTTTTGTGCATGGGATTTTCACATGGTTTTGGGCATGATGGTTTTATGCCCATTATATTTTGTAGATCTAGTCAAGTGAACTATAATTATGTTCTAATCCAGGGTTATGCATTAGGGTTTATGAATGCTTCAACATGTATATATATGTATTGTAACATTGAAAGGAACATAATGAAAAATCAATCTAGTAGCGTCGGTTTTGGGATCCAGGGGAAAATATCTGTGTATATTTGTTTTTGTTCTTGCCATTATTTATTTTTATGTTTGAAGAATTCGTTTGTAGGTAATTTTTGTACAGAGTTAAAACGACATTTGCAACTTATCTCATTTCATGTGATATTTTTGTATTTCGAACTATATTATTTAATATTTATGATATTTTGGTTTTCATTTATTTGTACATAAAAAAATAAAAAAAATAATATATATATATATATATATATATATATATATATATATATATAATTTTATTTAAATAAATTTAAAAATAAAATAAAACTATAAATTTTAATTTTATTATAAAAAAAACATATTATATAGGTATATCTAAATAAAGTGTATATTAGAGTATACGTGTATAATGTATTAAAAAGATAAAATTTACATATGTTTATGTTATTTTTTTATTGTGTATAAATAAATCCTTAATTTTGTAAAATTTTCCTCTTTTAAGCTTCTTGCTATTTATTAAAGATTATTTTTTCAAGGCAAAAAAATAACATATACAGTGGTTGACAACAAAAGCAACAATGGAATTAAAAAAGAGTAATAGTTGTTTTTTACATCAAAAAGGTAAAAGTTGTGATACATCACACATCTTAAGATTTATAATACTAATCTTAGGGTCTATAATATTAGGATTTATAATGTTAAGGTTTTATAATATTAATAAATTAATTTTAGGGTTTACAATATTATTTTTAGGGTTTATAATATTAATCCTAAGATTTATAATGCTAGGGTTTATAATATCAATCTGAGAGTCTATAATATTAATCTTAGGCTTTGTAATTCTAAGTTTTATAATACTAGAGTTTGATATATTAAACTTAGAGCTTAATATCTTAGGGTTTGTAATATTAATCTTAGGGTCTATAATCCTAGGGTTTAATATATTAAATGTAGAGTTTAATATGTTAATCTTGGGGTTTAATATATTAATCATAGTGTTTTTAATATTTATCTTAGTGTTTATAATATTAATCCTAGAGTTTATAATCCTACGATTTATAATATTAATCCTAGGCTCTAATATTAAACCTAGAGTTTATAATAATAATCCTAGGGTTAATAATTACATCTGTATTTAAAAGATTCAAAAGATCAAAATTAGATATGTTTATGTTATCTTTTATCATATATAAATTAATCCCTTAATTTCATATATTTTTTTCTTTTTTAAGCTTCTTGCTATTTATTAAAGATTACTTTTTGGAGGAAAAAAATGACATATGGAAAATGAATAATATTCCTTTTAGGCCAAGAACAAATGCAATAACATAATTCAAAAGTAGTAACAATTATTTTTGTCTTTGAAAGGGGTGAAAGTGGTAATATAGTGCAGATATTAGGGTTTATAATATTAATCTTAGGGTTTATAATATTAATGCTAAGGCTTATTATATTAATTCTAGGGCATATATGGCTAGGGTTTATAATATTAATCCTCGGGTTTATAATACTAATTCTAGGGTTTATAATACTAGGGTTTAATCTTTTAAGCTAAGGGTTTAATATATTAAGGTTTATAATATTAATCATAGGGTTTAAATCCTATGATTTATAATATTAATCCTGGGGTTTAATATTAAACCGAAGATTTATAATACAGCTTGAGTGGGCCTAATGGTTAAGAGCATGTGTTTCCTCCTAAGAGGTCATAGGTTCAAAACTAGAGGGGGGTAGAGTATGTATGCCTTCGCAGACTTAGCAGTCAAATCGCCGCGCGGAGGTGGGTCCTTTGTCCCACAAACAAGGGGGTCTCATACACCAATTTGGTGTCTGGCTTGGCTGTGACCTTAAAAATGATTATTATTATTATTATTATTAATAATATTGTCATGATTTGTAATATTAATCATAGATTTTAATATTAACCTAGGGTTTATAATATAACTCCTAAGGTTTATAATATTAATTCTAGGGTTTATAATCATATGGTTTAATATATTAAACTTAGGGGTTATAATATTGATCTTACAGTTCATTATATTGAGTTTATAATATTAGGGGTTTTTTTCTTAGAGTTTAATATTGTGACATTGTAAAGGTACAAAAATCTATCCAACATCACATTGTGAAAAACATTATCTCAATGCAGAAAGAAATCTAAGGAATTATTTTCACAATGTTACATTAAAACACATTTATTCAATGTCGCATTGCAACATTACAAAATTGGGGTTTAGTATTAGGGATTTTAATATTGGGTTTATAATATTATGGCTTAATATAGGATTTATAATTTATAATATTATGGTTCATAATATTAATCTTAGGGTTTATTATATTTATTTTTATAATGTTAGGATTTTATATTAGGGTTCAATATTGTGATGTTGGATTGATACACAAATCTATCGAGCACCACAATTCCGACAAACAGTGTTTCAATGCAACATTTAATTTGACAATCATTGTCACAATGTTATATTATGTTGCAATCGAGGGTTTATAATATTAATCCCAAGGTTTAATATTGAACCTAGTGTTTATAGTAATAATACCAGGGTTTGTAATATTAATCGTAGGGTATATAATACTAAGGTCTATAATATTAATTGTAGGGTTTATTAAATTAGGTTTTATATTGTTAGGGTTTTTTAATTAGGTTTTAATATTGTGATGTTGTAAAGGTAAAAAAATCTATTCAACGTCACATTGTGACAAACATGGTCTCAATGCGACGATTAATTTGAGAATTATTGTTGCAATGTTACATTATATCACATTTATTCAACGTCGCATTATAACATTGAAAAATTGGAGTTTAATATTAGGGATTTTAATATTGAGATTTTAATCCTAGGATATGTATTGAAAATATTAAAATTGCATTTGTTTATGTTATTTTTTATCGTGTATAAATTAATCCTTTCTTTTGTAATTTTTTTCCTCTTTTAAGATTCTTGTTATTTATTAAAGATCATGTTTTTAAGGAAAAAAAATGACATTTACAGTAATGAAGAGTATTCCTTTTAGGTCAAGAACAAAGGCACTAACATAATACAAAATCCATAAGAATTGCTTTTGTACGTGAAAGGAGTGAAATTGGCAATATAGTACACATATTAGGTTTATAACATTAATCTTAGGGTTTTTAATGTTATGATTTATAATGTTAGGGTTTTATGATATTAATATATTAATATTAGGGTTTATAATATTAATTTAAGGGTTTCTAATATTAATCCTAGGGTTTACAATGCTAAGGTTTATAATATTAATTCTTGGGCTTATAATACTAAGGTTTATAATATTAATCCTAGGCTTTATAATCCTAGGTTTATAATATTAATTATAGTGTTTATAATACTAGGGTTTAATATTTTAAACTTAGGCTTTAATATCTTAGGGTTTATAATCCTAAGGTTTATAATACTAATCCTAGACTTTGTAATCATATGTTTATAATAGTAATTATAGGATTTATAATACTAGTATTTAATATTTTAAACTTAGAATTTAATATCTTAGAGTTTATAATATTAATCTTAGGGTTTATAACCCTAAGGTTTAATATATTAATCTTAAGGTTTAATATATTAATCATATGGTTTATAATATTAGGGTTTATAATATTAATCCCAAGGTTTAATATTAAACCTAGGGTTTATATTAATAATGATAGGGTTTGTAATATTAATCCTAGGGTTTAATATATTAAATTTAAGGTTTATAATATTTGTCTTACTATTTATTATATTAGGTTTTATAATGTTAGAGTTTTTTATTAGGCTTTAATATTGTGACGTTGTGAAGGTACAAAAATCTATCCAATGTCGCATTGTGTGAAACATTTTTTCAATGTGACAATCAATCTGAGAATTATAAACCCTAGGGTTTATAATATTAATCCTACGGTTTAATATATTAAATTTAGGGTTTATAATTTTAATCTTAGGGTTTATTATATTGGGTTTTATAATGTTAGGGTTTTTTTATTATGGTTTAATTTTATGATGTTGTAAAGGTACAAAAGTATATCCAACGTCGCATTGTGACAAACATTGTCTCAATGTAATAATCAATCTGAGAATTATTGTCGCAATGTTACATTACATCACATTTATTCAATATTGCATTGCGACATTACAAAATTGAGGTTTAATATTTAGGATTTTAATATTGGTTTATAATATTAGGGCTTAATAAAGAGTTTATAATATTAATCTTAGGGTTTACTATATTGAATTTTATAATGTTAGGGTTTTATGTTAAGGTTCAACATTGTGATCCTCGATTGATACAAAAATCTATTCAACATCTCATTCTAACAAATAATGTCTTAATCCAACAATCAATAAGACAATCATTGTCACAATATTACATTATATTGCAATTTATGTAATGTCACATTATGACATTACAAAATTTAGGATTAATATTATAGTTTTTAATATTTGTTTTATAATTTATAATATTAGGGTTTACTATTAGGTTTATAATATGAATCTTAGTGTTTATAATATTAATCCTAGGGCTTAATATTTTTTTTCCATTAAAAAAACTTTCAATAGATTTTAAGGAAAACATAGCTTACAAAATATGTCTCAACAATCCCCTTTCCCTCATCCCGACCAAACTTGTTGAGATTATGGACTAGAGGATATGATAGAGGGCACTTTACATTCTTTATTTTCAACAGGCATTGAAGCCATAACATACTAGAAAAAAGCAAAAAGGAGACCATAACTGACAACAACATATGAAGGAAGGGGGTGGAGATGGAGTATAGGTGGAGTTGCAAATTAGCCAACATGATCGTGCATTAGTGAGTTTGGGTGGGACTACATAATCATCATCATGTCCAATATATCACTCTGATTTTGGGGGGGAATTGAACCAGTGACTTCACATCAAGGAGTGCCTTAATAGAGCACCCAATCACCGTGTATCCAAGAGTCTGTCGACTAATCGTAGGTTTTAATATTAATCCTAGAGTTTATAATATTAATCTGATGGTATATAATATTAATCCTAGGGTTTATAATCCTAAGGCTTATAATTTTAGTCCTACGATTTAATATTAATCTTAGGGTTCACAACACTAAGGTTTAATATATTAAACTTAGGGTTTAATATTATAAACCACAACCACATTAATGATTTAAAATCTATCCAACATCACATTGCGATAAACAATGTCTTAATGTGGAAATCAATCTCACAATCATTGTCGCAATGTTATATTATATTGCAATTTATTCAATGTCACATTGTGTCATTACAAAATTGGTTTTTAATATTAGAATTTTTAAAATTGTGTTTATAAAATATTAGGGTTTGATATTGGGTTTGAAATTTATAATAGTAGGGTTTAATATATCAGTTTACAATATTAATCTCAGGATTTATTATATTATGTTTTAGAATGTTAGGGTTTTATATATTGTGGCATTTGAATGGTACAACAATATATCCATCATCACATTGTGACAAACATTGTCTCAATATGACAATCAATCTCACAATCATTGTTGCAATGGTACATTACATTGTAATTTTTTTCAACGTCACATTGTTACATCACAAAACTTGGGTTTAATATTAGGTTTGTAATCTTATCGATTTTTAATATTGAGTTTATAATATTAATCTTAAGGTTTATACTATTAATCTTAGGGTTTAATACTAATCACTTGGGTTTATTAATCCCTTGTGTTTATAATACTAATAATCCTGTAGGTTTATAATATCAACCCTAGGGTTTATAATAATAATACTATGGTTTAATATTATTCCCTTGGATTTATAATCTTAGGGTCTATATATTAATCCTATGGTTTAATATTAATCCTAGGGTTTATAATATTAATCAATCTCACAATTATTGTCGTAATGCTTATAATCCCTTGGTTTTGTAATATTAATCTTATTATGTATGTTCCTAGGGTTTGATATTAATCCCAATGTTTATAGTCCCTTGGGTTTATAATATTAATCCCTAATACGTATAGTAATATATCGGGTTTATAATCTTAAGTTTTATAGTATTAATCTTTTTTTACATATTAATCTTAGGGTTTATAATATCAATCCCAGGGTTAATAATCCATTGGCCTTATAATATTAATTCTAAGGTTTAATATTAGTCCCTTAGGTTTATAACCCCTAGGGAATATAATATTAATCATAAGGTTTATATTTTGAGGGTTTAATATTAACCTATTAGGTTTAAAATATTAATAATTCCTTGGGTTTGTTAATCACTTCAGTTTATAATATTTTTATTTTTTTTGTAAGCTTGGTGAGACTAGATCTATATCATGTCCAATATATCACCCCGATTGGGGCAAGGAATTGAACCGATGACTTCACATCAAGGAGTGTCTTAACATAACACTTGATCACTGTCTATCCAAGACCCATGGACACTTGGGTTTATAATATTAATAATCCCTTGAGTTTTTAATATTAATCTCTTTGGTTTATAATATTAATAATCACTTGGGTTTATTAATCCCTTGAGTTTATAATATTAATCTTGGGGTTTAATATTAATCTCTTAGGTTTTTAATATTAATGAGTTGAATTTATAATATTAATTCCTTGGATTTATAATATTAATAATACCTTGGGTTTATAATATTAATAATACCTTGGGTTTATCATATTATTGATAATATCATTAATATTATCATATTATTATAACATAACAATAAGTATTATAAATTATTATAATGAGTTTCATAATAATAATAATAATAATAATAATAATAATAATAATAATATATTACTATAATATTATTATTATAATAATAACAATTTATAATATAATAATATTATTATAATGATATATGTATTGATTTCAATATCAATATCAATATTAGATATATACTATTAACATCTATCTACGTATATCAACCATGTTTACTAATGTGTTTGTGCATGTGATTGATATATACCTATCAGCATATATCAATTACATTTATTAATATGGTTGTACTAGTATATGATTTTAACTATGGGTATGGATAAATGTAATTTTATATTAACAAGTTACTTGAAGTTAAATATGAAGACAATTATCATACTATATAGTAAATATTTTCAATAAATTGATAATTGATTTATTGTTGTTACATTTTTTTATTGTATAAAAATAATATAATATTTGATAAATAAAGTGAAAACAAAATGATTGAATCATGGTATAGAATATAATATCTACCATGGATTGATAGTTAAGCAAAGGTCGTGGGCATAGCTAGATCTACGAAACACATATTCACTTCATACCATCCCCACTCTACAACTCAACTTACTTTATATATATATATATATATCGGAAATGATATTTTTCACGAAAGTTTTTCTCGCTAATTTTAATCAAAATCCAATAGAGATTTTTAAAAACTTGAATTTAAATGATTTAATTTGTAAAATTCAAATACTCTATAGAGTTTTGCAGAGTGCTTAATCCTATTTATACATTCACAAATGTATTTTAAATAAATAAAAAAATAATATTGTTTCTCGAAATTATTTTATTAAATTTTAATGAAAATTATATATATATATATATATATATATATATATATATATATATATTATTTTTTCAAAATCCATAGATTGTAAGTCAATGTATAATCTCAAACATAAGTATCCAAAAAAGACATCATAATCCGTTGATCAGACCACATTCCGCATACTTTCAAAACATGTTATATTACTTTGACATTACAATGTTGAAGATTCTTATAAAATTTGAATTCAAATATTCGAACACTTATTATAAAATAAAATATGAATAATTCAAATACTCAACCTTTATTATAAAACATTTATGCTCAACCTAATTAAGTGTTCCAAATAAAATAGCTTGAATTATCATTAATTTATAGTGTTCCAAATAAAATAGCTTGAATTATCATGGAGTAAATTAATGATTATTAAATTTCACTTTATTATTTAATTAAATTTATTAATTGTTTAATTAAAGAAAACATAATTTCAACCATAAGCAAAATTCAAAAGCAAATATATTTCTGACTATCAATAAAGATTTGGAAATGTATTTAAGATAGAAACATGCATGTGTGTGAGAGAATATTAATATATTGACTCTAAAGTGAAGGTAATCGCATTTAACATTTCTCTTGAAAAGCCTCTTTCTTCTTATGTTTGCCATTATTTCATGTATACTTACATTGCAGGTAAGTAGTATAGCCTCTTATCTTTAGACTTTTCACTTTATTATTATTAATAATAGATTTTATATATTAGCTTTATTATTTTAATGATAATAAATTATGATTAATTAATTTTTCGGATTGGGTGAATATTATTTAATAAAAAGTTGATTATTCCATTTTTATATAATAAGAAATAATTAAATATAAATAGATATTATTATAGAAATTAATTAGTATTATTATAGATTTATTTTAATTTCAAAGTTAACGTTGAGTATTAAAATGAATTAAAATAAATAGAGAGATAATTTTCTTGGTTCTTAAAATATTTAAGTTTAAAATAAATTTATACTAATTTATTTTATTATATTTTGTAATTATTATGTTCATTTTTCATATTTTTATAGTTATGGTTAGATGAATCTATCGAGATGTGTTCTTTTTTAGTGAAATGTAATGATGGAAATTTGACGTTTTACATGTTTTATAAGTTGAAACTCAAAAAATCTTATAATTATAAATAAGGTGAATTTCTCAATCTACATTTTATATATTTTTAAAATTGAATCCTAGGAAACTCAAAAAAAGAAATTGTATTAATGTCTTCCACATCCTTTTCTCTCATTTCAATCTCATCCCCTAAAATTTCCTTTTCAATCCCATCTCTTAAAATTTCGCTTTCAATCTCATCCCTTAAAATTTCCCTTCACTTTTCAATACATGTTATGAAATCTTATAGTTGATGGTTAAATTAATCCTCCATTATAAGGATCTACAACTAAGGTGTCCCCATCCCATGCATTCTCAACCATAGTGCATGTAACCATATGTCATTGAAATTCTATCTCTCAAGAAATCCTTTTATTGTGACATAATAAAAATGTCTCTCATTGGTGCCCATAATTGCATTAAATGAATGCATAAGTAATATTAATAAAATTATGGTGGAATTAAACAAACACGGATTCATAGATTTCATGGTAATTAAATACCCATGGTCATAATTAAACATAAGCATATAAATAACATTGAAAATACATATATTTATGTATCCATGATTAACATTCAGTTGTAGATTCATAATAAAGACATAACACTTATTTTTAAATATATCATAAGTCAATAAAAATGATACACGCAAATAATATTCCATCCTACATAAGAATCTGGTTCTAATGCCACCCCTAGGTAAGGTTATGAAACCATGTGGGTGAGGGAACCACAAATTGGCTTGTAGATCACTCATCCCAACTTATTTTCCTTCATGGTTCAATGCATGTACTCATCATAGGGAACTCTAGACATCTCATTTAACTATTAGACAAACATGACACTCTCTTCCACAACCTTACTAAACATAAGAAACTTACTCCATTTCTCTACTTAATAGTACTTAATGATATTCTTCCCTTATAGTGCTCTTCAATGTAGCAAAAAATACCAATGTAATGGATTCCTTCTCAATGCCTTATAGCCTACAAAAATAATTATGTCTCTGAAGCATCTAATGAGAAATAAATACACTATGGGTGAAGTATTCCTAACTTTCCTAGCCCATGCTCACTTAGAGTCATCTATCTCCTATCCAAAATATATGATCATAATGATGATGATAATGATTAACATCCACTAACTTGACCAATATGGTCTATCAAACCTTAAGAAGGTAAGTGATTACTTGCAATTCTTTCAATTTTTATTTCTATGCTCGAAAATCATTAAGAGAAGCATTCTAAGATCACCATAGTTTTTGAAACATAAAAGATCAAGAAGGTTGACAAGAATTTTGAAAATTAGATTCAATGTGAGTATAAGATGGACAATTTAAGAGAAAATATTTTTCATATTAACCCTGTTAGTGCTGTAAAGGTAACAAAAGCTTTCATCGCATGGTGTTTTTGGTATTAGCTAATGCCAAATTTCACTATGAAGCACATGATAATTTGTTCTTCTTGATGGAAATGAGTTAATATAGAAAGATACTTTTATTTTTGACATTGGGGTTGATCACCTCTTTGTAATATCATAATTTCCTTTTCCCCTCTCACTCTTTATCATCCCACAAATTCATCTTAAACTTTGAAGTAATAATGTTTTTAATAAAATCATTATTCAGAAAAATGATCCCTTCCTTCATCCCCAAATGATATAGCTAAGGTTAGGAATACTTATTCCGTCCTTGCTTGAGCCAAAGGTCATTTTTCATATAACTGAGTTGGTTAATTTCTTAATCATTTAGTTGGTTATCCATGGAGAATAGAACATAAGAAATATAGAGAAAGAATGTGAGAGCATGATGGAATGAATGACGATGAGATATTTGAGGGGAATAACGGATGAATTCCATTCTAATATGAGAATGAAGCTTATTCTTTCCCATAATTACTAAACTTAGCCCATTCCTCAATAACAATTTGAAGAAGGTTTCTTCAACCTCTACATGCATTAAATGGGATTTCCATGTTAATGGAGGTGGATGGGTCATGATGGAAATGTGATGAAAACATAGGCTTAAATATAGCAATAGAGGATTATTCTCCCATAGTCCCATCTTTCCTCTTCCTAGTATAATAATATCTCATATCATACTCTCTATAACCATATTGTACTATTATATATTATATTATGCATTTATATTTACATAGCTTTATTTTTCTAAGGAAATCCTACCACATGGTCCATATAAATACATTTGAAATATTTACATCCTATCCCTTTACAATTTTGGCCTTGAACTTGAGATTTGCAATAGGAATCCATACTAGCATACTTTCACATTATTAAAGTTCACATTGATTGACTCCTCACATTATAATGATGCATTTACAATTTCAACATAGTTTGATCCAATATATTCCATAGATTAAACCCATGGTATTACAACTCTCCCCCCTTGGAAAAGCACCAACATTTTTGCATCTCAAGCTTAGAACAAAAAAGAGTACATATTCTTCATAATATCCTACAACTCCCATGTAGCCTAATTAGGACCAAAGTTCTTCTATCACTCTACATATCTATTACCTGGTTTTAGAGAAATTTTACTTTCTTATTAAGAATACATAGTAGTTTTGTTTACAACTCCCCCCCTTTTTTCACTCATATCACAACACAATAAATAACATGGTTATAATTATGTGCATATTTTTAATAAAACATATGAAAAACATTATGATGTTTATTGTTAATAAGCAATGAAAGTCTATATGAAATTGGCCCTATCCTATAAATGAATTTGAATGACCCATAATATCTAGGTTCCAACATGATACAAATAACAAACATTAGAAAGTACGTAGGCTCATGATGGGGTGTCAATCACACTAAGGCAATAAACCCCTCATTTACCATCACTCAAGTGTAGACCTGTGGTTATAAACCCACAATCTATCGGAAGCGTTAATTATATGCTTTTGCCTTAAAACCCTGGGACCACACATCTTATAGGAATACATGGAAAATATACAAAATATTACCTTTTTCAACAACCCTTGCACATTTCCCGATATATACCTTTATTGCTATCGCAATCGAGTGATAACGTGCCTTCCCTTCTTTCTACGGATATGTGATAATACACAAAATGCATATAGGAAACATAGAAACCCCACAGTCAACGCCTAAGCTGGAAAAAAAATATTATACACCCGCATTCAGAACTCCGTTGGGTCCGCTCTTGGCTTCAATCCTTTCTGCCTTCTCCTATCATCGATCGCGCCTCCTCGCATATCGGCAATATCACTTAATCGCATATCGGTGATATTGCTTAATCGCATATCGGCATTCCACCTGCCCGCCAGCCTTAACTCCTCCAGTTTGCGATTAGTGATTAAATCGTGATCGTCGATCTGGCACTTGATCTGACGGTCTACACTTAATCGCCTAATTGCAATCGCTTGCTCCTATGGCCAGGTCCAATAACACATAAAGGTTCTGCCGATGTGATATATCGACAATCACTCATCGACATTTCTTGAAGCCTGAGGTCCGCCCTTTATAAACCATATTTTCCAATGCGATATCAATTGACTCTGTCCTCAGTGATATGATCCTGTCCATTGATCATATCGATCCAACAGATCCTGTGCATCACTCTTCACTTCTCGTTCTATTGATGAACTTATGCTACACTCGAGTTTCCTCTGCCATAGTCTGGTTTTAAACATGATATCCATATAATAATGATTCATTTAATCAATGGATCGCCATTGATCCTCTAGTGATCGATGGTATATCAACATGCCTACTAATGGGATTTTAGTCTTCAACACATATATACTGTTGGGTTGTGTTATATTCTTTCCATGACTAACCTACGTAGTGAACTAGGGGGTTAGAGGGGGGGCGGAGCCACCCCCTTCGTTGCGCCAATTGCGTAGTGGGGGGGTCACAGGGGGGTTTAAGGGGGGCGGGTAGCCCCCCTCTACGGGGTTCAAGGCAGCGCCTCGAGAATTTTTTTTTTGGACCCTATATTAGGTTGGGTGGACCTACTTATGGTTTTGTGCATGATTTTCACACATGGTTTTGGATGCGATGGTTTTTGGTCCATGGTTTTGGATGCGATGGTTTTTAGTCCATGGTATTGGATGCTTTGGCATGTATAAATATGTATTGTAACATTGAAAGGAACATAATGAAAAATCAAACTGGTAGTCCTAGTTTTGGGATCCAGTGGGAAAAGCTCTGTGTATATGTGTTTTATGTGTTATTCTCTCACATTGTTTATTTTATGTGTTTTAGAATTCGTATGCAGGTAATTTCTGTACGGGGTTAAAACCTACATTTGGTATCAAAGTTGTTTTGGCTTCAAGGGGATGCCTTTTTTGCTGAGGGGTTTCGCTCAGGCCCGTGGTAGACCCTGTTCAGTGGGAGATCTGCGAGATCGATTCTAGTGGTAAAATAAGATGGAGAGCAGTGGAAAGATAGATATCGAGAAATTTATTGGTCAGAGTTTTGAGTTGTGGAAACTAAAGATGGAGGATCTGTTGGTGGATAAAGATCAGTGGATCGCGGTAGATCCAGGTACTAAACCAATGGGAGTGACTGATGAAGAATGGAAGAATTTGGATCGGAACGCAAAGAGCACAATACAATTGTGTGTCTCAGATTCAGTATTGCTGAATGTATAAGGGGAAGCTACGATGAAGGCTTTGTGGGATAAGTTAGGGACTTTGTACCAATCTAAGTCTCTGGTGAATAAACTGTTCCTGCGAAAAAAGTTGTATAACCTGAGGATGAAAGATGGAGACTCGATGATAGAGCATCTGAGTGCGTTTAATACTGTTGTAAGTTATTTATCATCTATTGATATCAAAATTTCAGATGAATATATGTGCATTAGTTTGTTGTGTTCTCTACCAGATTCGTGGGATAGTCTAGTTATTGCAATAGGTAACAAAGCAACTGCCTTATGGTTTGATGAAATAGTCTCATCCTTGCTGACGGAGGAGATGAGATGGAAAAATATGGAAAGATAGAATGGTGATGCCTTGTCTGTACGTGGACGGTCCCAGAACAGAAACAAAAATAAGTCATCGAGTGGGAGATCTAAATCTACAGGAAAACTTATAAAGGTGGTGTGCTGGAAATGCGGAAAGGAAGGGCACTACAAAAGGGACTTTAAATCTAAAGCTCTTGACAAAGGAAAAGGATCTGATGATGCTCCTACTGTAGAGACGAAAACCACCTCAGATGACGGTGGGGATGTGTACATGGCTTCTTCAAGTACACATGTAGATCATGAGGCATGGTTGATTGACTCAGGTGCATCCTTTCACTTCACTCCCCATAGAAAGTGGTTCTGCGAGTATGAGAAATACGATGGTGGTGATGTCTTCTTAGGGGATGATAGGAAGGTTAGAATCATTGGTTGAGGAAAAGTAAAGTTGAAGTTGCAAGGAGGAAGGGTTAGAACACTTCCAGGTGTTCTATATCTTCCTGCATTGGCCAGAAATTTGATTTCTGTAAGCAAGCTGGATGATGCAGGTGTAAAAATAGTGTTTGAGAAGGATACCTGCAAGATGGTTCAGAGAGCATCGGTATTGATGCGGGGAGTTCAGACTGGAACTTTGTACAAGCTGCAATATAGCATTGTTGTTGATGGGTGCAATAGTTCTATCATTCCTGAAAGTGGAGCAGAAAATCTAGTGGTCTCTAGAGAGAAGACCATGATGTGGCATCAAAGGCTTGGACATATTAGAGAGAAGGGCCTTCGAATACTACATGGTAAAGGTATGGTAGAAGGTATGAGTAATAGCTCTCTGGATTTTGATTTCTGTGAAAATTGTGTATATAGGAAGCAGAATCAGGTGAGTTTCCCCTCTGGTGGTAAGAGGGTGAAATAAATATTAGAGCTTGTGCACAGTGATGTGTTTGGACCTGTGAAGGTTCCATTGCTGGGTAAGTCTGTGTACTATGTATCATTTATAGATGACTTCTCAAGGAATACATGGATATATTTCCTTAAGAAGAAATCTGAAGTCTTTGATAGGTTTAAAGAATTTAAGGCTATAGTGGAAAACCAGATAGAGAAGAAGATAAAGGTGTTGAGGACAAATAATGGTGGAGAGTTTTGCCATAAGGAATTTGAAGAATTCTGTAAGAAGTGTGGTATAGCATGGCAGAAGACTACTCCATATTGACCTCAACAAAATGGAGTTGCATAAAGAATGAATGAGACGTTGATGGAAAGGGAAAGAAGCATGCTCAATGGTGCCGAGTTAGGATAGGAATTCTGGGCAGAGGTGGTGGAGATAGCATGTTAGCTGGTCAATAGATCACCTTCATCAACGTTGGAGGATAAGACTCCATAAGAGGTATGGACTGGTAAGAAATCCTCTCTTTCACATCTGAGGGTATTTGGATGTGATGCATATGTACATGTTCCAAAGGAGAAATGAACCAAGTTGGATAGTAAATCTGAAAAGTGCATCTTTATTGGGTATAAGGATGGTTTAAAGGATTATAAGCTTTGGAACCTAGCAACAAGGAAGGTTGTGTACAGCCAAGATGTGGTGTTCAGAGAGGTGAAATATGTTGTTAAACATGAAGTCCAACCAAAAGAACCTAAGAAGATAGAGTTTTAGCTAAAGGAGGAAGAATCAGACTCTACAGCAGAGGAGGAATCAGAAGATAAAGATCCAAAAACTCCGGGTGTATGAAGATCAATTCGAGAAAGAAGGCAGCCAGAAAGGTATAGTCCATATACTTTCTATTTAAACTTTGCTTTATCTATTATTGATGATGATCCCAAAACTGTGAAGGAAGCAGTAGATTCAGAGGATGGAAAACTCTAGAAAGAGGCCATGGTTGATGAAATGGCATCTTTGCACAAAAGTGAGGCTTGGGATCTGGTGGAGTTGTCGGCTAGAAGGAAACCCATTGCCAGCAAATGGGTGTTTAGAGAAGAAAATGTAGAAGGAAAGGTGGAGAAATACAAAGCTTGGTTGGTAGCAAAAGTTTATTCCCAGGTGCCAGGAATTGATTTTGGTGATATTTTTTCTCCTGTTGCTAAGGTAGCTTCTATTAGATTACTTCTATCTGTTGCTGCTGCTTTTGATTTTGAGGTAGAACAGATGGATGTGAAGACAACATTTCTTCACGAGGATATGGAAGAGGAGATCTACATGAAGCAACCTGAAGGCTTTGTGGTGAAGGGTAAGAAAGATCTGTTATGCAAGTTAAAGAAGTCTCTATATGGGTTAAAACAGTCACCAAGGATGTGGTATTAGAAATTTGACACATTTATATGGGGACTTGGCTTCACCAGAAGCAAAGTAGATCACTGTGTGTATTTTAAATTAATTGGTGACTGTGTTATTTATCTGGTCTTGTATGTGGATGATATGTTGCTGGTTGGAAATGACAAAGAAATTATCCAGGATTTGAAGACCCAATTGTCTTCCAAATTTGACATGAAAGATCTTGGTGCTGCAAACTATATTTTGGGCATGGAAATTAAAAGAGATCGGGCAAAGATGAATATTTGGTTAAACCAGAGGAAGTATGTCGAGACAATATTGCAGAGGTTTAATATGCAGGATAGTAAACCGGTGAAGGTTCATATTCCTGTAGGTGTAAATTTATCTGCTGAACAATGTCCCAAGACACAAGAAGAGGAAGAGGATATGTCCCGTGTTCCATATTCAAGTGTAGTCGGTAGCCTGATGTATGCGATGGTCTGTACTAGACCAAACATTGCACATGTAGTGGGAGTATTGAGCAGGTTTATGTCAAAACTAGGGAAGGAGCATTGGACATCAGTTAAGCGGGTTTTCATGTATTTGCGTGGCACTAGTGATTATGGTTTGTGCTGTAACCAAGGAAGACTAGGATTGGACAGAGTTTTGGATATCCGTGGCTTTGTTGATGCAGACTGGGCTGGAGATATGGATCATAGAAGATCTACAAGTGGGTATGTGTTTAACCTATTTGGAGGTGCAGTTAGTTGGATGAGTAAGAAACAATTTGTAGTGGCAGTATCAACTACAGAGGCAGAATACATGGCAGCCATTCACGTAAGCAAGGAAGCAGTTTGGTTGCCGAGATTATGTTCAAGTATGGGGTTAGTACAAGGAGCTATAAGGATAGACTGTGACAGCCAAAGTGCAATTTTCTTGGCAAAGAACCCTGCTTATCATTCAAAGACAAAGAACATTGATGTTCAGTATCACTTTGTGAGTGATATGATAGAAGACAAAAAGGTGTTGCTGGTAAAGGTGGACACTTTGAAGGATACTACAGATGCATTGACAAAATTTGTGAGCTTTGAGAAGTTCTCTTGGTGTAGAGAAACAATGGGTGTTTCAGGGCTGAAAAATGACTAAGCTTTCCTATGGAAAGAAAACAACAAGTGGGAGAATGTTGGGTTGTGTTATATTCTTTCCACGACTAACCTACGTAGTGAACTGGGGGGTTAGAGGGGGGGGGGGGGGGGGGAGCCCTCCCTTGGTTGCGCCGATTGCGCAGCGGGGGGGTCACAGGGGGTTTAAGGGGGACGAGTAGCCCCCATCTACGGGGTCTAGGGTAGCGCCCCAGGAAATTTTTTTTTGGACCCTATATTAGGTTGGGCGGACCTACCTATGGTTTTGTGCATGATTTTCGCACATGGTTTTGGATGCGATGGTTTTCGGTCCATGGTTTTGGACACGATGGTTTTCGGTCCATGGTATTGGATGCTTCGGCATGTATAAATATGTATTGTAACATTGAAAGGAACATAATGAAAAATCAAGATGGTAGTCCTGGTTTTGGGATCTAGTGGGAAAATCTCTGTGTATACGTGTTTTATGTGTTATGCTCTCGCATTGTTTATTTTATGTGTTTTAGAATTCGTATGCAGGTAATTTCTGTATGAGGTTAAAACCTACATCAACATAATTACTTGAAAAGGCAAAATACACAGTTCCTCTGCCTGCACACTCCTCTCTGTGTTCGCCGAATTTGACCTGGATACATATGCTAAATAGAATCACTAATACAAACAAAATTTATCATTTCATAATGAATCACACTACTCCACACGCAGAATCAACTCTCTATATATTAACATACAAACACATGATTGCATATTGAGGTTCTCCGTCCCTCTCTGGCTTGATTCTTCTAATTAGAGCCTCTGCTTCCTAAATTGCTCGTAGGCTTACGATTCCATCGTGAATCCTCTCGAATCCTCTCTCTCTCTCTCTGTCTCTTCAGAAAAGACAAGAAAAATACATATATGCTCTATCTAACAGTCTCCTTCCACATATGAAGGAATTCACTATATATTTAGAAATCATTTCCTACCCTAACTAATCAATATAACTACTTGGGTTGATCTCCATGCAGGGAGGATCACTTGCCACTTATTCTCTAATTTCCTTAGTATCTGCAACAATATAACTACTTACATACTTTGCAATTTATAGAAATTAAGTAACAAATTCTTCTTCCAAACTCTCGTTAGCCACAACATGTGACCACACCATCACATTGTTGGCTAGGCCTAGATGCTCCTACATCAGCTCACGCTAACAAAGGCATGATCCCCAACATTGAATCTCTATGCACTATTACTATTTGAATAATTGTTCTACCTATATTTGGTTGCCTTCATGTTCTTCCTAATTTTATCAATTTATTTCTCCATTTCATTGAGAATTTATAACCTAAGAAATATTATGTTTACTATATTATTTGATGAGGGAAAATTTTAAGGATGGAAGTTTATCTTAAAGTTTAACAAACTTGGAAAATATTACTAGTCCCTAATATCCAAATTTTAAAATGTTTGATGATAATTTTGTAAACAAAAATTAGATTTATAATTAATTTATATTAGACAATATATAATATTGATGATTTTTAAGATAAAATAATTTATACTATAAAATTTGGGTGAATTCTTTTTTAGAAAAATGAAAATTGGCGAATCTTTTTTTGGAAAAAACACGGAATATTAGCCCCTAAAATTTTCCATGTATCTAATATCGCTAAAGTACTACATATTCTACCATACCTCCTAGATAGACTCATTTTTTAAAGATCCATGATGCACATTTTTTATATGAAAAATCCATTAAGTGTAAATAATATTCCCACTTGAATGGTTGGCCCATCACATACATGTGGAGCATGTGTTAAATCACTTAATTTACTCTTTTCATTCTATATATATATATATATATATATATATATATATATATAAAATCCATCTTGGTGCCTAGGTCTTCAAAATGAATTCTTAGAATTAGAGGAAAAACTTTATCCGCGTGGGAGATAATTGCATTTGGTACCCTATGCATATGAAAGCTACCATGTTTTTTTTTAACTAGTTTATAATGTTAATTTTTTCTTTTCTTTTTTTCTTTTTCTTTTTCTTTTTCTTCTTCTTCTGTTTTTTTGCTATTTTTTTGCGTTTTTGTTCAAATTTCTATTTTACATGTTTTTAAAAAAAAATTAATTAATTTTTTATTTGTTTTTTAATTTTGTTCTCATTTTTATTTTTTTTAAACAATAAATTTTTTTATTTTGTTATTTTGATCTTTGTTTTTTTGGTTAATGTTGTTTTTAACTTTGTTTTGTTTTTTAGCATAAAGTTTTATGTGAATAATCATTTTTTGGAAAAAAAAAACCTCAAATATTTTCATCTTTTCACAAAAAATTCATACAAATTTCATAAATTTTGCTATTTTCAACTTTTTATGTTCATTTTTTCCCTAAAAATCCTTTATTTGACATGTTGTTTTTAGCGAAAAGGCCCCAAAATGTGTATTTTTTTGTTAAGTCTTTAAAATTATTATTTTTTAGCGACAATTATTTTATGTGTATTGAAGTATTAATTAATGATACATGAATATATAAACAATATTAGCACCAAGGAGGCTTTGCATTGCCCCAATAGACCCTTAATTTTATTACCTCTCAGTGCCTTCATATTTACTCACCTAGAACCCAAAAATTCACATACCTATTTTCCATCTTGGGTTAAAGACACACACGCTTGATTTCTTTAAAGAGAAAATGGATTTAATGACTCTCCAATGTTTTTATATCAAATAGAGGGGGTTTTGGCACATATTATCACTCATATTTGGTCCCTAGACCCATTCATGTGCATCCCTTCTTCTTTGCACACCAAGTTTCTCTTTTTCTCTACTTTTTAGGATGAGATTTCCTAGGTTCCAAATAAGAAATTCATGAGTCAATTATGAAATCTTTAGATGGATAAATTAACCACATTTTTGTTATAGCTTTGTACAAATCCAATCCACTCTCATAATTGTGGGAATTTGTTACTTCAACTACCAATTCTCTTCCTAACTACTTTCTAGAAAAATGGGAAAATTGGGTTTTTAATTTTTAAGTCGGAAAGGAATTATGGGCAAGGAAATTTTCAGTTGTAATGGTTTTTCTCCCAATTTCCCCCTTGACCGGCTCCCTCTCCTTCCATCATGATCCATGTAGGCACTCCACCCTTCACTCCATTATTGGAAATATTTAATTAAGATAAAAATATAATAATGTTAGCAAATTTTAACATAACATCCATGTTTCCATCTTTGAGTGATACATGTCATAGTAACAATTACAAAATGAGGATCAAAATGGGATGTTACAAACTTGATCATTGTTTCTGGTACTGGTCGATTTGTGAGAAAAAAATGATTTTATTATCTCTTGGTCCAGTTTTATGGACAAATTGATAGAAAATTATGGGGTTATGAAGAGAAAGAAATTATTTTCTCAATTGGTAGATCTCCAACAAAAGGATCAAATTATAGATCAAATTCAACAATTTCAAAAGCCATGTCTTAGAGTAAAGAACATTCTCGAGGATAATTTATTAGATCTATTTATGCACTTTAAAAGAGAGGATTCAACATAAGGAGCATCCCTTACAACCTAAATCCTTGGAGCATGCTTTCAATGTGGTAAGGAAAGCTAAAAGTAAAAATATGGCTACTAGAAGGGTGGCCACTAATAATTATAGAAAATATCACGTCCCCTCTCTTCACCTCACTAAACCTACAAAGTTGACACCTTAGAAAATGGATGGAAAATGAGAAAAGATACTATGTTTCATTTGTGAAATCAAGTATAGTAAAGGGAATAAGTGAGATGAGAGGAAATTACTATACATAGATTGAGAAGAGGAAGAATATTAAGAAATAGAACCATTAGAAGATATCAAACTACAATAGACTATTCAACGATATCTTGTCTTACATTGGTTGACATCAACACTCCTAAAATTCTCAGGATAAAAGGATATATTATCAAAAAGAAAGATTTAATATTGTTTACTCATTCTAGTAATATCCATAACTTCATTAATTTCAAATTAGCTAAACTTCTCAATCGCTTTATACATCTAGAACCATAGTTTAAAGTAATGATTGTAGATGGAGATACCATAAATTATTGAAGGAAGTGCCATAATATTAAGCTCACTATGGGGGAGTACTTATTGAACAGTCCAATGATTGCAATCCAAGTGGATGGTGTTGATGTTGTATTAAGGGTCCATTGGTTACAACCATTGGGAATAATGGTTCTTAATTTTAGGAACATTCCATGATATTTTCACAGGAAGGAAAATAAATTGAAATTAGAGGTATACAAGAGAAACCCTCTAAATTGATAAGTTCTAAAATAATAACAAAATTTCTAAAAAAGGGACACCATGGTGTAATGGTGCAATTGTGCTAACTAGATTTTAAACATCTAGATCCTATGTTCTCATGGGTCTTCCAAAAGTTAATAACAATCACTCTAACATATTTGGAGAGATGCTTAATGGTCTTCCACCTTATTAAGATCATGACTATGCTATTCTTTTGAAACCATGAAGTGTAGCACCTAACTTCAAACATTGCAAGCACCCATATACACAAAAGAGTGAGATTGAGCATATGGTTTAAGAAATTGCATACATCGATATCATTCATCCTAGCTAAAGGTATTTATCTTCACTATTGGTGATGTTTTACAAAAGGAAGGTTGGTGTATATGTCCAAAATATAGGGATATCGACAAAATGATCTTTAACTATAGGTTTCCTATTTCTAACATTGATGAATTATTAGATAAAATGTTGGGAATAGTATGTTTTATCAAGTTGGATATTCATTTTGGATATCATCAAATCAGAATGAGGTAAGGTGACATACCAAAAAAAACCTTTAGAGAAAATGAAGGTCATTATGAGTTTTTGTTGAAGTTTTTCAACCTTACTTATGTGCCTTCCAAATTTCAAAGCTCCATAATTTTCATTTTCAAACCATTTCTATATAAAAAAAAACATTAGTGTTTTTTTGATGAGAAATTAATATACAACAAATCTTAGGAAGAGCATGTACAACACACTGACAATGGAAGAGAAACAACTATATTCAGAGCCTTACAATTGCGCCTTTAGGGTTTAGGAAGTGGAATATTTGGGACTTGTTTCATCTCATGAAGGTGTCAAAGTGGATCCTAAGAAAACTAAAACAATTATGGAATACACATGTTCAAAAACCTTAAAGAATATTAGAGGATTCTTAGTATTGATGAATTATTGTTGCAATTTTCTCAAGAATTATGGTCAAATAGTAGCACTTATAACAATGATATTAAGAAAGGAGGACTTTTTTCGGACTTAAGAACAAACTAGGGATTTTGAAAGGCTCAAGCAGGATATGTGTATATATGTTATCCTAATCATTCTTGGCCTCACAAAAACCTTTATTGTGGAGTGTGATGGCTGAGGGCATGTAATTGTCATATTTTTATTACAAGGAGCAACCCTTTCCTTTGAAAGGCACTATCTTAAAAGAATGAACATAATCAAACCTATTTATGAAAAAGAAATGGTGTCCATACTACATGCAATTAAGAAATGTTTCTATTACCTACTAGTAAGACACTTAAAGGTAAAAATAGATCATGATAGTTATAATTACTTCTTGGATCAATGATTATATTTAAAGAGAAAAGAAACGTGTTAAAATATACTTTGTTATGAATTTCAAACTATCTACAAAAAAAAATGTGGTGGAAAATGCATTTTGAAGGAAAGAAGAAGAAGGAAAGGTCTCAATTTTTGTTATTTCCGTTCCATACTCCAATAAGGAAAAAGAAGCAAGGAAAAAATAAAAGAAATATTAGAAGCGATGTAAGATCAATTAATATATACAAGAGGATATGAGTGCATTAGATAATTTTTTGTAGAAGAACGATTCACCAAGGTATCAAATTCACTTATATTTTTGTAAGAATTTGTTGGAAAAATAGAAGCTCCTTTAAAAATTGCACATTTCTCCTATAGGAGGTCATTATAATTTCATGAAAAAATACCATAGGATTAGGAAGGATTTATTCCTAGAAGGTTTTATAATCAATGTTCAAAGGATTTTGGATGAATCTTTGGTTTGATAACATAATAAGGGAGGGACAATCAAGACACTGGATCTCTTACAATCATTAGTCATACCATGTTATCATTAAGAAGAGTTGTCAATGGAATTTATTCATTCTTCTCTCTAATTCTCAAGGTTTGCATTTATTGATCTTCCTTTTTTATGCTATTTGGATGTTTGGTGCATAATGCATTTTTCTCTTATGGTAATGAAAATGTGATGGATCTTAGAGAAATGTATCTTAGATAACCTTTATATGCATTTGTGATGAAAATCTAGAAGTTTTAGAGTCCTATATTTTAGTAGTCCTGAATAAATAACTCAAGCTAATATGATTAACTTTCTAACCTCAAATAACTTACCCATTATGTAATATGTCCACATTTTCAAGACATGAATCACTACAACATGTTCCAAGCCTTGAGTAACATAGATTTTCTCGTGTTCCTTCAACTTATATGAATCATAGTATACTACATAATTATCTAGGATGAGAAATTCACCAATTCCTTTAATGCATGCATTAATGCACTTAAAATAATCATTGTCTACATATGAAAATTTCAAAATTGGGGCATTTGTGAGAAGATTTTTCAATAGTTGAAATATTTCCTTACATTCCCAAGAACACTCAAACTTCCTCTATTTATTTTCCAAATAAGAAATTGGGTGTAAATTCCATAAAATCTTTCAATAAATATCCAAAAATAGGCAACAAGTTCCCTAAATGATCTCACATATATTACATTCTTAGAGTGGCCTTGCTCATTATGGACTCAATCATTTTCAGATCCAGGATGAGTCTTATACTTATCAAGTTTATAAATAAATTCATTTATAGAATAAGAATTTGCATTAGAAAAACACCTAAGGATAGTTTGGTTTTGGGCCACTTCAACTAGCATTATTCGAGTTGCATTATGGAATAAGCATTGTTGAGAGGGATCGTCTTCCAACATAACTGATTTCCTTTCCTTAATATGATTTTAACAATAGCTTTATTTTCTTCAAAGAATAAATATCTCTCTAAAGGAACAACAATTTGTTCAATAGCATCCAATTGATCCAAGCTAAACATAAAAGGAATAATGGTACCACTTTTAGTAGCAAGAGGAATAATAATTCCTGTAGGGGAAATAATTTCATTAACTTTACTGATTTTCTCTGTTTTGGACTTTTATTATTCATCATTATATCCTCTGGCTGAGTAGTTATAGGTTGGCGAGAATTTTCTTAATCAATAATAATTCCATCAAGTCCCTTATTGGACTTCCCTATTCCAACATTAACATGTAAATATGCAATTTCCCTAGTTCCTTTCTCCATATCTTTAGTTTTCTAAATGTTTGTTTCAAGAATATTCTCAAAATTCTTAGTTGTTGACTCAGTCTTCTCAATTTCTTGTGTATTTGTGTTAGGCATAGGCCTACTCTTTTTAAGATTGGTAGTGCTTGGTCTTGGTGCAAAGTTTATCTTGTTCACTCAAATCTTGAGTAGATTCCTTAGGTATCTTTTTCTTTTCCTTGGTATTAATTTTTTTAGGTTGAACATCCTTTTCTATTTCTAATAGAATTTCCAATTGTTTTTCATTTTTTATACAACCTTACTCTAGAAATGATTTATCTCTTTCATTCTAAAAATTAAGAATTTCAGTTATTTACTCTAAATTCTAGATACTATATATCTTGGCCAACACTTGATCATAATATTCATTCTTTCAAACACAAAATCAAATGGACACTCTTCATTGACATAGTATATGATGTACATAACTAGATTTATATGTACATTAACAATGTCATGTAGATTTATGTAACACACTCAACCCTTGACATGCAATTAAGGTTGTGGGGTATCTAGGCCCTACCTCCAAGGTTACTTTATATTTAAACCACCTCAAAGATTATTTATGAGATTTATTTCCTATTCTTCTTGTTGAGATCTTTCCAACAATATAAACTTCATTGAAATATGAGTCTTGGTCACAAAGTTATGCCCATTTGAAAAATATTCCCTCCAAGTTGCATTTTAGAATCCATGCTATTGTCACATGGTAGACATGTGGTACTACATTTTCCCATGTGTCACCGACATACAATTATGTATCAAAAACATGTGGAAACCCTCATCCACATCATCTCATAAGGTCAACTACCACTTGATGTGCCACATCAGGACCCTTATTGGGTTTGGTTGGTATTCAGAGGAAGGATTGATACCAGAGGCCCCAGCCTCCAAACAACCTAGCACATGGTACTCCAATATCTAATCTCTTGACCACTGATCACTTGGTACATCGAAGATCGATATCTTAAAATTCCAAAGGATGAGACTTTGAATTTTGTTGGTGAGGATCCTTGATAGTTGATAGCCGATAGGATGGATAACAATATGTCTACCACAAAAACCCTGCATCTCCCATTAATTGATGCTCCTCTTAGATGAATGGACCACTAGCCCACTCACTAAGCATAAGAACCCCAGTCACAAGCACTTCCCTGATTTGATCGATGGATGTTGACCGATGGGATTATTTCAATTAAATAATGGAATTTCTATGATCTATTAACTTTAGAGATTCATATGGATATTATATTATTTCCAAACATCCAATAACATGATGTCTTCACATATGATATCCAAATCACTTCCACCTCAACTACTGATGCGGGAGCATGTGACTCAGAGGGAAAAAATCATCCAACTTATTCCAAAAATCCAAAAAAATCTACAGGCAAGGGAGTGAGGTCCTTTAGCCTGCAATTTCCATGTTTTTTTAGTTAAAAATAGGATAAAGTAGAGAATAAAACATGCTATTTATATCACAGATAGATAAGCTGTAATAAAGCTTTTTACACTTTAAATCATTATGTAAAGCATGCTTTTCTATCGGATAAGGACCGAGAAGGCCTATCCTTAATTATAAATAAAGAGGCAAGCGAGACTCTTAGCAGAGAAGAGAGGAGTGAGTGCCAGAGCATTATTATTCTTAACTTTTTCTCTCGGCGTTTTAATCCAATAGTTCTGATAATATGTATGCATAGGTTATCACTCTGTGTATTCATAGTGTTGAATTACCATACTGTTCTCTGCGTAATGCATCTGCTGTGGTCGATTTCCTTTTTATTTATGCAGTCACAGGCCTTTAATTACTTTATATGAAATTCGCGTATTTTCCTGTTTATACTAAGGTTTCATGCAAATTCCCATTAAGCGGCATAGCAGCAGATGTGGAATATTATTTATATTGGTTCTATCCCTTATCGGGTCCGAACCAATATCACAGCGCGTCGGAGAGGGCTTATTAACAGTGGAATACATGAACTCCGATAACTTGGAGCTGAATTAATATAGAGGGGCTGTATATAAAAGAATCGGGTCCGCAAAACCTCGGAACTGTGCATTCCCATAAATGGAGCCGAAACACTTTAGATTGGGGTTTAATGCATATTGGGTCCGCAAGGCCCATTACATTAGCAAACCGTCGAAAGGGAAGCTGCCGATATATATATCGGACCCGAACTCAGTATAGGGGGAGTATATAGACCGTCGGGTCCGCAGCATATCGGAGTCTTTACTCCATAGAACTCCACCGATATATTAAAGGGATAGTGATCGCCGATATAAGGAAAAGGGAAAATATAAGGCCGCGACTGTGTTATAAGGTAATTCTTTTAGAATTACCGTGCGATAGGAGTAAAGCCACTATTTTACCAATTTGGAAGGTTTAAGGAATTCGGAGGGATAATGAAGCTATCAGTTTAATGACTGATACGCCACAAGGAACAGAAAAAGAAGTTGAGGCTGATATAGAGGAGATTGCGGCCAGATTGGGAAGATTGTCCCTAACGCCTGCACCCACGCCATCATTAGTGGTATCAGAGCCATCAACTGACATTGAATTGAATCTCAGGAGCAGGAGAAGGATGGCTTTTAGAGTTGGAAGAGGACGAGGACGTGGTGGAAGAGGACGGCCTGTTGCAAATGCTGAAATAATGGAAACAGTAGAAGAGCTGCGAACTAGATTGGATGTGTTAACTTCAGATAGAAACATAGATGATGGAGATGTCAGTGAACCCGAAGTTGAAGCTACATAAGAGGAGGAAGCTGTACAGGTTACTCCTGAGATGAGGTTCTTTCAGTCAGTGTTGAAATCCACAGCCAGGCCATGGAACCAATTAGTACCGGTATACCAAGGAGGACTGAATCCAGAAGAATTGATCGACTGGATTAATAGCATGGAGAAATTATTCGATTATGAAGAAACAGAAGATGAGAAGAAAGTGAAGTTTGCTGTCACCAAGTTAAAATGCCATGCAGCGCTCTGGTGGGATGGTGTGCAGGCAGAAAGGAAGAGACTTGGTAAGCAGCCAATCAAGAATTGGAGCAGAATGGTAGCAAAGTTAAGAGGTAAGTTTTTGCCAAGTAATTATCAGCAAACATTGTTTAGACAAATGCAAAATCTTAGATAGAGAGCTTTGACAGTAAAAGAATATACAAAAGAATTCTATAAGGTGAGCATAAGAGCTCGAGAAGCCCAAGATACAGATGAGAAGGTGGCCAGATATATGAATGGCCTCAGGATGAGATAAGTCTGCCGTCTCCTAAAACAGTAGAGGAAGCTTATCAGATAGCACTGAAAGCTGAAGAAAAACTCATGAGGAAGCAGTCTGCTAGAGGGAGAGGGACTTTCAAAGGAAAAGGAAGTCAAGGTGGTAGAGGAAGGTCTACAGCACCTAGAGAAGGAGCTAGCAGTAGCTCAACCCAGCATGCACCCACAGGAGGTGATGCAAGAGGCAGAGGGAGTTTTTCTAGAGGAAGAGGAGGCAGAGGAAGAGGCAAAGAAATAAGATGTTACAGATGTAACAAGCTGGGACATAGAGCTTTTGAGTGCCTAGAGAATGCAGAAACAAAGCAGAGGAATGCAATTGTTGCTCTAGCTGAGGGAGAAGCACCAGTGGCAGCAGTAGCAGAAGAAGAAAATACACCAGAAAGAGGAGAATCTCTGGTAGTTAACAAAGTTCTACTTAAGCCAGCAAAGGAGGTGGCTGAACCGCCACAAAGGAAGACTTTATTCAGGACAGTGTGCAAAGTCCAAGGGAAATGTTGCCAGATGATCATTGATAGTGGCAGCACTGATAATTTGGTCTCTACAGAAGTAGTGGAGAAATTGAAGCTGAAGACAATGAAGCATCCAACACCTTATAAAGTGTCATGGTTGCAAAAGGGACATCAACTGTTGGTAAGTGAACAGTGTGAAGTGGAATTTCAAGTGGGCAAGTACAAAGATAAAATTGTTTGTGATGTGATGCCAATGGACGTGTGTCACATATTGCTTGGAAGACCTTGGCAATATTACAGAGGAGCCATACATGATGGGAGAAGAAACACCTACAAGTTTGGAAAGGATGGTGTCAATCATACGTTGTTGCCTCTGCAAGAAGAAGATGTACCGGGACAGAAGACTGATCCAAAAACTCTGTTACTTGGAGGAAAGGAATACCTGAAGCAGATTGAAGAAAATGAGGTAAATTTTGCTGTAATTTGCAAGCCCAAGGTAATAATGACTTCTACTAAAGTTTCTAATTTACCCATTGAAATTCAAGAAATGCTGGAGAAATATTGTGATATTATTGTTGATGATTTGCCTAATGAATTATCGCCACTTCGAAGAATCGGTCATCATATAAATTTAATTCCTGGAGCAAGCCTACCTAACAAAGCAGCATATAGAATGACTCCTGCAGAAAATGAAGAAGTTAAGAAACAGGTGCAAGAATTGCTTGACAAGGGGTTAATCAGAGAAAGCTTGAGTCCTTGTGCAGTGCCAACAGTGCTGAGCCCAAAGAAAGATGGAGGCTGGAGAATGTGTACAGATTCGAGAGCCATCAATAAAATTACAATCAGGTACAGATTTCCGTTACCCAGAATTGAAGATTTAATGGATTGCTTGTCTGGAGAAAAATATTTTTCAAAACTAGATCTTAAAAGTGGGTATCATCAAATAAGGATAAGAGAAGGGGATGAGTGGAAAACCGCTTTTAAGACCAATGAAGGACTATATGAATGGAGAGTGATGCCTTTTGGGCTATCAAATGCACCAAGTACATTCATGAGGCTTATGAATGAAGTTCTTAAAGAATTCATTGGTAAATTTGTAATAGTATATCTGGACGATATATTAGTCTATAGCAGGTCCAAGGAGGAGCACTTGAGGCATTTACATTATGTCTTACAGAAGCTACAGCAAGAAAAACTATTGCTGAATCTGAAGAAGTGTTCATTCATGAAAGAGGAGCTGGTGTACCTGGGACTTGTTATTTCTGCTGAAGGGTTAAAGATGGATCCAGAGAATATCAAAGCAATTATGGAGTGGCCTTCACCCAAGAGTGTTTTTGAGGTAAGGAGTTTTCATGGTCTTGCTAGTTTTTACAGAAAATTCATTAAGAATTTTAGTAAGATTAATGCACCTATTATTGAGACCATAAAGAAGGATAAACAACCATTTAAATGGACTGCTGAAGCAGAAAGAAATTTTCAGCTGTTAAAGAAGAAAATAACTGAAAAGCCTGTTTTGGTTCTTCCTGATTTTAACAAAACTTTTCAAGTTAAGTGTGATGCCAGCGCAGAAGCAATTGGGGGAGTTTTAAGCCAAGAAGATAAACCAATAGCTTATTTCAGTGAAAAGCTAAATGATGCAAAAAGGAAGCATTCTTCTTATGATAAGGAGTTTTACGCAGTTGTGCAGGCATTAAAGAAGTGGAGGCATTATTTAATGTCAAAAGAATTTATTCTTTATTCAGATAACCATGCATTGCAGTTCATAATGCAGCAACCAAAACTCAGCCAGAGACATGCTAAGTGGGTAGAGTATCTTCAAGGTTTTCATTTTGTGTTGAAGCATATAACTGGACAATCAAACAAAGTTGCAGATGCCTTAAGTAGGAGAAATGTATTGCTGCAAGAAAGTCAAATCCAAGTGTTGGGTTTTGATTTTCTTAAGGAATTATATGAGACCGATTCGGATTTTAAGGAGACATCTGAGGCTTGTAAAAATCCTGTCTTGGCGGATAGGAGCAAGTGGTTGGACTATTTCCTACAAGATGGACTATTATTTAAGAAAAATCAGCTGTGCATACCAAACTGTTCAATGAGAGAAAATTTAATCAAAGAGAAACATAGTGGAGGACTTGCAGGACATTTTGGTGCAGAGAAGACTTTTGAACAGCTCAACAGATTTTATTTCTGGCCGAAAATGAAATCTGAAGTAGAGAAGTATGTAAGAAATTGTAAAGTCTGCCAATATGCAAAAGGAAGGAGCCAGAACACAGGATTGTATATTCCATTGCCAATTCCAGAGAGGCCTTGGGATATGGTAAGTATGGATTTTGTGCTGGGATTACCAAAGACTCAAAGAGGTTATGATTCAATTTTTGTTGTAGTGGATAGATTTTCAAAAATGGCACACTTTATTCCATGTTATAAAATTAGTGATGCTTCTCACATTGCTAACTTGTTTTTTAAAGAAATTGTAAGATTGCATGGATTTCCCAAAAGCATTGTTTCAGACAGGGATTAAAAATTTGTTGGACATTTCTGGAGAACACTATGGAAGAAGCTAGGGACTAAATTAAATTTCAGTTCTGCCTATCATCCACAAACTGATGGACAGACTGAAGTTGTGAACAGAAGTTTAGGCAATCTTCTGAGGAGCCTTACTGCAGAGCATCCAAAGCAATGGGATCAAGTGTTACCACAAGTTGAGTATGCATACAATGACTCACCGAACAGGAGCACAGGACAGAGCCCATTCCATATTGTTTATGGAATGCACCCAAGGGGAATATCTGAATTAAGGAATTTGGGAAAAGAAGAAATGAGAAGTGCAGAAGGTGAAGACTTTGCTTCAAGAATGCAGGTGATACATGAATAGGTGAAATAATAGCTACAGGATAGCAATATTAAGTACAAAACCAGAGCAGATATGAGGAGAAGAGAGGTGAACTTTGAAGTCGGAGACTTGGTTTTAGCACATCTCATGAAGGAGAGATTTCCAAAGGGAGAGTATAATAAGTTAAAATCCAAGAAAATTGGACCGTGCAGAATATTGAGGAAATTCTCTACAAATGCATATGAGATTGAATTACCACCTAGTGTGGGAATATCACCAATTTTTAATGTTGCAGACTTGTACAAATATAAGAATGAAGCTGCAGATGATACAATACAGGATCAAGAGACTCCAGAGATTAACTGGGTAAAACAGTTACCCACAGCAAAGAATTTACAGCCAGAAAGAATTCTGGACAAGAAAGTGCATAAGAAGACAAGGGGACGAGAGTACTTCCAGTATTTGGTAAAATGGAAAGGACAGCCAATCGCTGAAGCTACTTGGGTTACAGAAGACGTTCTACAGAAATTGGGCAAATCTGTAGACGAGCTCATGGACAGGAGCCCATGAAGAATTTTGTCCTCAGGAGTCTGATGCAGGAGCATGTGACTCAGAGGGAAAAAATCTTCCAACTTATTCCAAAAATCCAAAAAAATCTACAGGCAAGGGAGTGGGGTCCTTTAGCCTGCAATTTCCATGTTTTTTTAGTTAAAAATAGGATAAAGTAGAGAATAAAACATGCTATTTATGTCACAGATAGATAAGCTGTAATAAAGCTTTTTACGCTTTAAATCATTATGTAAAGCATGCTTTTGTATCGGATAAGGACCGAGAAGGCCTATCCTTAATTATAAATAAAGAGGCAAGCGAGACTCTTAGCAGAGAAGAGAGGAGCGAGTGCCAGAGCATTATTATTCTTAACTTTTTCTCTCGGCGTTTTAATCCAATAGTTCTGATAATATGTATGCATAGGTTATCACTCTGTGTATTGATAGTGTTGAATTACCATACTGTTCTCTGCGTAATGCATCTGCTGTGGTCGATTTCCTTTTTATTTATGCAGTCACAGGCCTTTAATTACTTTATATGAAATTCACGTATTTTCCTGTTTATACTAAGGTTTCATGCAAATTCCCATTAAGCGGCATAGCAACAGACGTGGAATATTATTTATATTGGTTCTATCCCTTATCGGGTCCGAACCAATATCACAGCGCGTCGGAGAGGGCTTATTAACAGTGGAATACATGAACTCCGATAACTTGGAGCTGAATTAATATAGAGGGGCTGTATATAAAAGAATCGGGTCCGCAAAACCTCGGAACTATGCATTCCCATAAATGGAGCCGAAACACTTTAGATTGGGGTTTAATGCATATCGGGTCCGCAAGGCCCATTACATTAGCAAACCGTCGAAAGGGAAGCCGCCGATATATATATCGGACCCGAACTCAGTATAGGGGGAGTATATAGACCGTCGGGTCCGCAGCATATCGGAGTCTTTACTCCATAGAACTCCACCGATATATTAAAGGGATAGTGATCGCCGATATAAGGAAAAGGGAAAATATAAGGCCGCGACTGTGTTATAAGGTAATTCTTTTAGAATTACCGTGCGATAGGAATAAAGCCACTGTTTTACCAATTTGGAAGGTTTAAGGAATTCGGAGGGATAATGAAGCTATCAGTTTAATGACTGATAAGCCACAAGGAACAGAAAAAGAAGTTGAGGCTGATATAGAGGAGATTGCGGCCAGATTGGGAAGATTGTCCCTAACGCCTGCACCCACACCATCAACTACCACCTAGCTACTACCTTAGTGCCACCACAGACTCTCATCCATGTCATCCTACCATTTTCTCCTACAACATTGACATTCCACATCAACACCACACCAACATGCCACATCATTAAGGGCATACTTCTACCACATCATCATGACATATCACATGCCATGTTGACATGCCATGTCAGTATGCCACATCACTAAACCTACCATGTCAACATGCCACTTCCAATACCTTATCGAGTGTCATTGGTATTAGGAGGGAATCATGATAACTAGGTATCAGTCTCTTGAGATGTGACCTTTAAAATCCTTATATCCCCATACCCAATACCCAACATTCCAATTCCTTGTTTGATCATCTAACAACACCTAGGCCTTCTGTTAAATGATTGATAATACAAGTTTTGTTAGTATTAGGGACTTTGATCGATAGTCACGATTACATTCTCTTGAAATTTCAAAACTAAGGGCTAATACCTAATGGTCAGAAACTCGATAGGCCCTTTCGACTACACTTCTAGTTAGGGCTCCCATTGATATGTGACTAGGGTTTGAGTGTAGGGAATCTAATTCCCAAAATTTATAACTTCTTCATCATATAATTCTCAAAGGTTAAAATGGGTTGAACCTCAAGTTTCCAATACTACCAACCCAATGCTCAATAGTGCAACGTGAGATACATTGTAGACCACTAACCAAGATCTCTATATCTAACAATGAACCTATTGAGATCTGTCAATATCAAGATTTTGGGGTGTTATCTCTTTGATGGTTATTTTGAGGGCCAAGGCCTAATAGAAAAAGGGCTTATAAACCCTTTGCAACTACGCTAGAGGCTTCCATCTCTGAATTTTTGAGACTCTTGAAAGGCTTCCCACACTTGTTTCATAATT